>OX465579.1:21908749-23226693 GCA_950022655.1 Alentia gelatinosa
TTAGGAACGTCCATCAGTATGGCCTGTGGCCCTTTCTCTGAACTATAGGGGTGATTCAATATTCTTATTAAACTAACAGACACATGTATAAGTTATATATGAATGTGCGTAATACTTTAACAGTTTCCGTCCAAAACTAGTTATCTGTCCAGTCATCTAGAGGCTACATTTCTCAAATTCACTTATCTCATTCATGGCTCATAGATGCTATATCATATTTGTCAAGTCCAATCAGACTAAACATATCCACAGATGTGTGTATATATTGCGGGAACTATACACATGTATATATATATACCAGAGCCAAGCCTTCTAAGATCAGCATACGGAGAAAACGACTACATTAACGCCACCTACTTTTGCATTGTGAAATCACAGATGAGCGCTTGAAGCCAGTGCTGCCACCTGTTGGTGCGGTTCTCAGAAGTGTAACTGGTGGGAAACTGTCAATGGAAAAATTGTATTATATTTTTGTTAACAAATAGAAAACAAATTAAAATGGTTGACAGGACAACATGCATTTTTTCTTTGTTTGTTTGTTTGTGGTTTTAACAACCTGGAGTGTAATGATTTAAGGGGAAACGTTGAACTTATTCACAAATTCTAAAATCTTCCTAATTCAGGCCTCAAAATGGGACTGAAACACGAGTTACTGCCGAGTGGTTTTACCGCAAGTTTGCCACTGGTAGTACCCAGCACACATTAAATCTCCCTTGATATCCAACCGACCAGTAACAAACTGTAGACATGATATTCTTAACAGAGATACATTGTAGTTTCTGTGGTTTCTTCAACCAGTTGCTCTAAAGAAGTGGTGTAATGCTAAACTGCCTCCAAGTACAGTTTGACAAAGAAGAGTTTGACAAAGAAGAGATGTGACAAGAGGCTCAGGTTCTGTTCCGTCAGCGACACGCTCTGAGAAATAGGACAGCAATAATTAATGTTCATGTAAACTGCAATACGTCATCGTAGGTCTCATAGAATACACCTATTTAAATGTCATATGAGAAGCACTTGTCATCCATCGTATACAAAGTCCCCATTGGAAATGTATGGGGATTCAGTAAACCACTTCACTTTATTTAAAAGCACACATATGCCATAACTATTGCATACGGATTTCGAATCCATGGTACAAGGCCTCAAAGTCATTGATTACAGGAAATCAGTCAATTTCTACTGTAGAGCAAAAATCAGTCCCTATTGCTATAACCTATGATATAGTAAATCCTGGGATTAGTTCACTAACGCTCGTTTATCACTCTGTGTTAACCTCTCATTGTCCCTATTGGTATAACCTATGATATAGTAATTCCTGAGATTAGTTCACTAACGTTCGTTTATCACTCTGTGTTAACCTCTCATTGTCCCTATTGGTATAACCTATGATATAGTATTTCCTGAGATTAGTTCACTAACGTTCGTTTATCACTCTGTGTTAACCTCTCATTGTCCCTATTGGTATAACCTATGATATAGTAATTCCTTGGATTAGTTCACTAACGCTCGTTTATCACTCTGTGTTAACCTCTCATTGTCCCTATTGGTATAACCTATGATATAGTAATTCCTGAGATTAGTTCACTAACGCTCGTTTATCACTCTGTGTTAACCTCTCATTGTCCCTATTGGTATAACCTATGATATAGTAATTCCTGAGATTAGTTCACTAACGCTCGTTTATCACTCTGTGTTAACCTCTCATTGTTTACGGCTGCCTGTCCACAAAACCACGTAACAGTTCACAACAGGAGCTGATGGAAACACAGTTTCTGTGGTTTCTTCAACCAGTTGCTCTAAAGAAGTGGTGTAATGCTAAACTGCATCCAAGTACAGTAGGACCCCGTATAAGGGGACAGCCTCCGTTCCATACTGGGGTGTCCGCTTACACGGGGTTAAAATGAACATCTAATTGAAGGAACCCGTCCAAGCAAAAGTGTCCGTTAAGGCCCGTGATAATGATTAGACTTACACTATATAGGAGGCATATACCAGGGGAGAAAATGGTACCTACCTGGGACACGATGGTGGCGTACGTGTGCAGCACGTCCAGACAGCTGTGAAGCACAGTGCGTCGCTGGTGGAGGATCACCTGGAGTTCGCCCTCCATGGCCTCAAACTGTAACACAGTAAGCGTTACTAAAACTCACTCTATCAGCAGGCGGCAAATACATGAAATATCGTTCAGCGCACTTTGTGGTGCATTGTTAAATAGAGGCTCTCGCTCGGTCAATGCATGGTCTGGCCTCAAACCTATGGGATAGCGTTGGGAGAGAACACTATCACACTTAGGGTATGAACGGTGGGTGTGCTTGCAAGGCTACTGTCTTTTTGCAAGATAAGTCCGTTGGGGAAAACTAAATTGTTGTAAGATCGAGCATAGACTGGCTGCTCGACACCTAAATAAATTAGGTATATTATAACCAGGCCTACCTTTTGGTTTGCTTTTTCTTTTTTCTTTCTCTTTTTTTGGTTGGGGGGTGGGGTGGGATTCACATAGAAGGTCTTTGCCTTTGTATTTTCCATGTATTCTTTATATGAATATACATACCTGCGAGACGAGGTGGGCCTGCCCGGCGCCCTGGAGGAAGTCAACGACGGAGCAGAAGCCAGGGAGTGACGTAGACAGTGAGGCAGTGACGTCACTGCACAGTTTCTGGAGTCTCGGCCCCTGCACGACACTCAGCGCGCACTGAAACATCCATAGTGCCTCCTTATAGACTACTAGTTACAGCATTTAAAGGCATATCCTACAATACACAGTGGCGCCACCTGGTGATTTTGAAAATCTGACAATTATCAATTCAAACCGGTTCCCTTGACTTATTCTAATACCAAATGAGTGAAGTACAATATATTGGGGAGGTGAACTCAACACAATAGGTAAATTAGGCCAATTTACATTCGAATGATTTACAAAGAAAATGTAATAAAGATATAGTTTTCTTCAATTCATTCAAAAACAAGGATGGTGACCGATGATTCCTAAAACTTAAAAGTGTATCTCAAAATCAAAAACTAGTACAGTGACCCCTAACTTTTAAGTTGGATATGAGTTCAACAACACTTGAAGATCATCATATTCAATTTCCAGGATATCGACATGGGTTTTAATTTTCAAAGCAAATTGTCCGGGATGCCTTCAATGCAAGTCGGCTTTTCTGCCGCAGGTCAAAGACAATAATGAGCAAATCTGCATAGGATGACGAAGTTACGTCAATAAAGAGAGTAAAATAGTCATAGCCATGTATAACACTATCATGTGTTTTTGTTTTTTTTACAAAGGGGGATAACACATTGGGACTACACCCCCCCCCCCCCCCGCCAGCATTGAGGAATGATGACTGTCCTGTCTACATCTCGTAAATATCGTCATATTTTTCGAATTATGAAAACATATATATTACTGAATATATGCGTGGTGGCATCACCACTTTCACCTGGGATCACCAGACATATTATCAGATTTTCACTTGGAAGTACCTGCAAATATTTCAAGTTCTTACCAGTGACTACCTGCAAATACCATAAAGATTTTATCTGGTAAAACCTGCAAATATCATCAGGTTTGCACCTGGGAGTACCTGCAAATACCACCAGGTTTTTACCTGTATTTTTCCATACTTGAAAACCTGCGAATATCATTAGGAATTCACCCCAGAATAACTGTTAATACCAGCATGTTTTCAACCATGTGTTTACTATCATTAACATATAAAAGAGTTTCCATTAGGGCTGACCTTGTGCGTAGTGTACCACTGGTCACACTCATTGAGCTTCTCCTGGATGCCGGCCTCCGCCTCCTGACGTGTGGCCCTCACGACGACGAACTCGTCATACCTGTACAGGTGAGTGGTCAATGAACATGGGTCAATATGCGCGGCGCAAACACACAGCACCACCACGAGCAATTCAAGAGACACCTGCAACAGTGAACCATCAACGCGGCAGCATCTCAACCAGAGCGTGTCAACTAGAGTCAACGTTGGCCAGAACTCATGAGAAATGTTCTCTACAAGAATGGGTAATAATCGTTACCACTATAGGGAATCTGTGCGACACTTACCGATAATGATCTCTGCGCCTATAATTCAAATGGCCGCTTAGGTTAGCACAGAATTTAATATATCTTAATATGAGAATCCTATAAGCAAACCATGTTGTATTCCTCTACTTCATGTAAGTATTACTCTTTCGTTCAGATTCGAAATTTGCAAAATTGTAAGGTTGATAAAATAAAAAATCCCTCCGTGAAATCCTTTGTGTTACAATCTACTCAGGCGTCATTCCACCAATAAATTTCACTTGGGTGTCATGATAAATTACTAAAATACCTCCCATACTAGTCGGCATTAGTGCTGGAACCTGACCGAATACACAGAATAGGATCTTGGTTCTGGGATATCAATAATATCAAGAGACGTCACGAGTTTGAGTCTGAGCTTATTTATGCCACTCATTTTGTCCGTAATGTCACTCGTCTTCGACTCGTGAAATTATGGAGCCAACAAAATGTGTGGCATAAATAAACTCGAACTCAAACGAGTGGCGTCTAGATTTTATCCTATCCCGTTTCCATATTTTTTCAGTATCAAAAAGTAGTGGCATAAACAACACTTTATGTCACACCCGTGAAATAAACAAGTCCCATGTTAAGCCTATGGAGTTTTTTATTAGGGGTAGGATAAATGATCTATCCACTCAACCATCAGTGAATGTGAAACTCATAGTTACCTGTGGTGGAGTGAGTAGGCGGCGTGGGCTGGATCACTTATTGCGGCGTCCACGTAGGTGAGCTCTTCACTGAGCTGCTCCAAGGTAGAACGAGTGTCTGCCAGCTCCAACTGGACCTTGAAGAAGGCGACCACAGCCTCCTGCAGGCGGGGTACGCACGACAGCATCTCCTCCCTATATACACAAACACAGGTCAGATAGGTCGGTGAAGAGCGGCCCCCTTTGCTGGCGGTTAAAACATGCAGTGATCTACCCAGAATGGGTTATTTCCTATTATCTCACCCATGGTATATTTTCTCCAGTCTTAACATTGGGAACTTGTATCTTAAGTCCATGAGATATTTAGGAAAAATATCCAATGGGGGATTATGTCACAAATGTTAGCCCATTAGTCAATGTGAAGGGTAAGATAAATTCAGAAACCCATTCAAGTTTTGGGTCAGACCTTTATCCTATCTCATTTGAATCACTATGTAATTCACGCGGCTTCACCTTGTGAATTACATAGTGATTCGAACTCGATGGGATATGAGCTCTGACCCTAAACTTTCATGGGTTTCCTCTATAATATTCTTGCTAAACAATATCATTTGCTAAACAATATCATTTTGTTTCTAGCCATAGAATACATTGCGGTCCTGCTGACAAAATAATTAGCGGTACCTATTTTAAACATTTGAAGTATTAAATTCAATTTTGTTTGGAAATATATATAAATATAATGAAAACAAATATATTTAATGAAAAGAAACCTACTGTCATTTCTTTTCCCATACAGATAATTTAGCTGACAGAAAGCTATAGAATCAGTGGAGCGAGGAGCAGGGACAGGGGCAGTTAAACAGGAAAGGAGGCACACATGGTGACACTGAGTTGAGAGAGTAAGAAAAAAAAAAATCTAGTTGAGAGACTAAGAGTTGCCAAACTCTACACTGACTTGTTATTGAGCCAGGCGGTCTTCATCTCGGCGATGCGGATAGAGAACATGCTCTGGGTGATATCCCGCTCCATGTCTTTCTTGGTCTGGTGGCCGTCGGTGGTGCTGACGGCCGTCTGGCCGCCGCCGTAGAAGGCGCCCGTGTAGCCGCCCTCGTTACTCGTCGTCCAGTCGACGAGCGGGTCGTACACGAACGCCTCGAGCAGGGTCAGCAGCGTCTCGCGTCCCTTACGCATCGTCTTGATCACGTGTTCGCATGAGATGCGGAACATGCCCTGGAATGAATAAATCGTCATGAGTTATTTTGGGTGGTATATCTTATTATTATATACCAATAGGCGAATGTCTTACTTTTACTGACTTCTAAATCTTCACAATCATATTTTATTAAAGTTTTCTAGATAACACGTCTAACATTTAGTTCAATGAGGAGTAATAATCTCCTCTTTTACTCTAGATGTTTAGACAGAGTAAACAACAACAATGAACCTCTCTCCTAAAAACATAGAAATATCTTTTCCGGAGGTTCGCCCGTTCATGACAGTCTCTAAGGATCTTGTCTGGGTATCCTTGGTCTCTGAATTCTTGAAGTCTGATTTCAGCATGTTTTTGGTAGTCACAATTATTTGTGCATATACGTTTTACTATCGATAGTTTAGAGTAGGGCATGCTTTTCTTTTGGGCTGGCGGTGTGCCGAGTCATATCTTAGGTACGTGTTGCATTCTGTTGGTTTTACAAAACAGATCGCTTATTGGTTTAGTGTAAACTTTCACGTCAAGGTGGGCTTTCTCCCGTCAAGTCTTTGCGAGTTTAATTAGGGGGACGTCATCCTTTCAGAAATTTTTTTCAATCGCTTATTGGTTCCATGTCGTTGGTGATAGGTTTTTCGGGTCTTGGAAGAGTATATTTTCCCTCCAGCTTTGCATTGTGAACTTGATGGTGCTATGGTACTCGTTCAGCCATTCCAACCATTTGGTTAGTTTTGTAGGGTCTTAGCCATGACCATTTAATAAGAGCATTCTGTGTGGTTTAAGGAAGTCTTTTGTTATTTCACAAACATACAATCTGCTATTGCAGGTTTTCGTTGTAGTGTTTAGAAGATATTTTGGTAAGTATGTACATGTTTTCGTCCAGCTTGAAAGTTGGGGAACAGTTTACAGATCTATTATCATATACCTGTGGCCGTATGAACTACGTATACTACCCGCTCCTACCTATGGCGTATTTATAACCGTACGTGACACGGGGTATGTGATCATGTGACTAGGTAAGATTTCGATATTTTTAGGTATATAGTAATACGAAAACAGGCTGACTGTCTTCGTAAGTCAAAATAATTGGTAAAATTATTGATCACATACATCCCTCTGTCTACGGCATCGGGATGTATGTGATCAATAATTTCAGCGCATATTTTTGACGTATGAAGACCGTAAGCCAGTTTCTGTATAATACGTAAAGAGGTGAAACATCTGCACATCCTGGTAGGATACACTATGAAAGAAATGGATCAACATTTGTATCGTGACCTAACTAAGAGCCTTAATGCAACAGCGATTACACGAAACACCCCAAATTATGTCCAGAAAAACAGGCTGAGTGAGTATGCAAAGATCAGGCCTACGGAGATGAAGAACGACAACAAGTATGAGTAACAACGTAAATAAGGTCACTTGACCCGAAATAGCTGTCAGGTGAAAAGATGTCATTTTAGAGGTCATGAGGTCACCACCATAACCTTCGATAACACGGTCAAGTAGCATGATTTACTAGTAAGGTGAAAGGAGATCTTAGCCTTAATTCTCCAGGCTATGAATTCAATTAGCCAAATCCATATTGTATGGTTGTTGGATCTGAGGTTATTTCACCGTCCCCACGTGACAGAGGTGGCACTGTGAGCTCTATTCACTTCATGAATAGGTATTGATTCTGTGGTGCGTGATCGAGAAGCGAGTTGAGTTCATATTGCATGAAATCTGACCTCAGTGTATGCTGGGAAACCCGGGAATTAGAGTTTAAGGTCATTCAATACCTGTGCATATTACTGTACTACCCCCACACAATGCACACAGTAAGGACAAGGCTTTCTTTATTCGGAGCTGTATGGCGTCAGCTCTGAGCACGATAAATTTAACCTGGAGCATACTCAAAATGTCCTTTTCTTGCTTTCAAAGTGTCCTGAGTAAAATTGTTTTCTGTATTACACACGTCAGGGAGTTATAGGGGACAGAGCCATTATTAGTTCATGAAGCAGTCACTAGGTGGTCGGGGGACAAAACCTGTATTCTCGTTTTTTGTTCTTACGAAATTCAGCTGCCTTTCAATGTTTTACCAAGGTTCCTTTGACTCTCTACACCCATCCCAGAGCAGGAAGATATAATGCTAAAACCCAGGACATGATGTTTTTTACATGGAACACTTTATTTACATATGTGAGCAAGGCAAGAAAAGTGCCATTCCCCAATTATCACTCACTTCTTTTGCACCTTCATTAGTGAAGAACAGCTACTTTTTCACCTCCATTAGTGAAGAACACCTACTCGGGGGGCGTCATGGCGGCGCCCATGGATCATAGGCTATGTGCCGTATAGGTTTTGTCACCTATGGGTGTGGTATTGTCACCACTGTGTGCCTGTTCATGTACTAAGTGCGGTAATCACCTGGTACGATAACCTCAGTCCTCGCTACGACCCCGTAACTGCAGTGCGTAACGCGCCTCCTTCTTTCCTTTCAATTCTGAATTCTCTGCGCTCTTAGGCGTGTTGTTAAACACGTCTAACCGGCAATTTCTCCGCATAGTCTCCCTTTTTAGGTGCGAGATTGTGGTATTTTATGTCCCTTGCCCTCTGGTTATACTCTTTTCTTTCTCAGCCTGGTTGTAAAGTCTCGTCATGATAGCGTTGTGTAAATTATGAACGGGACATCTTTGTGACATGGAAGTTGAGTGAGGGGGCTCTCTAGGTCTGGCTGACATATTACTCTATGCTTTGAGAACGCGATGAAATTAAACCATATATATTCTTGAAAATTATTCTCAGATAAGATAGGGTTGAGTGACATAGTGACATATTGCGCCAAACACAGGCTTAAATGACCGTATACATAGGTCCGTGCACAAAATGAACATTCTAGCTAACATTTCTTAACTTGGAATAACTTTGTTGCCTACCAACCCCCCTTAGTCTCTTTCTGTCAATCGTCCTCCCAGCCTAAAACATTCAACATCTTTTTCCCATCGGCTGAGTCGAACAATCTTGTAAGGCCTCAAAAATAGTCTGTTCAATCATGGAAGATTTAAAATTTGGGTTGTTCCCTAACTGCATCTTATTCTAATATACACAACCTATACACAACCTAGTCTATGTCCCATGCTAGTTATGATAGTGTCTGTATATTTATAGACACACTTGTGAATGGATCACTTTAAGAGAGATGTCTGTACAGTCACGTTTGGATGCCTCTGCCAACATAATACATTATTCAAGAACGTATCAAGTGGAATACTGCCTGAACACTAGAGTGCTGAAAATAAAAGATTTCCAACGGTTTGGTCGTGTCGTTTCTTTTTCATGTATAGCAGCATACAACTGAAGCCGTAAAAGTTCTGGTCTCCTCGGTGTCCACCATTTAAACTGGTTTATATTGAGGTATTTTTTCACCACGTAGCTTTATGATATGATGTTTACTTTCGTCATCATTTACAACTGACTTCATACACTACAAGATGTACCACCCTATTTAACAGTTCGTATCAAAGAGAAGCAAGACTGTGAATTTTTTTACCATCAAACATCCAAAGATGAAATACATTAGAAACATTTATTCCTATATACCCATTATTGAACTAACTAGAGTTACATACCGCTGCTGGGGGGTATATTAAAAATAAGTTATGTGTCGAGGTTGACGTTTTCGTCCTGCTCTCATGTTTTCGTCCCGCTCTGATCACGTGATACAACACAGCAGCGGGACGAAACAATAGCTGTTGTGGTTACTCGGCCATTTGCTTCGGAAGTGTTTCAGGTAAAGAATTAAGCATTTTTATCGATATTTGAAGGTATATAGGAATAGGGAAACCAAGTACCGGTAAGCAAAAGTTCCAAGCCTTACCTCGTAACTTTGAACTTTTGCTCACCGGAACATAGTTTCCCTCTAAGATGCCTCGTCGAGTATCTGAAAAACTCAGGGTTACTGAGAGATATTTATGCTAAATTTTAAAAAAAAAATGCAATTCGGCTCCCAACAACTAAGCGCATGAAGTGATGAACTCAGAGGAACCTTACTTCTCATCCTCACCTTCTCTCATCTTCTAATTACTAATAACTTAAGACTGTGATTGTATACTGGATTGAATATTCATTTTGTAATAAGTCACCTGTATCTGAAAAAATCAATATCTAATTAGGAGACGCAATGAACAAAATACAAAATTACATTGTTTTATTACAGATAGCCATGTTTGATATAACGAGACCAGCGTTAATTCGACCTTCAATATCAAAAGGATATTCCCCTCTTATTAAGACACTGTGACATAGAAGGGGAAATTGGATAAGTAAAAGATATATGGCAAATACCATCGGGGTGTTCAGTTTCAACCGAGTTTCAATACGAAACGGTTCATGGTGTTATAGTTACATAAAATCTAAAAAGCTGAGCAAAATGGTGACTCAGCATGATCCATGCTAGATTGGACAGATTCCAGTTCCTAAAACTGCTCTTTATGATGCCCCCATTCGCCCTCATCATCTTCCGATAGTTTGAACCTGCCCTGAGGTGTGGTGAGTCAATAAATTTTGAGGTCTAAAAATATGATTGGATGCCATCATCTGAATTCACACCCACAATGATTTGAAATTGAAAATATCACTTAGCTTTTTAATAACCCAAATGATATACGGAGTTTGAAAACAAAAACCGTCCTGGATTTCTGCCCCATGTACTTTTCAGTGTTACTATATTGCCTGACAAGTCCAGTTTAGTTGGTTGGTTGGTTGACAGTTTGACGCCGTAGCAAATATCGCCGTCACATTACGGTGACATGGAGGCTAAGAGGTGCGGTGTGAAAGAAAGGCGCGGAACTGAATAAATGTGGCGTGCACAAGTCCCATATCATTCCACTGCGCAATACCGCACCTCTTTTGCAAGTCTTGATCAAAAACTGCCAACTGAAAACTCCAGTCTCCTTCCCATAACGAAGGGTGATCTAATTTCCCTCGGCTTCTTTCTGTGTCGGTGGTGGTGGGTTTGGTGGGTTTTTTTAATAGTTTTTGTTGGGTTTCTTTAAAATAGTTTTTATATTTGGCATAACATCAGTGTCCATTTCTTATACAGGTATCGTCTTTATGTGGTCCAGCTACTTGTCTTTACTTGAATATACATTATTCATGTACTGGGTGCCTCATTCTATATGCTGACAAACAAAACACAACCCACGCCCGGTGTACATGTATACGGCACCCGCCAAACATATTTCTTCTCTGCGGTCTGCATGGAAGAAGTTCAGATTGTGATTGGAGCTGTCTTCACATGCTCGTTTTATCCAGGAGGATTATATTTATCATCACTGTCCTTGGGAGATGTCAAAGATGTTCAAGAACTCGGGTTTTACTCCAGGTGTTAAAATGTGATTTTAATTATAACAAATCGATATCCAACATCCATATTAATAAATATTCTATATCACTTGGTTAGATCTGGTTATCATATGGCTGAGAGACTATAATAATACCCAATATCGTGCTTAACTAGGGCATGTTGCAATGGTTAAATAGACATCCTATTTTGTCGGCTTAGACCTGATTACGGGCCTGATCCACTGGTTGGTGCGCCAAACATGTTTATAGTGTATACACCCAGTGCCGCGGTGAGAAATTAAGGTGCGGTGGCCGTGCAAGCAACGCTTGCAGGTACCCGACAAAAGCCATTTAATACGATTTTAGTGGCCATTAGATGTGTACTTATAGGGCACAGAGTGATTGTTAGTTCTGCCATCACCGCTAGAAAATTGTAATATAGCACCACTTGAGTCGGGGGACAACCACTATTTTCTGCTGTCATAATCTATAGATAATCGTGAGACGAGGCTAAAACCCTAGTAAAAAAATGTTTTAATAGAATTCATTGATAACTGGACCCGCCACCTGGTGTTTTATTTAGTGTCAGGGGGAAAGATGGCCGCATCCATAACACAATAGCTATGTGCACTATACAACAACAACGAGATTTATGCAATATGTTATAGAGAAGTTAAGGTTCAATTGTTCTGATCATATTGTACATCATTTTGCTTCAAGAGAAAACAAGATATCTCAAATGATTGTATCATTATTTCGTTGTTGGCTGCAAGCTGTGTTTTAAATACAACTAACCAAGAAAAAGGTCTGGAATAAAACACTGTCAAAGTAAGAGGAAATCTATCAAACTATAATAGTCAACTTTGTATCAGATATTTGATATGGTGCTACAAAGCCTTGCATTCATGTTTTTTTCTTTATACTCTTGTTTTCTTTTTTCTCTTCCTGATATGGACCACCTGCAATTATTGCAATTGTTTGAAGTGGCTGGAATAAAGGATTAACTGGAATCCCACTGTTCCACTTACCTTTATAGAGAGATAACCAAATCGATTTCACATCACCTTAGAAAGGCCGTAGTTTTGATTCATCTTCTCTATTTAAGTAATATTTCTTTATTTATCATGGTAGCATCTGGCGTACTTAGAAGATATCATTGCCACGTCTCATTAATCTTTATATTTAAGTGATGGTAAGTAACGATAATGTGATCATAATTACATAACACGAGAATCCTACTCAAATAAACCTACATAAAACTCACTAGTGTCACGCGGTGACGTCAAGACAAACTGATGGTGCTATGTAGATCATGAGTCATTCTCCGAGATCCATGGCTTTGAGCCTATTTTTGCCATGTCGTTTTACCGAGAACTTCGCTCGTTTTATTGTGTCTTTTTGTTGAGAATTCCGTCGGTTTACAAGCTTGGAGGCCTGGCGACCACATACTGTACGATCGACAGCTGGCTCGGAGATTCACATATGGCTAAGGACATACAGTTTTTTCTCCTGTGTCAACGATGTCGGACGAGTCACTGGTATAATGGTATTTGATGATAAAACTGGAGGCCAAAACACAACTCCAACGTGTTGTAAACATATTGATACTCAGTGGCACAAATATGAGGAGTTTGCAAATAATGCATTTTCACTTTACAGTAGTGCAATATCGTTTTTATTTCCAGGTAATTCGTTGTTGCTGTTGCTTTACGTTTCAATATGTTTTGTATCTAAATGTTTACGAAAATAATGAAAAACAATCCCTGGAAAAGCCTTTTAGTGAGAAAATAATTCTATTCGATTTCCGCTATGACTAAAAATAATATATGCTCTGTTTTATAACATAATAATAAAATTTCCAGTTTGGCAACTGAAAAAAAAGTTCAATTGGTCCCATTCAAAAGCAACTGAATGCGCATTCAGTATAAATACTGATTTTTTTTTCCTGCTATGTCTCGTTTCTCTCAACAACATCAAAGACTTCAACTAGTAGAACATAAGTCTTGATCCGAATAACTTAACCATAAAACACGATTACACAATCGTCACTTCCAAATGCCATGCGTGTGAGGTTAGGAAATAGGGGCATTACTGATTGAGGCTCTTTCTCCAGTTGACTGCTCCTGCTGAGCTAAACTCTTCACCCAACTTCTGGACGCTCTTTGGTCTGATGTTTGCTTTTTATGCACCACCACCCGCCAACTATGCTGGTCATCGTTAATATACAAGACAGCGCCTGCCATTCTGTGTTTTGATAAACACTTTTAGTTTCACTAAGTAAAGTAAAATTGGCTACGTTCACATTTCTTTACAGTGCGTGCGAGTTTCCCACCCGCCTACGTCAACAAGCTATAAAATAAACGGTATCGCTGTTGTAATCGCCTTAAAGGCACGGAGCAAAACATCTAACTCTTTCCGCACGGTAGCAGACAATCCAAAATAGTATCCCAATGACTGAAATCCCGTTTGACAACCCGACTGTTTAAAGCCTGGTTTTAGGAGCACTGCCATTATGGCCCGTGATTCAAATACGAGTGCCTTGAATACAAAAATGGACTATAGTGGCAAAAAGATTAACATATCAACTAAACAAGCATTATTTCTCTCCAAATTGCCCAAGCCCGATTAGATCTAAACGAGACTATATTTGATTCATCTATTGGTGTGTGTTATAGCTAATGCTACCTATAAACTTTATATTAATGAATTTGGTATTGATTTTCCTGAGCGATATCTGGCAGATCAATTCTATACACAATGGGTTAAAAGTCGGTAAAGGCCATAACCTCGGGGTATGAGAGGCAGTGAGAGTAGGGCTGAAGACCTGGTACTCCTCCAAGGCCGTCCGGGGAGCCAGAGCCACACTTATCACCAGAACATGGTACGGGGCGCTGCCCACAACGCCCGAAGCTGCACCTGACCGCTAATGAGATAGACCCACCTGTGAGGTGGCCTGCCGTAGGATCCACATATGCCCTCCAGAGGTTACTAGTTTCCCTATCATCGCCCAGGGTAAATACAAGTTCCGCTCGCGACTGGGTTGGCACACCACGACCACATGAACCACAGTTCTCCCATTAATATTTGAAGAACCTGAATATAATTTCGGATTTACAATATAATTTCGGATTTACAATATAATTTCGGATTTACAAGAAATAGCTGAAATTTCCATTTCTGATATCGGGTTTCCCATTTGAAGATTTATAAAAACCGATAAACTGCATTAATTTCGGGTTACGGTTCAAGGTTCATCACCATACAACGTCGGTAACAAGCACACACCGGGACCAGGAAACAGACTGAATTCTGGGATACCTCATTAGGGTCTATGCAGACCCAGACGAGCTTGACCATCCCCGACAAGAACCACATCCAGGGTGCCCTCGGGCCGCCCTTAATGAATACCAGGGGGGAATAATGAGATAAAAGCCGACTTGAGTCCGGCAGAACTGGTCTAGGCCTGAGGCGGCGCGTGCACCTCAGGCACGAATGTGGTTTCAGATACACACGAAGTGTCCACGCACGGGCGGTTATTATCAAAGACATTGCCAAGCACAATACAGAACCCCCTCCCCCATCCGCATTATTTTGAGGGACACACTATGTTCTTCCTATTCTACCGCCCCCCCCCCCCCCCTTTTGGTGGTTGATATTTGATGCATTTTATATCTTGACAGATCTTATAATATTTGTCCAGATTCAATAAAAAAATATTTTTCGCGAGGAACCCGCACCCACCCCCGCTTCTATTTCTTTCTATCTGCGGTGGGGCCAGGGAAGTCCAGTTTACATTACGGCTATGCATGTTGTGTCTTTGTTGAAGAAGCCTCTATTCTTTGCCCAGAATGTCCGAAGGAAGTCCGTTCTTTTCCGGTGTATGTCTGGCGACCGCTAGTGGCTGTCTCGCTTTAATAAGGCGCACACAATGTCTACACGAAGTCGTGCTATATGTGTCTCAGTGCTGTTTGTTTCGATCTATTTTCTATTGGGTCTGAGGTGTGTACGTATGATCAATAATTCATATCAAAACAGCTGATGCAATCTGTCTAAGCGTGGACTATCTACAACAATCTGCTATAGACCTTTGTTTTTGATGTCTGAATAGAGTTAATGTACATATGCACAAAATAGAATTGCTGATGATTTCTACTAGCAATGTTAACTTGATTCCGTAGTCTTATCAAATTTGAATTGTAGAATCAAATAGGGTTCATTCAAATAAACCTTCAATACTTGTGGAGGTTTTCTTTTGTTTGTTGTTTGTTTTTGTGGGTTGTTTTTTTGTGATGTGTATTTTTTGGGGGTGGGTGGATGGAGCTTGAATGGAAGGAATGTTTAACATCCACTTAAAAGCTACAGATATGAAGAATTTCTGAGAAGAGTAAACGCCGATATTGGAAGCCGAATAATGCATGATTATTTGCATTATGCAGGACAGGAGTCCGCCCGGATGCAATATGTTCATTCCAGATTTTCCGAAATAGAAAGTCACGTAACTACATATGCATCCCCATCAAGCTGTTTACGTCAACAGTTAAGTCAATTATTAAATAACGATATCATTAGATCCTTATCCCTAATTGTTCAGATATTCAGAGTAATAATCACTTTATGCACAATCTAAATGCTCGTGGTTGGATGTCGTGCCTAGCTATCCTTAGCTAGGAATATAAAAGTCGTGATTATGCCGGGCGCAATTTTGTGCCCACTTAACCCAGTTGTAAAGGAATAGGAATCTTACATCAAATTTACTTTAATATAAATGTAGTCTAGTTTCACAAACGAATTTGTCTAGGTTCAACCGCAATTTGAATTGAAATACGTTTAAGGCAAGGATATATAATTCTAAATCGGTATTTAAATTCCAGTCAAATGAGATGAGCATAGCTTTATATTGATGTTTAAAATGTATGAGTGACACCTTATCTTTTACGATACCTCGCCTATAAAGCAGATATAAAGCAGACCAATTACAGGACACTTGTGTGAGATTCAACTATAATAGTCATGAATATGCTGTCTTATTCTTTTTATCTCCTGATGAGCACAGATGGGAATGTTATTATACATATGATAGCACTTCAATCAGAAGCCAATGCCGATTGCTTTGTAATACTGGAGTTGTAGTATAAATTCCGATGAATATAAATTATTTCGTTGCATTTCTATCAGCCAAGGTTTTGGGTTAGGAAAAAAATATCTGGTATTAACAAAGATATTACTTGCCATGTAGAGCTTCTGATTCCCATATAACTATACATGCATTTTCAAATAAAAGCATACTTCATTTAAATATTACCCCTGGCTTCTCATATATATAGAAGGAGCTGTAGTTGCCTCAACGCATAATTCTTTGCTCTATCTCATAGTGGAGCTATTATCAACGATGAAATAGCAGGTTCCAATTCAATCACAAGGCAGTTTGATTACTGTGCACAAACACGAGTACAGCCTACATAAATGGACTGTACGTGTTTAGCTGTAGGTACAAGTTTGGAAGGAGTCCAGGGTATCTTGCGCCTGGTACGCATACTAAACTCTTGCCATAAGTTGAAATCTTACGTTCACTAAACATTTACTTCTACCACAACGTCTATTCATTCTACGTTGTTTTTTAAACCCAGCAGATCACTAAAAAGGGACATGAAACTGGATAATAATTTAGTTTAATTGATTAGTTCCGACGGTTAATCCGCGCATGGCTTTAAGCATACCCCCAATGTTTCTGTATATACAAATATTTATATAAAACAATTCAATTCTACCAAAGTGGTAAAAGTCGTCGGTTAATATTTTGGTGTTTACTCGTTGCTAACGGTGATACATGTCCTGGTATTTGAGGACACATTGCGTGACCTTTTTATATAGTGTCCATTCCTTGTGTGCTTTGGGTGACATTAGCATGTGACCTACGGTCCAGCTGGTGAGACCTAAGGTTATCCTGTGCATGTCTCTGGTCATGGACGGTGTCAATGTATGTGTCACCACTGTCCATTGCGACGAATGAATGTGAACCCAGCTATTCACACCCAAATAACACAACATAACACATACACAGGGAAACTAGTCAGTTCGGGAATGTCTTAGGAGGTATCCCCTTGTTTAATATATACAATATCCTATGGCACTCCTATTAACCAAAAACAAAACAAAAATCTGTTTATATCTGCTTTGGCAATAAAGAATAAGAATAATGAAAGCTTTGTGCTTTTTAGCCAAGAATTGCCGATTCTGAGGGTAATTTAGGTTGCTGGTCTTTCATCTCAGAATGCATCGGTTTATGAAGTCGGCGTAAGCAAGATATTCATATCACATTGTATTTGTACCACTATTGGTTGACGAAAGGCAGCACCATTGGTAACGTCCAGAAACCGCTAGTAACGTCACACGCCAGCAGGCGAACTGCGAAAAAGCCCCAGCAACAGATTAAAAAAGGAGATTGGAGTTTGAATCATGTACTTCGAATTCCAAATTTGGCGTCTTGGGGCTGTAAATAACGAACTTCGGTGAAAGATTATGATTGTATTTCAGACTGAGATATCACAGGCGTACAGAAATCGTACCTCTCTACATTAAAAAAAGGTTTTCCATTCACCCTGAAGACCTATCGTCCACTCACGCCAGCTGTTAAGTCCTGAGAACTCGTGTGGCTGTGGCCGACGATGATCTACGCTAACACTGTAATCCATTGGGTTAGAAGCGGTTATGGGAAAGTGCCATCAGACCAACGTTATTCCATGTTAACAGACATCAGGTCTCAATACAATCGTGTCTGATGCCCATCCTTCTACCCTCTACGAAGACGTCACGTATAGGGCACATAGATATTGTGCTATGGACGCCATCCAAATCACCAGGTGGTGGGTCCAGTTATCAATGGATTTTATCAAGAATATATTTTTGGGGCTAAGCATGGAGGAATTTTAGCCTCGCTTCAATACCATCTATAGATTATAACATCTGATAACAGTGGTTGCCCCCCGACTACAGAGGCGCCAATTTACAATTTCCTGGTGGATGATCGCAGAACTAGCAATCACTCTGTACCCTATCGTGACCTCACCACACCCGTTAGATCAAACGTCGTCCTCGCGCGGTATATCCAGGAAGTCATTGTCCACAGGGTTAAGGAAGTAAAGGTTGGTGGTTGAGCTGCTCCCGAGTCCCTCGTCGTCGTCGGTGAGCGGCAGCTTGCTGGAGGTGAGCGTGGACCAGACGGCGGGGTCGGGGTGCCCCGTGCCCGGCAGCGCCCGGCGCCGGTCCTCCCCCGCCACCTGCCCGTCACTGTGCAGCATGATGCGCTTCTGCGAGTCGTAGTCGGTGATGGTGATGTTGGGGATGTAGCCGGCGCTGAGTATCCGCGCCTTGTCCAGGCTATCCATGCTGGACGTCTTGTAGAGGCTGTCCGTGTTGCTCTCCCCCATCACGTCCAGGTTGCGGATGGCCACGTGGCGCACGTGCTCGCGCTCGTCGCCCGAGTCGTCCTCCTCGGCGCGCTGCTTGCCGGTCTCCACGCACGGACACACGCAGTAGAGACAGCGGTAGCGGTAACTGCGGATCTTCCACGGGAGCACGAAGGCGTTGACGAAGCAGTGGGTGAGCACGATGAGCGTGGCGATGTTCTCCAAGGCCGAGGTGAACACGCTGCGCTCGGTGAAGAAATGGATGAGCTTGAGGCCGAAATAAGGCCCGCACATGGCCAGGAAGAGCGAGCTGAGCGTGAGGATGGTCTCCGTGAAGAGCTTATTGCGGCGGAGACTGAAGTCGGCCGTGCGTCGGCGTCGCCGCGTGTATTGCTGCACGCGCATTGCGCGGCGCTTCTTACACGAGAGCACGTACACGGTGAAGAGCACGGTGAGCAGCACCAGAGCAGCTCCCGCGTACTCACACAGGTGCAGCAGGCGTGACGCCTCCCCGAGGTACACCTCCGGGTAGCAGGGCCGGCCTGGAAGACCCCGCAGTGTCCAGTGGAGCAGAACCCCGGAGGAGAAGCCCGCGTACAGCCACGCCAGGAGGAGAAGGAGGATCGCGTGCCATGGCTTGAAGTAACGGTAGAAGCGGAGCGGATGGCGCAGAGCTACGGCGCGGTCAATGGCAAGTAGCAGGAGATGTGCTAGTGTTAATGTAATGTAGAACGTAACGGAGGCGTGCAGAGTAACGCACACTGGTGCCACCAGCAGAAACCTGGGTAGAATAAGTACTAGAAGGTGTAACGGTATAGTCAATGCCATCAACAGTCCCAGGGTGGATAGTGATGCTAAAATAGTCCGCAACACTGCTGACTGGTGGAAGATCCGCTTGGAGACGGACAAAATGAAACTGTTGCCTATGAGTGATACCACCATGGTCAGTATCAATAAGGTCACTTTTGTGATATCCCACAAGTCGGGTTTCCATGATAGCAGCGCATCCCGGAGTGCAGGGAGGCTGAGGTCTGGGTCTCCTCCGAGGGAGAAATTGGCCTCCGTTGAGGTATCATTTTGTACGTAAACTGATAAAGTAGTCGCCATTTCGTTTTTTAAAGTGGTCAGATTTTACTACGAAAGAAACTTTAGTAAGAATCTTAAAACACACTCAGGTTATTTACACACCCATGAATCTCATTAGGCTTCAATATTTTGCAATTAATCACCACTGCGATTATACATTGATCCCTATCCCGTTGTTCTCACAGCGGTAACTCCACAGCGCATAACAGATTCTCTGCAGATATAAGATAGCAATTCCACAACGATTACCAGATGGCCTTCCGCGCTGAATGTCGTGGGAATTCCGCTAAGAATATTATGTGTTAAATCCGCCGAAATCATACAAGGAAATTTCCGCCTGAGGTTCAACGAGTTTCTGCACTAGAGAGGATTCTCTACAGGTAGTACTGCTTGACCTTCAGACCAGCTCAGGGCGCCCATACAACCGTCTCGGCAAGAGGCTTTTGGTAACGGCCTCTGGTAATAGTCTCCTTCCTTCCATCGTGATTTTGCGGCGGCATGGTGAGGGTGTGGGAGACCTGCTGATATCCAATATATCACATCTAGCGCAAACGTCACGTCCCCATGTCGGCTGCCAAGTCAGGCCTTCTGTTGCCGCATCCAGTGCCAACAAAACATGGACAATGGCGTTAAGATATGGAGCTATGTAGAATGGCGAGAGGAACTGTGGTGGTTGTGGTGATACTGCGATGCAAGTAAATGCGCCTTGTGAGTTAGAAGTGTATACAAACAGTGAATAGGATCCGAAAGCCGAAAGTTCTCACTGAAACGCCACTGCGTGTATATATACATATATTCCTCCTGGTCTGCCTCCTCTTCCCGTGGATTGTGACGAGCCCCTCCTCCAGGGTGGAGATCCGGCTCGAGTTCACCTCCAGGCACAGATCCCTGCCGTCTGCACACCTGTGTCTCCCGGGACAGGTGTGGGGAGAGAGTGGGAGTCGGGCCCGCTGTGTATCACGTGCGTGCGGCGCGCTCACCCGTGACGTATTGACACGGGACGCTGCTCGCTCCGGCCACGCCGCGTTCTCCCGTCAGCACGTCACGGGGAGGAGCCCTGGGCGTGTTTCCCCGACCCCCCGGGAGACGCAGCCTGGCAGTCGGGGGAAATGTGCCTCCGTGCCCGGTCTCTCTCGCTCTAGGGCGGCTCACACTGAGGGCGCGCGGGCTGCTCTTTGTATTATGGTGCCGATCAGCTGGTGACTGGTGGGAGAGGGTTCCACCGCTAGGTGTGCTAGTGTGAGTCCGCCCTCCGGTCACGGGGTCACCAGCGCCCTCTTTTGGTGGGGAATGTAGCGTGTTATTGTGGGTTGTATTGGTGGTTGGACACAGTCATCTTCTAGATCCCCTTAATGTGCCCCCAGCTGGGTTTAGGGCACAGTGAAAGGGTGCAGTATAGAAGGTGGCCGACGGCTTACTTTTAGCCTCCTTTTGTGTATTTCTATAAATAAAGTTCACCTTAGGTGTGTCACTCCCAACATTTAGGAATAAGCGGCCCTTACTTATCCAGTTCAACAACGAATATAATGATTCGATCCTTCATAAACTTTATCTATTCCACTGATGAAAATGAATGCCGAGATGAATCTGATGTTGGGTGAAATAGTAGAGATCCAATTTGAGTCCGTTTCTGTTTTTCCTTGAAGTTCCTCTAGTCATGGCGTTGTGGATGGGTTGTGAGTAAGCTACTGTGTGATCCAGTCAGCGGCCTGCTCGTTCAAAGACCGCAATGTGGACAAAATGATTCACAACCAGAGCAGACGACAATCGGCACGTCATCGCCTGACACCGATTCATTCTCTCTACACACTGATTGGCCGTGTGTGCGCGTGCGTGCCTGTGTGTGTGAGTGCTGGTGGAGGCATGTCACTGTGTGACGTCAGTGTGCGACGCGTAATTGGAGTTTGGATATAACGTTTTATCAAACCAAATATAGAACATGTTGGGTAAATTGTAGTAAAAAGCAGCAGATACATAAGCTGTTCCCTGCAAAGTAAACGGCCAAGTGTATCCAGTTCTGGTAATTGTGATAAATCGCCCACAAAGAAAGTGTTATTTTTTACCTTTACGACACATAAACTGCCTGGGAACCTCTTTATCCTTACCAAATAATCATAGGTTGAAAAACTACATGAGTTAAACCTTCATATAAATATCACCTTCGAATACTGGTTATAATTCAGCAACAGATAGATGCTACTTGAGAATGCAAGGTAGTTTACCACCTGTAAGATACCGATCATGAATTAGTATATTTGTAGCGCTAATCGAGGTTCTCTCGGGAACTGTTTCTTTACTCTTTTTATCCCCGTTTTAAAATGATTCATAGGAAAAGAGAAGTATTCCCCACAGCATGGAACGCACAACGCGTGCGACGTCGTCATGACGCCCCAGTCACCAGGCTGTGGGTGTGACAGCTGCAGGGAGGAGGTGAGGCTCGCTGCTCTGTGGTTAGATTTGCTCAGGTCTTTGATTATGAACATTCATTAAATGATTAAACACAATCAGTATAATTTAACTCGACAAGATATTCCCTCAAAACCGGACTTGACTGATCTTCTTAAGTAAAAAATAGAAGGAGACATCCGTGTTTGGTGTAATATTCCGACATGTTTCGGTATTTTAATACCTTCTTCAGGGATCAGATTCAATCAGTATAAAATTAGATTAACGTATGTTGAAGTATGACTGGTCCCTGTATCATTGTGAGGAGGGGGTTGGGTAGGTGGAGGAGTAAAGGGACTGCAGCCAGTCTACTGTGTGGTCAGAGGTAGGCGAGGCAATAACACACTTTACTCCCAGACTATGCCATAACCAAATCAAAACACAGCCTGTGGGTAACGGAAATCCACTCTCTGTGCTGCCCCCGGTGGACAGAGCAGTCGAGGCGGGCGGCACGGCAAACAAATACAGCCGCACCCTCATAACTGATATTCAAACCAAACCTATTTCCTCCAGTCCAAGCCACACGCCCGCATCGAGCTAATGAAAACAGCTTTTGTGTGGCTACATTTAACACTCGCTCCAGTCTAAACGCCTGGCCCTGCTGGCCCGCTAACCATGGGGGTTTGTGTGTGTGTGTTAAGGGGAGGAGGGTTAAACCATGGAGTTTAGTTTTGGGTGACGCACAGCCGAGAGAGCGCTACTTGGAGCATGAGTTTGGCGTCAGCTATGACGGCGAGCGCCAAACAAACGCAAAGCCTGTTACCCGGCGCTTCTGTCTATTTGGATGGTCAGAGGTCAGAGTAGGGGTCAGGGTGGGAAGGTGGGAGGGTGGGTGGGCGGGGGGTGGGGCTGAGTGATCTGGCCAATGCCGAGTCCTGCATTTGGCAATAGACCCGTTATAATCTGGGCATTACCCAAACTGACCTAAAACGTTATCACTGTCAGGTTTAGGAAGATAATACTCTACTGTACTCTGTTATAACTATGTTGAAAATTTGCCAGATTGTGACTGCAACTGACATTGAGACTGCAACTGACTACGGCAGATAGTCTATACAGGTTAAACGTTGATAACTCATCATTTTCAATACCATCATCTCATTCTCACCAGGCCAAATGGCTATGAAAAGAATTATATGTTTTTCTCACTTGTGTAACAATAAAATGATTCAGCCTGTACTCACTGCTGATTAAGAGGGCCGAGTTCGGTGATTTATGTGTAAATAAGAGCCTAATAAAAACTCATTTAAAAAAAAGAGGAAGATTCTCGGCGGTGCTTTCTATGCCTGGACAGTTCACAATCTGACACCCATAGCTGATACCTTGCCGTTTAAAACTCGAATCTCACCACATATTTGCTGACCTTTAGAGACCCACTATTTTGCCATCACCATCTAGAGTTCACATCTTGAAGGTAATGGGTTTTCCCTTGATATCTCCAAACCTGCCTCCCACAGTTCTAAGCTTTGCCATGTGAACCCTTTACCTATGAACACACACACTCCAACCTTCACCGGCAGTTCCTTATTTACTAATCATAGCTTTGAGCCCACTCCCCATGGCTCATATCTTGCTAAATTTCGATGGTTTCATGCCTCAGACATCCCCAGATCACTGATGGCTCATAATTTGCCATTGTCAGCTCCCATCACACTGGATGTACGCTCCATTGCTACGCCCTTACCCGTACCCTGGCACCTGGGTTGTTTGTCTTGAGGTACACTTTGGGGTTCGACCTTCGGGTGACCTTCAGTAACACAGGCTAACTGAGGTGATATGAAGGTATAGAGGTTAGGGGGCGTGTACCCTCGACCCCTTCCAATGGAGGTTGGACGGGGACATAACACACACGCTAAGTACTCCATAAGTAAGGGCAGCCACCTCGTAAATCCTCTTGAGAACAGCGTTACTTTATGCCTTGAGACGGCCAAATTAATTCATCGTCCAATCATTAACTAAAAGGGTGCCATTAGAGCCTATAGCATATTCGTTATGTCATTCAGTCTGTTTTAGACTGTTGTTGTTTTTCTGTTTAAATTGAACAGTTCTAACACCATCTTCCACTGTTGGAAAATTACATGAACTGTAACAAACGTAAAAAAAACATTTTACTCTAATACATTTATAGGGATACAAATGACAACGTATAAATATAACAAAACATACAAGGGGATGAAATAAGTATGGAGATAAGAGTGATTGTTTACCGTACCCAGTCATAGGTGGAATACATGATTTTGACTTGTTTTTTTAAACCTCTATAAGTTTCGCTTTTCAGAACTGAATGATTCACTTATCCCATAATACTTGCCCTCTATAGTAAGGACTGCGTAAGTAGTTACTACAGGTTATACGTATCGTTTTAAATTTGACCTTCATATCTCCCCATGCTCGTCTCACTATTATGTCTAGATTATCTTCACTTTCAGCTTGTTTGTGCATTATGTTCAGCAGTTGCATATACCTGAGTGGGTCCAGATAATCAATTAATTCACGATGTAAATTGGGAAAATTCTGATGCAAATTCCAACTTTGTTTGTGCATTTAAATGGTCACTTGTCCATATGCGGTATCAGAGAAAAGTTCATGGAGAATATCAACACAAGTACTAAGCGAGCGTTTCGCTTGGGCGGGAACGGTGATACTTAAAAAAAAATTTTAATGCTGTCATTAGAATATCCATTGTTTCATTTTGTCTTTTTACATACACGTAAGTGGGTATTATTTCAAACTATACTCATACAAGAAAATAGTAACACATCAGTGACAAAGAGTTAAGACTGAGCGTAGTGTGATATTCGCAGTGGGGAAGGGCCTGGGGCTAGGACTCGGTGTCAGGACCTTGTCAAGGAAAACCCTGAGGCTTACGTTATCAACACAGAATCCAGAACAGTTATTTAGCAATAACGTAGACAATTCACATCTCAACCCTAATGACGCACAATGTGGATAAATGGTATAGGATTCAGCACACATACCCCATGTGATGTATGGAAGTACACAGCTCAAATAGGTTCAACAATAACTGTAGCTGTTAGCTTTATTACTATATACCCATGCCGTATATACTGTAAATATGCACCGTTTTGGCATATGACGTAAAAATACTGTACGGACCACTGCTCCGTACACTAAAATACGGACCACCTAGCCATACACATTTATTGAAATTTTGGTTGTTAAAAAAATGAAATTGATTTTTTTTTATATTTCGGGTATATAGTAAATATATAACGTCCAACCATGTTTGTACAAGTCACAGAACTCGATGCTAATTTACCGTTTGTACAGAACTTGGCATAAATGCCTCGGTCCATATTTATATATAAACGGTAAACTAGCATCTCGTTCTGTGACTTGTACAGCATGGTCAGGACGTTCTATACAATTACCAGAATTGGGGTGTCTTTTTTGATGTAGTCCTCAAGGACAAGGATAGAACTTTACAAATACATGAGTTTAATAGGGAAACGTCACACAATAATATTGTCCAGACCATAGTCTGATTATGGTCACCATGTAAGATGTTTTGTTGTTTTTTTTGTTTTGTTTTTTTACTAGGTATATAAGATTTCATACCTTTTTGTATGGTCAAAAAAAAAGCAGCAATGTAACTGATTAAACCTTTAGAATGATGACATGTGTAACTTTCTTTATGAATAAAACTGCTTATACAGTAAAACCCCTCTTCCGGGACACCCCGCTTAAGGGGACACCCCGCTTCAGGGGACAATTTGCTCGGAACGGAATTTTTTCCCTCTATTAAGAGTTTATTTTAACCCCGCTTAAGGGGCCACCCTGCTTTAGGGGACAGGTTTTCGGTACAGAAATGCTTAAAAACTCCGCTTAAGGGGTCAGTTTGGAGGCATATCATATCAAAAACACTGAAAATCCAAGTTTATGGTGTCCGTTTGTCTGGTACAGACAGTTGTTGCAAACAGAACAATAGGCTCTGGGCGGGCCACAGTGAGTGGGTTTTAGTCTGAGCGACTTTCGCACCCGTTGAAGGTAAGGGGTTAGAGGCCCGCTTACAGGTTAGTGGTGGGCTTTGAAGGTGCGGTATTCCGTGAGCCGTCGCGGCTCTGGGCGGCTCACGGTTATGGGGCTGCTAACTTCTCTCAGAAGTTATGGGGGGGGGGGGGGGGGGTGTCATTGAACGGGGGTGTAAAAAGGAGCGAATTTCACAAGGAAGGCATATCCATCTTCAACCTCTATTATCTATCTATTTTTGTACATTTATATTAATTTCTATTGTATAATTTTTATTTATTTGCTTATTTATTAATAAACCTTTAAAACTAATAACCATCGTTTCCTTCATTTATGTGGGTATTCTCTATAGTATAACCACTGGCATACTGAAAACCCCGCTTAAGGGGACACCCCGCTTAAGGGAGCACTTGGCCCGGAACAGAAGGTGTCCCTTAAGAGGGGTTTTACTGTACAAAAAAAAACCAACAAAAAAAACATGTAAGATGTTAGACAGTTAAAAAGGTGACTTGCGTATGAAATGGAATTTTCGAATTAATTGGTAGGAGTAAACATATGCACAAGCTAAAAATGTTCAGCATTTGACACATATATTCGTCACTTCGCCACAAAAGACTTTTCGTCGAGTAAATACACTAATAACATGATAAAAGCCCATCCATCTCAATTTTACAGAATACCACCTTGTATTTTACTACTAGAAGGCATGTGAAGATTAAATACTGATCCCCGAAGTAGGTCAGTTCATGAACCTGAGGCGAGAGTGTTCTTAACTTAATTAAAGCTGAAAAGCTAGCAATGCTTCAAGGCTCAAATATATCTTTTTTCACATATAATTTGCATCTGACTAGGCCTGATGGTCAAGTACAACATCTGAAATCTCCAAGAGACCTCAGGTCTGAACTATCAAACAGCAACAAGTTATACGTGTTTATTTTATCTCGGATATTTTTTCCCCATTGACTTAACATTGGGAACCAGTATCCAACGCCCATGGAATATTTAGAAAAAATACTCAATGGGGGATGTCACAAAGGTCAGCCCATAAGTCAAAGGGTGAGATAAATTCATAAATCTATTCAAGTTTACAGTCAGAACTCGATCCCATCAATGTTTGAATTGCTATGTAATTCATGCGGCTTCGCCTTGTAAATTACTAAGCAATCCAAACTCGACGGGACACCAGCTCTGACCCTAAACTTTCATAGGTTTTCTCTATAATACATGGATATGATGCTGAGGCTTGTCTATGTGTAAAAATGGCATTGCATACAAGAGCAAGATTATATCAAATAGATCTAAATAAAATGAATAAACCATTAATGTAAGATAGATTGAATTGCCCGACTTATATCGAAAAAATATCAATTTCTTTTTAGCATCAAGTAAAGGGAGCAGACGTTGACCCGTCTCGAATCTATAACATATTTCTAATATTTAGCTTGGTGGTAGTGGGAGTGATTCTCTTGTGACCCCCTTTAAATTATAATCATAATATCAAGGCACGGCAATTGGTTGTAGCAACTAGACGATGGAAATATTCATTCCCTTTCACATGAAAATAATATCATAACATAACATCTATAAGAACAAAACAGATCAAGCCGCAGTTCGGTCATTTTCATGAGCTTTATGGGAGTGTTGCGAACACTAACAGTAATGGTACATGCATGGGTGTAATTTTAGACGGTCTCTAGACCGATTGATCCAAAGCCAATAAGCTACAGACTACCAGGGCCTGGTGGGCTCAGGTTACAATGGCCTGCCCTTTTACAGGGGACGTAATACCACCGCAGGGTAACGCCTATTTAAGGCCACGTAGATATTTAATCACAAATACTAGACTAATACGCTACATACATCACGACAATAATATTAATTATTAAGATGATTATCTATGTATATGATTCTGTTTACATGTATCTTTCTTTTATGCTTCTGCAAAATTACGATGTAGTTTTGAGAAATGTTCTATGTAAGTAAAGAACGCAGTTTACTCTTACCATTATTTTATCTATTTTGTATCTAAAGTAACTTGACTGATGCGCATATCAATTACATTTCTTACGGTCGGCAATGACATGATCACCATTGTGCATCTGATATCAAAGCAATTATATTTTGGTATTTAGTTCAGGTATATGTATACATGTCTACTGAAGAAAGAATAATAATAGTCATCCAGTTAGGGTCGGCATGCTGTGGGACTTGTGCCAACATCATCAGTATTATTAATTGATATAACTTTATAACTGCCAATAGGACACGCGCATGGAGGATACAATGACTCAATACATGCATTATCGTTCAGCATCGGCTTGCGGTGCGTTGGTTAGTTAGGCCGTCGCCCAGTCAAACACTACTCAGTGTTGCCTCATGCCCAAAGAGAAACACAGCAATCACACCTAGAGTATGAACGGTGAGTGTAATTGCAGGGGTGCTGTGTTCTTGACAAACTAGGGCATTATATGCCCTAGTTTAGCTAGTCTTGGCTGGCTAAACTTCAGAATCGATAATTGTCTTGGTTTCCCTTAGAAAAAGATAGGTATATGATGGCTAGGCCCTCCAATGTATTATTGCACAGCCACTTGCAGAGTTCCTGTGTTCTCTTTACCATACTGAGGCATAATTGGGGCAATATGCATGTTTAAACGACCACACTAGAACTGGAATATCATAGATTGCGATGCATTAGGTAAACTTCATCTGGAAATACTCTAAACTGGTGTTACAAATCATGCATTAACCTCTCACACACAATCCTCCACTGCTAAAGGATCTTTTGCTATGTTACTGTTTGGCAAACTTGGCGGCGTATCTATGAAGTCAGCTTCACTTTAGGCCTAGCAGTAATAGATCTATATGTTGATATTCTTGATTAAGAACCTCTTGTGGAGCAAACTATATTATGATAAGGATGCCTTCATTAATAAAACTGTTAAATATGTTGATAGATACTCTTCCAATACACCTTCCCTCTATGCAGTGTCTAGGTAAAGCATTGGAATATTATCATGAAACATCACGAAATTTCATATGATTGTTTATATGGCATGAGTTGTCTTCGCGGAATGATATCACGAAGCGGAGCTGAATGATATCTGTAGCAGAAGACAACGAATGGCATGTAAACAATTATATGAAATTGAGTGATGTTTAGATTTTATCCTACCCTGTCATGTGTTTTTTACTTCATATGTCACCAGTGGCATATAAATATTTTATTGCATAACCGTGGCATACAGGCCCACCATGTTAAGTCTATGGAGATTTATATGCGGGGTAGGATATATATTGGTCCCGATAAGTTAGTTCCCCAAGTGTTCAGTAGATGGCAATCACCATGAGCTGTCCGATGAAGGAGTTTTCACTTTGCGAAAGGTTATTTTCTAGACAATATGGCAATAACTGATTAATATATCGGGAAACAAGTTTTCACATTTTCTGTGAATCATCTTAATTTTTTGGGTCCATGCGTACATGGCGCATTATGCTTAAACTGGTAAATTATTCAGTACTCTGCCCGTAAATCGTCGGTATTTTCATTATTCGTCAAAATCGATAGATGTTAGTAGTGATAAACGGGCTCAGCACCAGTGTATTAGAGAAATGGTCCCTTACACAGATCTACTCCAGATTCTATATACCGGTAGACCTGATGTCAGAAACATATAGAGGACATGACAGAGCACCATAAGTGATAAAGTTTAGTTTGAGATACCGGGTCTGTTTGTATTGAACACCATGGAGCTATGTGTACCTGGGAGGGGATAGCAGGGGGGGAAGTGACAGGTGAACACTTGAGGTCACCCGTTACACTCCCCTCCCACCAGCCCAGCAATGACTGGCCAGGCTATGCTGGATGAAAGGGCGACCATAAAACCCCTACCTTAACACTTTTATCATAATAACCATATAAAATTGCTTTTAGAAAAAAAAGTATCACCACTGTTACCGAGCACGTATTATCTGCCTGAAGAGTACGGTAAATAGAATTTGTTTGAGCAAAAATAAACTTTGCATCCCAATGAGGTATGACATGCTATATACTTTTTTTTTCCTTTTCCGATTGAATTCCATTCCATAACTCACCTCAAATTAGCATTATATTGGACTTTATTCTCACAGCACAAGTTATCATAATCTATAGGAGACAAATTAACAAAATTCTTCTTCAATTGCATACTTTTTCGCGTACAAATCTGCGTCTGTATATATGCTCGTTTGATATAAAAATTAGCCAGATAGTGGGAAAAGAGAAGAATTTAAAGAATGCAAAGCGGTAGGAGTAGAAGGTGCACACAGCTACGCCTCGTATACAACCAAAAATTTAAATTATACTTTTATATTTATATAAACATACTAAGGTTTACGGTTGTTTACCATTACCATGGTGTGCCCGCGAATAAATTACAGCACAGTGTGTGAACTCTCACCCCAGTGCTGTTAGAGTGTCTTCTCCTTGTGAATGCACACTGACATTGTGCGCCTTCCAAGTCGTGTCTCGCCGTAATGGTTCTGGCTTTATTTTTGTGTTTTTGGGTGTGACCAAGATCACGAGAATACAGTGAGAGCATTCTATGTAACGCGACAGTGTAACCGAACCAGGCAACTTTGCACAGAAAAAAAAGGGCACGCACGAAACGTGATTGCTGAAAAAAGGGAAAAGGTGGGAAAAAACACCTCATGGTATAACAAAAAAAAATAAAATTCACAGAATAAATCTGGTTATCATTAAAGTATCGTGTGAGGAGGGCCCCTCCAGATAAAACATAAACCTCGTGACTGTCAACCACCGAGGGCTCCCTGGGGTTTTCATTGAATACGCCATGCAACGTCCTCAATTCACATTTCCCAATTGTCGTCTGCTCGGTAAGCTGATATTTAACCTGCCTCTCTTTCGTCACCAAACTCCTGAGTCCATCCTGATATCTAGGGAGGAGGGTTCGTTGTCGTGTAAATGGGGAGTACATCTGCGAGCAATCTAACTGTCAACAGTAAATTCTTTGTTCATTATTCTTGTAAGGTTAAGTTGTTGTCTATTTTTTATCCTGGGGTGTGATGTTGCTCGGAATCCATTACTATTACATGTACTTCCAAAGTTCTTTAAACTTACACCTGACAACGGGTAGTTATGTGTTTCTCTCTTTTTTTGTTCAGTGTATAAAGTAAACTAAGTCCCTTTTGTGAGGCTGGCAATAGAAGTATCTGGCACGTGTGGGAATTATAACATACTCAAATTGAATCTACAGTTATATGTGGTCAAACTTTATATATTCACGAAGTCAACAATATACTGATGATTTCTGTTAACGAGCAAGATACACTCTACACTCGGAGTCACCTTTCTGTGTGCACTAGACCGTAACCGTCTCACCCGTCCCATTCCCCGGAGTGCATGATACCGCACCCAAAATAGAAAAAAAGTTATATATGCATCTGCACGTACCGGTACTCTTTAAAATGATTTCTATGAAACATTATAAATGAGTTTAGTGCTCCAACATAGCTCCCAGATGCACTAGTCTCATACTTTCCTCGTTCTGGCTCAGTAAACAGGTACCCCACCTCTGTCGGCTCCCTATTACTGCCCACGGGGATGGAGCAAGGCCTAACATATAATTTGAGATTTTTTTCTCCAATAGATTAGTCTTAAATGGATTCGGGTGACATATGGCAACGTGGGTCACCAGGTATTGATTACACCGTCTTCTATGGGATAAAAGAACAAAGGTTAACGCAGGTCAGCATAGACATTTGAGGGCCATAAAAACTAAGGTCCGTATCCCATACGTTATCGTTTAACAAATATTCATACACTTTTATTTCTATTTAACAACCAGGTTGGATCGACATAAAACGTTCAAATATTCATGATTGTAGTCTTCTTGAACAATAGAAAAAAAATCAAAAATAGGTACTTTGAGTAGAAAATGTTTAAAAAAATTAAGTTCTTGAAAAATCGATTTGTCTGCCCTCCAGATATAACCTGTGGTCCGTTTCCCCAACTAGTACTAATTTGTAATTCGTATGAACCTTTTTGGAATGTTTGTGCAAGAATTTCAATTCAACTTGTATTGGTTGTCATTTTTATCATTGTAGGGATGTCGTATGATGAATAGAACATCGATATTGAATAAATCTATTCATATTGTTGATGCTGCTGTTGCTATTTTCCTTGGAAACAAACCAATGTACCATTAAATATGTAGAGTTCAACCAAATATGTATCAGTTACCATCGCTACCCATGGAAAACCTAATACATTTAGCAGAAACCTCTCCCTTACAGACTGGACCTTTGAGGACCTACCCTCTTTTGTCTCGGCCAAACAGGACCCAACTATTGCAATTATTTCTTCTAGTGAACACCCTGTAAGAGATTGATAACAATTTACCCTTTAACGCAGTAATTATGTATTGCGGTTTGTGGTATCCAGTATCGCTGTTAAACCTAACATGTTGTCTGGTTGTTAAGGCTATAATGAGGTAAGTTATTGACCGATCACCCTCACCATGAAAAATACATCTAAATGTTACTTAACCTGTAAAATAGATGTACGCCCGGACTCTGCACCCCAAGCACGGGACCCATCGCAGGCCCAGACTCCCACAGGCACTTATGCAAGATTTCAATCTTAATAAGGGAACAAAAGTTCAGTCTAGATGTGAGTAGCAAATATAACCCATGTGACAATACTGATATATTGGTCTAGGAATGGGTACATGGATACCAGATTTACAGGCTGAATACTTCACAGTATAAATAAGTTATACATATGATTTTAAAACCACCATGTACTTGTACTAATTCACTTTGCTTATTCTCCGAGCGATACATTTATATACTGATAGTTGTAGTGAGTAATATGGTCGTAGCGACACCTACAGATATCTACTCAAACTCCACCCCCTTCTTTGATAGGTCTTTATCACCCGTAATAAAATTGATATAATGACCTAGAATTTGTGCATGATATACTAAGTGAAAATGTCACTGACTCAAATTGACCAAGAAATCTACTTTTTCTCCTCAAAACACACCTCTGAGTCAAAGTGGGGCACACCTACTTCAGCCCCCTTGCGTGATGCCCTATTCTCATACATCTCACATGTCTTTAGAACTTGCGTGCTTCCATAGTTTCATGTCTCTGTTTACCCCCAAAACATTCCGCGAACTGATGTTTTGTATGGCCTAGTGGGCCACATCAGGGCCACATGGGGTGGGGGGTTACACAACATTTGAGTGATGAATAACGTCCATTTTGGTGACTTTGACAGGCGGGTCAGTGGGACATGAAGATACATGAACTCTGAATGGTCACCTTCACCGTTCTATTCTGATCTGCTGATAAGTATTTTTACCGCCGATGGGAACTATCCCTAATCCAAAGAAATTGTGATAACTATCGGTGTTGTGTATGGCTTTTCATCCTGGTTATTATAATGAAGTGCAGGGCAATTCTGTAGTGATTGGTTCGATTAGGAGTCGTCCTCTCTGATATGACTCTGGCTCGTCTTGGGTCATGTCGGAATGCATGGCTTTGTATTAACATTGATAGCTTGTTGTGATTCGATAATTCATGCCACGTCTTATAAACTGTAGATTATGATTACAAGATGGAAACAGCACAAAACTTTGACAGATAGCGCCATATCAAGATTTTCCATACTTTAATACTTATATAGAACGTCCTGACTATGCTGTACAATTCACAGAACGAGATGGTAATTCACAGTTTGTACGGACCGAGGCGTTTACGCCGAGTTCCGTACAAACTGTAAATTACCATCTCGTTCTGTGAATTGTACAGCATGGTTGGACGTTATATATTTACTATATACCCGAAATTAAAAAGAAATCATTAATTTCATTTAACAACCGATATCTTAATAAACGTGTATGGCAAGGTGGTCCGTATCTTAATGTACAGACCAGTGGTCCATACAGTATTTTTATGTTATATGGTGAAACGGTGTGTATTTACAGTATATACGGCATGGGTATATAGTAAATTATATATATTTGATATATGAGAAAACATCTTCACTGAAAGAAGTAGACTTTCCAATCACAGGGCGAAACAGTATGAGAGTTATCGTCATGCACATGTAATATGTAGTAACTGACGTATGATGATTGTTGTGCCCAATGCTCATCAAAGAATCTAGTATTTTCTCTTGTGTATCACCCACTTAGTGGTAAGAAGAATGTCAGCTAATTTATTAGACAGTCATTTACGGTTTAATTACATTACCGTGCTCCATAGGTCTAAAACCTGTGGCACAGGTAGCATGTAGAGAAACGGAGGCTCAGGGATGTTTTTATCGGCAGGGTGACTACTTTAGTGGACTCATTGCAGTCTCAACATGCCAGCCCTTAGTAAATATTACGTCTGCTTTTTAAACTGAGAGTTACTTGCGTTCAGATATAAAACTGCGCGTGTGCAGCATACATGGTTAGTTAATTTTCGGAACAAACAACTAACTGCTGGATAGTCCATAATCCTGTCGGGTTTTATCGTTTGTGCTAAGCTGAACAACCAACTGTCAGTCAATCGCTTAGACGAGTAAAATCCACTTATAAGTGGTGTGTGAAAGAAAGTGAGAGAAAATGTGTATTATACTGGGCAACAGCGTTCAGAAGTCAGAGAGCACAGTCAAACCAAAATCTATTCTCCCGCCCTGATGGGCCAGATGTGAGGAATGTATATTACAATACGCGATATTACTCGTTTATAGATACCAATATTAAAAGCACCAGAAGTAAGCTTGTCTAATGTACCAGATACGTGATTAATGGAGCCTGGAAACTTGGTGCGAGATACTAGATTACCAGTGATTAAAGAATGGACATCTAAATTATTAAATATTCCATTATGGCCTGACGTATAAACATATGATGAACGGGATTCTGCCCCCCCCCCCCCCCCACCCCCGTTACAATAACTCCATTGTAGACTCATTGTCACCTGTACTCTTATAGATGACAAAGAAGCACCTTCGTAATACAGGAAAGTGCCTAGATAATCTACCCACTTGTGGAGTGAGTCATAGGTGAGATGCTCTGCACCCATATTGATGATGTCAGAGCAGTTCACCACGGTTATAGTGGTTAAACGCCACTCCAAGGTGGCATCGCATGTTGATTGGACATCGCCTCGTCCCCCCCCCCCCCCCCCACACACACACAAAAAAGGATTCTATTCGACCCATGTCTAGATTACTGAAATCTAAAGTGCCAGACCAAAGATGACAAGTGTCTGGAGTACGGCCATCAGCACAGAATAAGTGATGACTCATGTCTGGACTACTCACACCAGAACGGGATTATTGGTGTATTGGAGCCAAGGCTACTCAATACCACAGGCCTGATGTTTAACCCTTCAAGGACGCATGATGCCTGAAGGCATCACCTCACTAAAGACGCATGATGCCTGGAGGCATCACCGCACTAAAGACGCATGATGCCTTGAGGCATCATTGTCCCAATATTTACCCAAAAAAATTAACAATGAAATGATAGAGCAATATTCATGAAATCTTCAGAAAATGTAGACAGAATATCATATTCAGTATTTCTATTAAAAAGCAATAACATATTTGTGATTATGTATCATATTTCATGATTACAACCTTGGTTATCAGTTTTAACCATAATGTGGCCGTCCTCTAGCTAGGCATACTGCCACCAGCACCCGTCCTTATGGGACTAGCTGTGCTCCAGGCAGCCGTCCTTAAAGGGTTAAAAATACTTTTCACTATCAGAGTACTGATCTTTCAAACATTCATGACTGGACTAACGACAATTTACCAGACTAGTATTCAGTGTATCAATCTGCCATAGAGGCATCCACAGAGTTACCATGCAGTGAATATCTTTTCCGGTTTATACTTTTTCATACACTAGTTTTCTCTGGGGATGGCAACGATGGGAGGACACCATAGAGTGCTCATCACTGAGACTCTCACCCCTTGGTGATGTCCCTTCAGTTACCCACCTTGTTTGCATCAGGAGCTACTCCTATCTTTTTAGATTTAGTAGAAACCGAACGAGAGTTAGACTTGACAATGTTTATGCCACGACGGGAAGGTCGTGTATTACTACACAAGGCGTAGCCGAGTGTAGTGAGGAGCAGACCTGACCAGAGTGGCATAGACATTGACAAAGTCTATCTCGAGTTCGGTTTCGTATTTATCCTACCCCGTCTATGTTTTTGTATTACTACTAAAAGATAAATATTGAGTCAAGGACCAACAGAACTTTTTTCATAGTAGCTGACATCCTGCTCTCTGATTGGTCAATATTGTTATTACTCTAGTGGCATAAAAAACACTTTATGTCACGGCCTGCCACATAAGATTTCCCTATGTTAAGTCTATGGCGGTTTTTTATTAGGGGTAGGATAAATCAAAATACTATTTTGATGTCTGGGAGCTTTCATCCGCACCAAATTTGTCTAATAATCAGTTCCCTTTTCATCGTAGCTTTCAAATTATAAACTTGCTGTCAAATGATTTAGATGCTTATGATGCGTCCCAGTTGTGTTACTTTTATATACCATAGTGTTGCCTTGCACAGTTGACATAAGTTGGTAACATCATAAAAACTGGCTGAATTACAGTGATTGTAGTTTTTAGGTTTGACAGAAATGGCACACTGTATGTCATATCCACAAGTTACAATGCAAAAATTCCTCTCAAACGACGCCGTATAGCCATAATTGATGGTTATCAGCGACACTCCAGTATAATGATGTACTATCTCTTACTCTGTTTTACCTCAAGTGCCATACTCACATATGAACACATGATAGTAAACACACCCAAATGCTAGAGAGTAGCTGGTGGTGGTCTATTTCATCAATATAAATCATCATTTACTCCTCATATTGATAAATGATCTAATTAATATCCATTAGTGATACAAATTTGTACTATATAAAAGGAATTCGGCATGAATTTTCGAGCGATTCTTAACATTTTACTGAACTCCACACGAACTATATTTATTTTTTATGGTAAGCAACACAGCTGTGACCCAAAATCACCCCTATTTTCTAAATACCCCAGACCGGTGTCAAAATTGGGCAGGAAGTACAACAATATCCTGGTTGAGTTTTTATTTGTTCATGAGAGACTCATACGACTAATAGGCCGAACGTCTATTTGTCTATGAATGTACCTCTCGAATTCACAATATCATAAACATTTCCTACAACTTTTTGATATATTTGTTTTGTAACTACTATCAAGTATAATTACGCACCGAGACCTAAAAAAATGGTGTGTTTGATTATATATTTTGCCCCAGTGTGCAACCTGCGTGAATAATAGTACACCTTGCTGTCCTATCAGTAGAACAACTACTCTCAAAAACAAGCTCTACTCACCTCCACTCCTGTGACGCCAAGGGCCGCCTCGATATTGGGAGTCATTCTGAACGGTACTTTCTCGGGCACACGTAATCCTTTGCCCTTCTCAAAGCACACGTTGTAGTCAATGTGTACCACCTGAGGATACAAAGCACAGACACTCTTAATGTAGGCACGCTTATCCAGTCAGAATTATGTGAGACATGGAAAACTAAAATATTATTCGGTCACGCTAATTCATTTTCTAAAATGAGTAGATATCTTTAGCTGTCATAAAGTCAAATCTACCATTTGTAGTTTTAGTTTCTTTTTTGTACATTGACGACTTGCGACTATCTAAACATGTTCTAGGCCATACTCATTGAGTAGCAATATTTCGTTGTAGGTGTAATTTTAAGGGTTGCAATTTTACTGTGTAAAACTGTAACTGCATGAAAACATTCTAATCTATATTCATGGTAACAGCATACGGCGGGATAACTTGTCCTTGAAAAACTTTTTCACTCAGGGATGTCAGTTGGGGTCAGGGAAAAAATATTGAAATATTTTTTATTGCAATACAGGTCTTTTTGCATTACATATGCACTACAGTAGGAATCAAGGGAGATCTCCAGTTTTTATATGGATCAGTAGGGAGGTTCAGTTAGGGGATCATGGGCTGTGCCTGAATTGGGTAATTTGGCAATTAGTATATCAATATTACACAAGGTTAGTTTTTCTTATTCTGAAAACGAAAACATGAATTTCAATGGAAACATTGACAAATGGCATCTCTGTTCACTTGAATTTCCGTTAACAAATATATGATTCACGGCTATAAATCCAGGTCTCGAATGGAAGAACGGCTGTATAGCCGAATTCGGTGATTGTGTACACAAATATTCCCTAATAAAATTGCTAAAAAAAAAAAAAAGGTGTGGCTATAGGCAATCTTAGTCTGTAGTAGACATTATTTCAAACTGCATTTTCTAACCCTGAGTGAGAGAATGAGGGATGCACTGACTGACCTCTCCGGTGATGAGGTCGACGAGGACGTTGTCGAGGTGGCGGTCGCCGAGCCCGATGATGTAACCGATCATGGACATGACAGCCGTGGACCGTGCGTACGTCTGAGTCACTCGCCACCACTCAGAGGCGCTCGTGCTCGAGCACCACAGCTCCCTGGGTGTACAACAAAAACGTTGACAATGACATGTTATTTTGTTATCCATTGTATACAGATTATCCATTGAGAATGTATGGGGGCTCGGTAAGCACTACCCATTGTTTAGAAACTGTCAGATATCATAACTATGGTATACGGATTTGAATCTGTGGTGTACGGCCTCAACGGTATGGTATACGGTAAAATAGTTCCTTTGTGCTATAGAGTAAAAAACTTTTTTCTTTTTTTTTTTAATTTAGAAACAGCATCTCTCCGCCGAAGCTGAGTTTTTCAGATACATCAGTCCCTTTAATATGGCAATTCATGGGTTTAATCTACTCGCGATGATGGCTAATATATACAACGAATGATGGTTTTGTGAACAGGCGGCTCTGTAAACCACTCGAAGTTGACCTATTAATATACTCGCTGAACCTCGTGTATTACTACGCGTCAACGCTCTCGTAGTTTATGGCCGCTTGTCCACAAAACCATCGATTATTGTCTATATTTTACATTAGGATCATCTGACACATACTTTGATAGAAAATATACATCATATGAAGATTAACTTAAAAAGGTGTATAGTTGTTTTTTATGACGTGAATTCGGTTCCGAGAGGTATTACCAAGAGGTATGACTATCAGGACGTACTTGGCAAGTAGGTCTTTTGGCGTCTCGTTCATGAGCTCTTGGAGAACTTGTCTCATTACAGACGCTGGCCACTCCTTGCGGTTCTCCAGGTTCACCAGGCCCTGTGGAAAAGACAAGACATCGACTGGGTTAATCAACAAAATCTTACCAGTCCTCATACAGTAAAAAGGTACCAAGAAAGTTGTAAACTATACTTATGTACTGAACGACAATATGTGTTTCTTTAGCTGAAATCTATCCTACAGGGATGTCAGTTACTGAGTTAGGGTCATGAAAAAAGAAGAAATATTCTTAATGTAGCATATACTGCCTGAGAGAGACTGAGAAAATATGGAAAATACATCATTATTGGCCATGGAATGGGGCTGGGGTGCGCGGGGAGGTTTGAACCACTGTTTATTGGCGTGAATAAGGCTTAATCTATACTCTGTTTGTCTCAGACAAGATTTTTTTTTCTAGCTGAAAATAAAAACAAGGATTTCCTTGGAAGAAACTGTCATATCTGATCCTTTCATAATCAAACTCGATTATATACCACTACATACTCCGATATAATATAAGGTTTTAGGTGGATGGGAAAGCTCCTCACGAATCGCCTTACCTTCTCCTTAAGGGCGGGGGTGAGCTTGCTGTAGAAGACGTCACTCGGTCGGGGGATCGTTGGCGCAGTCGGCGTCGCAGTCGTGCTATTCTGAGTTGATCCAGGCTGTCAGCGAACAAATATTAACCATCAATCAATGGCAGAGTAAGTTTCCGATGTACATTAGTAACATAGACTCCATTTAACTTTATTTAAAAAAAATTCTCCATGAATTGACAATGGATTTTTTTCGTTTCAACGTGAAAGATGTTTAGCATAAGTATTTAACTTTATAGCTGTTCTATTCATCCTCTTTAACCATCAATGACACGAGATAATTCAAGTTGGCCAAATTCCATTTAGTGTTTTTGCTGAAATGTAAATACAAAATTTATAAATCAACATATTAAAAGTAATTTGGATAGCTTTCTAATATTCTGCATTCTTCCTTTTATGTCACAGAAAATGATTACCTTTTGCCATCTATTTCTGTTGGTTATTTTACTGACAAAGTAATCTTGTTTTAACACAGAGTGACACCTTACCTGTTGCTGTATTTTGAACTGCTGGGCTATAGCTTCTCGCTGCTGCCAGCGCTTGTAGAGAGAGAATAGAGGGGTGGCGCCATCTACCCACTGAATGAGGCCCGAGCGCGCACCTAGCGGCGTCACCGAGTAGTGCCGCGCCTGGTACAGCTTCCGGTCTCCCCTGGAAATGACATTGTGGTGAGGAGGTAAAGGCCAAATATCAAACTTGTCAACCAGGTTACTCATCTCACCTCGTAATTCTAATCCACCCTATCACCCCTAGTCAATAACTGTTGACCAATATCGTTGAAGATATGAAGTATTAATCCAGAACCAACCCCAAAAAGATAATTGTTAATCAAATTTACAAGGAAATTCTTTTTTTTGTGTACTAATTTTCTCGGTGGAGAAGGGGCACTCTAAACATGAAGACTTGTCCAAGTAGATACCAAATTCTTTACAGGAGTATGGTTAAATACTAAGTATTCAATAAAACTTGTTTCCTTTAATTTCAACACGCGGTACCAAAACGTTTAATGTACAATCCACTGAGGAATATGCTGTAGTAGGTGTGTGTGGTAGGTGTGTGTGGTAGGTCTGTATGTTTTGAAGCAGTTAAATGAAATTCTCACCTGTTGGCCTTGGCAAACATGTTGTTTACAATCGACAGGAACTGCATGATTCTCTCATCAAGGTGAAGATCTTCCAGTCCTTTGAACAGGTAGGGATACCTTGAGGAGGATGAGGAGTGGCAATGTTAGCATGGGTTATCTTAAATAGTTCATTCACCTACAGGATGGTCCGCTATTTTTTCAACCCACAACTCATTTCACACCGCGCCGGATGGTACATCAGCATATTTACGTGACAGGAACTCAGAAATGTGCGATTAAGTCTTTTCCTAGTTCAATAGTTGCTATAATATGCAGTACCTCTTTTATGAAAAAAGTAGTTTCTATGTAATTAAGAAAAATGTCTCTGCTTTGATCTCGTCCTTTTGTACACCTATATACAATGGGTAATGGACATGTGTATCATAAGCTAGTATGAGTGCTCCACAATGACAGCCTCTATATTGAATAAAATAGGTTTTTTGTCGAGAAATAAAGGTTGAGTAGGCCACCAGTTTGATGCTTTATTTACTCTGTACACCAGGCTGCAATCTTATTTATTTCACAGGTTATATCGGACAAGACTCAATCGGCCGTTAGTGCAAAATTGACGCTATCCATTTGCTCCACCTCGAGATGGATTGTATAAAAACACTGGCAGGATGTGAGCTGCTTGCCTTGGGACATTTCAAAATCTTTTGGTGTGCCTGTTTAAAAGTGTAGCGTATACACGTATACATAAGAGTGGAATAACTCAGGAACTAGTCATACAAATCCGAAACTATAGAAGAGGGCCAGGAGTTAATGGTGAAGTGGATAAGGGAAGAATAAAGCATTTAGGCTCCAACCAGCAGACCAAACCCAGTTTATCACTAATTAAGGTTTGCTAACCATCTAATTTTTTTAGTTGGGGGATACATTTTCTTTGATAGTAAATATAGCTCTTCTCACCTCTTGCCGTCTGAACCAATGAAGACGAGTTTCTTGGGCTTAGTCTTGGTGGGCAGGATGTGTACCGCCGGGTGGATGCTCTCTATGGTGACGACCTGGCCGGACGTGGTGATGCCCGGCATGGCGATGACCGTGTGGCTGAGCGACCCCAGCTTCTGACTCACCTGCTCCATGGTCAGCACCAGGCTGGCCCGCTTCTGGGCGCGGTCCTGGAGGCTGCGGTGCAGCTGTGTGGTCAGACATAAAGGTAAGTCAGTATTCATCAAGCTCATCTTTTTAAACAAACTTTTGATTTTTGTTTTTATACCTACATGTAATCGACATGTGTCAATATACACCATTATCCTACCCCTAGAGCTTAGAGGGGACGAGGCATGTAAAAAAAATAAAAAATTATCCTACCCCTAATATAAAATTCCATAGGCTTAACATTTCTGTATGCCACGCTGACTGGTATGCGGAGTTTTATATGCCACTAGTGGCATACAGAATAGTTGTCATGTAATATTCCAAATGGAGGAGACGGGGTAGGATAAAATCAAAACCTGATTCGTTTTAATCTTGGCCACCACATGCCACTCCTGGAGTTTTGGCTCCAGACTTCACTTGGCTTCGCCTCATGAAGTCACTATGCCAAACTCCAGTCGTGGCATATGGTGGCCAAGATTAAAACTCATCCAGTTTTACGATAACATGTCAAACAGAGCAAATTTCCAAAAGCATGAACTTTCTTAATCAATAGGCTGGGAATAAACAGGTGGTTCTTCTGGATGATACCAGGAGACACCATAGTTCAGTGTCATAGTAGGGGTACGTCTCCTACCTATAAGGATACAGAGTGTTGGTATCACAGAGGTTGACTGGTGTCGCGACAATAACCTTTTATCTGATATATCTATAAAAGGTTTTGTAATCTGTCATTTCATATTGCCCACCATTGTCACAGATACCATTTAAACCATGGTTACTCAGGCAAGTGAACTTTTGCATATGACCAAATGGCTGAGATTAAAGACACAAAAGAATGCTCTATCGGAAATACCAGAATTTTTAGTTTCTATGAGACAGCAAATGAAACAGTCCAAAGCAAAATCCCCCATTTTAAGTACTGGTGTTACTTATATAGCCCATGATCTCACCCCTGGTATCTTTTTCTTTCCAAAGACTTAACATCGGAAACTTGTACACAACGCCCATGGATTATTGTAAAAAAAAACTCAATGGAAGAAAATGTCACAAATTGGTAACCCATGGCCGTTGGTCAGGGGTGGTCATTGCTCCCCCTGACACGCCCCCTCGCGCACCCTGCGCACTCCCCCCTGGTGTCGGTCACGTGAACCCCGCGGTCACGTGGCCCACCGCGTCTCTGACCTCCGCCTCATTCTGCTCCTGTACTCCACTGCGTTCACACGTATTTTCTTTTCCCTCACTTTTGGCCTACTCTCCACGCCGTCTTCGATACTCCCCGAGTATCTGACCGTGCAGAGACAGTGTCTGAATACGGGTAAAGTTCACGTGAATTACAGGAAAGCTAGGATGGCACCACCAACGACACGCGCTCAAGCGAGCGCCTCCACGACCACGGACCAGGCCTCGGAGTCAACCGTGAGGGAGAGCGACCACGTGGACTCCGCGTCTCAGGCCGGAAGCCTCCGGTCGGCCCGCCTCGTGGCCGTAGAGACCGGACTCTCGGACATGAGTAGGAAACTCGACGCTCTAATCCAGCTGCAGACCCAACGGTCGACGGGACAAGCATCTCCACCTACGGTTCGCTCAGTCGCCGAAGTAAGGACTCGGGACTGGGCCGAGGATCAAGCCGGCCGCGCCATGCCTCCACCCCGCCAGCTACGAGACCGCTACGCAGGGGACCCGTACATACAACGCGAGCTCGACCGTGAGGCCATCCGCCACGACAAGACGGCTGGTAAGCTGCAGTCAGATATCCATGTTACCCGTTTAATAAGTAAACCGTACATGTTTGTGGATAGGGAGGGTGTTTACACTTTGTCCCAGAAACTGGAACTGAGGGGAAGCCTGGGCCCCCTTGAGTATCTGAGTGCCTTTATTGGCTTGCTCGGAGACGACCGTGCGGTCGACCCCGTGGACCGTGAGGCCATGTTCCGGCACTTACACCAAGTGTCAATCGACGCCCAGAGCCGGCCGTGGGCCGGAGTCAGGAGATGGTCTAACCACGTGTTCGACCAGATCGAGGCCGGGAGGCTCTCGTGGTGCGACTATTCGAGGATCCAGGAGGAGCGAGTCCGACTCGCGATGACGACCGGGACCCTCACCAGCGGCGCCGACACCGGGAAGGCCCGAGGCCGGGAGTTGCCATGCCGGCAATACAATTCGGAGAGGGGGTGCCGCCATAGGAGCGGTCACGATGACGGGCCCGTGAGATGGCTGCACGTGTGCTCGTATTGCGACTCCGTGGGGAGACAATGCGGGCACTCGTTACACGCGTGCAACCGGAAACTCGGTTACACGATGGGCTATGATAACGGCCAGGCTGCACCCACACCGGCACCCCGGCGAGCACCCCAGGCCGGACACGCACCCCAGGCCGGACACACGCCCCGGGCGGTCGACCCCAGAGCGGATGTGTTCCCCCAACACGGACACGGGGCAAAAAACGGCTACGGTGCGCCCCGCGAGTGAGCGGAGCGCACCCTCACACAGTCACAACACGTGCCTCCGCCCCCGGGCCCGGGGTCGTGGGGTGCAATCCACGTGATGTAACACCAGCGGGCCCTGTGATCTCCACCACCCCCAACAGGATTTCCGGTGACCGGACGTGGGCGGGGGTCGTAAAAGGAAGCGGCCCGGTGACCACTCCGGGCCCGCACCCCCTCACGTGGAGGGGGGACCACACGGGGGGTCCACGTGACGTCAACACGAAGGCCGCCGGCCCACGTGGCCGGGCCCCGAACATAAACAACAACAACGAAGTGGGCGGGACCCGCCACGTGGAGGACAGGTTCACCGGGCGGCCACCGCCAACCCACAGCGGTAGCAGGAGTGTTAGTGTTACCGCGCCGGCTGAGGATCCAACTAACACTCCGGATTTCGGCGGACTAAAGGAAGTCTGCCGGACCGGAATTCCGTCGCCCGGACTCCGGACGGACCCGGAGGCCTTCATGGAGCACAGGCGGGCCGAGTGGCCCCGCTTCACCGAGGCCGGCCCCCCGGCGCACGGTCACATCTACGAGGCGGTCCGGGCCTCGGGCCTGCCCAACGCCCTGTGCACAAAGATCACACTGCCGACGGACCTCAAACTACGGGCGTGGGAGCAGTACCTGACGGGAATGGAGGGCAAGGGGGAACTCCTCGGTTTCATAAGATACGGCTTCCCCCTCGGCTACCTCGGGCCGGCCAGCGACACTCGGGACGTCCCCAACCATCCGAGCGCCACCGGATTCCCGAAGCAAGTAGGTGATTTTATCAGAAAGGAAAGTGGATTCTCAAACCTGATGGGACCGTTCTCGGAGGCTCCCTTCGAGCCGTGGTGCCACGTTTCGCCGTTGATGTCCCGGGAGAAGCGCGGGTCCGAGGCCCGCCGCGTCATAACGGATATGACCTTCCCCCGGGACCGTAGCGTCAACGCGTACGTGATGAAGAACGCGGTCTACGGAGAAGAGCGTGAGCACAGCCTCCCTACGGTCGACGGTTTCGTCACCCGCCTGGTGGCCTCGGGGCCCGGGAGCTACATGGCGACCATCGACATCTCGCGCGCCTATAAGAACTTTAGGTGCGACCCCCTCGACTGGCCTCTGCTGTGCTTCATGTGGGACGGCGGGTATTATTGTGATACGGCCATGCCGTTCGGCGCCCGCGCGTCCTCGTATCACATGCAGTGTGTGGCCGAGGCCATCGTGGGGATACTCGCCGGTAAGGGTGTCGAGGCCGCCATGTATCTGGACGACCTCATCATACTGTCGCCCTCACGGGAGAAAGCTGCCTCGGACTTTACCATAGCCCGAGACCTATTCGCTGAGCTCGGCCTCCCCGAGGCCCGGGAAAAGGCGCAGGCCCCTAGTCAGACCGTGCGCTGGCTGGGCATCGACATCAATGCCGCCGAGATGTCCCTCACCATCCCCCGGGACAAGTTGGAGGACGTGCGGGAGCACGTTGGGGCGGTCGCCAGGAAGCGGTCGCTGACCAAGCGACAGCTTCAATCCGTCCTCGGCAAAATCCTGCACGTCGCGAAATGCATCCGCCCGGCGAGGCCCTTCGTCAGCAAACTACTGGAGGCCCTACGGTCGATGGACGGGTTCTACATCAACGTGAGCTCGGACATGCGGCAGGACCTCCAGTGGTTCCTACGGTTTGCCGTCGGGTGGAATGGGCACGCCCTCATCCCTCGAGGGCCGGCGACAAAGTGCATCACGGTCGACGCCTGCCTCTCGGGCGTGGGGGGCACAGACGGCCGTGCGGCCTACGCGTGCCAGGTTTGTCCCATCAATGACCCCGTGGACTGCATCTCTGAGCTCGAGGCCCTGAACACAATATATGCTCTCCACACGTTCCTCGGGGACCGTGATCGTGGGACCAGGATCGAAGTCTTCTGTGACAACATGGGGACCGTCCAGGCACTCACGTCGGGGCGGGCACGCAACCGCGTCCTCGCCGAGTGTGCCCGACAGGCCTGGATGGTCCAGGCCAAGCTGCAAGTCGACCTGGTCTACACACACGTCCCCGGGGTCCTCAACACGGTCGCCGACGCACTCAGTAGGGCCCACCTGTCCTCGAGGGATTTTAACAATTCTGCATGCCTGATGACATATCATGATCTGTGGTCGGTGGTGCCTTGTACTCATGCTTCATTCGTGCCTGTGCTTCGCCTGTCCTGCAGATCCGGCGCTACGCTCTCTCCAACGGAAGGCATCTGCGCGGCAGGCCGAGGCACGTGCCCCAGGCACGGTCGCGAACCAGAAGAGCGCCGTGTCCACCTACCTCGCCTTCTGTCGACGGACGAGGACCGACCCGCAGGCACCGTCCGTGAGTTTCATCACGGCCTTCCTCGAGTACCTCGCGGACCACGCCCCCTCGCCGGCGACCGTGGCCAACCAGCTCTCGCACGTGAGGACACACCTACGGCTCTCGGGCGGAGACGTAACGGCCACAGAGGACGTGAGGGTCAGGAGGGCCCTCGACGCCATGAGGAGGAACAAGGCATACACACCAAACGTCAAGCCTCCGATCCCCATGGCCGCCCTCCAGGGGATCCTCGAGCTACTGTCGGACACGCCCCTCGACCTGACCCTACGGGCCGCGTTCCTCCTCCTGTACTACGCCGCACTGCGGCAGAGCGAGGTCGCCCCCCCTACGGCCAGGGCATTCGACCCGGTGCGACACCTCTCACGTGGGGACGTGGTCCTCACGGCAAATCACGTGGAGGTACGCATCAAGGCCGCCAAGAACCTCCAGTGCGTGGGGGAGGAGAAACACGTGCGGCTCCAATCCTCCCCGGACCCGAGGTCGTGCCCGGTGACGGCCGTGAGGAATATGATCGCCGCGGTCCCCACGCTGACACCAACGGATCCGTTCCTGCTCAACGCTGACAGGTCGCTAATAACGACGCGGTCGCTGTCAAAGGAGTGGGAGCGGCTCAACACCACAGCAGGCCACCCCCCTAAGACCTACACTCTACACAGCCTGAGAAAGGCCGCCGCCACTCAGGCCTTCCAGGCCGGGGTCGCTGAACTCTCCATTCAACGATACGGGGGGTGGCGTTCTAATGCTCACAGGGGATACATTAGGGACTCCAACTCACAAGAGGTGAATGCGTCCCTCATACAGTCCCTCAACCAGTGACTCTCATCCCTCACAAACTTTTCTCCCTCCCACCTCGCCTCATTTTTATGGTCTTGGCGTTTTTTATACATCATATTGTATAACCATTATACCTCATATTGTATAACCATACTATCTGTTATACAACCATATACATAATTGACATACCATTATACATGTCATTTACAACTATGTATATTATACGTAATTGACCTCTTTATACCTCTGTCAATTACTTTATCTACCTTATGTCATATTCATATTTACATATTAATATTCATGTCGGTATAGGTATATAAAATTAAAATAAATTTTATTATTCCCAACTATCGACTCCTTCTTTGTGTTCAGGGATAGGGGTAATGGGTAACCCATGGCCGTTGGTCAGGGGTGGTCATTGCTCCCCCTGACACGCCCCCTCGCGCACCCTGCGCACTCCCCCCTGGTGTCGGTCACGTGAACCCCGCGGTCACGTGGCCCACCGCGTCTCTGACCTCCGCCTCATTCTGCTCCTGTACTCCACTGCGTTCACACGTATTTTCTTTTCCCACCCACCCTCACCTCTTTCTTATCTCCTACTCCGTAGGGCGTTTTTTATACATCATATTGTATAACCATTATACCTCATATTGTATAACCATACTATCTGTTATACAACCATATACATAATTGACATACCATTATACATGTCATTTACAACTATGTATATTATACGTAATTGACCTCTTTATACCTCTGTCAATTACTTTATCTACCTTATGTCATATTCATATTTACATATTAATATTCATGTCGGTATAGGTATATAAAATTAAAATAAATTTTATTATTCCCAACTATCGACTCCTTCTTTGTGTTCAGGGATAGGGGTAATGTTAGCCAATTAGTCAGTGATAGAGGTGAGATAAACTCTGAACCGCACGCAATCCAGGGATGAAAGTCGGGACTGAAGAAAAAGTCGGAAAAAAAACAAAACAAAAGCTGGGGCGTATTCGGGGGGGGGGGGGCGCCCCTCCCCCCCCCCCCCGTGCCGTCAAACAAAATGTCGGCACTTGACGGAACTCTGAAGGGAGTGTCAACGGCCCTTGGCGCGTTTAACTGCCGCCAAAGTACTGACGGGAGGTTTATACGCCGTTGGTGAGTGCCTGCTGCCAGAATTTCTTGGAATTTAGTTTTATTTTATGATTTTCATACTTTGTTAATGATCATATTTCAAGATGTAGAAATTTCTGATTTCCGTCAATTGTCGGCAAACTTGCATCCCTGTAATACGGATCAGTGCCACATATAGAACAAAAATTAATTTATCAGGTTAGGCCCAGGCCCCAAGTTCCGTACCAGTTTGAAGGGCGCCCAGCTGGAATGCGGGGAGCTGGGGTTGGCTGGGTTCTTCAGTTTATCCAGGGCATCGCGGATGGTGTTGCCGTACGTCTCCTGGAAGCTACGTTCGTGGGGGGTCTCGGCCGGCGCGCTGGTCAGCGCCACCAAGCGTTCCATGGTGTAAACAGTGAGCTTCATAATAGTCACGTGCTTCTCGCGGATCAACGCCGCCTTCTCCTCTTTGGAGAGACTGGCGTTGTTGTTCACCTATAGACAAAAAAAAGATACATTGATGGGAAATAGTGAATAGTTAGAAGCTGTACTGTCGCACCAAATAGAGTCCACTCACTCCTTAGTGCTCCAAATTATTGTTTATTGTTCATACATTACTAAGCTTATACAAATTGATTGAGGAGATCTAAAACATGTCTCAAAACTGTACAACAGCTACTGTGGTTGTAATTATGACTGTTTAAAATGCTGTAAAATCTTCCATAGGACTAGGGCCAGCACGAAGAAAACCAGTTTTTTTACATGCCGACGCGTAATAGCCTCTTTTCTATATACTCTGGATCTGTATAATCATGATACGCGATCTTGATGTAATAACGTAAGCAATGACAGCAATAAAAGAAATGATCAAAAAAGAAATTTAGTCTTCAATGTGATGGCTAACCTCTGGATAACAAAGCTGCGTTTAACGTTCCTTATGCAACGCCATGCCATAGTCATATCCCTGTATACGTGCTGTTTGTCTATATACATAGTATTTGATTAAGATATGAGGTTTGTAAGGTCATCAAGCAATCGACCAAGAAGTTAGTTTCAAAGATTTATTGAACCATAAGATAAAACAGTGGTAATTATTCGGGTATTCTATTCTACATAGACTTAACTATAATGATGTCTCTGTCTAGAGAAATTTTTAAAATGTCCAAAGATTATATGATAACCGTCACATTACGCTGTAATGACAATATACATACAGGTAGACTGATTTATACAAGGCCCTTATGTTTAATCATTCTGGTGGTACATGAGTTAGGGCTTTATTTCAATCATATAATGATTCATCAACAAGGCCTATTCAAAAGTAATAGTTCAAGTAATTCCATCGTTTATGGCGGGTGTCACTCAAAGAAAGAGTATGTCATGCTGGTTATTTCAAAGCTATGCCTGGGAACATCCTTTGATTTCTTTCGTCAGAGTATGGGTTTGTTTGTTTGTTTGTTTGTTTGTTTGTTTGTTTGTGTAGTTTTACGTCTCGATAGGCTAGTTAGGTCCTCTTGAGACTGATCAGAGTATTGGGATTTATTCTTTAATTATTGAGTTAATTTTCCGGTTAGCATCTTCATTAGTTCAGGAATGCCTGAGGGTGTCAGCTCTTCGCAGTACACGTGAGGAAGAAGCCGGTCACACTCACCTTCCTGACTTCTGTGTCGAGCTGGAGGAGGCGTCGCATCACGTCATGGTGCTGCTGGTTGAGAGTGCCCAACCACAGCTCGTCCCACAGCAGCGTGATCCGCCTCAACTCTGACACGAGCAGCTCCACCTCAGAGATCATCCTGTACACATGAAGGAGTCATTAAACACCAATTCAGTAACTACTCACTGACTCATTCACTAATTACCGTCTCAGAGATCATCCTGTACACATATCAAGGACTCATTAAACATCAATTCATTCACTACTCACTGAATCATTCACTCATTATTACCTTCTCAGAGATCATCCTGTACACATGAAGGAGTCATTAAACACCAATTCATTCACTACTCACTGACTCATTCACTAATTACCTTCTCAGAGATCATCCTGTACACATATCAAGGACTCATTAAACATCAATTCATTCACTACTCACTGAATCATTCACTCATTATTACCTTCTCAGAGATCATCCTGTACACATGAAGGAGTCATTAAACACCAATTCATTCACTACTCACTGACTCATTCACTAATTACCTTCTCAGAGATCATCCTGTACACATGAAGGACTCATTAAACACCAATTCATTCACTACTCACTGACTCATTCGCTAATTATTACTTTCTCAGAGATCATCCTGTACACATATCAAGGACTCTTTAAACATCAATTCAGTAAGTACTCACTCACTCACTCACTAATTACCACTTCAGTGATCATCCTTCATCTATCAACTATCATTAATTAGAATGAAGGGAGTTTGACCACAAACCGCATGTCAACCCAATCGGATGTTTCAGACATTTATTGTTGATTATTGAACCGTTAGTACATCAACCATTTTCTGTTTGATTATTGATAGGAGTCCTTTTATTGCCTATATATTTCGACCTCAGATGTGGTCTTCGTCAGGGCAAGGACAGGATTAGCCATTTTTAAACCACTCACTTATTGATTAACATCTCAAAGGCGCTAATTTATCAAGTAGTTAGGTAGTGAATTGAGTGCAAATGAAGGCCACTTTACAATCGTTTCACTACCTACCATCGACAGATGAGCGGCTTTACATCTCAAATCAAATATTAAGCGATAATTTTTTTATTTTCTTTTGACAGCGCATTTAAGCGGTAGCTGAATCTTAGAGCAAACGTGCCTCGTCCTCATTGAGTGATAAAATACATTAAACTTTCAACAACTAAAACACAATACCTTGGGTTGTGGTGAGCCAGTGTGTCGACAATAGCACGGAAGCAGTTCTGCAGCATGGCAGTATTGGGGTCATCAGGCATAACGACTTCTTCCTCCGGAGTGCCGGGGTCGTCTTCATCCTCAACCTGGGACCCCTCCTCGGCCTCTGCATCCACTGGCTGCTCCAGGTACTTACTCAGTAAGCCTGGTTGAAGAAAGTTAGTTTAGTATCAGAGAGTTATGTGGGCAGTGTTAATATGAAAAGAGTAGGGTAAGGGAGTCATCTCTCCTAGCATTTGTTTGAGGTTCTCAAAAACAAGGTACCACCCAAATTAGACTCATTAGGCATTTATAAATTCGGCTGTAATTAAAGTATGTGACTGAGTCACACTTCAGCTCTAGGGGATCAACAATTCATTGTTAGTAAAGTTGGGAATGGAAACTAGGCAAACCAATTCTCTGAAAATTAATTTTCTGGATTGAATAGGGCCAATAATAAATGTGAAGACTTGTCTCGGCAGATAAGTAATCGATCAACCTTTATCAAACAAACTCTTTTGATAAGGCAATGAGATACAGATGCTGTGTGGGGGCCCACTCTTCCATTAGTCTGGTTCATCTATGAGATTCAACGATAAGGAATCTGGACGGTTAGTTTCAGCACCCAGTTATAAAAATCGAAGTTGGAGTTGTTACCGTCGCGGGTGTCCTTCACGTCCTGCCGGTTGTTGCAGCCCACTACGGCCGGGTAGACGATGAGGTGGGGCGCGTCCTGAGCCACTCGACACAGCAGCTCGGAGACGCTCTGTCTGACGTACGCCTCGGGGTGGTTCAGGCGTGAGAACAGCTGCGGGATGATCCCTGTCACAAACATACACCAAACGTCACGGGTCACTTAGAATCTCTTAGCTCAGCGTACATAGGGAAATTGTGATCCTATCGTCTCACTTTGCTTGTTTGTTTGTTTGTTTGCTTGGGTAGTTTTTGGTTTTTTTGGGGGGCAGTTTAACGTCCAATTTGTTCAATTAGACTTAAGAGTCTTATTTAAGCGGTAGCTCTACATGTGTACCTAATGGGCACCGATAATAGGAATCTAATACAAAGATTCATGAATTAGTCTTTTTTTGTATGTTAAAACCAAGACACATTAAATTTATACCTCGTATTGTCTATTTCTAAAATGTCGGTCTCTAGATCGAGATATATAGGTTGCTTATATCATTCGAATTGACTCAATGCTGCAGGGGAATCATTTCTAAAATATAGGGGTTTAATGGAAATTTACTATTTCTAATTTTGGTCTGAAACTACATGTGTTCTTGATTTAATCTACCAATGTTTTTCTTTTGTAACAAGCCCTTCTAGATGACCGTACTTTAAATATGACCGAATCTTCATGATTCACTATGTTCCTGCTCTTCTCTTATAACATATGCTCACACTTGCTAATAGCTCGAACGGCGAGGTGCGTACAGACATATAGTCTGTATTCTTGGATGTCAGTTGGGGTCATGAAACAAATCGGAAATGCATTTCATGTGGAATTCACTACCTCTGAGAGACTGAGAAAACAAGGAAAACAAATCGTAATTGGCCATGGAATAGGGCTATGGTGTGTGGGGAGGTTTGAACCTCTGTTTATTGGCGTGAATGAGGCCGAACTTATTCCCTCTATATTTTAAAATATCATCGAACACAAATTTGACCGATATAAAAAAATATATATATTGAAAATGAAATTTTATGTTTTTTTTATTTGTCCGGTCTGCCATAGAGGTGTTATTCCCATGTCGTAATAATCTCAAAATGAAAATGAAATGGAAAATTTCCCTGGAAAACTTCCATCTCTGATATTAGAGTCTGTAGTACTGGCGTGTGTGAGTGGCTTACCTTTCCACGGGGTGGTTGGGGTGTGGGCGAGCCGGTCCTCCAGCACCTCGCGCAGCTCCCACGCGTGCTTCACCAGCAGGCGCAGCAGGCGCAGCGTGGACGTGATGTTACCGTCCATGTTACCCTGGTCATCACCAGCCTGTAACACACCAGGCCATGGAGATTGTAGTGGTACAGGAACTTAATATCATTGTCCACAATGAGATGGTGAAGCGTAGTACAGACATTTCCGTGTTTAGCATGCATTGTCAGAACAAAATTATTCCATTCAGACACAATATCCGTTGCATTTTGAGGCATGCAGTTCATCATTAATACTATCCTTCTTTTTTTTTCTTTTTTTTTCCAAGGTAGCATCGGCTTGCTCTAGAGGTGTTATTGCCACGTCGTAATAATTTTTAATATCCTTAGACTATTAAGTAATCATTCTACATAAAAAAAGACTAGCAGGCCTTGAAGAAGGTGCTGCCCAGCACCGAAACGTCGCAGCTAGCTAGAATAATTCCTAGAAATTGTACTATTTAAAATGATTGATAAAACTTGGACTCACATCTAATTGGTTTGTAGTTGGTGTTAAACAAATTAAATCAATATTTTCTATGCAAAAAGCTTCCGCATGACGGTGCCGCTGGTGGACTCACCTGAGCGTTGAGTTTGAGGAAGGTGAAGTAGGCCTGAGCTGCCATCTGGTAGTAATGGTAGACGCGTTTGACAACACGTCTCCACACTTCGAGCAGCCGGTCGATCGTCTCGTCACTGGCGATCTGAAGGGCGAGGCAGCTCGACAGCAGCTGTCGGCGCGTGATCTCCGCGCCGTCATCATACAAGGACTGTCAAAGTGATGTCAAACATGGACTGTCAAATACAGCAAGGACTGGCGCCAAAAGGACATCATGCAAGGACTGAAAAATATCCTACATGAACTGTCTAACAGAATATCATATAACTGTTTTTGTGAGATGGGGTTATGAACCCTGCCTCATACAGAATGCTTTCCTAAAAACTTGGACCAAAGACCGGGACAATTTCCTGACTGATGGCACACGAAAATTAGGTGAGGCAGACCCCAGAACATCAGCACCACCTGGAACAGTAGCACTTGTGACTGTTGCAATGCAATAGTGTTCTGATCGCTGTCACAGTCTCTGCACCAATTCGTCATTCACAGTGGTAGCATTAGGCAACACAGCCGTTTCCTTCACTAGTTCCTTCCAAAATCAGAATATGATGCAAGGATTCGCAATGAAAATATCACACAAGGACTGGCAATCAAAATACCATACAAAATATATAAATCGACCCACGAGATGGATGCGGGAACATACTATCGTAAAACTGGATGAGTTTTAATCTTGGCCACCGTATGCCATGACTGGGGTTTGGCATAATGACTTCATGAGGTGAAGCCGAGTGAAGTCCGGAGCCCAAACTCCAGGAGTGGCATGCAGTGGCCAAGATTAAAACGAATCAGGTTTTGATTTTATCCTATCCCGTCTCCTCGATTTTGGAATATTATGTGATAACAGGTCTGTATGCCACTAGTGGCATAAACAAAACTCTATATGCCAGTCAGTGTGGCATACGAAACTCAATGTTAAGCCTATGGGATTTTATATTAGGGGTAGGATAAATACATATCTACAGACCTCGGCTTGTAGAGCTACTCACCTGGTCCTGGTCGCTGATATCCTCCTCATTCCCCACGCTGGCGTGCACCTGACTCAGGATATTCAGTACACTTTCCGTCTCCTCGTTACTTGTACCCTAAGTGTGATATGATCGTATACATTAATCGTCTTATCAACGCCTGCACATTTTATGGCTTTGAAAAGGATGCAAACTATGCTTAGTAAACAAAGTCTGGAATATTATCTAAAGGGAAGATGATTGTAGATATTGCAGGATTTGATGACTATGAATAAATCCCTTGAAGTTTCAGCGGACCCCTGGCACTGCAGTTTGGTCAGGTACAATCAGGGTATGACCATGTGCAGCAGATTTGTAGATATTGCAGAAATTTATGATTACAGAGAAAATCTTTGATATTTCGTATACATGTATATGTAATTTACTGGCATAATAATTCCATCCCTGTTTCAAGAAGTTATACGTATAATATGAACCTGGCGGGGTAAAAAATGAAGCTATATGCAAAATATGTAAAATTTATTAATTCCTTCTACTATATTCCTTCCTCTATTCAGCAAATATCTGCACCTATATTACGGGGTAACCGTTATGGTGTATAGAAAGCAGTGAAGTTTCTTTTAATGAATTAAAATAAACCCTTGTCCTCTATAAAAAGGCCTCTTTATAGCTTCTCATTGTGTTAATCGATACAACGTGCAACACCGCTTGTGCATTTAGTTCCTTTAACTTATTCTATAAACCAACTAAAATGTTGATACATCCCAAATTTTATGGCTGGTGCTGATTTATTTACCCTTTCTGGGAGATTCCTCAATGAATGTCGTTCCCGTTTACCTTGTCAGAAATAATTGTGTTTATAACTGATTGGATAAGAGTCACACCTGAGAAACACATGCTTGACTTACCTTAGGAAGCAGATTTAGAGCTTGGGCTTTTTCTTCCATTGAGAGCTCAACACTCCCATTGCTAAAAAAAAGTTAAATGTGTTTAGAATGCAAAACAGAAAATGTCTCTTTTAATGAGTTTGTAGGTAGCTTCACGAACTTTAAAGTCCATGGTGGCTTTGACTACTTTTGAAACAACAAGATAAATCAGAGTGCCATAGACGTTTCCTTTTACAAAAGAAAACAGAAAACCTGAAATATTTGTTAGGTGTTTTGTTTTTTTAATCTTTATTGATGCTGTATAGATTGTGCAATAATCCGTTTGAAGATGACAGGTCTGAGAATCAACATCAGATAAAGTGGCCGTGCTCTGTCAGCTACTATGCTTTAGCTGATATTATTCACATTGAACTTCCTTAAACAGTTGATGAATATATCTTAAAAGTCTAGTCCTTAGTCCATAACATTTTAAAGTCTGTGTGATCTTCCGAGCTTCCGAGCAATAGCTCGGAGTATTTGAGGATGGTGTGGAACAAAACTAACATCAATAGCCACAGTTGTGTCATCACATGGTTAGAGTGTAAACGAATTTTTCAATCCCAGTATGGCGACTAAATATGGTTACACAGAAGGACTGAACGGAATGGCTACACATGTACACCGTACTCACCTGGCACTGTCGACGGCTTTACGGCCCCACTTGTAACACCAGCCCGCGAAGGCAAACCACGCCTTGGCGAGACCGGGACACTGCAGCGTGGCCAGTGACAGGAGGCGGCCCACCACTGCGTCGTTCTCCGATACGAGCAAAGTGTCGCCTAACCCGTCCTCTACAATATTAATACTCCATATTCATTTCATGTTTTCATCATGGTAAAATAATATTTTACTATATACCCATGCCGTATATACTGTAAATACGCACCGTTTCGGTATATGACTCGATGCTAATTTACCGTTTGTACGGAACTCGGCGTAAACGCCTCGGTCCGTACATACCGTAAATTAACATCTCGTTCTGTAACTTGTACAGCATGGTCAGGACGTTCTATATAATTACTTTTTTGTCTTTTTTTCTTTTAAATTTAGTATATTGCGTCTCTCAAAGTAGAATTTCAGTTTTTCAGATACATTATACACTTGTACAGAAGGGATGCAAAATGGGCTTTATATGATTCTACAGCAGGACATATCACTTTAAATTACACCTGCATTGTTTGTCTCTCAGTATCAGTCTCATCAGAGATATATGTAATATTTGATTACCAGAATTAAGATCCAAAGAGCAAAATGACTAAAGTGATGTTAGAAGAAAGGTACACACTAAATACATCAATATCAATCAACGGAGACCTACAGAACATGACATTTAATCGATATCTCACGTTTCTTTGGGACATTTTCACAATGTTCACAATCCTACCATGCCTAACAACAAACCTCGTACGTAATGGCCATCATATGTTATGACAATAGAAGTACTTATCCCAATTAATTAAATGAACTCTAATATGGATATTGGGTTTTTTGGGGTTTTTTTTTAATTCAATTGTACCTAAAGCCGACCCACCTTCATGGTTCTCATTTCCCAGCGTCCTCCTGGTCCGCTCCATATCGATTAGTGCCTTAAGATTCCGCGAGGTGCGGGTGGCGCTGGTGTCGTCGCCTTGGCCGATGAGTTTGAGCTGAGAGGTGAGGGTGGTCAGGTTCTTGTGGTCGAGCTGTAGCCACTGCACCAGTCCCACCACCGACCGCGCCACCAGCTCACTCGCCTCCTGCTGAGCGTCCTGGCAAGCAGACACAACGCCAATTATAGCAGGATCGATGTTTGATATTGCGGACAACTTCTAAGTCAATTAAAAAAAACACTATTAACAGATAGTTTGTTTCACATCCTTTGGATGTCTCTGAAACGATTGCAAGCCTCCCAGCACCGCGCTTCCTCAATATAAGTTTTTTTAATAGATTTTGAAAATCAAAATACATGTATAGGGTTTCACAGGGTTTTCAAGGCCAAAAACATAGGCTTATACAGGTTTTTAGGGTTCACATATTCAGCATGATGGGAGTCAAAATATAGTGAATTGCTAATTTTCAGTTCTTGATTTCTGCACCTAGTAGTAATTGCAGGATATCAAGATGTCTGACTCAGCAAGCACATGTGCTGCTGAGTTTCCAACAGGCAAGCCAGGCTCAAGAAGTCATAAAAACTTTTTATTCTTAAACACTTTTAAAATGTTTAAGATCTCTTAAATACACTGATAATGTGGATTTCTTGTCATATTGTCATTTGACAATCTCAATTTGTGTCAAGTTAACTTCTAAACTTTCCTGTTCATGCCAGTGAAAAATATAGATTTTTATAGGTTATATAGGTTACTTTAAAAAAAAAGGTAAAGGTTCAAGAATCGAAATATAGGTTTGTATAGGTTTTATAGGTTTTAAAGGTTTCACTGGGAGGCCTGTGACTGGTTTAATCCACATACATGTAAAGGGAAACTGCATGTTCTTTTAAATTTAGTAACAACTATTCTGGTTTATACCACTACCTCATCTTTGCAGCATTAAATGCTGCTGTGACCCTGCTACAAGAGGGGAGGGGGTCATACTTCAGCTCACCTTGCTCTGGATGCCATCCCCAGTGTTCAACATGTTCAGGTGCGCCTGGACACTTGACGTCATCATGTCGATGGCCTCCCGGTGCTGCCCCCTGGCGTGCAGCAGCTTGGCGCCTTCACGCTCCATACGCAGCAGTTTGAGTTGGTCGACGGTGCCGTTGGCGGCGCGCAGACCGCCGAGCGCGGCCAGCACCGAGTCGACGCGCCCGTTCTCCGGGTCGGCGCTGCTACAGCTGCGGGCCTCCCGGATGAGCAGGTCCTCAGCCAGCTGGAAGTTGTGCGTCTTACGCGCCAGATGTGCCGTGGAGAGTTGTAGCAGTGAGAGGCGACTGGACGCATCTGTGAGGAGTGAGAGGAACCACGAGTTCAGATTTGATTTTGAGAATACGTGTAAAGACCTAATAATGTTAAATGATGAAAGAGCAATTGGTGTGATAGCATTATGGGTAACCTGGTATGCAACACATACATCTCAGTTTTTATGACAAACATTACAGTTTCTTTCTCTATACAAGCATTTCATCACTTTCTGTAAAGAGATGTATATGTTTGACTTTGAAAATCAACTCTAAAGAAGAAAGGTATATTGATACTTTCTATAAACGGCCTGGGTAGGAAGGTAGAGCGCCGATGTATTTTGTGCGAAGTATACTAAATACCCTTTCACAAGTACGCCAAATTCTAAAACTAACCACCACATATAGTGCTATGTATGTGATCACTGATGATGGATTGGCAGAAACAATGTCAATAATATACGACCATGATTACAAGAGAGACGCAATGCTGAACTCGTGTTACTAACACCCAATGACTTTCAGCGTTCATGTTGTGAAGTGAAACTAAATTACTCCCATCTTCATTACACTCAAAAATCTATGAAATGTAGAAGCTTCTAGTGTGCTTCAGCTCCACATACCGGAGTGGTCGTCCACGTCGAGCGCTTCTGTCATGTTCCTGCGCAGTCGTAGCGTGCTGAGCACAGACTGCATTGTGTCGATGTCGTGTTCATGTCCAAAGAGTCCCAGGTCATCACACCAGGACATTACTGTACCCTGTGAGACAGTAACAACATCAACCTACACATTAGTATATGTTTTTTTACAATAGGGTGAATAAATGTGTATCTTTTTATTTTCATTTGGTATGCTTTATACCATTGAAGAGGTCCTATAAACCGAACAATATATGTGCCAGTGTGATTTTTCGTGTGATTTTTCAATATGATTGTTCCCCTATATTACTAATTTACCAAAACCCTCCAATATAACGAGAGAAATGACATTTCGGGCAACCTTCGTCTGATACCAAATGTTATGGCATTCCCTTGTGATGCAGACTTACCTTGGTTTTGAAATTTATTTTTTATTTCTATTTTTTGTTACCTTTCAAGGTAGCATCGGCTTGCCATAGAGGTGTTATTACCACGTCCTATCAATCTTTACCTTGGATTTGAGACCGGTGTCATTGAGCATGTCTTTGAGGGTGGAGGCGGTGTAGAGGTGGCCGATGGCCTTGGCGTTGACGGCAGGCGGCCACTCGTTCGCCGACACTCGTAGGACGCCGTCACACAGCCGCTGAGCGCCCTCCACACAGCGCAGGATGCTGCTCCTGTTAGATGATAACCGATGGGCTTTATCAGATGAATGAGATTAGAATCCGAAACAACCTCTCCGGAACATACCTGAGGCCAATTAATTATGATTTCTAGGCACTTATCGTCTATTGTTTCTATTTAATGTAGTGACTCGACAACTTTTGCCAATGAAACTTGAGAGCGAAGAAAGGGAGGATCTCGGATGTATAATTAGCCAGAGTACCTAATCGTGATGGAGACACTAACTGGGAAATGTTGTTTTTATGACCAGAAGTACTATAGAGGAAATCTGACAGTTTAGGGTAATTTGAATCACTACGTAATTCACGCGGCTTCGTCTTGTAATTCAATACGTGATTCAAACTCGATGGGATCGAGCTCTGACCCTAAACTTGAATAGGTTTCTGAATTCACCTCACCCCTCCCATTGACTAATGGGCTAACCTTAGTGACATGATCCCCCATTAAGTATTCTTTCTGAATACTCAATGGGCATTGGATACGAGTACCAAATGTTAAGTCTAATGAGAAAAATACCAGGGTGAGATGATATCTTATGTCTTACGTCTTATGTCTTATGTCTTACATTTATCCTACCCCTAATAACAAACGCCATAGGCTTAACATGGGATTTGTTTATGTCACTACTTTCTAATGCTGAAAAAATGTGGAAATGGGGTAGGATAAAATCTAAACACCACTCGTTTGAGTTTGACTCAAACTCGTGACGTCTCTTGATACTATCAGAGAAAATAATTCATATTTGATTTCACACTTCCCTCTAACCATTTCTGTTGTTGTTAGGGTTTTTACTTACATATCGTCCCTCCAGTGTTCCTCCGTGTGAACGTAGGCAGCCACCCTGACCAGCTGTTTGTGGGCCAGCTCCACGGCCGCCTGTTTACTCCACACACCGTCGCCGCTCACCAGCGGCAACTCAGCAGAGAAGTCGGTCAGTGACGCAGCAGGAACCAACTCCAGCGCCTCGCGGACGCCCTCAAAGTCGTGCGTCTCGAACTTACTGAGAGCCCTGAAACGAAAAACGTGACAAATAAACGAAAAGAAAATGTAAGTTTCTAGGTTGTGAGAACGGGACAGTTACTTCATCCTGTCACAACTGCTATGAAAAGAGAAGGTAAAACTTTGATGTAAATGCTCCACATTGGGAGGTTCAATCGTACCAGCTAGCCGCTGAAGAACGTCCCAAAGATAGTAAAGATTTCTTTAACTGAAAAGACTGATTTTTTTCTAATAGTGCCTGTGATAGTTTTCTATATGTTATGCCTGTATGTGGGGGCAATAAAGCTTGCTTTCCTTTAGCGGCTATTTCCACTAGCAGTAGTCAGTGGCAGCACTCAGCAGACCAGGCGGTCTACTCACTAATCATTCCGTTTGTTATATCCACGAATGGGGACGGTCACCTGCCACATTGAGCTCAAGTGGGCTTCTCTCCTCGTTATATACCTGAAGGCATGAACCAATATCACCGTTTCATATTTTCAAATGCCGCAGTAACAGAAGAATCTATCAAAATGAAACTGGGTGGCCATTAACATAAGTGTGTGGTCAGCCACTCACTGACCAGCTAGTCTCTGCTAAGCCGGTCTTCTAACGGCCAGTCTCCGGTTAGCCGTGTTCTCATGAGCTCCACCCCATGCCCATCGTTGGTGGCTTCACGTATTACATAAGGTAGCCACGCCAAGGGTTATGGCACAAGATCAAATCAATGTTCTTGACAGCGAGTTACGCTCAGAAACGACTGAAATCTGAATGTGGTTCATATGCATGACCGTCGAGTATGACCCATGGTAAATGCAGGGATGTCAGTTGGGGTCAGGAAATATGTGAAAATATTTTCCAATTGGATTTTTCTGACTCAGAGAGACTGGAAAATATCGGACAATATCATGGGGCTGCTGGTCTGTGGGGAGGTCCAAACCACTGTTTTATTGGATTAAATGAGGATAAATCAATCTTATCTTTTTTACACGCAATCGGCAGCAATTACATATACTGAAAATGTAAAAGTGGATTTCCACGGAAAAGTGGAAGACATTTCTGTATGTGAACGTTTATCATGTTGTATTTTTTTGATATTTTTTTTTACGTTAATTGTCTATGTTGGTCTACCTGATGAAGTTGATGTCGGCGTGTGTGTAGAAGGCTTTCTGTAGCGGACTCCCGCTATGCTCGGCTCGGTACTGCTGTATAGTCTCCTGCCATTCCAACACCTCGTCCCACGCTCCTAGAGCCATGTAGCTGGAACAAATCTACATAAAAACAAAACAAATGATAAATATTCATTTGTTTACTGCTAAACTGACGGGTATAGCCTCGTATCATCAACTTTTGTATCTATGAAACGACCTCTGGTCCCCACTATTATCATATACCTGTGGCCGTATGTTCTACGTATACTGCAGCCTAATCAATGTCGTATGTGGCATACGGGATTTGTATGTGGCATACGGCTTATATCCGGTGGCAAAACCCAACAACTCGTCCAAAAGGAGAGCTAAAAAGTGGCTTATATTTTGAGTCATGTAATACTACGAAAAGAGGTTCCCGTATAAAACGACATGTTATCACAACGCAGCTCACCTGGTCGACGAGGAACCCGCCGATGAGCGGGTCGGGCGCTGCCGGGTCGGGCGGCGGGGCGGCGTTGAACATGTCCTGGCGGGACGACTGCTTGCTGAGGATGGAGAGTTTCTGCACGCCGTCGGCGAGGAAGGACTGCTTGGGGCTGTGGCAGGGCGAGCCGGTGGTGGACGGCGACTGAGAGCGCTCCTTGTCACCGCGCACCTCGTCCAGGCTCGAGTCGGGCGTGATGTGATGGCGCAGAGCAGACTTCAGCTCAGAGGCGCCAACCTCGTACCTGACAATTTTATTTTTATTTCTTTTAATTTATCTAGCCAATATTTCGCCATATGGGCTGTCTTCTAATATATGAATTGTAGTACAATATCAGTTTGGGTTTCGTACACTTGTAGAAATTGCCAATGGTTGTATAAATATGATACAAATATAGATCATAGGTACCGGTACTGTTGAATACTAAGAAAGAAACTGATGAGTGTTTGGTCTGTGTCCTCGTTCGCCATCAAGTTTGGAGTGTGCAGTAATATGAACGAGGCGATAACCGAGTGAATATTCTGAAGCACTCAAAACGAGATGGCGAATGGGGACTCAGACCAAGCACGAACGTGTTTTTGATTTTATCTTAGCCTGGAAATATTTATCTGTTTATCACCCGTTGAGAATGAGTTACCGTACTCGCAAGCCTGTTGAGAACGAGTTCCTGATGTTAAGCCTATGGACGTTTATTCCAGGGTAAGATAAAGAATGTTATGATATTTTGCTATACCTTTTTCTGAACACAAAGTTGATATAAACTGTACAAAAGTGTATGATGAACAGACCAAAATAAGGACGAGGGGAATTATTTCTTATGTTTTCTGTAAGCGGATGGTCTCATAAGGTATCAATTGATACTTATGGATTAGCAAATCTCATAAACATTATTCCCCGTTTAGAATAAAGGAACCGCCTTTTTTTGGTAAAGGCTAGTAAACATAGGTTTAAATTCCATACATTTCACTCAAAAGCAAAAGGAAACACTATATCAAAGCCGACCTACAGAAACAACCCCAAAACCAACCTTCCATGTGCCAGCTCGGCCATGGCCTTGATCCAGGTGAGTCGGCGGCCCGTCACCTCCTTACACCAGAAGTAGAGACCCAGGATGGACTCCGGGCAGCGCAGCTCCACCAGCGCCTGCACCATGTACATGACCACGTGGTCGAACTCGGCCGTGGAGGTGGCGCCACTCTCGTGCAGCTCACGCAGGTGTTCTGACGTCTGGCGCACGGCCAGCGCCGCCTCGCGGCTGTTGAGGGCGACGAGCGCCAGCGGCAGTCTCACGCGCGTCAACCACTCCTGACACGTGCCTCGGTTATTGCGGAAGAAGGTGCGCACAGTCTGGGAAGAAACAATCGCGGACTTTGGTAGACAAGAGCTAAGTGTGCATTTTCAAATATAATCATTGGCCTTTAAAATGCCAAATAAGCAGGTGGACGCATTTAAAACTCACTATATGTAGCTTAACACATTTTAAAAATTGTTGACTGAAAATATTTTGATATCTTAATTCTAACTGAGGGAGGGAGGGAGGACCTGTGACTACAAAGGTCCCCCCCCCCCCCCCCCCAACTGAAATCCCTTTTTTTTTTTAATCCATGCCAAAATTCTAAATATTAAAACTGTAAGGCATTGTACCACCATAAAACCTTCTTTACAAAACAGAAATCATATTCCTATATGTACTTAGTTAGCTATAAAAAGCAAAAATGTGGTCAGGTCATCTAGTGACTTTACAAGCATGTGTACTACAGTAGGCTATAGCCATAACCTAAAGACCAACCGTCCACCTGCTAATAACAGATGGTCTTCAAAATCATTTAATTTTCTCTATGGATAAAGAAAAATCGAGAAATACCTAGGAGACGAAGCTGAGGTAGCTCACTACTATAGTGAGGAAAGGCTTGCCCCACGTCAGTTTATATTCCCGATCATTTCCCACAAAAATGGCGTCATTTTCTGATTGGTCCTCTCAAAAATAACAAATTTCGGGCCTGTGAGATGCGGGAGTCCGTGGGCAGTCAGGTTTGACTGAGTAAAGTCGAGAAATACCTTTCACTATTCTGGATGCTTTTTTAAAAATACAAATTTCGTTGATAATAGGACTCTTGGTATATCCGCGTGTTTTTCACAATATTTTCAATACAGCCTCAGAAGGTCTAAAGCTACTTTTTTTTTATTTTTTTTTTTTTATTGGGTACTGATTTGTAGGTACATATAACCTCGCCCTTCCATCAACCCATAACAATATATAGTAATTTCCTGATATAACTTTATACAAATGTACATATGTATTCCAAATTTTAAAGGATGGCACAGATGTGGAAAGCAGAGGCCACTTAAACCTGAATGTCTTTCGAGATTCTAATTTCGGTGAACACATTTATCTATACCCAAAATGAGACTGTACCTTGGGAGGCGCGACCATGGCCACGGCGCAGCCCTCGTAGGCGTTGTGCAGGAGTTTCTCCAGGTGCTCCATGAACTGCAGGAGGAGACTGACTCGGAGCTGGGCCACGAAGTTTGGTACCGCAACGTCTTTAAGTCAACAACACTGTGTTTATTGCATTTATATTAAGTAAAAAAACATATACGAGTGTGGGCCAAAACTGAGTCAAAACCAGGCCTTATTTCGAACTGCGACAATGTTTAACAGCAGTAAATGTTGGTGTAACATGCAAATACGAATACACAACAATGCTGAGAATTGGAGTTGAAAATCGGGTATGACCCGCAATAACCGGTAATCTGAAGAGTAATTTACATGTTATATCAAAAGAATGGAGTTGAAAACTATCTACCAATTATATTCAAAATTATCCATTCATTTGTTGGTTAACTTATAATATAAGACAAAAAGATATACGGCCAAACGACAGGTTAATTCCGAGCTCTCCTTGTTCTATAATTTCATCCCATTTGACGTGAGTGGAGTATACCCACATACCTGTGTTATCTTCGATGTGCCTGGCACTATCATCAATGTCCTTGTTGCGTACTTCGGCCGCGTACCGCTTGATGGCGCTCTCGATGGTGGTGAAGGTGTCGTGTGGCTTGCCAAGCGGCGTGCGCAGTTTGGCCAACACACAGAATTGAGCCGCCTCCCACACAGCCCAGAACCACAGCTGCCCGTCGTTCTGATCCACCTGCGAGATCACAGACCCCATTTAGCCTTCATTTTCTTGTTTCGTTATTAGGTGGGCCGGTCTACACACACTTCGATGATGTCAGTGTATCATGGTTACGGTAGTTGAGGTTTTTTTTAAAGTATATTATTCAATTCAGCATCGAGGTAAGGGAGACATCGCATCGTTTAACCTATTTCATATATTCTTCATGTATTTTTGAGGTAGCGCTAGGGAATTCATGCTATTTTTAGATGAAATCTCTATTTAGTACATTTTAGAGGTTGCGAACAGGCATCAGCATTCTACATCAGTGCCTTACCGTTGTTCCATGATTTGCTTTGAAGCCAGCTCCACCAAAAAATATATAGGCCTATTTTTCTAAGACATGTTCAATCAGAACAATTTTTAGAAATAAGAAAATATAAAAACAGAAATTATTGTAGATACAGTATTTCATACAAAGATAAATTCTTGTAAATACAGTATTTCATACAAAGTCGTTATCACTTATTATGACTGTTATCATTGTATCAGTGAAGGAGGTGTACGTACGACTTGGGTGAGGGGAATGAAGTCTTCACGCCGATCCTGGTCTCGGTCCAGACGGTGAGAGCTGTAGAACATGCGTTCTAACCAGGAGGCTCCGCTCAGTTTACTGAAATGGTAAAGTGTCTAATTTACCTACTATATCTAAAAAACTATGATTCTGGGAGTATCTGCTTGGAGTGTCTCCCCCACATAGAGACAGAGTGAACAAGACCTATGTTTGGAGACTGAGGGCCCACGAGAGTGAGATTCTCGTGCAGTACTTAACTGAATCCTGCTACTATTTTTTTTGTGTTTCTCTACATAGATGTACTTCTATCCTTAGGATTTGTTTCTATCCGTACTGAAATCATAATTTAGAACTCTAGTACATTTATACACAAAAAAGGAATGTCAAACTAGACTATCACTGAGCGACCGGTTCCATTTAATTTTGTTGGGACATAATCTGCAGTGCACTCTACATGAATGTTATACAATATTAATGGGTCAAAAGAAAGAGAATGTATTTATATATTCAAATCTTTTAGGAAAATGTGGGTTTTATTCAGATTATTTTTCCCAAATATCTCAATCAGTTCCCAATATCTTAATCAGTTTAAAGTTACTGAAATTCACAGTGTATTGCTCTCTGGTGTGAAAATGGTAAAGTATCTTGTCAGGAGACCAGGATAAAGCAGAACAAAAATATAGCTACTTTGCTTATTAAGGTAAGACAACAAGATTTAATATTTTGTTTAAATATGTATATCTGCGGACTCCGCTCTGAGATGTGTGTGGTTCTGACCTGGTGGGAATGTTCTGCAGGATGTAGGCCATGATGGTCCGGAAGTTGTGTGAGTGGAAGGTGCCTGGTGGAGTCTTCATGGACTGGTGGCCCCGCCTGGCGGCCCACAGGGCAGACATGTTGCGAGCGGCGCCCGTAATTGATTTGTCATGCCGCAATTTAGACACCAGGTACATGCAGGCCCTATCAAGATGAATAAAATCAATATTTATAGAAAATCCATGAAAACTACGACCTTACAGTCTTACACTTTGAATCGAGATTTAATCGTCTAATATTTTGTCCCAGTGCTTTTCAGGTATCTAGTAGTAAGACTCATCTGAGAGTGTAGCTTCTCCTAAAGATGATACACATACATGTATGTATCTCCTAAAGATGATACACATACATGTATATCACATACAGAGTCACAATAATATCGAAATATAAAAATATAATTCCCAAAATTGTCCAAACATTAAAAATTACGGTTGTCAGGCTTTATCTAGGGTAAATATTTTATTTCTTTCAGAACATCAAAAATAGAGACGTAATCAGCATACATTAAACGCGATATATTAATTACAAGGTTAGGAAAGAGCTGGAGATGAGGTTATATCTGTAACCCCATTTTCCATTTAAAACACATAAAAAGAGCACTTTATTCAATATCTACCAAATTGAAAACAATTGATAAAACTCTAAATGTTCACCTGGTTGTGATGTTAATGGGCATGGCCTTGATGAGATCCAAGTAGGCATACCGCACTTTGACCACCGTATCAGTCAGCCTGAATAGACAGAGGTCCACGCAGTGCTGTACGGTGGCTGTCGGGCATCGTGTCATCTTAGCCAGCACGGCCTGCAGACAGGTGCACACGGACAGAGCCATGGCCGACTCCTGACTGTAGCCCAGCTGGGTGAGTACGTGCAGCACGTGCAGGAACTCCGGGCACAGGAAGATGTGCTGACTGTTCACCAGTCCGTCTGAGATCTCCGTCACCCACCGCATGCACAGGTTTCTGTGGTGGAGAGTGGAGAGTGATGATCTACTTATATTTATTTTCAGTCTTTCCAGTTAACCATTCTTATATTGGAATCTAACCCCCCTACATCGTACATGGGTATCTAAGATTAAACTACCTGAAAGTCACGACTTGTTAGGTAGTCTAGTTTCCAAGTTATTACAATCATCAAAATACAACAAAACCTTTGAGATATAGGAAAGAAAAGGTTGATTTATCAGGAGAGGTATATGTTTAATATGACAAATATTTCAATCACATTACATCTATTTATTATCAGAGTTCTGGGCAATATTTTGCCAAGAATATCAGTGTTCACTGCATGATAGTCTGTCACAAGGGAAGATGACAGGGAGGTTTGCGGAAGAATGACAGGAGAGGGGGTGGGAAGGTGTCGTGGAGGGTGAGAGGAAGGTGACAGAGTGACAGGGAGGGTGACGGGAGGGTGACAATGAGGGCAACAGGAGAGGGAGACAGGGAAGTGTCACACAGCGTGGAAGGAGGAGTAGCGGGATGATATTGGGAGGGCAGCAGCAACAGTCATGGGGAAGGTGAACGGGAGACAGTGATGAGTAGGGCGACAGTTACGGGAGATTGTGATGGGGATGGTGGCAGAGATGGTCACAATGAAGGTGGTAGGGTGGGTGATGGGTGGTGGTGACAATGAGGGTGATGGGAACTGTGACGAACGTAGTAGGAAGGGCGATAGAAAGTGGCAAATGTGATGACAAGGGTAACAGGAACAGTGACAGACAAATGATGGCAGATGGTGACGATAGGTTGACGACGAGTGGCGGAAAGGTGATGGGAGAAGGTGATGGGTAGGTGACAGGGAGAGTGACAATGAGGTGGCAGAAGGGGTAATGAGCAGACAGGCCACTGACCTAGTGTCGCCGGGTGTGGTCGGGTCGTTGAGCCGGTCGGCTAGCAGGGTGAGTACGGTGGTGAAGTGGTTTGCCGTAGCCGGGCTCACGTTGGCCAGGACTGTGCCCTCCAACACTGTGTTCTGAGTGATGAGGACGCTACTCGAGATGAAATGGCCATGCCTGGATAATCAAAAAGGATCAACTTAATATCATTTCTATTTTTCTTTTTTTACAGTTCTATAACTGTCATTCAAGGTCTATAGTTGCAAGACTAGACCAACTTTGTCGATTAGTAAATAAGACTTCTCTTAAAATCATTCTTACATTTCATTTATGCTGTAGGTTTTCGGTACAAATGAAACAAACATACTAAAAACTAAAACTCTAAGATATTGTATGGCCATAAAGCCTTGTCCAAAATACAAATCATATTCCTATCTATACTTAGCTATAAAAAGCAAAAATGTAGTCAAGTCACCTGCTCACTAGTAGTGACTCTACAAGCATAAAAACTACAGTAGGCTATAATCTATAGGACCAAGCATCCATCCGCTAACAAGAAATGTTAGAAATACAGATATAAACACTAATATAGGGGAAACATGTACATACAGAAGTTACTTGTCTATCAAGACCCTAAAAAAATCTCACCTTGCCGAGTGGGAGTAGAGCGTCTGCAGCAGGGCATGCTGGGTAGATGGGTGGCGCCCTTTGAGTTGACGTTGGGCGGGGATGAGGTGTGCAGTGAGTAACTCAAAGATACTCGGTGTCAGCGCCCACATCTGTTAACACACGCAAGCAGGAAATTTACGTCAGCAAACCTTAGATCAGACTCACCTGCTGAATGATATTTTCATTGTTTTTAGAAATTCATTGTAGACTGGTGTACCTTTAGCTAGCTATGGTTTTCCATGAACACATGACACTAGATGGAAACAATGTTTCAACAAGTTTTCAGCCGTATTTTTGGCTAGAACCAGCAAATGAATAATGCGATAAATACTGCAAGACAATATTTGTACAAGTTTAATTTCATCTTTGTATTAATCATTGCCCTGATGAAGGAACGTTGTTAGTTCCGAAACGTCGGCCAGATCTTTAATACAGAAGTCCGCCCGGACGTACCAACCGTTTTTCAGCCGTCTCAGTCTCTTTCCAAGTTTGTGGGTTTATTTATTCGTAACTAGGTTTGATTCTAATAGGCTCTGATCTAAGTTCATGTAGTTTTCAGGTACAAGCCGATTTAAACTGACTAAATATCTGAGTGATGCTTCTCTCTTAGCTGATACTTCTGGTTTTCTGAGACCTGAGACCGAAAATACAAGAAATGAAAGATATGTCGACCTTCCAGTCTTTCATTTCCCTAAAAATGATATCTTCTATCACATTCAGTTTTTTAACACCAACCACAAAACCATAAATTGTGTTTTATTGAACTTTTAACAATGGTACAGTTTTTTGGAATAAGTCTACCAGATAGCGACATTTCGGTGCCAGGTTGCACCTTCCTCAAGGAGATTAAATACTTTAGTGGGTAATTAAAGGAGGTGCACAGTTAACGTACCCCTATAAGGTTGTTCTTGGTGTTGCCCACCTCGGCGAGCGCACAAATGTCGAACATGATGGCCACCTCGGCCTGCTTGGTGGTGTAGGAGACGTCTGGGTAGGGGTTGGTTGTCACCAGGCGACAGTCCCTGTCTGCCTCACAGCTCTCCAGTAGAGCGCTGTACGCAATCTCCAGGTCGCCCAGCAGATGCCTGTAAAACAAATATTCATCAATGATATCGCACTCTACTTGCGTACAATGTTAGATGCGAAATAGCATTTCTTTGTAGATTAACGATGCTTTATAGGGCGAATCATATGAATATATTTTCTTTATATTTCTAGAGACCACATAATTAGTTCCTTTGCAATTTCAAAAGGCTAAATGAAAAGTTTTCAGCTTTGCAGTCGTATTAATATGTTACACATCATCTTCTTGCTTTTTTTCTTATAGCACTATCTTTTTGTTGATCTGCTACAGAACAGAGATGAATACTCTCTAATTTGGTGGGCTCTCAATTATCGACGATTATCTATAGTTGTCACACTCTCAGTGAAGTCTGGAGACCAGTTTCACACTTTGAAACATCCTTCAAACCTCACTCTTCTGCCATATCTTATGACAGTGCCGATTGTGGGACACTGACACACTGTCAATAACTGTTTCCAGCTGTCTATCCCACCTTCGGGCCTGATGAGGACCTTGTGAAACCGCTATGGGACTCCTAAACACTGGGATTCCCTCTTTCACATCACACCCAAACGGGAAAACCCCTCCCGTACCTAAGATGTCATACTGTCAACAACTGACGTCACTACGTGCCCCGTTCTTTTGACAACGTTGCCTTGGTAGCGAGTGATCTGACTATAAATAATGCGAGCAGACGACTGCTCTGTCACTTAGATGCGGTAGCTCGAACAGTGTATAACCTGAGATAAGATGCGAGGAATGCGCATGAGCCTCACCTGTAAGCCTCCTCGAGAAGCGGGACACTCTTCAGGGCCATGACGGCCGTGTACACGCTCATCAGCTGATTGATGACGTCCACGTTCTGCGCGAAGCGGAGCCGCAGAGCCAGAGACCCGCTACTGAGCAGCTCACAGACGAACGGCACGGGCAGCTGGGTGCCCACCTGCTCAATCACCTGTGAAAAACGCAATATTAGCCAGTGCTTAAAATCTGTAGATAGGCTAAAAATCAAGGAATAGGTATTACAATCACAGCATCTATTCTGAGATAGAAAAGATAACATCGTTATCAAATAGATATTTTTGGGGAATCTCACATTTTGGGGTTCTTAAACGCCTTTGCTATCGATTACAAATTAGGTTAAAATAGACACGGCATGAACAGTAAAGGAGACTGGTTCATCACGACACAAAAACATCAGGAATAATTCTTTTTTTTATAAAAGGGGGATAATACTTCCGTGACTTTTGAAGCAACATCAAATATGAATAGATGTGCAACTAAAGCACAAAAGGAGATGGTCAAATATCATAGGGGTACATGTTCTCATTATTCTAAAAGGTTTCAGGACAATATAGGATTGCCTACTGTCTAAATGAACAGGGGAAACGTATATAGTGATGGGCATCAGAATAACCTTTGAATTTTCATGTTCACAATTATTCAACGGTATTAAATTGTTCACACCATCTTTGTTATGTATCAAAGGTAAATTTTAAAAACAACTACACGTGTAATTCAATAGCGAAAAACTGGATCACTCCTAATTTACATGCAGTCTTTGTATCAAACCATATGTAGCGCCACATTATGTACAACTAACAGAGTTAAATGGAAACAATTGAAATGGGAACGTACTTTGTGCGTGACGGAGAGAAGAGCGATGAAGTAGTGACTGGAGGAGCGGCGCTGCAGCTGCAGCTGGTCAATGATGAAGGGCTGCAGCGTGGACATGGCCTGGATGGACTCAGCCTTCAGGTTAATCACGAGGACCTCCACGCACTGGTTTGCTTTGGGAAGAATTTTAAATACAATTTTAAGAAAATTTAGTGTATAACACTAGAAGGTTGATTTATATACTGATAAATCCTCGTCCAGCTAATATAGTTGTGAGACAGGTTCTTGGCATCAAATTCCATAATGTGTTATCAATATCACTGGTTCAAACTCCCGTTACAAGCAACTATCTCCCGCTCTAACCTACAGAACTATCTACACAACACAAACGGTGATAATGGATAGCTATTGTAAAACTGATAATACCAAAATTCTGTAGACATGCAAAAAGGCTGAGCGTTAATGTAACTTGAAAATTGATCAGTCGATGTGTACTAGTAGTTATACTCGGTTAATTATCAACAGGATATTTCCCAGTAATTAGATATGTCAAATGCCGGATTATAGTGCATATATACAGATGTGCAACAGCCAACTATTTTAGTCTATGCTCACGTATGGAGACGAAAACATTTCTAGAATATACCAGAGATAAATGTAGCTCTTCAAAAGACGTGGCATAATACACTTGTTGCGACTACTGATCCTACCTTGAAAATGGTCCAGAACGTTATTTTTCAAGCATCAGACAATTAATTTTTCAAGCATCGGCTTCTTGCCACGTCTTACGTACAGATAGGAAAACATAGATATATGTAGTTAGTAATTTTTTCGTTCCGTTGAAGTCCTTTGACGGACATCGTAGTTGGAAAAAATTTATATAGATATATGTACCTGCTGTTGCAACGCGCTCCGAGTACATGCTTTTGTTGGAGTTTTCTACGCAGCGTATGACTCGTTCTAAGGTCTGAAAAGGAAATAACCACATGACTTAAAATTAATAAATTGAATACGGTATATGGAACTGTTAAACATTCACTGAAAGCATGTATGAACAATTTGTCCACATAAAAAAATGAACAACTTTTTATTGACGAGTGGTTGTTGGTCATTTCCCTTAGTTAAAATGAATAAATGTATGAACCCACAACATCTTAACATTTCATGAAAATATGTTCCTCCTTAAATCCTTCTAATCTTCATTTTACTAAGAGAAACGTCAGGTATATTATTATATACCTGTGGTAGTATGTCCTACACATACGGCCCGCTCCTACCCATGTCGTATGTATATCCGTAAGACACCTAGGTGACGTACGGGGTATGTATGTGTCGTATGGGACATGTACGGCGGCGAACTCCAAAATCTCCCCCAGAAGCAAGGTTAGAAATGGGATATTTTAAGGTATATAATAATAGAGAAACAGGCTGACTGTCTCTGTACGGATAAAATACTTGGTAAAATCGGCGATAAGATGAACCTCTGCCTCCGGCATCGGTTCATCTGATCGCCGATTTTACCGCGTATTTTATCCATACGGAAACAGTAAGCCTGTTTCTCTATAATAATTATTTTATAAAAATTCAGAAGCACATGGCTCTCAACGGAAGTATCATTATGAGTCATAGGATTGTAAGGTTGACAATCTGCATTTTATGATTAAATCACACTATGTTTATAAGTTAGTTCACAAAAAGAATATTGAAGTTCGTATATCAATCATTTACCTCTACTAGATACTGTGTGGTGACAGGAGCTCCCTGGGAGGGTGTGAAGTATTCACCCAGACTCTTCATCACTGTGGTAAAAACCCTACAGAAAGACAAATCCAATGTTTATATCTTATACAGCGGCAACCACTTTTGAAAGTGCAATAAAGGAGACCTTTCAGAAATATCCATGAACGAATTAAACCGAAAATAGAAACTAAAACCCAAAGAATGGAAGAAACATCAATTCATTGTTAGCAAGATGCGAAACAGGCATGTCAGCAGGACCTGATCGTAGAAATGCTAATATAAAGGCTCGTCATAATAGAAGTTAGTTTGTACACTTTTACTCTGAGGTTAACTCTCTCAGTACTCACCTCAACAAGTTAGCGATCTTACTGACGCATTCTTCAGGTGGTGGCATGTCGTTGTCTTGCAACGCCTGACCAGACAGTCCTAGGCTTAGATCCTACAGTAAAGAATAAATTGTTTTTCATTTCAATCACAATGATACCCCAAAAATGTCTCAAGCTTCATAACAGAAACTCTTTAAGATACCAAATTCTTAACTTGGTTCTAAATAAATCCATATGACCCCAAGTTGCTTTAAGTTTCATAAAAGAAACCGTACTAGTTTAAGGGTTGTAAGTAGTGTGGTCTTTTAGTGTTACAGTGACAAACCGGTGTGAGGAAAACACAGTGCCGCACTTGTATTTTCTGAGCAGTGTAAGAGGGGTTGTAGAAGACTATTGGGCCGCCCATAAATGACGTCTTGCAGCAGTAGGGGAGGGGGTGGGGGGGGCGGGGGAGGGGCCATGACCAGTTTCCATGACCAACAATGATAAGGGTATATGACCAAAACATGACAAGGGGGAGGGGTAAAATTTGTCAAAAAGTGGTCAACAATAGCATGACGTCATTTAGAGACAGCCCCTATATGGTCCTGCACTCAGAGGCCCAAAAGTGTAGGAATATTTCATATATTCAAATTTCTAGTTCCAGAGAATGAGAAACTTTCTAGCAGGAGAACCCCCGTTATCGTTATACTTTTAAAGGTACACACCTCAGCGTAGGCTTCCATGTCCTCCAGGAACTGGCCGAGCAGGGTGACTGAGAAGGTGAGGTCTGACACCCAGAACTTGTGAAAGCTGATGAGCGCCTCCGACGTGTAGCGAGTGAGCGACTCCTTCTGCGTCGAATCGATGTGCCAGCCTACGAGAATGTCCACCGTGTCCTGCGATTAGATTAGAGATATGTCAATCCATGCCCAGTTTACATATCAGCTGCCTGGAAATATTTGTCATGTGGAATTTGCTGCCTCTGAGAGACTGGGAAAACGTGGAGAATATGTCGGTGTCTGCCAAGGGGTGGGGCTTGGGATCTATGGGAAGGATGCAGCTTAATCAATAGTATCCTTACTTTACACAAGGAAAAAAACAATTCCGTATACTGAAAATTAGCAAATTTTTAACAGGGTTGTCAGTAGGGTCATGAAAAGAAGAGGACATGTTTTTCTTGTGGAATTTACTGCCTCAGAGACTGAGAAAATATGGAAAACATATCGTTATTGGTCATGGAAATGAGAACAAGGATTTCCTTGGATAAGAGGAAAACTGCCAAACAGGGCAAAGGGACTTTTTCTGGCTCATGTATAGTAGATATACTGACTGACCCTGAAGTGGTTGTTGAAGGACTCGGGCTGTGTGCGGACCATATGCAGGATGACATCTATCACAGCTATGAGCAGCTCCGGCAGGTCAGCGTTCTCCAGGATGCTCTGGCAGTTCGACATGATCATCTGCCACAGGACAACATACAAGCCATATTTAAACTACAGATCTTAAGAATACAAAGATATTCTCAGTGTAAAAATAAGCGGTTTCAATGATGGACACAACATTGAAATGACATGCCACTTACTTACATTTCAGAATCTTCACTATTTCATAATTTTCATTTAGATAAAACCAGATGACACACAGCCTTAATTGTGAAAGTAGTATCTGATCCCATTATATCATTTTTAAGAAGTGAATTAAACGTGTTGTCTACGCTAGATCTTCACAGATAGAATTCCAGTGTTAGTACCTACCGGCATAAACTCTTCAAGTTTTTGTTTCTCGTCGTCTTGTTTCAAGGTCTGTAATAACAATAGGATAATTGTGGGCTTGAAATACAAAAAATAATTGTGGCCATTTTTGTATTTTCATTTAGCACAGCTATAATCTTTCAATTTTCCCTTAAAGAGGCGAACGCGAATTCATGTGGCGTATCAATGTATTTTACATTCTTAACAGACAAAGGTTCATGTTATATATGATTTGAATTGGAGATTTTAAGCCAGGACTTACCTGCAACAAGGCAAACAGAAGCAGAATCTTGGCTTCGTCGGAGTGGGCCGCCGTCAGTTTAGCAAACAACCACTGGAAGTACCTGCGAAAAACGAGATGAAATTCAATATTTGGGGCCTGAGCCGATAGCATGTGCATAAAGGTATCAGCGATACTCTTTTTTCGTGCAGTACACATCACCACATTTTTTATATCTATTGATCAAATCAAAATATTGTAACAAATGAAAATAAGAATGTTGAGAAAGGAGACGGAGAATGTTTCGAGTCCTTGTGCGATTGCACAACTGACCAAGGAAACCAGATCATAAATCTGATAACCAGTGACTCCAGGAAAATTTTGGAAATAAAACATAAAATTTGTTTTCTATTTAAGCACTTCTGCCACGGCAGACAGTTCTTCCACTGGGATCTCAGTGCAGAATGAATACAACGATTACATGAAAGATACAGTGCCAGGTGATGTTTGAACATATCCCAACCTTGAGCAGTCGGGTCAAAAGCTAGTCAATGAATTAAACTTATATGTTATTTGATTATTCTAAGAATACATGGACAACGGTAGTTTAGGTTTAAACAAGTTAAGCACGTTAGATGATGAGTTTTAGGATTCGGATTATATCGTGATAACACGCAAATTAAGATGTTCAGAATACCTACCGATGTGAATCAGCCCCTGGTACTATGCCGATCAAGCCGATACATCGTGCCACGTCTTGTTTCACTTCTTTGTATGTTCTGCAATTTATACAAGACGTGTTCTTTTACCCTCATTCTTGCCTTTATATGAACACATTAATGAAATACGTTTTTCAAAGAAATTCAACATTCAATAAGCAACGCTTACTTCTCATAGAAGATGTCTTGAAGAACGACGAGAAGGCCATCGGAAACTTTAGTAACCGCCTGAAAACAAAATGAAATGATAACTATTGTAAATTCCTTCCTAAAGATCATTCTTTCATTAGCATATCGTTCAACAAAAACAAAATCAGAATAGAGTACAACCAATTCTAGCTGTGTGAAATAGTTTTTTTTCAATTGCACACTAAATTACATCCTCATCGCCGCAGCTAGAAGGCATGTGCCTCGTTTTATGAAATTTCACATCATCTTTGTGTAGAAAATATATCCTCTGTCTCGGTTTGTAATGACCATTTGCAATAAACTACTGTAACCTTTATACTACAATACACTTCGATCCTGCAAGATCACATTACAACTATCGTTAAATACAGGACACACAACAATGTTGTCCTGTTGGATGTCTTTTTTTACAATCTGGGTTTACAATTGGGGTCGGGCAAAAAGATCAAAACCTGATAAGCCCCCAAGTGGATTAGCTGAAAGTTTAGGTTGACTAGAACAGGCCTCTATTGAGGCTCAACAGCACAGTCTATGAGTTTTAGTTGACATCTGAACACATATCTGCGTAGGAATGGTTGCTTTATTAATAAAATCTGCCTCAATCATATCAAGTCTTTTAATTTAATGAAAAAGTAAAGGAATCATATAGAACTACATCGAGAATCGTATAAATACACAATACTCCACGAGTTTGGATGTGCCGCAATCATCATCGAGGCGAAGCCGAGTGACGATTACGGTACATCCAAACGAGTGGAGTATTGTGTATTTTACGATTCGAGTGTGGTTCTGGATTTATCTCACCCCTTTCTCTGCCATTAAATAGCATCACAACATCAAAATCGTTAAAATATACTTAGTAAATCCATATGACGTCATCTCACATATACTACGCCACGGCCGTTGCGTAGTATAGTTACTTTATTGGGGTGATCGTTGAGTATTTTTTTCTTATGGTATTTCTATGGCTAAGCTTGTACCAGGGGTGAGATAAATGGTCTTGCCATAGCCGAAAGGTGGAAATCTGTAAACCCTAACAACACACATAATATATGCTGGTAACAATAGCACTACCTTAGCATTCTCAGGAGCCACGAGGAAATCCCGGAGCTGCTTGGTGGCTGTGAGACGTCTGTCCCGGTCGTCCTCCCTCGTCACCCGCCGCACCAGCTTGGACAGGCGGGAGTCGTCCGAGAACAACTTGCCCTCTGTAATATAAACACACAAGAGTCAGCCATAGCTGAAGAAGGTACTCAGCCCAGTGAGCTTTGTTAACCCACACTCGTTATGGAAGAATTTCGAAACAAGGAGGACGACTTTCACATGTCTAGATGGATTTGTTTAACGTCCAATCAGACCCCAACCGTATAATCCCCCCCCCCCCCCCTCCCCACGCATCACTGTCTGAAACTGGGTTTAATCTGAGCATAACTGGATTATAAACTGGCACAAAATGTTATTTAGGTCTTGAAGATGCAAATGTACTTATTATAAATATGTTTTTAGATTAATAATAGGTCATATGTAGTATAACATATAAAGATAGACCAGTATCCTCTTTCTAATATAATATCTAGATCGGAAAGTACTCTCTTTGGTTTTCATAATGGAGTGTTCCACGTACACACACATTTTCAATAAAGTACATATGGGCCTTCCCTATTTCTTGGTAACGACTGTTATGATCAACCATCCTAAATGCATTTAATCTTTAGGACGTGGCTAAGATGTCACTTGTTCGAGCTACCGCATCAAACTGACGGAGCAAAAAATAAATAAATAAATAAATAAAATAAAAAAAAATAAAAAAAAAAAAATGCATTTAATGTCAGTATTCATAAACTTATTCCTATTCTGTTTATAAATATTGTTTAGGTCAAATCTAAAGAAGGAAATACTTTTAGTACCCCAATGGCAGACTGCCATGAATCATTAAAGATGTTTAGTGTTACTTTAAATTATCTGGTCATCCGACTTTACTAAAGACACTTTATTATATAAGTCGTGCAACCATATTGGGGTCTGAAAACTAGTCATTTTTGACTTGATATACACCATTTTTCATGATACAGGTTCGCAAAAGGTACCATATTAAACCAGATATTATGGGCTTTATTGTCATATATATTTTCAAGTTATTTAAATAATTTATCTGTTGTGATTTTTGATGTATTTTCTCTGAAACCATGTTCAAAGTTAGGCAAAATATTTGACTTCTAGAATATGAGTGAAGATTCCATAGAATTCCATATGGAAGCAAAATGCAACACAAGTCAATATATAAGATTTTTTAGTGAAACACTATTTGAATCCGGATCCCACCATAGTCCCTAATATGCCTTCCTGACCTATAGGTGGTTCTGGTAGAAAAGTGTGGTGAAGACTGGGTGAATATCGGTAAACGTTTAAACTCGCATCTGTTTTCTTTGAGAGAACCCTTCGTTTCACACAGATATACAACTCAATGTACAACAAACTCGACAGCCAAACTGACAGATAAACGACAAGTTCAGAGATATGTGTTTACATTGGACAATATTTACTTCGAGACACCTGTCTCAACTTTAGAATAAAAGCTGCAGTCAACCGTTTCAGCAAAGCCGCCCTAGATAAACGATAAGTCGAAGCAGAACGCAAATCCACGCTTTTTATATATATAGGTCTCCCAGCAAGAACTAGGTGACCTGTTAATGATGGGCCATCACTCAATTGTAAGTGTCTTCTTGTAAAATATTCCCAATTGAGGAAAAAATAAGAAGCTAAAATTCTGGTGACACAGACAATCTTATAGAGCGTCGCTAATATAAATGGCCTACAGCTGATATTGCTTTCACATTGGCATAATCAAAACATGGTTTATTGCTGCTTTAAAATATGACCTATATGTTGAAAGTCCAAGCATGAAAAAGTGTAAATACATGTGCACTCAATCGATTATGATATGAGCAACGCCAATGTGATGCGACTAAAGGTATTTATGAGAAAAAAAACTTGAGCGATGAAAAACTTGCCCCAACAGCACATTTTGTATTACTCATTCAAATGTGTAAAAAGACTGGTCTGAAAAATATCACTGTGACAAGTGAGACTAACCTGATTATTAGCACTGTAACAAATTCCGAAACACACCGTTGATATGAAACTAGCATTTCAACGTTTTTATCATATTTACCTAATTCATACTTAAAACATAAGCGTTGTCAAATTAGTCATATGATATTTTCAGAAAGATTTAGACTTTTATCAATATAGTTTGATGCACTTTATAACCTTTATCTCGCTGATATAAACAACCTAGTGTACATCGAGGTTTACGTCAGCCTTTTGATATCACAGATGTTACTGTTTTCCAAATGTTTAAGTGTCCCCATAGGTCTGGTTACAGCCATGATTATATCGAACGTTTATTCGATACGAAATTATGAATAGACAGAATAAGACAACAGAGATAATGATGAAATGTTCAATGATAAACCATTTTTCGACGACAACACAAACCGTTCCATTTTTAACAGGGAACAGAATTCATTCATAGACTTTATCTTCCAACTGATATCGAAAGTTAACTACAGATCCATGGCTCGCCAACTGGCATTTTTTTTAAAGATCATAAATAGCGACTGTGAAACAGAAATAATCTGAAATGAATTTCCTTAAAAGTAAGGTAAATAAAAATTTAGCACATGTGGAGATTTTAACTTTTGCAGTGAAGAATTAGCCTTAAATATGATAACTCAAGTCAATAACTGACATCGCTGGATGTACAATTTTTGTCGCACACGATGCGATCCCATTACATCTTGAACCAAATCCATATCGGTCTGGTGGAACAAACACTTTAATGTGTGCAATTTTGATGGGGCATTCCTCTTGAACGACATGGTATAATAACGATTGGCCTTTGATATAGCAGTAAATCTACCACTGATGGGGATGAAAGAGAAAGGTGGGTGCAGTGAGACTCGAACCCACAACCTTGGGATTACAAGTCCAGTGCCTTAACCACTCCCCACCCCCAACTATGTCGGGAAGGACCTGCTTAGATTGAATGTCCTGGTGAAACACCCACATTAAAGGGAGTGTTCCACCAGCCTGACTGTACAGAGCTGCAAGGCTACTACACAATCGCCATGTTAGCTCGTGGTGGTACCGTTGACAGGCGGACATATAGAAATGTGCGTACATATAGGTAGAGCAAGCTACACGTCAGCCGTATGTCACTGGAACAGGCAACAGCCAATAAAACCTAATTAAATAGACGCGTCGGATTATCGCCATGCGATGTAGTCTAGTGAATGCAGGTCATCTTTTAAGCGCATCCATTTTCCTCAATAGAGGGCTAAAGTGGCCCCACTAAAACTGTAGATACCCGTGCTATGGAGGCCAGTATGAACTAACTAACTGAGCATAGGTATCTGCGGTTTCAGTTCCCTATAGACCCTATTGAGGTATCCCAGAATTCAGTCTGTTTACAGGTCCCGGTGTGCGCTGGTTACCGACGTTGTATGGTGATAGAACCTTGAACCGTAACCCAAAATTAATAAAGTTTATCGGTTTTTATAAATCTTCAAATGGGAAATCTGATGTCTGAAATGGAAATTTCAGCTATTTCTACACTTAAATCCGAAATTATATTCAGGTTCTTCAAATATCAATGAGAGAACTGTGGCTCATGTGGTCGTGGTGTGCCCACCCAGTCGCGAGCGGAACTTGTATTTACCCTGGGCGATAATAGGGAGATTAGTAACCTCTGGAGGGCGTATGGAATACACCCTTAAGCAGATGCCAGACTGCATCTAAATCGTGGTCACCCCGGTGGAAGATGCCTTTTAAATGTTAATGGCTAGTACCTTGCAGGCGTGTTGGGTGCAACTGGCATCCACCAGGCAAAAGCAATTTAAATAGGTCCTGTTTAAGTTTTCTCCATTTTTCCAAAGAAATCCATATACTGACAGATTAACAATAGTAGTGCTGTTCTGTTTTTACAGCGAAGACTTAAAATCGCCGCTGTCAGTCGCAAGGTAAATTCATAGCTCTCCTCGAAATCAGCCGCTACAGACTGATAAGCAAGCACTATCTATAAACAGGTCTAATGTGGGACGGAAAAAGTTATTGTTAGCCAGGGGTGCAACCGCTATCCAAGGCATAACTTTCTATAAATAGGTCTTAAGAGCCCTCTTGTATTGACACTTTCCCTCCCTTCCTCCCTCCCTCCCTCCCTACCTGTGTAGGTAGGAGTCGTTTGGTGGGTGTAGGTGTTATTGTTGGAGGGTGTGGATGGTGAGTGTCAATGTTGTTGGTGTGTGTTGGGGCTAATGGGTGTGAATGTTAGTGTCTGTGGGTGTTGTTGTTGATATTTTTTTGCATCTGTGCTGTTACATCACCGAAGAATGTTTATTTGCTCCTTTTTTTTAAGTTATGATAGTTTAGAACATGTGTTAACTCAGGAATGTGATTTATCTTTGATAAAGTGACTGAAATCTGCACATTTTGGACAGGTCTACATTCTTTGCGCATATGCACGAGGGATGTGGATGGCGGAACGCCAAACGGGCACCGTAATGCCGTAGGTGTTGTCTAACTAGCGTTTTATACGTCACTTAAGATGGTGCTCATAATACCATCAAATAAATCACCTTTTTTCTAGACTACAGCGAACCAGTCAATGATTGTTACATCGCCCTGTTATAAACAGTAGAAGGCCTATAAGACATGAAATTAATATTCTAAAAGGAAATCGCTCAGTCTGGTCCTTTGTCGAGAAAAATCACTACCAAACCCAAATACCTTATTCGGTGATCTACTTTTGTTGGAATACCAGTGTACTTATAACTATACAAATAAAGATTTTTTATTAAAAAAAAGAATGAACAGAACAGACTTTGAAAGCACTCAAAGACCAGAATACCTAAATAAACTACAGGTATATAAAAAACAAACAGGCAAGCCAAAACTTAAAACAACAGAACTGCAGGTGGTGTAGCCAAACGACAAAAATAACACCACATGCTTAAAAATAGTAACAAGACAACACTAAACAGATAGATAAAAATATATATCAATCAAGTCTTCCAAGACAACATAAAAACACTAAATGGCTGATTCCACCAACTCGTACTGTGTCGCGATATGTCATACCTCTGTTGTCTCAAAACATAGCCCCATGATGTTGTGTGTATGTTTTGGTGCTCCACCACCGCGACACCTCAAGACACATCGTGACAAATAGGCATGCGATTATTCAATCCTAGCCCGATTTAGCTAGTCCGATAAACTTTGACTACCTAGCGGACAGTCAGAGAGCACATGTTTTTTCCCATAGTACAGAATAGCACTTCCTTGGTTCTAAATAAACCTGTCAATGTCAGCACATCTTGATGCACCCTTACCTTAAGAGATGTATAATATATCCCTTATGATGGTAGAAACTCCTGATTTGTTCTTTTGTGTCACTTTTTGGAGCCTTTTTGCACAATTCATTTCAGAACATTTCACAATTTCTAACTCATGTCAGCCATATTTGTGGGGCATTGGAAGCTGCAATTTCCGGAAATGTTCCCGCCTGTGGAAGGCATGACATGGATTTCACAAACATTGGCTTTTCTATTATTTAGAACTAATGCAAAGGTAGGAAATTACTGTAAATTTTACTGCATTTTGCCTCAGGAAACTGACTACCACAAAATCAGAAAGATTCAACCTATATTTAAAAGAATAATGACAGCCGAGTTGAGATCGACCAATCTGGTCGACCCGTTAACCTAGAACTCTATGGGACTGCTCTCTGACTGTCTGCACTGCTTGACAGTCGGAGCCTCTCGGACTAGATTTAGCAAGACAACCAAATTGTGACCAATCTCACTATATCTTGTGTCGGTGGAATCAACACTTAAAACACATAGCCACAAGGAACTTCATAATAGAGGAAACCCTCAAAAGCACAACCGAGGAAACTAAGGGAGCGTTCATTAATTATGGCGGGGGGGCACAGTTTTTAGGGGGAGGCCAACTTTTTGGGGGGCTTTCCAAGGGGGGGGGCCAACATTTTTTTTGGTATTCCAAAGGGGGGGGGGGGCCAACTTTTTTTTTGGTATTCCAAGGAGGCGCCAACTTTTTTGGGGGTATTCCCATGTGGTGGGCGAAATTTCTTTCACTTTCTGCCGGGGCTCAGCGTTTTAAGCTAAACAATGAGGCAGACTCCCATATTTATTTGGTTTTTGGTTTTTTTTAAATCCCTCCGAAAAAAATCAGGGGTGTGGGGGGGATCTAATTTTGCATCCCCATGATTTTTGAAGAATTTTGTTTTTTGTTGTGCAGTCGTACATGGGACTCGATACAAGCCGCGTTCCACATTCCTCAGACTCCCATATTTGTGTTCAATGAAAAGAATTGATATTTGTAATGAAATGCATTCATGTAATATCACAAAATTTTGACAAATGACTGAATGTAACTGGGTTTGTTCTAAGGTAAGGAAGGAAAGCCTTATGATAAAAAAGGCCACATCAGTTTAGCCTCCCCTGTGCTTTTACCGTATTCTGATGGGGGAAGGGGGGGGGGGGGGATATTTTTTTGGGCATTCCAAAGGGGGGGGGCCAACATTTTTTTGGATATTCCAAGGGGGGGGGGGCAATTTTTTTTGGGTATTCCAAGTGGGGGGGCCAATTGTTTTTTGACCGGTTGGTGTTTCAAAAACTGTGCCCACCCCCCGGGCCATAATTAATGAACGCTCCCTAAAATTAATCAAACCAAAACCTACAGTATCCCCCCAAGATCACAATTAGCACGAGTCGCAACCCAAACCATGGAGTGCTTGAGCGACCCGGCAATCCGGAAAGGCGGACGAGAGTTTCATTAATAACTCACAAGTCTGGGTAAAATGTTGATGCCATCAGCTCCAGTAGTCACTGGCTTTCACAAAACAGTTAGGTTTGTGGGCTCTAACGTCGTACAATCGAAACCGTACAATCCACACATTCTTAACCGGGGTCATGATGACTGAGGCACAGACCCATGATAAGGCAGCCAGAGAAGTTTATCTGGCAAATTTCTGTTGACTGCCCTGGCCTCTCTAGTCAATGCTATTCAAACCTTAGGCTCAGGCTTAGGCATTTGCAAATTTATGAGTTTGATTTCAACTTCAAAACATTCCTTTCACTGTTAGTGTTACATCTATGATCTAGAGTATTCGAGGAGTCTTGAATATGAACGACACACGATGGTGACTATTCATACTTCCATCAATGCAAGAGAATGAATGTTTATACATAAATATACATATATTTGTGTTTTAACTTTTCTTGGTGGCCTACCTGACTGTTTCTTTGAGCCCAAGTCATTGGATGCAGAGTCTCGACCGGTGGAACTCCGGTCTCCGTCGCGACCAAGGTTCGACATGCCCTCTCCATCTCGTCCATGTTTTGGACCAGAATAATCTAACCTTCCAAGTTTTCTGCCTTCAGCCTTATCTCCGTCCCTCTTCTTCCCTTCTCCTCCACGGTCCTTAGCTTTGTGGTAAGGCTTTTCTTTCGTGTTGTGGTTTCGATCTGGACGGCCGTGACTTGGAGACCTCCCATCACTCAAAATTTGAGATCTGTCCCGGCTGTCAGTCAACTTTGAGTCATACTTGGTCTTATTCCCGTCATTCTTTGACTCAGAGCTGTGCAATTCCTTTTCAGATCGCTTACCCCTACCAGAAGGACCTTTTCCGCTCATGTCTTCCTTTCCAAAGAATCTGTTTCTTTCAAATTGACACTCATATTGGTTCGCTAGATACGTTCAGCGCCATATTGCGTGTCATATCTCTTACATTATGAAATGTTCTACCCAAGGATTATTGGATATACACTAGATGGCGCTTTAAATACTCTCACAGAGCTGTAACTTTTCTCAGTACAGCTCTATGATATTGTTATACTATTTCTGGGTTATAGAATCGATATCAAATGTTGGTGGATATAACTATCATATATATAGAATAATAAACAAATAATCCTCAACACGTTTTTGTTTTGTCTTTTTCTAGGCTGTAGTATGGCCAACTTTCACCAGACGGCGTCGTTACCATGATTCATTCTTCCACCATATCTTTCAATCATATTGTGCCAACCACTAGCTCATGATCTCTGCTTGGAGAACACCCAATCGCTGGTTTTGGTAGCGTTGACAAAGCTTGTTGTATTGTGTATTGAGAACCAGCGCAGAGCCAAGCACACGCTGGATTCCTGCGCTTCTCTAGGCTTATACAATAGCGGGGTCAGAGAAAGCGAAGGGAGCCAGTGTGAAACCAGCATGGCCAACCTCGGGGAACCCTCACGGCTACTTGCCGGAGAACTTAATCCAAAATTATTTTATATTGAACAGCACCAGTCCCCAAAGAACATAATCATCACAACCGGAGGAAGACATGTCAGTGTATATGATGTAAGTTCTATGTCATTACCTTTGGGAGTAAAATACTACACACACTGCAACTCAGAGTGTGGACCGGACCGAGTTGGACACTACAAATCTACACTGACTACAGACCGTGGTGGGACCACCGTGGCAAAGCTATAATAATTTAGGAAATCATAAGGGGTATCTAATCTGGTTATTGTTACGAACTACCGGGTCGACAAATACTTGCGCCATCGGCGTTAGTAGACGTTGCAGGGTTAAAGTGTCTGGGAGTGAGCAATTATATTTTAGGGATGATCATTATCAGATGGCACGCCAGGTCGGTTTTCCTCAGTGGTTGTAGGTAAAGTATTCACCCCTGATCTCTATTCAGGGATGAACAGCTATCCTATGTTTTAGGCGAGGCACTGTACAATTATGGAACCAGCATATAAAACTGAACAAATAGCTGGATTTGAGAACCAGCCAAGATCCACTGGAAAACTACCTCTAATACACAGTAATAAAGTAAGAGACAGCTATTTTGCAGGTTGGGGAAGACAAATGGGTACATATCTATCGATTCAATTTTGAATTTCATATATGTCAGAAAGCGGCCATTGAGAAATGACGACCCGGTGGAGGGCTCTATGGCAGAGGAACTCGGCCCTGTACAGGGCCGGGTACACTGGCTACACCTACAGTGATGGCAGCTTTCCGCCTCTCCTAGGAACTCCACTTTTTCACTGTAAACCAAGAACAAATCATTTGAGCCTCGTTTGTGCCAATAAAATAGTTAAAACCTTCCCACAGTCTCAGATTCTGACGCTCAGCCCCATGCCTCCTTGGGGAGGTGGGGGGGGGGGGTCATTTCAGGGTAATTGCCTGGGGAGGGGGCTTTATATTTCAAGGATTTATACCAAAGTTCACTGATAAGTCTCCTTGGGTACTACCTAAAGTGGTGATTCCACCAACACACAACATATAGGGAGATTGGTCATGATTTGGTTGTCCGGCTCGGTTTGAATAATCTTTGTCACAATATGTCTTAAGGTGTCGTGGTGGTGGAGCACCAAAACAGAAACACACCATCGCGCAGTTACGTTTTGCGACAATGGAGCCATGACATATCGCAACACTGTAAGATATTACAAGATATATCAAGATAAATCACAACAAATCCATTGTCTTGGTGGAACCAGCCCTATAAACTACCATTAATGGTCCTACCCCATTTTAGTTCCGATTGGCGGGTTAGGGTTAGAATATAGGGTGTGTAAACAAGCTCTAATAAATATAAATAATATAAATAGTGTAAATTGTAATGCTAAGTAAATAAAGACAGGTGAATACTGGTATACAAATATTAAATGTCTACTATCAAATTGTTCATGGACGCCTTGAGCCTGGGACAATTTGAGCCCTGGATGCCTTGAGCTTTTCTGTGGACGCATTGAGCCTACCGTGTGGACGCCTTGAGCCTACCCCGTTTTGGTGGCCTTGAGTCTCTAGATGTAAAAATATTGAAAAGTGCACTTATACTGGTTTATAGTCATGTATACTTAACCCTAACCTTTACCCAACCCTTTTCTAACCCTAACCCGCCAATCAGAACTAAAATGGGGTAGGCTCAAGGCGTCCACAGGGTAGGCTCAAGGCGTCCACGTTTTCGCGCTGACAGGAGGCTCAAACGGTAAAAGGCTCAAGGCATCCAATTCCCTATCAAATCCGGTAACACATCAGTCAGCTATCCAGCCCTTCAGAGATGTGGACCATTAATGGTAGTTTATAGGACTGGTTCCACCAACAAAATGGATTGGTTGTGATTTATCTTGATATATCTTGTAATATCTTACAGTGTTGCGATATGTCATGGCTCCATTGTCGCAAAACGTAGCTGCACGATGTTGTGTGTCTGTTTTGGTGCTCCACCACAACGACACCTCAAGACATATTGCGACAAATAGGCACACGATTATTCAAACCTAGCCCGACTTAACAAGACACCCAAATTGTGGCTTATCTCACTACATCTTGTGTGTTGGTGGAATCACCACTTTAGATAGTACCCAAGGAGACTTATCAGTGAACTTTGGTATAAATAAAGACTGTTTACACACTTGTACACATAATATTCTCTTTCTGTCTTTCCTTACGTGGTGATCATTAAAATATTCTATAAGTATGATGTGCACAGGTGTACATGATTAAGTGCCGTTTATCAGAATTGCAGCCTTAGAGGACAATTGTATTGCAGACGTTTATTATCCAGTCAGAACTTACCATGGGAGACTTTTCATAGATTAAAATTGTATAGTGCGCTTTTCTCCACAACAGAGTTTCCGGGCTGCCTATGACTCATAGAGAGTAACATTTTTACAAAGGAGTTCGATCAGTTCCCTATTTATCTGCACTAAGGTAAATACATCTAGTATAGAAAGCCCATATATTCTTGCGTTTCATTAGCCTTCTGACTCACTGGACTTTGTTATGGTAGTGGTTATCTCATTCCCATGTGATGTTTCTTGGTTTCAGGTTAACGACTCTCAGCCTGAGTGCAGTTGGACATTAATTTCCGGCCATACATTGACAAAAGGCGCCGTATTAAATCCACAAGATGGGCGATATGCTGCAGTTGTTGACAGTAAGGTAAGGTATCGTTCTAAATGCTTGACCAGTATGTGGTGTTCAAACTTCTATATTTTATCATTTGTCCACTATTTCTATTTCAGATGTCAGAATCTCACCATTTTTCTTGGATCTCTTTCAGGTTGTTCGATTGTGGAATAAAGCAGATCCGAATATTCACAAGAGCAAGAAGATAACCGTAAGTATATACTACATTGCTCGTTTATTTATTCCCATGAAGTATTTATATAGAACAAACTGGCCATGCTGTACAAGCTACACAACGAGATGATGATTTAAGGTTTGTACAAAACGAGGGGTTTACGCCGAGTTCAGCAGGAACCGTGAATTATAATCGAGTTTTGTAGCTTGTACAAGCATGGTAGGTCGCTCTTTATTTACCATATACCCAAAATTAATTAGAACAGATACCTACATTTGGTCCAACATTTAGTCATATATTTTAGTCGATCGGTACGGAAAAGTGTTTTTACATTATATGGTGAGACTGTGCGTATTTACAGTAAATGTATATACGTCATGGGCATATAATAAATATCATAAACGTGAAGTCAGCAGTTGGTTATAGAATACTGTGAATTGTCCATCTTCCCAAGATGTTCGGACATATGGCGTCAATACATGAAATTGATCTTTCTCACCCATGAAGGGTACGTGAGTTAGAAAATGATAAATACATACACAATATTACCATGATTTCGATCTGAGTGGCCGTATTCTCCGCGTAGTTGACGTGTAGTAATACTCCGAGAGATAGCGAGGTGTATTGCGTAGCGTCAACTACAAGGAGAATATGACCACACAGATCGAAATCATGGTAATGTTGTATTTATTACTCACTTATTTTTAGATTTAAGCAATAAATATGATCGTTAGAAAACTTTTCAATGTAATTAAGAAGTTATGTTTGTGACTACTTTCATCTAAAAAATCTGTATCCTCCTAGGAGGGTACGGAGCTCCGTATCCTCCTCAGTAGCGATCTGTAACCTCCATAGGCTTAGTATGGAGACCCCGTATCAGGTGGGTAATAAATTATGAATACATTTCAACTCTCGTAATCCTGTAGATATTTTCTGTTCCTTGACTGTTTTACCGAGGTTTGACGGTGCCTACCAGCAGGACGTAGTCTTCCGAGTATTCAGGGTTCCAACTCACCTTTGGTGCTATTACTACCGTGCCAAAGTTGACCTGATATATATTAATTTGTTGGCTCAGGACCATTCTATAAAGTTGTCCAAGGCTAATTGTAGTTTTTTAAAGACTCAGTGGCTAGATCATCCGCGTACAGCAACGAGTCAGCGCCTTGCAGGACATAATATTCTTCGGTCAGGAAGTACATGAACTAAAAATTGCAAATTTAGTTATATTTCGAAAACTCGACGTTCTCGGTATTTTCTTGATATCAAAATAACAAGATGCTCAGGTGTGTTCTTGTTGAACCTCGTACAATATTCATATAAAAGTATAATCCCATGTATTTTGCAGATGTCCAAGCCAGTTCATGGATTAATCACCAGAGGATGTTTCCAGCCTTTGGTGGTGTATGCAGATGGGAGTCTAGCTTGGTTGAGCAGTTCTTCTGAGCTTATCAGTTCGCCGTGCATGCAGGACAACGAGCAACTCGACTGCGTAGAAGCTATCCTCGTCAAGAACGAGTTATTCTTGATTATGATTAGTCAGGTGAGGATGACCCTCATTACGGTATCATTATATTTCGTTAATCCGTATATAACACTAACTCGTGCTAAGTTCTTTCTACATTTCAGTAAGAGGTGGCCACCACGTAAAAGCCAAGTTTTGTCAACGTTTCTGTTTACTCAAATTTACGTTTCATTACGCTTTATTAATGTTCATTAACGGCTCTTAACGTTTCTTTACGTAGTTTGACTTATTGCTACGTTAATTTTACGTGCAGAAAAAATATCAACGATTTTTATATGTTTCTGTTGACGTCATATTATATAGAGAAACGCGAAAAAAAATTTGTAAAAATGTACAAATGGTATCCATATTTAGTTTCTTACAAATGATAGCCTCTGATAAAAAAGGAGCGGAGAAGTCGCTGAAGTCTGAATGTGGAGTGACCTAAATGCTCTTCCGTTTAGGATATTGGCCTGAGACAAGGAACCAAAGTCTGCCGTTGATTGTATATCAACATATAATATTTTGAAATGTTGATTATTTCCCTAAATCAAATTTAAATGGGTTTCTCAGGATAAAAACTAGATATTTCTCTTACCAATAATTGTCATTTAATGTGTGTGATACATGCTTGTTTTCAGATTGCGGGGAAATCTGGGAGATTCATAGTCTTTGTAATCAAGGAGAACTCCGAGTCTGTTCAAGGTAGACCAGTGCCAACAAAAGGTGAGGCCGTAGTGTCAAAGTAACCAATCCAAACTAGATTTGTTAATGATAATTAATATCGAGGTGGTCATGGAGGTCCCCAGAGACGCTCCGGCGTTTGGTTACCTCTATGCACTGTATCCCCTCGAGGAGCGGTGAGGTAGGTGGAGGGTAACCATAGGATACAGGGACTGGAGCCAGTTTAACTTAGCTCGTGTTTAAAATGCATATGTCTGTATTGCATGAATTGGCTTCTAGTCTGGATTATGAACCCAAAGATGCACACATGTATCTGCTGTTTTAGTGATTATCTTATTCTTCCCTAGTAACGCAGATATGTTTTTATTCTGTTCTTTTCTGTAGGAACGTTGATCCTATCGCCTCGTCCCATAAGGCTGTATTTCAAATATTTTCAATCTCATCCTTGCAGTAGATTCTTCATCACCGCAATGCCGATGCCTTCGCGCAAATGGAGCGAATGTAACTCTGTTAACATTAGGTAAGTACATACTATGCCATTTAAACTTAAATATTTCTCTTTTAATCATGCATTTACAGATTAGTAATGTATATCGGATATTAAACGCTACCCTAGAAGAGTTTTTAATAATTAGATAGTCAGTGAACTGTAAAATTACACTTTGATCTAGTTTTGTCAAATGTTTAACGTTTAAATCGTATTTGAATTTGTATTTTTACTGAATTGTATTATGAATGCAGACACTTCTGGGGCAACCGGACAAGAAATAATCTTGTAGAAAACATACACAGGAAATTATATTTCCAAGAAAAAGCTTCCCGATGTCAAACACTAAATTAATTAATTTTTTTTGGGGTCACTTTCAAGGTAGCATCGGTTGAGCCCAAAAGTGCTTTCGCCTCGTTTTATAAATATCAAACACTAAATTAAGAATTGTGTAATTTGTAGACTCGTCAGGTAGTTTCTCGGAGATGCATCTCACAGGCTCCTTGTTTGGCCAGACCACCCAGCTGACCAACGTACCAGTTCAGGGAAAAGGTCAGACTATATGCAGTCTGGGCTCCACACACGTTGCTATATGCGGGCTCCTATCCCCTACCACCGGGAAAGGTAAGCTTTCAACTGTTCAAAGTTATATACGTTTATGCTTGCATTTTTTTAAAATTATTATTCATACGTTTCTTACAAATGTAAGATCTTCCCCCGCATCTTCTTGTATGGAATAAAATTAATGTTTTAAATGAAAAATGTAAGCGATTTAGAGTGAGGTCAGCCAAGTTTTTATCCAATTCAAACAAAATACGTTTTTTCTCCTGTAAGGATCGAAATGAGTTGACCCCTAATGGTAAATGGAGAACTGGAAAATTGAGAGTGAGCTGATAGACTTTTGGAAAATAGCCGACAAGTAGCAAACCCCAACAATTTTAACTGATAAATGTGTTACCAGAGCGAGTATCACACACCTTCCTTGTGACACAAAACAGTTCATGAAATCTCATCTTAATAAGTTTCCCTTTTGGTCCAGTTTTTCTTATTGTCGCCAAACCAGTACTATCGTAAAACCATATGAGTTTTAATTTGGGCTCCCGTATGCGATGACTGGAGTTTGGCGTAGTGATATCCTGAGCCAAAACTCCAGGAGTCTCATATGGGAGCCCAGATTAAAACGAATAAGGTTTTGATTTTATCCTACCCCCTGTGAACCATGTTTTTATGTGAGGATGATAACAAAAAACACTATAAAAACTTTCTGAAGTCTTCCATATAGCTCTCCTTGCTGCTCTGAAGGCGCTTGGAACTACTTTCAGCTGCTGATCTCTGATTGGTCCATTTTTTGAGCGATTTTTTTATCCGTATGCGACATACAGGTGCATACAGAAAGTCAATGTTAAGCCTATGGGATTTTATATTAGGGGTAGGATAAAACATTGTTCCATACCGACGTGTTAACAAATAGTAATATTAGCATTTACTTATCGAATGCTGTTTTTTTATAACAGCTTGCCTTGGAGTTTGGGACACAAAATTTGGAACTGTACAGACTTGGAAACCGTTACCTGTCGAGCCATCTGAACAAGAGCAGGTACTTGTATTCCTATCTCCTTTTAAATCCTACATTCAATTTCCGATTATCTAAAATACCATTTTTGTTGTGCACTGATAGATTAAGATGAAAGAGCCAGAATGATAGTACATGTAAATGATTTTTGTAAAATTGGTATTGCGTTAAATTGTCATTAGTGATATCAATAGAAGTGCAGTTAATAGAATTGATATATTGTTCATTTTTGTGCAATATGTACATGTATTAAGAACCATTATGGTTTAGGAATGAGTTTCTTATATACTCTGTTGTAGATGGTCCTATACTGCCATGGGAAACAAGTGCTGGTGGTATGTACCAAAGGCCTCTACATATACTCATTCTCGTCCCGGCAATCAACACTTGGAGCAGCCCTGGGAAAGTTCAGTACAACTTGTATGGAGGTGTCACAAGTAGGTTCTCAAATACATTTCGCATCTGAAAACATATACCTTTAAAGCGCACATGTACATATATATATCCTTGAAAGTTTGACCTACAATGGTGGTGTAATTTTGGGTGATTCTGGAAATATGCCAACATGCCAAGTCTCCAGCCCACGCTCAAGGACCCGCCTCGGGTTAACATGTACACAGTCCACCAGATATTAGAGACTGGTAGAGCTGTTACCACCAGATCGGTCAGTCTACAATCATCCAGCAGAGAAGGAACGTTTCGTCGAGTTACCTATATTCCGAATACTATCCGGTATCTCGAATCGTATGACTGCCCTCAGCAGGGATGCCAGTTTTCCATGTTTCCATGGAAAATCATGTTTTCATTTTCAGGATAACAAAATGTTTTCTTGTGTAAAATTAAGCTAACAACTGCTAAAAAGTCAGTGAGATACCAGTTGAACCTCCCCACAGACCCATGCACACTTAAAAAGCTTACCCTATACCTCCTCTCTTCCCACTGACTGAACAGTGGACCTCCCCACAGTCCCTCAGCCTCACCCCGCTGCATCCAGGGGCAAGTTTTCAAGGTTTCCCCCTACCACATGGAGCAGCCAACATGGATGGGCCATGGAAAGGGGCCATGGCTCTGATTGGTCAAAATTCCCCAGCTGGCCAGTTTCAGCCTGTGTACCCGGGGAACTAGCGTGCGGGTCATTTCCCAACTGGGGGCACCAATGGTGTAAACGTAGGTGGACCATCACAGCATAAAAGGTGTTTTTTTAGGGGAGACTCTATGGTGAAAGGTTGGTGGGGAAAATCATTATCTTCATTGGATTTATGTTCTAAATGTTCTTTATCAACATGCCAATATCCCAATTGATTCAGATGATAGGAATTCCTTTTTCTTATGGTTAACAAATTTTCCATGTTTTTTGGGGACCCCAACTGGCATCCCTGCCTGAGGGACCCCTGGGACGGACGTTAAATCATAAACAAACAGACCCCCTTCCCACCTCCCTTCCTCCCTTCCCTACCTCGCCCGTCCCCACTTTCCTCCCTTCCTCTCTTCCACGCTTTCCCCCATTGGCTTCCTCCCTCCCTCCGCTCTCCATTTCCTTCCTTTCCCATCCCCGTTCCTCCATTCCTTTCTTCACCTCAGCCCCCCTTCCTCCCCCTCGGCCCTCCCCGTGCCATTCCCTCCCTCCCTCCCTCCCTCCCTCCCTCCCTCCCTCCCTCCCTCCCTCCCTCCCTCCCTCCCTCCCTCCCTCCCTCCCTCCCTCCCTCCCTCCCTCCCTCCCTCCCTCCCTCCCTCCCTCCCTCCCTCCCTCAAACCCTCCCTCCCTCCCTCAAACCCTCCCTCCCTCCTTCCCTCCTTCCCTCCCTCCCTCCCTCCCTCCCTCCCTCCCTACCTCCCTACCTCCCTACCTCCCTCCCTCTCCCTTCCCTTCCCAATCCCTTTCTTCACTCCTTCCTTCACGACCTTCCCAATCTTCAATCCTTCACTCCTTTCGTCCTTCACTCCTTTCTTCCTTCACTCCATTTTATGTTCACATCTCCCTTCATTCCTTCACTCCTTTGCTCTTTCCTTCACTCCTCTCCTCATTCCTCGGTAACACTAGCAGGTACTTGATGTATGTAAGGTGTCAAGGGTTTACCTTGAGTCTGTAAAGACCAGTAATACTATTTTTCAATGCACACTTAGCTATTGTTTATTGAAGAATGTGATTCTAGTGGATTTATTTACAACAGTGCAAGTTGCAAACATTTCTTGTAAATCAATTATGATATGGGCTAGTTGCAAATATGTTGAATAACGCGTATTTCAGTCGTTTATCCAATACAGCCAATACCAAATTAGTCGCCGCTGCTACACCGGATTAAGTCACTCTACAATTAACTAATATATTTGTTTCCTGTTTCTCGCATAGGAGCCGGCCTTGACAGAGATTAGCAATCTGCTGAAAAAACTTTCGTGTTCTGAAAAGGTATGGTTGCTTTACAGTTTGTACCGAGAAGTCTAAATGAACATAATTTGAAACACAGATAAAGATAAGTCAACCTTAAGTCGGGAAACCTAGAATGAGTTGATATTTGTGTTAATATATAATCTTCAACTCTCTCGTCAAATAGTTTGATGCATCTTCAGTCGTTCGTGAAATTGACCTGACACTAATCCTGTTATCTTTTATATTGCTATACATATTTATAACCAGTCGTCAAGGCAACGCAAAATACATCATTTTTGCAGTTAACAATATATTTGGAAGCTTTCCTAAATATTTATGTAAAGAAGTCTCCCATTATTAAGGCAATATTTGATATCTATCATTTTCCCCAACAGACGAAGACCCATAAACAGTTCAGCGCAGCGTTCAACGCGTTCACAAAGGAGCTGGACCAACAGGAGACCGATGTGTTGGATGTGCAGAACCTCATGGCCGCAGTTATTAAGCGATGCCTGTCAGAGAAAACCTTTTGGGCAAAGGACGAGATTCACCTCCTCATCAAACGTTCAATGGTGCCGTTAAGGTATGTTGTCTTAGCCCTCCGACTATATGCAGGCCTCCCAGTGAAACATGCATGCAGATTGATGTGTACAGGAAATCTTTGAAATTAACTTGACATGAAGTTAGATTGTCAAATGACAAGAAATTCACATTATCGGTTTGTTTAAGAGATCATTAAAGTGTCTAAGAATCAACTGTTGGTGTGACTTCTTGCCAGGCTGGCTTGCCTGTTGGAAACTCAACACATGTATACATACTTGCTGGGTATAACCTGATGAGTCAGACACCCTGACATCCTGCAATTTAGTACTAGGTACATATTTTAGAAATCAAGAACTGAAAATAAGTGATTCACTTTATTTTGACTCTTATTATGCTGAATATGTTAACCATAAAAACTTATGTTTTGGATCTTGAAAAAACTGTAAAAACCTATATTTTGATTTTTTAAATTTATGAAAAAAACCTATATTGAGGAAGTGGGGCACTGGGAGGCCTGTATATGAAGTCCAACTATAAGAAGTTGTTTGGGATCTCATAGATGCCTTTTTGCCGGAGATGCCTAGATTAGGTGGTCAAACATGGGCTAAAGATGAAACCATGTATATTTACGACGTATGAATGCAGTGTAAATTTCCATTACTGAATATCAGATTGTAAGGTTCCGTAATGGAGTATTGACGCTGTTAATGTTTTAGGTATAGTCATTTGCAATTTACATGAAAGATGACTCTGTATGATGACATATTTATCATATTTTCAGCATGATTACTGGGTTGATGGAGGCTCTTATCAAACACAACGATCTGGAGCTGATAGGAGCATGCCTGGAGAATTTACAAGACATCCCAGAGACGGCCCTCAGGGAATGCCTCAACTTTGTTATGAGGTAAGGTTCAATGCTAGCTATCTACATGTTACAAGCAATAAATGCTTATGAATTCATCCCTAATTTTGTATCATTTACGGTGTGTTTTCTTCACGATAAAAACTAAAAAGTTTCTGTAGAACGTGTCACTATACAACCACACTTCACATATATTTACATTCGAGCAGGTTCTATCCTTTGATATGGTTATTTGGTAATGGTAAATTTTCTCAGAAAAAAGACCAATTTACTGAGCTCGATTGAAGTTATATGATGTACTGTATTTTTTTGTTACAGAACTGAAGATGGTGCATTTAAAGAGTTCGGCAAGACAAAGTGGAAAGGTGGTGATACGAGTACTCAGCCAACACCAGAGCTCTTCGGGTCGGAGAAGGCTCGTTTTGTGTATCCTTGTGATTTACTCATGTTTTTATTTTGGTGTTGTAATCAACATGATTCACTTCTTTTTGTGTATAGCCATTGTGTTGAAAGATAAGATCCACACTAAATGAAGCTCTTATAGGTTGACATAAATAACATGATGCAAAACAGCTGTGGATGTCAAGGCGTGAAGGTTAACCATCCAGTTGAAAAATTAAAAAAAAAATTCATCTCAGTGACAAATTGTAAAGTCTAGGGACCCAGAGAACACAGGATAGAGATATGAGAAAAAGGTTGAGTCAGAACTCACTGAAGTAGAGGGCATAATCAAAAGTCAGAGAAGAAAAGTGCATTCCGTGCTTTGATTGGCAGGTGAAGCAGCAAATAGGGAATGACTGTCATTGTGAGAGTGCCCTGCCACCAGGTGGGCAGGTTAGCAACTAGAGCGAGCTATAACGGAGTTGGACATCATATTCATTATTTGGTTTTGATATGAATTTTTTTTTTTTTTTTTTTTTTTTTTTTTTCATCGGCTGTGTGAGGAAGTGTTCCTGCCACGTATTCTAAACTGGTTTTGATATGAAGTATCCTTAACTATTCTACAGCACTATGGTTCTAGCAGTTCCCTTCAATGAAGCTTTCCTTGCTGGACAACTCAAAAATGTCGACTTTGATAATTGTTTGGTGAGTAGAGCTGCAATGAACCATTCACAATAATGTTTCAGTATCAATACGTGTCTATTGCTGTTTATGATGTTTAAAGGCATATCAGAAGTTCAGCATGAACATTAAAACCATATGAAACTGTATTAAGTCGCAAGGAAACTGTTTCAACTGCAAGTTGTCAATATTCAAGTCATTGAGGTGGCATCTCTACCAAATGAGGGATATGCCTTTCAATCTTTTTTTTTTTTAGCAATTATGAAATTCTTTTATAAGCATCTTATGTTTTTTAATTGAATTATCTAAAACAATTGATTGCTGACTATGAGCTTTATATTATTTTAGATTTTAATCAATATTATTTTTTTCTCAGTCATTGTTGCAGCATTTGCACTGGTTATTGAAGACAAACCAAGTGGGTGGCTCAGAAAAGTCTAAGGAAGTGATTTCACTCATCAAGGTAAGAGATAAGTTTCACCGTTTGTATTTAAAGTCTCACAACAACTGAATTGATATCTAAAAGCTAGCCCAAGTAGCTCGCAAGCCCGCTGAGATCGACGCTACTCCAGGGCAGTACCGTCGCTTCGATGAGTATTTATATTCTTAGTATTCAGCATGTTGGACAAAATCTGGAATGTAAAATGAGTTTCTAATTTTAGCGGCCCTTGTTCTTTACAATTTTTTATATTGAAATTTTTGCAGGAGTTATGGTATTTACATTCCGGAAATGATTAGGGTGATATCATTAACGCTTTTTTAGAACGATTTGCTTACAAGAATGATTACGAACTACACGAAAAAAAAATAATGTTGAGATTTAAATGACAATATAGGTAACACCACCTGCAGCTGGCTGTTCATTAAACTTGATCCTTGTCGGTATAGAGTTACATTCTCATGACATGTTGATGGCGTTCAGGTGGTGGACTGGATTAATCTACTTCTCGATGCGCACTTCGCCCAAATGGTCCTTTCTCCAGAGGCACATCACATTCTCGTCGATCTCCACCAGACTGTTGAGGGACAGGTTAGCACTTAACGAATTCACATGCCCCACTGCTACTAAAGTTTTGCATCTAAATATAAACTATAGACACTTTTTATTTTTATAGATGGTAATTTTAAATGTATTGTTACCTCTGAATCTCCAGGTAGTGTAGAACCTTAAATAGGCCTAAGATCTATTTACCCTTTTTTTCGCCTTGCCATATAAGTGTTATTGCCACGTCTCATTAATCAAGATCTATTTACCATTCTATTATTTTATGGATATCGTGTAGTTTCCACATCAACCACTACTAATAAAGTTTCTTTAATCTTCGTACTTGATATTGCACACATTAATAATATTTTCTTTACTCCTAGGTTCAATATTACAATGAGCTGTCCGGCTTGGAGAGCATTTTGGCCCAGATTAAGGAGAAGTGCAGTCTGCCTCAGAAACAGAACTTGGGACTTTACAATATACATGTCCTTCATGTATACTAACTGTTGGATACCAATAAGCAATAGTATTTCAGCTTGCGTTAATGCAATAAAAGATGTATATTAAATGTTATGGTTCACCTGAATAAAATATCAGAAAACATATTTTTCATATAGTTATTAATATACTATGATTTAGAGATGTCCACATCCTCGTATTTAGCTCTACACTACTGCCCATTCTTTTTAAATCAAGGTAGTTTCTATTTCAAGTGTATAATATACATATATTTTGAGAGCTGGGGATATTATATATATATTTATATTTATATATAAGGGACGAGGCTGAAAATAGGTCTATTTCAAACATGTGTTGTGCGGAACGGAACACAACATGGGTTGGTTATTCTTTTTAAAAAAGTTTTTCTCCATTACATGTGGGTTATTAAAGAAGAAACAAACAAGTTTTGGTCGGTCTTCATTCTCCATAGTTGGAACACAGAGCGATATGAACACGACCATAGATGTGTGAATATTGCAAAGCGGTCAAATGATATGGAGATCAATCAGTGACCTAAACGAGTTACTTTCTCTGTTATCTCTCCCCTGTATACACTAAATGATCTAGGTGATCACAATATATGTCCTTGCTCTTTCAGTGTTAGCATTTTTCTTATATTTATCTAAGAGTACTACCCTGTGGGTAGAATGCAGAATAATTCATGAAAAAGTTCATTTGTATATATATAAACAAAGCAAAACAACCATGAAGTCCAACTTGTAATTAGATATAGTTTTATTACATCACACAATTAATATTGCCCTCACCATGTCATGGTTTTCTCTACATTTCCGCTATCATTGTATAGGGAATGAGATCCATGATATAAAATTTATTAATTGATTTTTAAATCAAGATTAAACTAAGAATAGCCTCACGCGTTGGTTACGTTACGCTACGATATTCGAAAATAATGTGTCCAGTTCCCGGCCTAAGTAGTGTATTCAAGTATGCTACAGCACTACCACACCAACTCTTTTCAAATTTTCTGATCGAAATGAAAATTAAGAATACACAAACTAGAGGTGTTTACTTTAGTAAAGAAGCACCTTCACAGAACAGTTAATTAACTCACCCTTGAAAAAAACCCGTCTCAAATCAACTTGACAAGGCTTTGAGAACAATTATTTCAAATTTATTAATTTGCGTTCCAGTGGTTTACGACTTTCTTTACAAAAACACATTAGAAGCAGAACGATCGCATATCTATCCCTATCTTACGAGTCCGTCAATAAAGCTTCCTAGTGAATCGTCGTCTTTCATTCCAATGAACTTGTCGACAACTTTACCATTCTTCACTCCGAGCACTGTAGGAACTGCTTCAACCTGAAAAACGAGTATGATTAATGCAGCTCATTATAATCATTGATGGGTGATAGCAAGTTGGAGGACTGTTACTGGTCCAAAGTAAACATATCATTATACATACGTATATATTGCAGTTGAGGATTATGAAGTAATCAATCGTCTGGGTATTTTGTATTTTATTTGTCTTAAACATGGTTCGTTTTTCGAGCGTTCTTGCACGACCTGTATACATCGTCTAGAGGTTTAGAGTGGTCACAGATAGACAACTAGCATACTGAAAGAAAGTCATCCCTTTACTATCTGCATGCTATTCACTGTGATATTGAGAACGGAGCAGAGGGCCAGTGTCTCAGGGTCTTAGATGTGTGCCCAGCTGACCATGATCAATCACTCAAGACCAAAATACCTCAAGACCCACTGGTGCTTGGTATGTTTGGATCCCAGACTCAGGCAGTTGCAGAAATGGCAAGGTGACTGGGTGCAAGTAGGTTACAGAAAACTATCCTTAGACTGTGAGTAAACAAAACTATGTGTCATTTATTTATAATTCCACGCTCATTCATCTATGATAAACATACTTTTTGAGGCTAGTCTTTTAATTTCAGTGCCGAGAGGTATGTAACTATGAAAAAAAGGATCATGTAATTTGCATACCCCGTGTTCCATAGCAAGGTCAGAGTTGTCGTCAATGTCAACTTTGGCAAGTAGAACTTTCCCGTCATGTTCTGAGACCATTGATTCCAACCGTGGTCCAAGCATCTTGCATGGGCCACACCATCTGAAATAGAAAGTTCCCAATAAGCTCTAAATGTCTTTTTTTATATACATAATTATGTTTTTTGTAACATGCTAAGTGTGCATTTCATAATAGAATATTTGTCCTTTGGAGGCCAAATGAGCGGGTGAACACATTCAAAACAACAGATCTCATGACTAAGAAGCTGTAGATATAGAGGCTTTGCAATGAAATGGGCTAGTGGGTCCATTTTAATCCCTGAAGGGGAGGGGAGGCATCGGGTGGATGGATGCACAATTGCTACAGATCTAGGAATCTCCAGCAAGTACAGCAATGACCACATGAAATAAGGACTTGCACACTAGCGCCATCTTGTAATGGCCACCTAAGTAGGTCAAACGCGAACGAGGCGAGCACTCTCCAATCAGCTCTGGTATGTAGCAGCCACACTGCAGCAAACGCCTAACACTATTATAGTGAAAATATACACTGTATCAATAATAACCGGCCGAATTTTACAAACAAAACGTTCTTAGAAAGCTGAGACTTGGGCCCATTGGTGGGTATATATATGATATACCTGTGTTATGGCTATGATTTCTTGTCATAGATGGAACATCGGCATTGTTTGAGGTAAAAAACACTATTATTATATACCTGTGCAAAAACAATCTACACATACTGCCCTCTCCTACCCATGTCGTATTTATATCCGTACGGCACAGTGTGCCGTACGGGATATGTGATCACGTGACTAGATAAAATATCGCCATTTTTAGTATATAATAATACGAAAACGGGCTGACTATCTTCGTACGTCAAAATACTTGGTAAAATTATTGATCCCATACATCCCGATGCCGTAGGCAGAGGGATGTATGGGACCAATAATTTCACTGCGTATTTTTGACGTACGAAGACAGTAAGCCAGTTTCCGTATAAAACATCTTAGGTATTTCATAATAATTAATATACCTGCGAGGCTGTGATAGATATTTCTTGATGTAACATAGCATCATTACAGATGATAAAGAGTAAGAAGTTGTAATTTTATTATATTGCATTTGTGGCATATTGTGTGGCATATTGTATATGAATTAGTAAACAGTTCAATTATAAGTATACCCTGTAATAGTATGTGAGATGTCTTAGCCTGTCTGCTAATAGTGTACTGCATAGTCATACCTACAGCCACAATCTGCCGTTTCCACAACTTGCCCCACTATAACACCTCCTGACACCTGACAGTGGAGACTGTCAAATGGTCATGGGGAATATACATTTAGGAAGTGCACATATGCACACATTGCAAATAGATTTGCCATACCCGCCGCTTGCAACACTCGAACGATATCAGAAACCGTCGAACGGACAAACCGGTTGCTGCGCACTTTTGCGCACCGGACCACGGAATTGATGACGTCACGATTCTTGTGCTCGACAACACAGCACATGACCTAAATATGCGACTTCGCCTCGAAGAAGCATGGATACGTCTCCTAGCAACGCATCAACCCCTAGGGATGAACATACGGCGCTAGGCAACGGCCACGTTTATCCGTTATCCGACACAAGTGGAAAATAACGCCTTAATCAGTGACGATATACGCTATATTTGAAATAATAACCGATAAAATTCCATGATGTCAAATCCAAACGAAGTGATTACAATCGATGACCAGGATACCGCATTCCCATGTCACAAATGCGACAAAATGTTCGTAGGTCTCACGTCAATCCGTCGGCATTATCAAGACACTCACGAAGGAGGCGCTGTCAAACTTTGTTGTGCCACTTGTTACAAGACTTATAGCTCCAGATCTGCCCTCAGACGACACCAGAAACAAGCACATGGGCATAACGCCAGCCAAGCCAACACTTGTGCACCGAGACCCGAGATACCAATTCGCAACCCGAAATTTACGAAATCAGCGACCAAAAAAGCCAACCAAGCGTATCAAATAGCCAAAACGGAGGACTTGCTCACGGAGATTACGAACCAGACAGGTCTCGAACCGACGCCTACAAAAGACTATACCCCACCACCGCCACCAAAACGCTTTGGTCGTATAAACACGATAAATGACACGGATTATCGGGCACTCGGACTCCACCTTAACGCACCATGTATCACACCACACACTTCAACTGGACAAATCCTGGTTAGCTCTAACAACGCAGCCGCCACCAAACAGAGACTGATAGATGTAGCCTCTCATTTATTAAATACCAGCCAAGAAGACTTACCGACACTCACATCCGACGAAGTTACTGCGATTTTCAAAAATGACCTATGCAATGATACTCACGCATGCACGATTGATCTAATCACACCTACGACATCCATTGAACCATCAGACGACATTAACACTGAAGCCAAAACCGACAACGACAGTGACAGTGACAGCACTTCTACTGACAGCTCCAATACGAACTCTAACACCAGCAGCTCTTCTTCTGACAATACCACCGATTCACCACAGACCACCAACTCCCCCAGTAGATCCACCACAATGGAACCTATGAACAATGGCCTCTCCTTGCTACAAAATTACACTGACAGTGAAGACAATATGGACACTAATGATGACAACTACACTATTCCCAGTGTGGCCAATGAAGGAATACTCGCTCTACCCACTGGGTACGCGATTAACCAACAGACTCTGAAGTGTCTTTATGATTTAATTTATTCACTAGATTCTCAATTAGCAAAGGACTTCGCAAAACTTAACAAAGGATTCTAAAACAAATAGAGGACGGTGATACAATTATAGTCAATTCAATTATAATTAATTAAATCTATTTATTATGAATGAGAGAAAGTTGCAATATACCAACTTCCACCAGTCAAACTGTAAGTAAAACTGTTACTTGTCAACCTTGTTACCACCACTGTTTATAGGCCTCTTACCCATCCATCTTTGGGCCTATTTTTTCAGGAAGAAGCTCTTGATTATGTACCACAACCACCCTCGGAGCACACCCCTATATACATATATGTGTTTACTATTTTATATAGACTACTGTATAGTTTGATATCAATTGTCAAAACTCTGTAACCATTAACAATATCATCAACTTAATTTCTGTCAAAAATGCTGTTGTCTCTTAACAATCAGTACCGCCTCTCACCACCAGGGGGGAGGTACTAGATCCATCTATGGTTCTGATTGGCTGTTATTGTAACCATCCCATAATTTCCTGTAACTATGGCACCCCAGAATGGTATATAAGGGAGCCTCACCAGGCATATCAATCATTCCCCACTTAGTCCCTGACGAAGGCACGTGCCAGTGCCGAAACTAGTAGGACAAATTTGATTGTGAACCAACCGTACCTTACAAACTGTAATACAGATTGTTCATTAGTAATAAAATTGGGAATCAATGACAACAAGACAACTTGATGGGTATTATTTGGTTAGTGACTCCATAAGTCATCATCAGATTTGTAAAAAAAAATGGGCAAAATTTATTAATATTGCCCAAAACATTCTGCAAACATCCATGAAAACATTCCCACAGATATTCCCAAAAATATCCCTAAATAGACATAGCAAGCATTTCTTAGATTATAATAGTTAACAACCTTTACTCAGGTAAAAGAATTCTAGAGTGACTATCATGTCCGTGTACTGCACAGGCCATAGTAATAGCTTCACTCTAACAGCACTCGCCTCGTTCTGGAGTGGGGAAATTTCGCTGGGACCTTATCGGGAACATAGAAACAGCGAAACCCGTTCTCACGCCGATCGCCACGCCACACTTATGTGCAAGAGGTGAATAGTCATAACCTACAAGACCATCCGTCCACCCGCTAATAACCTATAGAGAGCCAGTGCAAGCTAGAGCCTGGCTGTCATGGCTCACTGCTTAGCCACCCCAATCACTTCACCATGTAGGTCCATATAATAATATATTAACACAAAGCAACATTATCCTATCTAAATGCTAACTGTCGAGTATTGCTTATATTATATGCCGTGTAATGTATTTATCAGCCTCACACCAATGACAGCCTTGGGTATATTCCTACAGAGAGACAGGGTGTGACTGAGTCACTCACAGAGTACAGATTCATTTTATGGGATGAGTACAATCCTGGCCGCGTTTCTCAAAGTAGTTGTAGGAGTATACGTGTACATTCATGTTGAATCCCTATGCATCTATCTTCTGGTTTGGCCTTTTAATGTCTACAATGCTATTTCAAAATGAAAAGTGATCTCTTGTTCCCCACACCTTATTTCCTCACTAGAATTTAACTATCTACACTGTAAAAAAGCGCGGAAAGAAATAGAAATGATGAACGGGTTCTCAGAATAAAGGTACTTACACTGCATGAAAGTCCACAATTACGGGTGTTGAGCTCTCTAAAACTCTCTTTGTGAAGTCCTCTTCGTCTTGGATGTTAATAATGTTGGAGTTGTTACAGCGGACTGTAGTGTGGAGGGAGGCGGCCAGTGGCTGCAGAGTTTGCCGTTGGATGGGAAGTGTTTTTGCAAAGTGTGAAGGTTGGCGAATATTACGAGATACTGTACAGAGTGCAGCCCGTACACTCAGGAGTTGCCGTGCGATCTGTCCCTGTGCCATGACGGAAGTTTCTGCTATGAAAATAAGATGAAGCAAGTTTCAATTTAGGGTAAGGGCAGTAAATAACAAACACCAGATTCTACAACCATAAAGAAACAGATCGATATCCCTTTTTATCTCACCCCAGATATTTTTTCTCCATAGACTTAACATTGGGAACTCGTATCTAATACCCATGAGATATTTAGGAAAAATATCCAATGGGGGATATGTCACAAATTTTAGCCCATCAGAGCTCGATCCCATCTCATTTGAATCACATAGCAATTCACGCGGCTTCGCCTTGTGAATTACTACGTGATTCAAACTTGATGGGATACAAGCTCAGACCCTAAACTTTCATGGGTTTCCTCTATAGTACCATCTCAGTAATTCAATCTCAATGGATACACTGACACCGGACTTGCACACTCGCTCATTCAAAGCTAGGCTGATGTCAGTCACAGAGGTTTCCCCAGTCATCGTTCTGTGTGTCCACCACTGCTCGCAGCTGGTATTGAATAACCGTTCAGCATTCAACGAGGAGTGCACTATGAGCAAAGAGAACTCTTCATTGAGAACTCTACATTGAGTACTTGAAGGGGTACTGCATTGGGAACTTTGTCTTCCTTTTGTAGTGCCATATCATGGGTTGATCCACTCATACCAAGGATCCCACACACTTCTTGTGATATGACATGAATGCATTTCGTTAGAAATATCAATTCTTTTCATTGAACACAAATATGGGAGTCTGCCTCATTGTTTAGCTAAAAACGTCGACCCCCGGCAGAAAGTGAAAGAAATATTTCCCACCACATGGGAATACCCAAAAAATGTCCCCCCCCCCCCCCCCCCCCCCCATTGTAAAAAAAAAAAAAAAAAAGCTGGGGCCCCCTTTGGAATACAAAAAAAAATGTCCCCCCCCCCCTTGGAATGCCCAAAAATAAATTGCCCCCCCCCCCCCCCGGCCATAATTAATGAACGCTTCCTTAGGCACTGTGCGTTAACCACATAATTCTATCTGCTACCTGTAAAGCCCTGGGGCCTGTTTTTCAGTTGAGATCATGTCCACTTGAGATCCGCTGAGATCGAAAGTGTATTTCAGTTGAGATCATTTGAGGTGATCTCAAGTTAAGACTAAGACAAGACCGTTTGGGGTGCTTTGGGTGTTTTTCAGTTGAGATGATCTCAGGGATCTCAAGTGAAAGGATCTCAACTTCGGTCTCAACTTGAGATCAGTTGATACTTGTCTCAACTTTTTTATCCAGTGCTAAAACTTATCAAAATTAAAAGATATTTAGAGCAGGGTGTATTGATAACCTGGCAAACGTATATTCCAAATTTCATAGTTTTATTGTGGTTATTATGACCATGAGAGACAATTGATTTACCTATCATATATAATAAGCAACATAAAAATGGAGGCACTGCACCACTCAGCTAGTTTGTGCTGAACCTACTGTAATGCTCAAAGTCAGTTTCAACTTGAGATCGGTCTCAACTTGAGATCGGTCTCAACTTGAGATCGGTCTCAACTTGACATTGGTTCACAAAAGGTATCGCAAGGGACTTGACATAACAGTTTGGGGCGACAATAGGCAATTTAGAGGCTCTGGTTTACTTAAACCACAGGAAGATCACTATAGAACTTGAGATAGCTCTACACTGAGGGCTAGGGATCGCAACTTGAGATCCTTGGAGTTGAGATCCCTAAGATCGGCTGTGTAGACTTGAGACAACGTCTGAAAAACACTTTCCGCCATTGATCTCAAAGTTGGTCTCAGGATCTTGGATTGATCTTAGCGGATCTCAAGTTGAGATCCTCTCAACTGAAAAACAGGCCCCTGGCCCTCAATGGGAGACGGGGGATGAATATTCTACCAATGTCTGGTCAGGAGAAGGAGGGAACAAGTACTAGCTAGGAATGCTAGTCAAATCGTGCCTTAGTCAACTCGTACCTTAGTCAATTCGGGTTTTTCGTCCTTTTTCATTAAACAGTTCTGTCGGTTCGTTCTGTCCACAGTCTGGTCATTTTCTTATTATTATATACCTTTATTCTTTTCAGATATAAAGATAGCAAATTTTTTATTCTATACTAAATATCAGGGCCTTTTAGTTTTACATTCGGATGATAACATTAAAACTACCCCAATTTTTGAATTTGTATGGCTGCCTCGATAATTGTGATAGAAACATTTTTCTCTCTTTCATCAACAGAAATAACTTAATACAATAGATATATTACACATATGAATATGTTACATACCATTCATTTTTTAGTTTCAGCATTTTCTGTGAAATTTTAGATTTTTCCACTTTGAGAAAGGCTGAAAATCGGAGGTTTTTGGCCTCTAATTTTGAAAAAATCTAATATAGCCCTAGAAAATCATATATTCCACTAAAGCCTTGGGTATAACGCTTTCAGGTACAGTAATAAGAAAGAACAATTCCTTGAATCTAAAGTGTTAGAGGCTGACACAGACAAGTAAACCGTTCATGAGAATTGACCATATGCATGGGGAAATAGAATTTTTAGATAATAGGATAACTAGGCAACACATGGCTCAAGTGTCATTAGTATATCAACCAAATTGACTGGTAACGAAAATATAATATACCCACTCAATCCCAGGGTGAACAATCTAGGTGACTGTCACGGGAGCCGTGTTTGTGCCTCCCGCTGCCGGCTGCCGGGTCCCCGCTGCCGGCCGCTGGGTCCCCGCTAGCGGCCACCTATATACACTACAGCACAGACCAGTGCAAATTTTGGATATATATATATATATATATATATATATATGTAGAGGTGAGGATAATCCCTGAAATTCCCTGATAACTGGCAACCCTGATAGGTGTAAGACAATTGGAAAACAAAAAGGACGAGTTGACAAGGGAAAAGGACGAGTTGACCAAAAAAGCACGAGTTGACTTAGGTAAAGTATTCACCCCTGATCTCCATTCAGGGGTGAACAGCTGTCCTATGTTAATTGGCGAGGCACCTTGCAGTTAGGAAACCAGCGAGGAAGACTGAACAAAATGGCTGAACTTGAGAACCAGCCAAGCTCCACTGGAAAAGAACCTCTAAATACAGAGTTATAACATGAGAGGCAGCTGTATTGAAGGTTGGCAAAGAGAAATTGATATATATTTATCGATTCGATTTTTTTTCCATGTGTGTCAGAGTGTGCGCAGTATGAAATCATGACCCCGGTGGAGGGCTCTATGGCAGAGGAACCCGGCCCTGTATGGGACAGGGCCGGGTACACCACGCTGGAAGCCTGCGCATCTACCACTCGCGTCACTACGATTAGCGCAGGTACAGTGCTCTGCTAGAACGTAGGGGTACCGTAGGTGGCGCTGTGTGTGGTGTGTGGGCGTTTTTCGCATTATTTTCTGCTACGCGGCACCGTTCGCAGACACAGAGAAACATCAAATAACTCTTCTCTCATTGCTGGTAGTAGCTGCTACAAGTACTTAGACAGTCTTAGTTAGAATTGTCACATTCTAGCAACAATTTGTTATATATAGCCGGTAGAGTGCAGTTTATTGGTCGGTAATTGCGGGAAAAAAACAACGCGAAAATAGAACGTCATTACGTTGCTAAGTAAACAGGGTAGCAACATGATTCGCTACTGTGCGACGGCAGAGTACTGTACCTGCGCCAATCGTAAGGGGTGACTGGAGATGTGCAGGCTACCAGCGTGCGGGTACACTGGCTAGAGTTGACTAAGGTACGAGTTGACTAAGGGACCAGTTGACCAGTCACCCTAGCTACACAATACATAGGAACATAGGCTAACAATCACAAAGGAATGCTTTGAACAAGCGTTTATAAACTAATTACATACGTTAACCTAACTGGTTGCTTAACCACGGAGTTCAGTGACAGTCCCCAGGTCGACTACTCTTCTACTTGTCCGAGAAGCTCTGACTGTCCGCTACTGGCGCGAGGCAGTCAAAGATTCTCGGGCTAAACTTCTGCAACTTGTACAAGATCTAGACAGCTGGGCCACCTAATAGTATTATAAATACAGTCTCTGAGGCCTGTGTTTAGCTTTAATTCAAATTCTATTAGAATATGTCATGTCAGTGGCAATAAAGATTAACTTTGTGTAATGAACTTTCTAAACTGTGTCACTTCGTCTAAAGAACCTTAAAACAAACCTTATTTCGTGGTTCCTGTTCGGGGCTACGACCTTTACCTTGTGGCGATAATGGGGTGGTTTTGCTATTCACACTTCATCGCTCGACTATCCTACGCAGGGTTTGCTTTGCGTTGCGATAAACCGGAGCGGCGCAGTGTAGATAGAACTCTGTGCTGACATCTAGCGGTAGTTGTGCAATTTGGCTGGATCCGCTGACTCTCGCTAGGTGGCGTCACTGCTGCACTTCTCCTATGGTGCCTGGAGGCCTGGCCATAGTGCTCACTCGCATAATGGGCCAGATAACGACCATCATTTTTCTCGTGCCTTGAGGGATTGAATTCAGCTAGCAAAATATGTTAGTTTTTATGGAAATATTCTAATAAGTTATCTTTGATCTTTAGAAACGTTGTAATTACTTTATTTTATTGTAAAGAAGTGTAAAGAAGTTATTTGGGCAATCTCATGATGGAGAGAGGTCGTGCTGGTTCTTCCTTCTTCCTTCAACAATGGACAGACACTAGTATATTTGTTCCATAATCAATGCAGTCTCACAAACACATTAGTTTTTCTTCAACATCGATATATTAGGAGCATTTCCTACAATATCAAGTGCTATAAAACGCCCCTGTTGCTACTTAATTCAATAAGATTACCATATTAATGAAAGAGCACTATGAGCAAAGAGAACTCTTCATTTATAACTCTTCATTGAGAACTTAACATTGAGTACTTGACGAGGTACTGCATTAAAAAAATGGGACTCTGTCTTCCTTTTGTAGTGCCACATCATGGGTTGATCCACTAATACCAAGGATCCCACACACCTTGTCTTGGGGACTATAACAAATTGCCAGAACATCCGTCAATGGTACTGCTACGAGAAACATTGAAGGACCTGCAAGGGAGCCTGATGACTACCAACTGAGGTCACAAATCAAGAAACCAGTTGCTGCTGGGTACTTTAATGTGAACAACTAAATCTCAATAAAGCAGGTGCTGCAGAGGCAGATTTTAGCCTCCAGCCGATGTTGCTCCATGGGGCCAGCTGCCTGGCCGCCTCTATCTCTGCAAAAACTCTAAGCTGTTCAACCAACTCCCCTATTTCTAGCCTGCCGATCACCACAAGGTGCACACACACCACCCAGTGGGCACCCAGTGAGCGATTTCACCAAGCCCGATGGCAGGCAGGTTTCAAAAGTCGGGAGGGTGCTAAACAGGAGTACTCACCACCAAAACGAGAGCTAACAATGGCACTTGAAGCGTCGCTGTGGAGGTGGAGGTGCCGCTCGCTATTGGGTATTTGTAATAATAACACATACATACATTGTTATTATCTATTAGTTGTTGCTGCAATGGCTTGCCATAGCTCCCCACACCTGTAGTTTCACATCCCTACACTTCTAGGGTTTTGGTTTCGTTTCTGCTACACACCACCATCTTGTAAGACACTACTCTGCACAACTGTGAGTATTAAACTCTAAGTACTCAATCAAACTGATTCCCATGTTCACTTCATGGTGTCAGAAGTGGGATGACCATCTAGTGACAACTCTACTGTGTTTAAAAGCCACATCAATCTAAGTTTCACTATGGAATCTTTTGGCCTGCCCCAACCCACTATGAACTGGGAATCTCCAGCCTTAAAGGAGACTTGGGCTAAGTTTGAGCAACATGCTAGGCTAATGTTTGATGGCCCCCTCAGTGACAAAACACAACCTCAGCGAGTCAGCTACCTACTCCTGTGGGTTGGTGAGAAGGGCCGTGACATTTTCTCTACATTTAATTTTGCCCATGCTGTACCTGCTGTACCTGCTGCACAGGGAGTCCCTGCTGTACCTGCTGTAGCAGCAGAGGACCAAAATGATCTCAACACAGTGTGCAGAAAATTCACAGAATATGTGACACCAAAATCTAACGTCATTTTTGCCCGGTACCGTTTCTATAATCGTGTGCAAGCAACCCATGAGAGTGTAGACAGCTTCGTGACAGACGTGAAACTGCTAGCTAAAGACTGTGGTTTTCTCGGTGACATCGTCGACGAGATGATACGGAACAGACTCGTCTATGGCACTAATTCTCACAAAGTTCGCGAACGTTTCATTAACCGTGGGGCCGATTTAGACCTACCGACTGCGCTCAACATCGCACGTGCCTATGAAAGCGCACAGAGCCAGCTTAAGAAAATGACAGGTGAAGCAGCTCAGGTCCAGATGGTAAAATCTGACCGGAAAAACTGGAAAAGAGGAACAGGTACTAATAAAAAAGGGGAAACAAGCAGTGTTACTAAACCTGACAGTAAGACAAACAAACACAGGAACGCTGGTCAACAGTGCAGAAACTGCGGATATCCTCCACACAGTAACATGGATAACTGTCCGGCCCGTGGGAAACGTTGCAGCAAATGTCAGAAAAAGAACCACTTCGCAGGAGTTTGCCGTCAGAAGACCATACATACTGTAGAAGACGCCAGCAGCAACAGCGACAATGGTGAGGATTTCTACATTCAGTGTGTCAACTCAACCACTCAACAGGATCAAGCATTCGTGAAACTCATTTGTAACAGTACCCAAATGCCTTTCAAGATTGACACCGGTGCCCAAGTTAACGTGCTGCCCAAACACAACTTCGACAAGTTAAACGTTCAACAGCCACTGACGCAAAGCACCGTGACCCTTCGTGGATATGGTGGTCAGAAGCTTGCTACTCTTGGCACATGTGACTTAGACTGCACATACAAGGATGTCAACCGCAACCTGCGATTCCACGTTGTCGATGAAGATGCCCCTGCAGTACTAGGTTTAAAGTCATGTGTTGACATGAACCTGGTAAAACTCATACTGTCTGTCGATACACCCATCCAGACATGTATGACCACTGATGATGAAGAACTGAACAAGCTTCTCACAGAATATCAGGACATATTCCATGGGATCGGAAAATTTCCCGGTGAACACTCATTCACTTTACGTCCGGACGCAGAACCTGTTGTCCACCCACCTCGTAGGGTACCAGTAGCCCTCCGCGACAAAGTGAAACAGGAGCTTGACCGCATGGAGTCCAACGATATCATCACAAAAGTCACCGAACCGACTGACTGGGTCAACTCAATGGTTGTTGTACAAAAAACCAACGGCGACTTACGTGTGTGTCTTGACCCTAGAGACCTGAATAAAGCTATCAAATGTCCATACTACCCAGTACCAACGCTGGATGATGTCACAAGCAAATTGGCCGGAGCCAAACACTTCTCAGTGCTGGACGCTCGCAGCGGTTACTGGCAAATCAAACTGTCAGATGATTCTTCAAGACTGACAACATTCAACACGCCATTCGGTCACTACCGATACCTGCGTATGCCGTTTGGAGTAAACTCTGTGCAAGATGTATTTCAGCGACAGGTAGATGAGACATACGAAAACCTTCCATGTGTAACCGGAATCAGCGATGATGTCCTGGTGGCCGGTTCAACGAAAAAGGGACACCTGGAAACACTACGTGCAACATTCCAGCGTGCCCGTGAAAGTGGTCAACGCTACAACCTCAGCAAGTGCCGATTCAATGTACCCCAAGTGAAGTACTATGGCCACGTTATATCAGCTGACGGTGTCAAGGCAGACCCCAAAAAGGTGGAGGCCATAGCAAACATGGCTGCCCCAACCAACAAGACTGAGTTGCAGACCATACTGGGTATGACAAACTACCTGGCAAAATTTGCCCCTAACCTCAGCGACATCACAGCACCAATGGGTGATTTGCTCAAGAAGGAGTCAGAGTTTGTATGGGACGCCCAACAGGAAGCCGCACTCACAAAGGTGAAAAACATAGTGACGAAAGCCCCCGTGCTGGTTTTCTATGATCCATCAAAGGAGCTGACACTCCAAGTCGATGCTTCGGAAAAGGCTACAGGTGCCACACTCATGCAGGAAGGTCGACCAATTGAGTATGCTTCAAGAGCACTGGATGCCTCCAAACAAAATTGGGCTCCGATTGAACGCGAAATGCTTGCCATTGTACATGGATGTGAGCGATTCCGTCAACGGTAGAGTCTGATCACCGACCCCTTGAGGCAATCATGAAGAAACCTCTGTCCTCTGCCCCGAGACGACTTCAGAGCATGATACTGCAACTGCAACGTTACAGATATGATCTTAACGTGGTTCACAAGCCTGGAAAAGAAATACCTGTGACAGACTGCCTCAGCCGAAATCTCGTCAAAGATGCCAAGCCAATTCCAGATGAATTCTCCAAGAAACTCGACGTGGCAGTCCACCAACTGATTGAGACTCTACCTCTGAGTGATCCAAGACTGGCAGAGATCAAGACAAAGACAGGAACTGACCAGAACATGCAAGTCCTCAAACATTTCATTCTCGCTGGCTGGCCCAGCCAAAGGAAGGACTGTCCCAAAACAGTCATCGAGTACTGGAACCACCGAGATGAACTTGTGTTCCAGGATGGCATGATCTTCAAAGGAGACCGTATCGTCATCCCCAAAGAGATGCGTCCTGACATGCTCTTGAAAGTACACGAGGGCCACCTCGGAATCGAGAAATGCCGTGCCCGAGCACGCATGGCACTATTCTGGCCTGGCATGAACATGGACATCGAGCAGACTGTCGCTAACTGCACAACGTGTCAAATGCATCGCACAGCCAACTTGAAGGAGCCACTGCTCAACCACCCTGTACCAAGTTTACCATGGCAAATAGTCGCTTCCGACCTCTTCACTTTTGATGGAAGGGACTATGTACTGGTTGTTGACTACTACAGCAACTACCCAGAGGTCGAATATTTGCCAAACACACAGTCTGCAACTGTTATAAACAAGATCAAAGGAATACTGGCACGCCATGGGAAATGTTTGAAGTTTGTGAGTGACAATGGGCCACAATACACAAGTAGCGAGTTCAACAAATTCGCAAGTGAGTGGGGTTTCGACCATGTCACCTCAAGCCCCACATACCCTCAGTCAAATGGTCTGGCTGAGAGAACCGTGCAAACCATCAAGCAACTTATGAAGAAAGCAAAAACAGAGAGGAAAGATGTCTACTTGGGTCTTCTCGAGCTGCGAAACACACCTGTGCATGGTGCCATATCACCTGCCCAGCTCTTGATGTCGAGGCGACTACGATCATCAATCCCCTGCACTGATGAACAACTACGACCTGCTATCACAGCCTCAAGCACCATCGAGAGTATGCTGGAACGCAAACAGATAGTGCAAAAGGTATACCATGACAGATCTGCCAAGGACCTACCACCACTCCATAATGGCGAGCATGTTCGCATCCGCACACAAGGTCCGCACCCACACTGGGAACCCGCTGTTGTGATGGAAACACCGAAACCAGAAAAACCCCGGTCCTACACTGTCCAATCTGAACGCGGTGGCGTCTACCGCAGGAACAGGAAGCACCTCCTAAAAACAAGGGAAACCCATATCTTCAGCCCTCAGGAACCGGATGATGACCAATCAGACTCTGGTCAAGTAAATGGCTCCCACCAACACCCAGAGCCACAAAGTGCACCTACCATGCTGAACCCAGCATCTCCAGGAACAACAAATGCTACTTCCCCAGCTGATGCTTACAAAACTAGAGCTGGCCGAGTGCCAAAACCCGGAAAGATCCTTGACTTATAAACAGTCCAGACTCAAAGACTAGTCTAGTGCTATACCAAAGATATGAATGTTACACTAGTCTCACATATCTCATAGCTGTTATTCCAAACACTATGGCCCCATACATATTTTGGGTGTTTTCTAGTAATTAGGTAAAACATTTATAGTAGTTGTTATTCAAAAGCTACAGTCCCAAATATATGTCAAGCCTTCTGAATGATTATGTGGGTACAGGGGACTTCCAGCATGTCTGTTAGCTGCCAACTCGGCCTTGATTTGGCAGGGGTTGCATCCCTAATTTCAGGTTCAGACATTAGCAGAATCTTACTACTATAGAGACTAGGAGCATCAACTCAATCTGTCATCATAGCCTTGTATAGTAGTGCAGGCAACTTCAACCAGTCAGCATTTTGATTGATGCTCTCACACTTCTGAGAGTTACAGTAAAATCCTGCTTCTGGGACATCTTGCTTAAGGGGACACCCCACTTAAGGGGTTGGTTTGTTCAGAACAGAAATTTTTATTTAGTTTATTTTAAGGGGATACCCTGCTTAGGGAACAGTTTGCTCAGAATGGAGGGTGTCCCCTTGCTTTGACCCTGGAAGTGGGGAATTCCAAAAGTGGCAGTAGGAAAGGTCTTGTGCTGGGCTTTGGGACTTGTTGGCAAAACTCACATGAGGCTATGACCAGCGTGTGCCCAAATTAGATTTGCAATGGTTCCAACAGCTTAAATAAGGTAAATATCTTAATGTTTTTGAGGTATATAGTAATGAGAAAAATGTAAACCTGTGTTTATAATCACCTATATTCCCTGATTACTCTACTCTACTCTTGTCATAATCTGCCCATGTTAGCTGGAGCTCAGCAAGGTAGTGAGACAAAGGTCTTATATCATAGCAGCATCATGTATAAATGCTATTTCAAGGATATGATAACTATGACTGAGAACAGGTACATGGTGAAGACAAGTTTGACAAGCTGTCTGTAGAAGTACTGTCTATATACTTGGAACATTATAGGTTGCCTATAACTGGCAAAAGAAGATAAAATCAAGAACATCATAGCACATGTATCACAAGGGCTCCTCAACACTCACATTGAAATCAGTGTACAATCTAAGCCTGAGGATGACAACGAGCCAGAAGGGATTGTCATACAAGAAATATCTACAGAAGATGAGTATTCCTCATCAGATGAAGAGAGTGTGTTTATACCACGAATAACACATCAAACAACAAAATCTTAGCAGTGTGTCAAAAGAGAAAATTACAGTTATTATTACACATATCAGTATGTACCATCGGAAGTGTGAACACTAACATATCCATGTATTCTTATCTTTTTTTCATTTTTAAACAATTTTTATGAAGGGAATATTGTGTGTTCAATGACCAAATTTGAGGATACAGTCATTCTTCCACTCAGGCCCTAGCCCCCTACTCCTCATTCTAATGGTGGGTGTTAAGCTGAATGAGCAATGGGTACCATTTTTGTATAAGTCTTTGTATGACCCAACCAGCGTTTGAACCCATGACCTCCCATGCTTAAGGCAACCACCCCTACCACTCAGCCACCCAGCGCGGTCAATATTTTTACAATTGACTGAATGTAACTGGCTTTGTTCTAAGGTGAAGAAGGAAAGTCTTATCGAAAAAGGGCCACATGATTTTAGCCTCCCCTGTGCTTTTAACCTATTCCTATGGGTGGGTGGGGTGACTTTTTTGGGGGGCATTCCAAGGGGGGGGGGAGGCAATATTTTTACGGCCGTTTTTGACTATTCAGTGTTCTAAGAACTGCACCCTCCCTGCCATAAATAATGAACACTCCCTTAGCAATGCAATGAGCGTTTCAAAATACCAGACACAAGGATGGTTTCAGGGCGTGCAACGTCCTTCCCACCGTTAATCAGCTCCAGTCCAAATCAAACGCTGGTTCCCCTACTCTTTTTCCAGAATTAAGTATATAGAAATTAAGAGAACTTCATAAAGAATTCAAAATCGAACTTTTTGGGACTAAGATTCTAAAATTGTGATGTCAACTGTCATTCTATGAAAACAACTTCCGCTTGAATCACTGACCATTTAAGTAAGCAGGTAAGACTTAATTTTCTTTCGGTCCTATCCCTGTCAATAATCGGCATAGATACTTCAAACAAAGAGTGATTTGTAGATGAATCCCCACAGAATACAGCTGGTAGGTTATCTTTTTTATCGAATATTATTTAGAGGTAATTATTTGCACTATGCCTTATGCCCAAAATGCTATAATATCAGAAATTCACATTTCTAGTGCTGTTTTAAAATCTTTATTCATCACAGAACAGCGAATTGATCTTTTTATATTGGAAATTATTAAACGGCCAGGACTGTAGTTGCATTTTAAGAATTCAGACTTTGCCATTATTCCATGGTGAAAAGTCAAGGTGTAGCCATTGTTACATGCTAAAAGTCATACTTTAACATTTTTCTCAGTAAAATGTCAAATCAGACTAACATTTTCCACGGTGAAAAGTCAAAGCTTAGCCATTGTTAGATACTAAAAAGTCCGACTTTGACATTCTTTTCTGGTACAGGAATAGTTCACGTCTGTAAACCAGACTACTGTAAAATTTTCAAAATTAAGATAAGGAGTACGGGTTCTGAATTCAGTAAAATTCGAAGCAGCTGACTCTTCTTAGGCCATCAAAAAGTCCACTGCCATCCCTCCCTCGCCTATTCCGACGCAACAGGGACACAACGCGCAGAACATTAGGCACTAGACCTACGGTGTTTTTTTTTTATTATTTAACTGGATTCGCATCGTTTCGGTTTTACTACATTATAATCCATCGCAGAAATAGACAGTAATCGTAGACGTTTATGTCGGTCATTGATCAACTGGGTCGTTGGTTTTATTGTATAATCTATATTGATGCACAATTAATCAGTGAGCATGTCTTGTTTCCATTCACCGATCTGGCATCGGAATACCCTCAGCGGATTGATGCTGAAAAATCGTCCAATGGAAAATGCTTTATACGGAGAACTCAATACGCTGTGCCGTTTTCATTGGCCAGTGGAAAATAGCTTTATACCTGCCATCCTGCTCTACTGCAGGGTCTCTTAAACTCTCACTGAATATCTGTTCCCCGCTCTCTTTAAACTCTGATATATTTCGTTATCTGACTTGTAGAAAGGATGTATTATTCATCTTGTAATTGGATGGATCACGGGTAGTTCTAGAATCCACATGAAAAGCAGAGCACCCTGGATGTGTGTAAATTGTCTATGATATTCCAGTTCCATTTCGGTAATACATGCATATCCCCTCCATATCATTTTAGATATCGCTTACATAATAAAGTGGACCGAAACTGGATGCACAGTAACGCATTGGCAAGCATAGCCATCATTTACCTATGGCAATACCTGTGTTATGATGAATTTAGTAAAACCGCACCTTCCATGCAAATTCCTTAATAAGCCTATATATCCCCGTTGAACAGTTCAGGCCCACTGCCATAAATAATGAACGCTCATTTTGGTAATGGGCTAATCTTATTGGAAATATAAAATTACTCAGTAGGCTATATCTGTAAGCTTATTGTGGTGATGTGGAAGAATTCGTCACAGATTATAAATTGGTGTTGAAAGTAATTATCGCTTCCAAGTCCATATACCGAAGTTGAAAAGTCATAGGCCTGGTAATATTGTTATTAGTTAGAGCATAAGCAGTTCAAACCCAACAATATGACGATGAAGCGGGAACGGTGGCGCAACCACCGGATAACATTGACGATCGACCTCGGCTTTTGTTCTTCTTGGTTCCTGCATTGCGCGCTTGGTGGCACTATTGCTCCAGTGAGGATGCCGCAGGCTCCCAGGCACAGCTCGTGCGCCTGCTGCAGCAACCCCATCTGGCGAGCTTCTCGGCATCCAGGGTACCTCCGTCAATAATCAACCAATGGGATTGCGACGAAACATTCAGTGCGTAGGATTCAAACAAGGGACCAACATGGCGGATATGAACATAGTACTTGAGGGGTCCCTGAAACATCGCGAAGGAAAGAAGGTAAGACAGTGTTCTGAATTAATTTCTTTCGTACAGAATAGGAAAACATATTCAGATCTAACGTTTGGAACGTTTCTTTTTCTTCCAGTGGAAACCGCGGTGGTGTGTCGTACGAAAACTCTCGCCCGTCGCAGGTGAGTTGATGTCTTTATCATAGCAGACGGGCTGCTATTCATTCACTGACTCAGTGTCGGACACTTGTCAAAACAAGAGACCGGTCCCATTGATCGCTAATCATCCGTTTAAAGTAAGGGTTTCGTTCGGGTCTAGTGCATGGTGGACATATATCCCTTTTGACGTGGTTATATTGCCGTTCCAAGTGGTTGTTTTTCGGCGATATTTCACCGATGATCGTCACCCGGGATGTGACGAGGCGACCCCCGCAGTGGGCTCTGTCCGAGGGAGTGTCATTTCCTCATTGCCCCACTGCCATTGCGTGACAGTTCGCGAAGTGGGCACCCGCTTACACAGTTATTGCGAGATCAATTCTGTCACATTGACAGATGATGCGTATATCTTGTTTAGAGGAAGGATTTAGACTACGTCCAACACCTTAAAGTGTAAATAAAACACTTCAGAATGTAGGTTTGGCTCTTAGTCTTACGAGTATACTGTACTTAGTTACATTTACAATCCATAAACCTCATTAAGGCCGCATAACTGGATCCATTATCTTTTTATGAATCAGGCAATTCAGTGTTATTGTACTTTATATTTATCGAATGTAATTGGTTTCTATCTTAATTGAGTATTATTTTTTGATTTTCACATATACCAATGATATTATTATTAGATATATTAGGTGACTTTTAAATTGGTCGTAATGATAAAATATAAGTAGCTAATGGTGTATTATCGCTAATTCGTTTAGAATATCGATATCTAATTATCACTATTTAGTATAGAAAACCCACAAATTGTTATCGTGTTAAGTGACATTGATACAAATATCACCATATTATGATAGTGACTAGGTCTCGAACGATAGGTTAAGCAATTTACTGCTGTCGGGTAAACTAATTCACACCTTCTCCTCTTTTTGAGACACCGTTCCAGGCAGTATTTCTTTAAGTTTTATAACCTTTTTTTCATCAAGTGTAGTTTTCACGATTTGTTTACCATGGTACTATATAGGTATCTTAAGTCCCTGTTCCATTGCGCCGATTCATGTTCTCCTCTGTTCTTCATTAGATTGTGCCCTTGGTACCCCTGGTATTTTTGTCCCGTAGGGCCGTAGGGAGCCAAAGTGAACCCGCAGAAACAGCAGATACCCGTGTTCTGAACACCATCTCCGGAGGCCAGTAAGAACGAGGCTTAGTGCTAAACCTAAGGGGTTTGAGACTAGAATTTTGTTTTTGATGAATGAATGTAGAACAGGGGATGTCCTTTTGTTTTTGGTCTCGTTTGTTACTTTTGAAGTGTAGTTTACTACTAATAGTACTATCGTCTCTGAATACTTCTGTCCAGAAGCTACAATGAGAGTTGTTAAGTTTATCGAAAATATGGATCTAAAAGATTAGAGAATGACCCATATAATCTCAAACCTACATAGTCAAAGTACTGAGCGCCTATATCCGGAAATGGTGTTTTGTTAATGGGTATCTCTGGTTTCAGCGGGTTCACTTTGGCTTCCTATAGGCTTAACATTGGAAACTCGTTCTCCATGCCCCTACCATTAATGCAGTCCGTTCTCCATGGTTTATATCCTGTGTGTCATTCATTCTTTTAGTGTGTACAGGGGTGAGATACATACAGAAAGCAACTCGTCTTGGTCAATGTTGTTGTTCTCCAACTCGTTTGAATGCTACATGATATTCACTGGACTGTTGCCTCGTTCATATCAATCCACATCAAACTTGTGGAGGATGACAACTCTGACCAAGGCTTGTTAGTTTCTTCTTTAGTTCTTGACAATGTTTTACCATAATCTTGTGTAGTGCTCCATTAGCGTTCCACTGCCCCAATTGAGAGAAGAATTGTTTTTTTCTCAGTCTCTCCTCACTCGGCTCTTGATCGGAATCTGAAAAGGATATATATCTCTTAACAAGGTTCTTAAGTAGTGTTATCTATTTATGTTATCTCATTTTCAGTGGAACGTAGTATAGAGACCGTAGAATACGAAACGTGTACATTGATTTACATGCATTGCATAACATGAAGTATGTCAAACGTCCACCTCAATTCCAGAAATGATAAAGTATTTAGTAATCGTATGCATCTCCGTAGCTAGTCTGCTTCAACATTATATGATGATACTGTAGCATGTTCAACTCTGGCCAGTGTTTGTAGGGACGTCCTTTAATAGCGTGCATTGAGAGGATGGGTGCAAAATGACGAAGGATTCATGGGGAGTGTGTTGGGGGGGGGGGGGGTCAGTACTCACAAGTTGTGGCTGTGCATCGATGTGTGTCCTGTGCTGGCTGACAGACGCACTGTAAATTAGAGTACCGCCCGAGGCTGTTCGCCGTATGTACATCATGCAGTTCGCTGACCAATTATATGAACTTGGGTACTTTGAACTCAAAGCCTGTCGTGAAAGCGGAATTTGAGGGGACTGTCTGCTTCAAGTACACGCAATGTGTCGATATCATTTACTTACTAAATCAGGTCGCACGATTTTTCATACAATGCACATGTGTAATTCAGTTGATGCAAATTGAATCATCTTTTCTCCTTTGAAACTAAACAAATAGAGGATTGATTTTGATAGTATCACGCATGCGCTATCGAGCCTATTAAGAAGTTTCCATTAATTTATTCAGCTGTAATTCAATTGAGTAATCATGAATGGTTATTGAATTCTACTGGGCTGAGTATATGAGCCCCTATATCATGGTTATACCTAGTCACCTGTAATACCTGCACTCCTAGGCAGAACCAGATTATTCATCATCTGAACCAGACTCACCATAGATATCTCCCTCCATAAGAACGAGGGTAGACTTGCTCAAGTCTTTGATTATGAACATTCATTAAATTATTAATCAAAATCAGGATAAAGTTCATTATAGTATGTATCCTTCTCTGACTGGCCCATGAATCAAAGACTTGTCCACTATGAACATAATCTCCTGTTTATGCACCAAGCTGCTCCCTGTAACCATATACTTCCTCCTACCCCTCCCCCTCCCCTCCTCCAGTTCCCTGGCAGCCTGTGTTGTCATAGCAATACATTTAGCCTACTCCTGACTGTGACCCGATTAAGGTCAAAGTGAGAGGTTATCAAGCTCCCATCAGATATCTGACCAGTAGCCATGATATCTGTATGGAGAGTGTTGGAAATACTGGTGCTATACAGCGCCAGAAATCTAACACCATTACCATTGTACCAGTCCCTGTATCCCAGCGAGGAGAGTAGACATAGGATGCAGGGACTAGAGCCAGTCTAGAACGAGGGAGGAAAATGTGTGCAAAGGCAAGGAAAAGAAAAGAAAAACGAAAGTTAGATATTTAGATTAAAAAAGTGGCAGTTAGCCATAAAGATTTAGACATTTTCAGACATTGCAGCACCATTGTATCGGGTCGTTGATGTCAGTGAATCTTGGTTAAGTGTGTCGCATGCGTCTCACGACATGCTCAACAAATCACAGGCCCCACCCGCCAACCATGGCAGGGCCTCTCCGCCCGCCACCATTATTCGGCAGGGAATCTCACCTAATGGTGGCCGGCACGCCATATAACGGCGCTGCCCACATGTCTAGGACATTGACCTAATGGCAACATGTAGGTGGGAATGAGTTGCGTCAGATGTGTCGGGCATTTTACCTTTAACGACCAGAAAGATGTTTACATAGGTGGCCCCTCATAACTGCGGACCCGTATATCTCGAGTACCTTGGTATTTTAAGTCGGTACCCTGTGCTCAGCACGACGCACGACGGCTTGCGCTATAATTCGATGTTCCAGCTATCCAATTGGTGGAATCTTTGGATATAGCTCTCCCGAAAATACTGCAGTTATGATGAATTTTACCTTGACATTAACTGACCCCAGTCATGTCCAAAACAGATGCCTTGTAGTATCCAAAAACTAGTTGAAGAGACAACAATATGTAACAGAATTTGCTCTCCTGTCGAGCCATCATTGGTGAGTTGTAACCAACCAAACAGAAAATATAAAATGCAATAACTTGTTTTTAAAACTCGGCCTATCAATTAGCGGTGTTCATAGCTACTCTCACTTTGCAATTCCATAACTTTTCAAAGCTAGAATGACGTGATATGCTATGAGCGTGGAGATGAGCGATTGTGCTAGCTCTCATGGATTGTCGGTTAGATAATGGTGTTTTTCGCCGTAGCATCTGCCAGGCTTATATCACGGCGAAGCGCTGATGGGTAATAAGGCTAATCAATTAGCTCTGAATGTACGTTGGCAAAAGCTAGTGCACATTTTTCATTATATACCTGTGCACGAATGTCTCGCACTTACTGGCCAACTGTATGAATTCCGTTCTGCACACTGTGCACGAACTATTAGTTGTGCGCTCCGTACCACGTGCCTTGTTGTAAAACGGCATTTTTAATGATTTCCAAGCAAATGATAATAAGGAGACATATTTTATAGCAATGATATGAATAATGTTCTATACTCAAATAGTTTTTAACCTTAAAACATTATCACTTATATAGAAGATGCTCAAGCGTGGTTAAGGATATATGTGGAGATAATTGGGTAGATCTATGTTGACCTACTATTATAATTTCTTTTAATAGCATCTAGCATTTAGTAGAATTTTGTACTACGAAATTATGGTGCCTCTATGATACGCATAGATTTGATTTTTTTTCCATCGGCTTAATTAACCACTACAAAAATATATGATCTAGTGTTACCTAACTAACCCAACTTCAGTAGTTCGAACCACCCGTTTGGAATTGGTCGATAGCCTGGTGCCATCTTAGGTATAAATGAAATTTGATATTTTGTCCAACTTTGATGTAATTGAACTATATTTGACACGTCAACCAAATTGCTATATCAGAGATTTGAAGTTAACTACTTAGAAATAAATAAAAAACATATTGAAAAGAAAACAATAGGGTTGTCGTTAATAATCGAAAATCTATTCTAAGAAATGTATTTTGATACACAAACCAATAATCAGGTCTATTACCAAATAAAGAAGATAAACACTGCTCAGAACCTCGGCTAGTGTTTTTCAAAGGAAAGAAAAATAAGATTTTGCACTGAATCAGGGGGCAGGTGTTAATGGTGGTTGTGAGTGGTTCCAAGTCTTTCAGAGTAAGGATTGTAGTATATTGGGTGTAGAGGGGCACATCGGGTATAGTCACAGTGCATGGGCCCCGTCTGCGGGGGTCTGGCTTTCCGCCAAGTCCACCTTACCTCCCACCACCACACACATCTCCTCCTTCTCCTCCTCTGGACTCCAGCCATGTTTGCCGACGACGGGGTGTAAGCGCTCGGCCCGGCCCGGCCGCGCAAACATGGAAGCCGGTTAACCTGCAGACCTGTAGCGTCCTCCACAACACCCCTGCCCACCGATTGTGGATTATATTATTGAAGTCCATACGAAGCAATAATTCTACCGGAGCCGATACTGTTTATATCAGTGGATTTGTATTACATTATAGCCTGCCATATCAAATCAAAGTACTGCATATAGTTGATCATCTTGTATTGTATAACGTATACTATCGTAAGATAGAAGAGAATTCACTTAGTTGTATTGATGATTGAATAGAAAGAGCTGCAGCAGACATTACAGGAACAAAACAAATGAAAATGATAATTAGAATTTCATTCAAATGATACGTACAAATATTCCAAAACGCCAAGGTGCCTTATAAATCTAGATCGTAATATGTTATAACGGTTCATTTCATACCATGTAGCCTTCGTTATTACAGTCATATTACATATTATTATATAACTAGCGTATGCCATGCTACATCATACAAGATGGCACACGATACGGTACAATACCAGGTCTATCAAAGCCAGCAGATTTAAACAACTGTCCAAGACCTATATGTATCATTAATCCTGGTTAGTTGACTCGTTGCCAGGTTAATGTTCCAGCTTCTGTAATTATCTGTTTAGCTGGTTTATGATCATGATTTGTCACGATAGCATCGTTCTGCCCCAACAAACAAAACTATTTTGAAACCAAATTGGTAAGGTGCGTCTAGATCACAGCTAGCATGGCGAGTTGGTGACGTAGCAGGAACTCTAAATTGATTGTATTATTTCTGGCGAATATTTTTGGACCATAATTGGCCTACATCAGCCCTTTTAGACACTTTAACAGACACCTTATTGATTCTGAGCCTGCTATGAATTCTCTGGCATGAATAGCGAATATGACAAGTTGAAGTTGTACAGTAAACCTCAGTTACTTTGAGTTAGTGAATTTAAATACTCGGAGCAATTTCCTTTAAGTTGAGATAAGGTGAAGATGTAGAGAGTATTGCATAATATTATTCATGTCTTTGCGTGTTTTGTGATTTGTTGTCTGACATTTTCTCTGTTCATTGTATATGTGTTGACAACCACATGGCCACATAAGTTTACTGATGAATGTTGTATGTCTTTAACTTTTCCTGGAAATCATATCAAGTATTTATCTTAGAGGGGGGATTTAATGTTAATGTTATTATGAGATTCAGCTAACATCAAAACCTAACAGATAACCAAGCTTGTGAGAAAGATAGGTTAAAGTATAATAAAAACGAGTATTATTTAGGGCCCCACACCATTCATTACCCATGCTTTCTGATTTCTGTACAGGATACTTCATTCAAACATCATCCTTTACTTTCCAAACAGACTCTGTTAATTCATTTACTATTTAGAAAAGAATAGCCAACTGGGAGCTACTCATGTTACATATTCTTATGACTTTTATGTTCAAATCATGCTATTTATAGATGTAAACAAATTTGATAGAATTTTTGGACGAGGGAAAAAGGGTTAGGGGCCATCCATAAAGTACGTACGCAGAATTTCTGAAATCTTTGACCCCCCCCCCCCCCCCCACCACCCCCCAATAGAACAAAGAGGGAGCATACGCAAAATTTCCAAATTTGCAACCCCCCACCCCCCCACCCCCCCCCCTCAGTGCGTTCGTACTTTATGGATGGCCCCTTATACTCAATATAGATTCTCCTCCCATATTGCTTGATATGTCGTTAATCAAATTATATGACGTCAGTTAAAGTAATTACCCATGAACTATTTTTCCGAGATATCTTAATATTGAGCCAAGCCCAAGAAAATAAGTGTGTGCCGCATCAAGTTTTGGACTACGGTCGATGAGATATTTCTCTTTGAACCGACCTCTTGCTGTTACTGACCATTGGCAGAACCACGCCAGCAACGCCCGCGTGCTAGTTGCCGAATCAGACAATTGTTCTCTTTCTCTACGTTAATCCCATCTTCCCAAATCTGTTACAAAAGGATGTCCCTCATTTAGAAATGGGTAAATACCAATTTGTTAATGTTGTGCCCTTATATACCTGCCTACTAATACTAAACATTTCTAGTCATAGAGGTATGGCCCAAATCCTAATATGTAAAAGAGAGCAGGAAAACGACTCCAATTACCAACGTCGGTATGTCACTCGCAGCATAATAATCTATACGAATTGTATGCATCACTGAGGCAAGATTGGAGACGAGAATAAAGTATGTAGGTAAGATAACCACAAACCACTAATGAAATTACGAAAAATGTGGCGAAGTGTACAGCTCGAGCTACCGCATGAGTGTGAGGAGCAGATCGTCTGCTCCCGGTATTTATAGTCGGACCACTCGCTACCTTGACGACCTTAACTATCAAACCCTTGGTATGGTAATGGACAGTTTGTTGACATTTTGACTTCACTAGTGACAGGGGTGTTTTCCCGTATTAGGCGTGATTTCTGGCTTGCGAAATTTCAGAGTCGATCTCATCATTTCTATGCGGTTTCACATGGTGGTCTTCAGGCTCGATAAGGAAGGGGGGGGGGGGGGAGGGGAGAAAACAACAAACCACTAATGAATTCGACATTTTATCTCATTGATCAAAACCAAATTACTAATCACCTATTTGTTAAGTGAGTCTTCGTGTCTACGTTTTGGCCAACTTGTGGCCTTCGCCAGGGCATTAGGTGGACGCCTGGAGAGTAAAGTATGTTTTAAAGCTATTGGACTAGGGATTATTCCATTCCAGGAATTGAATTATAAATATATCACAATGTGCATGTAGACGAAAGTCGTAGCAGGGAACTTGGTAATCCATTTAGCAGTTTCTATTATATACCAACGTAATTGCATAAGTTCATGTTATGGTTTGAACCTATGATTATAGTAGACCAATGAAGCAGGGATGCAAGTTTTAAAAAAATGACGGAATTCCGACATTTCATATACACAGACAACACTAGAATATATCTCGATTCATAGCCATTCTGTTCTAAATAGTGTCATAATGGTTCTTTTTTTATAAGTATTTTATCTTTCCGATTTTTTTCCCAGCCCTGACTTTCATCCCTGGTTAAGGCAGGAACCCACTGGGCTCTGATGCAGTCCGAAATGGCTACAACATGACTACAAATCAGGGCCCTGTTTTTCAGTCACGACATAATCGGCCAACGATACCCTAAGACATCTCTGCGATTGGAAGACTGTTTTGAAGACACAAAATGGCGGTTGTACTATAGAGAGTATTGTAGTGTGCCACGTGAGATCACTGCTAGAAGTGTCTCAAGTATAGAACTGTCTCAGGTTCTATCAAATCTCACTGTGCATATATAGAGGATTTCCCGTGCTTCCCATACGAATTAATCAATGAAATTGTAAAAGGAGTAGGCATATATATAATCTATAATCATACCAAATATGAAGAAGATCGGCCGCTCCGTTCCTAAGATATAGGCGTTTGAATTTCGTCATAGCAAACGTCTGCTCTAGTGACTAGTGTAACCTCCCATCTCCCGTGCGCAGTGAGTGTCTCGGTCGCCACATAAATTAGCGGAGGCGTGGGTGAAAGAACACTGGCCACCAGACGTTTGCTATGACGAAATTCAAACGCCAATATCTTCGGATCGGAGTGGCCGATCTTCTTCATATGTTATACCTTACTCGTGTTAAAATTTCATTGCTTAATTCCTACGGGAAGTGAAGTTGGGCATTCGGTACGACATGTCTATAGATGTCTCAGGTGTAAGACACTTTGTAAGACATTTTTAACCACGTGACCCTAAAAGTGTCGTCACTATAGCACACCTGGCTGCATCCTAAGTGTCTTTGAGGGGCAATCGTTGGCCGATCCCCAAAGATGTCTTCTCTATAGTACACTGTCAGCTGTAAGATGTCTTACATATAGGATGTCATGACTAAAAACAGGGCCCAGAATTCATGCATCATAGCAATGTCAGAAGTTTGGTGTCATAGTTTGTCAGAGTACGACACTTAATTTCCGGACTGGAACCATGTCAAAGCGTTGAAAGTTCTGTGTCGGAAGCATGTCGGAACGCTTGTCGAAGTGTGTCGAGAGCTTAGTGGGTTCAGGCCTTTAAAGTGTAAACTAAATGACCATTCAGTTCTACATCACACTACAGAGAAAGGTTTATCAAAGATAACTCACGTCTGAGATTGCGAAATATAGTGAATATATATATGTGTGTATATATATATATATATATATATATATATCTGTTATATGGTTCGTGATGAACTATGGGTAGTAGTTTTAGAACACGACAGAACAACTCAATAATGATACTGTACTGTCTTCAAAGGTTCGAAAACACCATATGATTTATATTCTGAAGAAACATTTCTCTATTGTCTATGTGTGCGTGTGTTCTGTAAGAGAGTTTACCTCCCTATTTAAAATTGACGCCATTAATGGATTCTTCAATCTTAGATAATTTAGTCTTTGACAGTTATGTGACCGTACCTTCTCAAAACACTAAAGGAGGTTGATCCCACTTTAGGAAATCACTTTTTATGGAGAGATATACCCTGTGTAGGTGGCACTGCATAGTTGATATAAGGCGAGTGGGTTTGGCAATGCCTGACTTGTACTGACACGGGATGATATTACTAGGACATCAAGGGTTGTTAGTTTGTTAACCTACAGACGAGACTAAAGGGGCCAGCCGGGTCGGGGTATGGGGCAGGCGCCCGGGCAGAGATCGACGGGAGGCGGCAGCTCCACCGCGGTGGATGTGCTTCAGGTTCGGGCAATCAGTACAGCAAATAAACACCGAGATCGACCTACGCGGCGGGGCGTGGGGTGGAGAGGAGGGGCGCCCTTTCATGCTCGCTGTGAGTGTGGGCGTGGGGTGTTGTTGCTCGGCGGTTGTCTGTCTGCAGTATAATTCCCTACAAGTGGCCATGCATGGGAGGCGCTGAGGGGGCGGAAAGGAGTTACGAGTAGCTTGGAGGAAGCGATGGGACAGAACCAGTCTTATTTTGTTGGAAATAAATACGCAGTTTAACAGAGATGGATATTGTCATAACTAGTTTTCACTGGTCATACATTGGAAGGTCGACCGATGCGGGCAAGGTCAATGACCCGATAATGCCATATGGTAAATGTCAAAGGATAAAGTGTTAGATAGATGTATGTTTTGGACAAGGCGAGGTATTATTTCATAGACAGCTTAAAAAAGAAGATATATTGTTGGATGAGCAAAAGAATATGAATGTCTATGTTTACTTATAGTGATGGTGTCAATAAAGGGAAGATACTTGATATAATTCTAAGAGCAACAATAGGCGAACTCCCCAACTCCATTTCAGGATGAAGAGTAGACAGGTCAACAGTTTGACGCCCACTTCGATCTTCTTTGATATATGTATAGAGGTCCGACACAAATGTCCTTCCTCAAGGCTTATAATTTAATATGATATAGTACTATATGTCGGTACATGCTAGTTTTATACAAGAACCACGATAGGTCTCCACCGTGATACAGGTTGGTATTAAGTCACTTGCAGTTTCAGTTTTCTGAAGTCAAAAGAGTTTTCAAATGGATTAATCCACTGCTATATCAAAGGCCAATCCTTCTCATACCATGTCTATGTGGTGTGGGGAGTAAAAGAACTCTGACCTCGGTAAATTTGTAGGGGTGAGGTTTCTACCTAAATTCATCACATAGATTCGATCACCACCCTTGTGGTGTAAAAGAACCTCGAGACAGTCTGGTGAGAACCTGCAATGGTTAACTGGACGTTAAATCAAATCAACAAGCCAAATTCTCTTCATTCTAATCTGAAATATATAGGTGCCTTACGTTTCCAACTTCAAATCTATCGGGGGTGGTCTGTGGTGGTTTTGCCTGAAAATTTTGATTTAGAATATTAGAATGGTATAAAAACCGAGTTGATTATTCCATCTGTCTGGGTTTCCACCTAAAATGAGTACGTGGATTCTTACGCCTCGTCACCAATCATCATTGCTTGAAAACTTTATCAAGTTATTGTAGCTGACGTGATGTGCAAGGAACTGAGCCCCGTGAGAAAGGATGTCATTAGATCACTTTGAAATCGGAGTCTTCGTCATGTCAAGCCAAGCTGGTCGGTTTTGTAAACAGCCTTTATCCCACCAGTCGTCCCTTGGCAATTCACTTTAGATGGGAAAAGTTGCATTAAAAATAGCTTGACGATATTATTTCTGCTCTGCCTTTGTGCTCAAGATCCTATGTAATGTAGCTTGTACTTCACCCAGTCGTTGCTGCAGTTAATGATTAGTAGTGACACTGCGTATTTAATAAATGTCTTCATAAATGTCCTCTATCGTTTTCAACCATCATGCCCTGATACAAGGGCATTCGGATTAAGTCGATCACCTGGTTAGGAACGTGTAGGTTGGTCAGTTACTTTCTGGGCTTTTTTTTTCGCACTCGATGTAAGTTCTGCTGTTATATGTTTACATCAATAAAGGGTTTAGAGTTGATAAGTGAATTGTTCATAATGGTTTGCAATTTACATTCTTGATACCTGTTCTTGATACCTGTACACGACTTATTTATGGCACGGGTATGAAATATCCTCGTTGCAAGATTACTTCGATGTCTGTCCAGGGACACGGTTAATTTTATTTTCACAAATCATCATGCTCTTCATTCGCTACTCTTATTTTATTTACAACTTCTTTATATTTAAAATCACCACGATGTCAATTTGAAGATAGCCAACAGGAGAAAAGTTTTATAGCTTGTGATTTTCTGAGTTCGTTCAATACACAACGATTCCTAATTCATCCTTTGGTTAATTTTCAATTTTTATGCGAATTTTCTAGAAAAGCTACTCGCCTTTTTCTCACTATATTCGCCTTGCTACTTCCTATCGGAGGATGGAAAATGATGGGGTAGAGGGATGGAGTATGTAGTCAGACAGTGGTTGTGGTCCCTGGTACGTTGTACAATAGACATGTAGCTATTCACCTCGATATCCTCCAGGCTATGATATGCTACGTGCAGATAGTTTCATATGTATAGGGTAAAACAAAATGTGTTACCAGTAGGACACCACTATAAGAAATGTAACTTTTCGCTCAGCAGTTGTAAATTTACTGCTTATCAAAGGTAAGTACCTCTCATATCATGTCAATGTGGTGTGGGAAGTAAAAGAGCCCTTACCTCGGTAAACGTGTAAGGATGAGATGTCCACCTTAATTCATCTCATACATTTGGTAAAACCCAAAGTATGTCTAATAGAACATATTGGACGTTAAACTACCCAAACAAATAAACAAACAATAACGTTTTCGCCAATATGACAACCCGAAGTGCCTATATTTTGTGTGAAAAGTCTTGCTGACAGTAATGATTAACGGACACATGGCGCCCCATGACGCCCTCGCCGATTGCGCCCTCAGGTTGTTTGCTGTAGTAGTAGAATGGTGCAGGGTGGCAGACGGTCGGAATTTAAGGAATGTTGCTTTGATGTGGTGTTGGTGGGCGGCCCCTGGATGGGACCGTGCTGTTTACTACGGCGTGCACCTCGCCTACAGGTGAGAGCTCTCTCCTGTGCTGGAGGATCCGTGGGGCGGAGCGGAGGCGGGACTAGGCGGGGCGGGGGCGGGGATAAGCTGACTAAAGGATTATACAGCCGCCCAGGTGACTTGAAAATAAGAGGACAAGAGCTTATGAATATAACAACTTGCTCACACTGCTTTCTCCCGCCTCTACATGTAAAAAGACAAAAAAATTACTCTAAAAATAATAATCTTCTTAGCAAAGGTTCAATGTGTATTTTATTGGGGGTGGGTAGAAGGATTCTGTTTTTATAGATAAATGAAACGTACAAAATTTACGCATGAATAAAATGCTATTTCCCCTATTTTATTTATCGTTAAATCTTTGAATGGCTGATCAGGGATTGAAACACAGACCCCAACTATATCTTTCCGCATTCATCATGCATTGATGGACCTCCTTATGAGTATTCACTTCATCATTCGAGGTTAAAGTACATGTGACCCACCTCATACGCAAATCCCCCAATGTGGCTGCCACATATTATAGATCTTTATAGAACGGAATTGGATGCCACCACCTTGTGCCCACTTCCCTTACAGGTTAGACCTGGTAGATGCACCTAGTTCTGATAAGCCATAACGGCAGAATTGAACAACACACCTAAAAACAACAACAACAACAACAACAACAACAACAACAACAACAACAACAACAACAACAACTGGATCTACTTTTGAATATCTGCCTTTCTTGTCATAAAAAAAATTGTGAACAGCTAATGCCAGCACCCATATCCGATGGGGTGATGCAAAGTCCCTTCAACCTTTTCATTTGACAATAAACTAGATAGTTTCCCCTTGAACTCACAAACTAAAAGATGACAAAGATATCTGCCGCGTTGTTGGTTTGAACGGGGAAGGAATAACAGGAGTCGTCCATAAAGTGCATACGCAACATTTCTGAAAAAATTGAACTCACCCCACCCCCACTCCCATCTTTTCAACCCCCTCACTGCGTACATACTTTCTGGATGACACCAAACTTATTAAAGCGGCTGGTTTTGACACCCTGTACTCAGCACTGTGACCACAGAAGCAGCTGGTCTTTGCAAACTGTCCATATAATATTTAGTAGAAACCGAACGAGAGTTAGACTTGACAATGTTTATGCAACGACGGGAAGGTCGTGTATTACTACACGAGGCGTAGCCGAGTGTATTGAGGAGCAGGCCTAACCAGAGTGGCATAGACATTGACAAGTCTAACTCGAGTTCGGTTTCGTATTTATCCTACCTCGTCTATGCTTTTGTATTACTAAAAGATAAATATTGAGTCAATGACCAACAGAATTTTTTTTCGTAGTAGCTGACATCCTGCTCTCTGATTGGTCAATATTGTTATTACTCTAGTGGCATAAAAAACACTTTATGTCACGGCCTGCCACATAAAATTTCCCTATGTTAAGTCTATGGCGTTTTTTTATTAGGGGTAGGATAAAGGTTTTAGGGCATGAATGAGCTTTGGTCAGAGCTGAAGGCAGGTCTGGCAAACGTGTTCTCTCTGACGTGGTCTGGATGTCTTGTCGGACGTGGTCTGGTGGGCATGGTTTGACCGAAGTGGTATCATTGATATAGTCTAGCTGGCGTTCGGTGGACATGGTCTGGCTGACGCGGTCTGGCGCCTCGGTCGGGGAAATCCCTTAAAATAATGAGACATGAACAGAAATGTTCGCTTAACCTGCGAAACATTCTGAACGAAGTCAGCGGTTCACTGGTGCCATTCCGCCATTCCAGCTTTAATAGATATGCAAAGTGATGTCTGGCGTAGCACGTTTATTACTTGAGGTGTCTGTCTGTGTGTGTGTGTGTGGGGGGGGGGGGGGGGGGGGAGGGAGACTGGGGATTCAGCTTTGTCCATTGTCTCTATTATTTAGCGATGGCAGTTTTCATATTTTACAAAGAAATCCTTGTTTTCATTTTCAAGTTTATGTAATTTTTAGTTTTCCCGGTGTAAAATAAAGTAAGAATAAATTGGGCCTTATTCAATAAACAATGATTCCACCCTCCCCATGCACGCCAGCCTCGTTCCATGGCCAACACCGATGTGTTTTCCATGTTTTCACAGTCTCTCTGAGGCAGTAAATTCCACATGTGAAATATTTCCTATATCTTAAATCACACTAACTGACCTCCCTGAGGAGACCTTTTTCCGATCTGATTTTAGTGCAGTTTAACATTAAGTACATGCAGCCCTTCCCTCACCCCTCCGCCCACCCACAAGTTCCCCAATTAGCTTCAACTATGACATAATAATTGCTGAACTGTCCCTCGCCGTTTGCTTTAACTTATAAGCCAGTGGCAAAAATCAGTTGGACCACACAATGAGAAAAAATACAAGTGAAAAAGCAGCACTTCGATGTTGCACGCTACCTTACAGGTTAAACAAGTCCTCTTTCTTCACCAACGATAAAAAAAAAGAAGTTTAGGTGGAGGAACGATTCAGGGCCTATTTGTGTACCTGGACAGGCTGTTGATAACACTATTACGTTCCCACATCTATTTCTATTTGAAAAAGAATTTCTTCGCAAACAAAATATTTTTATGGTGATGAAAATATTTCGGCCCGTTTCTTGGAATGTACCATATATAGTGAATATAGCTAGTGTGAATGCCGCGTTAATTACGATTGAACTGTTCGGAATGCTTCACCGACATTTATTGGAAAGATAAAACTCAATTGAAAACAATAATCTTGTAACCATGAGACCGACTTAGTCCATGGGGGCGGGTGGGCCCACGGTATGTGTATGTTACAGTAGGATTGACTCCATGGTTGAGAAACAAAAAGGGAATGTGCTCCACCCCACAGCAGTTTTTCTCCACATATAATATATCATTGATGTCTGACAGGAGTACCAAACTCTACCTTGAGAATACCCTCCACTTGGTTAGAAAGAAGACTATTTCATTGTGAAGGGATGTAGCTGCTCTGAATGGAAGTAAAAAAAAAGTATAGACGTTAGGGATATGTCCTGAAAGGAGACTTGTTCAACTTCAGTAGGGGTGAGGTCATAGAAAAAATGTGGAGCTGAGATAAGGAGGGGTGATATAGACATGTATACCTAGTGGTGGCAATGGAGGTAGCATAATTAAAGGTGACATCAGAAGATATGTCATTAGAAGCTGTAATAAAGATGTAACTATGGCTGGGAGTAGAATGTAACCGACGTAATTCTGAGGTATCAACGGGTAATGTATGGTTAGGGTTGTTATAATAATATCAGATAAATAATTAAGGAAGATACACGACTCGGGTGGGCACTCTAATATATATATTCACAGTATTGACTGGTTTCAGATAGAAGCGGCCGCACGCTCGGAGGAGTTGACGCGCAGTAATACCCGAGCGTATGCGAGGATACTACGTAGAGTCAACTGCGAGGAGCATACGGCCGCTTTTATCTGAAGCCATTCTATATTGTATTCATTATCCACCTTTTCTAGACAAGTGACATGTGGATATCAGTTTGTTTTAGTTATACACTATTTTCATTGGTACTATTTTTCCGGATGTGCCACCCATAGCATACGACATATCCGTATGCGCCGGGCATGGCCATACACACTCCCTATGTGTTTTCTACGGACACTTTGTATTAGGTGGATAATAGATGAATATACACATTGGAAAATAATTCGTGTCGTGATATCGCGACTGGGGGAAGAACTGACGAGATATAACCAGGAGTAGAACATGAGGTTTCCTGACTCGGCGCGGGGCAAAGATAAAGGGTCTAGGGATAAAAACAGAGGGTTCATGATTAGGTGCGTGCCTCCGAATCAGATTTATCAGTGAAGGGGAAGACCGGAAAGGGTGTCCCACGGTAAAACGGTGCGAGTTCGCAATACCTCTCGCTACCTCTCCTGTCACCCTCCCACACCACACACGCATTCTATCCCTCCTCCGGTGGCCGACCAGCCCCAACCGCACATGGTTGACATAGTTGCGGTGCAAATGTCGCGTTTGATGTTCACTCATAGCACAGATTTGGAGAATGTTTGGCCCACACAAAAAGGCCGAGATATCCCTCTAGAAAATGTGTTGTATATACAACTCGAGATGGATGGGTAAAGCCACCAATCATACGCATATATATATGACAGATAAACGACAGGCATAGGGCAGAAATATATTCTTTAAGAAATAATGGGTCGCCTTTGTTCATCAGTCAATTGTTTTAGTGGAATGTGGGCAGGTAGTATTATACGGAAACTGGCTCACTGTCTTCGTACTTCAAAAATACGCGGTGAAATTACGGCATCGGGATGTATGTGATCAATAATGTTACCAGGTATTTTGACGTATGTAGAAAGTCAGCCTGTTTTCGTGTTATCATACCTGAAAATGGCAAAACTTTACCTAGTCACATGATCACATACCCCATACGTCAGAGTGTGACACACGGGTATAAACATGCCATGAGTAGGAGCAGGTAATATACCTAGCTCATACAGCCATAGGTATATGATAAAGAGTCTTTTTAAGTGTATACCAGTCAAAAATCGATTTCATGATTTGATCGTAACATATAAATGAGATTGAGAAATATAAATTCCTCATAAAAATGTGAAGCAAAAGTCCCCGTTCTTTTCGAAAAGGGGTTTACAGACATACATCAATCATCCCATTCGGGATGCTCTGCTTTCAAGTAGTCCAAAACAATACACAAACAAGACATTACACTTTATATAAAACTATGCTACAGCCTGAAACCTGAATGCCATTGAATACGATATACAGCTTATATGATATCAATTCCTGTGGTTTAAGTGATTTTGGTTTCAATTCTCAATATCCTACTAACGGTATTTGTTCCCAGGCGATTTTTAATAAAGGAGGATCAATATTTTATCTAGGAAAGATGCAACTCGAAGTTTTATGATATGTAGGTGTCGCGTGCTGCTTGTCGGCAGCTGGTCTAATACTCCTATTATCGCCTACTTGTCTGTACACCTCATCTCCTTAGGGGGCCATTTTGACTCACCACGTTTTTACTGGCACCTGACTGGGTTTCTCTATAGGCTCAGCGCATTTAACAAATTATCTTGGAGACTGGCCAGCGGTGCTTATATTATTGCCTACATGGTTGCTCTAGTTTATAGCAGTCAGAAAGACCATACTTAACAAGGAGCAGGTAGAGTTTCCATTACATAAGCGTAGAGCCGTGCGTGTTCGTCTTTTTACAGTCACAGTAATAAGAATATAATCTCGGCTTAATTGAAAGTTCAATGGTACTTGGTCCACGGCCCGATCGCACATCTCCCGGCAGTTTAAGGCAGAGCAACTTTGTCACCTGGGCGCCGTCATTTTGCCCCCGAACTTAAAAAAAGACACCAGGTAGTGGGTGCAATTTACAATGGATCTCAATAACATATGGAATAATGGGTGCAAAGCTCGTGTTTTAGCTGTCCTTGCTGAAATAAGAAAAAGAATCCCTCTTTTTTTATTTTCTCCTATATCTTTCTGTTTTTCGCTTGGAGTATATCTAAGGCTAGTTAATTACAGGCCGACTCATTCTTTCAATTATGACGAATATTTAGTTTTTCCCCAAACAAGCAAATGCGACACTTGCATGTTTATTGGCTCAGGGAAGCTGCACTTTGTTCTTAATTGGTTAACAAAATGGTAATCTCAGTAAGCCTTCTAATGTTTCCACAACCCCTCTATATCGGGCCAGGCATCCAGTGCCGGCTCCCGGGCACATGTTCCTCGGCTGTGTTGTGGCCAGTGCAGTGCCAGTGGGCGGGGCAGTTGGCTGGTCGCTCGCTGCTCTCGTTCTGTGTCAGGTGTTTGTGTGGTCGGGGTCTGTGTATGGAGGAGGGGATGGGGGGGGGGGGGGGGGGTCTGTGCAGGTCTGCCAGTCGTCTGGGGTCACCTAGAGGTCAGGCGAACCGAATAACCCCAACGACCACCAGTTAAAACCACCCTCTTAGATCATCTCTATGTCTGGATAATCGCGCTTTGGTAAAGAGGAAAACCTCATGCGATTAAATGGGTGTTACTACTGATCTTGATGTGGATTTTAACATAAGCCTCAATGTCGGTCTCCCTTTGGTGTTAGTTCTTGGGCTGATCGTGCCATTTGCTTACAGCACAGAGTATGGATCTGGTGCGAGTTTGAGAGTTTCCAGGTAGCTTTCCATTCTAATCCATGATTCCTGACTCAAGTAAGGCGTGTGTGACAGATGAGGCACATTAGAGAACTTAGCCAACTACATGTACATCCTCCCATTACTTACATACCCTGATATTTTTAGCCTGTGACATCATCACTTACTGTGGGGAACAGTGCGGTGAATGACAGAGTTGAGTAACGGAGGTGCGTGATGATCTCCATTTCTCGCATCGGCCCCTATATCATCAGTAAGCCACATATAGAATGAATTGCTAGTGACAAGTCCAGTCATGGTTTGCCAGGAACTAGCCAGAATTCCCATACATGTAGTATGTTACTTTGCGTTTTAGCTCGATGTATCTCAATAGTGGTAGATGCTTTTGAATGCCAATGCCTACGTTGAAAAGCACATGCATACAGTAAAAACCCATTTAGTTAGATATACAAACCTGCGATGTGTGGCATACCATTCAGGCGGACATTCATAGCGAAATCGTGTCGCTGGTGTTCTGAGAGAATTATATCCCATGAAGAGGGCACCATCCTGGCATTTAGGAATTCGATATGTCCACTCTTCACTGCTATCAATATCATATCATTATAATTTGATTTGCAACATTCGGATGCTAGACTGATATAGGTATCCACTTTGAATGATCTTGGTTGCAGATTAATCATTCAATAGATCTTTTATTTTTTAAACATATCATTTGTAGTAGACCTACAATAAATGTTTCCATCAAGATATTTACATCGAGTCTACACCTGTCACGCCTCAAGCCAATTATACACATCCAGGCATGGTCAGAACAGTCCGTGGTCCAGGCAAATAACCTAGCAATATGATGATCTATGGTGCAAATGGTGATGGGATACAAATGAAAAGCTATCGAATATAGACCAGCTCCATACACTAGGTATGATGTGTGTATTCATGTATTCTTACTTCTTGTTTCAACCATATTTGCCAAACTTTGGTATTGCACTTTTTACCTAACATGTGTTTCTGGGTCAATAGTTAATTACACAATATACAGCCCCTCCGATGAAGGCACTTCATGTAGTGATATTGGTCTTTGTTGCTGTGGAAAGACATCTGTTTGTTCCTTCTGATATTGCGTTGCTTGGTATCTATAATACAGTTTGCTGCTTGGATCATTGTGAAACGACAGTAGGTGATTGTTTCAGTCTTTTGTGAAGTCCGGCCATGTAATATTCTTGTACAAGCTGAACATTTGTTTACCTCAAACCCCTAAAACTTCTTTTTATTTCGAAGTAATTTGTATATTCACTATAAGTGTAAGTCAAGAAACTCCTAAAACTCTGTACGTTTTCAGTGGAGTCACTATGACATATGATAAATATGCCATTCAGGTTTCAGCTCTGACTCTAACTTGCCAATAAGCGTCTGACCATCTCGCGTTCCAGTGGGAAGTATATATACCATGGTTCCCCTCAGAAAAAAATCCCTGTCCTGACATTCACGATGGCGGTAGCCAGGACCTGACCTCGAGCCCTCATTTAGGGGGTATCCTGGCCACCTAGGCTAAATTTTAAGGAGCCGTCTGGTAGCTTATTGAGAGATGGGTGGAATGCAAGTAGAAAATCCCCGGGATCAGCTCCGGATCCAATCGTTCTGCTTCTCCATTATAACACCCCTGCACCTAGACTAGCCTCAGTCCCTGTGTCCTACTCCTACTGCTGCCTACCGCCACCGCACGCCCTCCTTACCCCTCCACCTACTCTCCCCTTTGCCTGGGTGAGCCAGTCAGAGGAACCTTACACATTGTAATTTATTTTATTCATTCAATTTACGTTCATAATCAAAGACTTGAGCAAGTCTACCCTGCACCCAAATCTCACTCGAGTATATCAAAATTAGACCGGGATGTGTTATGCATGAATGTCTCTGAATGTGGCTACGGCAACACAAACATAATATACCCAATGTGTTCATGTGCATCCAGTTTCGGTGATCCTGTATAATCTAAACTATATCTAAGGTTTGACTGAGATGATATGCACATTTCACACACCAAATTGAAGCAAGAACACCATAGAATGCGATGCAATCCCTGTACTTTCTCTGGAAATAAGTATTATAAACGTACTATGCTCATACATCCAGTCATCCTATACTGAAGAATACGTTGCCTGGTGTTTGTTTGGCTGCAGGCTTTGCGTAACCAGGCAGATAAATTGCGGCACCGGCCTCTTGAAAATAGATCTAAAACACGTGGCTGAGACAGACTTGATAACTAAACATATGACGCCACTCAGTCACTCCGCGATCGACCAGGAGTGGTCATCACTGATAGGTTGGGATAACCCGGTCTCATTTGATAAACATTTTGAAAGTTTATGAAAATCATTTGCTCTATTCCTACGGGGGAGTCGGTTTTATTATCTCTAGCCATCAGCTAGAATCAGCTTGGAGAGTGTCCAGCATGCAGTCTGGAGAACTTTATTATTTACATGGCTATATTTACCCCGAATCGTGACTCGGCTGTTTTGTATGGTGTGTCTCAGGGCTCAGTCTGCGTGTCTCGGCAAGAACATTTCAGAAGCTGCTCTGAATAAAAGACATCGTCAGGGCAAAGACCTAAGATGCAGACCGACGACGTAGGACGACACCTTTTAGTTGTTGTCAGGTTCATAAAGCTAAACCAAGGAGCTATTGTTCGATCAAATACTTCCTTCATTAAATAGTTCTGTTGGTAAATTTGTATAAAGAATGAATGAAACCTTAAAATCTGGATAAACAGGGTGAGAAAAATGGAGAATGACAGTGACCATAATATATGTCCAAAAGTGCCATTTATAGACGCTCTACCTAGAGTGCCTTCTTCCCAAACGGTCTATTTGTTGGGTTTTCTAGGTGTTCTTTGAGTTTTGTTGTGAATCGAGATAGTCTGTTCACAGTGTTTGCTGGGGCACGTCCTTTGTCAACTGAGAGGGAGGGGGAAGGATGTCTCCATTGTCGCCTGTTTCTTGTGACGTCAGTTGTGACATCATTGAGCCAAAACGCATCTCGCTTTTTTATGTTTAGATCTCGGCTCGTGTATATAACGTATGCCCTAATCAGCAATCATTTCAATGTCGATCTCATGTATTCTGGTTAGAGCACACTAAAATTAAATGTATTAACTCAAAATATCTGATTTCAATCCATATTCTTTGTATGAGCATGTCCACCAGACACTCTGTTGCCAAAGAATGGGTTGATTTTATTGATTTAAATGGATTTGTTAGTATCCCCCACCTTTCTAGGTATACACGAAATATTAAACAAAAATCTAGGATTTGTTGGTTTGTGATAATTCATAATACAAGAATATTGAATAGTTAAAAATGTCGATGGTTAGTAAGATACATGTCTCAAAGGATGAAGTTCAAGTATATGTACCATTTGCACACAAGACTGAAAGCAGTTGTCTGACCACGGATGATGTTAGCATTGGGACAAGAGTGGGCGGAAGCTATAGATGGTGGGTGTGGTTTGATACAAATTGATTGCACGATGGTTAGTACAATGTCCAAGCACCAGAGACCTGTTGCCGCTGACACACCTGTTTCAGACCGTTAGCAGCTAACCGCACTGACCGATAGACCGCCCCATCCCCCATCTCATCAACCCCGCCCCGTGTAAGCCGCACGCCAGCACCCACAAAGACCACACAGATAAGGGCTGCCATGGACTGCCGCCGCTATCACTCTCAGGGCGATATCAGGGAATCCCCTTTACCACATCCGACCGCAGACTTCCGGCATGGCGCCCGGCAGAGGGCGCGGTGAGCGCGGACCCGGACGGAGTCTCAGCAGCCCGCTGGTCAAGTAGCGGGGTGAGTGTGGACTCACTCACACAGTGCAAGGTGTGGTCATTTATCACGGCAACTCTTATTTATTTTCTCTACGGTGAGCTCTTGCTGAAGGTTTCCCGCATTAGGGAGGTGCTTATAACGGGAGTGTTATCACAGAGCGAGGTGGAGCCACCAGTGGTCAGTGGGTCAGCATGGCGGACGGTCGGCCGACTGGTCAGCGCCATGATGAGCGCGGTAAGTAGTCTAAGATCTGGCACTTTTGAACAGGTCTTTCCTCAGAGGGTGGTTTTTGCCCAAGAAATTCAGGTCAACTATAGACTGTAGGACCGTCCAAAGGCGCTACTATTACTATGTAAGGATGAAAACCAGCCAATTGTTTATGGCTGACACTCACGCGCCTTTATTTGACCACGATTGTACTCAAATTTATGTTGGATAACTGTAAAGATATAAGGTCAATAAAGAAATTCTATTAAAAAAAAAAAATTAAAAAAAGGAAGTCAGGGTGAAGGTAGTGGTTTACTCTGAATGCAGTCATTGGCTGCTGGGTGAATCCATGCGTTCTATATTCCTTATATCCTTATATGGCAGTGAAGGCATAGGGACAACTCCATGCAGGAGGGAGTGCTTCATTGTCGATTTAATAACTCATGACATATCTACAACTGTGAATTACAAATCAACGAGGCATGCGATCATCACCCTAACGCTTACGACCATATATCTACAATTGTGTATCACATAATGTTGATATATTGATTATTGTCGGCCTATTATTAGTTCTTGTCCTCGCATTCTATTACTCCGCTTAACGAGCTGCTCCGCTACAGTTGAACTTGATTTAAGTAAATGACACAAATGATTTGAGTTAAAGACACAACCTTCACATATATCATGGTAGTTCACTTATGTGTGCAATAATAAAAAAAGTTTGATAGTTGGGAGGGGGGGGGGTCATCAATTTCAGAATTATTTTTGTACATACTTTATGGATTGCCCTTATGTTACATGTTTGGGATATAGCTACTGATGACAGTGTTATTCAGTATTCGCTCTTTGAATCACAGACGGTTTTGTGTGTGTGAGGTAGTCATACCTGTGTTTGTCCGAGATTAGAGATATGTTGACCATATACAAAGTACATGTATGCACAGAGATTGAGTCTACAAGAAGACTGAGCCAACTCTCCCTGTGTTACATGCATCCTTGTGTTACATGCAACCTTACATGTTGTTACGTACCGCCAAAAATCACACCTCAAAACAGGACTTGGCAAATATTGATATTGACTCAAATACGTGGAAACGTCCTTGACTTTGTCGCTGCTTATCACCTCCAACACTGGATCAGCAAATGTGTTTACAGTGAAAACCGTGTCTGTCTACCCATCACCTTCAGGCCAAGTAGGTTTTTGTTGTTGTAAGCTGCATTGCCATAGATCTATCTAGTGGAGACTAGCAATCCTGGATTTCCTCGTGGCGCTATAGCAGAATCCACCCGTGGCTCCCCTAAGTAGAGAGATAAATCACACGACCCTTGCCTGGCGATGACATTATAATGTTTAACCAACGAGTATAGAGACTCTATTCTCGTTGGTTTAACCATACCTTGGAAGAACGACAATGTATAGTCGAATGTCTTGTGAATAAACCTATTTAGAAAAAAAATAATAATAAAGAAGAAGGTCAGAACCTCGAGAGTGTGCAGGCCTCAAATTGATATAACGTGTAGTTTTAAAGCTCTCTGCTTTTCTGTCGCCTCATCCAAAATACATATATATGTATATATGTAATGATATATAGTCTTCCCCTTGTTACATAGGTATGACCTCATCCAGATATAACAAAGTCGTTGCTTCGGCGTAAACTAGAATTGACAACTGACTGGTGCATTTAAAGATGATAACCGGATTGTCCTCCTTTAGCTTCCTAGCTTTTTAAAGACATCACTGGTACCATTATGCTTACTAAAGTTTTTGATTATGGATATTCCTTAAAAGAAAAAATGAATTAAGATAACAGAGGTTGCGATATGTAACCGGATACAGGAATCCTGTGTGCCATTGAGGAGAGGTGGGGTATAGGGGGTGGTGTAGGGGTAATACTAGGCATAGGCCATTCTTTGTTAAACCGTGCACTCACTGCTGCTGAATCACCACGGTAGACCTCCGAATACGAATAATAGAAATGCCTAACATTATGGCCAATGAATCCATTTTTTTAAATTCGAATCGGGAAGCCAATCGTAAGGCATATCGGCGTATAGCGGGAACACAGTGGGTGCATGGTCTAACTTATACTGAAAGTAGTCTATTGAAAGTCATAATTGTCCTCATTCATATATCACGTATATAATACATGTATCGAGATATATCATATACTAATATTTGTGTATAATCCTAATAACTGCTATATATGATACTACGTACAAGCCTCGTATATTTCTGAGACCTAACTGGCAGGCCATAAAGATGTTGTCTGAATGGGTGCGTGTGGGGGCTTTGGAGTGAAGGTATGCCAGTCATGGTGGGGTATGGGGCCCGGAGACCCTGACCCGGACCTGGGCCGGCGGGGCGAGCCCGTCCATGCAAACACAGCCGTACAGGGACGGATTTATTAATCACCTCACCGTGCTGAAAAAACCAATACGAGGAAAGGGATAGGTAGAACGTGGAATGTAAATAAGGGGACTTTCCCAGAGTTCTGGAACAGGCAGTTGTTTGCCTGTTTACTTTAACCCGGGTAGGATATGCAGTCCAGGATGAGAGGAGGGGTTGAGCCACAGGAACGACCCGACTGGGGACAATTTGGGGTTAGATTTATCAACATTAAACACCAAAGGAAGAAGACGCATCAATCAACTATTGCCTGTTCCTAGTCGTATACTTGACCGAAATGTTTATAGTTTGTCCTTATTTTGATTTCTGAAGTTGATTTTGTGTACGACAGGTATTAATCTCTTCATAGTTGACTACGTAATATCCGAGCGATCGCGAGGATATTACTACATATCAACTACTCGGAGATAACGACCACTCGTTCGCAAAGCCAGTCATTATTCTGTATTCCCTCTTGAGCGTATCTACAAGAAACTATATATCGCTTTCTATGTTGACAAATAGAGGGATTCTTTGTAACAAGGATGCAAGTGACGGTATTCCGACATTGCATATACATGTACATCTGCAACACTTGTAATGTATATCGATTTATAGCCATTCTGTTCGAAAATAACATTATTAAGAATGATTCTTTTTTATAATCGTTTTAAATTTCCGTTTTTTTCCTCCGTCCCGGCTTTCATCCCTCTTGTAAGAACCAAGCAAACACAATCGGATGACATTGTCGTTTATAGTTGCAAATCAGTGTTATTAAATCAAAATCTAGATCAGTAGGTCAAGAAATTAATGCTCCCAAGCCGAGCAGTTAAACATTCGTGGCGGCTACTCCATACTGTGTACTCAGTTCTATGCTGGCTGGTTCTGTCTAATTGTTATGTCAGTAAATAAAATACGTATTAAGACTGAATTAAGTCCCCCTTTCCAGTGTAGACTAATACCTATTTGGTCCCTGTTCAAGTAAGTTGTTTGATAGATAAACCTATAATATTGTTGATATTTCCAAATTATATATATATATGTTGAAAAAGTTAACCACAAACCAAACACGAATCCAGATTTTTCAGTAATTGTGACAACTGGTTTAATGAACCTTGAGTAAAACAGTCTTGCTTGTTTGATGAACGCATATTTCACCTACGATTTGGTCGGGTGTGGCCTTCTTCAGGGCTATGTGCATAATGACTATGTGAGGAGAGCTCACCCTTTTATATACCTATCCCTGTACCCTATTATGGGATAGATTAAAACATTATTACAGCACATCATGGAAGTACATGGGGAAAAACCCACAACTAGGATAAAGGTGATGTCCCTAGTGATCATTTACTTTTATATACATTAAATTGGTGATGAATTGGGTGTCTATGGATCCAGGTTTATATTTGTCAGATGAGTACTGTCTATACCACTTTTGAGGTCAATAAAATTGGTGATGGATAATATGGAGAAACCAAACAAGAGTTAGTCATGTTGTTGTTTATCATATAACGGCATAACGGCAAGTCTAAATTACTTCTACATTAACAAATGACGTCATTTGTCAAGTGTATCCCACTAGAGCGATATTTTTCATTTTTCTGAACTCCAGACCGAATACAGTGACCCAATGTTAAGCCTATGGAGTTTTTTATTAGGGGTAGGATAAACAGCAATATTCCTCATGTCAGATTACCAGATGAGTTGTATATTAGCCAAGTAAAGTAGTGTTATAAGTGGTTTTCACTTCAGATAGTTCATGTTTCTTTGGGTTCTCGGTCCTCGGTTTTGAGTTCTCGGTTCCTCTTCTTAGTCTTTATATGTTAATCTTGTCGTTACAATTGTTGCACTATTTGGTTTATTATGCTGGGTAGTTGTTTGACCAGGTTGACGCTGAGAGTTACCGGATGGAGTTAATGTCAGAGATACAGTCCTTGGAGGTATTTGTGGTGCACCGATGTTGTTTCCCATCACTCATATCTTTCACCATCTGTTTGTGCCGATGGGCGTAAATTAAATTCACCGCCAGGATTTCTACGCTAGTCAGTCTCATTGTTTTCTATTAGGTCATGTAAACTATCTGTGGCACTGAGATGGCAGCATGGTACGGCTGTGCAATCTGAGAAATATTCAAAATGAACGTCTTTCTATCCCCCGATTTTCTGGTATTTCCAAATCCGATTCATGAACAGTGAAACTACGTTTCATCCGTGAAAAAAAATCCAAAATCTAGAGATGCCTTCAAGGAAGAAATGATGATGAAGAGATTGATACCAAATCTATCACAGAACATAAGTATGGAAAAAGTGGACCGCTGCTTCTTTGTGTACACCTTGTCTTTGATACTTGGGGAAGAAGTCTTCACCCTGATTGTAATCTCCCCATGTGTTCAATTCCTAACAGATTGTCACATAGTTCTTTAGAAGATTCAGTTTACTGAAAACGAAACATAGTTGGCGTTGCATGTAAACCGTAGCGAATCAATTAGCTGCTAGTGTATTTTAACGAGTTGTGTGGTTCTATGTTCTCTTCTCCTCAAGGACCTTTCTGAGTGCACTTTGCTCAAATGCGGAACTTGTGCGTCATTTTAGAAACAAAAACAAAACTTTGACAGTGGATGGACCGGGGCGAGTGCTTCTCATATTGCGGCGCCCAGCAGGCCGCTAATCGGAGCTCACGCCCTTCAAAGCCGGTTAACATGGCGCGGTCGTAGCGGCCAGCTGTCTGAGTGATTAGCCAGCCACACCGAGGTCACCAGGCCATGGGGGAAATGTTCAGCAGTGTAGTTCCCTGGTGAGACTTGCTCCAAAAACACCTTGAACTGGCAGTCCTTCATAAGCTGCAAGAGTTATTTACTCGGTGCTCTGAGGACGTATGGCTTCACTCTGGCCAGTTAAAAGGACCACGAGGTGAAGAGACACATTTAGAGAGATTAGGAAGTGTAATGAAAGTGATCTATTATAACAAAAAGTTGAATTTCCGTAGCAAGGTCCGTGAATGTATGATTAACCTATAAGGGATAATGAAAAGGAACGATGGGAATATCTACAAAAAACGATGTATTCTTATCGGCATCATTTGAGTTCCCATAACATGATAATACTATAGATGAGGCATATTGTTATATACTTGTGCGCGAATGTCTCACACTTATTTGTAGATGTGTCAGCTGCTCGGATTTCTTTCTGCACTCCGTATCACGTCACGTATTTTAAAGTGGTGTTTGATTATTTCCAGGTATGTACTGAGTGGGTCTGAATTATACCTGTTCCTGGTTGTTGTGGTCGAAAAGATTCCTCTCGTTCTTCGAACTTTATGAAGATTTTCAACTCTTTGATCTCAATCGGGTCTCTGTACAAGGTCACAAAGTGGAGATGTGTGATCGGCAAAGGGTATAAGACAGCGACATTCTTGTTCCCGATTACAATCGGTGATCGGATCGGGGAGAATCTGTGGAAAACGTCGCTGTCTTATGGGCTTTATACGATATAAGGCACTTGTAAATCGTACTAGGGGATAGGTAGCATCGATGTTCAAATGGCCTTCTCAGAATCGGGAACAGTCGCTGAAGTGCGTACAGCGACACGATTATGGTCAGGCAGAGTCGGTTATTACCCCCACGCTAGTAATGCCCGACCTGGTTAAAATCGGGTCTGTGAAGAGCGTACAGCGACCCGATTCTGACCGACCCGACGGATTCGTCGGGCAAATGTGTGATCGGCCACAATGGTCGGGTTGCTGTCTTATAGGCTTTGGTCGTTTCAGAAATGAAATTAGCTTCTGAAAAAGAGACTTCGTGGACTAATCCAATCTAGATACAACATGTTTGAAGCTGCATGGTATGTCACCTCCAGCATGGAGTTGTCCCATTACCTTAAGTCCATATAAGGAATAGAGTACACCGAGTAGCCAATGACTGCATTCGCAGCAAACCCCGACCTTCACCCTGACCTCCTTACATGATATTTTCTAGCGCCTTGGTAGGACTATACAGTCGAGAGTTGACCTCGAATCTTAGGGGCCACAACCACCCTCCTTGATATGAATCTTACGGGATCATAAGAGGGACCCATTTCCTCCTCCTTTATACAAAATAGAAAACATCATTTGATGAGCGTTAGGCGAGAGAAGAGGGTGATACACGCACTTCGGGAGCTACTTAGTGCATTTATCATGCAGGCACATCGTCTTTACCCGATTTTTGTGTGCTCCCTTTGGTGGATCATATATAGCTGGCACTCCATCGTGAGCATGTCCCAAGCCCTTTCTTTGCTTTTTAGTAATAACCATCATATGTTATTTTGGGGTCATGAAAATCCTTTTCAGGGAGCAGATTGAGGTGAAAGAGCGTAGGCCAGAGGTGCGATGTCGGGGGTAGGAGAGTAGGAGGACGATGTTGGATGGCATCATAGACTGGTGGTAGGCCCTCTGTCAATGTGAAGGTTAGGGAAGTTACAACAGCGGGAGGAAGTATGAACGGCAAGGACACCGTGTTTGCATGACTAAGCCTGACGACATGTCTATTGACTGGATTAATTTCATTGTTCTTCCCATCATTGTGGCTATTGGTTTTGTAAGGGCCACTGCTGTCTGATGTTAGACGGTTTGATTAATTTTAAACTGTTGAGATGCTAGAATCTGCAAAGATGAGATACAGAAAGTAAAATGACTATACCTGAGGTAGGTTCTGTGATGCTATTATTATTGTTTCTGATCAACGTGTGCTATAGCTCTCTTTGTCAAACAGTATATTTTCCCGATGTTTGAATCACGGAGAACCAAATATTTCTTTTGATTATAAACAGAAATCCTTAGCAACCTCCTTTCTGTTAGATTATACACACCGATACTGATCCCATAGTTGGGTAAATACTGTTGAAAAGACAGTACTTCATACCATTCTATATGCTGGAGATGAAGGGAAAGGATAAGCATCCTCTCAATGCTTGTTAGCGAGAATCCTCTAAGGAGTGGACCTAGAAGAGAACGGGGTGACGATGGACAAGCTGAAGAATGTATGGACCGAGAATAGCTGTCACCCAGGAAAAACTGCTGCTGTTAACAAGCTAATATTTTCAGGAGATACATTACTCGGGCCACACTGGTAGCTGGGGAATGGTATGTGGTTTTCAAGTAAAAGGATTTGCTCTTGTTGGCTATTCTTTCTCACTCACCGGCATAGTTAGTGCTGACGGCATCTGCCTCATGCAGATATTTATCTGGTTTGTCGTCCTCTAGCTTGTTTACGTCAGTGAGTCAATGTACACACGGCCTCATATTTCTGTGATCCTATCATTATGGGTACCAGATCTGAGATTAACCAAAGCAGACACACATTATCATCTGTGTGAGTGTGATAGTAAATTACCGTCTAATTACTGACGTTTTCCCGGATCCTGTTTGGCCGTTGTTGCCAGCCCACCCTCCCATGATACACAGATCATGTGCTGATTACCCGCATGTCTTTGACTTTGACACCGCAAGTTTATTTATCACTCGTTAGAACGGAACGGTTATGAGAGGGAGAACTATTTCTAGATTGTATCCCCTTTATCATATAGTCTTTATGATTGAACCATTTACTCACTCGAGGGCCTTGAAGAAGGTGCCACCATGCACCGAAATGTAGCCACAAAGCTAAGGAAAAAGTCCTAATTAATTGTACCACTCTATAAAGGGTCAATAAAACTTAGACTCACATTTATGGATCTGTGGCGGGTGTTCAACAAGATACCATCTTTATGATTTAAGTGTGTGTTGGTTCGGTTGGGGGCGAAGATTAAATATTCTTTTATATCAAAGATTTTCTACACTATGTCAGCGAGAGTCCTACGTTCCAGCGTATAACAGTAAAACAGAACAAAGAAAACGTCCAAAGCATCAGGAATGCATCACATCGCATAAAATAAAACACATGGATCTCCGAATCATGTCATGCCTGCTTCTACTCAGGCAGGAAGACACCACTCGGAAGCGGGTACTTGTGATACCACAGTAAGGCGCGGGAGGAACGGGGGGATGTATCGGGGCTATGACAGACATTCGGGGTGCCTTAAGTAAGAGGCCAGGCACAGAGAGGGGTACATCCCCCGCGGGGGTGATCGGCTTTGAGGAGATAATCCCCGGCAGGCGGCGGCACAGTCAAGCCGCGCGGCATGCCGGAACCATGTTGGTTAGTAACAGGGTGCAGACGCTGGTAACGGTTCTAGTAACGGCCGGTTTGTTTATAGCACAGGGTGATGTCGACGCACGCCGCCGGCGTAACGAGATGCACGTGCCAGCACCCCACCACCCTGCACCCCCAAACCCACCCGCACACTCCTCCCAGCTGAGGCATCCCATACCTCTGTATTTACCACTCAGAGTTATCAGTATTTATCTCCATTATAACCGCAAGACGCTTCCCCATCGGTGGTTTTTGTCCTGGTACGCGCAGGTGTTGCCATAAGCACCAGAACACCAGGACGATTTCTAGGCATTTATAACTAGCGACATGGAAATCATAAATGACACCTGAACATTTGCAATTATGAAGCATAGTATGTGCATAAGGAAATTCTTATATCTTTGTGAGAAACCCAAGCACAGACAGATCCATGCTGTAAAGAGCATGTTCCTTCTGCAAAATAAGGTCAAAATGCCGTCATATAGACGATGGACATTCATTTTCTTTTGTAATTGGTCAGATCAATCCTGAGATGCTGGAGTTATACCCCACCCCCACCCCTCGCATCACACGCCCTCTGGTGTGAGCAGGCTTCTCAAGCCCAGCGTCTCATCCGGTGACACGACGTATCGTTATGTGTAACGGATGTGGTTTGGCTCGTTGTTGTTGCAGGGGCCAAAGGGAGTGGGACAAAGGACGTCACAGGCCAGCGTCATTTGACTTTTGTGTCTTTGTTATCAGGAAAAATATGACGTAACTAGTTATCTAAACTCCTGACGACCAGTACCTCAAGTGAGGATTGAACTAATCTTTGCCCTATTGTTAACCTTACGTCTGGTTGAAAGTGCGTTAAATGTAGCCGGAAGTTTTTTGTTCTCATTCAAATTCCAGTGAATTAGAATATTTCTCTACCCTGAAATCGGCAAATGAAATTTCGAATATTTCAATATAGACCAAAATGGCTTAGGATATACAACAAACCATGAATCTTGCAAATAACACGATCATTTCTTTTCTTTTAAGTTTTTAAGTGTCCATTTAAGTGGTAGCTGCTGTAGAGGATACATAACAATTTTATTTTTGTAAAATGGAATTAACATGGCGGGATTCATGTACCTCAGAGGGTTTAATATCTCATGTGATTCTGTTCCTTTTTAGGGGGAAATGTCTTTGACAATTACAGGGGGGGGGGGGGACATGTATCAGGAAATGAAACCCTATAATTTAGACGAAGAAATTGTGTTCGAGTACAGAATTTCAGCAGGATTTGTCTCAGAAAAACACCCTGTGAGGTACATGAATCACATCGTGTGAATCCCACTTTAGGGAGGGGACGCTGCCTCATCCTGTTATCATTAGAGGATACATAACCTCGTCTCACTATCTGACCAAATCTTAGCAATAGGGAAAACTAGAAATGTTCTTAAAGCATAATAAGTCTGGGAAGAAACATTCTAAACTAACCGGACGTGAAATCAACCAAACCAAACCATGTCCATTTCCACTTGGCCTATTGTGTGATCAGATAGACTAGATGCTGCTAACTCTATAGGGTCTTAGTTCTGATCTCAATTATGAGATCAGGCCCATTGGTGATTATAATGGATGGTAAAAGTTTGACATTCATGACTCAGTCACTGGTGAGGCTTTGATGAATTACAGTTATTATTAAGGTTTTGCACGGAAAAGGCACTAGTGATCAGCAGCAACCGGGTGTCATTCACACCAGCGCCGTCTGGTATTATGAAAACAAACTAACAAGAGGCAAAGACTTCCTGTTCGTAGGGCTTGAAGCTGGTGGTAAACATATGGTCCTACATATGTTGTGGCAACTGCCCACAATATCCTGTGAGCAATGGATCGAAGCGCTCACACGCTTTCTGTTGTAACTTGACAAAACTGATGGGAAATTTCTCCCTTGCGGGCAAATTCTAACTGTATGTATCAGAAACCATGAAATGAAACATAGCTTGTGATATTTCAACAGCGATTGTAGGACAAGAAAATATTCATTAAAGTTTCAAAATTTGAATACCTAAAAGTGAGCAAACGTAGAGAATGCGATTATATTGAAATTCAAACTCATGCTATTTAACTTATAAAATAACCTTCCAATTTTATTGAAGCTTTCATTGAAATACGAATACTCAAGATGTTAAATGGGGTAGGGAATAAGAATCCCTAAAATCCATTCCTCTGCATTTTCCTCAAGATATGAATAATAATTAATCGGACAATCCCATTTGTTCATGTGTTCGTTTGGCTACATATATATACCATATACTCTGCTCTAACTCTGCTTCACATTTTTCTCCGTAGATCGACTTCACATTTCGCTGTATAAAGATGCGTCCGACTGTTACCGCAGCAGCCCAGAGAAGGCCATGCTCCCGCTGGAGGAGTTCCTGGGTATCGAGTCATGTTTCACATTGGACCGGGAGCCACACGTCATGGCCATCGTCTGCCTCAATGACGTCACGCTACTCGCCTTCCAGGGTCGCGAAACGCTCATCCAGTGGGAGATCCGGATCAGGTCTCATTTGGGCGAAGGTGAGTTCTAAATCTGCTGTGTGATCTAGATATACATGTACAATAGAACCCCGCGTAAGAGACACCCTGTGTATAGGGCACATAGTGATTGCTAGGTCTGCCTAGACAGCGCCACTGTAGTTGGTGGACAACCACTGTTTTCTGCTATCGTAACCCATAGATAATCGTGAGATGAGGCTAAAACCTTTTTATGGCAAACCCAAAAAGAAAATTTTCAATCAAATCCATTAATAACTGGGGCCACCTGGTGTTTTGTTTAGTGTCGGGGGTAAGATAGCCGCCTCCATACCACAATAGCTATGTGCCCTATACCAGACACACATCTGCTCTGCGATCTATAAATATATAACGTAAATCTGCTCTGTGGTCTAAATATACAAAACGCAAATCTGCTCTGTGATCAATGCACAACATATATAAATCTACCCCTAATAAAAAACGCCATAGGCTTAACATGGGATTTGTTTATGTCACGGGTGCGACATAAAGTGTTGTTTATCCCACTACTTTCTGATACTGAAAAAAATATGGAAACGGGGTAGGATAAAATCTAGACGCCACTCGTTTGAGATTGAGCTTATTTATGCCACTCATTTTGATGGCTACGTAATGTCACTTGTCTTGGACTCGTGAAATTACGGAACCAACAAAATGCGTGGCATAAATAAACTCAGACTCAAACTCGTGACATCTCTTCATAGTCTTACCCACCTGCTTCTGAATAAACAAACTAACTTCACTCATGGGGTTTATACCAGACACACATCTGCTCTGCGATCTATAAATATATAACGTAAATCTGCTCTGTGGTCTACATATACAAAAAGTAAATCTGCTCTGTGATCAATGCACAACATATATAAATGTGTCTTACCCACCTGCTTCTGAATAAACAAACTAACTTCACTCATGGGGTTTATACCAGACACACATCTGCTCTGCTATCTATAAATATATAACGTAAATCTGCTCTGTGGTCTACATATACAAAAAGTAAATCTGCTCTGTGATCAATGCACAACATATATAAATGTGTCTTACCCACCTGCTTCTGAATAAACAAACTAACTTCACTCCTGGGGTTTCACCACCAGAGAACCAGTACCCCGCCAAGCTGGTGAAGACTCCGGCCACTAATAGATTGGCACTGGGCAGTGTCAAGCTGTACATTCAAGGAGGGCGCATCGGGCTCACCACCGGCACGCCGCCAGCCGTCATCGGCTCCTGGAACATCGCCGACCTCAGGAAGTACGGCGTGGTTGACAATAAGTTCTGCTTCGAGGCCGGATCGAGATGTGGCAAAGGTTTGCATTTACAACATACACAAACATGAAAAAAATTGAAATGGCAACAATCATGTATTCTAACCTAATAATATATACTTTTTCTCGAGTGATAACATTATTATTTCTGATAGAAGTTCAATGGCTGAAAGTGTTAAAGGGTATTGGATTAAAGAAGGCAAGTTACGTTTTATATGCGATTATTAAGATTTTGACTTGGATAGCTTGCATAATTCAAAATATAACTTTTCATTCTCAGATTCTGTTTCAGATGGTTCTAATTTCGTTAAAGCTAATTTCTATCCTAATGTTTAAATTATTATATATTCACGGGATGAAACTTAGTATTATTTTGGATAACTGAGATATGATTGTAAAATCACTTACAAACATCATTAGATGATTCACGTTTTAGAAAACGTATATAAATGGAGGCGCTTTAATAGATTGGCAGTTTTGAAGTATACATTATGAAATCTGAAATAACTCCTCAGACAAATCACCAGTCTCACATTCAACCACTGAGAGTATGTTGTATGTACGTTTGTGTAGAACGGAAACCTAGAGGCGGGGAGTGATGTCCAGTGACATAATGTGACGTCGTGTTTATTTTCTTTCAGTGGCTGGGCTTTACGTCCTTCTAACAGAGCAAGGTCAGGAGATTACAGACCGCGTCAGCCAGGCCTCACAGGCGAAACACGCCAAGTCTCGCCGCTCCTCCTCCTCCTCTTCAGCCAAGAGAAGTATGACCACTCTAACACATGTATTTGGGAAATAGTTGATATTAAACGTTAAACAGCTATGCAGGTTTTCCGAGAAAAGACGGAAATCTGAAGTTTTTACATTCGAAATTAAGATAAACTGTTATATACAAATGTATGCATGTTTTTTTTTCAAAGTTTATAATTTCCGATTATTAACTCGGTCCCGACTTTCATCCCTTGTTAAATATTTCACCCAACGTCGCCAGAATTACTCATATGGCCTCGTTCTCCCCAAGATCAATACTTAAAATATATTTCATTGTTCTAGAAATTGCTACTTTGACAGTAAGCCTTTGAGGGTAACCTTTGTTCTAGATATCTAGCGAGACAAGTGTCGGATTTTTCTCCAAAACTCGGCCACATGCTGTCCCTTATTCCCTACATTTAGGATGTGCATTCCCTACATTTGCCAGATGTATTTCAGAATCATATATTAGATATACGTTCTCCTCAATTTGATATAAAAAAAAATCCTGTTTCAAACACGTGTAGATGTGTTTATAGATCTCAATCCAGTTTAAGAGTTGTACCCTTGAATACATTTTACTTAATCCATACAATTGATTTAGGGATATTGAATTAATCTCTCTTTTTCTCCTGGCGTTGCAGGGTCCCAGCTGAGCTGTCACTCAGTGATGTCGAACATGTCCAGTATATCAGGTCTCTCCGGCCTCTCCGGGTTTTCCTCTCCACCGCCAGAGGTCTTCGCGAAGGATTTTCGGGATACTGAGGTCTATGCCGACCTAAACTTCATGTCTGAACCCAGTCCATTGACAGGTTCCTCTGTAGAGACTACAAGTACAATATTTAGTGACTCCAGTTCGGATTCGGAGAAGCACAAATTGGTGAGCATAGAGAATCTGCTGGCTGGGGATCGGACTAGTGTGTATGATACACCGTTACAAGGTGTGCACTCAACTGGCAACAATCTCAACAATGACTTGACTTTACGGCAGAATGAACTGGCCGACACCAACACTCTGCCGCGGATGGGCTCCCGGGATGAATTGAACATTTCCCCAGAGTTGGACGACGTGGACGGCTGTGGTATGATACTGGAGAGTGACGCCGTCAGGTTCGCTGGCACCGAGACGACCCACGCTCACCCACATAATCTTAAGACTCGGCTGGGAAGCACCAACTCCTCACACTCCTATACAAGTGGGGGGAGCACTTCCAGTGTTAGTTTAAGCGCGGGCTTGTCCTCTGAATCCTCGGCCTCAGCCTCCTCCCAGCCACACCTCTCTCTGGTGACGTCCTCCTCCTCAAACGACATGGATATGTTTCTCTCCACCGTGCAGCGAAACGTGGACGCGCTCAGCCCCAAGCTGCCTAAATGTGATCAGGCCAAGGTGTTGAGCGTCTTCAGTGGCGAGGCCAGTGGAGAAACCACAGCCAATGGCACTGGTATATGTGTTTTTGAGAGTCATGGTCAGTTGCGTGAACCCGACATGGACCTGCTCGATGAGGTGCTGCGAGCGTGTAACGTTGACGCCTTCAGTAGCTCCAGTGGGGGTCATTCGTCGCGCGGCAGTAAAGGAGATCTAGGTGTTCATAGTATTCATAGCAGCACGTGTAGTATTGGCAGTGCCAATCACACGGCTGATGGGCTGAGCGAAGGATCGGCACAAAACTCTCCAGCGCAGGCGTGTTCAGTGCGAACAAGTCCTGCTCGAAACAGCCCCATTAACGCCAGTCACAGTCCGACACAGGCTGCCCACACCTCGTCTACCTCCACTCATACCACCGGTAGCTCATCTCCCATGACCACCGTGTCCCACACACCCCAAATAGTAGCATCACACCCTCCATTGAGTTCAAACAGTACATTACCTTGCGGAATACAGATCTCCTCTTCCAACTGTCGTAACCACGATTACGTTAACGTGTCTGGGATCTGCCGTGGTCTTGGCTACAGTACAATCCCACCAGAGAATACTCTGAGTTCCTTCTCCCCCGTGCCTTGTCCAGCACCCGTTATAGAGGCACCGAGAAATGCGCGCTCACGCATGTACGACTACCATGACTATGTGAACGTGTCGGTGATGAATGGCAACAGTGCATCTGAGGAGCAGAATCCTGTCTCATCTATGCAACAGAAAACACGAACACCGTGTTCCGATGCCAACTCCAACACAAGTGTTCCTGTGATGTTATCAGAGAGAGCAGTCATCATCGACCCCAACCAACCGCTGCCTTTTGTTGACTTAGGTTGCTATGACAATGAGGAGGAGGGGTATTTGTACTGGGTGAAGGGTGCGCCAGAAGTTAGTGAACCTCCAGTGATATTATCTCAGCCAGTTAGCAAAGCAAAGGTGGTGGGTACTGGTGAAACTCTCGAATCTCAAGCTACGGCTGGCAGCGGTAATAAGGAGGCCGGTAGTTTATATAATCGTGTGAACAACAAGTCTCAACCCAACCTGAACCAGTATGAACATGACCATCAGGAGTATGTGAATACGCCTGTGTCTGGTGCTCGCTCTGTGATGGCCAAGCTGAGTGCTGTCCGAGGCAAACTCCTTGCGTACCATGATAGTTTGCGAAGGAGCAAGAAGCCTCAGATACGCCGAAACACTGTCGAAGACAGTTCACGAACATCACCTTCTGGCAAAGGTTCCCCGAAAGCTTCACCCAAACACTCTCCAAAGGGATCACCAAAAAGATCTCCACGGAGCTCTCCCAAAAGTGACCGTAACAGTTTAAGGACTGCTCTATTTCGTTCACGTGGCAAAAGCCTGGAGGATATCTTGGATGCCACTGTAGGCGAGCAGGGAGGTGTTGCTCCTCCTGACTTGTTCGGCCTCCCTCCCCCAGGTCCACGAAGAAGTACACGATTGTATTCACCCTCCAGGTTAGAGGGGGAATATGTCCAGCTCAACATGGATGACTGTGGGGAGAGGTCAGTGATGCCTGCACGGGAAAGACGGACAGTGCCAGAGCTGAGTAGAACGCCAGCCATAGAGGAGGCTGCTTACATAATGATGTCAGGGGATGGCATAAGGACTACGCGGAGCAGTACAAGTTCCTATTATAGTCACTCTGACGCTGAAAGCCCCAGCTCACTGCAATCCAGCTATGATCATTATTATGGTAGTGGGGCAGCAGCGGCTGCTGGAATTACAAACAACCCCTTCGCCCAGTCTCCGAGCCCCATACGAAGTCCACGTAGCCTACGTAGGACTCCACCAAGTGTCGGAGCAATGAGTCCGCACACATCACCAAAGAAGGTACGCAGCATGCCGACCGAACACGGGAACTACATGTTTATGTCTGGTCAACTGCGAGAGGAGGAAGACTGTGCTGTGTTCTGTGCCATGGAGCTGCCGCTGAGAAGTGGGTCTGTGAGCTCCCACCAGAGCACCTCGATGAGGAGTCGCAACTGCAGCTTCAGCAGTACAGCCTCCAGCGACACACACACAGCAGACGATAATATGAGTTATCTGAGTATGTCAATGGGGCGACAGAGGTCAAACTCGAGCCAGGCATTTCGCCCGGTAAGTCGCCCCCCTCTGAACCAGTCTCGCAGTCTGGACACAGATTATGATAGTGAATACCTACCCATGAGTATGGTGCCCAGTGGGGCAGCACGGGGTAACCACCATAGTGATTATATGTGTATGACGCCAGGAATTGACGAAGGAGCGTCAGGCAATGAGAGAACGCAAGTGAGGCCGTTTGAAGATCTCATCGAACACGAGGCTTATGTGACCAAAAAACCGATCCTCCCACCCTCTGCAGGGAGGAAGAACTCGGACGCCGGTAAATCGGAGGATTATGTGAAGAGTCCGCCAACTGGGAAAAGGGACAGGTTCTTGTCGAGGTTAATCAGGAGGAATTCTTCTAAAGAGCGGAAGTCGTCGTCCAATCAGTCCAAGAGTCAGGAGGACATACTACGCTCGCCCATTGCTGAGACGCTGCCGGAAGTACCAATCAGTGAGCCGAACACGCCATCGCCATACACGCAGCATATAAACCAGGATCCCTTCGGTCTCATCCCTAGTACGCGTGCGCGGAGAGCGTCTGAGGATGTCTCCGTGCCTCCACCGTTGACGGTAAGGGGGCGTTCGGCCAGTTATTCCTATAACCGCACTGGTTGGTCTGAGGCAGCAAATCTGACGGACGAGCAGAAGCAGCTTGGTACTTTGTCCATGGCGAGCAGTAACTCAACATCTACCTCTCAGCGGAGGAGTCCCTGTAGCGACTCCCCACCCGCTCTCCCTCCGAGAACCTATATAAAAACCCGCGAGGTGGCGCCACCGGTCTTGTATCCGGTACGGAAAAAACCCACGCCGCTTCCGCCGCCGCCGCCGCCGCATCTGCAAGGGGACTCTCCGCAGTCGCCGAACTCGCCGGACCTGGACTTCCTGGAGAGGCCGGTGAGCCCCAACATGCCGACCGAGCCGGCGCCGCCGCCGCCCACCACCGCCTACTCGCACGGCAGTGAGACGACGCTGTGCACGGACTCCAACCCCAACTCTACCAACACGTCGACGCTGACCTTGCTGCACATCTCGGAGGACGATGACAAGCTGAGCACGCCGCCGCCGGAGTTACCGGAGAAGACGCACCGGAGACGCAGCAGTCCGGGCTCCGTGCTCAGCGCCTCGCTCAGCCTCCTCCGCCGCCAGACGTCGCGGCGGTGCCCCTCACCCACGTGGCACTCTCAGTCGGAGCTACTGCTGACGGAAGAGAGCAAGGCTTCCAGCGCATGCGCGTCGCCCATGGTGGTACCAAGGGGCCATCAGGGAACGCACCTGGTTGTCCATATACCACCCAGTACTGAAGACGTGGACGATATGTGGGGGAGCCACAGCAATGGTGGGAGTAGAGGTAAGATGGTATACAAGTATCTCGATCTCCCTTTACATTATTGCTGAATCACTGACCTTCAGCCGCTAGAGTGATCTTAGTCATACTCAATAATTATCATAAGATCTATTGCACCATAGGTGTTGATCCAATGTTATGAAATATCTCATGAACACATTTTTATTTAATAACACCGAAGATATATTTTAAGTCAATGATATATTCAAAATACATGTACATTTGTACATCATATACCAGAGGAATTGCAATCTTAAATAATTTAGCTGTTTCAACAGTGATTATAATTTCATATAGAAAAGTATTGAAATAACACCATATATGAACTCTTATATTGTTAAGATTTGTTTTCATTGTGCACTGCTATTGTTATTATACGTATGAGAAAAACATATTTTTAATCGTAAACTTTTGTTATTTTTAGTGAGCACGCCTACAAATAGGGATGACGGCAGGCCTCCATCAAGACCTCGCCTAAAGACTGATAGCTCCGAGTCTCAGTCTCTGTCGTCGTACGGCAGTGCCGACACAACCAGCACGCGTAGCGACGAGCACAAAGCAAGCCCAGCCTCCACCACGTTACGACCACGATTCGGCAAGGAGTATAAGAAACTAGACCGGCGCAAGTTGGCAGACGAGATCAGTATCAGCGGCTACCCGATAGAGGGCCCGCGGACTCCGGGCTCACCCTCCGTGGCGTCGTCAGTGTTCACCTTCGACACGACGAGCCTCTCCTCCAGGATGAGTTCTATCAGTGGTCACAGTTATGGGAACGACTCGCCGCGGTCGCCGTCACACACGAGCGTGCCGCGGTCCCCGGGCCTGGCCGCGCCCATGGCGGCGGCGGCGGCGGCGGCGGCCGCGTACCGCGTGCCGCACGACTACATCAACGTGTGCATGCCGCGCACCGATTCGCCGCGCCTCTGGGACATGACCCCGCCCGGGTCCCCACGCTCTTTGTCCGGCGCCTCCGAGCAGTCCAACCCGATGCTGAACTATGCAGAGATCGACCTCACGATGGCGGACGATAGAAAGCCTCGCAAGCCTCTACAGAAGAATGATATAGAGTACGCTATGATCGATATGGTGGCTACAGCAGCCGCGTCCCGTGCGGGAAAGGAGCACGCCCAGCTCCGAGAGGATAGTCTCCGGCGGAAGGACGGGAGACGCGGAGAGGACGGCTCTCAGGAGTATATACGACGGAGTAAAATAGAGAGAAAGAATTCCGCCGTGTCTTCCTCCGGCCGCTCCGAGAAGAAACCCTCGTCACGTAGTGGGAGCAAAGACCGCAAGGTGTCAGCACCCAACTAAGTCCATATCAGCTACAAAAAAATAAGGAAAGGAGTTAGTTACCTGTGTGACTACAGCCATGAGTACTGTAGCAGAGACACTGAGTTTATGGCACGTGTCATTGGTTTCACATATCATGTGTCAAATCATGTGATGGCTTTTGTAATTTGTGTTGTATCCCCCTGAGCGCTATGCCCTCGTGTAGATGGAAGTGCAGATCAGAGAGTGAGTGCGTTGAATCTCTCTATTTGCAGTATCGAGCAAATAGATTATCATTACCGTTATCAAAGGAAGAAGGATATTTTTGTGCAAAGGCATTTCTCTATGAACCAACTTCCCTGCCATTCCGTAGGATTAGGAGTTACATATTTCACCAATCAGGATACTGGTCACATATAAAAGGGATAGGCGATATTAGGTGTTACCCTGCCGTAATCTAGAAGGTGCCAAAAGAGTAGGATGACTATTATCATGGAAGGTACATTGAGACTCCCTCCTTAGGATGAAGGTCATAACCATAACTATCATTGTCTTCGTATGTAACGTAATCTCAGAAAGTTTACTTTCCGTCTGAAGTTGTATTATTTATTGTGACAAACCCTTTGAACATAGTCTTGAAAGTTAAGTTATTTCTATATCCCAATAGTCGTAATATACTGGCATAATCAGAAGGACAAATAGTCAACCTACATAGAGTCTATGGTAAAAATAAATGATGAAATGAAAGTGACTGATATGCAAGAATATGAAGTAAGTTGCCAGAGCATCTAATGAAAACATATATGCATATATGTATACAAGGGATATATAGTAATACACAACTATACATGTGACTGTTTTAAAGGCACATTGTGTCCGAATCTCCGAGCTGTGTTTACTCTTAGAAGCAATTAGACTTACTTTACTAGACTTCAAGTATTTTATCTGGTGGTAACTAAGTGAATCTCCACTGTGGTGCATGTCAGTTGCAGTAATGTTAGTCAACTCAGTGCTAGAGTGTAGGCTGCTGGCAACCTGGATAAAGAGAGGACAATCTCAACCTTGTATTGAGTGTGTGAGTGTAGCTATGTGCGTTTGTATGTAGTGTAAAGGTGTGACAGCAGCAAAAGAGAACGTATCAGGCTATTGCTACTGGTATCAGAAAAAAACCCAAGTCAACTACATTTATATACTGATTTACTGTACATATTGAAGTGGCATGTTCTTGACATGTGCGTGATCTGTGTTATGTTGTAGACATACGTGTCAGAGTTGTGCTTTTATATTATATTAATACTATATACATGATTATATATATATATATATATAAGAGAGCATCCGTAATAAAGCAAATGCGTAGATTATGCGGTGATTATCATTAATGATAAACTGGTTGTTAGATTATGCTGACAGAGATAATCATATGCATATTGGATCAACAGTAAATACGACGCTCATCCTGCTGAATCTAAGTGAATTCCTCGTATCCTTCGTTTAAATAGCTGTTACCTACTGCTTCATCGTTCAGTTTTACTTGACTGGTAATTTTCTCAGATCGAATATGAAAGCCATCAGGCGCAGTCGCTAAACGCACTTACAACCCGTAGTATTATCTCTGATCGTTTTATAGTTTGGGGACGACCTCTTCTATCCTCAAAGCTAATGTCTTGCCCTTCAGTTCCGTCTTGTTTCATTCCGATACTGCAGTTCTAAATTGTGTTTGGAAACTATTACCACTATACCACGTATGTGGATCATTATTATACTCAGAGATTTATGTGTTTATTTGGTATTCTGATCTTTGTGTTCTCCTACTTTAGAGTTATTAACATACATGTTTTATGTCGGATTGTACAATGGAGGATCTATTGTGAATCATTGATGTTGAAGTAATAATCTCCAGCGTGCCATTAAACGGGTAAAGCAAATGTTTCTAAGATGCAATTAATAATCATATTTATTTTCATCGCCTTGTAACTAGTACATAGAATCTCAGAGTGGTTTTTTCCATGCCATTGTATTGGGAATACTTGGCCCAATACCCACAACTCCTTCTCCCATTCAAATATACGTTTATGTTCACTGATTTTTCACTCGACTCAACAGCAAAAGCTCGATAGTTAGCTTGGTAACAAGGAAACGAGAACTATGTTTTTTTCCATTCATGCCCTGTCTTTTGTTTCATGGTAAAATATATCTCAAATATAAATCTTCTTTTTCTCACAGACTGCTGGTCAAATTCTGGTATGTAATGCAGATTTCCAGACATTTTTAAAGTATTAATAGAGATTACAAAGAGCACGGATATGAACAAAATGAATAGTGTCCTATTATGGAAGAAGAAATTAAAGGGGTCCCCGTAATCACCTCGTAACAACGAGAAGAAGTGATTTAGATGTGAGTTTATGTAGCCTTTTATTGATACTCGTACCATTACTGCAATGAATATATGCCATAATGCAGGCCAGGGAATCATACAAATATTTCTGGTTGGTACACCTGCAAATCAAGAGTTCAAATTCAGAGATATTCATCAGAGATATCTGAGTTAAGTTACTTTACGACCTATGGAAATGGTTCGTTGTCAATTAAACGGCAGATTATATTCTTTAAACTAATGTATTTATTCTCATGGTAATAGAATCGGAAATGTTTTGTTTCTGTGAATATTCCCCATCCTATGCCAATATTTGTGAATGGGAAAAAGGACCCAGCCATATCTTTTTTCGTTCAGTTGTTCACATATATATAGCTCAGTGCTTCAACATGTGAGTGTTTTGATTGGGGTGATTACACCCACAGATTACTATGGTAACCAGTAGCCCGCCCATAGCCATGTAATAAAGTATATCTCCGTAACCCATACTACCTAAAGACAGATATCACAGGTTGTCTTGTAGATATCTTTACGTCGTGATAATGTTCATCTGAAGATAGTATTAACCATCTATAGTAGGGTCCAGGATACACCATAAAGGCTTGGGTAGATAAAGCATTCCAGTTCATTGCCAGCATTATAGATTCATTGCATTATCCACTAAGATGGTACTGTAAATTACAAGTGAAAAGCCTTGTGAGGCTACAAACTCGTGCAATATCAATATGTGTGTGTGCTAGAGCTACATTAGACCCACAAACACTCGGAACCATCTAGATGTGGGTGCATAGTCTATAGAGACTTGGACCTCCTCTATATCTGTATATCGCGTCTCTGTAGCCTATGGTTATCTGTGCAGTACCACCAGTGGTCGGTATCCTGGTCTCTGTCAACATTACACGTGTGTATTTCTGTCCAAATGTTGCCTTGAATAAAAAGCGAAATATAAATCTACAGATACAACCGAGGAAAGGCGATATGATAAACCAAACCTAGCAGATTCTCACAACTTGTACTACGCTATGTCAGGGTCATGGAACTTAATCAAAACTTCCTGGTGCACAATTTTCAATGCTATTTATTTAAAAATGACGTTTGTTAGGTTTAAGATCTGTTTTAGTGTTTAGAAAAATTTGGTCTTCTAAGTAGGCCTGTGTGTTATTTATTATTTTTATGTCGTACACTTCTGTTGACGCACTTGAGTAGAAACTAAGAAGCGGTGCTTTGCCTCAAGGCACTCTTTTTCCTCAAATAAGAGTATCATGACTTATGATTTTTCACATACAAACCCTCACATTTATATATTTTGAGTGGTTTGGAAAAAGTACTGTTTATTTTTTTGTTGAATCTTATGCGACTTTATATGATATCGTTTGAATATGAGATAATCTAACTTTCATTTATTTTCCTTCTACCCATGGTTGCAGTCGCATGCAATCTGCACATTTCTGTATTTTTTTTCCTTCTATTTCATTTTGGTACCTTACGAGAGCAGACGGAATGGAGAGACCAAACTTGAACGATGACTTGAATTTTTAAGCAAAGTGAAGCATCCCGTTTCACAACTTCGGTTTGAGATGATTCGCCAAATTAGAAGAACATTATGAACCAAATTATGTGGTTGGGGAATTGTATAAGCTGGTCATAAGAGACCCAGTATAATTTCACATTTTCACTTAGTGCCACTGGTCGGTATGAAAAAGGAGATTAGATTCATGTTTACCATTCTTCAAAAAACACTGATTTAGTGACACCGACCGGACAAACAAATGACCAGGTTTAAGTTCATATTTCAGTTATAAAGCGTTTCTGATAGGTTATATAGAATTATCGTTTTGTATAATTTATAACTTTTTTAATATATGACGATAGCTGCATATATCACGAGGCATTCCTTGTCACTACATGTCAGAATTGTCTACGTTTATGACCATTCTATTGATAACTGCCAAACCGGAGATGACAAGTTTATATCTGTACACATGGATAAAAAGATAATCTATAAAAGTGCTACACAGACCAAACAATATACAAGCATATGATATATATTATTGTGATATTGATTTCAACATGATTTTTAGGTGGATCAAAGGTACACCTTTTTTAAATGATACTTCAAATTATTCAAATCATGGTGATTTAATTTATTGTAAGCTGATTGTAATACACATTCTGTTGGTTCCAGTTCTATTATAGACACGTTGAATTTAAAGTCGAAAATTCGGATTGTACCGAGGTGATATTTCTTGTGTATACGTGTCATTGTCTCAATGTGTTAATCATCTGTATCACTACCCCATCAATGTATCAATGTTCATAAATCCAGATCTCACTTAGAATGAATTAACACAGTTCTAACATTGGTTTCGAAACTGATAGGAGGTTTGAATGTGTAACTTGAGATTTACACTGACCTATATACATAGGCAGAGGTTCAGTGTTTTCGTATAAGCGTTGAGATCACCGATTTTGAACAGAAAACAGAGTGAGACCTAGTGTGATGGGCAAATGTTGATGGTGAATGTTCTTCCGTTAAGGGACCACGCTGTCTACAGTGTGCGGTTTGCTATCCTTTGACTTGAACAGTGGAAGTATGTATAGAAAATTACAACATACAAGAATGTATATATATACGCGTCAAATGGACAAATAAAGCGGTGTCTAATATGTGTACAAGGTGTTTTGGGCTTAGTAAATATTCTAGCGAATTGAAAATCAAATTTCTTTTTCGATTTTCTACAACGGCGGACTTCCATGCAAAGAGTGACTGGCAAAAAGAAATTTGATTTCTGTTTACGTTGTTGAGGGCAGAGTGGGAGAGTTTACGATGACCAACGGTTCATTTTAAGTTAGCATTAACAGAAAATGGCTAGGGTAAGTCATTTCAGTGTAAAAAGAAATTTTTTTTTTTAAAATTATTTCAGAAATGATTTGATGTAGTAAACTTGTCTGACATAAATAACTACAAAATGAGACCCACATGAAGAGTAGCAAATTCCAAGACCACAATATGATAATGAAGCAATTATAAGTTCCATTATATCTCAGGGATATCAGGGTCAGGACAAAAAGTGGAAATATTTTTCATGTGAAATTTACTGCCTCGGAGAGACTGAAAAACATGAAATTGATGCCATGAAATGCAGCTGACAGTCGGCAGGGACTTCAAACCACCTTTTTATTTCTGTGAATAAGGCTTAATTTGAACTACCTTTAATTTATAGAAGAACAATTTATGAACTGGAAATGAAAACTAGGATTTCTAAGGAAAGGTGGAAGGCTGTCATTTCTGGTAAAAAATTTCATGTGCATTTTGCCATATACCTCAAACCATGATTTCATCAAATTCTCAAAAAGATTATTGTAGAGCTTGAGGGCACTGACTTGCAATAAACTTATCACTTCAGTGGTACTTACTTTTACTAAAATGATTAAGTGCATTAGTTTGCTATCTGTAATGCCTACACAAATTCATGCACATTTCCTGCAATATAAACTAATTTTACTTAATACTCAGGAAAAAGGCCAAGCACTAGGTATACTATTTGTCTATTTATGAGTATTAGCCCTATCAGACTGAGTGATGCCTGGAGGCATTCCCACGGGAATACCGAATGATACCTCCAGGCATTCCCACTGAAATACGTTGTGGTTTACACATTTATTTTTATTGATATAAATCTAAGATCTGCATCATAAGGCCAGCAACCATGTATAAGAAAAACATTATCAAAACATAACATCGAGGACCACGTGACGAAGGCATACAATTGTTATTATTGTGTGTTGAAGCCTCAGTCATCGGGGGTTAACACTAGTAGTCGGCCTGGTGAGTGTGGGTAGGTAGTAGGCACCCAGCGCGATAAAGTCCAAAGGGTTTTGCTGAGAGCAAATGTCCTTTACCAAAGATAAAATATTTGAGGGTAGATGTATCAAGTATCACGATAATGCTATACATTGTTCTTCAAAAGGTATCTATTAACTACATAAGTATGATGTATTCGAGATATCCGACTCTAAATAATAATTGAATAATCAACTCTTTAAGGCTTGTTTGAAACATTATGTAGGAATATCTTTACCTAACGGCAACTGTTTAAATGGTTATAGTAAGGAGCAATGTGATGTCTTTTCCAATGAGAATAGCAATTAATTGTTGCAAGTCTTACAATATAGCCTCTCTTCAACCAAGCAGAATGAGCATTGATGGAAATAAATAGATTACAATATAAAGATAACATTTTTTTTTTTTAAATTAAAGTTTTTAAATGATCACCAATTACATAAGCTTGCCTACAACTCATCTGTTTTCGTCAATAAACTATATTGGAACAAGTCTGGTTTTGTGTGGTAGAGTCTTCATACATGAAGACAAGTTTTCAAGGTATTTCTGGATGGTAGCTGCTAGTTTGGCCTTGCCCCAAAACTGGAGAGACATAGTGGTGGCAAACAAGCCTGACGCATGCTCAAAATATTGGAGGTGTTCTTTTCATAACTTAAGATTCCCAGGAAAAGCCTGAAATGTAGACATGATAAAAGCCATGTTTAAATGTATATTTTGATAATAGATCGTGGAATGCAGGTTTAAAGTTATAAGTATATTACGAGTTTCAACAATGTCATGAAGAATTCCATGACTTTGATCAAATTATCAACTCTTTAACAACTTTTCTGATCTTCGTGGGAACCCTTTATATAACAATTATCGACTAAATCACAAGTTAGTGACAAGAGTGAGAAAGTAAGACGAAGACAATTCATGTTTGGTAAAAAAATATACTTTATTGTTGACTAGAATATTCCATGGGGTTGGCAAAACTGGAATGAAAATATGCCATCAGATTCTCTGCAAGTCCAGTATGAAGACTTCATAACAAGATGAGATTGGAGGTGGGGATTTGCAAAGGCCGGATCTGGTGTCGAGGACGGGTGAGATTTCTAATAACTGGACATTTCTAATTTCATTAGACACACCAAAATGTGCAACTGAAATTAAAATGAAACGATAACAGAAACAAAAAATATTAGCTTTGGAATAAAAATAGAGTGAATCTCTTTGTATGAATTATTCGAGAAAATATTAAGAGTAACAGGTAGCTATAGTATGAGATTGGGCTCCTCGATACTTTTGTATGACTGGACAAGTGAGAGGAAATAAGATGCAAGTTGATGATGGATGGTGTGGTTGACATGCTGCTCGTCACACACTGCTGCCTTATTCTTCCTGTAAAAGACATGTTGTAAGACACAAAACAAGATAGAACCATTTGATGAAAAATTTCAACACATGAGCGACTGGAAACACTATTTCTTATTATTTACACAGAACATATAAGCATGGCAAGACACCTTGAACGATAATCCCAACAGATCTTTATTAATAAACTATGTCCCTTCTTTATTCCCAGACTTCTTTCAAATTAGTATGTAATATATATGCATCTGAAACGGGGGTTTTCTTTCATGCTATAAATAACCTATATCAAACATATCCCTGAATCTTTCGATATGTCTTTCGTCCATAAAAACATTCTCTGTGAACTTAACCAGTCACATTCTTTCAAACTCACTTATACAAACGGAAGACCGCCTTCTGTAATATCTACAGTATTTTCCAAAAATACAAAGGTCACACCTATTACTTACCAGTTGATAAAATATCAGACGTTCAACAATACATACAGGAAATAGAAATTCACTCTCGTATCTCGAACATGAAATCACGAAGAAAGTCAAATATGGCATTCAACCTGTAATCCTATGGGAACTCAAAACACTCATAGTGATCTTTATTTTTGTCCACATCTTATAATACATTTTCCATGAAACTGAAGTAAATGATTGATAAATGTGGTTCTATACAGTAAGCACTTGAAATGGAATTAGATTACCTTTCACGACTATGTATTCTACTGTCTCAAAATATCCCATATAAAAAAAGATCATAACGTCCTCATGAATAATACGAATCAACCTATTGAATAAGATAGAAATATGGCAGTGCCTTCGAATCAAGGAACTATTAATTACCAATGACAGTCACCAGTCATGGTCTATTTTATTCCAAAATCACCGACTGTTATCAGCAAAACTAATACGGATTCAATTGAGAACCCCTACAGAGAGGCAGTGTCTATAACCACAAAACAGGCAACACACAACGTTCTTTCTTTATCCACAACAGTTTGTAAAATAGGCGGCAACATCCTGCTTGTCCAAAACTGCTTTGCTTTAAGTGTTCACTAACTTTGTACGAGTTGGACAATAGGTCCGTGTTTCGATCCTTGGTGTGGTCAAACCGCGACTGGAGATCAATGCACAGAGTGGGACAGGCAGCAGATTTACGCTGAGCGTGCCCACCAAACTGGCCGCGCGCTGCTATCTGTAGCCGAAGAGTTGCTTGTCGCGCGCCACCTCCATCGCCCTACGCTTGATAGCCTCATTCTTCACATGGATAAGCTTTATCTTCTCGGTTAGTGCTTCCTCACCCTCACCTATTCAGAAATATGTCAACATCATACTATACATGGCAAGCTGTATTTGAATTGTCTGCCAATTAGGACACAAATGCGATAAAACAAGATGCACATGTATACATATGTACACCGTTTTAAAAATATGTTTGGTCTGTGAAAAAAAAGAGAGGTTTACTTCTACGTAGTAATCAAAATCTTTGCAGTTGAGGCCTGGCATAACACACCATTAACACAATCTGACAGGAACTATAATTTTTCCCAGAAACTCGTAACCATCTCCGTATATCATTGAATACTTTGATAGTGGTCATGGAAGAAGAGTAACGTGCTTGGCTACTGTTTACAGTAAGTAATCAACAAACAAAAAATAATTAAATTCAGATTTTGATTATTTAGGAAAGAAAGCAGTAGCCGTTCTAAAGCTTATTCAAGCAGTAGTTACATTTCTGAGAACACCCACTCAGTCCTCACTATTTGCTCAGTACTGGTTTTCAGTACGTGGTGCCATGCCGCCAAAGATAAGACTTCAAATCGTTTGGAAGTCTATCTACATTCATGTTAAAACATTTCTTACGACAAACTATATAGTAAATGCTTGTTTAAATTTCTACGGAGGGTTATGCATACGTCAGACTCTCCCAGTATTGTCTCACAGTAACTTAGGAGAACACTTGTGGTCGTGTTACGCACGAATGCATACGTCAGACTCTCCCTATATAGTAAATGCCCCAATGTTAAAAAAAACCTTCTTTGTAAATGTAAGAGAGTGGCCCGTCTTAACCTGGTGGTTGGTAGACTATTTATAAATGTGTGGTGGTGGATTTTTTGGACAAGGGCTGGTAGTTCATTTTCAAGTATGAATGTGGTTGCTTTTATATTTTTTTACCAGGTAACTGAAAGTTCATCTTTAAAGGGATATCAGCAGCCATTAAAGAAAATCTATGAAGTCATTTGTGGCGACGACAACCCCACTTCCCACCTTTCCACCCAATTAATAAACAGTTAAGCATTAACACTATAGTTATATAATTAATGTATGATATATAGAGATATATCATTTCAAAAAGTAGGGCAAATTTTAAACAGTGACATCAATCTTATGTAAACTAGGCCAGACACAAAAGTAATAATGCACTGATTTTCAGGGACGTCAGGCATAAGGGGTTCCAGAAACGCTAAGTTGTTGATATACAGTAAAACCCCTCTTCTGGGACACCCCGCTTAAGGGGACACCCCGCTTAAGGGGACAATTTGCTCGGAACGGAAATTTTTCCCACTATTAAGAGTTTATTTTAACCCCGCTTAAAGGGACACCCCGCTTAAGGGGGCCACCCCGCTTTAGGGGACAGTTTTTCGGTACAGAAATGCTTAAAAACCCCGCTTAAGGGGGCAGTTTGGAAGGACATCATATCAAAAACACTCAAAATCCAAGCAGGGTTCATACATAGACAGCCCAATAAAATTCCAGGCTTTTTCCAGGCTTTTCCAGGCTCTAATATTTCTTTTCCAGGCACATAATAATGTTAATCAATACCATCTTGCTAGTGAAACAAATATGAAAATAAATAATCAAAACAGCTATATCATTAGCAAAAAGGATTTTTGGAAGTATCTAATCCAAGTCACTGAAGGCAGTCAGGTACCGTAGTTAAGGAAAGCTAATAATGTCCAGAGTTCCATAGACTAAACAAAAATGTTTTTATGCAAAACTAAATTTTCCAGGCTCTTCCAGGATTTTCCAGGCTCTCTGTAAGAATTACAGGCTTTTCCAGGCCTGGAAAACCCAAAAGCACAATTCCAGGCTTTTCCAGGTTTTCCAGGCTCTGTACGAACCCTGCCCAAGTTTATGGTGCCCGTTTGTACGGGACAGACAGAACAATAGACTGAGCATTCCCGAGCGGGCCCGGGTGGCCAGAGTGTGTTTTTTCATGGTAGTAACCACATCTCTAGCGGGTCTGGGTGGGCCACAGTGAGTGGATATTAGTACCAGTGATTTTCGCGCCTGCTGAAGGTGCCAGGTAAGAGGCCCGCTTACAGGTTAGCTGTGGGCGACAAAGGGAGGGCTGGGGGCTTTGAAGGTGCGGTATTCAGTGAGCCGTCGCGGCTCTGGGCGGCTCACGATGAGTCATTTTAGGGCTGCTGATTTCTCTCTGAAGTTACTGGGGTGGGGGGCGGGCATTGACCGGGGGCATAAAAAGGAGCGAATTTCACAAGGAAGGTATATCCACCTTCAACCTCTATTATCTATTTTTATTTTTTTTGTATATTTATATTCATGTATATTATATAATTTATATTTATTTACTTAATTATGTGTTATTGATAAACATTTTAACCTAATAACCATCGTTTCCTTCATTTATGTAGACCTGTATTCTCTATTGTATAACCATTGACAGACTGAAAACCCCGCTTAAGGGGGCACCCCGCTTAAGGGGACACTTGGCCCGGAACGGAGGGTGACCCCTTAAGAGGGGTTTTACTGTACACAGGTTTTAAGACTTTTAAATCGTGAGGCAAAATCTTATGATTAAAGGATCTATGATTTCCGTATTTCCATGAACTCTGACATCCCTATTTTTAAAATAGGATTTTATCTGCGGCTGGTTGTCTATTTATAAATGCACGCGGGTGGTGTTATAAATTTACCTTTTCGGTCCTGCTGCTCCTCTTCTTGCTTCACCTGCTTCCTTTTCGGGGGGTCTTTGGTGGGCTGGGACGTCGTGACGACCGACTGTACCCCCAGCCTATCCTCCAGACGGGGTTTCTTACGTATCTTGCTCAGCCTGCTGCGGACATCACCCACACCCGACTCGGGGCTGAAGCTCGGGTCCTCCGGGGGGCTTCCCAGTCTCTGCTCAATACCGACGTGTAGGAGGTCCTCAGACCTCTCCTCCTCCCTTACCCCATCGTCCACAGTCACCTCGCGATGTGACGACCAAATACTGTAGTTCTTCTGCTTTTTGCTGCCCTTTTCCGACTTTCGCCGCTTCTCGCGCTGTTCGCTCTCAGCATGCTGCTCCTTCTCGTGCCCGGCCTCCTTGTCTTTGCTCTCTTTCTGCCGTTCCTTTAGGCGGTGACGGGCGTCGGACTGGTCTTCAGTGATCACTCGCCTCATTACTTTAGGTTCAGAGCTTGGCTCCTGGGATTCAAAGTCACTCGACGCCTTTTGCTTCACAGGCATGCCCAGCCTCTCATGTACCGACAGTCGACTCTTACTGGACTTTCCCTCGATGACAGGCTCTATAAACAAGAATACTATTAAAGGTCTACTCCAAAGACAAACATCTACATGTTGTAACCGTACATTATCAGAAGTGAATTTAATCCTTTCAGTCTCTGTATGTTTACAGTGAAATTAGATGTGATCACAGCGTGAAGCCTACTACTGCCATCATGTTTACAGTTCAAGTATCATTTTGGTTTCCAAGACAAATACCAAAGTTCAGTTTTACTTTCTTACCGATATCTATGTTAGAAGTTTTTTTTTGTTTTTTTTTAAAAGTTCATTTATTTATTCTGGACTTGTTTTAGGCGCGCAGGCCTGTCTTCCTCACAGCCAGCCAATGGAAGTCGTTTACATACGACATAAACAGTTACATAAGTTATTATAAAGTGATATAGAAGTAGATATGATTAAAGACATAAGTACCATGATGTGACACCTATCAATAGGTGCTCGGCAACTATACATTATTGTCTCCGAAAACATTATTTTCCACAATCACCTACTTCCCTCTATTGTCACAAATTAATGCCTTAAAATTTGGTAGCTATTACCAGCAACTTTAGATGAACCTTGATAAAAATTATGAAAGGTATGTGTATATAGTATCAAATTAAAGCTCCTGATGTCAGGGATGCATTAAATGTAGAGCCAGTAAATATCTGGAAACCCCGTGTAAGTAGACACCCCGCGTAAGCAGCCACTTTGGCCTGGATCGGAGGGTGGCCGCTTATGCGGGGTTTTACTGTATGTCTGCCCTCTTTGATATAGCAAAAAAAAAAAAAAAAAAAAAAAGCGCCCTCGTCATATTTCTCAGGGCTTGGTGATGAGAAACAATTTTTTTTTTGGGAGTGGCCTAAATGAGACGTAGCTTGGACCACATGCATAGAGTTAAACTCACATCCATTGGGCATCTCCAGTAGCTTTTAACGCATTCCTCTTAAATTTCTAGTGAGACAGAATGGTTTATAATTCTGACAGGTTTTTTTCCTTTTATAGTTCTAAGCGTTTAATATGGGACAAAAAACTAATTTTTCTAACTCGAAAAAAGTAAATCGCTCTTAAGTCGTGAATAACCGGCTGATCTTTATCAATAAAACAAAACTAGAAAGCTAGGACCTGGGCCTATTTGTAGGTATACTTATCATATACCTGTGTCATGGCTATGATTGCCAGTTGTAGAATGAAAATCAGAATTTCTCGATGAAAAAAATTGAGTAGAAAGTCTAAAAAAAAAAAGAGTAAAGCATTAAATACGTGATTTTCTTATTTTACTGCATTTGTGGCATATTGCAGAGCTGGCAACTGCAAATAATTACCTCTGAATTACATTTATTATTTTTTATCTTTCATTATTATCATTTCTTTTACATTTAGTCAATAAGATAACCTACCGCCGTTACCTATGGTGCTTTATCAACGAAACACTCCTTATTTGGAGTCAAACTTGTTTACTTATAATGCAAGTGTTTTAATGAGAACTATGACGTCAGGTCCGAAGTTATTTGACAAAATAACATGGCACCAGTTTTAGAATCGTAGGACTAAAGGGTTTTGTTATGTAATTCTCGTCATTTCTATTGACTTATTTTTCGAAAATCTAATATTTTACGAATGCTGCATGTGATTGAACTAGATAATGTGATTTTACCCTTATTAAACGCTCAGGGCTATAGATAACACAGACAACTATTTGAGAAAAATTATTCCGATGGACCAAACAATTCTGATATCTACTGAAATCAAGTAATACCTCCATGTGTCTTTTGAGTCTCAACAGTATTGTAATTGGCTAAATTGCTCAATAGCTTGTACATGTTTCCTTATCTGATTAGCTATATTGACGAACCAAGTGGTTGGTTTCACTACTATCAACAGACAACACCACAGTAGTAAAGACAGCCGAATGAGACTGTCATTTTTTTTTGGGGGGGGGGGGGGGGGGGGGGGCAATTTCTAAGGGAATATTGTGTCAGACAATCACCGAATTCGGCTATATGGCCATTCTTCCACTCGGGCCCTAGACCCTTACTCCTCATTCTTATGGCGGGTGTTAAGCCGAATGGGCAGTGGGTACCATTTTTGTGTAAGTCTTTGGTATGACCCGGCCGGGGTTTGAACCCACGACCTCCCATGCTCGAGGCGAACACCCCTACCACTTGGACACGGAGCTTGGTCATAGCGCAAATATCAACGCAATGCCCGGTACGATTTAAATACTAGACTAAAAGTGCACCGATGGGGTAACACGTTATACTTACCTTTATTGAAGGTGATGTTGATCTGGGGACTGTGTGAAGACTCGGTCTTCTCTGTGTTTGGACTGGTCCCACGCCCCCCTTTCAATTTGCGGATAATTTGCCGGGCGTCCTTTTTCTTGGCACCACTATTTTCCTCGATGATAATCCTTGATGATTTCACATTGTCTGTTTTTTTCTGAGATCCTGAACTTTCCTCTGAGCCCCCTCGCCTGTCTACACTTCGTGAGTGAGAAGGTGTACCTTTGTTGCTTTGACGACTATCTCTAACTCTATGACTGGTTGAGATCTCATCATAATCAGACGGACCCCTGACCACTTTAGTGATTGACCTTATCTTCTGTGGGGGACTATCTAAATCACTGCTAAAATCACTCAAGTCACTCTCCGGCAATGTAAGTTTTGGTCGTTGTGCATCTGACCGTTTGCCAGTGGCGTTAGAGGACTGTTTTCCCACACTCCCGGAGCGGACACTGTACTCTGTTTTCTCGCGTCTTTCAGGCGCGGGTCTTTTCCGCGACTCAGCTCGCCTGGTGTCGTTTTCCCGCCTCGGTTCGTCCCTCCTGAGCTGCTCATGGTGTGGCTTGCCCACGTTCATCTGTTCGGACTTTAATTCGGCTCTCTTGTGGGGCTCCTCGCTGGACACAGTGAACCTCTTCTGAGGCTCGTCTCGCGGCGCGGCCCGCTCTCTCTTTCCCTCGTCGCGCCATGGCTCTTTCTCTCTGAGCTGCTCGCGTCGCGGGTCTTCTTTCCTAAGCGGCTCACGTCTCACCTCCTCCCTCCGCTCATAGTTCTGTTCCTCCTTCCTCGCTGGCCTGCGCCTAGAATCGCCTCTCTGATCTCTTCCCTCCTGTGAGATTCCTTTGGTCTGAGGTCGATTTTCCCCAGGGTACTGCCTCCTCTCCCTACCGGAGAGGTCCGGTCGGCTGCGACGCCCGGACTCAGTTTGCCTACTGGAGTAATTGCGTCTCGACCGGTCATGGCCCACTGAAGGTCTCCGGGTCTCTAGGTCTCCGCTCCTACGCCGACCGCTGTGGCGTTTCTCCCGCTCACGGACCACCCTTAAGCGTCGTTCTCGTTCTATGTCGTCCTTGCCTCGTTCGATGGTCTTGTACTTGTCTCTCCGCCCCGAGTCGGAGTCAGAGTCGGAGTCGCTCATGGAGGAGGAACTCGTTGATGAGGATTCTGACCCCGATGTGTCACTACTACTGTCAGAACCCGATCCCGAGTTTGATGACCGAGACAGGCTTCTTGAGCTGGAGCGCCCATTTGCTTTTGTATCTATTCCTTTCCTGTGGCTCACTGATGTTGCACCCTTAAGCTTACTTTCTGCTTCAAGCAATTTAGTCTGGCTCTGCTTAGTATCTATCCTAGGTTTTGGGATATCTTTTGGTTGCTTCTCAGTGACATCATTAGCTTTTCGATATTCAGCTTGTCGTGTGCCTTCTTTTTTCTGTTGCTCAGAGTTTAATGTGGGTGTAGAGCACGTGGCACTATGGACAGATTTGGCAGTGTTCCCTACAGAAGGGCGACCAGATACTGCTTTGGACGATTGACTTTTTAATTGTGGCGCGGCGGGCTCTTGCTTAGCTAATGGGTTTGAGCTTTTGCCTACATTGGCAGCGGCAGGCCCTGGAGACACGTTTCTTTTCATCCTATCCGGGGAAGGCGCATTGGGGATCCTCTTTGGAGACGGTACCGGTGAAGGAGCTGGAGGAGGTACTCGTGTGTAGTCGGGTTTTATCGGACCTGCTGTCTGTCGTGAGGCGTCTGCTTCAACTAATTCACTAGCAATGCCTACGACTGGTGGTGACTCAGGAGGCGGAGATACAGACTCCTTCTTGGGCGGGAGGTCCTTGCTCTCACTCGGTTGAGTTGGCGAGGGTGGGTTTTCTTGGTCAGGCGAATGAATTTCACTGTCACTGTCTTTCTGTGGCTTTGGTTCGTCTTCCTCATCTTCCGATGACGAACTAGAGCTGCTCGATGAGCGGGTATCCTTCGCGGAAGTGACGCCGTAGTCCATGTCACTCTCATCGCTATCTGAATCTGATTCAAGGCGACTGAACCTTGCCGGACCTGAAAGACAAATATTATAAAATAAAATATTTGTGTTTCCATTTGAACTACAACAAAAATATACGTTCCTCCCCTAGAATGCAAGGCGTTATAGGTCCGTATCTTAGGTTGATGCTAACTGAAATGAGAATATTGTAGTCTATCCTAAAAACAATAAAACAATTTTTGTTCTAGCCACGTCTTCAATACTAAAACAATTAAACAACAATTTAATCCTTAACATCCATTTACATTTCACCATTGAAAACCACTGGTGGTTGACCTTTGTACAATTACTTGATTTCGAAAATAGAATAGTACACAATGGTTTAGTAACTTGCACGAAAATTTAATTATCAGAAAAGACACAATGGGGATTTCATAAGAGCTCTAATACTACTTATCAAATGTATAATTGCCGATGCATGCAACATACATGTACATGTAAAATGTTGATGAAAATGCACATGTTTCAATGTGTTTTCCATGATATATAAATGTAACCTATGACAAAACCATACTTTTTCTCTGATACCCTTTGCGTTTACAAAATAACATTAATAATGATATCTAAGAGAGCTACTCATGACAAAATTCACCTTTGGGTTTTTCTTGCTTAGGAGGCTTTTCTTCTACTGGTTCTGCTTCGGCTGTCAACACTATCAGGTTTTGGGGTTTAACACTAAACTGGCCCTGGTTTCGTGGCCCAAGCTGGTTCCGTGGTCCCGTCTGGATTCGCCCTCTGAACCCCCCACGTCCACGATGGAAGTTCTGTCGGTGCATATGTCGAGGCGGATGCTGGTGAAAGTTTGGTCGGTGAGGGGATCCAGAAGGCGGCTGATCTCTGTAAGGTGACACATTGCGAGTGATGGCTGAGACAGACTCCACCGGCATACAAGGGGTCTCTGGTAGGGCATGGCAATTCTGAAATAGAAACCCAGAGTAAAACAAATTGTTACAATAAGAAATTACATGAAAAACTATGCATCGTGTATCATACATTACCAGTCAAACATCACGTAGCTTACAATTCAATTTCAATGTTTACCTTTAATACATGGCTGCCATTGAGCATGTTTATGTGCTTTTTGAAAGCTTATTTTCAACCTTAACCATGATAAAAATGAATATCTTAAAATCTAGGGTGTAAGTTGAATACAAGGAAAAATTGAATTGATCAGACCACTAAGTTTTGTTCAACAAGTGCATAAAATGTTTAAATATATGCATAACAAGCTAGAAGTCCTAGATAGACAAAGCACTAGAAAAACAAGCACTTGCCGTTGGTTCCAATACTGTCTTCTTTGTCCTAAGAGCTGCAACACGCAGGGCTTCAAGGTCAATGTCATCTTCTTTGCTGGGTGGCGGTTTGGGTTTCTAATTTATGGAGATAAATAGACCTATTATTAATGCTGGAGTAGAACTCATGAGAGATACTGATATCTAGGAGCTTGGAATACGATATATTCTATTCTAATACCTAACACCTTACTGAGATACAGATACATGCTTATGCGGTCAGGCTCTCTTCTCAAATGGTTACCAGTCAAAGTACCACCTGGAGTCAAAGTACCACCGTAATCGGCGTCGAGGTGTGCAATTCTCAGGTATGTCCTGGGTTATCAATTATTACAAGTACGTTGAAAGCTATGTTCATTTCATAAATACGATCAGGCACAACTCAGCGGCCTCAGCGTAAATGTGGATATCGTTTATTGCAATAAATCAGACCCAATAACTTGACATTACTGTGTGATAGTTCAGTATGATGAAGGTAACGTACAATATAAAAAAAAAAAAAAAAAAAAAAATATAATATACAATTTGTTAATACAGAAAAAAAATAAAATGTTAGATTTATAGGTTTTTTTTAGTTTTTTTTTTTATTTGACATTAAGCAACAGCTCTGCACAAGGCAGGTCTTCCGCTGTAAATAGTATAATCAATGCAAATAGAAAATATCACTGATACAAACGTTAGGCATTTCAGTTATGCCAGGTCCACATACACCTAGCAGGGCAAGAGAACTTGACTTTTAGGTGGTAAAGCCACTACCCAAGCCACCGAGTGGTACTGTGACTACTCCCCTCTCAAATAGGTGCTCCGCGAATCTAACAACATTCTCAAAAAAAAATATGAAAGCGTTGTATATCTATTCAACATTGATAAATTATAACAGAATGATATCATTGAATGACAACAATGAAATATCATCAGTGGAGTGAGTGGTAGGACATCTACCTTTATTTTATTAAGGTAAATATAAAAATGTTGAACTCACCGGTTTCATCGATGCAAGCACTGCATTTCGCAAGGCTGCTAAATCGTCTTCCTACAAAGTAGCAAAGAGTATTGGTTGTAAAGTATGAAACATTTGCCCGTATTCTTTAGGTGTTTGTAAGTACAGTCGAACCCCCGAACGGACACCTTTGCTCGGAACGGATCTCTCTATTAGCTGTTTATTTCAAACCCTTGTAAGCGGTTACCCCATGTGAGAGGGCACTTTGGGCCGGAACGAAGGATGTCAGCTTACGCAAGGTTCTATTCGTCGAGTCAGCCTGGAAGTAGGTGGCGCTACGAACTGGCCTCTAGTTCTAGCGCGGCCATTTTGCAAGGCAACCTACCCAATGCTAAGCCTATGGCGAATTCAAAAGTCCATTCATGATAGTATTTGATGTGTGGGGATGTATTAAGTGACCCCGATACCAATCTCTCGATAAAACCAAACTACCCTGGCAGTTTCAGATCAATTGAATAAGTGATGGCCTCAGTTCAGCCTCCGAACGCGATGTCAACAAATCGTCGAAACAACGATTCTATTCGAGTTGGCATGTTTAAATCATGTCTGGATAATGTAAATAATCTTATTTAAATAATTGCATGTGTAAATTACACATTAGAAGGTAAATTAGTAGAGTTTTCCACCATTTTACACTCTGACAGCGATTTGTGGTCACCAGCAATATGGCGGACAGTGTCCGTTGTCAGGGATATTTGCATAATTTGGAGGGGAATTTAAACCGGAAGTCACCAGATGACTCGGAGAATCGTATGTTACTGGAAAAAAAGCATATTGCTACCAGTTGAAGTGCATATAGACAACCGCGAACGTGATGATTTTCACTACGTTTCGAAGCGGCCGACTTTGACGTACCATGTCACAGAGCATTTACAAAATAGAATTGCAATGTCCCAAGCATAGATCCTACGCCCTGCTTCTTGTATTAGTGAGCACAAGCGTCACAAAAGATATTCGCGGAGAGTGACAGAACTCCATAGGTTTAGCACTAAGCCTTGTTTTTACTGGCCACCGGAAATGGTGATTTGAACACGGGTATCTGCCATTTTAGCAGGTTCACTTTGGCTCCCTATACCGAGTTTAGGCACAATTTGGTTGTCTTGCTAAATCTTGTTAGGTTTTGAATAATCGCATGCATATTTGCCGCGATGTCTTGAGGTGTCGAAATCAGAATTAAAAAATATTGATTTCCCGCGAAACGGCAACAGGTAAAAGTGAAGGCTTATGTTTGACCGTAGAAAATTCCATGAAGGATTTTTCAAATTCTTTCAAGACCATGTCAAATGCTTTTTTCAGGTAATGAATGTGCTATATACAAAGTTTCATGTGAATTTGGCTTTTTTTTACTTGCCCCAAATTAGTCATGTTGGAAAGTTTTCACTAAAGTGAGGTGAGGTGTGTGTGACCACTCACACTCACTATTGCACCAGTGGCCGTGCTACATGACCTGTGCGACTTTTTAATTTTGAGGAACTTTCCCTTTGAGTATCTTTATGATCTTAGGCTTATATGACTGCTATTGATTTAGGCTGTATGTTGGTGAAATCAGAATTAAAAAATATCGATTTCCCGCAAAATGACAATAGGTCAAAGTGAAGGCTTATGGACTTATGTTGAACCTCCAAAATATCCATGAGGGACTTTTCAAATTCGTTCAAGACCATGTCAAATGCATTTTTCAGGTCAAGAAAATGACAATAGGTCAAAGTGAGGCAAAAGAAGAGTATTGTTTGGTACAAAAAGGTCATTGTAAGGTCCTATATAGGTCATCTGGGGGTCTGTTTATCGGTGAACTGTTACAATCTTTAAAGGAAATTATGTGAAACATAACAATCACCTTGTACAGAAAATTTCATGTCAAAATGACTAATATTAAATGAGGTATGTCAAATCAAACTTGATAGTCTCAACAGGTGAAGGCCTGTTACATGCCAAAAATTGTCCTTAGATTTGGTCATTTCATTGCAGAAGTTTTTGTCAGATTCTCCGATCCGGATGGACACTTCCGGTTCAAAATACCCTCCAAAATATGTAAATTCGCCTGACAACGGACACTGTCCACCATCTTGCCTGGTGAATACAAAGCGCTGTCAGAGTCTAAAATGGCGAAAAACTGTATTAATCTACCTTCTCCTGTGCATTCTGTACATGTAATAGTTAAAATAGGATTATTTACACTATTCAGACATAATTTAAACGTGCCAACTCGAAGAAAATCGCTTGTTTCGACGATTTGTTGACATCACGTTTATAGTCGAAACTGGGGGAAAACATAATCATTTGGTCTGAAATTGCCAGGGAAGTGTAATTGTGACCAAGAGAAATCTTCAGAAGTATTGAAAACATCCTCACATATTAAATAGTATCATAAATAGACGTCCGAACGCTCCATAGGCTTATCATTGCGTGGGGGATTCTCCAAAATGGCCGCCCAGGGAGTTTGTAACGCCACCTACTTCCTGGCCGGATCGGAGAATTTGCCTCACAAAAACTTGAATATCTTCGTAACCAGTAGTGATACAGACAAAAATCAAAAAGATTATCAAATCATTCAATGAGGCCCAAATGGCTACTTGGTTAGTTATGTAATTAAATCTGTTTTAAAATTTCACTAAAGTGCCTACTTGAGGTGTCACAGTGGTGGAGCACCAAAACATACACCGACCCTGCACGAATACGTTTTGTGACATAGGAGATAAGACATATCCCGACACTGTAAGATGTAACATAATACACCAAGACATGCCACGGCAAATCTATCGTGTTGGTGGAACCAGCCCTTAAGATATAACAAGATATACCACGGCAAATCCATCATGTTGGTGGAACCGGCCCTTAAGCCCATATTCTCTGATTATCGCTCACATTCTAACCTGCAGAAGTTTGAGTTTGTATAACTTATCATATGTAATTCAGGAACTCTTGGGTTTAATCTAGTCATTAAAACAATTATTTTGTTTATACTACAAATACCAGTAGGCATTTGAATAGGTTTAAAGGTAAATAATAATATCTGGAATTCTAGATCTACCGTTGAACACAGAACAGTGAGTTGACTCCCCCGAACAGATGAAAACTCAGAACATCGAGGGTCCCAACAGCGAAGCAACATGGCGATTGAGATAATAATGACTGTTTTAATTCTAAATAATGTAAGGCACGAGGATGGTTTAATGAATCTTGAATATGGCTATAGACTTTAAAAGTATGGTCTACTTCTACATCTAGATCTTGATCTAGTTGGTGGCAACGGCGGGCACTTGACTCGTCTTGACTTGAGTGAAGAGCACCATCAATACACAACACCAGACACTATGTTTACGTTAGGGGGATGTGGGTGTAAATATATAAACGAACTAAGACTTGTGGAAATACGTGGAAAATCTTTTAAATTGCTTCATGGCAAATGTTATGTTGTTTTCAGCATTTGTAAAGAAAGCGTGAACAAACCTCTTCGTCCGCCATTGCTTATCCTTTCTGCGCAAGCGCGAACAAGGCAGTTTAGCCGGATGTAGCAAACTGGTACCCTTTGCCTTTGAGGATGTGAGAGTGATTTTGGATACGACACCAGCACGTAAGAACCCTAAAGTACACCTCAAACTCGCTAGTTCTATTGTAGGGACAAACGAAAATCATACGTTCTTGTCGTTACTACGGATGTGTTCACACTGTTGGAAATCTTCTTTGGTAGACTCTAGTTCCACGGTTATCCGGTAGAGGTGTCTTCATTTAGCCACACTGCACAGCTAGAGCAACCTTCGAGATAAGGTTTTGCGAAACAACTAGCCGGAGCGGCGCAGTGTGTCATTTAGCTTGTAGTGCGGCCAACATTCACCAGACGGGGTTCCCACGGCCCCAGTCAGCTGTCCTGTGTGCCTTCAACCACAAGCGGTTTGTCTGTGCTGAGCTACGACATAGGAGTTGGTCGGGTCAAATCCCACACGGTATCTGCTGTGTGCGCCTCAAGCCAAGTTATTTTGTTCTATATAGGCTCTAAAGCAGAAATACTTTATGTTGATGTTTTATCATGGATGCCATTTTGGCTTGTGAACCCCCCCCCCCCCCCCCCCCGGAAATAACTTCAAGTTCAATGTGGAAATTACAGCCACAGAGAGATTGAGAACATATGGTATTGGCACGGACTTGGAACACCTGGATTAGAAACAACCGGCCTCTGGCGTATCTATCTCTGCCTCGGCATTGTTAGGGTTCGGATAACGGCCGCTAGACGGCGCTAGCATCAATTCGCGTTAGTTCCACATTTTCCCACCAAGATCGCCCCAGTCACTGCTGGTGGCATCAGCATAATCAGAACGTTCATATAAATTGTTTACATTTGTCTGCAAACGTTAACCACACTTAGCACCATAATTCCGACTCTTCTGTATGGGTATATACTTGGACCTTTTGATGAAATAGTTTATTAAGGTCTGTTGAGGTGGAAGAAATGTCAAAATCTGGATTTCCCATGTCAACACCCCTTCAAAATATGCCAATTGTCTAGAACCCCCAGCCCACTTACTGCCATAAAATTTACTTTACTGCCGATTCCAGATATATACCTATATGGGACAGTTGGAATTAGGGTCCTAAGTGCACTAGATTTTTTTAAAGTTACGGCACATTTTGTCTTAGAATAGTTTGGGCCGGCAGGCAAATTTCCCTGATTTCCAGGCAGTCAGTCTTGGGAAAAAAGTATTTTCAATTCATTCCCATGCCCCTAGGCCTTAATAAAGTATTTGTCAGTCGATTCCAGGTATGTACCTACATGGGACAGTTGGAATTAGGGTTCTAAGTTCACTAAAAGTTTTTAAAGTTACGGCACATTTTGTGTCAGTTTGGGTTGGGTCGGCAGTCAAAATTCCCTGATTTTCAAGGGGAAAATCCAGAAAATCCAGACTCTTGAATTGTTCCCATGCTCCTAGGCCTTAATAAAGTATTTGTCAGTCGATTCCAGATATATACCTATATGGGACAGTTGGAATTAGGGTCCTAAGTGCACAAGATTTTTTTAAAGTTACGGCACATTTTGTCTTAGAATAGTTGGGGCCGGCAGGCAAATTTCCCTGATTTCCAGGCAGTCAGTCTTGGGAAACAACTATTTTTAATTCATTCCCATGCCCCCAGGCCTTGATAAAGTATTTGTCAGTCGATTCCAGGTATGTACCTACATGGGACAGTTGGAATTAGGGTTCTAAGTTCACTAGATTTTTTTAAAGTTACGGCACATTTTGTGTCAGTTTGGGTTGGGTCGGCAGTCAAAATTCCCTGATTTTCAAGGGGAAAATCCAGAAAATCCAGATTCTGAAATTGTTCCCATGCCCCTAGGCCTTAATAAAGTATTTGTCAGTCGATTCCAGATATATACCTATATGGGACAGTTGGAATTAGGGTTCTAAGTTCACTAGATTTTTTTAAAGTTACGGCACATTTTGTGTCAGTTTGGGTTGGGTTGGCAGTCAAAATTCCCTGATTTTCAAGGGGGAAATCCAGAAAATCCAGATTCTTAAATTGTTCCTATGCCCCTCGGCCTTAATAAAGTATTTGTCAGTCGATTCCAGATATATACCTATATGGGACAGTTGGAATTAGGGTCCTAAGTGCACTAGATTTTTTTAAAGTTACGGCACATTTTGTCTTAGAATAGTTGGGGCCGGCAGACAAATTTCCCTGATTTCCAGGCAGTCAGTCTTGTGAAAAAACTATTTTCAATTCATTCCCATGCCCCTAGGACTTAATAAAGTATTTGTCAGTCGATTCCAGATATATAGCTACATGGGACAGTTGGAATTAGGGTTCAAAGTTCACAAGATTTTTTTAAAGTTACGGCACATTTTGTGTCAGTTTGGGTTGGGTCGGCAGGCGAAATTCCCTGATTTTCAGGCAGGCTGTGAGACTAAATGTGCCGTAACTTTAAAAAAATCTATTGCACTTAGAACCCTAATTCCAACGGTCCCATGTAGGTACATACCTGGAATCGACTGACAAATACTTTATTAAGGCCTAGGGGCATGGGAATGAATTGAAAATAATTGTTTCCCAAGACTGACTTCCTGAAAATCAGGGAAATTTGTGTGCCGGCCCCAACTATTCTAAGACAAAATGTGCCGTAACTTTAACACAATCTATTGCACTTAGAACCCTAATTCCAACTGTCCCATGTAGCTATATATCTGGAATCGACTGACAAATACTTTATTAAGGCCTAGCAGCATAGGAACAATTTCAGAATCTAGATTTTCTGGATTTTTCCCTTGAAAATCTGTGAATTTTCACTGCCGACCCAACCCAAACTGACTCAAAATGTGCCGTAACTTTAAAAAAATCTATGGCACTTAGAACCCTAATTCCAACGGTCCCATGTAGGTACATACCTGGAATCGACTGACAAATACTTTATTAAGGCCTAGGGGCATGGGAATGAATTGAAAATAATTGTTTCCCAAGACTGACTTCCTGAAAATCAGGGAAATTTGTGTGCCGGCCCCAACTATTCTAAGACAAAATGTGCCGTAACTTTAAAAAAATCTATTGCACTTAGAACCCTAATTCCAACTGTCCCATGTAGCTATATATCTGGAATCGACTGACAAATACTTTATTAAGGCCTAGGGGCATAGGAACAATTTCAGAATCTGGATTTTCTGGATTTTTCCCTTGAAAATCTGGGAATTTTCACTGCCGACCCAACCCAAACTGACACAAAATGTGCGGTAACTTTAAAAAAATCTATGGCACTTAGAACCCTAATTCCAACGGTCCCATGTAGGTACATACCTGGAATCGACTGACAAATACTTTATTAAGGCCTAGGGGCATGGGAATGAATTGAAAATAATTGTTTCCCAAGACTGACTTCCTGAAAATCAGGGAAATTTGTGTGCCGGCCCCCACTATTCTAAGACAAAATGTGCCGTAACTTTAACACAATCTATTGCACTTAGAACCCTAATTCCAACTGTCCCATGTAGCTATATATCTGGAATCGACTGACAAATACTTTATTAAGGCCTAGCAGCATAGGAACAATTTCAGAATCTAGATTTTCTGGATTTTTCCCTTGAAAATCTGGGAATTTTCACTGCCGACCCAACCCAAACTGACACAAAATGTGCGGTAACTTTAAAAAAATCTATGGCACTTAGAACCCTAATTCCAACGGTCCCATGTAGGTACATACCTGGAATCGACTGACAAATACTTTATTAAGGCCTAGGGGCATGGGAATGAATTGAAAATAATTGTTTCCCAAGACTGACTTCCTGAAAATCAGGGAAATTTGTGTGCCGGCCCCCACTATTCTAAGACAAAATGTGCCGTAACTTTAACACAATCTATTGCACTTAGAACCCTAATTCCAACTGTCCCATGTAGCTATATATCTGGAATCGACTGACAAATACTTTATTAAGGCCTAGCAGCATAGGAACAATTTCAGAATCTAGATTTTCTGGATTTTTCCCTTGAAAATCTGGGAATTTTCACTGCCGACCCAACCCAAACTGACACAAAATGTGCCGTAACTTTAAAAAAATCTATGGCACTTAGAACCCTAATTCCAACGGTCCCATGTAGGTACATACCTGGAATCGACTGACAAATACTTTATTAAGGCCTAGGGGCATAGGAATGAATTGAAAATAATTGTTTCCCAAGACTGACTTCCTGAAAATCAGGGAAATTTGTGTGCCGGCCCCAACTATTCTAAGACAAAATGTGCCGTAACTTTAAAAAAATCTATTGCACTTAGAACCCTAATTCTAACTGTCCCATGTAGCTATATATCTGGAATCGACTGACAAATACTTTATTAAGGCCTAGGGGCATAGGAACAATTTCAGAATCTGGATTTTCTGGATTTTTCCCTTGAAAATCTGTGAATTTTCACTGCCAACCCAACCCAAACTGACTCAAAATGTGCCGTAACTTTAAAAAAATCTATGGCACTTAGAACCCTAATTCCAACGGTCCCATGTAGGTACATACCTGGAATCGACTGACAAATACTTTATTAAGGCCTAGGGGCATGGGAATGAATTGAAAATAATTGTTTCCCAAGACTGACTTCCTGAAAATCAGAGAAATTTGTGTGCCTGCCCCAACTATTCTAAGACAAAATGTGCCGTAACTTTAAAAAAATCTATTGCACTTAGAACCCTAATTCCAACTGTCCCATGTAGCTATATATCTGGAATCGACTGACAAGTACTTTATTAAGGCCTAGGGGCATAGGAACAATTTCAGAATCTGGATTTTCTGGATTTTTCCCTTGAAAATCTGGGAATTTTCACTGCCGACCCAACCCAAACTGACTCAAAATGTGCCGTAACTTTAAAAAAATCTTTGGCACTTAGAACCCTAATTCCAACGGTCCCATGTAGGTACATACCTGGAATCGACTGACAAATACTTTATTAAGGCCTAGGGGCATGGGAATGAATTGAAAATAATTGTTTCCCAAGACTGACTTCCTGAAAATCAGGGAAATTTGTGTGCCGGCCCCAACTATTCTAAGACAAAATGTGCCGTAACTTTAAAAAAATCTATTGCACTTAGAACCCTAATTCCAACTGTCCCATCTAGCTATATATCTGGAATCGACTGACAAATACTTTACTAAGGCCTAGGAGCATAGGAACAATTTCAGAATCTGGATTTTCTGGATTTTTCCCTTGAAAATCTGGGAATTTTCACTGCCGACTCAACCCAAACTGACACAAAATGTGCCGTAACTTTAAAAAAATCTATTGCACTTAGAACCCTAATTCCAACGGTCCCATGTAGGTACATACCAGGAATCGACTGACAAATACTTTATTAAGGCCTAGGGGCATGGGAATGAATTGAAAATAATTGTTTCCCAAGACTGACTTCCTGAAAATCAGGGAAATTTGTGTGCCGGCCCCAACTATTTTAAGACAAAATGTGCCGTAACTTTAAAAAAATCTATTGCACTTAGAAACCTAATTCCAACTGTCCCATGTAGCTATATATCTGGAATCGACTGACAAATACTTTATTAAGGCCTAGGGGCATAGGAACAATTTCAGAATCTGGATTTTCTGGATTTTTCCCTTGAAAATCTGGGAATTTTCACTGCCGACCCAACCCAAACTGACACAAAATGTGCCGTAACTTTAAAAAAATCTATGGCACTTAGAACCCTAATTCCAACGGTCCCATGTAGGTACATACCTGGAATCGACTGACAAATACTTTATTAAGGCCTAGGGGCATGGGAATTAATTGAAAATAATTGTTTCCCAAGACTGACTTCCTGAAAATCAGGGAAATTTGTGTGCCGGCCCCAACTATTCCAAGACCATAGAAAAAAGGATTGCAAATAAACACCTTAGGAAAGTAAGTCATGATTATACACTTAGGAAAGAATGAATGTATGTATTTCATGTGAAATAAAGAAAGAGCTTGCTCAATCAAAAAAAAAAAAAAAAAAAAAAAATGAATGTAGATATTAACATGTTCACCAAGACCGAAAATCATGGCTAGACACTCAGGATATATATTCAAATAATAATGAAGTGTACTATAATTGAAATAAAGAAAGCTTGCTCAAAACAAAAAAAAACCAATAAAAAAACCCAAAAAAAAACAACAAAAAAACATCAGCAGCGCCACTTTAAACCCTGGTGGCTCAAAATGGAACTATCGCCAAATTTTTCCTAGCGGATCATACGGAAATTAGCGCTCTACCCGCGAAATGCACTCAAGCGTAGCCGAGGCGAAGAGATCGTTGAACAAACACGGGAATGGCCCGCGTTTCCTATCCATAGATATAAGTCCGTGGTATTGGTATTGGCCATGGAATGGTACTGGGAAGCTGTGTGCGGAGGTTTGGACCACTATACATACTGGGTTGAGTGAGGCTCAACTTATTGTCTTTGTTGTTATACACCACTCGCCTCCCAGATCTTTCGCGGCGCTAGTATATAGCGCTTGCTATAAAAAAAATCCTGAGCGTTTAATATGGGACAAAAACCTTTTTTTTCTAACTTAAAAAAAGCAAATCTCTGTTATTTTGTGAATAACAGGGCGATTCTTATAGATAAAACATCGTTAGAAAGCTAAGACTTGGGCCTATCTATTGTTATATATCTGATATTCCTGTGTTATAACTATGATTCCCTGTCATAGATTAAACATTGGAATTTCTTAGGTAAAAAACACTAAAACATGCTACCTTCCTATCTTCACAGTGATTTGATGAAAAATCTATCATGATGACCTATAGAAATAAGCATCTTATTTTGTTAGCTATTTCAAGACAATTAAAATGATACCTATATTGACAGGATGTGATAGCCATTTCCTGTGGTACCCGGGTACAGGAGCATTATGACAGATGACAAAGAGTTCAAAAGAGCCCTAAAAATGTGATTCTTTGAAATTATTGCATTTTTGGGATAAGGCATAGCTAGAAACAGCCAATAATTACCTCTAAGTAACATTTGATCAATAAGATAACTTACTGTTGTATTCTGTGGGGGTTCATCTACAAATCACTCTTTATTTGAAGTATCTATGCTGATTATTGAATGAGATAGGACTGATGGAAAATCAAGTCTTACTTGCTTACTTATAATGTCAGTTTATTCAAGCAGAAATATGACCTTAGGCCAAACTTCTTTGATAGAAGGACAGGTGGCACCACAATTTTTAAATCTTAGACCTGAAAGGTTCTGTTATGTATTCTTTATAAACTTCTCCTGATTTTTATGAACTTAATTTTCGAAAATATTATCTTTTGCAAATGCTGCACTTGGTTTAACTAGATATTGTGGTTTTACCCATATTAAACACTCAGGACTAGAGCGCCGGATTTCTGATTGGAGAGTGGTTATACACAAGAAAATAAAGTCTTATAAACTGACTAGAGAAATATCATAAGAGATCAGCATATCTGAAAGTCTATAAACAGAAAAGAACAGCTGGTTCAAGTTTTACTCTCCACGAGATTCTCACTCTCGTGGTGCCTCAGTCTCCAAGCCTAGATCTGGTTCACTCTGTCCCTATGTGCGGGAGAAACTCCAAACGGATCCGACAAAATTCTAACGTTTTATATGTGGTAGGTAAAAATAAAAACAAGTATTTCCTTGGAAACTGCCATCTCTGTATCATAGCAATCCTGATAATCCTGGCCACAGTGCCAACATAGACCTATAGGTGACATTTGCTGGTTGATACCTTGGGCACAATGAGCTCAGTCCCTCTAAACCAGGCCTATTCTTAGCAGCCACTTGGTCACTCTCCCGAGACATGTCTTGATTCAATACGGTTAGAGACTTTCTGTGGCTCCGGGAGGTTCTGAAGGTCTGTGGTAGTTTCACCTAGATCCAGCCCATCTTCCGGGAGACGCACGGACGCTGTAAGGCCCTGGGGCACACAGGGTACCGCTGGTCTATCGCTAGGCGCCGCCCGGTGACAGCCACCGGGTCCCGGAAAACTGGAAATTTCCTGAAAACTGGCATCCCTGATTCAGAACACCCGTTCAATATAATTTGAGATTACTGTTCTAAAGTGAATCCTTAAAAACAAATAAAAAAAGGTATAATGTAAAGTATAATTCAATCACATAATATCATATAATTCAATCAGGCATAACTTTATTTACAGATCTTTACTATATACATACATGTATATGCATTTACAATTTCAATTGCAGCGGCTGGAATAACCTCTTCAACCCATATAGATATAATTGAAATTTCTATGAAAGTGCTACCTATGAATCTTGAAGTAACACGTCCATTGTGAGGATCTATTGTGACGACATCGTAACTAGTAGTTTTTTTTAGTTTTTTTTTATACTGGAGTTTTCCATTAGGCATGTGTCACGCCTGCATTCAATTGTCTCCAGTCGCGATAATTCCTGTATAGCCTTGTTCATATAATGGACTTACAATTTCGCTGTTGGATCTTATTTGTATAAATTTAAGCTAAACTTAACTGGTAACATTCAAGTTTGGCCTTGATTACTATTGTTTAGTTTAATAGTGCGTAGATAAATATGACTGACCTTTGTCAATCACGCAAAGTTTATCCTGAATATTCCGAATTTCTCCTGACAAAGTTGTTTTCCTTTCTTCTTTTTAGCTTTAAAAGCTATATCATATTTATAACGTCACACATATCTGACTAGATATAACTTAGCACCAATTGATATATATGCAATAGTTTTACATAATCTTGTATTTTTAAAGACCAATGACAAAATTAGTCTCGAGCAATATCACAGAAGTAACATTCCCACTTCACAAAATAACAAAGTGTCCGATGAATCTACACTTTATGGCAGTTCTGTGTGTAATAGTTTAGAAATTAGTGAAGCAGTATACACATCTACTACTGTTCGAAGATACATTTGGGACATTGAAGTGATCTATATAAATCTTGACCTGTGTTAATCTAAAAAAAACTAAATGTCACGGACTTAAAAGATAATATTCATGACATTTTTCTGTTATAAATAATAGGAATATAGACAACAGATGAATTCCTGTCAAGGAAATATGAACATCCATAAGACAATGAAGATGAAAGAAAAAAAATACAATTTTTGATGACCTCCATGAGGTATCGCTAGCTATTAACAGCCTGGTGGATGGCTGAGCTAAGCATGTGGTTACGGTACTGCACACTAAGACCAGTCATCCAGAACTTTAGCACAGCTTTGTCCTCCTCGTTAGCTTCAACGACCTGCAGTAAACGCCGTGTGTCGTCGTCTGAGCGGCTGCCCCCCGCCTTGGTGAACTTAAACAGCACCTTCACCTTACTGTAAGGCAAAGCAAGAATAACAAAGTCTCAGTCAATTCAGCGTCAAGCATAAACATAAGCCCCCATAACGGAAAGCCTGAAGGATCACAGCAGTATCACCCGTAATCACAAAATTCAACAAACTACACTAATGTACTATTTTAATGGACTTATCTAAAAGAAAATAATACCCCCCCCCCCCTCAATGAAATAGTTTATATTATGACAACTCCATAAGATTTACATGTACCATCGGTCAGTCTCCTTCGCATACCCTCATTCACTATAAACCATACACACAGAGGACCAAAGGACCTCTCAACCACAATGATTGCCAGTGTGCCGACAAAAGCACATGAAGTGATGCCAGAAACAGAACCCTAAATATCCAGCAAAATCAGGAACCATCTGCAGTAGCCTAGGGGACCATAAAAGAGACCATTAAACCTGTAGTGCCAGTATGATTCTCCAAGTATTGACCCCTATACAATCAAGACCCGATTTCTTTTCGGCCAACCCACCCCGACCACATCGAAGTATTTTAGCTACCAGAAACAAAAATGCCCCTGCTAGTCTAAACCTTGGGGTGCGAGAATCACTGGTTCACTATATGTCATAGTCCCACATGATTTGATGTCATCCGAAGCCCTTTATTTTGAATTCATAGAATCATTTATAAGATTTTGTTGGTCAAGAAGCTGAACATTCATATTTCGAGAAATGCAGTAAGTCTGCAATTAATGGGTTGGTTTGCTTTTACTTTCTTTCATTAACATGCATACAATGGTTAGCTGCAGTTCTAAAACTTCAACTCAAGGCAGTATCAGCAAGGGACACAGACATAGCCTCGACTTTTACTTTTTTTTTAAAATTTCAAGATATTCACGATCTATTTCATAACATATCTTGCATTTCTATAGTACAACGTATTTCAAAGAGTGAACAGTTGCAATTGTCATATTCTATTTGGTTTGTGGGTATTCTGTCACTTAGTAATTGATTTTTATCAATTCAACCATCAGTTATCATCGGTATTCAATAATGCACGCAATGGTTCTACAATAGACACTGCTTTCATGTAACAGAGCAAAGATTGGTGTATTTCATATATTGGGACAGCGTGGTTGTGCCTACTCCAGAGAGCATATCTGTTTTTAATAGAAATTTTACAACTTACTTCATCCACTCCTCCTTCAGACATGTGAGACAGTGGTCGACCACACTGTCAGCGAGCTGCTCGTTTAGTAGGGCCTGTTCTATCATACACAGCACAGCGGGAGCTACAAGCAGAACGATAACACCATCAGATACAATGTACTGAACAGCCTGGGTAAATAGTACAAGTAGACTGAGATAATCACACCAGAATGTCAGTGTCAGAGGGAATACAGATCTTGTGAACACAAATCTTATATGTGCCTACCGGATATATATATGTATCAGTTCTTGTATGGATATGCCTGAAAAACTCGACATTGTTGAGAGGCATTGATAATAAAAAAAAACTTTTAAAAAACAACAACATTGTGCTAGAGTACAAATCTCAGACATATCCTGGATTCAAAGAAACAGGATACCTAGTTTTCAATTCTTTTAAATGATAAAAATAATAATAATAATAATAATAATAATAATAATAATAATAATAATAATAATAATAATAATAATAATAAAAATAATAATAAAAAAATACACACAAAAACCTATGCTAACTAGTGGTATGTTCTGTCGCGAAACCCTTGAACGCACCTTTTTCTGGCATGCACATTGGAGAGGACACGGTGAAATTATAAAGTAACAGAGGATCTCTCTCTGGATCGAAGGTGGTGGCCTCGGCACCCTCCATTCCTGCGTCTTCCATGTCCTCGACAGATGTGACGTAGTGGTGAATAGGTTCCCCCGACTCCTCAATGTCCAGGGTGACGTAGAGAGACGCGTGCTTCGGCAGACTTTCGCCCAGACGCATGCCCAGAAAATTACACCGCCAGGAGTCGACGTAGGACGTGCTGTAGTAGATGGCCCGGCAACAACCTCGTGGCAATAACTCCTGTTAAGAGATTTGTCAATACATCTGTTTAGGTCATACTTTACCTACGATTAGCTAATAACAGTATGGCAGCCAATAGGTCATAATCCCTGCTTGTGCTGCCAGGAATGGGTAATTACCCGATTGCATAACTTGGTAGAGGTATGAAGGGGGATTGAGGTTCTAACGAGCCATGGGGCACTTATGAGTGCCCCAGGAATACATATTCTGTTACTCGATATATCTTTTATATGGCGTATATAATGATATTAGTATCATTATATAGAAATATTTACTGAGACACTGGAAGATGAATATTTATTAGATCACATGATCTCTACATGTTTTATTCGCGGGCATTTCACATCCTCCGAGTTCGCCATTGTGTACGTTTGTCTCTCATACACTCTGACAAATTTGGCTTCTAGCTCAGAGATGAATGAGCTCAGCTTCCCAGCCTCGGCCCGCTTCCCTTAATTTGATATAATCTAGCAGTTTTATCTAAGAACTGTATCGCTCTGGGACCTGTAGAGCCGATTTACTGTATCTTTTTCACTGAATAAAAACCTTAACACTTGTACACTTTACTTGCTCTCTGAGTCTTAGTTGACGTTCCATTACCTTGAGACTGTCTATGGTAGACCTGACGAGACCCCTCTGACGCCCTCGGATGATGACCTGGTTACCGATGATCACATGATGAGCCAGTTTGTGGAACTCCATATAGCCCAGAATCTGTATAAATCAGAAGACTTGCAGTTAGATACTACTACACACACCCTCCGCAACATACACTATCAAGATTACACAAGGAAGTGGAATTTGAAAAACTTAAAGCCATTTCAGGCCTGCAGAATTATTTCAATAAGTTGTTAGAGTACACGAGGTAATAACAACGTTATTTAATCGTATATTGTAATTGCAAGGCAAGCATATTCAGTGAACACGGAAACCTAGATATGGTTTATAAAATCAAATCAGACACAACACTTATCCTACTAGCTGGACCATTACATACCCTCAAGAAATATGTATCGGTGACTAACCTAAGAACGGCCTTAATTAAAAGATACTATTTATGAATATATTCTGCCACTATTAATAACAAAAAACATGGACTTGGATGAGCAGGAAACAAGTGCAGCATTTTATTTGGATTGACTTCCTCTCACAAAAACTTACCCGCAGCAAGTGGCGCAGAGAAGTGAAGCGTGGACCATCCTCATTCCAGGCGGGAAGATCAAGGTCGGCATCACCTTCCTCCAGACTCTCGTCCAACACGTCCTTCTTACTGAACAGCTTGACGAAACCCTCTTCCGTTTCTGTCATAAGTGTAGATCGCGATATCTTATCTTTCGTCATCAATATAGATTACTTAGTGGCAATTACGTTGTTCAACAATTAATATTTTGCAATTATTTCTATATATGTATTTTAATTGGGTTGTTCCGTTGAGGTCCCGAGAAACGTCTAGGTGGGATGCAGTCGTACACGTACGCCTCGTTATATACATCTATCTTTATATATGTACTTGTAATTCAGTATATATTTGTATATCACAGTATATATCGGCACGAACTAAGTCACCTAAATTGCCCAAGGTTTATTTCCCTCATATAGGTATTCATGTCAACAGTACAAATTATGATTTTTTTTTGCATCGGCTATGTTAATGTGTATGTGCCTCGTATTCTTAATACAATACAAATTATGGAAGAGCGTCCATATAGGATGAATGTATTTACTCCATTTTTTTCCTGAATGGAAAAAAAAGAAAACAATACTATTGGTATGTGGGATGACCCTCTCACCTTCTTGCTTTTCGAAGTCGATGATCGAGTCTTCCGTTGGGGGGCCCTCCAACAGACGCTCGGTGAGTCTGTTTCCACCCGCTTTAAGGATCCAGGTGAAGGCGCGGTGAAGCTTACAGAACACCAGTCTGTCGTTCGTCAGCTCTACGAAGGACCTGGTTGGAAGGAATACAGAGAAACCTATTTCAGGTGGTTGAATTCGGGAGTTTTAAGGTGAGGTTCCGCAATTTACTACACAAGGCTGTAATATGTCATTTACATCGACCTAAATATTTACGTTAACAATAATTTTATTTCCTATGATTTTTATTTTTGCTCCTTTTAAGAACTTTTTTACGGGGACATACATGGTAGTAACAAAAAGAACATATCTACTTGAATATTTCACTCAACTCTATTGTATGAGCTTATGATACAAAATTGTACCAATTGTCACTTGGAGCTTTCTCTAACTGGGAAATCGTATTTTCCTTGTCTATAACACTGTCCCTTCAATATTGACTTCAGGTATGGTGTAAACATGTCTGGCTTTACCAAGCTGGACAAATCAAAGATAAATTTTCTCAAAGTTTTTAAGGAATCCACACTAACATTAACTCCTTGTCACACATATCCACGTACCATAGAATACTTTTTTATGTTTAGTTGTACTCCTGTGGGTAAATATTTGGGTGTATAATTCATAATATATAAGTTTCTTTTAAAAATCTTGTGAATTACATCTACTACCTGGCAGGCTTGTTGGCGCCCCTACGTTGCTGGAGGAAGTTGGACGGATTCATGCTGAGGTTAAGGCGGTGAGCACGTGGCGGGCAGCGGGCATTTTCTTTGCCGTACACAACGTCGCCTTTCTCCTGCAGTCGGTCGATGACGTGCCGGGTCTGGGCCACCAGGAATGGCCACGAGTTCAGCAGAAAGATCTTATCCATCATGACAACTAAAATACTGTACCAGCGCTGGAGGCCACGCGCCTGTGCGTCCTTCACGAAAAAGGTGTGGGAAAGAACGTGCCCACGGTGGTCATCACCAAAGAAGATGGGGCCTTCCCGCCCGGGGCAAACCTGCACAACAAGAGCAATATGTTACGGGGGTTTCGTACCTTTAAGAACAAATTCCTATCAATCCTATAATGTACTTAAGAAATGTCGATTCAACCGTATAAGAAACACTAAATCTTCTATGTGACTTTATGTAAATTAACCGAAAAAAAGATCAAGGATTGGCTAGGTTTGCTTTGGGTGGCTGGGCGCCCGATAACGGAAATTGATAGCTACCAGACAGTCTGTGGTTTTAGCCTTTATAGCAATACCCTACTGATATGAGGTTATTTCCCACCAAGGTTTTTTTTTCGTGAAGTTCTCTCTGCATTTCTTTGTCTCTCTGCTATTCTTAGTCTCATGTGCCATTGGGGGTATGATAATCGTTCTCTGTGTAGGGCAGATTGGAGGCGGGGCGTGAGATTTACCCCCAAAATTGCATACACCCTTTATGGATGGTCCTCAGGCTGTTATGACTTGTGCGTGCGATATGTTGAAAAGGTAATTCTTGGATGGTGACTTACATCATTTGAATATATAATATTATCAGCAGATGCTGCAGAAATAATAGATACTATCTTTATCGAGTCTATAATTGGGTTCATCAGAATAGGAATCGTTCTCATCCATGAACAGGCATTTGATGAGCTTGGTTACTTCTTATAACAATTATAACAAGCTAATCATGATAATATAAGTGAAAGGAGCGGATACTAACCTCACAGCTGAGACTACGGAGACAGGCCTGCCTGACCATGGAGAAGACCTGAGGATGGTGTGGATGCTGTGAACTGATGTAGCTCACCCTTGCGTCATGATCATTACTAATAAACCCAGGCTGGAGCGATGGGAAACTTTGACAGGCCTGAAAATCACGATAACTCTCAATCCACAAGTGACAACCACCGTACTTGTATTCCTTCATACAACTTTATTTAGCAGGCGTGTAATCTCAAATGCATGACATACATCTAGGAATGAAAAGAGCTGATGGAAATTGACCTTAGCATGAAACTGGTCTCATCATCCGATTCATGTGTTTTATTTACATTTTATACACGTATAGTCACTTATGTATAATCACGATTTACACAAAATTCATTGCACTAACCTCACACTGGTCTGAATCTTTTGTGAAGCTATTAATGTTGTTTGGTGAGGTTGGAGTATCCAGGCCGCCATCACCAGACGACAATCTGGAGCTGAGATCAGAGCAGTCCTGGCTAGCGTAGTGCACTTCTTCCCGCGCTTGGCCGCCTTCAAGCACCTGCTGAGGGTCACGTGTGTGGAACGCCTGCGTACAGAACAAAATGCTGGGTCCATGGATTTCACAGAAGTGACAAAGCGATATGATAGCGTTCATGGCGCCAGGATGAAATTGTCTGTTACACTCTTCTCTGGCTTCTGAAAGGACAAAGACAAAAGTATAAATCACCATGTTTCAAGATTTCACTGTTTCCAATTTATTATTATCTAACTGGTGCTGTGGCGGTTGCCGGAGGATTAAATTACTAAATTACCCCATGACTTGCTTCAGTCCCTGTTCCCTACCCCCCCCCCCCCCCCCCCCACACACACACAACTCCACATCAGCCCTCATAGAGATGATTCCTGGGCCTGTTCGATATAAGAGGAAGTTATTCATACTGAAAATGTTGATCTCCATAATCAAACAAATGGGTAACACATCATGATCACTACGTTCTTTGTATATATGCAGTCTACATACATAAACGTTGATATTCAATAAACATGGTACACCCAGTTTTGCAAAAGACTACACAATGCAATGTTGCTTTATAATTGTGTATATTTACTTGGAGATAAGGGCTGATTCCACCAACATGATGGATTTGCCGTGATACATCTTGTAATATCTTACAGTGTCACGATATGTCGTGCCTCCGTTGTTGCAAAACATAGCGTACGGTATGTTGTCTTGTGTATGTTTTGGTGCTCCACCACTGCGATACCTCAAGACACATCGCAGCAAATATTTACTTGATTATTCAAGACCTAGCAAGATTTAGCAAGACAACCAAAATGTGACTGATTTCGCTATCTTGTGTGTTGGTGGAATCACCACTATAGTGTGAGGTTTGTTTGTTTATTTGTGGTTTAACGTCCCAGGGGACCCTGAGGCCAGTGAGGGTACACAGGGACCATCAATGATTTAGCTTTTCACTTTCGTAGACTTATTTCAGTCAATTCCTTTCAAATATTTTATAAACAATCAAAGAGACTTATCTCTTTCAAAAACCTAATGGTATCTTTCTTTGGAATAGTTTCAAACAACATTTTCATGTTTTTTAAAACTATTTTACAAGTAGGCCTACTACTTCTATATTAAAAGTCCAGTCATGTTCATGCATAGGTAAAGAATTCACCCCTGATTTCCATTCAGGGGTGAACAGCTGTTCTATGATATTAGGCGAGGCGCTAAGCAGCTAGGGAACCAGCGAGGAAAACTGAACAAAATGGCTGGCTTTGAGAACCAGCAAGATCTACTGGAAAACTACTTTTAAATACACAGTTATAAAGTAAGCGACAACTATTTTGAAGGTTGGCGAAGACAAATGGGTATATATTTATCGATTCAATTTCTTTTTCATACATGTCAGAATGCGGCCAGTCTGGAACGACAAGGCAGGGTAGGGGGTGTATGAAGTCGACACCCGGCCCTGTTTGGGGACAGGGTCGGGTATACTGGCTAGTTCATGCACACTACCAGTCTCTGGGCACCAGCTCTACATCTATACATCATGCAGGTAAAATGTTCACGGTCTCATCTCCATTGAGCTAGGTGAAGTATTTACCCCTCATCTCCTGTTTGTGACAGATCCTGTTGAGGTTGTGGACATGGCTGGTTACAGTTTAGTGCGAGAGGCTCCGACTGTAAAGCAGTGTCCGCGAGGCAGTCAAAGCCTCTCGGACTATAGTTACACTGGCTTTTCACCATGTAGTTTTTACATAACATTAGCAGAACTGGTCACCCCATCTAGGTGTCTGCTACTAGTGCTAGGTAAAGGTATTCACACCCTCATCGGTTTCCTCTCATCTCCAACTCTGTTGAAAGTGTTGTTCAACTTGTTGTGGATAGGGGCTATGTGTCTGCAGTTTGGCAGTTTCGGTTGCTTGTCCACTCGTTTCACTGGATTATTTGTACTACAGATATTTTAGGGACCCCATACCTCATACACAATAATGACAACATATTCTCTCGATTGTAGCTGAATCTGATACTTACTGAGTCCAAGGACTGTCACGATTTAGGGTTGGTGGCATGTGCCTTTGCGTCATGGTCTGTTTTCCTGCTGATCACATGACACAAGCACAGACGTGCACACTCTCCTAGCAGAGGTCCTGTGTTGTACTTCCAGAGGCGAGTCGTACACTGAATTTCGTGGCTCTGTTTGGAGAGTGACACACGGAACAAGTGCTCTTCTTGCTCGAAAGACGGCGCTTTACACTGGCCTCCTTCGCTATCTCCGTGCCATGCTGCAGGCTTGCAGATGATGTGCAGGCACTCAGCGTGGTCTCGAGTCTGAGGTGGTACGGCCAACTATCACCATGTGGCGTTACAGTTCATGCTTTATTATAGGCAACAGCATGAATATAGTATTCATGTCAACATAATAGCAACTACATAGATTTTCATGGGTCATTGAAATGAGTATTGATGTAATTTCTTGGGAAAAATAGGATTGTTGCCCCTCGCAAATATTCTAAGGGAAACTTATCTACATCCAACATCGGTGTCGCATATGGCCGACATTATCAACAACTGATCAGGTAGGTTTGTTTATCTTTATTCAATCACTCAATGTAAATTTCCCGAGCTTTGGACGTTGACGAATGAGTACAATGACATGGTATACCACCACCGAATACACTGTGTCCGTTATTTGTAATATCTTGTTGAAAACATATGTTGTTGGCTTGCTTTGTTTATGTCCGAATACAATCACTTTCAACTCACTTTGCTACATATGACACTACCCCCCCCCCCCCCCCCACACAAAAAAAGAAGAGGAAAATTCGCCCCGTTTTGTGCGTGCGGTCCGCGAAGTCGCCCTGTCCTTTTGAATTATCACTTTCAGTCACCGCATAGTATGTAGACGTAAGGGCTTACCACCTGATACTAGTGAGAATGCTGGACGATAAGCTTCGGAGCCGGCACGCCTCGCTTTTCCGCGCGTGAGCGACGGACCATACGATTTTTCTTAACTTCAGCCAGATGCCATTTTTTATTTCGGTAATAACCGCCGATCGGTGTGGCAGATTTTCTTCATATTTGAAAGGCGTATATGTCACATATGTCCCTAACTCGTCTAAAAGTTTCATTGCTTAATTCCTATGGGAAGTGCGTTATGCGTGTGACATTTTTTCCGATCGCTATGTGCACCTTTTATCACTCATCAAGGACCGCACATTTTCCGGGTGATTTCACCGCGATTTCACCCACTTCTCATAAGAATTAAGACATGAAACTTTAACATAAGGTAGGGGAATATGTAACCTATAAACTTTTCAAATATAAAGAAGATCGGCCACTTCGAACCACCGATATTCGAAAACAAAGCGTATCTTCCGAGGCGGCCACGGCGCCAACTACCATAATTTTAGGCATAAACGAATCGTATCGTCCAATTCACGAAGCTTATCGTCCCAAGCGTAAAGGCTTCGAAGCGTATGATCCAAGTACCACTAGTGATAGCCTAAACCTTGTGTTCCACCAAGCAGGCAAAAACGTTGTACACCAACCACACAGCGTTTGCCAGCAGATCTGACTTAAAGCTTGTAACAACCAGCTTGGTGAAACAGCTTGCCATCGAATCTAGCAGGCGGTTGCCGGGGGAAATCAACGCCTGTTGGAGTTTGTTGGCACGTCACCTTGAGGTCGCTAAGTATTTGTCACAGTATTTGTTGGGGCACTGGACCACCTGCCAGCTGATATAGTTGTTCCACACTGTTCCACCAGCTAGACTTTGAACGATCTACCAATTCTCATCAGCTTGGTTGGAATTCTTCCATCGAGTAAAACTGATTTATTAGATTTTGCCAGTTGGAACTACATGGCTGGCTGATAGGTTTAATGAGAGCACTGCACCCACCACAAGTTTTGCTGGGATCGGCCTGGTGGAAGCACACGCTAGGCGGCTGTACACCGACCATACACCATACAGTCATTATTGTTTCTCTGGAAATAATGTACACCGGTATGATAAACGTATTACTTTCATACAATCAGTGATCCAATGATAAAGTATAGGTTGCCAAGGGTATGTTTGGCTGCAGGCATTGCGTAACCACGTAGACAACGTGCGACACCGGCCTGTGGAAAAAGGCCTATTGGGGGATGTTGTGGAAGTGCGCCACACCAAGAGACCATTTAGGCAGCCCGGCCACCCATTGCAGCCAGATGCCTAGGCTGAGAGCTCGGCCTTGCATAGAAAGAGTGTCAGGTTGGTGGAACACATGCTTAATATGTGAGTAGAGGGTTGGAGCAGTCTCACTACTGAAAGTCAGGAGGTTAAGACCCCATCGATCATAACATTGACATAAAGCATCCTGAATCTAACTTGTGGTTCAGCAACAGACTTTGGCCTCCAGGTTCTTGGTGCTCCTGCAGGATCCACCCTCATGGCTCCTGCAGGACTCTCACTGTGCCACCAGCGAGGGTACCCCCTCAGTGTTCTGTCAATGTGGCAGAACACTGAGGAGAGTCTTAGGTCAGTCCTGTTCCTCAGGGGGCAATCGTGTCAGAGATGGCCTTCTGACCCACAGCTGTAACAGGTACACAATCCAGGGACTCCAGTATCTGTACCTTCAACAAGACCTTCAATGAGCCTCATCTCATCTGCCATGGTGCTACCGGTGGCCCTCACATTTCACCAACGTCCCCGGTCTGTCTTAATATATGATTTAGCCAATCTGTCGCGACTACCTCTTCCATGCTACGGGGCTTTGACTGGAATAACCAGTGTTTTTGCCGGTCCTCCCAGAGCCCCTCTATCAAGCAGTCGTGGCACAAGGAGTTCAAAGTGGCCACATTGGCTTCCAAGTATGTGAGATGCATCAGTCACCACACCTCTCCCCTGAACAACTGATCATCCTCCTCCGCGACCCTCTCCTTTGTCTGGAGAAGGGCCTTGTGCGTACAGCTCTGGATACAAGATTTAAAGTGCTTGTATCCAGAGCTTGTATGGAGTTCCCCCCGCCCTCTGGGGGTCCAATCCGCCTTCGGTCCACAATCGCGATCGGAGAGGGCACCCCGTCTCAACACCAGAGGTAGTCTAAGGGTTCCCTAAGGGGCCCGTCTCATCCGGTTACGGTTCACCCGACCTGAGAGAGTGCCATCTTGACTTTGGAGGGCCCCCGACAATACCCCAAGTTGACCACAATTGGGGGGGGGGGGGGGGGGGTGCCCCTCCCTCTTCCCTGGTTCCCCTGGGATTCCGCATCTCTGGGGCCCTTGTCGTGTCTGGGTAGGCCTGGATCTCTGTCGGGTCTCCAATGGAGGGGTTGCTTAGTCAACCGGATACCCCGTCCTTGTATCCTTTTCAGTCCATGGCCACATCGATGAAGGGGGAGCCGACAAAGCTCCCCACTCCTCCCTGACTGACCTTCCACTGGCCAGTGTCGCTAGGTTCTCCTTAGAAAAAGCATTCCCATGGGTCCCTGGAGAAGAAATCTCCTGGTCCCCAGCAGTCACCTCTGACCTGCGGGGATGTCAGAGTTCAGGGAAATCCCTGAAATCAGGGTTTTTATAGAACACAGAAATATTGTCCTCAAAATTTGAAAGCTTCAGTAGAACCTGTGTATGTCAACCCTAGTGTTTCAGGAATCCCATATACCCAATTTCCCAGTAAATGTATGTCTATACATTATTACTTCCATGATTTTCAGGGTTTTCCCTGACAAGCTCCCCATAGATAATGCATTAATGAAAATCCCTGATGAAAAACTTTGAATGTATAGATAACACCAGGAACCAGCTTCATACTACAATATCCCTTGTACATATTTGGTTTAACATCAATGGGATATGGAATGTAAGACTCTGCTTGGAGAGCAGAGATTGTAGTACCAGTCCTACTCACCATGCGACACAGTTTCCAACGTTTTTGAGTTCCCAGTAAGCTTATTCATTGTCATCGGGGGGGGGGGGGGGTTGTCCCAGGAAATAACTTCAGGGACCTTCTTCAAGGGCTGCTGACATCTCTCAACCTGGGTAGCCGCAGTCGCCCCACCAGTATACCCTCTCCTGTCATCTCTACCAGTGAGCCTCTCGTTCCCCGCTCAAACACCTGCCTCTTCATTGGTTCCATATAGAAAAAAAAATCGCTGCTACCAATGTATTGATGACACCAGAGAGAAAATTCAGGTGCACAAGCATGAAAAGTGTTTATTCAATAACAGATGCTACACCGCCCACCTCAAAGCAGTCGTGTATAGTATGTCAAACCTCCGAGTTATGCCTCGCATCTGGAGCTGGCGGTGATCCGAGCGGCAAAACCACAGTGCTGTTGGAGAGCCGCGGCACGCTATCTATAGTGACTCGTCTGGGCGCACGTATCGTCAGGTCTCACGGAGTCATGCTCCCCGGGAGAAACCATGGAACTACATGCTCCCGGAAACAGTCTTGAGAGGGATGTCGCCCCTGCCCCAACCACCGTTACACTATATTTATAGAGAAATGATTGAATATACAGGTTTTTACAGGTTTCAATAACTCCAAGGTCGAATATGTGGCAAGAAACCCCTAAAAATATACATTTTCTGTTGGGATGACTGCATGACTAAAATAAAAAGAGTATCGTGCAGATGCCACACGGCTGCCCTGTAATCATTATTGTGGATTATGTCATATGACTGATAGATGGCGCATGCAGTGTAATAGGCTATAGGTCATAAAACAATTAGCTACAATTAGCCGAAGTGCGAGGTCGACCACTGAACACCCCTGACGTTTTGTACACTATGAGCATGCTTTAGTGCTGGAAAAACAAATATTTGTGTAGGTAAAATATCCCACCCCTTATCCTGTTGTGGACAAGGCTGGTTATACTGGCTAATATTTATGCAGCTGCTTTGGCCTCGTTAACCGGCCGCTGTGGGAAATAGTGAATGATTATATAGTTTATGAAACGGGTCCCAGATGTTTCTGTCCGGCTAGACGAATAACTGCTACACAAATTCGATGCTATGTTATGTTTTCTCGTGGTCTTTTTTTAAAAATTATTATTATTTGTTTGGTAAAGTTTCTTTATTGAGACAAATAGAGTTACAATCTTATATTTCCATCTCGTGATATCATCCATTTCTCAATTAAGAGGCTTGGGCCTCAGCCTATACATAAGACTGGTTTTCATGGCCTAGCCTTGACATGTCGCGTTAGTTTGTTTCATACATTTTTGAACACATGTGTTAAGGGAATTATAACTCAATATCTCGTTTATGAGGAACTTACAATTTGAATACAAGCAACACTTGTCAAGTAATGTAATACACAATGGGTAATATGGTGTCTCATGTTATAGCATCCAAATCCTTTCTTTCATGATAGTTTTCGATAATGATTTGAAAAATTTAAGGCTTTCATTGTTCCGGACAATAGGGTCAAGATTGTTCCAAATCATACCTCTGTGATATTGTATGGATTTGGTGTATGCAACACAGTTTGGTCTTTGGGTAAACATTAACTGGACATCAAACAGTCATGTGTTTCCGTTATCATTTACAAGATACGATTGGTTCTTTAATCTTTTGTACATATAGTTTAACACATGTGCCTCCCTTCTGTATTTAAGATAAAGCATATTTGAGAATCTATGTAGTTCAACAGTTGGGCTGTAAAGCGAGGCCTTCAAACATATATGGAGTATTTAAGGGTGAGGTATCGCAGATCACATCACTATAACAAAAATATAGGATGATTGCAGTGCTATAGATAGATGAGGCGGATTTTTTCGTCAGATACCATGCCATTTTGTCACCTATATTATTATATACCTGTGTGCGAATGTCCATGAAATACTGCCTGCTGCAAGGGGTGCAGTAATAATAATGTTCGTGCTCTCTGTGAGTGTTACTTAATAAGTCATTCAAATGGCGTTTTTCATCGATTTAAGGTATCTAATAATAAGCAAATGTCCTTACTGTGGACGAAGCGCTTCTCGTTCTGGATCAGTTGTCGATTTCATACTGCCATTCGCCTATGACGTCAGGCAGTATGGAATCGACGACTGACTTCAAACAGGAACTATTTTGTCCACAGTAAGGACGTTTTCTAATATTAGAAAAATATTCACGTATGTAATCTGGGATGGAACTATTATCAACCATTTCCATTCTATCATTTTAAGCTGTATCCTGTCACTATTCTGTCTCGCAAGTTTCTGGAGTTTTTCTATCAGAAAAAATGGGGAAACATTTTGATAAAGTACCTGTAACATACCTGGAAGATTGGCTTTAATTTACTTAATACCATGAAAATAATCATGTAGGATTGTATGCAGCAAAGCATTGTGTTCACCATTTACTCTGGAGAACCATAGCGCACTGGCGATATGGTTGGTATAGTGTCTAAAGACCCCAATGCCTTTCTCCTCCACCTACTTCACATGGTATCTGGACACTACGCTTCATTGCCAGAAGGCTCAGGTTTTCGGGGGTTAAATGAGGGACACTAAGCTCTGTCACGGTCAGACACTATGCTCCATGTGAAAGGCATATCCCCCGCTAAGTTTAGGGAAAGGTTAGGGTATTGTAATATGTGGATTCCATAAACGATGATGCGCAGAGATTGATAGGGAAAACAAATCAACACATATCAGTCTTTTCAGTTTACATCGTTGTTAGGTCATAATGGTGCAAACGTTTATACTAATTGATGGTTTTGTTTCATAACATGTAAAGAACATGTGCTTATTTGCTTTTGAAAAAAAAACCCATAGAAATAAACTGCCTGAAGAAGTCTAATGAGTTAGGCGAAACGTCGCAAACTTTGAATTATTTCCCATCCCAATGTCGATGTCCTACGAATCCCTAATAAACATAATCAGCTTGTGATTTTTGTGGGTTACAAAAACAAGTTGAAAAAAACCCAGAGTATAGTGTCTGAAAACGCGAGAAAACAAAGTGGTCTGTCCAATTTAAGAAGCTTAGTGTCTGAAGCATGCTGGCTATGAAGCGCAGTGTCTTGTATTCCCTAACCCTCCTGGGCCTGTCAGGCGTTTTGAGAAGTTTACAAAGTAATTTGATTTTTAGATAAAACTCCATAATCAAAGAATAAAAAAAGTCCACGTAATGTCCATCGTTTGCCTCGGGAGAAACGACATGGCGCAGTGTCCAGATGGTTTCGCCCAGAGACCACCCCGAATAACATTCATTTAGATTTGCTAAAAGAAAATCTTTTCATGTTTTTTCTCTTCTTTTTGTCTTTTTTTCATCAGAAACCCGCCATAAAGGTGACCTCCCCGCCATCGCCATGGCTGTCAACATCCCGCCTGCCAACCAAGGTAGGGTGAGGCAGCGACAGAACACCAGCGTGGAAGACTCAAGTGAGGACCACAGCCACAACGGTGCTGGTCAGGTAGAGAAAGGTTCAAACCAGTTCCTCTTCATTGAGAGTTCTCACCCCATTCAGGTTCTCCAGGGTCTGAGCAGCCTCCACAAAGCAGGGGCTTTCTGCGACGTCACACTGTGCGTGGACGGAGTGGAATTCCCTTGTCACAAGATCGTGCTGGCCTCATTCAGTCCCTATTTCAAGGCCATGTTTGGCGTTGACATGGCGGAGAGCAAGCAGGCCAAGATCTCATTGAATGGCGTGGAGTCGGGGGTCATCCAGTTATTGGTCGACTATGCGTACACCTCGCAGATCCTTATCACGAAGACGAATGTACAGTCACTGTTGTCTGCAGCGAACCTGCTCGAAGTACTTCCCGTGCGCGATGCCTGCTGCTGCTTCATGGACAAGAACATGGATGAGTTCAACTGCATCGGTATCCACTGCTTTGCTGAAGCACACGCCTGTACTGAGCTGCAGGAGAGTGCCAAGGCCTTCACACTCAAATACTTCATGGAGGTGTGCCAGCAGGAGGAGGTGGTGACCCTGACACAGGCCAAACTCGTGGAGTTCATCGCTGATGACGCTCTCAGCGTGGATAATGAGGAGGTGGTATTCAACACTGTCCTCAAGTGGCTCGAGCACGACCAAGAAAGCCGATCTCATGATTTCCATAAAGTACGTACAAATTTTATATGCGTTATGAGGAGGAAACTACATTTTGTAAAAGTTAGACAATAGAAACCACCCAGAAAATACAATTCTGTTCTGAAGAACATTGTGAGCTCTTGTGTTATCTCACCCCTAGTATAAGTTTAGCCATAGGAATAACGTTAGAAAAAACACTCAATAATCACCCCAGTAAAGTGACAATACTACGCCACGGTCATGGAGTGAATATGAGATGATGTCACACACTATTAAACAACTGGATTTGCGAAGTGATTTGAATAATTCTGATATTGTGATGCTATTTGATATCAGTGAAAGGAATGAGACAAATCCAGAACTGCACTTAAATCGCAAAATATGATTCTCGATGCAGTTCTATATAAATACTACCTGACAAGGAGCCGTCCATAAATGACGTCATGCAGTAGGTGGAAGAGGGGGGGGGGGAGGTTCCAGTCTCCATGACCAAGCATGACAAGTGACGGGGAAAGGGGGACGGGGGACGGGGTAAAAAATTGTCAAAAGTAGCATTACGTCATTTATGGACAGCCCCCAAGCTTGCTGTCGTAATTTATGTTATAAAACATGAGTTTTTCTCACAGGTATTAGAACACGTGCGACTTCCTCAGTTAAGCCCCTACTTCATCCACGACTGCGTGGAAAATCACGATGTGATAGTCCAGTCCCGAAAGTGTCAGGAACTGGTGGAAGAGGCGAAGACCTTCCATCTGCTTACAGACCGCCGATCTCAGCTCAGGTCTGCTCGCACACGTCCACGGAAAGCCTCAGGTAACAATAGTATAATACATTGTATTACACTTGGGAAGTACATGTAATAATATGACAAATAATGAAAAGTCAGTGAAGATGTATATATTCAAATATACATAAATCATAATGTAAATAAAAGACGGATCTATATTACATCTAAGTCCGTAGCAAAAACTGAGCTCACCAGACCAGTGGAGAACACTTCACTGGGTAGGAATTTAAACAACGCTCCTTATGGATCACACAGTTTATATACTGCATATAGCCTATGATCCATGGGGGCTGCCATGACGCCCCCCGAGTAGGTGTTCTTCACTAATGGAGGTGCAAAAGAAGTGAGTGATAATTGGGAAATGTTACAACTCTTGCCTTGCTCACATATGTAAATAAAGTGTTCCATGTGGAAAACATCATGTCCTGGGTTTAATCATTGTGTCATCCTGCCCTGGGATGGGTGTAGAGAGTCAAAGGAACCTTGGTAAAACATTGAAAGGCAGCTGAATTTCATAAGAACAAAGAGCCAGAATACAGGTTTTGTCCCCGACCAGCTAGTGACTGCTTCATGAACTAACAATGGCTCTGTCCCCTATAGGAAACTAGGAAGCAATTTTGGGTAGGGAAAGTACAGTTTCACCGTTATTCGTCATAAAATACATCTACACCTGTTTTTTCGCCTTGTGTTGTCTTTCAGGCTTGATGGAGGTGATCATCGCTGTGGGTGGTGAGGACGACAAAGTGGTGTTGAGGAGCGTGGAAAGCTTTGATCCCGACACAAACCACTGGAGAACATTAGCCTGCTTGCCTTTTGCTGTCAGCAAGCACGGTCTGGTCGTAACATGTCAGTATTACCACTCAAAATGAAACTTGTTTTGTCTGCAATGTTTACATGTTGATATAGATTAACAATTGAACATCGTGATAGAGAAGTTTAAAAGTTTTGAAAGAAGTATCCTTGGGCTAACAGAGTTGTCAGTTTTCCATTTTTTCGTGGAAATCCACTTTTTCATATTCAATATATGTAATTTCTTTTCCTTTTTATCAAATGAAAATAATATTGATTTAGCCTCATTTACGCCAATAAAACAGTGGTTTAAACCTCCCCACAGACCCTCAGACCCATGCCATGACAAGTTTTCCCGACTTCTCTGAGGCAGAAAAATCCACATGAAAAATATGTCCATTTTTTTCCCTGACCCCAACTGACATCTCTGGGCTAAATAAATCATGGGGGTGTTTTCCTTTCGGGCAGAAATTTAAGACTAGCTAGGGCGAGGGGCTTCTTTGAAAGTTATTTTATCTGAATGATAAATGTAAAAGATTCAATTATGAATTAAAGATTTACTTTTGTCTACTGTGAACGAGTTATGGAGAAAAAGATAAAGAAGTTCCCAAGTTAAGCCTCACTTATAACTTATACACGTCCCTGTTTTTGTTATGCAATGATGATTAATTTCTGAAATCCCTATTGCTACTTATCTGAGGTTTGCTTTTTAATCATGGTGTGATTGTACCTCCTATAATAACATTCCATTTAATCTCATATTTGGGAAATTTACTACAGTAGAACTCCATATATCGGACACCCAGCATAAGCGGAACCTAGCGTTAACGGACAGTTTTGCTCGGAACGAAAATTTTCCCCTCTATTAGATGTTTATTCTAACCCCGTGTATGCGGGCACTTTGGCCCGGAACGGAGGGTTTCCGCTTACGTGGCGTTCAACTGTTCATAACGCAAATCATGTTTAAAATAGGACATGGGTGGTTCTTACAATTTATGTGAATAAACTAATTCTGTATATGGTACATACATACATTTTTGACTCATACCTTGCAGGGAGCAACCATTTATACATGGCAGGGGGAGAATTCCCAGACGGATCTGCCAGCAGAAGTATGTGGCGCTATGACCCCTGCTTCGACAGTTGGCAGGAGATGGCCTCCATGAATATGCCCCGCTCAGAGCTAGGTGAGTAAGTCAGGGATGACAGTTTTCAGCTTATTCCTTTATTCAGACACAAATATGCTTGATGTGTTGTTGTAAATGGCCTGGCTGGAATATCATTGATGCAATTTCACTTTTACAAACAGAGTTATCATCCACTGGTCAAAATATTTTTATATGTAGCAACAACGATCTTATGTTGTTTTGGTAAATCAAAGGCGACTCTACCTCGTCGTTGCCTCCACAGCCTTTTCCTGTGTGTGATCCTGGGGTTGTTGCCACCGGTTTCGGCCGAACTGTAGGCTCAGCCCTATAGAGAGCTTGAAGCATCCAGGGCGATCGGCACCTGCACGAAAAGTGGTTCAGCCTCCTATAAAGCTAGCTTGCAGGGTGAGGGTTGTGGTGGAGGTGGACCCGAACATGGTGTTGGGGTGCCCTTTTCTGAATGACGCGCTTTAAGTAGGCCTTTCTCGGTCATACCACCGTGCTTCCCACGACTTCTTCTCCTCGGGACTCAGGGACTGATCCAATGGTTATCTAACAAATATAGTGTTCTCTGCATTTTGGTGCACGTGCACAAGATCTCCAAATTGGCTAGGCCTATTCTATTGTATAAGTTGATTTGACCTACATGGGTAGCTATGAGCCAGTCGCCATGTACAAAACATATCTTCTACTCAGATTGCATCTGAAACACCGTACGCTACCATTCTCCATGTCTTAGTACAGGTCCCGAGTGACTGGTTGCAAATTCAAAAGGCCACACCATGAATAGGTATTAGAATATATTTAAGGGGCCATCAATAAAGCACGTACGCACTGAGGGGGTGCAAGGGGGGGAGGGGTGTAAAAATTTCGGAAATTTTGCGTATGTTCCTTCTTTGTTCTAATGCGTACAAGTTGGGAAGGGGTGGAGGTAAAAAATTTCGGAATTTCTGCGTACATACTTTTACATTTTTGTTAAACCGGCAGTAATAAAAGTATAATCCTTGACTTTATCAGGTACAGTGGAAATCAAATGGAAAAAGGTATGACGTACATGGTTAGAAATTGATAGACTGACATGGAGTTGATTCACTCAACATACTAGTAGCCTGTATGCTTCGTGATAGTACTGTACGTATATCATTAGGAGATGAGAAACTCTTGACGTAGCATGATGTATATGTCAGGTCTGGCAACGCTCGACGGCTGCATCTATGCCGTGGGCGGCTGGGAAGGCACTGCACGCCTCGACTCGGTGGAGAAGTACAATCCTGGCACCAACACATGGACGTGTGTCGCTCCGGTCAAGATGGCGGTCACCAGTCCCGCTGTTGTCTCTCACAATGGGCTTCTCTATGTCACAGGTAGGTCACGACACCTCTGTTAATAACGAGGATGTGAACAAAAATCATTAGTATATTATCCACGTATTGATGCGTCAATTGACTTGAGTGAAATTGTATGAAATAGACAATAAACGATGATTTTTTGGATAGGCGGTCATTGACGAGCAGTGAGGTTGCGGCGCAGTAATACACGAGCGCCAGGGAGTGTATTACGAGGTCAAACTTGAGTGGTTAACAAAGCTGCCTGTCCACAAAACTATCGTTCGTTGTATTTATTATCAATCCTTTCGAATAAATTGAACCCAAGAATTGTCATATTAAAAATATAACGTTAGGGACTATTTCTTTGCTCTATAGCACAAAGGGAAAATTTTCCCGTATACTACAGCTGTGAGGCCGTATACCACAGATTTGTTGCTGTATACTACAGTTATGGTATCTGACAGGTTTTATATCATGGCTCATGCTTTATTGAGTCCCCATACATTTTCAATGGGGTCTTTGTATTCCATGGATAGTAAGATAATGAATACTCCAGTGATGTTTTGTGGGCGTCTCACCAGGTGGCGCGGTGCTGGAGGATGGCGACGGAATTGATCTGGTCCAGTGTTACAACCCGCGCACCAATCAGTGGACGGAGCTCGCCCCCATGCTCATCGCTCGCTCTGGCTCTGCCGCCTGCATTCTCAATGGACATGTCTTTATAATAGGTAAGCTATATCTCTACCAAGTGGGAGCTCTGTTTTTTTTGTCTGCTATTTTATTGTGTAAAATAGATGTTTGGAAAAATTTGACCGCCCTGACCATTTGACTTACTACTCTCAGTCAAACCTGACTACCCACGGACGCCCGCACCACACAGGCGCGAATTTGTTATTTTTGAGAGGACCAATCAGAATAATGAAAGCCATTTTGGCGTAAGGCCTATTGTACCTATATTATATAGGACATTAACACAGAGAAGTATATTATTAAAGCGTCCTACACAGACTCTGTCTCTCTGTCTAAAGTAAGGCGTTCTATTTCTTCCCAATTTGTGAAATGCATATTTCCCTAATTTCTTCAAATTCATAGCCTATTCTCCTGTCAGCAAGATGTGGAAATCAGAAGATGGAATCAAAACTATGTTGATGGTAAAATATTATCGGAGATCGTGTTAAAACAATGTTATTGATTTGTATTTGTTGGTATTTTGTTGAAGTTTCCAGTTCGGGTAGGTTTAATTCCACATATAGGTTTTTCTTAAACATTATGTTAACGGGATTTTAACAGTGCAGTCGACTTTCCTACAAAACCGCATTCGTATGGTAGAATCAATGGTGAACAGACTGGTTTAGCCTTGTAGAGCCGATCCCAGAGAAAGGGATAATGTCATGTGGAGATCAAGAAATGTGAGGGCATCCAGGAGATGGCAACAAAGCCCAGGGCCCATCTTACTAAACTGCTAGCAACATTCTGTGCAACATTCTTTTCTATAATAGCAATGTGATGTTTTCCAGCGGTTATCTTACTAAATATAGCACTATTATCACAGCGCAATCACTGCAAAAACTATCACCCATGAAAACCGTCCCCAACAGCCATGTATGTTAAGAGTGACATTCAAACTGTTTGATCTGGCTATTGCCCAGGAGAGCAGCAACACACTTGACACGACTAAATAAACAAACCAACCCACACATTGAAGATGGTAATCTAAAGGATTCCTAAACTAAAAAAACCCTGATTTCTTGCAGGCGGATGGCATGCGTCCACAGAGAACACCAATAAGGTGGAGTGTTACGACCCCGTCGCTAACAGATGGAGTCTACGGTCGCCGATGAACGAACGACGTTACAGGCCCGGGGTGGCCGTTGTTGACGGTCGGATCTACGTCTGTGGCGGGGAGGAGGGCTGGGACAGGTAGGTGACATATACTTTGAACTAGCTAGATTCTACTTTATATCACCTCGGTATTTTTCTCCATAGACTTAACGTTTATAGGAACTCATATGTTATATAGGACATTAACATAGAGTAGTATAGTATGGAAGCGTCCTACACAGTCCAAAGTAAGGCGTTCTATTTCTTCCCAATTTGTCAAATGCATATTTGAAAGCATATAGCCTCATCCAAACCGATAATGTTATACGGGTTGAGATGAAATCAGAAACCTACTCGATGAAAGTAATTTGTTCCGCAGCTGAGTGAATCGTCCCGCAGCTGAGTGAATCACTCAGCTTCACTTCATGAATTAAGTAGCAGTCAAACTCGGTGGAATACGGATCAAGTTATTTTCATCTTGTATCTTCTAAGACTCTATTTCTACAAACGCCACTAACGCCGCTACTAACACCAGCGTCCATACACCGATCAACAGGAAGATAAACACTGAAGGATCCTGTTGTAGAGACGAACGTGGCCGTCCCATATAAAGCGGAATATGAAACACAGATGGTACTGAGATACTCATTAAAGAGTTGTCAACTATTCCTGGTTTATACTCTTCCAGGTTTCCACTGTATTCGAATATAAACACATCCAATACCTGGAGTATCAATACTAAAGAAGAAACCAACAAATTTTGGTCAAAGTCGTCGTTCTCCACGAGTTTGATGCAGAGTGTTATGAATGAGGCGATAGCCGAGTGAATATCATATAGCATTCAAACGAGTTGGAGAATGATGACTTTGACCAAAACGAGTTGCTTTCTGTATTCATCTCACCCCTGTACACACTAAAATAATGGAAAACACACAGGATATAGACCATGGAGAACGGACTGCAATACTTGTAGGGGCATGGAGAACGAGTTCCCTATGTTAAGCCTATGGACATTTATTCCAGCGGTGAGATAAATGCTGTTACCATGCAGTAGGCCGCTAATTATTACAGGGGTTGATATCACCAAATCCAGATACAAAGGATCTCCTTTCCTATATTGAGGCTCTCTTCTAGCATTAGACAGATGGAGGTCTATTACTTATCTGACAGTCTAAATCTTTACGCATTATACGGTCTTATATGAAGAATTTCTTAAATTAAAACTTACCTGAGACGAGATGTGTAATCACATAAGGTAAGTTTATTATAGGAGAACATGGGGCACGAGTCAAAAACATTAATTTCTGAGTCGTGAACAGGGGTCATTATTTACGAACTGCATCGTGTTCAACGAATATGGGTTGAATATTTATTAGTGACACAAACATATTTTTGGTTGGAATATGACACGTAGACGCATGGTACAGCAGCTTGTAGGAATGGAGTGAAGGATGATATGAAACAATGGGAGCCAGAACTATGATAAGTGATGCCTCATGCAAGTCTCATCTGTGTCTCACGTGGGCCGCCCGTGTGTCTCACCTTTTCTTTGGCATCTCTCAACGGTGCCCCTCTGGTGTATACCTAGTGTCTATTGAAAATTGAAAAACAGTTCCACTTTTGTTATTCTGAGCTGATGTATTTCAGATACCACGACACCATCGAGGCTTACAATGAAGAGGCAGACCAGTGGGACATCATCGGTGAAATGCCCACCAGCCGCAGCTGGCTCAGCTGTGTATCAATGACAATACGCAAAGACATAGCGCCAAAGGAAAAGGTCACTCCTTGTATTGTATGACAAAAAAAGAAATCAAAACATAACCACTTGTGCCAAATGTGATATATATATATATTGTCTTTTTTTATTTTGTAGCTAGTTGAATCTCATTCTCAAGTGAAGAGAAATTAGGCAGTCTTTACTGCCCTATGTTTTCGTTGTGTTACTATATACATGTACATGTATTTCCATAATTATGGAACTTTGATCATTTGCCAATGTATTTTCTCAATACTGAAGGTTTGCCAGACACAAATAGACTGTACATATCGGTTGCCTTTTAGAATTGGAATTTTATGTATGAATATGTTAGAGAGGATGACATGGTTTCTGTACTTAGATTAAAACATGCTTGAGACTGAATTTAATACTTATGAATTCCAGTCATCAAAAACATACTTTTCATAGCTCAGAATCACTGGCAGCAGCAAGCTTTGCTACATCTTACATCCTTACAGTTAGCTGTGACCATAGAAATATGCAGGACATGGATATACATGCACCACACCCATGTATTAGTAAATTAGCCGAAGATAATATACCTCGGAAAGGCCAACAGTCGATAAGGCATACATGTATTCGTAGATCCTATTGTAGGCAGTCGGTGACTCTTTATTGGCCGCGGGTGAGCTTTGAAAGACATGTATCGAACCACTGAAAGATCTGAAGAGATCATTGCTTTATGCAGTCATCTTGAACATTCCCTGGAGGCCTGTGCTTAATACCACCACCATTGTACATGTGTATTTCAATAATAATTACACTTTTGGACATATTTTTTATCTCCTACAAAATGTGGCTTCCCGGCGTTGCATTGCTGGTTCCGAATAGATGGCATATTCATTTGTGGCAAATGTATGTTACCTCCCTGCACATTTTTAGATCAGTTTCAAAATTACATTCAAGTACCAAGTCGAAGTAAACACGTTTTGTCTTGGGGCCTGTGGATAATTGGATTCTTGATTATGCTGTTAAACGTTTCTAACATATACCCAAAAATGTGATAAATCAAGTTATATATAACTAGCTAATCACTTGTCGAAATCATTGACTAATTAGAGCTAGCCTTCCAATCTGAAAATCCAAGGCTTATATAAATGATATGAAAGCTGTCAAAGAATTGGAAAAGACGCACAAAACAAGATATTACCGTCTTACCAAACCATCGAAACATAAGGAATGTAGATGTCTATTCAAATTGTTGGAATCGCATTGTCTTATCCTGGAATGTGTCTTATTTTCTGTGCAAATCCGCTCCGCTAACATAGTTCCAAGTTGAAACACTCTAAAGCACAGGTGATTTTTGAGGAACTTGCCGGTACAAGTGACCCTGCTTTTCTAGCTATGAATTTATTTTTTTTTTGGGGGGGGGGGGGGGGGGGGTGGTTGGGAGGGGGGGGGGGGTTGTTTTAGACAAAACTCTGGGCCACGTAAGGTCATACTTAGCCATGAGGAACTCCTGAACATTGATAGCTCCGAGTCAAAAAACATACTATTCGGCGAAAAGTTGATTTTTCCCGCGTATCTAGTTGGACAAAATTTGTTCATAATGTGCTTTAGGGAAACACTGTATACTCTAAAGTAATATATAGTTGTAAATTATTTTTCTGTTGTCTGGCTACATAAAGGCTGTTGCTATAATGTACATTCCATGGACACTGCGTTATTGCTTTGGTTATAGTTTGTTATGGATTGATAATGTGCTTATGTTATGTGTTTTCATTATAAATACAAATAAATTTAAACAAGCACAACTCAACAGCTGCCCAAATTGGTTTGATGGTTGGCTTTTTATTGGTGACGCAGCAGTTACAACGTTTCGGCAGTACAGTTGCCTTTTTCAAGTAGCCTTTTTCATTATAAATACTTCTTGGAAATCCAATTTGTGATACATACAGGAATTTGTATATATGTGCTACAAGAACTGAATCAATTAGATGGGATTTTGTTTCCTTTAATGTTCCATTCGGTGAAGCACAGACCTGTTATTTATGTCATGTCAAAATATTCTTTTTATTCTATTCTGAAAACTTAATTATCTTTAGTAATTAGGAAGAACAGCACGAGACCCATTAGGATTTTACTCTGTGCCAGTTCAAGGTCTGCAAACGTTACTTACCGTTCTGATAACTGATGTCTTCCAAATGAAATATACCATATCCCAGCTTTTTTCACGACCGTAAGCCGTCGTTTAAACACAAGTTAAAGTCTATGAAAATCAAACACCTTAGGTTATATCTTGTCTCCTGTTTCCAAGTATCGTTAATATTATGAACAAAATGAACAGGATATTATCGTGTTTTGCTTTTGTTCTATAGTAACAGTAACATTGTACCTATTTATTACTCCTTACATTATATATCTGCTACTGATGTTTTTCAATGCCCTGATTCAATGATCGTGCATTTTATGAAAGCTTAAGCAAACTTTATCTGCACTCTTTATAAGAAGAACTTCTTCATCCTTTATAACTTTTAACTTTCACAACTGAAACGGGTTCAAAATAGGTTTTGAGATAGAGAAAACTAATATTGATATGTTAGTATTGTATGAAAAGTTGCTGATTTGGATCATAATATCCCTCTGTATGAAGCACAATTGGATATTTCTCTCAGAAAATTGGCCAAAATAATCTGTCAGACTCTACTCTTACCCAAGGCAGATTATTACATAAGTAGCTAGAAATGTGTCTTCTCTTCTATATTCATCCTGATATGGCCCATAAAAGCCCCGACATAATATGGGCAAATCTTCTAATGAAAACCTGACACTTGACAGCTTAATCAGGGAATGTTCAATATTCATGGTAGGGATTGTGCGGATTTTCTTCAGCGAATCCTAGAAAATGAAGAACCCCACCCTCGGGAATACCCCAGAATGAAGTCACACTCCCCCACCCCCCCCCCCCCCCCCGTATGCTCCTAAAACAAAGAAAGAGCATACGCAACATTTCCAAATTTCTTTACCCCTCCCCCCCCTCAGAGCATACATACTTTATGGATGGCACCATAAAGTTATTACAATATTTGTTTCATCAAAGGAGGACCAGTGGCTGTAGAATTCTCGAAATTATCAAAGAACCTGCAAGTGTTTTTTATGTGTTGCAATGGTTAGAAAAAATCACATGTTCGGATACCAGATACAACATTGACAATATAGATTTTGCTGTTTTCTGAGGATGTAATATCCTGACAGGTCTGTTATACACTCTCATTGTAAACTGAATTTGGGGCAAACAACTCCAACCCGTATAGTTCTTTGTTTGGGGTGATGGCAGATCTCTGCTAACAGAGTTGGGGTCCTGAATAAGCTACTTATTGTATTATTACTTGTGTAGCATTGCTGCAGTACTCAGGATATAAATGATATGAAAAAAGGCCTGCAATAAACCTGCAATAGTTTCTGCTGCAATAGGCCTAAAATTCTTGCTAACTTTACTAAGACGGCTGACTAAAAACATGGTACTGCTATCACAGAAAAGGAAACATTATTGTACAGCAGAACACTAGACTCCTTAGTGAGATGGCACAGTACCTCACTCATCATCTGCTCTGGCACAATTGCCACACATAGGAAAACGTGAATCCTTTAAATTAAAATACCTTAGAATGAAATGCTCCCCCCCCCCCCTACAAGGCAAATAGACCTAAATTAAATCCCCCCCCCCCCCTGAATACATCCCCCCAATACTGCCGTAAATAATGAATGGTCCCTTGTTAAGCTTTGGCTAAATGTGCATATGACCTTCCTTTTAAGAATTTGACTTGTGGCTTAGCATATACCTGACTGACCATTTGAAGAGCAGTAAACTGTGATAGTTGAATTGATACAGGATGAAGAATTTTGGTAAATATTTACTTCCGACCTCTGTTAACCCGAACACACCACTAACCTCTAGGAAACAACTCTGACAGTTGACGCAGTTTCCGAGCACATTTTTCTCTAATGATTCAGGTACCAACTACTCGCCATTTATTATCGGTATATGTATGTTTCAGATATTGTAACTAATCTTAGATTTACAAGGCTTATATTAGCTTAGTGTGTCTTTTCAACATCCACCAGTGTTACGGTAAGAGCAGATGGGATTAGTTATTGTTTAGTACACTTTTATAGCCGATAAACTAAGGAAAAGTGATAAAGTGGATTCATATAGGAGGCGAGGTGGCTGGCAGGTCCTACTGTGCTCCCGTGAAATTGTTGTCATTGCCATGTAGAACCAGTCGCAGTGACATCACATTTGTTAATGGTAAAGGGTGTGCTCCACTGGTCCAGCGATACTCAACCGTGTACATGTGCCAAACATGGTCATATTGTACAAAAGCACCAGTCGGTAACCGGCAAAAGCTAATTTATTAGGGTTTGCCGTTTTATCGATGGGTGTCTCTTAAATGTTACTTAAAGTAATTTACCAGTAATAATAACAATAAGTGGTTTAATATATTTGGAATGAGTGTCTGGCGTTAATAATAGGGCTTCAGTAATTCATGATATATTCATCCCCATAGTGAAAGAGTGCCATGTTTGGCTCACTGGCTTTTGTCAATAATTTCTTATTTTTGTTAGAAATAAATGCATCAGCCACAAAAAGTCTAATCAGTTTAAGAAATTGATGTTTAATATACTGAGGTGGTGAATTTAAGACCACCTTCATATAATGTGCTGTGAGATATCATGTCTACTTGGCAGCAATAAAAATTGGTGGCATGCCATATACTAGATAACTCTTCTCGTTTTTTGTGTTCCATTTGATTACATCGACTTATATATGCTCTTTTCATGCATTTGACCACCCATTCTAGGCTTCATAGTGCCTTCATCCTACAGTTTATTGAGCGTGGAAAACACGCTCATATACATCACCTTGATGCTAGAATGGTCTCATATAGACTTCCAGCTTCCTGCAAAAATTGAAACCTTCCCTATACATGTGCCAACTATAAAGGCCTTGTAAAATGATCAGGGGTCCAGGATTCACCCTTACCATACCTCCTTCCCCGCTGCTGACTTGGTTGCTAAAGAAAAACCCTGCTTCCGGGATACCCCGCTTAAGGGGCAAATTTGCTTGGAACGGAAATTTTCCCCTCTATTAAGAGTTTAAGATAACCCCGCTTAAGGGACATCCCGCTTTAGGGGACAGTTTTTCGGTACAGATATGCTTCAGAACCCTGCTTAAGAGGGACATCATATCGAATACACTCAAGATTATCTTAAATCCATGTTTATGGTGTCTGTGTGTACTGGCCAGACAAGTATTGCAACAATGCGACACCAAGTTTTTTTGTTTATTTTTTCAGAACTTTTTATTTCACTGTTGCTTCATTTGGTTACATCATAGAAATCACAATACGATCTCCATGTTTTCTGCATTTACATTTTCGATGTTTCCTTGATTGAGATTCGTCTGATTTGATTTACTCGCGAGCTACAGTGAAATCAGGGTGGATATCAGGTTTTTATGACCTGATTTTCATATCCTGCCCCACTCCCATCTTCTGAACTGGGGTGGGAATCGAAGCAACACTCATCAGTTTTTCAAGTCAATAAATAAGTTTGACCTTTTGATACAGAGGGTATGGATCTGTGCCTAGAAAATAAACATAACATAGATAAGTTCATAGTTTTATAGCATTGGTACAACTTCATTCGGGTCAAAATCTATTTGGCGCAAAGTTGATTTGGGATCCTGTCCTTCATTCAAGTGATACCAAGACAATAGACAAAGCGATCTCCGGCGGGCACCAGCGGCCTGGTGATGGGTGATGGGTGATGGGGGTGATGAGGGGGGGGGGGGGGGGGGGGGGGTGAGGGCGAGGTGTGAAAGGTATACTTTACTATATAACAATCAACAGACTGAAAACCCCGCTTAAGGATCTAACTACTGTCACAGTATTCAGATTGTCAAATCTGATGGGACAGACTTGGTATTGAAACACACTTGGGCCAGACCTGACAAACCAGTTTTACTCCCATTAATAACTCTCTGGGCCTGAAGCCACTCTACTTTACAGTCATGCCATAATTGCCCCCTCCCCCACTCCCACAATCACTCATTTACAGCTATATCAAAGGCCAATCCTTCTCATACCATGTCTGTGTTGTGGGAAGTAAAATAACTCACCTCAGTAAATATGTAGGGGTGAGATTTCTACCTAAATCCATTCCATAGATTTGATCACCACCCTTGTGGTGTAAAAGAACCTTGAGAAAGTCTCAGGTCTTGACCGATGACAGGTTTGAGGAACTAAGAAAGCAGGTATTGGTAAATAATCAAGGAATCCAAAAGGTTTTGTCCGTTCTCAATGATATACCGAACATAGCTGAAATGAAACAACAGATAGACTCTGCCCAAGAAGTAGCACTAACTAAGATTACTGAAATGAACGAGAAAGTTAACCTAATTGAGGGTAAGATAAGGAATTGCAACTACATAGTGAACATAACTACATAAGGGAATCAATAAAGGGATAAATACAATTGGTGCTGAATTAACTATGTTTAACAATTCCGCTGGAGACTTAAGGACCTAAGGTTGAAGAAATTACGGGGGCGATAACTAAGGTTAATAGTAGAGTTGATAGTCTATCGGAAAATGTTTCTAGTTTGACTAAGCACCTTGAAATTGAAATTGTGAGGAAAGATGTCCTTTGTATTGAAAGGTTAAAAGTGAGGCCGAAGGCAATGGGTAATCAAAGATCTGCTCCAATCATAGTTAGCCTCACAAACCAGAAAGTATGGGCACAGGTTCTACAGGTAGCGCCTAAGTTAAACAGAACTGAATACTCAGATATTGTTATCACGCCGGATGAACCGCTAGAAATTAGGGGTTATCAGAGGAGGTTAGGAGCAATGGCCAGAATAAATGGTATCACTCTCTATGTTAACAAGGAGGAATTTTCTCTAGATAACACTGAAAATATCCCACTTAGATTATTCCCGCCTGATTACATGCTAGACAAAGCATAGCTAAGCAGTTTGAGCATGCTCTGCCGGTTGTTGTTGATCTGGAGACACAAATGGATCAGGGCCCCCCACCTCTTGAAGAGGCAATCAAACCCACAATAGTCAATACCGCGGTAGTTAACCAGACTGAAGTGCCCCAGGGTAGCAGAGGTACTGTACAAACAGGTTATGTGAGGAAATGTAAATTGGGTATCGTCTTTGTCGGGAAAGGTGCTTTTATAAGCAACATGTACCCAGTTGACCTACTATGCAGAGTGTGTGAAGGGGTTGTGGACCATGATTTCGTTTCTTATCCGTAGAAAAAGGGTATCAATTCATGAAAATATTGATTTTTTAACAATAACTGAGTCCTGGTTAACTAATAGATACACTAACAACTTGCTAAACCTTCATAACATGACGCTATACAGGCAAGACCGTGACTATCCTGATGAAAAGATTGGAGGAGGCGTTGCACTTTATATTAAAAATGATTTTAGCAACTTTACTGTAGTTCATGAGAACTGGTGTATTTCTTCTAAGAGATTGATTGCTTAACTTGTTCTGTTACAGTTCCAAACAGGAAAAGACTCTTGATCTTAAGTGTATATAGACCTCCGGGTGATAATGTGAGACCATGTATGGACTTTTTGGAAAATGTAATGGCAGATGACCAGTTTAAAGGGTTTGAAACCTGGATCCTTGGCGACTTTAACATAAACAGTAAGGCAAAAACGTGTAAAAAATTTATAGCACTCAAAAGTTTACTTAGCTGTAATGGTTTGACGATGCTTTCTACCAATGAGACCTTTTTGCATCAGCGGGGTATGTCAACTATTGATCACATTTATACAAATTCGAAATTCGTTTCTGAATCAGGCAATGTCAACTATTATATTTCTGACCATGTTATGATATACGGGCTGCGGGAAAAAAATTAAAGAGAGGTATTTAAAGGTGGAAACAAATTCGAGAAATTTGAAAAACTTTTACTTAAAAATAAATATACACAAAGTATAAATCCTATTATAGCCAAGAACAATGACAATTATGATGTTGTATCCAGTTATGCAGACTCTATTTGAAATTATTTTGATCATGAACATCCAATAAAGAATAAGATAGTTAAATAAAAAAAAGGGGAAATATTACCGGAAAACATTCTAAGGTTAATTGAGGAAAGGCGGTTAGTACTTAAACGAATAAGTAAATTAACAATATTTGATGAGAATTATAGGTTGCTTCTGAATAGAATAAGAACGTTGAGACAATCAATTACCTGGAAAATATGGAAACACAAAGCTAGAACGATTCAAAAGAATCTTGACGATAATATTGGTTCACCCAAAATCTTTTGGAATAAACTATCATTCATCTGGAACCCAACTGATAATAATCCTAAGATACCAAATATGGAAACAAATAATGATATGACAATAGAAGATCACATGTATGAACTACCATTACGCTAATGTAATTAACCCTTTCATGGCAGGTAATGCCTTGAGGCATTCCCCCGCATAGACCGGATAATGCCTTGAGGCATTCCCCCGCGGAGACCAGATAATGCCTTGAGGCATTATTTATGAAATTTAGTAATATTTACCATTTCACTGTTTTATGAAGAAATAATTGATCAATACATCTGAAACTTTCAGAGAATATACCTATGATATAGGTTTTGATATTATTTGGTAAACCAAATAATATAAATAAGAATGATGTGTCATATCACATGATCAAATAATGGAATACGGGTTTAGACAAGAATCGGCCCGTCCCCTAGGGTTATACCAGTCCAAAGTACCCGCCCCAACCAACAGAGCTCTGCCACAGACCCCCGCCTTTAAAGGGTTAATAGACTGGTACTCAATAACAACAATAATGACTTGGGCAATACAGATGGAGTGGATGACCAGATAATAGAGATACTGATGAACCAGCTCGATGCTACTACCACCAAGCAAGAGGTAAAGAAATTTGTTAATGAACTTGATAATCACAAGAGTTCTGGAATTGACTGTTTAAAGAGTTATTATCTGAAGAAATGTTTATTGGAGCATTTAGACTTTTTTACGGAGGCAATTGATATCAGCCTTGGTAATGAATCATTCCCAAAAGCATTGAAAAATGGTGTCCTTACGCCCATACCTAAGGATGGTGATTTTAATGACCCTGGCAACTGGCGCCCTATCACAGTTATCCCATTGTTTTCTAAAGTAATCGAAAAAGTAATTAATTCTATTCTATTGAATCATTTTGTTCTTAATAAGCTATTGTCACCATTACAATTTGGATTCCTACCTGGTCGTTCGACATTGCAAGCAATTTTTACCTTAATGAATGATATCCTCCATAATATTGATAGTAAAAATATAGTAATGACATTATACATAGATTTCCGAAAAGCATTTGATAGTGTAAACCATAAATTATTCATTAATAAATTTTAAAAATATGGTATCAGTAACAATATAGTAAACGTAGTAAATAGTTATCTTAATAATAGAACTCAGGCAACAAAGATAAGGAATAAAGTCTCTAGTAAGTCGGAGGTGGTAGTAGGGGTACCCCAGGGTTCGGTCTTGGGACCATTATTGTTTGTTATATTTATTAATGATTTTCTTAAACAACTGACTTACATGTCAGGTATAATGTACGCAGACGATCTTGCTCTAACAGGAGTAGGAAAAACTCAGGAAGATATCTTGCGCAGAATTCAGCCCGATATAGAGTACATTCAATCCTGGACTAAAACTAATAAGATCCAAATAAATTTAAAAAAAAAGAAAATAATGTGGTTTGGAAATACGCGAAATCTGGATAGGAATAAACCTTTTTTTTTTTTTAAATTTCTTTATTTTACTTGGGACATCCATCAGCGGTAAGCTGGTTTGATCGGACCTCCCAACATAACTTTGATGTTTGTTAATGATAAAATCGATGCAGTTGAAAGTTATAAATATCTGGGTATTATCTTTGACACAAGGTTAAATTTTTCTAAACAAATCAATAAGATTACCTCTGAATTTCATAATAAGATGTACAATTTAAGAAAAATAAGATATTTATTGAACGAGGATAACTGCCTACGTCTAGTGAAACATATTATGGTACCAATAATTGAGTATTCAAGTATAGTTTATTTATGTGCATCTCAACAAAATAGAGATAAGCTATCTTATCACAGTGAGTTCAGGACGTATACTGGAGGCCGTAAGGTTCTAGTTGTACCACAAACTAAGTAGGTTGTATTACCTGGAAATATATGAGATTTATATTGTTGACTGTAAATCTCTTTGTCCATTTATATTTGATGATTGACTGAATCCTCAGGTCTATACTTATTTATGAATAATGTAGAGCAGTTCCTGTTTTGGAGAATCGGACACAATTAACTAAGAGTTTTCATCCTATTGGCTTTTTAATGGATACAATGATGTGATTATGTAGAGTTACTTGGTGGCTGTAAAGTACCATATAATTCTCCCGATGTTGTATTAGTTTATAATGGCGTGATTTTTTCCTGGCTTGTCCTGTGATTACTAGGTATTTATGTTACTTGCTGCTATAAGGAGGCCAAGTTATAACAAATGCAAAACTTGATGCAGTTCACCACGCTGGATCCTCTTTCCTGTTTAAGAACAGTTCTCTTGTACTTCTTGTTACTGTTATAAAATTGTTTCCTTACCCGTAACCCATAACCTAATTTGCTTGTTATTCATTAGTCTATATATAGATTTCTACTTTTGGTGTGTATGTTATATAGGGGGCCGTAAGGTACGTGTTTAATTAATATGGGTGGCCGTAAGGTACCTATTTACTTATCTATTGAATTTATAGACGAAAGTAGGTAAAGTATTCACCCCTGATCTCTATTCAGGGGTGAACAGCTGTTCTATGTTATTAGGGGAGGCACTTTGCAATTAGGGAACCAGCTAGGAAGACTGAACAAAATGGCTGGATTTGAGAACCAGCCATGCTCCACTGAATACACAGTTATAAATACACAGTTATAAAGCAACAAACACCTATTTTGAAGGTTGGCAAAGACAAATGGGTACATATTTATCAATTCAATTTTGATTTCATACATGTGAGATGGCGGCCAGTATGAAATGACGATCCCGGTGGAGGGTTCTATGGCAGAGGAACCCGGCCCTGTACAGGGCCGGGTACACTGGCTAAGACGAAAGTAACTTATTTGGTTTTCACTTTATTAATTACCTTTGTTTCTGTTGATACTAGGTGGCCGTAAGGTACCTTATGGTATGTTATGTGATGTATGACTTATGAGACTTGTTACCAGAATTTTTTCTAACTCTCTGATATTTTCTTATGAGTAGATTTGTTTGTTATAATGGGCTGTGTCCTCTCCCCTAAGAATGCCATGGTCATAAAACATAAATAATAATACTTAATAAGCACACAATTATATATAAAAAAAATATTAAACTCTAGCATAAAAGAACTGGTTGGGCATACATGACCCAATTAGTATTGGCAGCTAGTTGGGATATTCCCACCGACCTGATCTCTCTCTATATATAAGTATCTCAGTTTAATTCAAAACTTTCCTTCATCACATTATTTCACCTTAGTAATTATGACTAACAACATAAACAAAGAGAAAGGTTGCAAGATGATACACTATAATATAAGGAGTCTTTATCCTAACTTAGAGGAATTAAGAGTTTTGTAAAAAAGATTAAGACATAATTGGCTTAACTAAAACGTGGTTAGATGAAACATTTAGTGATGATTTAGTAAAAATTCACAATAAGAAATTATTTAGAGAAGATAGATTAAATAGGGTTGGTTGTGGAGTATGTTGTTATATAGATCAGTTTAGCCCCTTATACTTTAAAATTATCTAAGTTTTCTGGAATCACTTGAAGATATTACGCTTAAAATAAGTACGCCAGGAAATAAGTTCATGACAATCATAGTAATGTATAGGCCACCGGGAGATAATGTTGCACTTATGTTGGAAGTAATTGAGAACATTCTCACTGCTGATGAAGTTAAGAATAGTTAAATATGGTTGATGGGAGATTTCAACTTGGATATTAATACCAGAAACAATTATAACACAACTAAACTACTGGAATTAACTAAGGGTTTTTAATTAAACAATATATAACTGATATTACTAGGCCTAATGGGACTGGGGGGACTACGATTGACTTGATTTGTACAAATAGTAGGTAAGTTTATAAGAATGGTGTTACAACTAGTCTTATCAGCGATCACCTATCAAGGCTTTTAGTAAGCGAATAAGATATGGGTTAAAAAAGGCGAAAAGCAGTTTTTGTAAAGACCAAATAAATAGTTGCAAAAAACATCCACAGGAATTTTGCAGGCTAGTTAGGGACTTACTAGGCAATGGTACGGATGGGACGGATTGCTCGCTAGTCGAGGAACAAGGAACACAAATCAATAATGAAAACGTGCCTGATTTTATTGATAATTATTTTTGTGATATTGGGAAGGACTAATTTGAAAATAGGGATACCACTGATTACTTCAATCTAATTAGTTATTTTAATGGAGAGAATAACATATATCTTGACTTGACAGTAACAGGGAATGATATCGTAGAATTAGCTAGGGATATTTGTATCTCAAAGAACTCTGTTATGGAGAATGTTTCCCCTAGGGTGATCAGGGATTCCATGTTGATACTTAAAAATAAATATGCTCATCTATTTAATTGTTCTTTTAACTCAGAAAAGGTTCCTTGTTCATGGAAAGTAGGAACAGTCGTTCCTATCCCTAAATGTGGGAATTTATCAAAGAACCCTTGCAAAAATTATCGAAAAATTCATGGCAAAATATATTGAGACTTTCTGTACAGATAATCATCCGTTAAGTGAATACCAATATGGGTTCAGGAAAAACTTAGGAACTTGCAATGCTCTTTTCAATTTTTCTAGAGATACTTGCTAGAAATAGGATGTATGATATTGCGACCGTATACGTGGACCTAAAAGAAGGCCTTTGACTCAGTACCTCATCAGCACCTGATTCTAAAATCAATGTACAAATTTCATCTTCCTGTAAATGTGGTAACTTGGTTCTCAGATTATCTAACAGGGAGGAAACAAAGAGTGAAAGTTAATGGACTAGTATCTAACTTGAAACAAAATGATTACGGGGTACCTCAAGGGCCAGATTTAGTGCCGATTTTGTTTAACTTATCTATTAATAATATGTGTGACAGTATTATTGATTGCAGGCATATTCAATATGCGGATGATTTAGTTCTTTATAAAATGGGTAAGCAAGGAGATGAATTAATAGACCGTCTACATATTTGTTTAAATAAAGTAGCTAGTTGGTGCAACGCCAATGGGATGACAATGAATATGCAAAAAACTAAAAGTATGTGGTTCTCTTCTAACTGTAGACAATTAGATCCATTCATAATCAAATGTAACTATAGAGAAATAGAAATGGTTCGGAAATATAAATATTTAGGAGTAACCCTTGACTCTTGTATGAATTTAACAGCTCACTTAAAGGATATCAATAAATGTGCCAACAATAGGCTATTTAAACTAGGGAAGATTATATTCCAGATTGATAGAGATACTTCGCGGACAATTTACATTTCTATTATTAGACCGACTCTTGAGTATAGTTCCTTTTTAATTGATGGATCAAACCAGAAAGAAATTAAAGTGTTACAGACTACCCAAAAATAGGGCTCTCCGAACAATGAATAGTAACTGGAAGAGAGCACAAAATATAGAAAATCTAATTGAAGGACTAAACATCGACTATCTTGATGCAAAAAGGAATATGCAACTACTAAATTTAGTGTTTAAGCAATCAAAGAACTGTAATAACATAGACAATACAGAGAGAACAACAAGAAGTCGTAATAGTATAAGATTCCATAAAGCGAGGATTAATAGTAGTACGTATTTTAGATCACCAATTTATTGTGATAATGTTCTTTGGGACAAATTAGAGCATAATACAACGCGAGTTATAGATACACAAGAATTTAAGAGGGTAGTTAAAGGTATCTACTCTGTTTATTATTGGAGATGGCGAAGTTTCTCATGGTCACCCTTCTTGGTATATGAATTTCATTTTCATGATTTCATTTACACTACAATTTCCTATCATTTTGTTATATCAACTGATGACATAATGTGTATTCGAGGATGTTTTGTGAAGATATGTATACCTTATATGGTGGAAGATCTCACTTTGGTGAGAACCGTTGTCAATAAAAAAAAAACCCAAAAAACCCCAACCAACTCACAACCACTCCCTATCTACCTCTACTGACCAGCTAGGCCACTCAAGAACCTGTTTGTTCTAGCCCACTTCTCTGATAACAATCTAACTTCACAATGCATGTACATTCTATACTGTCAGATCTGATGGGGCAAACCTGACTGAGTAGCATTTGAACTTCCATATATGATGGGACAGATCATTCTCTATAGCATTTAAAGTATCTGTTGGGACAGACTTAACTACTCATCATTCAAACCATAGCTATTCCAGAGACAGAGGAACAGACCCATATACAATAAACTCCCCAAATCGTATTTGTCTGACATACAACCTGCTACCCTAAGACCCATATAGGACTTGAATAAGAGACATTTTTAATGCCTTAGGATACACTGATTTTGATACCAGAAATAAGTTTCAATATGTATTTGTTCACACACATAGATTCTTATATCTTTGTTAATATTCATGCTAATGATACTTAAGAACAACTATTAAATCCATTATCTAGGTTTATTGAACTATTCTTGATACTTGATTCTTAATCAAATACAAATGGCTCAAATACATAATTTCCTATGATATTCTCTTATTTTTATTTGATGAAGTAATGTAGATGTACCTCGCTCTTCTATTATCAATGACAATGACATAAGATCCTAGTTATTTCGTATTTTGACATGGAATGTGAAAAGAAGTCTGATTTAAGTCTTACTTTTTGTCTCAGGTACATCTATTAAGAAGTACTAAAACTGGTTTAATCATAGTATAGTGTGGCTCATTTGAAAGAGCATAAAAAGTATTTTCTAGGAACTGGAATACTCTGGGTAGATTCTTATATTTATCATGATATTCATGAACATGTATTTGTTCATGAAAGTAGGGTAGGCATGGGGAGGAATAGCCATACTGAAACAAATATCCACATAATATTGATTTAAGGGGGCATTGGAGTTACATATAGCATGTCCATACGTGGCAGTAACTACTGACTACGTCCTAGGAAGTGATCTTTTTTAGTTATTACATATACCTGTTTTTAGTATGCTAATCATTTATTTTTGCCAAATCTTTTAATGTGGAAAAAGAAGTCAGAATTATGTTCTAGTAATCAGTCCAGTCTTGCAAATTACCAGAAACAACATTTTCGATACAGTTTTTGTCTACCATCTTGAGGCATATGGTCAACCTAGAGAGAAAGGAGGAGGCGGCTTCTGTTCCCAATGCTGATGCTACCTTCAATAACAGTTAAAGAACTGTACTATACACCTATCAGGGATGCAAGTCGGGTATGTGGGAAAAGTCGGAAATTTAAACCCTTGTGGTAACGGTTCTATTTCAGCGAGCTGGGGAATCCTCTTTTTGCTCAGCAGCAAAACAGTAGACTAGCCTCAGTCCCTAAGTATAGAAGATATTGTCGGGTCAATGGAGAATTATAACAAGTAAAAAATTAACCAAAATAACACTAAAATTTCAAATTGTGAGATTGTTGAAATCTGCAAATAGATACATATGAATCACCAAATAAAAAAAAAAATTATATATAAGACTTAAACAACTCTATTCCGGCCCAAAAGGCCGGCGTTGGACGGAACCAGGTCGGTAGTGAGCATGGCAGTAGGAGCGTTTTACAGCTGCCGACTGAGGCCCTGGGGCCGGCACCTGTTCCCGTATATACCCGCCGTCATTGCCGTACCATAGCGCGGCCGAGTGAGGCCCGAAGTCCGGCACTGCTTCCCGGGTACTCCCGTCTTTGTTGCCGGCCCGTGGTGCGGCCGTCAAGACGTCAAAAATGCGCTTAAACTCCAGTAGGTATGAAAGTTCGGAATTCCGTCAATTGACGGAGAACTTGCATCCCTGACCTATGCCCAAAAATACTCCAAATACCAACTTTTGCTCTACAAGTGGTAGTTGAGCCGTACCACCATACTGTGCCGGTATGTCACCGTATCACCATACTTTGAAAACGTGTAATAACGGAAATATGAAAATAAATAAAAAATAATCAATACCCGGACAAAAAAAAACTACAGAAAATTAACATGAGACTAATATTTGCAAAGAAAATGGTTTTCTAAGAGTTTTGATTCTAATTATGAAATCATGGCTATGAATATTGCGGTAAAGCACGCTAGCGAACACACTGCATCACTTGAGCAAACTATGCGGTGTGATAAACTGGAGCGATGCAGTGTGGCCAGTGAATGACCGGGGAACCAGCTTAAGTTAGTAGCAGAAAGTTACTTCCGCACTATCAGTCTAGTTTGATTTTCACTTCGACTCCGACTTATTTTGGTAGGTTATTGGATATTTACGAATATTTAGAGGTGTATAGTACAAGTGAAACTTGTTAACCTAATTGGGACGGCTTATCGTACCTTGTTACTATCAGTAAAATTATCGCATGAGCTCGCAGAGCGAATGCGATAATTTTACCGACAGTAACGCGGTAAGCCAAGCCGTCCCAATTAGGTTAACTAGTTTCCCTAATGTCCCTCGCCACCATAACCATGTACACTGGTGGGTGTGACATCACGTCCTGATGTCACACCTGCTTTCCCTGTGTTGGTTGCTAGGCGAGATGCCTGGGAACCACAAGCATAATCAACAAAGTAGATTGTGGATTATGTGAAAAATGCCCAAATAAAGGCTAAAAAAGGAAAAGAAAAAGAAAATTGTTGTAGACATCTACGTGAATATACAAATTCTTGTTCTTCCTGGGGTAAAGAATCAACAGATACATCATTCAATCTAAGTAAACCATTTATTTGCCCTCTTTTTTGCTCATAATACAATAATTGTGATTAATTTCTATGCATACATTCATCTCTGTATACGGATTGGGATCATCTCACTCCACAATAAACGTCTGATAACGTATTCATAACGGAAAAAAAACCATGTCAAAAGGACCCAGTCCTGGAATGCATAACAACCCAATGACAGATGTAAACAAAGGATGTCTCTATGATTTGTTATATACCGTCAACCCTCATAATGCTAACATGATATACTAGTCAGCAGTGTGACACAAGCAACGTATAAAAATACAATTACAAGTAGATCATTTCATAAAATGTTTATGTTCGAATCATTTGTGTAAGGAACATACGGACTCTTTTAATCGTTGAAAAACAAGATATTTTACTCAGCAGTCCTCAGGTATTTCTATAAATATCACAGATGCTTAGATAACACCAAACAAATTTAATAAATGCATATGCATTTGTCGCCTTAACCTGGATAAATCATATTGATTTACATGACATAACTCAGATAACTCGAAGCTTAAACAAAACAACATTATACAGACAATAAAAGACATCAGAGACGAAATTTAGGTTGTCTCATTCCGTCACTGAAACCTTTTAACATAACTTCTAGCATAGTTAGATCTAGCTCTGCTAGCCTAAGAGGATGCAATTTTCAAACGTCAACAGTATGAACATTCATTTGTTTTATAGAGATTTCTTATTCCCATGTTCTTAAACTAAACATCATCAGACAGGGTATGGACACAAGTAGCTTCGTCAGTTAACCACTAAAGGTCTTTCGTACGGAAATTCCACTTAAGCGGCTAAATGATATATGGTAATTCACAATACAAAACTATGCAAAGAACAATATATTTCGATTCAATAATCAGCTTAATACCATGTCCCTTTCGTGTCTAATATAACGTGTGTGACGTATGTGTTAAAAGACTAGGCCTATTGATGCTTCACTGACTATTGTGATTCTATATATATCCCACAAAAATACATCAATATGAAAACCTGGTCGCCCCGTATTGACTAATCTACCTTAGTAATGCGCTCCGCAGTCATGAAATATAATACAGTGGCAAATGGTTGGTATTCTGTGAAAACACTGCCTTATCAAATAACAGTAAGAGGATTCAGTCAGTGACAAATTACCCCGAAAGTAGATGAAAGGATACAAGGACATGCATACCATATGGAAATACTTGCATAAAGATGCATTAATACCGACAATCATTCAAGATACAAGTATGTGTACATATGACGTATATGTTCATACAACGTTGGCATCAAATTTTTTGCGGCTTTTTACCGACGTACGCATATCACGATACAGCTGAATAATATGGTTCCGGTTTTAAGGTTTTCTAAACCCAATAGGACACATGTAGGTTTGGCCGATGTAGGATTATCGTGTAAAGGTGACTGTAAAACGATATACTTAGAAAAAAGAAGACGGTAGATTTGGCCTATTTCGTGTTTTAGATGTTTACATAGTTGCTGCATACTACGCAGTGGGTCAGTCTGCTATTGGCATAATGGCGGAAAGACAGCACAGTAATATCCCCACGCCCAGCCATTACTCTTTACTGTCACAAACTGGGCGTGTGTGCGTCTTTACAAATGTAATGGGTATTATCACTAGCACATCATTCATACTACGCCTCCCCACACGTCTGCAGACAGCCTTTACAAAAGTAATAAAATTAAATGATGAGCCTCTCTAAAAGGCGACCATCCTACAACTTCTTGTGTTCGAATGTTCACTCTCCTCCTAGATCTTTCGTGGCACTATCGCTTACTAATCTCTGCCTAAATCCTGTGCAGATTCCTGCTGAAAAAATGTAATCCCTAAGATTATGTCTGGTTTGACATAACAAATAACAGAAATGGGTGTATATTATTTACCATATAAATAGGTCCATCTCTATTTACAAGTATTATACAAAATATCGCCATGGGGCAGATTTTACATCAAACAGGCAGGTCGGTGCAGAAATACAAGCAGCCGCAGTAAAGCGCAGGATCCATGTTGGGAGAGTGTTAAAGAATAGCCATGTAATATTCTGAGAACTTAAAATTCATAAATGAAAAAAGAGGAGCTTAGCCATGGTCACCATGAAACAAATTCTTCATTAGTATATTTCAACCAACGATATCACTGAACACTACCCATTTGTGTATATATGATAAGAAACTGAATTTGTGCTCTTAACAGTAACAGGTTATTCGGGTTATCATTACGCAGGATTCTCTATTTGCTATTTTCATATTCACTACTGCTCCTTGTATATTAAAGATACTTTTTTAAATATATAGATACGTCCCTTTATGAGAAATACATAAGTATCCCTGGGTAACCACCCGAGGTGAACTAACAAAAAGATTGAATATGTGAGTGACAGTCAGATATCAACACGTCCATCGCTATGATCGTTCCCGAAATAGTATGGTATAAATGTAAGCAAATCGATCGCACTGACAACACATATTCACAAATAACACTGTGTTGCCCACATCTAATCACGAAATGAACTAACATTCCAGCCGTTAAGTGTTATACTCGAAATGCATCTCCTGTATTACTTATGCACTCAACGGTTAGCTGCATAATCCATAAATTATGACAATAATGTCACTCTTCACTGCAGATTCTGTCTTAGAAATAAATAAATATCCATTAAGAGAGTAAATACTATCACGTCCCATGTGTAGTTATACGTCTGTCTGTTCTTAGCATTTGTAAAACCAACAATCTTCTGTGAGTTGAAGAATATAGATATTTTCTCAGCCAGTTATGCCCCAGTCACACTGGCGTAAAAAACGGCGTTTTTCCGTGTACGCACGTCTACGTTCTTCTACGCATTTTGAAATCTACAAATACGTTGTAAAACGCCGCAAAAAGCGGAGATACGTAAAGGAAAGTCAGAATGCGCCGAAAAACGCCACAATACGTACAAAAGCGTAAAGAAGCGTTGATGAGTGTTGAGAAGCGTACTAAAACGTTAAAGCAAACCAAACAGATACGTTGCAAATCCGTAGCTAATACGTACTCCCCACCAATTTGAATACGTAGAAGAAACGCCGAAATTTACGCCAGTGTGACTGGGGCATTAGACTCCGTTATGACAACCCGCAGCATAATGCCCCAGTCACACTGGCGTAAAAAACGGCGTTTTTCCGAGTACGCACCTCTACGTTCTTCTACGCCTTTTGAAATCTACAAATATGTTATAAAACGCCGCAGAACGCGGAGATCCGTAAACGAAAGTCGGAATGCGCCGAAAAATGCCACAATACGTACAGAAGTGTAAATAAGTGTCGATGAACGTTGAGAAGCGTACTAAAACGTTAAAGCAATGCAAACAGATGCGTTCCAAATCCGTAGCTAATACGTGGTCCCCACCAATTAAAATACGTAGAAGAAACGCCAAAATTTACGCCAGTGTGACTGGGGCATTATATAACACATAAACAAGGGCTGACTATGTTCGTCCTTTTTTGTATTTCAGCTAGCAGGAATATCGCTCAATCGCACATTTTGAGCTAATTTAAGTGAATTCCTGGCCTCAGCTGAGAGCTAAAATGGTCGGAATTGCGCCGATATCGCCCACTATCTTTCCATTTTGCACCCAAGGTGCTACCACTCACAATAGCAGTTCCTTTTCACACTATATGAAGATCTCAGGGCGGGTCAAGTTATTATGGAAAATATTACAACACAGCTAATTCTGATGGTTCCATACTCCTGAAGATATCACAGGAAAGGGTGTACGGTTTATGATACAGTACTGACACTGAACGATGGTAGCACTAAACACTAACAGTTTCTTGGCTAGGGACTTGAGATAAAAAAAATTAATGTTTATTCGGTTTTCTATAATTATTATGCATATAAAAAGACGGTATGCCAGCTTCAATATATTTAGATGAGAAATCCTAAAATATCCTCGATATTCCTGGTATCTATCAATTAAAATCTTTTCAGATAGATCCAAGTGAATAATGATTTCAGTTACGATATTTCTTGATGCAGTCAAACATAACATGTATTCGGATAATGATTTTAGTAACGATGTTTTTTTATGCATGTAGGAAAATTTGCCAGCAAACTTTCATGACTTACCTCTACTCTGATCTGATCACGCATTAAGCCAAAGGAATAATGGTTAATGGAATTATTCATATGTACATATATCGGTGTGTATGGATGGATAGCTGGGTTGATCTATATATAAATCCTTTAACTTACACACGTCTGAGTCGCACAGCAATCACACGATGTGTTGTAGCATCCAAAGTCCATTACCAGGTCAGGCATGAATTTTCATCCAGATTGCAATTATTTCCCCCCTCGGCATTCTGAAATCTACACACCAGCGTACATATACAAGGAATTTGTATACTTTATCCGCCGATCGAAGTAAACCCGGTTTAAGGGCTGGTTCCACCAACACGATGGATTTGCCATGGTATGTCTCAGTGTATCTTGTTACATCCTACAGTGTCGGGATATGTCGTATCTCTGTTGTCGTAAAATATAGCCATGCGGTGTCGGGTCTATGTTTTGGTGTTCCACCACAAGACACATCGCGACAAATAGGGACGCGATTATTCAAACCTAGCCCGACTTAGCAAGACACCCAAATCGTGGCTAATCTCAGTAGATCTTGTGTGTTGGTGGAATCACCACTTTACCCCCGCGCTCTCCTTTACTACACTGGTATCATCAGTGGTATTAACGTTACCAATAGAGGAGAAGAAAAAAAGACCCCGTGTGTGGGAGTGCCACTCACTCTGGGCGCTTTCAGGTTGCTCGGTAGAGCTGTGTAGAGGATTGAGGCAAGGGTGCGGTACATTCCGCCTGCAAGCTAGTCACTGCATACCCTACAGAGCTCCGGGCACCAGGGATCCTATGAAGGCAGGGCCGGTGTCCGATCATTCCGAAGTTGTACTGAGTTGAAACTGTAGCTTAGTAAAACAACATATCAAGCATGTATAACAACACAACCACCCCATTTTCAGCAGACCATACACCTATAACGAAAATGCTCTATTCTAAAGACAAGATCAACTCTTGACGACGCTTCCGTTCATATTGGCATACGGGGTGTGGTTGGCCTCTACGTCCTTCACCGCAGGCTTACAATTCTTTCTGTATTGGTGAAACTTGCTGTATGAGTAGAGAATCCCTCCAACTAGGTTCATTGAGATGCCCGTCATGGTAAACATGTTGAGGCTCACTCCGCCAAAGGTAAACATCCCAATGGCTGTCTGCACTATCGACTTGAGCGTGCCTACTACGCTGGTCGTGAGCGCTGAGTTCAAGGTGGTGCACAGGAAAAGCAGGTAGTTCAGGACGCTGCCCATTAAAATAGTGGTTGTGAAGGCGACGAGGAAGCCTGCGGAGGGCTGGAGAAAGCGGTTGACCGCCGGCGTCAGTTCACCGACGGCAATAGAACAGACTAGTAAGAGTGGCACGGTGTTGAAGGAGTTGAGATGCAGGGTTTCCAGTGCGCTCAGCTTGCCCTCAGCAACCTTCTGCAGGATCACCAGGTAGAATGCTTGTGTGAACACGCTGATCCCTCCGAAAGTGTACGCTCGCAGATCGAAGGCCAAGTCCCCGTAGCCTGTGGATAGTCGAGGTGAAAAAAAAAATCCGAATTAGAATGAAATATGACGGGTCGTTAGAGAAAATCAAATCAGGCTGGCACTGCAATATCCTAATCTTGGATGATGGGACATTCATTTAATGAATTAACGATAAGCACAGAATTCCTCAAAACGTTTATCTTAGTAAATATTAAAGGGGAACTGACTTATGGAAGACATTACAGAGTGCTAGAGAGTACCATATAATTGGAAAAGTTCCAAACTTTATGGATGGCCCCCATCTAAAATTACAAGGACAAAACAGATTTAATGTCAATAAGATTTCTTTTTGAGTCGATGACGTACGAACATTTATTTGTCTTTATTTTTCTATCATTTAAGACTACATTAAAAAACGCCTAATGAGGGCAAACTGTATGTCTTCTTTTCCTGAATTAAAAACATTATTATTTTTTGTTTTTCCATCATTATGGTCATTATCAAGGTAGCATCGGCTTGCTTCAGCCACGTTCAAATAATCTGAATTGAAAAAAAAAAAAGCATAAAAAAAAAGCTCACCTGCTACCAAACAGCCAGTTGTGATGAGAGTGATGGACGACACGACTTTCATTGACGGGTTGCCTTTCTTTAGTATGATGACACTGAGGAATAAGGTGACGAGCGGCCCGCAGCGTTTCACCACGCCGTACATGGGGATATTCATGCCGCTCAGGGCGTGCAGCGCCAATACAGAATGCACAGCGTAGATGACAGAGGGCGTGAGGAAATTAAAACCTCGCGCCAACGTGTAGCGTGGCAGGGTCAGTCTGCCCGCCACCCGCAGTACCTCCAGCGCCACGATGATGAAGGACATTTGGACGAACATGAGGAAGAACTGGTAGTTAAAGCCGTAGGTGGTCATGAGGAGTTTATTGATGAAGGCCATGGACGTGGATGCGGTGCCGTAGATAACAGCTACGAGGAGTCCACGGCAGTCGGACTGGCTGGCCTTAGCGAGCGCATCTGCCATACTTGTCGTGGGTGTAGGAGTGTCCGGCATTTCAATGAGAGGCTTCTTGTTTTTCTCTTCGAACTCCAAGGCCGCCTGCAGTTGGGCCTTCTCACATAACTCGGAGGCCACTTCATTTACTTGAGCTGTCGTGGTAAAAGTAAAATAATCATTAAATTAGTTTAATTAACTTCTAATACTGAATCCTCGTTATAAGCATCGTTCTCCTGTTTACTGACGCTTTTATGTGGTGGCACTATAATAAAAAAGATTACTTGTATATAAGGCCAATAGATATAAAAGAGTTTTGCATAGTACAAACATCATTATCAAGATACAACATTCTTACAATTAAGTTTTCAAAATTTACTGGACGATATAAAATATAGCTGATGCCTAATGAGGTATGATCAATTCGTAGCAACTGAGAGTAAGTTTGTTTTAAATGGGCCTCAATAGCCCAGTTATCTATAACATGCTCACTTACACTAGATCTTAAAGCAAAAAGAATTTAGCAATAATATCTCTTAAAGCGTTTAGCAATTTCAGGGAACTCAAAACTGGCATTGTGCTGGAGGTTCAGGAGGTGGGGTGGGAGCTTGTACCTTAATTTAGAGTAAGGTGAGGAAATAGCATTCGATAGATCAACCTTTATTTACGTATGATTATAATATAGGAGGAACTAGTTTCAATATAACGGGTATACAATTTAACGAGTTTCAAGCGCATGCACCAATCCACATTACAAAAAGGACAGCGCGGATTTGCGCACATGAAAACACAAAGATCATGCTTACTCTCTTTTTAAGATGCTAAATGCCAAGTGCTATAAATCTCTCCCTTCCCAATACCTAGACCGAAATGCAAAATATTTCATCCTACGATTTAATTTCGATATTACAATGAAATTTCCATTCCTAAGGTTTGTCTGTAGACAACCATAGTTCCGCATGTGAAAACATCATGAGTTTAGTAAATGCAATACGTCCTGTCAAGATAATTAACCCACCTTACAAGCATACCTGAGAAACCTGCTATTATCATCAATACACCAAGAACAGGGATGAAAGTCGGGACTGATGAAAAAGTCGGAAACAAAAAAATCCCAAAAATACTGGGGCATATTCGGGGGGGGGGGGGGGGGGGCGTGCCGTCAAACAAAATTTCGGCACTTGACGGAACTCTGACGGCAGTGTCAACGGCCCTTGGCGCGTTTAACTGCCGCCAAAGTACTGACTGGAGGTTTTTACGCCGTTGGTTAACTTTGTTAATGATCATATTTCAAGATGCAGAAATTTCTGATTGTCGGCGAACTTGCATCCCTGCAAGAAACTAGAGTGATACAAGGCTCTCTCTGTAAGCTTTTCGTCTTAAACAACACGTGCACAGATATAGGAAACAAGGAGGGTGTATGGCAGATAAAGGCTTCCTCTTACTCTCCCACGTTTAATAAAGCTGTGTCCACACTCCAACTATGAATCCATGGTATGTGAAGTGAACAACGTGTGAGTAACAGTATATTGCCAATCATTTTAAGTGAATCGGCTGTTAACTGTTCGCCTGTGTTACTGATCACCACACAGATACACTGGCAACAACTAGCCACACGCAGTTGCCATAACAGAGAAAATCAATAAGCTATCACCATTCTAGACTTAGCGCAGTCAGGTGTAGATAGATAGAAATTAGATTATCGATCCCGGTATTATCTCCTAGGAGTGGGATCTCCTAGTAATCTATCAATGTAGTATTTATAGTTAAATGGGCGATATTGCGTGAGTGTCTAATATTTCAGAAGTCATATGGATACTAGATATGAGTCTTAACGGTGAGATACGCTGTAAGTTCTCTTTATGATCGCTACATCTTTTTGATTTTGGTTCTTAGTTACTCTTGTTTCTTTGGAAATGGAGGAGGTAGGGTTGGGTAAAGGACTACGGTTGGTAGTGTCACCCTTAACACCATGCTTACTTGCTTCTGCCATTCCTAAGTACAATATATATGAAAGCGTACATGCAAGGTTTAAATTAAACTTTGTAGTTTTGGTCACGTGGAAGGAATTCTTACCATCTTTCCTATGTCTGAAAGTAAATATAATTTATTTCTTATATCAACTGCTCCGGTAGGTTATTATGACGCTGTTACTGAAGAAATTAAAGCAGACATAACCCTTTATTGGATCAGCATGAAACTACAAGTAAAGCTTTACAAATAGTTCTTATATGCCATGCAGATATCAAGTACATGCATAACGGTTTATAATATAGACTTTCATTTGCATCGTTTATATTTGTTATTCAAACTACTAAAGTGAAATCGACGCGATTGAATGACTAATAAACTATCATAATACAATAGCTATGACTGGATCCGTAAAAGCGATCCCGATCCACGAAAATCGATCCCCAGTGTACCTCAGTGTGCTATTTTCAATCCAATCAGCTAGTTATACTTCACTGAACGACTACCAACTAAATGATTAAAACGTATATCAAAAGAATCCATCGGGACATATTTTATTTCCGCTATTGGGACACATTTGATGGAACAAAAGACCTCAAAGGGCCATCCCTACGGGCTCAGTTATCACGTTTTCTCCTATTACTAGCGACTTCGTCGCTCGAGCATATAAACACGCTGAGAATTGGCCGCCCTACAGGCTGGTTCACCACTCATCCATGAGGGGACACGGCAGTCTGAGCCTTTGGAAAAACGTCAGAATGTATGTCTATGGCTCGGTAACAGCATCGCGCTGTCTGCTATTAACTTCATATATCATTGGTGTAACATGATGCAATTGTGGCCGGGAAATTCCCCTCAATATACAAAATCTCTTATTTTGGAATCCAACAAGTTAGATATTTCCTAATCGTGCTCCCTGCGATTCTGTGCGATTGTACATATTATATAGAGATATAATTCCCAGATACAATCGCCCCTTCCCAGCCCCCCCCCTCCTTCCCCCAATACACACACACACCTCCGAAGGATTGAAGAGGGACAGAGTCAGGGCGTTCCCTTTTCTGCCAACTAGACCGTGACCGTGTTTTACTTTTGCTCCTGTTGGAGCACTGCCACCTAGGGATCAATTTGTGCGAGCAACCCATGAATTAGATTGGCAACCAACCCGTCTCTGACTTAGGGGTTGGTCTGGATAACATAAATAAGGGGCTTCGAGAGTACTACAATCTCCAACCACAATAGCCTGTTGTGACAGAGACTACCTTGACAAAAGATCTGCTCGAAGAATGATTCACTCTTCCAGCAGAGCTCTGGCGGCCAGAGTACCCATGAATTTCATCGTCTGCATTGAATCTCAAATATTTGGTATGTGATACATGCATTTATATAATGTCAGCCGGCTTAAGATCAACCCTGCCATTCCACTGATAGTTCCGGAGAGTTTTTAGTAACATGATAACGTCACATATGTACATCAAGACGAACTTTTGATAGGTTACTGGAGAACTCAACCCGAAATAAACTTGACCCGTAGTTGTCACAACTCAAACAGTTTTGGAGAACTCGGCCTCCGAGGTCAACCTGTTTTAGATTCTAATGAATAAAACAGCTTCATATAAAAGGAAAGGTCTGACTAGTTAACCTTTAGACAAATAGGTTTGAGGATAGGGTTAGGGGAAGGGTTTTCTGTTTGTTTTCTTCCCAAGAGGAGACCAAATTTGAAGCCAAGATAACATACTTACTACTATGTACAGTATTTAATCACAGTTGTATCAATAAGGTACTTGAGTTGGGAAGGATTAAAACGGGTCGAGTTCATTAAGGGTCGAGTTTTTATGGGTAAAGTTTGTTTCAGGTCGAGTTCTCCAGGATTCTTTTGATACAGCATAGCGGCTGCAGCACTAATCAACGACTCTTATTAGGAAGATGTATTCCAACCAACCTCTAACTAGTTTTCGTCAGTTTTGTTTGTTTGTTTGTTTGGTTTGATTTTAGGTCGTCTCCAGACTTTCTCAAGGTTCTTTTCCACCACTAGGGTGGTGATTGAATCTATGTGATGAATTCAGGTAGAAATCTCACCCCTACACATTTACCGAGGTGAGAGTTCTTTTACTTCCCACACCACATAGACATGGTATGAGAAGGATGGCCTTTGTTATAGCAGTAAATCTACCACTGCTGGGGGTGGAACTAGAACCAACAAAGTCTTACAACCTTGGGGTTACAAGTTTTCGTCAGTGATGAGTTAGTCTACTACTATGTAAATTCCTATTTAAGAATTGTTAACTATTTCGCGATTTTCTTGTGAAAAACAGTAGAAGCCTGATTAAGGCAGGGACAACAGATGGAGTCAGAACAAAAATGAAAGAAATTTTTCACGTGGAATTTACTGTCTCAGAGAGACTGAGAAAACACATCAGTGTTGGCCATGGAATGGGCCTGGGGTGTGTCTAGAGGTTCGAACCACTGTTTTATTGGTGTGAGTGAGGCTCAATTTATACTGCCTTTAAATTACTCAAGAAAAAAAGAGTATTATGAACTGAAGATGAGCCTGAATTTGCAGTCTTCTTTATCTCATAGTTGTAACCTGTACTCCTGATTTGGGGTTCCGATTCCCTGACTCTGTTAAACGGTCTATATTCCAGCTAGTCTGGGTGCCTAGAATTATGTATACTACATAATGTTAATAGCTAAGGAAACGTCAATTGTGCACCTGGCTATAATTACTTTATCTTTTTTTTAAACCACATGTTCAAATACATTATGTGAATCAAACATTGACTGCTATTATTAAAGAGGTGAAAAATCTCCATTTGGTTAACTGCATTACAAGTAAGGTTACATTAAGGTTCTGTATTTGATAAGAGACTTAAAATTCTTTTATAATATGCTTGATCAGTGATGGTATATACATGCATCTTTGGTTCTTCTGTGTATTGTAGAGACAGTATGTGCAGCAATATTGTATACTCCCTGTGCCATCTCGCAATATATTTAAAAGTATTACAATTTGCCATTTTGTATCCCAGTTGAGTATAACAAGTATCTACATCATGTCATTATCAGTAATTCCACTATATAGCTTTATATATTGTTTTGTTTGTTACAGGTCCCCATTAAAAAAAGTGAAAAGGTGACGATAATACACGCCTATATACATACAGTAGAACCCCACCTAACGGACACCCCGCGTATGCGGTCACCCCGCGTTAACGGACACCTTAGCTCGGAACGAATCCCTCTTTTAGATGTTTATTCTTACCTCGCGTAAGCTGAAACCCCACGTAAGCAGACACTTTTGCCCGGAACAGAGGATGCCCGGAACAGAGGATGCCCGCTTACGCAGGGTTGTACTGTACATGGCCATATAAATTACAATCATAAAGCAATGACTGCCCCCCCCCCCCCGACAGTTCTGCTACTTTTGTGCTGATACCTTGTTGAATATCTACAAAATAGCTTTGTCAAACATATTTCGCTGTCATCATACAGTAGAAAACTGTTTCCAAACATTTTATAGAGAATATAGCATTAAGGTACCGACAATACACTCCATAACTCTACACAGTATGTCATACATTTGTCTGGTTTTCTGGAGTTCGTAACCGACAACTGATTACTATAACTTATAAGTGATAACTTAGAAGTTAGAAGCTCAAACAAAAAGAGACAATACTACAGATAATGGCAGAACACGTAATCAAAATCGAATTGATAACTTACTTGGTGCCATGATTCTTGTAAACAGTTCTGATCCACACGCGGTAAATTAGTTTCTCCTACTCCCAGTGTACCCAAGCGACTGCATCAGTGGCACTGGCCCTGACACGTATTATAAGTGTCTGACTGCATGTGTCAGCAACATAGACTGGTTCCGGAAGTGTTGTTATAACATCCTGACACCTTGGGAACACAAGAACACTCGGCAAGTTGTGGCGCTTGAACACTACTACGTGGAAACTGAATGAAGGAATAAACAGCACCTTGTATGAAAGAGATTTTTCGCTTTGTTATTCCTTTCATTGATGTTGGGAAATATAGTTTGCCGTGATTTTCATAAGTACACAAACCGAAAACCGACCAACAACCAGCAACAGCGGAAGTATATAGCTGGTTCTTGGCTTAACGTCTGTAGTATTAGCATTTTGCAGATAGGTACCATATTACGCGGGATATCCAAAGTGTGAATCTTGACGAAACTTACACGGTAAAATCAGCTATTGTATTCGCCTACATTAGTTAGAACGTTGGAGACATACAAGTTAGACGTAGCACAACCCTGTCATTTCATGCAGTTTCACTCCAAATCATGAAAACAATGTGAAGCAGTGACACTGACCGGTACCACAAAATGACAAACCTGTCAGTGTCACTGTGTGTTCCAAATACGAGTAATATCCGCCCGGCTCGGTGGTTGGCCCGAGGTATTCACGGCCCAATGTAATATATTATTGGCCCGCCAGACTATAGTCAGACGAGTCCGACCCTATACACTAGTATTAATACGGGAACGTACTGTTAGGGTCGCCCACGACTAGCCAGACTAGTGATATAGGCCCGGTCTTTATAGTGGGTCCATTACAAATCGCTTTTGGGAATGAGTTACAATGGATACAACACTCCCGTTGTAAAACATGGACAGTCACAGTGTATCTCAGAGTTTAATGTCCATGGTATATTAAAATGGGACGTCTTTATCATAGTTTATGCTATTTTCATTTAAAAAACAAACTGGAAAGTCAGAATCCTGTCATTGAACCCCCCGTCCTTTGCTGTCGGGGATGCGAAGCCGGCACGGCCTACCAGCACTTCCACGCTTCCCGCCCATCAATGTTGCCTCCCGTATACAGTGAGGAACATGGCGAAGCCGGGCCGTCCGCGGGCGGTTTTGCATCCCATATCTTGCATGTCTGTACACCTATATAAACAAATAACTTTTTAATTCCAGGAAACTCCAGAAATATATCATCTTTACTAAACGCATTTATTTGCAAAAAGCTTTTTATACTAAATTATAGATCTTTACAATAATAGTCGGAGGAGGGCCGGGACATCGGGCAGTGATTATGGGCGGACGGGCCGTGATTACTCGGAGGCCGAGCCGAAGATACCGGGCCGATATTACTCCGGACCATTTCTACCTGCTACCTTTGTGCCCTGGTTTCACTGTGTGTTCACAGCATTTTCACGAAGTGAGGGTCTCCAAGTCAGACACGGGCCCCAGCTAGTAAAGTGAATGAGGGGAAATTTGGAATATAGAGGAAACCTAAGTGATAGGGTCAGGGGGGAATTGGTAGCCTTGAGCCTTTTACCGTTTGAGCCTCCTGTCAGGGCGTAAACGTGGACGCCTTGAGCCTACCCTGTGGACGCCTTGAGCCTACCTCATTATAGTTTCGATTAGCGGGTTAGGCCACTTAGGTTAGAAAAGGGTTGGGTAAGGGTTAGGGTTGAGTATATGACTATAAACCAGTATAATTGCACCTTTCAAAGTTTTTACATCTATAGGCTCAAGGCCACCAAAAAGGGGTAGGCTCAAGGAGTCTACATGGTAGGCTCAAGGCGTCCACAGAAAGGCTCAAGGCGTCCAGGGCTCGAATCGTCCCGGACTCAAGGCATCCATGAACCGGGTGAGAGCTCGTACCCCATCTCATTTGAATCGCGATAGTAATTCACAAGGCGAAGCCGCATGAATTACATAGCGATTCAAATGAGATGGGATCAATCTCCGACCCTAAACTTAAATGTGTTTCTGAATTCGTCTCACCCTTCACATTGACAAATGGGCTAACAGTTTTGACATAATTCCCCATTGGATATTTTTCCTAAATATCTAATTTATCCCAATCTTAAATTTATGGAGAGAAAATTCCAGGGGTGAGTTAATACAAGTAATCTGCCTGGCTTGGCGGTCGGCCTGAGCTAGTCACCTTAGGGAGCGTTCAATAATTATAGCCGGGGGGGGGGGGGGGGCACAGATGCAAAGCTGAAATATTCACAATATAGCCTATATACCCGGCCTTTCACTGGCAATAGTACCTGTCTCCATACCTGTGCTCTTGCCGTGGGCACCTGGGTTAAAGGGGTTCTGAGTGCAAGAAAATGGGACTTTTGTCTTCCTTCTGTAGAGCCAATTTTTTTTTTTTTTAATTTTTAATTTTTTATTCTTCTGTAGAGCCACACCATGGATTAGTCCACTAATTCCAATGATCTCTCACACCATGCCAGACTATAAGAAATTGCCAGAACCTCTGTATTTGCATGTCAATGATACTGCTACAAACAGTGAAGTCCCTTTGAGATCATGCAATGGAGTCTGATGACTACCCACTGATGGCACAAATCAAGAAAGCAGTTGCTGCTGGATATTTGAATGTGAACAACCAAGTCTCAATAAGTGACTTCATTGAGAATTAGGTAGTAAAGCTTTATGATTGATTGCATGGGTACAGGAGAAATGGGGGCTTCCAGCAAGACTGCTAGCTGCCAACTACAGCCTCAATTTGGCAGGGGTAGCACCATTGATTTCAGGTTAGAACATTAGTAGAATCTTACAATTATAGAGACTAGGAGAATCAACTCAAAATGTCATCATAGCATGGTATAGTAGTGCAGCCAACTTCAACCAGTTGGCATTGTGTTTGATGCTATCACACTTCAAGCATTTAAATGTGCCTGTATGTAGAGTCTCATATCAACACTAAGTAAAGGGTTGAAGAGTTAAATATGACATCACACACCAGCCTTACTTTGTTGGCAAAATTCACATGAGGCTATGACCAGTGTGTGCCCAAATTAGATTTGCAATGGCGCCAACATCTGAAATAAGGTAAATATCTTATTGTTTTTGAGGTATATATAGTAATGAGAAAACTGTAAACTGAGTTTATAATGTTCTGATTCCTCACCTGTATTCCCTGATGCTAAAAACCTGGTCTAAACACCTCATTTTAAACTGCAACACATTTTCACAGACATTACAACATGACTTCACATTAGTAGTTTTGTCATAATATGCCTACTTTAGCTGGAGCTCCACAAGGCAATGAGACAAAGGTCTCATATGGTAGCAAAATCATGTAGAAATGCTATTTCAAGGATATGATTACTTTGACTGGGAAAAGCTACATGGTGAATAAAGCTTGACCAACTGTCAGTAGCAGTACTGTCTATATATACTTGGAACACCATAAGTTTCCTATAACTCATACAAGAAATATCTTCAGAAGATGTTTATACCACAAATAACATTTCAAACGACTAGATCTGGGCAGTGTTCCGAAAGAGCAAATGTCAGTTATTATTACACATATCAGTATGTACCATCAGAAGTGTGACCACTACTATATACTTTTTACAGCAACAAATTAAAAATTGTCGCTATCAGTTGCAAAGTAAATTCATCATTCAAATCAGATATATGATTCAAATTCATATGTTAAATGCAGGGCACAAGAACTTCTCATATATAGGCTATCCAAGGACTCTCCAGTAAAACTGGCCAAGGAATACCTAAGGGCTGACATCATCCATTATTGGTTGCCAGTGGTGCAACTGCTAGCACCTCTCCACCAGAGGTGACTCCAGATAGGGCAATGACTGAGATTGGATCTGGCCTCCACATGGTGTGTGTTTCAGTCCTGCTCCAGACACCCCCATCTCTTTTGCACCGGCGCTGTTCTGTCAACAACAGATATCTATTTGCTACTTGTTTCTTTTTATTCATTTTTAAGCAATTTTTATGAAGGGAATGTTGTGTGTCCAATTACCAAATTTGGTAGTACAACCATTCTTCCACTCGGGCCCTAGCCCCCTATTCCTCATTCTAAAGGCAGGTGTTATACCAAATCATCAGTGAGTACAAATTATGAGTAAGTCATTGGTATAACCCATAGCCACTTACCACCATACCACTTAGCCACCGAGATTGCTCAAAATTTTGACAAATCACTGAATTATGGAAAAAAGGCCACATCAGTTTAGCCTCCCCTGTGCTTTTATCCTATTCTGATGGGGGGGGGGGGGGGGGCTTTCTTTTTTTTGCATTGGGGGGGGGGGGGGGGGCTAAACATCTTTTTGGTATTCCAAGGGGGGGGGGGGGCAATTTTTTTTGTTCTCTTCCCATGGAGGGGAGCCAACTCTTTTTTTACAGATTGGTGTTCCAAAAACTGTGCCCCCACTCGCCATAATTAATGAATGTTCCCATAACGATTGCGAGGAGCTAACCCCGAAGTACATAAATGGACATAGTCTTAAGGAGATCCTAGATTACACAACAGTACAATATCATATCAAGAACAGTGCAATATCATATCAAGAACTGGAAAAGGTACTACCCTGTGCCCTAGCCATATGCAAGGTTTGTCAATTGAACTGACCCCCTAATTTCTACTGGTTCATGGTTGGTGTTCTTCTACACATCTGTCCTGTTATATTTGCAGATATTGATGTTATGTAATAAAAATATACCCAACCCAAATGAACCAGGTGGAATTCTAACTGATCATATAACAGAGGAAATACACAGGAAATATAGCGTCACATAGCGTACTCTTCAGGTACTATAGAAAACATCAACAGTTTAGAAATCCTGTTAAAACATGCATCTCTCTCGTAAAACTTTAAGTAAAGAACGAGATATTAACAATCAGTTTTTCGGAAGCTGGTCTATACGACCTCTGGTATATTTTTACGAGTTTGGACTATGAACGAGTTTTTTTTGTTTATATGCAGTAAAGAAGAAATTTCCAAAGAATGGATTTCGACTCAAGAGAACAAGCTTTCCTAGATCGGTGGCAGCATTTGCAGATAAAAATAAAGACGGAAACCGCTGCTGCTTCAAAATGTGATGTTCTCCGCAGTCTCATAACACAACTAGAGTACGGCAGAGCGGCCAACATGTAAGTGTTACAGGATTATCACAAAGGACTTTATTAGGCATATTCCCCTTCGATTCCAACGTGTGTTTTGAAAACTATAATGCAGAACACATGTATATTTAGAAATTAATGGATCCGTAATCGCAATATATTATAGTTTAACTGTTATCTAATTTCTTTGTAACCGTTGTTGTGATCTGTAAATTTCTTCTGAGCCCAAAACATGTCCTAGATCAATATAGATTTCATCGTTATAAGTATGTTTTTACCAAAAGGTTGGAAGAAAGAGCAAGATGGCAGGAAGGGTGTATAGTTAAGGAGAAACAGCATATAAGGTCAATTTATCAGAGACTTTATATTTATATCCCTGAAAGCATGTATTGGAGTTATACTATCACTGAGAGGATACAGCAAGTACAGATTTATATTATTTGGCAGTCTATTTAATTATAGAATCACTACATTTTTAGACCATTTCTCGATTAGGAAGACTTAACTTAGTGGTTATAATCAGTTTGATGTCTCGTATCTATGCGTGGATAAACCCATACATATTACTTGATAGGATTGATGCGGACACTGCAGCGCCTTTGCTAAGTCAGTTTACTCGGAACTACTCGTGTGTTGTTGATGTGCCAGAGGAGGAGGGAGGTAAGATGCCTTTAGTTTACTGCTAAACGTAAACTGTCCCTAGATATTATCAAGATAAAAATACAATACAGAGACACTTCTAAACACAACCAATGCTACAAAAAAAAAAAAAAAAAAAAAAATGTCATGAATTTTCAAATGATTGTTTATATGGTATGAGTTGTCTTTGTGGAATGATATCATGAAGTGGAGCTGGGTGATATCTTAAGTGAAAGACAATGAATGCTATGTAAACAATCATGACATTATGGCATATGAAATCGAGTGACATTTACATTGTTCCTACTCTGTTACATATTTTTTTACTTCATATGTCAAGTCTGGCATAGAAATATTTTATGGCACAACCGTGGCATACAGTCCCATCATGTTAAGTCTATGGAGGTTTATATGAGGGAGACCATGATATAGGTGCTTTGACTATAGAAAAGGGATGCTAATTTTAATTACAGTATCACGGTTCAGTATAGTATACCTATCATATTTGAGTTTACGTACCTTACCGTCAAACAAACTAATATAAAGTGCACTAACGTTTGATCTACTTGGTTTTCAAGTCTATCTTTTGTCTGGCTATTGTGTTGGCATCTTATCTGCTGGCGAAAATATTATTTGTTTAATTTTATTCACGTTCAAGGAGTTGACAATTACGCGGAAAACGCACTTGCACTGACAGCCGGGAAAAAAAGTGGTAAGCATTTAAAAAAACAAATTTACTAGATTAAAATGTAGAAAATTATTGGTCTATTACCACCCCACTACTATGGACAATTTAGTTTTGTTAACCTTTTGATGATCGAACAGGGAGATTTACATATATGACTGACACAACGATTTGGCCGATGTGGGCCTTCTTTAGGTATACATACATACATACATATATATAAGATGTTTTCTTAAATTTCCGACTTTTTCCTCAGTTCCGACTTGCATCCCTGTATGTTCCATATCACGTGATTAAACATTAGAATTATGGGTTTTGACAAATATGTGCTCGTCCCATAGCGGGACAAACTGCCACCGGCACCCGTCCTTAAGGGGGTAGCTCGACCATAGGCACCCGTCCTTAAAGGGTTAATTATAGTATTTCAGCGAGTGGTGCTTTTGCATATAAGCATGAGGATTATCCAAACCACAATGGCACTTATTTTATTATACTGAGAAGGATGAAGTGAGAAGTCTTCTCAAAAAGCAAAGTATTCAATCAGTGCCAGTCATGGAAGGCTGAAAAGTAGACCGAGTTCAGTCCTTAAGTCTTCTGCCTCCTCCTCCAGCTATACCAACTACCGGGTACCCCTAGTGTGTAAGGTGATATGGTTCTGCAGCTTCTGCCACTGCATAGTAAAGTATTCACCCCTCATCTTTGCAGAGTGGTGAACAACAGTCCTATGTATAGATTTTGGAACCATTCAATAAGGATAACACTATGGGTGTTGACTAACTTTCACGGGCGTTGGTAAAAATTACATTACCTTGATAGAGACTAGACACTCATATTTTATATTCATGTGGATTGAGCAATTTTAAATTATTGTCGTGTGTGATATTCTTACAGAAAGCAAAGTGTGGGCATCGTCCTTAAACAGGGAAAAGCTAATGCAGCTTGATTGTGTAAAAGCGTATATTCAGGATTCCAAGGTGAGTGCTTTTAAACAAATCTGATATGTACTCACAGAGCTATTCAAGTTTATACTACAAAATAAAACCCAAAAAAATTGAGTTCATGATTGAACATGCAGTTATATACAAATCACTATCTTACATCTTCTATTTCTTTTCCCTAAATGTTGACAGTTGGCAAGAGCAATGCATTTCCCGGAAGACAGAGACAGCGATATCTTATTTCCACATGAGATCGCACCTCCAGGCTCGTCAGAACCAATCTGTACCAACAAGTCAGTTACTGTCAAAGCAAACGCACAACCTCTGTTTAAAAACCATGCTCAAGACTCCCAACTTGCAAGAGGGACACTGGATAGGTCCAAACAGTCAGAAGATCCCAGATCAAGGTCAGACCGTCCCACTTCTTCTCTGGGGGCCGTATTTACGCCAAATCAGATGGACTCCTCTTCAGGGTTTAATTCTAAGGGTGACGACCAACACAGAATGAACAACTCTAGTAGTACAAAATGGCAATGGGGGCGTCCCGACCCGGCACACACATCACCTAACCCAGGACAACTACAGAGTAGCAGAGGTAATCATGGGTTCAGTAATCACAGGACTCTTAACCTGATTAGCTTAATTATCTCAATTAATCCAGCCTAGTTCTCTCTGTAAAAACTTCTCCAAATTATAAATTGAACTGCTGGCATATATAATATATAGCACCAAATTAATTATATTGGACTTAAACAGAAAAACTTCACTTCAGTTCCTACTCGAAATAGATTTGATATACAAGGATTACGACAGAAACATTGTCATTTCATATCTACCAAAAGTGTGGGGCAGCTTACAGCCACCTTTACTACTTCTCTATGGAAAATATCGCAAAGTTCAATAACTTGGCCTACTAAAGACAAAGGATAATATTTTTCGAAACCATTTGTTCCATTTTGTCCTTGTCTACCAAGCAATATAATGGATATAAATTACAGTTATATGAAGTGGGAATGATCCACTGACGGCCGTTTTCTGCATTGATGGTCACGACAACGAATTATAATTTCTGTTACAACCCCCATATATACCACTAGGTCCTTGTCAACTTGTGCTGTGATGTAATGTAAAATATTATCTTGTCATCATTTCACCATGTCATGTACCCTGTGTATTATTTAAGATAAAAAAAAGGAGAAAATATGAGATATTACAACTTTACTTAATCATTATGCAATTAAACAATTATGAAGAAATGATTAAAGTCAAAACAAAATCGAAGACATCTCAATGTATGCCAATCTGGAAATGAATAACCTCCTACAAAAGAACAACAACAAATAGGGAAAAATCCACGCTTGCAACACCAAGAATAATCAAGTTGATGCATATCCACAGAAAACCAGACAAGTTGAATTTAAATTTTGTTGGTTTGGTGGTGGGGGGGGGGGGGGGGGGGGGGTGGTAATTGTACATCGAAGAAAGAGTGGGGAGAATCAGTTTGCGACATTTCGTCTATCTCGAATAGACTTATTCAGGCAGTATCATCACAACATCAAGATTTGAACAAAGTATATAAGCCAATGTTTTATCTCATATTATCTTTATATTATGTACTCTATATCAGGAGAAATTCGAGAATTTTACAAATTCAGACGTTGCATGTTACTGCCTTCTATCTTAGAAAGTTGAGTGAAATATGCTGTCAACGACCCAAAAGGAACTTTCACTTTATTCAACAATTGACTGCAGAATATAGCTATAGCTGTATTGAGGGGTTAGATGAGAGAAAAGATTATTCCTTTCCAAAAATTGCATACGACATTTATTTTATTTTACTTTCCTAGTAGCACCAAAGCCCCCAACCCTATTTACTTCTGATAAGGCAGGGTCCTCACAAAGAAAGGTAAGTATTATTTGCTTCTTTTTCACGGATATGTAAGACAGTTGCGGATTGACATGATGCTACTACTGGTTTTTTTTCGTTTTTTTCTTTTGTTGAAAAATTTCTTTTATTGGTGTCCTTGAAGTTCCTATACACAATTACTTTGTCACCCACGTGAATGACGGTGTGGTTTAGAAACCGTGACGTCAACTCAAAACACCATTGCATGGAGTTGAAAATACTTTTGTGCTCAAATTACAGTAGTTTCATCGCATATAGTCTCTTCGGGCAAAATCTTTTTGTGCTCAAATTACAGTAGTTTCATCTCGTGTAGACTCTTCGGGCATCTGTTTGAGCTTATTACCAGTGACAAATTTCAAATAAAGAATGGCTCAGAATATAACGAACAAAATGTCTGCAGAAGTATTGATAGATGTATGTTAACTTACAATAACAGTTCCTAATATGTGTTGGCTCCCCTGACATGTTTTTTAATGACGAGTTTGGTTTGTCTCGAACGATAGCCGGTAAAGAGACCATGTCGCGAGTTGGATGACAATACAGAGGAGGAGGACCCAGCACCAGTTGTGAGAGCATTCAGGACGGCGGGCGAACAACTGGTAATTTCATAATTACTTCGATAAGAAATTATTTGGAGTTTAACATCGAAGAAATTGGTAATAGTGCAATTTTGATAATTAGCTTAACAAGAAATGAGCTAACACCTTGAACTTCTATGAACTAAATGATTTGAATATAATATACTAGGAATACATATTTTCGATCCTTGGAAATTTTGTGTATGTCATCACTATAAAACATATTCGTCTAGCTATGCATATGTCTTTATTCTTATCTAATATCCAAATATCACTTCATCAATTCTGATTACAAATCATGGAAATTACCACCCAACAATCATATAAGATTCAACCTGTTGACTTTTCTGGGTTAATCGGTTTGAACTTTAGGCAATCAACAATCAGAAGAAGTATGGCGGTGGGCGGAGTGCTGGGGCAGGTGGACAAAGTAATGTAGGAGGCTCCGTGTCAACAGCAGCTTACGGCACTCAGAAAAGATCCTTGGGCACGAGGTAAACCAATAAGGCAATATTTATACTTAGTATACACTCAGGAATGCAAATGTCCTGGAATATAATGTTTATGTATTCCAGATAGTGCCTTTGATAATATTCGTTAGTTCATGTATATATATACGGGCTTTTAGATTCTGTACTAAATTTTTATATTACTGAGATAACAAGTTTGTGAATTGGTAGGATATTTTTAGTTTTTTTCACCAAAGCTAACTGGGATCCCTATATCCACATGCTCACAACGACTTAGTGTGATGCACATAATCGTATAGCCTGTTTCTAACCCTTTGGATGTCAGAACTAATATGATTATTAGCAGGTGGACGGTTGTTCTTTAGTTTCTGGCTATAGCCTACTGTAGTACACATGCTTGTAAAGTCACTAAGTGACCTGACCACATATTTGCCTTTTATAGCTGACTAAGTACAGATAGGAATGTGATTTCTGTTTTGGACACAAGGTTTTATGGTGGTACAATGCCTTGCAGTTTTAGAATTTATTATTTTGGCATGGATTTTTTAGAAATAGTGAATTCCGTTTTGGGAGGACTTTTGTAGAAGTCCTTTATGGACATATTTCTACCCCTTAAACTGGTTGGATCATAATCTGATATGCCCCATTTGAAAGAGAATGAAAAACAGTAGGTGCTAAGAAGTGGAATTTTCAAGGTAGATTCTATATTTACTGAGATATTCAAGTATTTGTTGAAAGTGGGTGGGGGGAGGGTTGTATGAAATGGGCATGCTCAAACATATGTTTACTCAATATTAATTAACAGGGAGCATTGGTGTGTCATTTACCATCTCCATAAGTGGCACTGACTGTTACTTACACTCTAGGAAGTGTCATCCTCTAACTCCCAGGGGCCTTCCTTGTTATCATTGTAATTAATTATTTGCAGATCTTGTATTGAGGTTTAAATGCGTCCACCTGCTAATTTGGTCTTTAAATGCCAATATTTCTATTTTGAAATGCACACTTAGCTCTTGTTGTACAGAGGAATTATTACGTTGAATGTTCAAGTACCCGATCAGCTTTTCATGAGATGGGTACAAGATCTTTTTAGTAATCAATAGTTCCTTGTAGTGTTACTTATTCAGGCAGTTGCTATATATTTGAATTGTTTCATACAACATGACATGACATTCTATTTACTCCTCGTCAAACAGATAAGGGTTTTCTTCTAGAAATTCAGGATATTGATATCCGGAGATTGATCGTGTCAGGTGTTTTTGTTACGTTGCCCAGATTGAATCATGAAATAAGTCAGGCCAGTATTTTTGTTAAATGAGTCATTTTCATCCTTTACAGACGAGGACTGAACAGTAAATTTATTCCCCCTGTTATCAAGGATGAAAACGGCGATGGGTGAGATAAGTTTTTTATTTCTTATATGAAATGATCTTCAACTTCATTTGCAATACTGTATTGTGCCTGCATTGCTCCTATATGGATACCAGGATAAACCAAGTGATATAATGAGTCATATAGTTCTGGTGCGAGGCCTACAGTTACCCTTCGTGTAAAACAGCTATATTGTTTTTGATAATTTAGTCAGCCTTTATGAAACTAGGGTCGGTCTCAAAGTATCTTCACCATTTTATAAGTTATGGAAAGGTGATTCCACAAGGTCTATCGGTCGTTGTATTATTGTATTGAATATTCACAGAAGGGATGACATTATATGTTGACCTTCCTGAACTTACCAGTGTTTTCCCCCTGGATTTTCATTATCAGGGGAAGTGGGGGTACGTGGCGAAAATCAGAGGCGAATAAAGGTGATTGTAGTTCTGATGAACCTGTGGACGAGCGACTAAAGAATATAGAACCTAAGATGGTCGAGCTCATCAACAGTGAGGTAAATATAGAGTACATAAATAAGCTGATTAATGACCTTATCTCTGTGTGGTTGTAATAATGTTGGGGTTATGCTATATTACAACCCCAGCCAGTGTTATACTCCTAATACGATTGTGAAAGTTATTAAATAGTGATTTACTAGATAATCCATTTTGTTAGAAAGTATATGTTCCCAGAGCGTGGTGCAACCATTAAGAACCAAATGGTAAAATGCATGAAAGATCGTCGATATTTCGCTGAATGTTTATGTCCTGCTTCTTTATTGAATGAATAAATTGTTTTATTTTTCCGTCTGTTATAGATTATGGATCACGGACCCGAAATCGCATGGACAGATATTGCAGGCCTTGAGTTCGCAAAGAAGACAATAAAAGAGATTGTAGTTTGGCCTATGCTTAGACCGTAAGCATGACAGCTGTTCCTATTTATTTCTAATAATCATTTTTGTTCTCGGGCCATCCGAATTATGAGTCGATATCATGTCTCGGTGATAACAAACTAATTTAAATGTTATTATTCATCAGAGTTGAATTATTCTTAAAAAATATGGATTCTCAGCTGGTTCTCAATGTTTTCATTTTAATGTAAAATTTTCTTGGTCTCTGAGTAATATCAATATAAGTATATTCCTCTATTTATCTTTTAAACGGATGTATAACATCGCCTAGTCCCATATTATCGAATACCCGTATATTTAAATCCAGAGATATATTCACGGGCTTGCGTGGACCTCCCAAGGGCCTCCTTCTCTTCGGACCCCCAGGCACCGGGAAAACCCTTATAGGTAATAAAACTATAATATAATAAGGACGTTTGGACATATTGCTATTTTGAGAGTGGAACAATGTCTTTATTACGAATGTGTACAACTGTTTTTGCGTTTTCAAGATTTAGTATAAGCTTGTTTGACCGTGGTGAACGTCATATCAGCACGGTGCTAAATGTCCTTGTTTTGTAAATATCAGAAGGAAAAAAAAAAAAGGAGCATAGAAAATAAGCACAGAAAAGTGTTAAATTGTGTAAGCAAGGTAATAATGGTGGCAATAAAAAATCAAGTATAACATAACATTGAGTCTTATTGTAAAGGAATTGGAAATGAGTAAACTGCTTTAAACAAAAATAAAACTATAACATGATAAAATCCCATCTAATGGACCTCTGATTTTTAATTGGCGCATCAAATAATACATGAATTTGACACAATGTATTGGGCGTACCTATTTCTTCTTCAGTTAGCATACATTCACACAATATGTGTCATTTTTCTAATTGCAGGAAAGTGCATCGCAAGTCAATCAAAATCTACATTCTTTAGTATTAGTGCCTCGTCCTTAACTTCAAAATGGGTGTGTGTTTTCAATTTACATGGTTGGATGTTACATTGGTTTAATGAAAACTCACTATTTTGAAATATTAACCCTTTTACAGTAGCTATTTTGAGCCTTTTTGTAAAAAATTTGGTATACATTCATGTGGTCCAATAAAATTTAATACACCACATATAAAGCAAGACTAAGCTTTGGTTCTTAGATACTTGTACTTAAAACTGAACATGAACAATGAATTCTTGAATGCTAATATTAAAAATCTTTTCCCAACCAGACTTCTGTTGACTAACACGACTGGACTAGATTCTCTTGACACTCCCTCCCTCCCCTTGATAATAATATATAGATGAATCAGAAATCCATAATCCATAACCTCATGCCACCCACTGACTATGATACACCTATTTTAAGATATATATATATTTTTTCTTAAAAAAAAAGACTTTATTGCATTCGATTTTTACAAAAATCGCTCTTCTAGAAATAGTGGGTATGAACAGAAGCGGTAAACATGTTATGATATGTACAATGATGATTACATTGACACTTCATAATTTTTATGTTTATGTTTATGTTTTCGGATTCCAATATGTAGCACTATCAATAACTATACATTAAAACCCCGGTTCCGGGACACCCCGCTTAAGGGGACACCTTGCTTGTGTACTGCCCAGACAGTTGTCGCAACAAGTTGGCATCCACACATACCAGGACAATAGACAAAGCGTTCTCGGGCGGGCGGCAGCGGCCAGGGTTTCCTGGTAGTGTGATAATCACCGTGTCTCTAGCGGCCCTGGGCGGGCCACAGTTAGTGAGTTTTAGCACCTTTGAGATTCGCACTCGTTGAAACGGGTAAGAGACCCGCTTACAGGTTAGCGGTGGGCAGCACTCGGGGGGAGGGGGGGGGGATGCTTTATTTTTAAGGGGCTTTTATCTAATAACCTGTGTTTCTTTCGTTTGTATAGGTATACTCTACTATATGGCAGACTGAAAATCCCGCTTAAGGGGACAGTCGGCCCGGAACGGACGGTGCCCCTTAACCAGGGTTTTACTGTACTTAAATAGTCAATATATCCCGAGGTGGGAAAAGAGAAGACTTCTTCATGTCTGAATACCTTTTGAATAATCCGGAACAGTGTGGTTTGTACAAAAATGCTAGATTAAATGATTATGTGTGTCAATGCAGTATACTTTGTTCATGTTCGTATTTCTGCGTTAGAGATACAATTTACCTAATGCTGAGGAGAATGTTGGAGTGTTTTGAACGCTGTCTGTCGTCTGCAGGTTGGGGAAGGAGAGAAAATGGTGCGAGCGTTGTTCGCCGTAGCGCGTGTGCATCAGCCATCCGTTATCTTCATAGACGAGATCGACTCTCTCTTGTCACAACGTAGTGATGGCGAGAACGAGGGGTCGCGTAGAATCAAAACAGAGTTCCTTGTGCAGTTGGTGGGTCTATACAATTAAACCTTTTATTTACTGTCTGCAATTTTCACCAGGTGGCCACCACAATAGTTACCATGTCAAAAGCGGCATTCTTTTATCCTTTGTTTTAGTAATTATCTCTCATATTTGCAACATACTAGCTCCTCTCATAGCCTCGTAATAATGATTATTCCTTATTATGTATAGTTTATTCGTATTTCTTAGTCGTGAAATAGACAATAATATTGTCGTAATCGTGGTAGTGTATGTATTTAATATTATTTGCTATGTTAAATGTGTCCTCTGATTACAGACTGTTTCTGATGGTCCCTTTGTTGTGTAATTTTGGGTCATTATATTGGATTATTTTATTTTCCTTATTTTTGTAATATATTAAGTATATTCATAACAGTTGGATTTATTGTGGCTTTTAGGATGGTGCAACGACTCAATCAGACGAAAGGATTTTAGTGGTTGGCGCAACAAATAGGTTAATATTCTTTAAATATCGATATTGTTTGACAAAAACAAAGAAAATAGTTTTTTTTTTTAATATTACCAGTATTATAAACTTCTATTATATACTAGTATTGATTCCAGGTGTGATTAATGTTGAAAATCTTATACTAAACGTATACGATTCAAAGAGAAAATGTCAATTTGTTTATCATACCGCTTGCGCTATTCATTTCACACCATCACAAAACAGGTTACTGTTACTATTGCAGCTCAGAGGTAATCAGTTACGATCCATAGCAAGGTTAATATCTGTCCACAACATTATGACAGTGCCATTGTGTGGTCCCGAAGTCTTTCCATTGTCTAACGTTATGAGATATCCACAGTTCTTTTTTTATCTTTCCTACGGGAATAGAGTATATATTAAACTATACTAATTGAAATGACTGCATTGCATTAAGGCCTCAGGAGATTGACGAAGCAGCCAGACGACGGTTCGTGAAACGGTTATACATCCCTCTCCCGGAACTGACCGCTAGGAGGCAGATTGTTGTCAACCTGATGGGCACGCAGAATAACCAGATAGAAGACAACGAAATCGACAAGATAAGCGGGGACACCGACGGTCAGATCAATACCCTAGACCTTCTTTTATCTCCTGGATAACTGTCAGACCGCAAATACATCGCTACCGTTTATCAAGTTTTAAGCCTCATCTCGTGCCTCTAGTTAATAACTTAGACCACAAATTTGGGTGAATATAAGTCCGTGCATAGACGTTTAAAAATATGTAGACCGTTCCTTTGAATGAACTTAGAAGGTAGATTTTCAACATTCAGAGGAATAAAGAGAAACAAAAAAACCTGGCCTTATTCACTGATGGATACATTGGAGACTCTCTCTAAAAAAGAAAAAGAAAACATCTACATGATATGAAATCCTCTACCAAACTAAATTCACTTCAGATATGTACGTTTCTCAATAGTTTTTTTTCCTTATTGTTCAAATATGTGCTAATCTTTGGTCATCGACGTGACGTCACAGCCATTAACGTCACTTCCTCTTTCCTTGCCGTGTATAGGATACTCGGGTGCAGACATGGCTAATCTCTGTAGAGAAGCTGCACTAGGACCAATACGCAGTGTGCCTTTTGAAGAAATAGAGAACATCGCAGCTGATCAGGTTAGTGAGGATATGTGACAATAGAAATTTTTACATATGTAATACAGATTATAAGAATGGCACTGATGCCAATATATATGGCGCGGTGTTTACAATTGAAGTTTCGAGTAATTATGCTGCTTTCCAAGGGAACTATGGAAAAAATACCGAGTTAAGTCATCGGGTAATTGACGTTGGTAGAAATACTTGATGGATTCTAGCCAGTTTATACTCTTGGTCATGTTAAATAGTTAATTAGAAATTCCGTTTTTCCGTTATGTCATAGAAGAATATCTAATTGATGAATAAGACAATTAATAGCAACAGCAGGGAACGGACTAGGTCACCACAATCATTATTGAATTTTTGAATTTGAGAAGTTGCCGATGTGTTAAAATCCCTGAACAAATCTCGCAGAGGGATATACTAGCCGAAGTGTACAAGAGTTATACATCAGAATCCAATTGAGCCACTTTGCTATTTGAATATAACAACGTATTTTGTATATAAGACTCAAATCTGAAAATGGAAAAAAAAAACCATCTATACTTTCTCAAATATATATGTCTTTGCTAGGACAGTGTTGCACTACAATATTTGTTTTGAAAAGTATAAATATCCTGTAAATATCTTCTTCCAGGTGCGTCCAATAATATATCAGGATTTCGAAGAAGCAATAGAACATGTTCGACCCAGCGTCTCAGAGAAGGATCTTTACGCCTACTTAGACTGGAATAAACAATATGGAAGCTGGAGTAAATAATGAGAAACCGCAGTCAGTCCTGGGGAGTTGTCTACGGTTAACCACTCATAAAAGTTATTAGAACGAATAAACATATTGAAATGAATTGTGTTTCAGATATATGAGGTTCATGTATATATGGCAGATAGGTAATGTTCCCTGGGGGACACCACCTTGCCCCTGAATAGGTGTTCGTCACTGCTGGAGGTAAAACAGTTGGCTGGTTTCCACCTGTGTACTATGTACTCTAACAGGCAGGTAGTTCTCCCTGGCTGGAGCGCTGGCAGTGTTTGAATGCTGGTTTTGGACTGAATCATCGGAAGAGGCCAACAGACCTTGGAACAATCTCACTTTTCAAATACCAACGGATATCGCAGTCGTTGCGAGGTGTTAATTATGAACATTCAATTGGATTATAAACTGATAGAATTAAATTAGAAGAGGTAAATGTAGCTTATGATATCATATCAAAACTGATATACTGATCGAAAAGAAGCTTTGATGACTTTCACAAGGGCTTGAGTGATAATGGTATTTGGAGTATTAACTCCAAGGATATAGAGTTATAGATAGTTTGTATAAACCATATTATTATCCACCTAATACAAAATATCCATAGAAAACACATAGGGAGTTTGTACGGACATACCCGGCACATACAGATATGTTGTATGCTCTGCGTGGCGCATACAGAAATATAGAGCGTACTGAAAAATAGTGCATAACTAAAACGAACTGATATCAACATGCCACTTGTCCAGAAAAGATGGCTAATAGATACAATATAGACTGGTTTCAGATAAAAGCGGTTGTATGCTCCTCGGAGTTGACTCTGTGCAATATCCTCACATACCCTCGGATATTACTACGCATCAACTCCTCGGAGCTTGCCGCTTGTATCTGAAGCCAGTCAATATTGTGTATTTTCTATGAAGCCCAGGGTGATATTTAAAACTTATAGACCACCAACAGGGAACAAAACTCACTTCATACCATGTCTATGTGGTGTGGGAAGTAAAAGAAATCTTACCTCGGTTAAGGTGTAGGGGTGAGATTTCTACCTACATTCATCTCATAGATTCGGTCAAACCCAAAGTAAGTCTAATTGAACAAATTGGACATTAAACTACCTAAACAAACAAAAATAGCAGTCATACTGTCTCTGTTATGCCAGAATGGAGGTTGTACAACATCTTCCCTGTGTGCCTCTTGCCTCCACTGGCTGGGAAAAAGATGGTGGTCCGCATCTCCATGGTTGACCTCAGTGGCATGCATTATCGGTACCAGATATGCAGAAGGTTGTGGTGAACTACATCAGCCTTGATCATATCCCGCACTGTATCTGGTTTCTGCTCCAATGTCCCAATGAAACATCAGAAGCGTTTGGCAAGGATACCAAAAGCATTCTCCACAACCTGCCTGCCATGGGAGATGCGGTAGTTGTAGATCTGTTGTTCCTTTGTCAAGCCCCTTCTCCCAAAGGACTTCATTGTCCAGCTCCTGAGAGTGAAGGCGTCGTAGCCCAGGATTAAATACAGCACCTTCCTGCCGCCATTAGCATTGGGAGAGGACATGGAAGTCCCCTCCTCCATCATTTCAGCCAGTTCAGAGATATTGAAGATTTGGGCATCAGACATGTGCCCTATACCACCAACTTCAATCCATGTGAAATGATACTGTGCATCAACTAAGGCCAGAAGGGGGATGCTGAAGAATCCCTTGTAGTTGTAGAATAGGGAACAAGTGGTCTGGGGTTTCATGATGGCAACATGCTTACAGTCAAGTGCACCAATGGCATGTGGCACGTTCCAACATTCCTCAAAGTCCTTGGCAAGGGCTTTCTAGTCTTTGGGTTTCCGTGGAACAGCAAACGCTTCGTCCTTAAATGCCTCTACAATAGATTTCCATACCTCCAGAATGATATTACTGATGGACAATTTACTGCACCGAAAGTTGTATGCTAGCGATGCATAACTGTCACCAGTGGCCAGGTGCCTGAAAGTGACAGATAATCTAAGACCAGCTGGCAAAGCTGAATGATATTTGGTATCCATTCCTTCAATGGCAGGCTCAATATGGTCCAGTATCTTGTCAAAACAATCTGGCTCCATTCGAATTGGTTGGTTGGTTGGTTTGATTTAATGTCCAGTTAACCACTGCAGGTTCTCACCAGACTTTCTCAAGGTTCTTTTACACCACAAGGGAGGCTCCATTTGAAGGTAGTTCTGGAAGCCGGCTTTATCTCCAACACCCAGCTCCCGTGGCAAAGTGGCAAATTGTCATATATGATTGACGTGTGGACATAACCGATCATGAACCCAGATACTGCGTTTTCTTCTGCAACGCTTAGTGGCATGGGTTTCCCTGATCATTAATTCCATGAGTAGCCAGCAGAGTGCATGACTGTGCTACTGCTGTTGAATAAGAGAGGCTATAAGTGCTGCCAACATAAATATACAAGCACCACATCAATGTCGGTTACCATGGTGTTGTGTTAAGGCAAGTTGAGGCAAAAGCAAGGTGAGGTGTTGCCTTGTGAACGACTGGGAGATACTGAGAAAGCCTTGCAGTGCGCACGTATATATATATTGAGGACCCTGTCGGGAAGCTGCCATAGAGCTGTCCAGATGCAAAAAGGGCGAGGGACCACGGTCAGCCGTAACTTACCTTAAGTTGCTTCAACTCGACCTTTGCATCGTAAGTAATCGTAAGTGAACAGGTCCAGAGTTGTGACCGACGTAAGTGGCCTTGTCGGCGATTTGTTAGGCTTCAAACATAAGTTGAAGCACTTAATCAGCTTAATACTTAAGGAGAAATGACAGAATGTCTCAATTTCGAAACCCTCTGAAATTTGGTGACCTTTGACCTCTAATGAAAGGCTAAATGGACACATTTACAGTAAAATGGCTACCATATATGGAATGGCCAAAGTCTTAGCTTTCATTTGGTACAATAAAATTGCTGCTATACTTCCATGGAATGAAAAGCCACTTTCCAGGGGCTGGCCCCCTGACTATTTCATTTAACAGTGTCTGAGGCCTTATAAATTGGCATTTCAGAACAAGTACAGAAAATATTTGTGTAAAGTTCAAGTTCAAAAGTAAAACATAGTGATACAGACAACATGATTATATATAGGTATGATACAAAATAACATAGTGGACACCTCAGACGGGACACCCTATCAAAAGTGGTGGCTCGGGCTTGTTTCCTCAAACAACGATAAAACACACAGTCACCAATGCATACTCATGGGTAGCAATTTAGCAAACAGAGCATGTACACTTCTACATTTTTACAAATATTTATTTATTAATTCATTCCTTATTCTAGATATATTTGTTTGTTAAAATCACACATATATCTAATAAAGATGCCATATAATAATTATATTCTTCATACTATAGAACTACATCTAATACGTAATTCAGCACTATATAACCAATAGGCCTATAAACCTGAAAACCCTGTTTATATAGGATGTCCGCTTACTCTGACACTTTGGCCCGGAAGGGAGGGTGTCCGCTTACGTAGGGTTTTACTGTATCTCTATAGCCCTAACTTCCCTTTAATTTTTTCTTTTTTATAAATTCTCTCCAGCAAGCATCATTTGCCCTCTGCCAGTTGGAAGGTAAATCCATCATTCAAATGATATATATTGTAGAAAATACTACCGGACAGTTATCAGAGGTTCCTGGAGGATACCTCCGGACATATTCGGAGGGCCCAGAGGAACCCAGGGTATCCTTTGTATTGCCCCATGAGCCCATCATGTGGCGTCCTGGTCCCGGAAATGACGTCAGAGGGTCCCTGGAAGTTTCCTATATAAACCTCCGGATACCCTCCAGAAATAAGTCCGTCTCCAGACTGGGCTTGGACCACCTCTGGTACAAGCTCCAAGACTCCACCTGCCTCCCAGAAGCCCTCCGATACCTCAGAGTGGTCGCCTGAGTGCATGGTGTATTTAATCTTTATAGCTGGAGTTGTGCTTAATAAAGATTCTCAGTTATGCAGTAAACTGGTGTCCTCATTGTGTACTACATTGGTGGCAGCGGTGGGATATCCCATCTCGGTGCACAGTCAAGTCAGGAAGTCTGGAGGTACCTACTAGTAATCCTCAGTGAAACAATTCTGAAGGGTCAAGGTCACTCTCCCTGATGGTTTCAACTCTGATCTGTGTGCCTGTCACACTACCAGTGCTGGCCCAGGGTCGAGAAAACTGCAGGAGGAATTCCATCATGAGGGAAGCCATCATGAGAGGTGCCATCCAGAGGGACGCCATCATCAGAGGTTGCCATCAGGAGTGCTACATCAGGAAAAATGAGATCAGGAGGAGTGCCTTAAGGTGCCATCATGAGAGGTGCCATTATAAGGGGTGCCATCAGGGATGTCATCAGGAGGGATGCCACCCAGAGGAGTGCCATCATGAGAGGTGTCATCATCAAGGGTGTCATCAAAAGAAATGCCATCAGGAGGAGTGCCTTCTGGAGGGGTGCCATCATGAGATATGTCACCAGGAGGGGTGCCATCAAGAGTGGTACCATCAGGAGAAATGCCATCAGGAGAGGTGCCATCATAAAGGTTGCCTTTTGGAGGGGTGCTAACAGGGATGCCATCCAGAAGGGTGCCAACTAGAGGGGTGCCATCAGGAAGAATGCCATCAAGCAGAGTGCCCTAAAGAGGGGTGCCAGCAGAAAGAATGCCATCATGGATGCTGCTATCTGGAGGAATTGCATACAGAGGGGTGCCATCACAAGGAGTGCCATCCAGAGGGGTGCTATCTGGAGGGGTGCTATCTGGAGGGGTGCTATCTGGAGGTGTGCCATCAGGAGAGGTGCCAGCCAAGTGGAATGCCACCCGTAGGATTGGATATCAGAGAAGCAGCAGCCACAGGAGCAGCAACCAGAGTTGTCCTTGTGTAAGGCGCTGCAATTTGAGGTGCTGCAGTCAGTGAAGCAAGTTGCATCTTGGGGGTGCAAGGGCAGCCTGGGGGTTCCTGACAGACTGGGGAAGTATACATTTCTGAGGGTGTGGACTGCAGGGTGTGCACAAAATATCTCATAGGTGGGATAACCTGGGGAATGTACATGGGTAGCCTGGAGGAACAAGGCAGACTGTTAAAGATGAGGTCTGGGTGCATGGTATAGGCCAAGGGGTGTACAAGGGATGCGGTGCAGACTGGAGAAGTACACAGGGCCTCAGGGCGGATTTCAGGTTGCAGGTGCACAGGAGAATCCTGGTGGGCATTACTGGCAGAAAGAGAAAAGGCAGTCACAGGAGTAGCGGTCGTAGAAGTGGCATTCATGAGTTCAGCAACCATGGGAGCAGTAGTCGTGCGGGCTGCAGTCACAAGAGCAGCCATCATGGGAGCAGCAGACCCAGGGGCAGCAGCCATGGGAGCAGAGATCATAGAAGCAGCAGTCACAGGGGCAGCAGTCATGAGAGCTGCAGTCATTGGAATTGCAGTCACAGGAGCTACCAATCGAGGGTTTCAGGACAAATGCTGTGCTTTATCACTGAATAAAAGCAGTTGCAGCTGTAATATTTCTCAGTAATTACAAGTAGTATTGACTTTATCAGAGTAATCTCTCTATTTTTAGACAGTTGGTTTTAATTAGGTGGAGAGAGTGTAGTAAATACTACCAGATGGTTATCGGAGGTTCCCGGAGGATATCTCTGGACATGTTCGGAGGGCCTGGAGTATCCAGAGGTACGAGGAGGGTTTCCTCTGTAATGCCCCACGAGCCCACCATGTGGCGTCCTGGTCCCGGAAATGACGTCAGAGGGTCCCTGGAAGTTTCCTATATAAAGTTCCAGGCACCCTCCGGAAATCTGTCTCCACACTGGGCTTGGACCACCTCTGGAAAAGGCTCCTAGACTCCACCTGCCTCCCAGAAGCCCTCTGATACCTTGGAGTGGTTGCCTGAGAGCATGGTTTATTCAATCATTATAGCTGGAGTTGTACTTATTAAAGATTCTCAGTTATGCAATAAACTGGTGTCCCCATTCTGTACTACAATATACATATTTGCAGGTGGCGATGAATGATTTTGTGTGGACATGATCTCATAAGTTTTATGCCGGCCTGCTGAGCAGCTCAGTAGAGAAGCGCCATCTGTGGGCTGCAGAGCAGGCTGGTACTTCATGTGGTAAATTTTACCCAAAATGAGGAACTGGCAGGGCCGGCCAGAGGCCAGGCTCTGCCCAGCCACCATCAGCACTCTCCCACCGAACAGATTATTGCTGGCAACACACCAATTCTGCCGGCAACCCCCTATGGCCCGGCCAGTGCCTCGTTGGTGGAACACTTTCTTTAATGACCCATTGGTCAAACATCCTTCCGTATTTGTGAGTGTACATCTCCAGCTAGCACCAGGCGAGCCTGCCCACCTAGTTAGGTCTATTTAGTGGAACACTTGCTTAGGAGGTTGGTATGGTTTGGTCAAACCAAATACTTCTGTTCTGTGTTTCTTCTAAAAGCATAATTGCTTACTATGAAATATTCATAGGCAAATGAATTGATAATCAAGTTTAGATTTTTTGCTTGAAATGGTGAACACAAATGTCAAACGCTTCAGCATCCAATCTTTAATGTCACAGCACAAAAGTTACAAGGTTCAGTATATCTCAAAATACTAAAAGTCCCCCTGGGAAGCAGGTACACTCTCTAGGTATCCCCAGGACACCAATTCACTCTGGGATATTCATTAACTTGTCTGTCATGACCAGCGTTCTATGTGCCATTACCCATAGCCCATCTGAACCAATACTGTGCTATGGTTGCCTACTGTTAGTCACTTCTCTGTCTCTACCATAGCTGTTATTATTTGAACCCAGTTCCCCATCTTCATGCTCACACCTCCAGTCTATGGACAAAATGTAACCCAATACCAGATGAGAAACAGCTACTCCTCACAACATTCCCCATGCCGAACCAATCCCTGATTGATTCCCGCTCATGATACAAACAAGTTGCCCATCCCTGAACCGCACCAATTAGAATGTGTCCCTGACTTAACCTCATTCTGCATCGTTGCCCTGAAGCCTGCTCCTGCTGACTGCCAGTGATCACTTTTTCTCCCATCAGCTGCCTTTTATCCCCCTCTGCAGCTTCCAGAACCTTTCAAAAGCTGAGTTAGGCTGATGCAATATCGTATCTCCATGTCACAGCATGATACATAGTGCCTACGTCATCATCTCGCCATCTTAGAAAATGGCATCCAACCCTTGATGAATAACCCTAACAGAACCCACTTAGAACCCCTATTCCTATATACCCATTATTGAACTAACTAGAGTTACATACTGCTGCTGGGGGGTGCATTAAAATTAAGTTATGTGTTGAGGTTGACGTTTTCATCCTGCTCTCATGTCTTTGTCCCGCTCTGACGTTTTCATCCCGCTCTGATCACGTGATACAATACAGCAGCGGGACGAAACAATGGCTGTTGTGGTCACTCGATAAGGGTGGCCATTTGCTTCGGAAGTGTTTCAGGTAAAGAATTAAGCATTTTTATCGATATTTGAAGGTATATAGGAATAGGGAAACCAAGTAGGGGAGAGTGGGGCACCTTGAACCACTTTTTAGTATTTTTATCCTGATGCTGTTTAGACAAAGGGAATTTTATAGGAAATTGTAACCAAATATATGTATACCCCAATACTTTTAAACAATGCATTCACTCTGAAAATATATCAATTATTTTCTTGGGCAAGTATAGAAACTGTATCGCGAAAAAAGTGGTTCAAGGTGCCCCATGCATGGGGCACCTTGAACATAGCGCCAATTTGAGATGGGGCACCTTGAACCACCTCTAAGTATTTTCACTCTTGTGTTGTAAACACAAAGGAACTTTGGGATATGTAAGTTAAATATTGTATATCCTTAACCCATCATGCCAGGTGATGCTTTGAGGCATCAACCAGGGCTTGCTGGCTGTTACTACAGGGCATCATCAGGGGATGGCCAGATGATGCCTCGGGCATCATTTACAATATATATATACTTTTTTAATAAAATTTAAAATAATAGCTCCATAAACATGAAACTTTCTTAGATTGTATATATAACATCATATTTGATATTTCTAGATGAAATAAAAATTAGTAATAAGTATCTGGGTCATGTCACATGATGCAAAAATAAAATTTTCACAATTGGCCTATATACCGGCCTTTAGCGGCATTCATTGGCACTAATACCTGGGTCCATGACTGAAGCCCTGCTGCAGGCACCAGGCACAATAGGGTTAAACACTTTTTTATCAACCAGGCTGCTAGATTAGTTTTCTTATACAAATATGACTGCTGGACAGATTTACTGTGGGAGCTCTGAAATGAAACATCAAATATGGGGTGGTTGGGTCTTGGTAGATTCTATGGTTAGTCCTATGTCACAAGAATAAGTATTTTTGGGGAAGCAGAGAGAAGTTATAATTATCTGTTGTGGTTTGTAATGGTAATTTTGCATGTTCAGAAAGTCCACAATGGTCCCTAATCAAAAGATAACATAAACAAATGATAGACAGACAATGGTGTTTGTCAGACCAATGTAAATACTACTCATCTGAGCAAAAATTTCTCGCATATTCTACACATACGGATACAGTTAACCTGTTTCCATATACACTCACATAACCAGAATTTCAGGTCATTCGATGTTCAAAAATCATCAGGCCATTTGTTGTTGAAAGAACATCTTATGATTTCTATTGTGAATCAATACCTGAGTATTTATAACAAATACAGTTACTTGCTATTAGCCTTTGAAGCAATCAGGTCTATCACTGAGGTCTAACACTACAAAATATGTACACAAAAAATCATTGAACGCAGGACTGTCTCATAGATATCAAGGTTGACCAGAAAGATGAGGTGGCAGGCAATCGGAGCAGCTCCACTATGCTGCATTGGTTTGGGTAATTTGTGAATAATATCTAAAAGGGGAATATCAGATATATCCTCAATAGAAGGGAAGACAAAACATTGGGGGCAACTGGTGCTCTTGCCGGAGCGTCAGTAAAGTGCTATAGAACTTTGCTTTGCATGGGTACTCCCTAAAACTTGGGCAGGAAGGGAATCATCCTCTGAGAAGATCTCCAAGTTCAGTGGGAATATGCCAGACTTTTTGAAACCAGCAGTGATATTCTCATAGGAGAATGCACGATTTAACTCATCCTTGAAGCATTTGGGAAGATTGTATATGGATATGTGTCTACCAGGATTGGAAAGATTCCACTCATCTACAGATTTCCTATAGTACCCTTTAAATGGTCCATACACTGAGATGTCAAACGGCTGTAAGCGATGAGAGCAGTGTGGTGGAAATGTTATGATGGTCAAGTCATTTTCACAAGCCATGTCTACTACTTCAATGCTAAGATGTGACTCTTGGTTGTTCATGAATAAAGCAGCTGGCTTTTCAATGGAGCATCCCATGTGTTTGATGTAAAGGCTGAGATGAACAACTCAGAAGTCATCAAACCACTAGAAGTGGCCAGTCTGAGTGTTCCATTTGGAGCACCAGTTGTCATCCACTCTTTGTAGTTTACCCTGGGAAAGATGAGTACTGGTGGTAGAGCTCTGCCAATAGCATTAACACAGCAGCATGCTGTAACTAGTGTTCCTTGCTCTGTTGCAGATATTTTGCCCACCTGTTTAATACCCTTAACAGTGATGACTTTTGGGGCATTTTTACTGTTGAAAGGCCTGTCTCATCTAGGTTGTACATTGAATCTGCTCCAGGCTTGAATTTTTCAGCACTGATATCCACAGTGAAAAGAAGTTTTTCACAGAAACTTTGTTAAACCCCCGTACCCGAGCAATACTTGTGTTTTCAGGGGACCTAAGACTTAGATTTTGATGATGCTTCATAAATTCATACATCCAGTCTTTCCATGCCATTTTGTACTGAACATACCATTCAGAACCATTATATTTGTTTGTGGGGCACCTTGAACCATGGTTCAAGGTGCCCCACAATGCCTGGTTCAAGGTACCCCATAGCAGGTTTTTTGTTATAAGCTTTCATAAAATGACTTTAACTGAAATTTTTTTATTCAGTTATACTGTGATAGAACAATCTAAGATATACATTTTCATCACACATACACCCTAATTTATCAATTGAATATTATAGTGAAAAGATAAGACTGTAACACAACCTGGAAATTTTACTTTTTGGACCCTATAACCTTCTCGAGCAGGTCTCACACACTAGCAGATCAGTTGGGCACTTATTGCTAATGCTCTAAAAATCTTTCCTATGAGGGCTTATTTTAAGGCCAATTATACAATTATTCGATCATAATTTCATATTGAATGTGCTTGTGGTTCAAGGTGCCCCATGGTTCAAGGTGCCCCACTCTCCCCTACCGTACAGGTAAGCAAAAGTCAAAGTTACTCGGTAAGGCTTGGAAAAATTACTGCCCGCGGCTGACGCCTTGGGCAGTAATTTTTCCAAGCCTTACCTCATAACTTTGAACATTTGCTCACCGGAACATAGTTTCCCTCTTATAACTGGCTGAGGGTATTCCCCTTCTTGATTAACCAACATGCACTACGTCATTCCACCATGCTCTTAGGACACATGCAATCCTCACGCATTCTCTATACCGAGGTCACAATAATCTAACACAAAAGAAAATGATAACACTGCAAAGTGGCTTCGAGAGTAAGATATGATACTATCCAAGCAATACCAAAGATCTGCAGGGGAAGTGACAAACACAGGTCTACAGCTTGTAGGTCAAGGAGGCCGACAGGACACAAGTACTGTCACTTACTGCATCCCATAGCTTTAAGCTGTAAATCAATGATCTTACCGGCTCTGTGCCATGTATGGATATATGGGTATCGAGCCTCACAATATCCCAGAGTACCTTTCCTGATTAGGGCATGCATGCCTGTATATAGTTATGTCTTATGATAACATAGCCTAGATAACGTCGTCAGGTGATGATGCACAAGACATAGACGCCCCTTCTAGATCTAGCTTTGTAAGGTAACGTTGGCTTGATTCCTTGATAAACCTATCGCGCTTTTGACAAACCTATCGCGTTCACGACCACATCGCTAAAGAGAATTCCCGGCCACATCGATTAAGAGATTTCTTGTATCTATCCACATCTTAGAGCTGTAAGGCCTAAGCGTCACAATGCCTATGTACCTATCCATCTGTCCGTCAGCGCAATTCTGATTGGTTTATGTTTCGCGCTTGACCTCCTTCCTGGATGCGTTCGATGTGGGCGTTTGTTGCAATTTAGCGTCCTTTTTGCTGGTTTTGGCGGTATAGGATGTTCTTTCGTTCTCTGGCGGGTAACAGGCTCCGGCGCCAGACGCATTCGACTTGTACGTTTATTTTACGTTGCGGTTCTGTTCAGTCCTGCGCGTTGACTGTACGTTGATCATTTGCTGTTTGTGCACGTAAGTATGGAATATAGGAATAGCTTCACGTTGGTTTTTGCTTTGTTGGTGAGTGCGTTTGTGCTGGGTGTTTCCTAGTCAAAGCAGCAGAATTTCGCCCTTGTTTACCAGAGGCTGGGGTGTATGTAGTTATTTGCGGCTTGTGTTCACTTCCCATTTGCTTTATTATATTTTTCCTCTTATGGAGTTCTTGTTTGGCTGTAAGGGAGGGGTTCCTGTGTACTTTTTATTTATTAAAGAGATATATAGATGTATACATAGTGAAATATAAGAAGACTAGTGACGGTTGGATGTATCATTAAATAAATATCTATTAGTATTACGCAAAGGGTTTTCTATATCTTTGGTGTACCCCAGGGGTCCATTTTAGGACCCCTACTGTTTGTCATTTTCATTGATGATTTAGGTAGGCCTACATGTTTTCAAGATTGTCGCTTTACATAATATGCTGAAGATTTGGTGGTTTATGTTGAACGCAAAGATGTTATAGAATGCAACAAAAAAATGCAGAAAGATTTAGTGGATTGTAGCCTAGTCTAACTTGGACTCATTTTATAAACAAAATAATAAAAAATGCTGGATCCAGACTTTTCAAATTCAGGAAAATAAGACCCTGTCTCACAAGGGATGCAGCTATCCAGATCTATGTTACAAGTATATTGCCCATATTGGAGTATTGTTCTTTTCTAACCAAAAGTTGTAAAAAACTGGATATTAAAAGAATAGATTTAATTCATAATCATGGAAAGTCAGTGTAACATAAGACCGCTTGAAATACGACGGAAAAAGCAACTGGCATGTATCATGTATAAAAATAGGTTTAATAAGGATTGGGTTGAGACAAAAAAATGGGCCACCCAGTTAGCAGATAAAATTGTTTTCTGAGCAATATATAACACAAAGACCAGCTTTGTGCTAAATAGTCCGTATTTAGGAGGAGCCAGGATGTGGAACCAACCCACACAGAATGTACAATCATTTAAAACAAGAGAGGAATTCAAAGAAAAACTGGATGGATTATTGTTATAATTTCATAGAAGATAATGTTGATCTTGATGGAATGATAATTGCCATAATGATAAAAAGGTTCCTTGTATTTTTGTTGACCAAATCAGATTTACATCTCATCTCATCCTTACCATTCCTTGTATTTTCTTTTCTTGATGTCAAGCAAAATTATATGTACGAGTCCCATGGACGTTAAACACAAATGTATCTGCTGGTGTCTGAAAAACTCACTATTATGAGAGATACATTTACTCAATAAAAAAAACCAAAAAAAAACACAACCCATGTTTCTGACTTAGGGGTTGGTCTGGTCCGATAGCTTTCTGGTCAGAGACCTCGATACAGATATCTCGGAGCAAGGTACATTTCAAGGACATGGTAAAGTTTAAACTATGAATCCTCACTACAAATTATTATCAACCTAGCTTATTGAAAACAAAGTCTAACTTCATGGTCTCTTTGACGAAATACACAAAAAAGAAAATAATAATATGGATAATGGGCTTCGAGAGTACTTCAATCTCCAATCACAATATCTTGTTGTGACAGACTACTTCAACAAAAGATCTGCTGCTAGAATGATTAGGCTAGTCACATTATAGGCCAGGTGGCGGGTTCCATATTTTTTGTTCATTATTGGTAACGCCTCCATTTCTGGCACTCTCCTAGCAGAGATCCTGTACTCTACTTCCAAGAAGGATCTGATGGGAAAGTGTCACATTGGCAGCCTGGGACTGTAGAGCCTAGACTGGCCTCAGTCCCTGTATCCTTTTCCTTTTATTTCATTTATTTCATCTAAACTTGTATTAGGCCTGCAGGTCTATCTTCCTTACAGCCAGTACAACAGGATTGCTGTGAAACACTCAGCAGCAGTATTTCTTCAGAATAAAGACTGAAGGTAGTAAATCGCGAGTATTGAGAAAGAATACAATTTCTTTGGGCTTACTGCCCAGATTTATGTATGGGATGATAATGAAATGGTGTGATTATTTAATTCATAACTCTCGCAACCTGAATTTGATTGTAACACTTTTAATTTGACATATTTTTGTTGTGATCTAGCCTGGATTGAAAACCAAATGTAATATTTGGATCTATGACCTGATAAAAAAAGAGAAGAAAAAAAATTGAGCAAGTCTATGTAAAACCAACAGAAGTTGCATGATAGTCAGTTCAATGTCTTTCTATAGTATTACATAAAAAGTAGCTGCCAGTCCCTTATTCTATTTGGGCAGGGAAACAGTCTACAAGAATGATTCACTCTTCCAGCAGAGATACTGACTCTGGTAGAAGGAAGTTCAGCTAGGCGAGAGCAAGTCAAGGTTGTTCAGTTTCCACCAGAGCTAACGTCAGTGAGTTCAACCGAGTGTACGTTCAATGAAACCACAGACTTGTAACAAGCCCCTGATGAAACTAACAATGGTCAATGGACTGGTGCTATTTTCAGCGAAGAGTTAGTAAGGATGTACCACTCGTGGTGTGTTGAGTCTGTGCATCACAGCGTAAACAACGGTATCCTGCGTGCGGCGTCTGGACTACCATTATCTATTTACGAATGTTAGCCAACCGAATTCTCCCATAAGTGAACTAGTGACCTAGTTCTGCAGAACCGTGTCATCCCAGAAAAGTCAAATTATATTATATTTATACAGACACATATTGAGGTTGATCTGAATGTTTAAGTACCGAAGGTGTTTAAAGCTGTGACGATAGATTCCGAACTTGAAATAACTATAAGATTTGAAGTCTAATTGAACAAATTGGACGTTAAACTACCCAAACAAACAAACTACCGTATGAGATTTGTGTGAATATATTAAGGATGTATATTGACCTATATTTCGTACCAGGGCCAGTGGCCCTCGGGGCAGGAGGTAGAGCAGAAGTCACAAGCAAAGCAACACAAGATGCAAGAAAATATTTGACGTGTCAAATACGAATGTTGCACGGAACTTTGGGTGGAAAAAGTCACCAACAAATCCTCTCACAGCAGGTGGTCTAATGTTGCAGTGAAACCGAGTTCGCAAGTTGTAGTAAGGAACTTAAAAGTTACTGCATTGATATCCTGTACCTGTACTGCTGATTTATATGGATTTATGTTTGCATGACCAAAAATGTTTCATATGTACATACTCATTACCTAATTAAGGTGAATTAGCTAGTTAGAGCCAGTTGCTTATACACTCTCCTCGGAGGGTCTTGGTATTGACAAGTACTACATGCTGGATCAGAATGTAAACAGGCATTATTTTGCCTTTTCTTTTCCCAGGATAAATAAACAGACTTTTAAAAAAAAGGAAAAAAAGGGGCACCGACTTAAGCCCTGTCTCCACTTTGCGATTCTAGGTACATAGGTACGTCCAGTCTCAGACTGGGCGTACCTCCAGGATCGCAACTCGGCAAAATGCACAGTGGAGACAGCAAGTTTCCCTCCAGTCTGAGATTGGGCGTACCGGTACACCCAGTCTCAGACTGGAGGTACCGCATGTACCCTGGATCGCAAGCGTTTTTAAATATCAAACATATTTGATATTTGATATGCCCAGTCTGAGAGTAGGCGTACCCTATGTACCTAGAATCGCAAGCCCTCCAGTCGCAAGTGAGGGTGTCTCCACACAGAATGGATGTTAACTTGTGATCCGAGGTAGGCCTACATGCGGTACGCCAAGCCGGTACCTCCAGTCTCAGACTGGAGGTACAGGATAGCAAGCTCCCCCAGTCGCACAGTGGAGACAGGCCTTTAGGGACATGGCACTGGGACCTATGTCGCAAAGAGTTTTGTCAGTGACGTAACTCCCCCAAATAAAAACAGTTCTTAAGATTTCGTATTCTGCCGCCAAAAGAGGCCGATGATCCATGACGTCACGAGATGATGACGTCGCGAGGGTCAAGGCCGGTGGATAACAATTCCCTTGGCGCGTTAATTATTCTCCAATTTCTTTCAATTACTTACCCATGTTGCAGTTAAACCGAGTTCACAAGGGGCACCCACCTAGCTCGACATGGTACTGGGACCTATGTTGCAAGGGGTTTTGTCGGCGACTTAACCCCCCAAAATACAAAAACTGCCAGATGTGTCACAGGGTTAACTAGGCATATCAGAGAGGTTACCTTGAAAATTAAGACCCATGTCATTTTGATGAAAATTTTATATGATGATCTTCAAGCGTTGTGGAACACATATCTAACTTACAAATGGGGAATGGGGGGGGGGGGGGGGTCATCGTGCTAGTTATCGATGTAGAAATCAATATTATGAATATACTACTGTAGGGGTCAGGTCAGTCAAGTGGTGGTGCGTTTACTCCTCGCTAGAGGACGCGGGGTATCAGTCCCTACTGTGAATTGGTTCAGGAGAGCCCATGCATGTAAGTGCCACGGTTCCGCGGGGATTACAATACCCGCCTTGTATATAAGGTTGGGTTGACAATAGTCGCTAGGTCACTCGCTATGTTCTCTCTATGAGGAGTGAATCTTTGGGGCCTCACGAAAGTAGTAGGTTTTTCCAAACCCTCTTGGTGGTTAAGTAAGATTATTAATCGTGGTTAATAATCGTGTTCCCTCTGCGTTTCTTGACATCCTGATGTCAAGGAACTTGTGAACGACTGCTTTTCCAGGGAGTAGCACTGCTTCCCCAGAAAGTGCAAAGAACTTCCAATAAAGATTGTTTATTGACGTTGTCTGTGTCTGGTATTGTCAATTTGTGTGACTAGGGTTATAATATATACAACATATATTCTGAAACATACAGACTGACCCATATGATAGCATATAGGGTAGCAACACAATGGCTGAATAGATATACAATCTTTCCGAAAGTTGGGTTACTAACCCAGGGCTAGAGCTGGCGATCACTACATTACAATGTAGAAAATCCAAGTTCTTTTTCACATAATTGATAGCCCATGTCCTTTTCTCCAAACTTTTAGAAATTATAGTAAATGTATAGTGCTACATGTTTTGGAATTTCAAAATCATAGGTCACCCTCCTTGTTTTTGAGAGATTTTTTTCAGTACATTTCCTATGCAGATCAGTCAGAAGTAAATTGGTCTAATTTAACTATTGGGTTAGGTCAGACTCGCAAATATGTTATTAATGACTCATTTTATTTTAGAATGGGTCAAAAGGAATTGTTAATTGTTTGAATTGTTAATTGTCAGTATTGGTGGTATCACTGTGAATTGTAGAATATGCCTTTAAGGAAAAATATGTGGTAAGAAATTTGATTATACCAATGATTGGTATTCATGGGTAACTGCGTAGTAGAAACATGCAATAACAATATACTATCACTTTCACATACACACAAAAGGGAATGGGAATGTTGATTTTTATGATTTAGACCCAATTTACCTTGTATGCCCATTTCCAGAGATACTATATTAATTGGACGGGATGAATTTATGGAAATTGATGTTGATACGATACCGTAAGTGATAAAATGGCGTTTTAAATGATTTTCAGGGGACAGAGTGGCGATGCTTAGTAAAATCTATTTCTCATTACGTTTGTGTGTTTAGACGTACCTCTTCGAATTCAATATGTCAAGATCAGAATAGATATCTTTCAGGTACACTAACAATACCATCCATTTCATTCCATTACAGTATGTAGAAATATACATGCATGTAAAAATGCTTCAGATGTATATTTCCCAGTCTCCCAAATACACAAAACAATATTTTCATCATTTACATTTCAGATGGTAATGATGGAGAGGACCATTCTTCTCCTCGTTGTCTCTCTTACATGGAGCGGTGGAGCAATGGGCACAGACAGTCCCGATTGGTTAGTTACAAACATAAATACAAAATCAAATGTTCAGAACATAGGTACGCTGGTATTAAGTAACGGCTTGATCACTCGGGAATTCAGTCTGACTCCAGGATTCGCAACCATCGATTTCTTCTCCCACGACAAGCAATCTTCCCTGCTCAGGGCCATCTCCCCAGAGGCTACCATCAGGCTGGATGACGTCAAGTATAACGTCGGTGGCTTCCTGACCAACATCCCCCGTGCTTATCTGAACCGTACAGCCCTGGAAGCTGATATGAAATAGGATCCTACTGCTTTTCAATTGACTAGCTATACCACACATGCACCAGAAGCTCCCTTTCCATATTCCCCGAAAAGAGGTGCTCCCTCCGATATACAATGGCCGCCGAAGGGACTGCGTCTGGATGCCCAGTTCCAGGCTCCATCCACCGCCCCAGCGGCACACAAAGCGGTGAGTGTGACCGTTCACTATGAAATATACGACGGTGTTCCGCTCATGAGTAAATGGGTCAGTGTGGTTACAAACAGTATCATGGAGGTCATCAATGTGTCGGTGGAGTCGGTCGAAGAGCTGCACGTGAACTACCAATGGTCAGACCAGGGGTACAAGTGGTTCTATGTAGAAACTGATGAACCTCATGGAACCACAGTCTCATGGGCCATTGACCCTGCCGCTGGGCAAATGCCAGGATCCTTTGAGCCATTTGTGAATTGCAGTTATCAGGTTCCTGTGGCAGTACCGTTAGGGCCTTCTGGTTTTGAGTCGTTCCGTGTGCATGAGCTTGTCATAGGGAGCAGTGATCCGGAACGAGTTGCTCTCTCGCGCCACAGGTTAACCCGTCTCCTGGCGCCACACACCCAGGAGAATCCCATCTTCTTCCACATGACGGAATCCTCCACCAAAGCAGTTCACGCCATCATTGACCAAATGGCCGAGGTCGGTTTCGAAATGATGATCTACAGTTTCGGCAGTGGATTTAATCTAGAATCCACCGATGAGACTTACATCAATCAAATTGCCTCAGATATTGCCTACGCAAACAGCAAAGGCATCGAGGTTGGTGGATACGACTTGATTGCTTTAACTCGAGGTGTCTCTGCTGAGTGGATGGCTGTAGATGGAAATGGTAAATCCATTGGAAGTGCTTGCTTTGCCTCTGGATGGTATGATGAACTTTTCAATAAGATGATTTCCTTCATGAAGAAGACAAATTTGAGTATGGTAGAGACGGACGGCCCTTATGGAGGGTATGCATGCAGCTCCAAGAATCATTCGCACCATACAGGAGAGAGTGATTCCATCTACTGGCAGAATAAGTTACAAGGTGACTTTTACAAAGTGCTACGGGCGAAGAATATTTACATCAATCAGCCAGATTACTATTTTTATCAAGGAGGGAGTAAAACAGGTAAGTTACGTTGATATCATCATCATTGTTCTCTTGGCGTTCGTTGCAGGAACTAGTAATTATAGAGCTCCTGTGAAGGCATATCACATTCATAAGCGAGGTATCTTATTCACATCAGCTATATATATTTTGTTATAGTAGTTATAGGTTACGGAAATGATATATCTATCATTGATTATGAACATTTATACTTAGAGAAAGAAGTAGCTAATTCATGGGTATCTTTTGGCATCATCGAAAACATGTGTATCTTTGTAGTTTGGCGATAGGTTCAGCATTCTTGCAGCATATTTCAGCCGGATGAAGCAATGCCTGCTGTTTGTATGAGATCAAGGGCGATGTGCGCATATAACCTGTATAAACAATATATTTTCCACGTTTTCTTTTCAAAGGGATGGGTTACAATGAAAACCAGTATTCATTGCCTCGCTGGCAGGACATCAGCGTCAGTCGACAGGGAATGTTTGACGACACCTTTATCCGAATCCCGAGCCAAGGCTGGATGTTCGTACCTCTCGTTGTCTACCATGGAGGAGGAGCTGCCGCCATGTTCGAGCCACTCTCCGAGCACCTCGCCGAGTACAACTGGGCTCTGGCACAGTACTTGGGGGCCGGTGTGGCAGCATGCTACCGAGGCTACAGACTCTTTGACACCAACGAAACCAAAGCTCTGGTGAAGAGTTGGGTAGACTTTTATAAGACATATAGAGATATCCTGACCAGTGATATTGTTCATGTGCGCAGGGCCGATATGCAATCAATTGATAGCTACATGCATGTTAATCCTTTTATAAAAAACAAGGGTCTTGCTATGGTATTCAATCCTACTCATTCGAGGATTACGTTCAAATTGAGACTACCTCTGTACTACACTGGTCTTACGGACTCAACATTGGTGTCTGAAAAGGGGGAAAACTCCCTGACATATTTATTAGAGAGGGATTACAGCATCACGGTGCCAGTAGACCTAGACCCTCTTGGTATTACATGGTTCCTAATCCAGTAGATGTGAAAGGAGAGTTGGTTCATCAAAAACATTTAGAATATCAACATATATGTAAGTCACTTTGGGCCCGTGACCAGAACTGCTCAACAACATGCCGGTTGATCTGCTGCAAAACGCATGTGCAATTTGAACCTAATATCTTTGTGACTTGATATTATAATTACATCAGGGCACTAATTGGACTAGACCAACGTTTGGTATCTCGTCCCACCATCCACATATATAGGTTGCTCAAATTTGTATCATGTTCATTAATTCTATTTTGTGACAACATCATCCCTTGAACTATGGCAACAATAAATCTACTTAAGGAATACCACCTGTAACTGTAACTAAGCATCTAAATGTTATCTCTATCTCATGATTATGTACCAAAAAGGTGAAACACAATCATAATGATCATGTACCGTGTGTGTGTGTGCACTTCTTTTTAAATTCTTGCCAGAGTATGAAATACATTACCACTCAACAATAAAGTATGACAATTGGAATACGCATTTCCATATGCAGTGTTTATTCAACATCACATAGATATATATTTGGTGAAGTAGCATCTGGAAATACATACTATCGCAAAACTGGATGGGTTTTAATCTTATATTCAACAATATTATAAACATGTAACTCCAGTACGATCAATAGAAACAGGTACGTAACCACAGGTCTTTGTATTCAGCCTTATTATTTAACAGTTTGGCATTATATTCCCTGCAGTACCCTTCTCATCCTACTGATATATGACACGTACTATCGTAAAACTGGATGAGTTTTAATCTTGGCCACCGTATGCCATGACTGGAGTTTGCCATAGTGACTTCATGAGGCGAAGCCGAGTGAAGTCCGGAGCCAAAATTCCAGGAGTAGCATGCGTTGGCCAAGATTGAAACAAATCAGGTTTTGATTTTATCCTACCCAGTCTCCACGATTTTTGAATATTATGATATGATAATTCGGTATGCCACTAGTGGCATATAAGACTCCGTATGCCGGTCAGCATGGCATACGGAAACTTAATGTTAAGCCTTTGGGATTTTATATTAGGGGTAGGATAAAATTTGAAAATATATACGTATATATAATATAACAGCAATGTGCAGTGTTTTCCATAACACTGGCAAGAGAGAAATCATTTACTTCTTCAAGGAATGTAAGATATAATCAAGAAGAGTAAGGTGCCTGGATCAACCAGGCAGCATACCCTACCATTCCAACAGGATACCTGTCGGAGGGTGTCTGCCAAGGGGACGGACATCAAGGAGCAGCATGCACCTGAATCGACAAGAGCCCGTAGCTGAAGCATAGTCCACGATCGACTGGATGCTCTCTAGGGTATAGTCGCCTAATAATAAATCATGTTTCATATCACCTACCACATTATTACCCGGTCTAAGCAGCCGCCCATACGATTGAAGTGACTAACGGGGCATATATAGGAAACGATCATTCAGTCATTATCACATTAACATATTCATTAATTAAAATGCAGCCGGCGCCTGGAAAGAGGGTGGGAGGCTGGGAGGAGCAGAGGCCACATCACTATTTCTATAGTAATTCTATAGTAATGTAGCTAAATGCCTCTGATCCACCCCCAGCACACACCACGTAGAGGAGAGGAACATCCTGAAGTAAAGGGAAGGTGTATTACCAGCCCATTGCGGCCATCTTGGATAGGGGGCGTATCTATAGGATTCGCAGAAGTATTAATATTGAATATATCTGCCGTAATTCTAAATGAGGAAAATACCCAAAATAAATTAAAACTTCAGATTAAAAGGCTTCAGATCTTTACAAAATGTTCTCCACGGCCAAGTTGAGTTCAATCCAGGCTATCCTGATTGTGACTGCTCTGTTCTGTTTGATCAGCTCATTCCTGGTGCCTATGTTTTAGAATTGCTTATAGAAGTCCTGTCAAGTTTATGGGTGTGTTGTTGAGCTGTGTTTTTTGAGAAAATCGGTGCCACCATTTAATAATGTCTGTGTGAGGCCATGAGTGTTGTGTATATGTCTTGTTTATTCACTAGGTGGCAGTAGTGTAGTAGTTACAGGTGACAGCACAGTAGTGTAGAAATAAAGACTAATACTACAGTCATTGTGTGATTTATGCATATTTACTCTTCTTTGAGCACGGGAAAACGCGCTCACATATGGTCACATAAAGGCTTCCAGCTTACCGCAAAATAACAAACCCATCTATAAATGGTCAAATGGTAAAATGGTCAGGTATCCAGGGCCTTGTTTTTTAGTCATGACAATCGTTATTGGCGACATCGGCCAGGCGGGAGTGTCCTATAGAGCCACGATCGTAGATGCTATGACAAATGTGTTGTATCGACGACATCTAGAGAGCTCAAATGTGTTTTTTAGTCACGACACTCTGTGCCTAGCCCAGCGGAAAGTGTCGCCAACTATGTCGTAAGGCTAAGACAATTTTAGACATGTCGTAGCAAACACGGAACATTACTTCCCGTGGGAATTAAGCGATGAAACTTTTACACGAGTAAGGTATACATATAACCTATATTCGTATCAAATATGAAGAAAAGCGGACGCACCGTTCTGAAGTTATCGGTGTTTTAATTTTGTCATAGCAAATACTGCTCTGGTGGCCAGTATAACCCTACCATCATGTGATCTAATTTATGCGGCGACCTTGACATCGACTGCGCTTACTTCACTCTCCCTGCAGAGATTCGGCGTGCTATACCGCGAAAGATCTGCTTGGAGATTGCGTGTACGATATCTGATCGATAGCCCAATGTATCAAATTCAATCGCCGATAACTTCAGAACCGTGCGTCTGTTCTTCTTCATATTTGAAACGATTATAGGTTATATGTAGGCCTTACTCGTGTTAAAGTTTCATAGCTTAATTAGTATGGGCAGTACAGGAAATCCACAATGACGTTTTATAGAACCTGTGACAGTTCTATACTTGTCGTCAGGGCCGACAATTTGAGCTCAGATCGTAGGCTGCAGGCTACGACACCGTCTATGGCACGGCGGCCATTTTGTATCACCAAATAATGTCTTGGTCTCAAGCGACGATCTTAGGCCATCATGGATCGACGATATCGTGACTAAAAAACAAGGCCCCGTATCCCCAACCTGACCATATCCACTACCCCATCCGCTGCCATATCCGCTCCCTGACTTGATTTCTAAAAATACAACTTGATGTTATAGTCTTTTTAAGGACAAATGATTCATTTTGTCAAGACACATAGAGACAGATACTGATGTAGATGATGAAAGAGACAGAAAGGACTAGTTTGCCCTTGTCAGTATAATATGATCGGCGAAGTGTTGTGTCTCTGGTCTGCGGCACAGCCCTTCATTGAGGCAGCACTATAAAACGGGCATAGGGTCCCACTGCTACAAGCAGACCAAAGTTTGAGTTAATATTCCTTCCAAGAACCAGTTAGGTCATCCAATGAGTCAGTCTCAAAAGGACATAACAAGCCTACTGAGACGTAAAACTACATAAACAAACAACAAGACTCACACAGGAACAGGTAAAGAGACAGAGTCACATATATGCAGAGAGGGACAGAGACAATGAGACAGACAGAGTTGCAGAAAGACACATACAAAGAGAAATAATCAGACATACATGCCAACCAACAGGAACACAGACAAAGATATAGTAAGACATACATGTATACAGACAGGACAGAGACAGAAATATCAACAGAGAGAGTCAGACATACAGTATACATACAGCGATAGTGCCAGGGAGACAGAGAGGCAGACAGCTTGAGACAGGAGACAGATATAAGCAAAGAGAAATAGACATATACATGCTAAAAGACAGAGACAGATGAGGGTTTAGGAATAACACTCTGGGCCTGAGGCCACTCTACCTTACAGTCATGCCATAATAGCCCTCACTTCCTCCCCTCCCACAACCACTTCCTTTTTTACTTTACTGACCAGCTAGCTGCACTCAAGAGCCTGATTGTTCTGACTCACTGCTCTCCAACCACTTTACAGTGCATATACATTTCAAATCTGATGGGACAGACCTGACTGTATAGCATTGGAACTTCAATATCTGATGGGACAGACCATTCACTATCCTATTCATATTAGACAATCAAACACAGACCCAGTATGGAGGTATAGAGTTGGTGGAAGGGTAGGCATGTGACTCTAGTCTATCTCAGCCCAGTCACTTCATGTTAGCACCTTCCCTACCTCCCACACCCACACTCCTTACATTCCTCCACTGACCAGGTTATTGAACTTGTCATACCCATATATATATATTGTAGTTGAGCTACAAAGATTTCATTTAGATTTCATTAGGTATCATAGAGTCTAGAACTGAATGCATTTGTGTACAAGTATGTATTAGTCAGCATTGTGTGAAATTTAACAAGACATGTTAGAATTGTATGTGTAGGGTTTCAAAATGCAATCATGGTATATTATAAATGTTACCGGATAGTCAGAGACGCGAGTCACCGGATAAGGGATGGTGGCAGGAGGGTACGCGCCCCAAGAGAACTAATTATGTGACATCAGTAAACATGGTTGCGTGGGGCAGGAACCAATAAGAGTACAACACGCTAAAAACCCTAGCTCTGGTAGACCAACGTGTCCTGAGGCGATTGGCCGATGAAGGGAGACAAAGACTGAGAAATGGAATAAAATGGTGGGGTTTAACAGGATTTGGTAGATCCTGGATGAGAGACTAACCAACAAGGACTGGAGAGAGAGAAAAACGCTGTGAGACGATTGACCAGGAGGTGCAGGCATGTGGATCACGGCAAAGTAATTTGGAACTGTATGAGACACTGTAGCAATGATTTGGCAGGCCTTCCCTTCGCCCAAACTGTAACGTCCACGCTGCACGACGGTCGTCTCAAGTTCTCTCCACCGTTGTCTCGATCTGTACACCCGCATCCACCTGTGAGTAATTGCCTCATTTCACCTTTTGTGTAACCAGTCGCTGGCGCCAAGTTTCGTCTCTGTGTTTGCAACAATTGTAAGAGTTCGTCGGACATCATTTAGGGTTTGTTGCCCATCGTGTTATTGTCTCATCGTGTATATTTAGACGTTAATCGTTTGAGAACCGTTCTGTGAGGATTCCTGTGTTTTCAGTTCTTAGTTCAGTTTTACAGCACTCAAGTCCTAGGGGATATGACCATGCGCGACTCCCGAGAATAAAACCTTTCATGAAACATTGCTCTCAAACTTTGTTCAAAGTCTTGATTTAATGTTGAAGTTAAGGGGTTTATGACCATCCCATTGATAGATATTTTAACAATATACAACTTGATTAAGAGCAGTTTTAATGCATTAAGATACACTGATTTTAATACCAGAAATTAGTTTCAGTAAGTAATCAGTTTACATTTCTTTAAACACATAGGTTTCTATATCGGGATTGATATTCCTATTAATGATCCTTGAGAACAACTATTAAATCAGTTTTCTATGTTTACTGTAACATTCGTGACACTTGATTCTTGATGAAATACAGTTGGCTCAAATACATGATTCCTTTTGATATTTTGACATACTTTTATTTGATGAAGTAATTCAGGTTTCCCACGCTATTTCATTATGAATGGAAATAGCACTAGCTCCTGGTTATCCACCTCAGTCAACCTGTCATTGTAAACGTATTGGGCATTTGTATCACTATGAGCGGAGAATATGAAATGAGTGGATTCTCTGGCAGAGAATGACAGATAATGTCTATGCTGCTACCTCATGGGCACTTTGGGAACTACACATGTAAACAATGTATATGTCAAATTTCTGATTATTGAAAATGGTGATTCGCAGAGGAGATGAGTGTAAAACAATGAGATAGAGAGGTAAGCGGAGTAAAATCACAAGACCTCTCTTAGGATGAAATGAAACAAGTCAAGACCTGTCAGATCCAGTCTTATCACGTCCTAATCAGGGAACTGTTTCAAAAGTCGGGAGGGTGGTAAACGAGAGTTCTCACCGCCAAAGCGAGAGCTAACAATGTCACTTGAAGTGTCGCTGTCGAGGTGGAGGTGCCGCTCGCTATTGGGTATTGGTAGCGGTTTTGCTGCCGCTTTGATTCAAAGTGCCGCTCGCTGTTGCGGCCTCTCGCTTTGAAATGCGACGTGCCGCTGGCGAGACTTTACTCGACTTTTGAAACAGCTCCCTGTTCAGTATGTAATTTACATATAGGTGACACCATGGACAGAATACACTGTCCATGGTTTACCCTACCAGCTGGGGACAACAGTTTTTAGGGTGGGTGGGGGGGGGGGGGGACCAAAGGGGTATCCCAAGGGGGGGGGGGGCTTTTTTTTTTCGTATTCCAGGGGCCAAACTGTTTTTATGGTATTCCAAAGGGGGGGGGGGGTGACTGTTTTTCAGTTTACCCATAGGGGGGTCCACTTTTTTCACCATTTCTAATGCTAATTAGCATACAAGGTAACTACATTTGTGTAGTTTACTTCTGTGCCGATTAGACCCAAAGGTTGTTCTGTTTTTGTCGTGAGTATTGAAATAACGTCAATAATACATGTAGACAGATACCATTTTACAAGTTGAATTATGCTATGCGTGTGTGTGTGAGGGGGGGGGGGGGGTGATGATGACATGGTGGTATATCAATAAAATAGTAGTTGCTTATTCTACAGATATATCCACAAAAACTACATATGATTAGAGTAACACTCAACATTATACAATTGTCTTTCTACTCCCATTTCGACGTCAGACAAGCATATATATGTATAGTAACAATGCTATAGAACTTCACAAAATACAGGAATTGCCATTGTTATGAGATTGTACATATCCAGCCATCCTACAATGTTACCAGGTAATTTTCTCATAGCTAGCTTTCCCCATCTTGTAATTCGGCTGCCATACAACATGAGGAATTCCAGAGCGCCTCACAAATGAGCGTAATGCGTAGAAGTCATTTACCAGAGCCACCGTGTATTTTGTGAACAACGGATCTCTCGTAGCATGCTTCAGTTTGTATGTAGTGTTTGATAGTCCATCATATGGGAACCTGTAGAGTGCACTGGCCAGCAGTTCTTTACTGTAAAACAAAAAGATACGTTACATAAAATCTAGTCTTGTCTTAGAATATCGTTTGATATAGTTGTAGTTTCACAAGGTAAATTGGATTATTATCTGCAAATAGGCACAATTGAGGAAAATCTAGAAGAAAAAACCAATAACATCTATATGTCCTTGGTAAGCAAGGCGCAAAATATTTTCACACATCAGTAATGAAAACAAAATCTGGCTTATTAAGTTACCTCTAAAGTGGAGCAGAAGCATATATACCTTTCCCACTGAGAGCACTGAACCTCATCTCCCCCATGACAGAACATAACTTTTTGACAAGCCACCCTGAAGGTGCGAGAGAACTATAGGTCTACTGCTTATTACCGGTAAGTCAGATATCCACGGAGATGTAGTACTCGCTGGGTACCAGTAGTGGCAAACTTGCAGAAAAAACACCCATGTTTTGGTTCCATTTGGAGGCCCAAATGAGAAGGATTTTATAATTTGTAAACAAGTCCAACGTTGTTCTCTAAAAAGCATTATACTACCTCGGTAAATTTAGTGGCTGTTGTAGCTTGACTCAGCAGAATTGTGCGTGAACCTACCAAGTTTCAGTTTGACCAGTGTGTAACTAGGTCAAGTGGCTCACAAACCTGGGGGATGAGCAGGGGGAAAGAAACAAGGGCAAACATGGGCCACCTAAGCCCAGGGCTGAAAAGCCAAAATCCCTCACTGATATGGAGGAGGAGTCCTTGGTAGTATTAAAGACAGCCAGAAACAAAGCTCCAAGGCCTATTAGTGGTAGAAATGTACCAATTCAAGATCTCATGTCACTCTTTCTGGATGAAAGGAATAAGAAGTGTTCCCCTCTCTCTCTCAACTCGAACAACAATGTCATGCAATACCACCTGTCAGAGTAACTTGGGCTTGACCTCAGACAAAGAGAGAGGTCAATACAATCCCTCGAGATGGAGACCACAAAGACGTTGCTGACACATATCATGATGGCCTAAGTGATATCACCAGACAGGTAAAAAAAGACCTGGCTTGGAAGCCTCAGATATTGGTCAGGGTGCTGTCACATGTAGTGGAGCCGACAATACAAAAAGGTCCCACCCAGGACTGTTGTCTCCCTATCCTAAAATTGAGCTGTTCTCAGGAGGTATGTCATCTGTGCCCCTGTGTTAGATACTGCTGGTCTCCGATGAACGCTACATCTCCGTTGCTCAATCTGACGACGTCGTAACATGGTAGACTTAAGTTAAATATCACCTTCTACCAAGGTTAGTCTCATTTAACCTATACATCATATGTAACCCGATTATGTCTAATCACTGGGTACCAGAATGAATGGCACCCTCTCATGGGGGTCATGGGGTAACTGTTCTGAGAAGCGCAGCTAAGTAACTCCACTGTAAAGTCGATGGTGTTGACAAAGAGTAACATAGATAATATTTTCTTCTCACCGGAAGCTGTTCTGAACTGTATCTTTTTTGTGAGATATCATCAAATATCTTGCCACTTCTGGAGGATATCTCACTCTTGTCAGGCCCTTGACATCCATTCTAAAAGAAAACATATGGCAATTTATATCAATTCAAGCATATTTCAAGCTTACGGTGTTCCATTTCAACTCCTTTTGTGCTGTGAATAAGGTTAAGGCTAGTTACAATGACAATTTACATACATTTAAACCAGATGGCATGCAGTTAAAGCCAACACGCAGTAGGCATGTGTAAAATAAGAGAAACCTTCATCTCTAATATACAATGACGAAGTGGCACTAATTTCCTTATTGTATTTCCGTATGATTATGAATCAACTATACGACCACTTAATATAGTGACATGTAAAGAAAAAAAGATGATTTACCTTGAGGCTATATCATCGTCTTCACCGCCCCAGCCCCAGTACATATTAGAAAATCCGTTCACCAGACGGAAATGCTCCACCGACATAGAAGAAACACCGCCGAATTGACCTTCATAGAGCAACCTGAAAAAAGGGAGACATTTTCAGCTCACCAGAGTAAATCTCATTAATCTAGTCTTTGATTGAATAATTCTACTCTGTTCACGTCAATTTAGTTTGGTCCATGACCAGCAGATCCAGCGGTCTGATATTGCAAAGGAGAAAATGATAGATGTGAACCACTTTATAAAATACTTATCATCAGTCCATGGCTACCTGGCTATCTTTGCGACTGCCTGCTTTAGGTCCCCTCCAGCTACACTAGTGACTAGAAAGACTACCTTACTGCAGCTGTTATTGCCGTACACAAAAGGTTGGAATATGAACATAACAGACTAGTCTGTTGGCCTGAGAAGTATATATCTAATTTCAGTGTCCATACAATGTCTTATTAGTGATTCTTTGAAGTTTATCTCCAGATGCCTCTGTCTTCAAATCTACCAGCTGCAAAGCTGTAACTTACCGGCAAATTAAATAGGCAATTGAAAATAAAAAAGGAAACCCATTTTTAGATACTTCTATATTTCTACAGATTGTACGGCAAGAACAATAAATTGGAGGATAAACCAAATTTGCAATTACATGTAATGTCATTTGGGTCATGTATCATGAGAATGAAGCCACCATATATGATCCATGTCATATTTATCTGTTGATTAAAGAATTATTATTTTACTTTTTATTTTCAAACATTTGTACCCTCCAGGTTTGAAATCAGAAGATTCTGGAGACAAAGAACACCATAAAAATGTGTGTATGCCGAAGTGAAGTTCACCCCTAAAATTGCGTTAGGCACTGAACTAGAGGAATATATATATAGAGACATGGTTACTGTGACTGAATGAAATCTGTTCAGAGATATTTGGTCGGAAATACTCACCGAGTTCAGAGAACGAGATGAGTATTTCCGGGTGTTTGGGTAGCTCTGGGGATTCATTATGTACAAATATACCTCTGAATCAGGGAAACGTCCGCCATTTTTTGGTTTAGTTTTGGTCTGTTAGTATAAAAAAAAGTCACATGGTACGGAGGAAAGTATTGTTGAATGAAATTCATACTGCTATTAGATTATTCGTACCGGAAGTCGAGAGTGTTGACAGCGACCGACAGGTGCCGCGGCTGATTGGGGCAGTGGTAGAGGTTGCGGGTGTTAATTGGAAGAAGGTCAACATCGTGAAAGACGACGCACTGCCACGGCGCGTCTTTCATGGCCTCCAGGAAACCGACGTTTAGAAGACGAGCCCGGTTGAACTGCCACTCGCGAGTCTGAGGATTTTCATACAGAGTGTAAACTTATATACCATGTATAAAAAAAGGCGCGATCAAGATCAGAGGGGCGATGGCCAAAACTACACGGATATCACAATATTTGATTTCCTATTAGAAGTAGATTATAATGTCTAGCATTATGATCATTTCATTTTAAGAAGCTACTTTGAAAATCGGAAAGTTTGAACAAAACTTGACAATACTGTCTCAGATGAAGACCTTATTACATGTGGAGTACCACAGGGATCGGTGATCGGTCCTATGTGGGTTAACTGGTTCCCCAGCACCAATGAGACGTAGTTGAAGTGGGCCACCAGCCAATTCCATGGACCTGGGATGATGCATCGTGTGTAGGGCTGTTACTAGAGTATTAAGGAGGGCATTTTAAACTGCTTGACACTCTCATTGCCTTCTTTCAAGGTAAGGACATCAGAGAGCTAAACTACTAAATGTCGGCATTGCTAGAGATGCATCATAATTAAGAGGAAAACTATACATCCGAGTGAGGATGTACAAACATGTCCTTTTTTATCTCACCCCAGATATTTTTTCTCCATAGGCTTAACATTGGGAACTCGTATCTAATGCCTATTAGATATTTATGAAAAATATCCAATGGGGGATAATGTCACAAATGTTAGCCTATTAGTCAATATTAACGGTGAGATAAATTCAGAAACCCATTCAAGTTTAGGGTCAGAGCTCGATCCCATCTCATTTGAATCACGTAGTAATTCAAACTCGATGGGATACGGGCTCAGACCCTAAACTTTTATGGATTTCCTCTATAGTATCCCTTTCTATCAGCTCAATTTTTGTTTTCATATCATTATTACGACTCATCAGTGTTAGAAATTCCAGGTCATATTGCGAAGGAAGAAACAGGAAATAATACAATATGCAAAGACACGTGGCGTTACTATAGAGGAAACCCATGAAAGTTTAGGGTCTGAGCTCGTATCCCATCGAGTTTGAATCACGTAGTAATTCACAAGGCGAAGCCGCGTGAATTGCTATGTGATTCAAATGAGATGGGATCGAGCTCTGACCCTAAACTTGAATGGGTTTCTGAATTTATCTCACCCTTAATATTGACTAATGGGCTAACATTTGTGACATTATCCCCCATTGGATATTTTTCCAATATCTAATGGGTGTTAGATACGAGTTTCCAATGATAAGTCTATGGAGAAAAAATATCTGGGGTGAGATAAAGAGTGAAAACTGTTACCTGCTCGATGATATAGATGCCATAGTGAATGAGTTGTTTCTGAAGGAAGCGATGTATATGTTGTAGAAATATCCAGAGCTGTTGATCCCTGTCGCGAAAGGGAACCAGAATGGCTACACTGTGTCTGGCCCTGCAATGGGTTGGCTTCCATTGGCCACCATTGGTCACATGACTCTGCAGTATTTCCTCAGTGATCTGCGTGTGTGTGTGTCTCAGCATAGTCGAAGCAGGTAAAGGTCCTATGGATGAATAAGGCAATCTAAGTAAAAATATTCATGGTGTAATTTTCATACCCTTAGACGAATTTTCTATATGGAGGCTAAGAAGCAGGAGGTGGCTCATAGGTTAGCACTAGGTAAGGCCACTCAAAAAAAAAAAATTGTTTCTCATCACCAAGCCATGAAAAATATGACGAGGGCGCTTTTTTTTTTTTGACGGGTGAGATAAATTCCTACATATTTTTTCCGCACATCTTTTCAATTATTTTGACAATATTTAGAAAGTCTATGAATTTTGTCGCATTCCTCCTCCCCTGCATGGGAGTGCCTTAAGGCATTCATCGTCCCTGCCTGGGAGTGTTGGAGTGTGTCGGAGCGTGTCAGGCTATCTTAGCATGCTGCACTAGTGGAGGCAGGCTTCCGACAAGGGCTAAAGGCGGGCGTCCACCAACCACGACAAGGCTACGACAATGGCATTCCGACAAGGTCCACGACAGGCCTACGATTGGTGGACTTGGCATAGCCTTGTTGTGGTTGGTGGACCCCAGTTCCCGACAAGAGTCTACGACAAGGCCATGACAGGCTGCGACTGGGAAGCTTGTCAGGGGCCTTCCGACAAGGCTACGACAAAATCAAACATGTTCGATTTTTCCTACAACTGGACCTTTGTCATGGCGTGTCAGGAGCGTGTGGGGTGTCCCAGGAGCGGGGTTTTACTCTAAAGGGGGGCGTCCACCAACCACGACAAGGCTACAACAAGTGCCGACATGAAAGTTCCAATCGCAGCCTTGTCGCAGCCTTGTTGTGAGAAGAGCAGTGTCGGGACAGCATGGCGGGCGTGTCATAGACGTTGCTGGTTGCCGTAAAAAAGGCGCCCATGGTTCCGACACACTACGACAGTGATATCGGGGAATCCACATCACTCCACGACAAAGGTCCAGTCGTGGCATAAATTGAACATGCTGGCTATTGTCATAGCCTTGTCGAAAGACCACCGACAAGCTTCATGTCACAGCCTGTCGTGGCCTTGTTGTAGCCTCTTGTTCGGAACTGGGGTCCACCAACACAGCAGTGTCATGGCATGTCGGGAGCGTGTGGGGTGTCCCAGGAGCGGGGTTTTACTCTAAAGGGGGGCGTCCACCAGCCACGACAAGGCTACGACAAGTGCTGACATGAAAGTTCCAATCGCAGCCTGGTCACAGCTTTGTCGTGAGAAGAGCAGGGTCGGGACAGCGGTGTCGTGGCGTGTCGTAGATGTTGCTGGTTGCCATTAAAAAGGTGCCCATGGTTCCGACACACAACAACAGTGATATCGAGGAATGCAGAACACTCCATGAAAAAGGTCTAGTCGTAGCAAAAATCGAACATATTCGATATTGTCGTAGCCTTGTCGGAAGGCCCCCAACAAGCTTCATGTCGCAGCCTATCATGGCCTTGTTGTAGGCTCTTGTCGGGAACTGGGGTCCACCAACACAGCAGTGTCATGGCGTGTGGGGTGTCCCAAGAGTGGGGTTTTACTCTAAAGGGGGGCGTCCACCAACAACGCCAAGGCTACGACAAGTGCCGACATGAAAGTTCCAATCGTAGCCTTGTCGCAGCCTTGTCGTGAGAAGAGCAGGGTTGGGACAGCGGTGTCGTGGCGTGTTGTAGATGTTGCTGGTTGCCATAAAAAAGGCACCCGTGGTTCCCACACACTACGAAAGTGATATCGAGGAATCCACAACACTCCACGACAAAGGTCTAGTCGTAGTAAAAATCGAACAAGTTCGATATTGGCGTAGACTTGTCGGAAGGCCCCCGACAAGCTTCATGTCACAGCCTGTCGTGGCCTTGTTGTAGCATCTTGTTGGGAACTGGGGTCCACCAACCACAACAAGGCTACGACAAGGCTTCCAATCGTAGAGCTGTCGTGGACCTTGTCGGAAAGCCATTGTCGTAGCCTTGTCGTGGTTGGTGGATGCCCCCCTTAATTGGTAACATGACACCACTTGATGCATCACTTTTGCCAACCATATAACCACATTGAATGCATTCCTTACATCAGGAGCTTTAATTTGATACCAAATACTCATATTTTTCATGATTTCTATCAAATTTTCATCTCATCTATGAAAAAAAAAAAAAAAAAAAAATCTTCTAAAAACGTTTTTGCTGACGCGCGCGGTGATGAGAAACAAGTTTTTTTTTTAAAGTGGCCTAACCTTTGTATTTTGTTTTACGTGTACGTAGTCTGGGTATGTTACAGGTCTAATAAGGGTGGTAACTATGGATCCTGAAGACGAGAATTAGTCTGGTGGCCAGAGAGGTATACTTCGCTTCAGCATTCATGAAATGTCTTCTTGATTGTTCTCAATAATATTCTGATTTCAAATCTTTTGGGTGCAATGATAAGTAAAAACATAGTTATGACGCCAATACGGTGATACTTATTTGAGGTGTTAATGAGAAATCGTTCAGAACGAGTTCAAAGAACGAGTTTTGAACAATTTATCGTCAACTGCGAGAATGAGTATCACCATATTGGCATCATAACCATTTTTTATCATTATAATATACTTTAGATTAGTTACAATTTGCCAAATTGACCGTAAACCGCCTCTGTTGGCATTTTAACTCTCTCTCAGCACGGTAAATACATCACCAGACCCATCCGGAAGTGATTCGCTCTCCAGGCAGATGTTTGCTTCCCATATACATACTGCCGCAGTAAGCTCAAAGCATGCCATACTGTATGTAAGTACAAAGCTACACGGCTTATAGCGCAATATGTTCGTTACTACTGAACACCAAGCACCAGTCAGTATGGTCAGTGACTTCGTGCATAGGTATAATAATCAAGTGATGTGGCAAAACAAGTCATTTTTATTTGAACAAATAAAATAAAGAGTTCTGAAAATCAATAAAGAAGTAGGATTAAAATCATATTGTGGTTTAATTCGTATTACACCTGAACCAAATAATTCTTTTTTTATTTAACAAAAGAAGTCTCTCACAGCAGTCAGTTTTTCAGACAAAGTATAACATCGTTCAGAGGACATCACAGTACAGTAAAACCCCTCTTCCGGGACACCCCGCTTAAGGGGACACCCCGCTTCAGGGGACAATTTGCTCGGCACGGAAATTTTTCCCTCTATTAAGAGTTTATTTTAACCCCGCTTAAGGGGACACCCCGCTTTAGGGGACACCCCGCTTTAGGGGTCAGTTTTTCGGTACAGAAATGCTTAAAAACCCCGCTTAAAGGGACAGTTTGGAGGGACATCCTATCAAAAACACTGAAAATCCAAGTTTATGGTGCCGGTTTGTACGGGACAGACAGTTTTTTTTTTTTTTCAAATCAATTTCTTTATTGGGTCTATCACAAGTACATTGGTTCGTTGACATTATTCGTGAGTTAACAGTTCAGTATACCCAATAAAGTGGCAGTATACTGAGCATTCCCGTGCGGGCCCGGGCGGCCGGAGTGGGTTTTTTTCATGTTAATAACCACATCTCTAGCGGGTCTGGGCGGGCCACAGTGAGTGGATATCAGTACCAGTGAGGTTTGCACCCACTGAAGGTGTCAGGTAAGAGGCCCGCTAACAGGTTAGCCGTGAGCGGTTCAGGGCGGGCTGGGGGCTTTGAAGGTGCGGTATTCAGTGAGCCGTCGCGGCTCTGGGCGGCTCACGGTGAGTCCCTTATAGGACTGCTGATTTCCCTCAGAAGTTTTACCGGAGGGGGGGGGGGGGGGGACATTGACTGGGGGTATAAAAAGGAGCAAATTTCACAAGGAAGGCATATCCACCTTCCACCTCTATTTTAATTTTTGTTTTTTTGTTTGTACATTTATATTCATTTATATTCATTTATATTCATTTATATTCATTTATATTCATTTATATGCATTTATATCGTATAATTTATATTTATTTGCTGTGTTATTAATAAACCATTTAATCTAATAACCATCGTTTCCTTCCTTTATGTATGTATTCTCTATTGTATAACCATTGGCAGACTGAAAACCCCGCTTAAGGGGACACCCCGCTTAAGGGGACACTTGGCCCGGAACGGAGGGTGTCCCCTTAAGAGGGGTTTCACTGTACATTTCGTCAGAGAACAAGTAGATGATATGGTAACAGTCTTGTATACGCCTCATACTCTGGCATGAAATATGGGCGTATAAATATGAAAACAAGTCAAATTATAGCCGATATATGCACTTCCGCGATGGCGTATATAGGAACTAGGAGCAAATATTGTTTCCATTTATAATGGAAGAGCGCGGTATACCTAAATCATTTCATTAGATAAAAGTAAGAATGTTTCAATAAACTCAGAGAATGAATTCGATAGGTGTTCTCAAATATCACCAACAGGAATATTCATCATGTTATAGAAATCTACATGTGCCAACAGGTGGCAACTGATTATTTAATCAAAATAGGTGTATCTTAATACATTGAAAATGTTTCTTAATCAAGTCATAAATGGATCTAAGTATCCCATTCAACTCATCACCCTGACTCATCACAGTTGTGTCTGAATTTTTCATTGAGGGTCTTGGTCAACTGCCCTATTTCTCTGGCTAATAGGTCAACTATGCCACTCAATATGTGATTTCTGTTGATTTGATACAAGGCAGCGCACACACCATCACAAGGTCACTCAGCCATGAAAGTTCTATCAAAAGGAACCAAGTCAGTAGTGGGCAGGGGTTATGGTAAGACTTGATACTGGACTCCTGCTCATATAACCAGGCCTTTACAGTTGGAACATTGATAGTGAAGTGTTAGATTCTTTGCAGTAAGCTGAAACCCTGTGTGAGCTTTCTAAACTCTAGATGACGTATATGAGCACGATTTCCCACGCTCAATAAACTGGTAGTTTTCGCACATTGTCAACTATATGTATATTTATGCACAAGATGATATGATAGAGTACATTGTAACTGTATGAAAAAGGGTCTTCATATGCGAACCTAGTTTATTAAACACTATGTGCCCTCTAGAAATGTAAGAAGTAAGGAAACATTGATTATTCATGGCAGGGGGACACTTTTCATCGCTTGAGGTTTTACTGTAACTAATGAAAAGTGTGGCCTCCCCAAGCCATAAAATATGAATGGTTGCTAACATTCTTATATTCCTATATTAATGAGAGGTAACATCTGGGGATAGTTAATTGAACTTGATATACACATGCATCACAATATCCTGGAATGAGGCTTGTTTCCTCTGCCCGTGGACGAGTGAGATGTATTTTGAGCAGTACAGTAAAACCCAGCTTAAGGGACACCTTCCGTTCCGAGCAAAGTTCTCCCTTATGCGAGGTGACCCCTTAAGCGAGGTGTGCCCTTAAGCGAGGTGTTCCCTTAAGCAGGGTTAAAATGAACCAAATAAAGATTTCTGTTCAGATAAAACTGTCCCCTTACGCGGGGTGTCCCCTTAAGCGAGATGTCCCAGAAGCGGGGTTTCACTGTATTTAATAATATTGTCTCATGGTTCACTTACCTAGACCGGGGATTCCTTCTGGGAGTGGGCATAACGGCAAATCTACAGTAACTGTCCTTATCCGCTCGAAGCGCCACCATGATGAGGAATATGCGATAAGTCGTCCAAGATCCAGTCCTCCAACAAAACACACTAAACAGACTCCAACCACCAGACAGGAGCCTGCTTTACGCAGATACAATGAAAACAATCGACGAGAGTTCATTGTCCGGATGATAGGTTTGATCATCGACTGCTCCCTCACAGAAAAAACCCATGTGCACTCTCTGTTGAATAATCCAACAAATCATATAAGCTTTGCGGAGTCATGGCATAACCCCACAAGTATGTGATGCTATGTGTAGTCCATATGCCAATGTGTGTTTACAGTAAGGTCAATTCAGGCATGTTCAGTGTATACCAGCCCGTTTAAAGCATAGGCCTTGTGCAACGAGGAGGGGGAGGGGTAAATGTCCATCTGCTGTTTCATCCATGTATGGTGTGCACGTGTGAAACGGAAACAGGTGTGCAGGACTAAAATCGTTATATAACTATGTCAATGAATCACCTTGAGCAAGTCTCCCCAAACCACCGCCCATCATATTAGGCTACCCTATTGGATGTTTTCCACCCGTGGTGAATATTACCGATGACTAATAGATGGTTCATATCCCAGGGTCCTCCCCAGTATTGTTACAGCTAAATTGGTCGAGGAGGGAGTCGAGAGTCTCATATAATAGACCTTTTTCCACAGGGTGGATTATCTAATTGGTTATGCAATTGCTGCAGCAAAAACAAACACCTGGCAACGTAATTATTTAGTATTGAATGACTGAGTGTTTGAGCGTAATACGTTTATAATACTAGCGTATAATGTTTCCAGCGATTGCATCCTAACTTAGCCTGGTATAAATGTCCATAGGCTTAACATTACAAAATCGTTCTCAACGGCCCTGCGAGTGCGGCAGATATAGTAGAACCCCGCTTAACGCACACCCCGCGTAAGCAGTCACCCCGCGTTAAAGCACACCTTTGGTCGGAACGGTTCTTTAGATTAGATTTTATTTCAACCCCGTGTTAGCGGCCACCCCGCGTCAGCGGGCACTTTGGCTCGGAATGGAAGGTGGCCGCTTACCCGGGGTTCTACTGTATATCGTAGATAACACAGACACACCAAAACTGGATACACAATAATACATTGGAAGGTCTAGCTATCATATGTTTATCTTTTCCAAATCAAAACCTAGAAAAATCATCAACTATGAAATTTAGACCACCCATACTCGTTAACACTATCCGAATTTGCTCTAGCAGTAGGCTATACTTTGTCTAAAAACAAAACAAAATACTCCTATAATCACGCCCACCGTTCACATTCTAGGTGTGGTTGCTGTATATCTCTATAGGCATATGGGCGGACTTCGCCTAATTAAGAAACTCGCCGTAATTATGCCCCAGTCACACTGGCGTAAAAAATGGCGTTTCTTCTACGCATTTGAAAGGGCGTGAGTTTCGCGTATTTAGTACGCAAATCGAACGCATTTATCTTTTTGTACGCAATCCAGTCACACTGGCGTAATTTCTGGCGTATTTACTACGTATTTCATGCGTTGGGTACCACGTATTTGCTACGGATTGGGAACGTTTCTATTTTCATAGCTTGTAGTTCTTTTACGTTTCTCAACGTTTCTCAACGCTGATTTACGCATCTGTACGCATTGTGGCGTTTTACCGCGTTCATTTACGCATTTAAAATGCGTAGAGATATATGCCCCAGTCACACTTGCGTAAAATTTGGCGTTTCTTCTACGTAATTGAATTGTTGGGGACCACGTATTAGCTACGGATTTGGAACGTATCTCTTTGCTTTTCTTTAACGTTTTAGTACGCTTCTCAACGTTCATCAACGTTCATCAACGCTTATCTACGCATCTGTACGCATTGTGGCGTTTTTCGGCGCATTCCGACTTTCATTTACGCATCTCCGCGTTTTCTCGCGCATCGCCGCGCATTTGTAGATTTCAAAATGCGTAGAAGAACGTAGAGGTGCGTACACGGAAAAACGCCGTTTTTTACGCCAGTGTGACTGGGGCATTAGGTAGCGTTGAACGGAAAACCCTGCATAGGGAACATCTGGGTCATACAGTAGTGACCGACGGGTATTGATCAAAGCACAGCGGTTTACATGAGTCAGAAAGCACAAATAGGTCAATCGAGGTTTCTATCGATACGAATGCCAGCATTAGTAACATAAAGCATTACTGATTTTATATAAAGATGCATATGGTTGACACTCTCTAATATTCCTTTTTTTTTAGAGAGATATGGTTACTTTGGACTAACATCTGTTGAGGGTCTTTCTAGTTTAGTATTTCCTATACAATTAAGAATAATGTCTGTACAAGATGGAAATTTATTTGATTGAGACAGCACATGTTGTCTTATATGGATATCTGTATGTTTCATCGTCGGAGTAAGCACATGCTAGAGCGTAGTGGGATTGAGCACATATTTATACATAGACAATTTATGATAAATAAAAATGAGCAAAGGGTTGAGGGGAGAATTCACCTCTCTCTAATCTCTCTGACTCCTTCCAAGAACAAGTACATTGAATCTATCCAAGGTTGCCAAACTGAAGGGAAAAAACATGGAAAAGTTTACTTGTTAGGTTCAGTGAATTATCAGGGAAGAATTGTTATTCTCAAAAAAGTCTGGAAAATACTCTTCCCGGTGAAAATTTCCGTCCCAAGAAAATTGCCCCCTTAAGTGGGGTTAACCCTTAAGCGGGGTGTCTCAAAAGTGGGGATCTACTGTATTATCTCACCCCTGGTACAAGTTTAGCCATAGAAATAACATTAGAAAAAATTAGGGGCATGGTTGTTTTAGAAAAATAGTTCTTCCACTATCCTCATGCATTTTCATCCAGGCTGACCATGGAGATCCCCTTGCATGCAAAAAGGGTGGAACATATATTTTCGAACTTCGATTCTAACAGGAATCTGTTTGTGGGGGTAAGTGACTGATCCTCTGTATTATTATACACCAATGATCGAACGTCTATGAATATTAAACGCTTCTAGGGGTGCACTATAAATAATATTCGGACTCACTGAGATGTGGTTCGCTAGCATATAAATCATTAAGAGAATAAGATAGCGTTTTTCCCGTATTTTTAAGGTATATAATGATAATAAGAAAACATAGGGAGTGAACCCGTAGCGATTCCCTTCTAGGTCTTGTGGTTTTTTTGTCCAATAACTACGGCCCTCGACTTCTGGCGTTGGGCCGTAGTTATAGGACCAAAGACCCCTAACGGCAATTGCTACGACCTCACTAACGACGTTTTCTCTAAGTACTCCGCTTACACAGGCGTCTAAGAGTTCTGCCAGTGGATCCAGGTACAAACTGGCATTTAGATCATATTAAGATAAACACTCTGGACGAAATAAAACTCATATTCTCCAATTTTAAACAATGTCTCCCATATGATTTTCTTGCTTTTAATTGATACGGTTACAGTTGGCTAGTACAGGTATAGGGATGCATGAAGGTTCCCTCGCAATCTTGGCACAGCACCAAGCACTCCATGAAACACTTTTTGATTTTATTCGCCTCATTGTAATAAACGGTTTAATCAGCGTGAGAAATGCAGTTTCATGGAGTGTTTGTGTATTTGGTTCACATATTTGTATCTCATTTACATTCTACAGCAGTACGGTCATAATAGAAAATGTGGTTACTGAGACCGCAGGGATGATCCGTTACAAGTCTTTTGTATTCCATAAAATACGTCCTGACGCCCGTGTTGGAGGGACGTATTTAGGTTACAAGAGAACAACAACGGCATTACTTATTTAGTCAACGATTCATAGCTCATTCACTACATCCCAGTGATCCCGAACTTTGTTAATACTGCACCCCTTGCAGCAGGCCATATTGAAGTTCATGCAAAGGTATACATATACTGATTTATGTAATTAACTCACACTATATGCAATATATGTTTGTGCGTATGCGCAGCAAATACAAATGATAATGATGGCTTGTTCACTTTTCATGTAAAAGGTTTATTACTATCAATCCTGCCTATAATCTACAATTGCCTTCCGTTCTGGACATCAAATGAACTGAATAGATGATTATATCATCACAAGATTTTAATTGAATTGGATCCTCATGGTACTATTGGGAATAAAGGGAATGAATTAAACACAAACGAGAATGTATGGTTTTGTTACAAATGCTCGAGACATATTTTATTTCGAGAAATACCATAAGTAACTGAGGAATATGGCGAACTGAGGTACTATGATAACTGACAAGAATACAACATTCTATGAGGGGAGGTTATACATGTTGTAGAGGTCGCAGTAGTTTGTTGACGCAGCCAGCATATAGCCTTTGCCCGCAGATTGGAAGCGACCGTACGTCAGCCTGGTACTTGAAAGTCAATACGGACACAGGTTAAAAATAGTCAAGGCAAAGTCTCATGTGCCCTGATACTAACACCTTATTAGATCACTGCCCAATAAGATTGTATTGCTTCCATAAAATTCCTGCTTCTCGCCATATTTAACTCATGCCCCTGCCATGTCTTATAAATCATCAAGGTCGAATATCTTGTATATGGTCAATAGTAATACAGATAGAATAATGATCTATTGGAATTGTACTGATTGGTAAACTGCATTTCACGGATCATGCTGACTAGAGCTGAAAAGTATAATTGGACAGTAGGCCCTATTTTGTTCATTGTTATTCATATTTTTAATTACATCGTTTCTCTCAACTAATTCTCCATTCATAAAAGACGTTGGGGTAATGTGACAATGATCTAGTTTAAACTCTTCTACCCACAACTACAGAGCAGGTATTATTTTCAGACCACTGTAAATATTCTATGAAAAGATGCACATGCATGATATAAATATCATAATTTACGATTTGTAGAATTACCTTCTGGTTAGAAATATAACTAGAAACACATCATTGATATATACCGTTTAGAGACCAGCTTGCTAGTCCTACTAACAATAGAACATCGTACATCGGCATGACAGACCTCCATTTGAACGACTATATGTACATATATCATGGCAAAAAACGTTGAATATGGACACATTGATTAACATACATGATACAGCGTTCAAACGCGTCAGCCATTTTACAGATTCGGTGGGCGGTAAGAGATGGAAGAGTATTGAATGTCTCTTCACAAGGGTTTATACAGTGAAACCTAACAGAATTATGTATAACCATAAAGAGCACATACATATATGTACATACCAATTGTGAGTAACATATAAATAAACTTGTTTATAAGTGGTGAGCTCTAAGTCATAATTGTTTACAGAAGACGTCATTGAGAGGATGAATGATTGTTGTCCATATAGCCAATAATAAAGATAAAGGAGGATCATCAAATATCTAGTCATTTCAGTCAATGCCTAACACCGGAAATATGTCACTACATCACGTGACTGAGGTACAAGACGTTCACAAACCTTCAACTAATCAATACAGGTGCGTGAGTGTAAGACTTATAGCAGGAACGAACTGACTGAAATGCACCGTCCTGCTTTAGCAGTTCGGACAACTCAGATAACCTCATTACCCTAACCAGCTACTTTTTGCCAGGTTATTTAATCAAACAGTGATTACAAGAAAATGGCTAGGCCCCAGATATACAGAAAACAGGTCACATCTGAGGGTATTCTGTAACAGAGTGAGATTATTCTGGTTTGGATTATCACATCAGAAATAGATGTCCACTTAATTAGTGGTATGCTCTCAATACTGGAATTGAGCTAATACTAACTCGGACAGCTCTCTTTGGCAATATTACTTTTCAGACTTGCTGATACATAGTCCGACCATATAATAGTCACATAATTACTGGAAGTACAGACCATGGGCCCCCTTTGGCAGTTCCGGCACTCTAATGTGTCACTCTAATCATATGAATATACATGTATTACCGTAAATCGTAGACATGGAGGTTGTTTGTCAGTAGTCATCGTTGTAATTACTCTATCAAAAACATGTTTGAATGGGTTTGAAGATTACAACGTGATTCACTTATCTCCAATGACAACGTGTGCACGACATACACAGAGATGACCCTGGAAGTCACGCTATAAAGCTGATACAGTATACTATCATGTAAAGCTAATGTAGTTCATACTTACTGTGGTGATTATCATCGGCATTGGCAGATCGCTGTGGAGTAGATAGCAATGGAAAGAATACCACCACTTCTTCAGGTGAGAATTGGCAGATATACTACTGAGACGAATTCTCAGAGAAAACAATCATAATGATTATATTCCCAAGGAGGATACTAGCATTATCTTCTAAGTATTCTTGGATAGATATTCTTGCATCCTGTTAAATATATGATTTTTGTGGATAACATTACATAAAGGTATGAGACAATTGGATTGTAGTTATTTTCGAGGACCAAGACAGAGCCCATGAAAGAAGAAAACATATTGGGAGTCTTGAAAAATTCACCTCATTGCAAAGAAAAGCGATGTAATCACGTCGAATGCAATAAAGACTTTAGAAAAAAGTTGGTGAAGGTCCTTTTTCATCTATCAATATATTTGGCTTGTGTAAGTTAGTAAAACCCTGGACAATCAGGTACTGCAGTGCAATGGTGAGCGGGCCTTCATAAAGACTGATCAAAGAATGGCGTGGTTGTGCCCTCTTCATCGGTTGCTTGGTTTTATCAACACAATATGTATACAATACGGTAAGTGCTCCAAATACATAGCCCCACTTTCCACTTCATATACAAACATACTCATGTATACACAGACTCAAACATGGATTCTAGCAATCACCGTACCACATTTTACATAGACGTGGCATATACCTCTGCAGTACCTATAAAAATAAGAATCTGAATAATTCTACAGTGGTTCTCTTTCGGTACCTACAAGAGACCTGCATCCTTGACCATTCCAAAAAATAGTCCGTTTGTGTTCCTCAGTAACTCAGTGGGACTTGCAAATTCTGATATATTACCGCTATCGAGAACCGCGACTCTGAAAAAGGAGAATAAGTTTTCATGATAAGATAGAGTAAATATTGGAATAATAAAGCGAATTACTACAAAAACAGAACTATGGAAATCCCTTTTTCAATTTTGAGGGGAATCTCACTCCCGTTTCATACACCGCAATCGGGAATTTGTTATTCTGTGGTTTTATCAATACAGGGATACATTTTATATTGCAAATATTGTAGGTTCAAGATCCAATCTGTGTTGGCAAACGTGACTTTTAAAGCGTCACGACCACAGATACAAGGATTTTTCTTGTGACATAAGGCCATCTGTGGACTCCTCACCAAAGTATCTAGCAAGAACTAGCAAGAACTTTCGCAAGGCAAAATGACATTTTGCTAAACACGAATTACATGTATACTATTATAATACCTTGCACCTACACAAACAGACCTCCGATTTCATACATCCATACAGCATGTATATATATTTGAGACCCTTTCCTCACTAGTACCCAAACCCACAATCTGTGAATCTATGGATACTTAAGGTTGCATATGAACGTGTCTGGAATATTGGGATAGAAATGGATACTTTATTGATAAAATCTGCCTTAATTTTCATCAATTTTCTTAATAAGGTTTAGGACACTGACTTGACATGGGTGAAAAGGCTAAGAAATCACTGAAAGGTTGAAGTCTGTAAACCCTTAATTACGAGCATGCGACCACGCTCTTAAAATGTAGGATGATCGCAGGCTCGTATACTAGTGCAGCTATAATCAAATGCAAGTACATGTATACTGTATGAGGATATAGGTATATAGTTACCTGTCATAGTCCATAATGGTGTTCAGTCTATGAGCGATGGTGATGACGGTGCAGTCCCGGAATTCTTTGCGGATGGTGGCCTGGATAAGGTCATCTGTCTCCAAGTCCACGGCTGCCGTCGCTTCATCCAGCACCAAGATCCGCGTCTTTCTCAGCAGAGCACGAGCTAGGCACACCAACTGACGCTGTCCAACACTGTACGAACAAACCAATGGTACCTATTGAAGCTGGCCTTTTCTTTATTATCCATCGTATACAAAGACCCCATTGAAGATAAAGGGGACTCAGCAAACCACAACCCATTATATAAAACCTGCCAGATAACATAACTGTGGTCTACAGTCTCAAAGCTATGGTATACGGGAAAACTAGTTTCTTTGAGCTATATAGCAAAATAATAGTCCCTAATGTTATACTGGTACCCTTTTATATGGCAATAACTGGGTGGACAGGCGGCTCTGGGTGGACAGGCGGCACAAAACCACCGTTTATTGTCTATGTATTTGATATGTGGTTTATTAGAATTGAGCTATACCAGATTAAAGCAATCTTACGTCAGATAAAAATGATTCAGTCATTCCATCATTCAAATAAATATTTTATCTGTTAAATTGATTCGTTCTACGTTAGAATTCTGTTGTGACTGCTGAAGCAGTCATGTTTTTGACATATGTTATCTTTTTCAATTCAGCACACCTGAACAATATAATCTATATTGTTGTGAGGGTACGTATTGTCACACTCCAACTTCCCGACTTAGAAACAAGTGTGCGCATTCCCCTGGTCTATCTGAACAGCTCCAGTTGATGCTCCAGTAGTAGGGAGGCCATAACAACGCAACAGCCAAGTCTCCCCTCCCCTCAAGGTGAATAACATATAGTGTGGCATCTCTATGCACAAGCAGTTAGTCCGCAGACGATCAACGATAAACCGTGTGACCGGTTTATCATTATCGTTAAGCTTTCTGTTCTTCATTCAGATTACTATCACCACATTAAAATATACCATCTCGAGCATAAAAAGTAACATTGGCGGAAAACAAAAGTAACATTGACAAAAACAAATCTCAGAGACGATGTGTCCAACAAATCTCAGAAATCATACCGTATATGAACTATTGAAAAATGCCTTGCTGTCAAGAGGGGGAGGTAAATCTGTAGGGACTTTTAGAAATGCAGTGTGATGATTTCAAAACTATTCGTTTTACCAGTAGTATTGTGTATAGAGTGGTTGGTGCTAAATGAACACTTACCTGAGGTTTTCACCACCTTCGACACAGATATGTTGAAGCCCTTCAGGTAGAGACTGGATAAACGTTTTGAGGTGTGCAAGCTCCAGACTCTTCCACAGTTCCTCTTCAGTGTGTGCACTGAATGGATCCAGATTCATCCAGATTGATCCAGAAAACAGCACAGGGTCCTAAAACAAGGCAATAAATGACAATTCCTTCACATTCTCATTAACAGTGATACACTAAATTTACGGGAGTATACATAAAAGCCTTGGGAACATACTCCTCTAATTCAATCCTTTTTTATATATATATAAAAAGGAGACCCTTGGTTATGTATCGCTTACAAATCAATCTATTATGTAATCTAAACTATGCAGATAACACTTGACCACATTCATGAGATTATGCGAAAGCTAAATATTCGAGTGTTACCTGTGGAATAATGGTGAGTTTGGAGCGGAGGTCATGAAGTCCCATGTTGGCAATGTTTTGATCGTCTATGATAATCGACCCCGCCGCCGACTCAATGATGCGGAACAGGGCCAACGTCAAGGATGACTTGCCTGCGCCTGTCCTACCGACGATCCCCACCTGAATTTGTAAAGTCGTCTTTAATCCAATGCCAATGCAGTAAAATGGTGAGCGGGACCTATGTTCCATTATAATCACGATGCCGTATAACAGGACCATAATCAAAATGAGAATTTTCAATTTAGACTCTCAGACAAAATAAGGATGTGTGCGAATCATCGTCACATTTTCCACATAGAAGTTTGAAATAGGAGATGAATGACAGGTGTAATTTTCTGGTGTGGTATTTCCGCTTCGGTACCTCCATGAACACGTTGTAAAGAATTAATTAAGATATGTTTTGACCCGATGAATGGCACTATTGTAAGGGAAAATATCCCCTCAAATTAATGGCAAGTAAATCACCCTTACCCTTTCTCCGGGCTTAAAGGAACAGTCAATGCCTCTTAGTACGAGATCGAGGCCAGGCCGGTACCGTGTCGAGTATTGCTGGAAGGTCACGTGTCCCTGTTGTGGCCAATCAGTGTCTGGTCTGCTGCCTTCAATGACAGTGGCCGCCTGTTCGAGAAAAGGTATGAAGGCACGGGTATCATATATTGCATGCTAAATACCTATGTACATTGCGATCAAAGCTTGGATAAAGTCATCATTACTTGCATTTACTCCACGCCAACATCTTCCAATGACGTATACATACACGTACACATCGATACCCCGAAGTGGGTCCAGCACGACTTATGCAAACCCTACTAGCTGGCTCTTCCCTATATTAACCTGGGCACACGATCTATCTTCACATAGGTGGGCTGCATTTCCCAAGTTAGGCTAGTTTTGCGACTTCAGTGACAAGCACTGGAGATAGTATAGAGTAATGGACGAACATAGTAGTAGTGTATTCTACATTATAGGATTTGTTAAAGAGGCTCGGACCCCGACGTCAAATTGCCCAAATGTCCATGGCTGCCACCTTATATCTTGAAAGATTATTACGAGGGAATACTCTAATACGGATGTTATTAAAGTCCAATACAGTGGCGGCCTGTTGTTGTATTCTCCAGAAACATAGAACAACTAATTCTAATAGACGTTGATCCTAGTAACAATGAAGTCAGATCTTTTAGTTTTTTTACTGTCTTTGAAAAGTGGTGTGTACAACAGAAACCCATGAATGCTTATCCTAATGCTGGTCTACCCTTGTGTTGGTATTGTTAATAGAATGAGGGTCGCCGAGTTCTAGCCAGTTTAACTGAGGAATTACTGATACATTAGGCATACCTCCTTAGGACAATCGGTGTATTCATTGATCCTCTCCACAGCAATGATGTAGGTTTCTAAGTCACATGTCATTCGTACCACCATGTTCATTGCGCCTGTCACCTGGAGAAAGGAAAGAGAATGCAATGCCTCTTACCACACAACATAGTCGCTTAAGCATTTCATGTATCAGATAAGAAGTGGACAAGCAAGTACTATATGGAGACATGGTTAGTGTGCTTGAATGGAATCTGTTCGGAGATATTTTGGTTGGATATATTCACCGAGTTCAAAGCACGGGGTGAAATATCCGATCAAAATATCAAGGAATAGTTGGAATTCAGCTACACTCACAATGTCTTCCACTTCTTACATATATAAGCTATTCTTCATGACGCGTCATCATCCTTGAGGTAAATAGGTAATTAAGGTTTGTTCTGGGTAAGCTATACTAGTAGTATATGGAATGATCATTTGTTGATGGATGCAATAGTTCAGTGCTGCTGGCGTCTAACAGAAACGTGTACGAATTTCTTTTTTTAAATCAAGTATTAGTCATTTTTATTAACAAAAGGATTTTAACACAGCACTTGAAGGAGGTATAACTTTCTCAGAAATCAAGATTAATTGGTTCCGCCTGGAATAGTATCTAGTTTGCTGAGGTTCAATCTGACAGTAATACCACGTAATAAGAGAAAACGTAGTTACTGGGCCCGTAGATATGGCTGTTGGACGTCTTTTGACGGCGCAGGCGGAGGCACGTACTCTTGGCATGAAAAGGCTGAGGAAGGAATCCTACGGGCTCAGTCACTACGTTTCTTTTTTATCATGAATAAAACGCCAATTTATGTACTTACAAAGTACACTTCGGGCACTATGAAATACTACCCGCTGCTAGGGGTTTCTTTTCCCTGAGACATATAATTTCGCCACAATTGTTGTCGATATCTTACCCTTAAAAAGGCAAAGAATCTCATGAGATTTTGAACCCTCTGAGGTACATGAATCCCACCGTGTGACTTCCACTTAACGGTTATGACGTTACCTGCAGGGCGTATGAAACGCTGAGTCCGGCGAGTCCGGCGTCAATCGAGTCCCGCTGAATGACGGCGAACAGACCAGCAAACAGCACGATGAGGTTGCCGATACACTCCAGGTACACCCCAAGCCACCTGTAGGATAAATATTCATGGTTACTAAAGAATATGGAGAAACCAAACAAGAGTTAGTTGTGTTGTTGTTTATCGCACTCCGGCAAGATTGCGTATTACTGCTCTCGGCTTTGCCTCGCGCAGTAATATGCGATCTTGCCATCGTGAGTTTTTTTTATTAGGGGCAGGATAAACGTTCATACCAACGGGACACTTTTAGATTTTATCGACGAACAGCTCAATTCTGTTCTAGGCACAATTCCTTCGAGTCTGAAAAGGGTGACATAATTCGAGTTTGGAGAGGTACATGTGTAATTCCTTCTGAAGCAAAATAGCGAATTATTTCTGGAGTATTCTTTGGGTATGGATCAATTTTATTCACACCATTACTGCTATACATAAAGATTTTCGGATACAAGATGGATTACACAATCGATCAAGTAATGGTGAGACCACGTGTAAAATGGAGCTGTTGAAAACTATATGACCTTTCAATGAAATGTCGGATTACGAGACATATATATGAAAAGAGGTATACTTCACGAAAACACTTCAAGTTAATTCTGAAGAGTGACTTAGAAGATTGTTTGTAAATAATTATCAGGTCTCGAATATTCTTCCACTAGATCCTGGCTGCTTGTGTGAAGTAACTTAGAAAAAAATCAATCAGGATGGTGCATCAACATCTCCAAGTTTGTTCATTCAAACGGTGTTACACTTATTGTCAGCCAAGGGTTTACCTCGATAATCCTGGTTAACGTACAAAGTTGTGAATACGTAATCAAATATTCTCATAAATGAGAAAAAAAAGAAAATAATTTCTTGAAACGTTGAACATGTTCGTTATACAATGATATTGACATTAATTGAGTAAGGTGAGATGTGATGAGGTGAGAGATGGGTAATAATAACATTGTGACATTGTTTGGCCTATGTGTCTATTGCCAATAATATGCCAGTGTGTAATGAACATTCAGTGATTGGATTGAACCCTACTTACCTGTTGGAGACTATGTTGGGGTAGTAGGCCATGTTGTTCTCGTCTATGAGCTGCTCCGTATGGTCGACGAAACGGTCCTTGACACGATATGCCCGGATACTGCTGGTTCCAGAGATGGTCTCACTGAAGTGAGCGTAGATTGGCGACCGGCGAATCGAGTCGATACGCTTCAATTGACGCGAGGTAGCTATGTAGAAACGCTGGAAGAAATTCAGAGTTCCGTTTGAAACCAGCACTCCATACTATGCATGGGTGATCATATTGGCCTTTAAATGTAAGGTATGTGCAGTTCTCTTCGGGTTAACTTTGTCTTCCGCTCTCCAGTTTTTATGTTTCGTTTGTAGTCGATGCCCATCTTATGGCCTTACATGAAAAGGAATATTCTATAAAGATACTTGAGAGTAATATGCTTATCCACATGGGTAGAATACTTTCATCATTCCATCATTCATTGCAGGTAGTTGATTGATGTCACCTGTTCTTTTTCTAGATTATACTCTCACATGTTGTGTTCTTTATGCTACTGTTCGATGTGAAAGAAACTCTTGTACTTCACTGGAAGAACTTTCTGTAACTACTGAAAGAAGTGAATAAAGTATATAAAAAATGACTGATTGATGTGTTCATGTACACCAGGTTCAGATAACAACTATTACAATCTGGGAAAAGAAACAGCGCCAGGCTAGGATTGAATACAAATCACGATGGACAATATATCCTGAGGTAGTGCTTATCTAGTTATCACCAACTCAAGACAAGCTTATTTACATCCGTAGGATCTGGTGTAGGCCAGAGGAGATTGTTGTTTAGGTGACACCGGTGCATTTTACTGGGCTGGTCAGTTGTTAACATTATTTACTCAGATCAACATATCGTCTCCACATTTCCTTCTGTCAATTGATCTTGCCGTGATATGACCCTAGCAGGTGATGTGGCATAAAACTCACAAACCGAACACAAAACCAAATAGTAAAATTGTAACATGAAGAAAAAGTACACCTTTCTTCAACTGTATCAGTATTGGTTGTACGATGTGAAGGACCTAACTATAGATATAGAATCATTCTAATTTACCACCAATGTAAATATCGAGGCCTATTACCTGTATGAAGTAGTAGAAGACGCCAAGTGGAATCAGTACTACCAGAAACACGGGTGTGCTGTAGCTGATGATGAAGATGGTGGTGATGACACCAGAGAAGGTGCCTAGCCATATTCTGGAGGTGAGTGGGATGTTGAAATCCACTGTGTCCACGTCCTTGGAGAAGCGGTTGATTATACGGCCAAGTGGTGTCGTGTCGAAGAAGCTCATTGGTGCACGAAGTACGGAGCGTAGCAGGTTACTGTGCAGGAGTCGCGATGCCTGAACGCAGCCGATGGCAATGGCAAAAGACTGGCCGAGGATGGTAAAAGCTGTCAAGAAAAGAGAGATTTTACAATCGTCTTTAAATTTACTCGTACATTAAGTAGCGGACCCTTGGTTTTTCCACGATATCAATTCCTGATATGTTTCAACATGTAGTCAAAATGTGGACGTCCGAGAAACGTCGTGGTTTCCTAACGGAAGTGGCATTAAATATGAAATATTAGATGGGTTCAGCATTGATCTGTATGGGTTCAGCATTGATCTGTATGGGTCCAGGCTGGCTCACTGAGGCCACCTGGCGTTGCCATTCTACATCACCACCTCCCCCATATACCATCTCAACACTAACTTCCGCCTGTCACCCTCATTCTAGGCGTCATTTCATCCTCCTTTACTACATACCAAAATTCCCACCCACCCACATCCTTCATTTTAATATTTCTATTGTATGACTTTACTAGTTTCATTGGGATTATACTCTATTTATTCATATTGTTTGTATATCTAATATTACTATCATAGTATTACTATTATATTACTATACTGAATGTCTAGATAATATATTTTATCATCATAAAATCAATTTAATTAAATATCTTTATTCTTCCCAAGCCAGACGTCTTTCTTTTCATTCTACTATTCCAGGTGTAGAATCAGTTTTTATTGGTTCAAGGTAGAATCAGTGTTAGGCCCGGCGTCCACCTACTACGATATGGCTCCGATATGGTCTACGATGCACCTCCGGATAAAAAATCAAAATCGCGTCGAAAGGTTACCTAATATCGGGGCAGTTGACCACGTTTCTGGGATTAGACACCGATAAAAACCCCATACAATGCGTGGTGGATTGGCATGTCTAGACATATGTCTACGATTTTGCACCTTCCCGATATGGCACCAATTTTGGCATTTTGTATCGGTGCCATATCGGGAGGTCTACGATTCAATCGTAGTAGGTGGACGCCGGGCCTTACACTCAAGTTTTCAGTGTTGAGTAATCTTTGATGTAATGTTAATCGTTTTAACAGGAGAAGGCAGAAGAGGTGCGCACCTTGCACGCCGCCCATGGCGCCGTAAACCCCGAGCCGCAGGTCCCGAAGAGCCAAGTCCTGTGTGCCGTTAGCACTCGGAGGGTCGTTCGACCACTCAGACAGCCAGATGTTGGTGAACACCTGGGCGGCCAGGTACACCGTGTAGAATGCCAGGCCAACCGTGACGTACATGATGCCACAGGAGATAAAGTAGGACTTGAAGACAGCAAGCTTCACCTGCATGTGGAGAGTGAGTGCAGAAAAGCATTGAATCATTAAAGTAGGATTCTTTACCTCCAAAATACCTTTTTTTTTCTACCTGAAGAACACCGAGCTCAAACATGCTTAAAAACGTGGATACCGGAGACAGCGGTGCCCTATTGTGAATGTCATGAAGTTCCCTGTCCTAATCTAAGTCCATAAGACAGCGACATCTACCACAAATTCTCACCGATCCGATCGACGATTATAATCGGGAGCGATAATGTCGCTGTCTTTAGGCTTTAAGAGGAACAGCGTGCTATCAGATATGTCATCATATGGAATACATTGATTATATTTAAAAGCATAGATTATCGAGTTTCCAAAGTGACAAACGCAAAGCGCCATAATTTGGCAGGAGCCCCAGTTTGGCAGTACACTGCTATCTGGCTTAACGAGATATTCGCATAGTTGCATCCCACTATGCTATTAAAATTGAAATGAACTATCAGTGATTTTCCTACATTTCCAGTTTCTGCTACTTCCTCCTCGATGAGTTTCTGTTTGGTTCTCCTCAGGTCGCCGGGCCGGGCATCCACTGGGTCCTCAGTTGTCGATTTGCTTGTACTTTTCCGTGAGCGTTTCATCAACCTTAAAGTATGAAGTACTATATAGGGCCAGAGAACAGACTGGTTTTTAGATAGGGCACATGAGACAGATAGAGCTCAAATCAAACGAGAACGGTTCCCTATCTCATATGATATTCAAAGGCAGAATCAATGACATTTAGTCTTTTTCATAATCGTCAAAAAATCAGGAATTTGCTTAGATTATAGTACCTTGGTGGTTTTCCGGTAGCGTCTGACGTAATGTCCGGCTCAGAAGCACTTCCGGTCTCGGTTCCGGACATTGCAGATATTTGTCGGCGCAGATCCTCGTGGAATTCTTTTACTGTGAAGAAAGGAAGATGATACATAATTAGCTGTTAGTAATTCAGAAGTACCGTTCGTCCAAACGTATCCATTGATATAAAACTACTAAGCGGGAGGTTAACCTATACGCCCATTGTGCTGTTTAAATGTCAGTGTAAAGTACAGCAAACAAAATTGAAGGGGAGACGAATAGTTTTGAATGCACTTTCCCCGTAATCTATGATTACCTACCGCATATAAAATGTTAGAATTCTGTCGGATCTGCTTGGAGATTCTCCCGCACATAGAGACAGAGTGAGCCAGACCTAGGCCCGGAGACTGAAGGGTCAGAGAGTGGGATTTTCGAGTAGTGAGAAACTCCAACCTGCTCTTTGTTTTATGTCTATACTGAGATGTACTTCTACCCTTAGGATTCATTTCTTGCCATACTGAAAACCTAATTTAGAACTGTAGTTTTCTCCTTTCCCTGAGAGAAAGCCTATAAACACACCATCTGCTTTAGGTTGGCCTCACTACAAGCTTTACGCTGGTCAACTTTTCAAAATGCATTTTCCCTGGATTGTGCTATAGATGACTCCCAGCGCCTAAGACGCTATTTAGATTATTATGCTGTTCTAATACATATCCTACGATCATAAAATCTTGTTCGTCCAAATTATTCAATGACCCAAGTGTCTTAGCGTTGTAGAGGAGTGCTCAGCTAACGATGACTAATTGATACGCACTAAGGTACCTCATTGACCGACTTGATATATTTAGACACTACAAAAGAGGGTCTATTTATATTATGTTTATACATGCTTATTCATCAACGATGAACATACCATTTATTGCTAGTTTCTATGTGGACAACTGTAATGAGGCTCAACAGTGCGCGTGCTAGTAGTAGATCAAGGTTAACACCCCCAACGTTAATACATAGACAATAAATGATGGTTTTGTGGATAGGAGGCCGTAAACCATGAGAGGTTGACGCATAGTAATACACGAGCACTAGCGAGTGTATTACGACGTCAACGTCGAGTGTTTTACAGAGGTGCCTGTCCATAAAACCATGGTTTGTTGTATTTGTTATCCATCTTTTCGAACAAAATTTTTTTTTTTTTTTTTCCGAACAAATTAACGAATATTAAATGGTATAACAATAGGGCCTATTTTTTTGCTCTATAGCACAAAGGGACTTTTTTCCCCGTATACCATGGCTTTGAGGCCGTATACCACAGATTCTAATCCGCAGTTATGGTATCTAACAGGTTTTATATAATGGGTCCCGTTTACTGAGTCCCCATACATTTTCAATGGGGCCTTACTATACTGTGGATAATAAATACAAAGTGGCTGGTTAGGAGGGGCATTCATACTCACAGTCGTCGGCGTCCTCCTCATCCTTGTCTATGAGGTACTGCGTGACAAACTCGGCGAAGGCTCCATTGTTCTCGAGGAGCTGCTGGTATGAACCGGTCTCTGTAATCACTCCATCTTTCAGCACGACCACAGTGTCAACCTGCGGCAGGTAGCTGACGGCATTCGTCACCAGCACTCGTGTCTGTAACGTCACCACACAACACTCCTTCTAAAATCTTTATCTATACGGCCAGATTTCTGAACCAAGTTGCAGTTATTCAATGAATGTGGTACACATACCATACGTTTACGCATCATATTGTCTTGATGATAGGTTTCCCTATCATCAATACACGTAAACAGGGTTTCATTTTAGAGAGCGTAAACAAGCTGATTGTGGAAGTATATCTATGCAAAAAAATCCACTAAGGCTGCGCTGCATCTAATGCCACACCTCAGCCTGCAGCATTTGTAACTCATTAAATGGGATATAAATGCAGAGCTCATGCACTTGGATATTCAAGTCTGTACTGCTCTGCATAAAATGTTGTGCAGTTGCTACACAATGGGTTTGCCAATTTTTTGAAGAGATATACTCCCAAAGTTTGTTTACACTCCCTTTTCCACTTTGCATATGACCATATATGGCAAACTCTGTTTCCGTGTATGCTAATTTATATTGGATGCATTGACGACTTTGGAGAATAACTTTCATGTGTTACATTCAGAAAAGTGTCTTAATATGGTCGCTGCCAAACCAATATATATATATATATATTCTTGGAAGTTTTAACGGAGGTACATTTCTTGATAAGTACTTTCTTGATGAGTGCTTCACACTCCCATGGGGACTTATTGGCTCTTATTAGTAAGAAAACTCTTTCAATTGTTTTGGTGACCGCATTTTATATAAGCTATTGTTCTTGATGTGAATATGCATTGTCATATCATACTCTAGACCCATACAAAGGTTAAGAAAACTTACCCCATCAAAATGAAGGAGACGGAGGGGAATATTTTCAGAGAAAATCACTACCGAAGATTCTATAGTAAGCATACTCTTACATATTGAGTTTATGTTACAGAGTCGTCAATGAGGAAAGTCTGGCTAACATTACCTTTCCCTTGAGAGCTCCGGTAGGTCCGATGACGTTGTCAAAGATGTGTTTGCCGACGTGAGAGTCGACTGCGGAGAGCGGGTCATCCAACAGGTAAATTTCGTGGTTCTGATACACGGACCGTGCCAGGGATACGCGCTGCTTCTGGCCTCCCGACAAGTTAATACCCTGTCACAAACACGGAAGGGATTATTTACTGGTCCTATCAATTTAACACCTTATTCAATGCAAATTTCCCACAGACCGAGTACTCCCTAAACTTCACAAACATATACGGAAGGTAATATTCATTAAGCCCTATAATGAAACTTCATGTCCATTGCGAACTCACCAAAGGGTAACTGGTACACGGGGACGCTCCATAAGAGCAACATGGGGACGCTCCATAAGAGCAACACCCTTGTTCGGTAATTTAGCAACGATTAAGATATACTGTCACAGATATAAGCAAATAATAAATATCTTATATTTAGTTACTGCTAGATTTATTTTTCCTAGAAAATATTGGCGTTTTTCATTATTCCCAATGGTTTTTATGAACGCCTTTTCATAAATATGGTTTGGAGAACGTACAAAGCCGGGAATCAGACCTAAATATTGGCCAGGAAAACTAGTGAGAGGCACTGTGTGTTACAGTAAAACCCCGTCTAGTAGGACACCCCGTGTAAGGGTAGAGACCTCTAATAGCGGATGCCTTCGTTCGTAGCGGTTCCCTATCTTAGATATCTTTTTTAACTCCGCATGAGGGGACACTTTTGCTCGAAATAGAGCGGGTTACGTGGTCTGGTTTTCATAAAGGATTCGGATGTAATGATTCCACATCTGACATCTGCAGGCGGCCACATTGGCCAAAAGAAAGAGCAATGTAGGAGTAATGTAAGATGGATATGGAATAATCTATTATTAAAGCCAGCTTTCTCAATTATAGGGTTTCACATCATTGATTTTTAGGTGAGTGTGTGATGCTAGTAATGTCATTAAAATGAAGTTTCAAACCATCTTTTTACCTTCTCGCCAATTTCTGTCATATCGCCTCCAGGCAGGATCTCAAGGTCAGGCGTGAGGGCACAGCCGTCCATGACCTTTTTGTACTTGGCCTGGTGGTAGCGGCGGCCGAAGAGAACATTGTCCTTGACGGTGGCGTTCTGAATCCATGCCTGTTGCGGCACGTAGGCCACTGTGCCCTACGGACGGAAATCACGTCACAATAAGTAATGCATATCATTCTCGCATTTTAACCTATTCCTGGTCGTACGATAATGCTTTCAGAAACAGGATACGTGAATGACGAAAGGGGCAATATATACCGGCCACAACGGACATATTTTTACCATTTGCTAACATTTTCTTTGTAAACATATTATACCATCCCTCCCCAGCCGAGAACCTTTACAATAGACTATATATTTACGACATTTCCTCTTTTATCTTCATCTCTGGTCGTATTTAGATATTGTGAAAACAGCTCTGATTAAATGTATATTTGGAGGAATATGAATAAAGAGAATCTATTGTGTTAGATGAACAGCAGTGGGGAATAATACTCATAGATGGAGAGTTATTAGATAATCTACTCACTCTGAGGTGGACTTTGCCCGCAGTTACATCCATTTCTCCTAACATGGCGGAGAGAAGTGATGACTTTCCACAGCCTACAGCACCGACGACAGCCACCAGCTTTCCCTCTGGCACTGACAAATTGATGCTACAATTAAACAAACAATACAGTTATAAAATGCATATGATAGTGATCAAAAGATTCTTTGGACTACCATACCCCAAAGATTACCACCTTATAAAATACCACCTGAGGATTTGTCTAAACTGCCAATCCCTAGATATAATAACTACAATGTATATATACATGTACACAGTGCTCACCGATTATTCTTCTTAGCTGCCATTCAATATTCAATACACCCAATCATAGCTTATGGCAGGAAAGGAAGAAATCCATACTATCGATTCCTAGATCTTGCTTTTTGTCTCCTCTGTCATTTTGGGTTCACTTCATTATGGGGTTTTCTTCTTATATATATATATATATATATATATATATATATATATATATATATATATATATGTATATATGTATGTATGTATGTATGTATGTATGTATGTATGTATGTATGTATATATATATATATATATATATATACATTCTTTAACATTCTTATATATTGACAAATTATTACAACGCATGGGTACTTTTTGAGGACGTCGCCCTGGTCGTCACCCCAGGAGAAGCTGGCCTTGGAGATTTTTATGCCCTCGCCGACCTGCGGGTCTTGGATCACATTATCCGGATCCAGCTCCTCGTTCCGCATGAACTTGTTGATCCGGTTCACCGACACCGAGGCCTAAACATGTGAAATACTTGTCAATAAAACCCAACTGCATGCAACAGTTACAGCTATCTCTACCTCGGTAGTGTAAGAAATAATAATCATTGACCTGCAGCAATCTCACTACTCACACTTCTGTCGACGTATAAATGATCTCTCTTCATGTCTGCAATTCACCTAAGTTTAACCTTTTTGAATATGACTGGCCTTTGGAGCCTTTCCCCTTCGGAGATTTGTTGATTTCAAATATGATCAACTAGATACAATTGATGTTTATTATCTCTCCCCTGGTATTCCCCCCCCCCCCCCATAGACTTAACATTGAGAACCCGTACTCAACGCCCATAGAGTATTGTAAAAAGAATACTAAAGGGGGAGGGGGTGATGTCTCAAATCTTAGCCAATTAATCAATGACAGGGGTGAGATAAAATCTGAACCACACTCGAGCCATAGCTACTGGAAATATGCCCTGAGTTTTGGTTGGGGAGTAATCTCACGAGGCAAAGCCGAGTGAGTTCATGTAGCAAACAAAAATGAATAGCATATTTCCAGTATAAATGGATCTTGATGCAGTTCCCTATTACTATTCTTTACATTCAGCAATAACTGCAGGGTTATAGTTGATTACTATAAAGTATCAGCAGCATTCCTTATTCAGAATAAGATCTGTAGCTCCATGAAATTACATAGGCCTGCCATAGGTCCATGGCCTACTACAGACTAGCAGAGCGAGTAACGACCGTATGGTCACTTACCTGGACACCGAATGCAATGACCCCGGGGAGGATGGAGAGTGGATAATTCATCAAGTTGAAGAGCGATAGCGACACAAATGCCTTGTTAGCATCCAACACATTTTCTGGTGACGCCAACACGTAGGCAGCGAAAGAGCCCAGTGCTACCTACAGAGAATAAATGTGCAGTGTAAGGTACTTTGCAATTACTAATTACTAAGTACTTTTTACTGCAATACTACTAACCATTCTCAAGTACAACAGGTTACCAAATGTGGAAGAAACGATTGAGTCTTTTTAAAATCAAGACATCGAGAGTACGAGACAGGGAGAGAGATGGGGAAATGATGGGAAATAATTATCTATGTTAACCAGAAGTTAAAACTACTTTCATATCTTGACATTTACACAGGATATAAGAGAAAGCAAAGCTTTTTTTCTCATACCTGGTAATTGCCACTTTCTATCTCCGATCCTTTAATTCAGCTACACGATTACCTATGATCATTTATCAATTTAGATTCCCCATATAGTCAATTCTATCCACCTTCTACTCATTACAGCATATCCTTGTGTCATGTATCTATACCCAATGATAGTTTTGCCCGTGCACTTTATCTCCCGGGAGATTTTTCCCTTCCACAGTTTGCATAAATACACAATATTGACTGGTTTCAAATACAAGCGGTCGTATGCTCTAAAGATATCCGAGAGCATGCGAGGATATGAAACCAGTCTACATTGTATTAATCATCCACCTTTCCCTGACAAGTGGGGTAGTAATATTAGTTAATTTAGGTACTGTAAGAACTAATTTTGCTCCGGGTTTGTACATTTAGATACACGCTGCCCATATGTTTTCTATGGACGCTCTGTATTAGGTGGATAATAAATACATTTATATCACCCCGGTATTTTTCTCCATAGGCTTAACGTTAGGAACTCGTACTCCACGGCCGTGAAAGTATTGTACCCGATACTCAATGGCTAATTTGGCGAGTTATTCCAGCAATAAATGATGTTATAAATACGGGGTGAGATCAAATCAGAAACCCACTCGATAAGAATAACTTGGTCTGCACTCCACCTCGCTTGACCGCTACGTAATTCACTCAGCTTCACTTCGTGGATTACTCCGCAGTCAAACTCGGTGGAGTACGGACCAAGTTATTCTCATCTCGTGGGTTTCCTTCTAAATATATTCACTTATAGCTCTACTGGGAGGGCGTGCTGGGAGGCGTCTCACTTACCAAATAGGGTGCCATGAACCATGAGATAGCGCTGCCGGCGTTAAGGAAGGCCATACTTTTCAACGTGTCGAGTTCGTGTTCACGGATGTCGTCCACACGATCTCTGAACGAGTCCTCCCATGCGTACAATTTCAGCACCTGGTAAAAGGGTCAATTGAAATAAGAAGATATACAAAGAGCAGCCAGGTGCATGTATTACCTCTCTTAAATTGTCACTCGAACCAATTTATCTTTTTATACATACATACATACATACATACATACATACATACATACATATATATTTATGTAAGATTTCTTTTGGAAATTTTGCGTATACTCCTTCTTTGTTCTATTGCGTACAAGATTGGTATAGGGTAGGGGTTCCAACATTTCAGAGATTATGCGTACATACTTTATGGATGGCCCCAAATACAATATAAGACATTTTGAACATTTATATATATCATTTGTGTAGGGAATATCGTTAGTGTCAAACTAGTTCTATTTCCCTAGCTTCACGACTGAGTTTCCATTTGCCGATTGACTGACACTGATAGAAGTAGTGAAGCCTTGCCTTTCTTGAGCATATCAATAGAAAGTAATATAGTCTTGCGTCAACCCCTGTGGTGTTTTATCTCTAGGATACCACTCAACAAAGAGAACAATTAAGGTACTTTAAGTAGCTCACCAAGGATCGTATGAGATTGGTATAACATGCTAAAGTGGCTTTACCGCGATTTTACACACATTAGTTTTTTTACAAACCTTAATTCCATTTAGGACTTCATTCATCAGTTTTATTCTCGAATCCTTTTGTCTCATTTGGGCAATCTATAAGAGAGTAATTGTATGGAAGAACAATGTTAAATATTGAATACAATAAAGATGTTTAAAAAAAGAAGAAGTAAAAGTGAATCATTATAGCTTCATTAGAAGACAGTCCGTTCTCATTCTAAAGTCTGAACGTCCTTCCAGTGGTACACATAAATAGACGTTTTGAGGCTTTTCCACAGAGGAATCTTAAGGAGTTCCTGCAGAGAAATCTTATTGGTAAGAATTCCGATTACAATTAGGCTAATTCAGGTGGAAATATTTCTGTAAAATTCACTCTGCATTATATAAAAAGTCTTGATTCTGGAATTCTGCAGCCACTCACCTGTAACGTGCGTGTCTTCTGTGCGATCCATGCATTGACAGGCACCAGCAAAATCATAAGTGCAAGACCAGCCAAGGTGGCAGCCCCTAGTTCCTGCCAGAGGAAATACATGGCGACTGCGATGGTGAAAGGAGCTGACCACAGCATGTGAAGATAGCCCGGTGCATCCTGCAACTTCTGGGCATCCACCGACATGAGGTTGACAATCTCCCCCACAGTTGACTGCCTCTTAGCTGCACTGTTTATGGCAAGAGCCTGTGGTGAAAAGTGAAATGCAAGTACTAGATGATAGTATCATGATAGTTCAGTATGAAGCATCTTGGCTGTTCAGTGTCTGCCAGAATGATCTCCGACACTGCTGTGATAACGGAATTAACATCCACCCGCACCTCCTAGCTCGGGGTTAACAGAGATTTTGCCACAGAGATTTTGCCACAGTTTCCACTCCACCATGGTCTCACTAACAGTGCAGACGTGTCACGGCCACACTGGAGAAAGTCGTCTCTTGCAGCAAAGTACGTCCGGTAACCCACATTGAACGGACATAGAAATAGCTATAGCCTTTGCTTAAATATAGTTCTAACTAGGAACAAATGGTATGTTCATGAATGAGCGTGCAATCATAAATGAATTACAAATAAAAGGTTTGGGTTACATTCAATCTATGGATAGTTTTCTGTAACCCACTTGCACCCAGTCAACTCGCCATATCTGCAACTGTCTAAGATCTAGGATTCAAACACATCAAGCACCAGTGGGTCTTAAGATATTTTGGTCTTGGGTGAGTGTTCATGGTCAGCTGGGCATGCCTCTAAGACCCTGATACACTGGCTTCCTGTAATATCATAGTGACTAGCATGCAGATAGTGAAAGGATAGTTTTTATGCAGTACCCTGAAAGTCTATATGGGATCACTCTAACCTCTCGGCGATCTATATAGCGCGTGAAAGCACGCTCTAAAAACCCTAAGACTCGTAAAAATCCGGATACAATTTCCCTGCTACATAGATATCCAATAATGTGAACATTAATACCCTATAATAATAATAATAATAATAATAATAATAATAATAATAATAATAATAATAATAATGATAATAATACCAATGGGAAGCATGTGTGTTACACCCCTTCTCTCTGATCTAACTAGTGGAGCATACCTTGCGGTAGACTATGGCGATGATCGCAGTTCGTAGGCGCATACCGGTCTTGAAACAGCTGTGCCAGTACTGCTGCAGGACGACGGTCCTCAGCATGGACACAGCGAAGAGCACCACCACGTACACGTAACCACGCCAAATGAACGGGTCCTTGGTCCCCACGTACGTAATCAGCAAGCTACAGATAGGACCACATCAAAATTAACCGAATCAAATTAGGCGATAACATGATAGCGGAAACACCCTTTTCTATGGGCTAGTAAGATATACCATTTATCTCACCCCTGGGGGTCGTTGCTCCTGGAAAGCGTTGCTCCAGTAATATCGGATCGTATCGTGTAGTATCGCTATTTTCACGTTGTATCGCTATATCTTAAAACACCGCATTCTCAGTGTGATAGGCAACAGGTTCATTGGGGTTTTAATTGGATATAGATAGCGACATAGTTATGATGCGATCCGCAAAATATCTGGAGCAACACTTTCGACCTCGGATCGCTATTTTGCGATCCGCAAAACGTGGAGCAACGACCCCCAGGTATTTTTGTTCTATAGGCTTAACATTGGGAACTCGTTCTCCTTGCCCCTATGAGTATTGCAGTTCGTTCTCCATTGTCTATAGCCTGTGCAATATCCATTATTTTAGTGTGTACAGGGCTGAGCTAATACAGAAAGTAACTTGTTTTGGTCAAGGTAGTTGTTCTCCAACTCGTTTGAATGCTACCTGATAGTCACTCGGCTGTCGCCCTGATCATATCACTCCGCATCAAACTTGTAGAGAATGACGAATTTGACCCAAACTTGGTTTCTTCTTTAGTACTACAATTTGTGATTACTGTTTCATATATTATCCTCATAGAGCATAATCACATATCAATCTAGATGTACCCTAGTGACTGCAACGGATAATGTACAGCAGGAAGAACTGACCTAGGTCTGATGTTGACAATAATTTATCTATGATTAATGCGATGTTCAAACGCCATATTGTAAAGGCATGCCAAAGTGGCAAGAGCTGGCATGAGCACTTAAATTTGATGATACTAGAAACTATACTATCAGTTTATAATACTAAAGTCTGCCATATGGTATGCCTGCAATGAATATTAACACGTAAACATTTTTAGAAGAATTCTTTAGGTGAAATCATGCACATATGATATATGCATCCTTTACGGCGGTGAATTGGACGAGAGATCTTATGACTTACTTGAGGATTTGTGGGTTGATGAAGCTGATGATGTCGTAGAAGAGTCTGAAAAACCCTCCCATCAAGTAGTAGCCGCCAAAGGTAGATATGATAGGTCGCCACACAGACGGGGCCCGCTTCTTCTTTTCCTGTCCGCTCTTGGTCATTGGTGAGTACTTGAGAGATTTGGGTTTCGGAGGCAGAGGAGGTGGACGTTCCTTGTAGGTGGTCTCTGTGCCGGTGGCCGAGCCATTTGATGACCCGTTGCTGGTAGCGCCATTGGTACTTCCATCTTTGTTTTTTATCATTCTGTGGCGAATATGGGTAAGATAGGAAGAACTGATACTGTATCAGATGTTGAGATGTCAATAAAAAAAATTAAAAAAAATGGTGACGTTTAGTAACGACTAAAGAGTTAATTCAGCGGCACTTCTGAGAGCATTGAACGCCATCACCTTTATACGATAGGGTGTCACTGGCTTAGATATCAATTGTGTAGACAAACCATAAGTATAAATTTGTGTCAGCTACAGGAAAAAGGGATTATAAACGTATAGAACCCCACTTTTGTGATTTAATTTCCTAACCCTTTCAGGGCGAGTCATGCCTTGAGGTATTCCCCAGCATAGGGCGAATGATGCCTTGAGGCATCATTTACAATATTTATGATATTATTGTTTTATCAAGAAATAATGGATCAATACACATAAAACTTGCAAAGAATATACTTATGATATTATATTCAATATTATTAGGTAAAACATATGATGAAATTAAGTTTGAAGTGTCATATCACATGATCAGAAAATCGAATCTGGGTTTGGACGATAATAGGCTCGCCCCCTAGCATTATACCTCTCCCTGGTACTAGTCCCCACCAACATGTGTCGGCCACAGACCCTTGCCTGTATAGGGTTAACTGTATTGTAACCAAGGTCAAACATGGGGGAGGACAAACCTTTGATGTTGGATGATTACCCGTTGTCTCTTCTCTATTAAGCTAGTCTTCCACAAATCGGGCACTAGCCACAGCTGGGGCCCACGGAGGGGTTGCCGGCAGACTTAGGCCTGGCGTCCACCTACTACGATAGAAAATTAGACCTACCGATATGGCTCCGATACAAAAAGTCAATATCGGAGACGGGAAGGTGCAATATCGTAGACATATTCTAGACATGCCAAACCACCACGCAGCGTATGGGCTTTTTATCGGTGTCTAATCGCAGAAACGTGGTCAACTGCCCCGATATTAGGCAACCTCCCGACGATATTTTGATTTTTTATCGGGAGGTGCATCGTAGACCATATCTGAGCCATATCGTAGTAGATGGACGCCGGGCCTTAGGGGGCTACTAGCGAGGATCTGCCCCGTGGAAGAAGGTGGCCATTGCCCTACCGGTGCCTGCTATTCACCGGGGCTGACCCCGTGCGCTGGGCCCGACCTGTTGAGTGGCAGCCAGTTCTATTGTCCACGGCGTTAAATTCAAGAGCGCCTGTCCACACCAGTTTATACAGTGCCACCTGCAAAGGATTGTCGGCAACGACTGATTGAATAGCTTTTGCCGGCTGGAATTCATGGCCTGCTGACCCTAGTACGCATCCCCATGCAGTTGACTGCTCCCCACCTCCACCTCACCGGACGCCGTCTGCGATGTGGTACCATGAACGGGTGACACCCGTGAGCCGTCACTAGGTGCCTGCCTGGCCCCTTGTGGTCGCCATCCTGCTAGAATAAGGTGGGTTGTGGAAGGGCCCTGGCAATATATACACTTTAGCTGCTAAAAACCTTTACAATGCCTAAGTTGGTGGCATACCCGCTTTATACATATCGTGATATGTAAATATGATGATAGGGATATTATATAAGAGTAAGGTCCCTTAGTTTCCACTTTACATGTTATACATGTTTATCTCACCCCAGATATTTTTTCTCCATAGACTTAACATTGGGAACACAAATGTTAGCCCATTAGTCAATATTAAGGGTGAGATAAATTCAGAAACCCTTTCAAGTTTAGGGTCAGAGCTCGATCCTATCTCATTTGAATCACGTAGTAATTCACTCGGCTTCGCCTTGTGAATTACTGCGTGATTCAAACTCGATGGGATACGGGCTCAGACCCTAAACTTTCATGGGTTTCCTCTATAATATATGCTCTTTTTTTACACTCGGGGGTCGAGAGTGGGAAAAATAGTCTGGCTTTGTCACTTTCACCTCCCACCTCCCTTTCCTACGCCCCTGGTATAGTACAAATTGGGCCTCTTATCTTACCGCCATCCTACGTCTTTTACATGCTTCTTCCAGTACGTCTCAAAACGAGGCACTATGTTGGCACATGTGTCGACCGGAAGTAGGTCCCACAGATCACCAAAGATCAGCGGCCGCCGGTACCCATCAATGATCAACCTGAAATATATCAATGAATCAAATTATGTTAGTACGCTTGGGAGGCATTGTATCATTGTATAACGCGCGAAAACAATTGTGAAATTCTAATGAAAGCAACATATAGACAATAAACGATGGTTTTGTGGATATGTGGCCGTAAACCACGAGAGGCTAAAGCGTAGTAATACACGAGCGCTATCGAGTGCATTACGACGAGTGGTTTACAGAGCCGGCTGTCCATAAAAACATCGTTTGTTGTACTTATTATCCATCTTTTCGAACATATTAACCCAGGAGTTGCCATATTAAGGAATATAACAATAGGGCTATTTCTTTTCTCTAAGGGACAGCCATGTAATACCTCTTTTTACAAAGGGACTATTTTCCCGTATACCATAAGTTTGAGGCCGTATACCACAGATTTGAATCATTATACCACAGTTATTGTATCTGACAGGTCTTATATAATGGGTCATGGTTTATTGAGTCCCCATACATTTTCAATGGGGTCTCTGTATACGATGGATAATAAATTATATCATTCTCCGGGTAAAATCCGGGAGATCACAGTAATCGTATCAAGAAGTCTAGGCTGGGAAGTCACTCTTCTGCCAGTTTTGTTGTGATTATTTACCATGAGGACTAAATGCACTAAGAAGCTAAAAAAAAAAAAAAAAGGATTTCTGAGCAAAAAAAAACAAAAATCTTTTGTGAAAGTCGAAAGCTCCCCGAGCCTGAGACTATGAACACAACGAAAAGAATTTTGAATCAAGCTACGTTGGAACTGCTATACAAAACTGCTGTTCCCAAACCTACTTTAGTTCGAAACTGCAACTGCAACTGCAACTGCGTACATTACTGGTTGTAAATTTACTTCCAACCACTATATAGTTCCATTTCCAGAAGACCAATCGCATACAAGCTAGGGGTTTGGGAGATTCTACCTTACCACATTGCAATATCTAATCAGAGGATGGTATCGTGCAACCGAAGTCAAATATCAATATTCATAAATCAGTACACTATTCGTGAATAATTCCGTGTCTTTATACAATTGAAGGGAAAGGACATGGATTTTAAGTTTTAAGCGTATCCTGATATGAAATGAACGCTCTACCTATAATGTACTAGCGGGTACATTCCATTAATTGTGAGATCAGGCACTAATTTCCAATATTTAGCAGTTTAAATTGAATTGTTCATATAAGATACTTTGGAAGGAGAATATGACACAGTACCGTAAGGCCCGGCGTCCACCTACTATGATAGAATCGTAGACCTCCCGATATGGCACCGATACAAAATGTCAAAATCGGTGCCATATCGGGAAGGTGCAAAATCGTAGACATATGTCTAGACATACCAATCCACCATGTGTTATATGGGGTTTTCATCGGTGTCTTATCGCAGAAATGTGGTCAACTGCCCCGATATTAGGTAACCTTCCGACGCGATTTTGATTTTTTATCGGGAGGTGCATCGTAGACCATATCGGTGCCATATCGTAGTAGGTGGACGCCGGGCCTTAAGGGTACAACAAGGCTAAAGAGGGGCGTCCACCAACCACGACAAGGCTACGACAATGGCTTCCTGACAAGGTTCACGATTGGCCTACAATTGGAGGCCTTGTCGTGGTTGGTGGACCCCAGTTCCCGCCAAGAGTCTACGACAAGGCCATGATTGGAAGCTTGTCAGGAGCCTTCTGACAATGCTATGACAACATCGAACATGTCCGAATTTTCCCACGACTGGACCCTTGTCATGGAGTGTCATGGCGTGTCGGGGGTGTGTCGCAGAGGTCTACGATAGGAAATTTTGGTGGAGTGTGCATTTCCTGACAAGTCCCCCTTCTTATGAGAAATCTGCGACAAGCGCCGATTGGAACTTTCTTGTCGGCGCTTGTCATAGCCTTGTCGTGGTTGCTGGATGCCCACCTTAATAGTAAGGCCCTGTTGCTATCACTTAAATGGAACTATGCCGAACTTTCTATAGCTACCACCAGCACTAAAGCGTCAGACATTCGATTCACAAAGCGCAAGCGAGCTTGTTGATTTATCTTCCAACATCTCTACTCCTTTTTTCTCTCTTATAGAACCTTGGCATTACTTAATTCTTTCTTTTTTTTAAAAATCGTTTATTGACATTTGGTTCACATATTACATGATAAATGATTTTCAACCATGATGTACAAGACATTACACACAAAGGCAAAGAGAGCATAACACGATGCTTTCCGTAATGACGATTACTAGAGTCCAGTTTTTCGGCCATATAGGGACGGGGTTGCAAACCTCCTAACCCTTTTTCCAGATACTAGTTATATAGGTTTTTATAAAGTTGACAGATACTTTGATCGCACATAAAGTGAATTTCTCAGAACCAGATCTCTTACCATGGGGTAACACCCTCAAGGTTTTAGTATACTGTCTCTTTATAATCATGGATCAGTTTTATTCCAATTCTCGCCGAATATCAACCATGTAACAAATATGTTCCGAAATATTACTTCCTATGGTGATTGAAGGATTGGGGATGTTTTCTATTTCTATTTAATTTCCCAAATATGGTTTTTGTCTACGATTCAAAAACTACAACTTCAAAATTTTGACATTCCACACTATGTACAGCTTACAAGCTGTTGCAGGAGTATGTAAGTAGTATATGCAAATTTCACACATTTTCGTAGGTTCTTTTTGTATGATTCTTATAGAAAATGATAAGTGTCCAGACAACGCTTACAAAGGACCTCTGGGACCTTGGTGTTTCCTATATAACCTGCTTTAGATTTGATAAAAGGTATAATAACTCACCGGCTGATCCAGAAAAAGAAGATCCGGGATACGAAGGTGGCATTCTTCTCCGGACACGGCTTCTGTTGTGAAATAATAACAATAATCATCAATAATCATCATATATTTGGAAGATAACTATGTTATTAATGGGCTCGAGAATGGGCTAGGTAGTTATATAGATAGGACTGGATCGAGAATCATATAAATACTCAATACTCCACGAGTTTGGAAACGCTGCATTCATCTTCAAGGCAAAGCCGAGTAACGATCACTGCACATCCAAACGAGAGGAGTATTGCTTATCTCACCCCTGGTACAAGTTTAGGCGTATGAATAACGTTAAAAAAATAACTCAACGATTACCCAGGTAAAGGGAAAATACTTGGTCGTGGCGAAGTGAATACGAGATGACGTCATAGGCGATTGACCCATCAGCAGCCAGGATTTCAGAGAGAAGACAACACAAGAGATTTAAACTTCCTGACAGTGAGATAAATCGAGAGCTATATTCGAATTGTAAAATAAACTCCACTCATTTGGATGCACTGTAATCCTCACTTAGCTTCGCCTCGATGACGATTGCGGAGCATCCAAACTCGTGGAGTATTGTCTATTTATGTGATTCTCAATGGAGTTTTATATATTAAAGTATTTTGCAATTTGAATGCGGTTCTGGATTTATCTCAGCCATTTCAAGGACATTCGATAGCAAGCATCATAATATCAGAATAATTCAAATTACTTGACAAATCAAATTAGGAAGGTTTAAATCTTTGTATTGATGCCTTGTCTTTTCTCTGAAATCCTGACCACTGATTGGTCAATCGCCTATAACGTCACATTCACATTCACTCCGCCAGGGCCTTGGCGTAGTATTGTCACTTTATGGGAGTGATAGTTGTGCATATTATTAACGTTATTCGTCTGGCTAAACTTTACCAGGGGTGAGATAAAAGCTGCGACGCCACACTCGGACTTCCGGTGCACCCCTCTCATAAGATCTCACATTCTCTAAGTGGTATTCTGTACAAAGTTCTCACTACGCTCTATGGGAAAAGAATTCTTAAACTAGGCTTAGAGCCTTGAGAATCCACTGGCCTGCCTCCCATGCTAAAGACATACATCAATGCAACCCAAAGATTCTTATAATCTCAATGATGACACCTAGCGGGAATACTGTGTACTTGGCGCCCTATTAGCTTTATTTGGACTGGAATGCAGAATACCACTTAGAGAGTGTGAGATCCAGAGGGGTGCACCCATTGCCATAGATTGGCGACATGAAAGATGAGACGTTGGAGGTTATGCCTTATCTTGCACTTACTTCGTGCTCAGTGCCTTCTAAACCATGCTGATAGCCTACTATAAGGCGCCTTTCAGTTTAGGTTAGCCACGAATTTACAATGGCTAATGACAATTGCAAATAATTTGATTTCTATTGATCGCTCTTGTTATCAGGTTCCTTTGTCGATTTCTAAATGTCAACGTCTTATTTGTTAGCCATTCGTTTTATCTGAAAGGTTGATTACTTTCATGGTGGGATTCGGTTGTGTCTGATATAAAAAGTATACCATATATATAAACATAGGCACACGAGTATTTTATATCATGGATTTTACCTATCAAAAATATATGAATTCACTATGAGATATGTACTAAGTGGTGGTCATGGCAAAAATGTATATGATAGAGCGTAACTGAACAAAGGTATATTATCCTAAACGTGAGGTATGATATTCACAAAGGTATATTTATAATCCCTTACATTGTTTTGTTGCATTACATCTCTATTAGTCTGCTGGAATAAAAATAAATGTCCATTCTATTGGAAAGCTTAACCTGTATTAAATAGATGCAGTCAACTTCATTGATAATGCTGTTAGCCCGAGGTCGAATGACCCAAGGAGATTGCAGTTAAGAAACTATCAACGTTAAATATGTAAGTTGGCCTCTGACGCATTGCACCAAAAGTCGATTACACTAAAAGAACACGATGAATAATGAATGCATGCCATGGCCTTCTTGTGGTTTCGCTATTGGTTCCATATCACATGTAATTCCTCAAGTATTCACTATAAGGGGAATGTAACATTCTCTGCGGCTTATAAGCGGCATTAGTAGTTTATATTGCTTTAACTTACGATCATTAGAAATAGGAATAAAACTAAGTAATTCGGTGAATATATTCAACAATATTATAAACATGAATCTCCAGTACGATCAATAGAAACAGGTACGTAACCACAGGTCTTTGTATTCAGCCTTATTATTTAACAGTTTGGCATTATATTCCCTGCAGTACCCTTCTCATCCTACTGATATATGACACGTACATGTATGGAAATATGGCGGGAGTAAGGCCCGGCGTCCACCTACTACGATAGAATCGTAGACCTCCCGATATGGCACCGATACAAAATGTCAAAATCGGTGCCATATCGGGAAGGTGCAAAATCGTAGACATATGTCTAGACAAGCTAATCCAACTTGCGTTGTATGGGGTTTTTATCGGTGTCTAATCGCACAAACGTGGTCAACTGCCCCGATATCAGGTAGCCTTCCGACACGATTTAGATTTTTTATCGGGAGGTGCATTGTAGACCATATCGGTGCCATATCGTAGTAGGTGGACGCTGGGCCTTAGGATACAGCATTTTAGCAGCACTGTGGAATGATACCAATAACAACCTGTCCGCCGAGTCCATGCCACACCCTTCACTCAACCAGCATTATGAAATGCGTTGTTTTTCATGAAGTTTGTGATGGCATCGAAAAACCTCCCAGGCGCCAGCGAGGAAAAAACAGTCCATTGGCTTTGGGTGATCATCAGAGCGGGAGGGAAAGATGGCTAAGAAGAACACAGCTAAATAAATACAACTGGAAAGACGCTGGGTAGGATCCTGGAAAATAACCAATATGACGGTGCAAGCGCTCAACAAAGAACATCATGCAGAAGAAAACGCCAGTGATTTTCATCAAGATATCCTTTAGGAAATAATTACCAAAAATTAAACTATTCTGTCCCAACCCCCAAACATCTCACTGTACTTAAAAGCGGCCAATTCCTTTCACCTGTTTTGTACGTTTATAATCCAAATAGATTCTCTTTTTTCCCCCTTACCACTCAGAATGATGTCATTAAAATGCACGGAAAAAACAGGTCACACCCTGTGTAAATGCCCCGAGGGGGGTTTGTCGGAGTCTTATTGCACTGCATGCGTGAGGCCGGGGTCAGTCCCATAGTCTGCCCCGGCACCAATCAATGGAGGAGTCGGCGTGCGGGGGTGGGGCCGCGCGGTGGATGCGGTGGGCACGGCAGCGCGCGCGCCGCACGTGCGGGACAAAGAGACTGCCGCGCGCGCCCAGAGCCCTGGATGTCAGCGCCTTATGGCAAGCCGTGTGCGGTATTATTTCTGAGTCTGAGAATTTTGATGCAAATCACAGTTTATGTCAATCAAGTAAGGATTATTATCGTATCTGACATGGCAGATTTTACACTTCTTATTGATTCGTGTACATTCCCAACGAATTAACTGAATAAGGATGAAAATATAAGATTCCATTCGAATACTAGTCTGTTCAATTAAAAGAAATATATGAAAACCATTTAGCGTGCTTAAATCTGCGCTTAAACATGGTGAAATTATATAGATTATCGTATCTAAGATATCGGGTGTTCTTTTAAGAATCAGTAATGAATAATAGTTGTATAGCAAATATCTAGTAGCCATCCCATTTCACCGGGCCAAGCAATCGAACGGCTTCCCATCGGACCTTGCAGTCGCCACACGCACACACCCAAGTCCCCATCTCAGTGCATCCCCGTCAAACTTTAATATTAGAAAAAAATTGACAGAAATTCCATTCCACAACATAACCTCTCACGTGCACAGGCGATCAACAGATGCTGACATGACTGTCAGTGTTTTCCTCTCGTCGCGTCGTCGTGTTTTACATAATATTGTCTTTGTGACGCGTCACACTGACATTGAAGATAAACAAAATCTATTGTTTAAACGAAACTCGACTGTCGGGATAACGCTAGCAGAACGGCTTTGTTTGTATTACGAGAATTATATCTGTATTACTATAACGTAATTTTTATAACGAGTACGCAAGTGCGTCATTTATAACGAGTGCGTAATCCAAATTATCACGAGTGTATACATATGTTATCAAACTTCTAAAGAAACCCCATCTGTTGGCGAGTGGGCCTTTTTAAAATGTATTTCTTGGAGTTCATGTTTCTGAATTATCTTTGTCAATGCTGGGCGAATGGGATCGAGCAGTGAGAGTAGAGGGGTCAAGATAAGGCTATGGAGGGGGCGACGGGTGGACTGGTTGGGCAGATGTGTGGGTCATGTTACCAACCTCACACCAGGTGGCACTGCGGACGGTAGTGGTGGTGGTGTAGGAAGTCCAGTCTGATGATTCAGCCATCCTGCAGACACAGACACACCCTCCCCCACACTCTGCCACCCATACTGCACGCTGTGCTTTGTGTAGCATGATGAAACATGTTAACCCCCCACCCCACCCACCCCCACACACACATACAACGCACCCCTTGTCTACGCTGTGAACACGACCACTGAACAGGTCCCCTACCCCCCAGACACAACAAACCTCCATACAACCCCTTCCCTGTCACCCCCAATCCATACACACATGACTTACTGTGGTACATACCTCAAACTATCCTTGTTTACCTATCCGGCATTTTGATTTCTCTGGTCCAAAATGAAACACAGGCAGTTGTTTGAACTTGTTTTTCTTCCTTACACAGAAATGTTTACCCTTAAGATAGCATATTTATAATTCTACATTATTCTGGAGTTATACTCATCTTTACTACATGTATTTTCATTCTCTCTCCAGAAATGTTGTTAATTAGCTTTGTATGCACGTTAAGATCATCTTCGCATTAGAATAAAAACTAACTGACCTGAATTATTTCTTTGTTCTTTGTTATCATCTCTCCACAATTGCAGTTTCATGGTCTGAGACAATAGGTATAGTATCTTATGGTTGTGACCACTATTTGGTTGACTCTCGCTTTTACACACATTTTCACTTGTCTTTGTTTTGGAGAAATCATAGGTATTCATATGTTGCTGTGTTTTGATACTTCCAGCATTACACTGAGTAGACTGTTTTTGTCGGAGAGTGACGGCAGGGGAAAATTAAATAGATCCAACTACATTTTTACGGGTAATCTAGGAAATAATCACTGAAATTCGGCATATATACAAATGTATTGTATGTGTGTACACAATGCGTTTCTTGGGTGACGCAAGTTTTGTAACAATAGACTCTCTGGATCTCTAAGAAAGAAAACATTTTCCGGCCATCCCTTTAAAAAATCATTCAAAATGTAAGGGGAATATTTCTTCTCATACCATAACCACATGTACATGCCAGATATCATTGGGGACCAATAAGAGTTACACAATAACCATGAACTTGCCATTAAAGTTTTAAACCTTTGTCACAGTCAGGTGGCCTACTGGCAATATTAAGTCATGTTGTCAATAATGGATGCGGCTGTGTATTTTACCATCTAATCTCCTGGGTTCTGAGTGACCTACATGTGCAATTAACTAATGTCTCTGGCCTGGAAATCGTCCAAGAAACTGTTTAATGCATAACCTGTGCAAACTTGCACACTGTTTTTATGTGTGTGTTTTACATCAGATGCAGTAACCCCATGGCACTGTAAGGGATGTCTTATATGTTTAACATCGCGAGGACAAGGACGCAAGGTGAGGTAAGCATATGAAGTTATTTGTACAAAGGGTGTGGTTATCAGATGGTGGAAATACGGGGCCAGGTAGAGAGGTGTGCGGTGTATATTACAAGGTACTCGCTGAACTGTGAGCAGCTCTGAGCAGTTCTAAGTTGGTGGAGTCTTACCAGTGTCATGACGGTCATGGAGACGTCTGTGATGTTCCCCTGAATACAATCTCCGAGGTGAATAACCAACAAGACGCCCCCGGCGCCGCCTGAGTAGTAATTCTGAATCCAATATCTGGTATGATAAAGATCCAACAAGAAGTCTCCAGGTGAGCCGCGGCCCACCGTCTAACGGCACAAATCCCGTGGGCGTTGGGGGAAGCCTGGAGGAACGGCAGGGCACGGGAGGGGCTCACAGCGCCCTGCTGCCCACCCCAGTCGGCACAACGTCTCCACGGCGGCAGCGGAGGAGCTGGCAACGCGGTGGTGGCAGCACCAGCAGCTCCCACCCCATCCAGGCCATTGCTATTGTTTCCCGGCGCCTTCTTTATCCAGCATGGTATAGGTCTCCACTTGGTATAAGTGTAGGTGTATATATATACTCCTCGGCGGTTCGTGAAAGGTGGGCTGGGGGTCCTGACACTCACGTAGGTAAAGTTGGTTATCGGCGGCTTTAAGGGTTAGAGCGGGTTGAAGTAGTGGGAGCAGCTCCTGGGAACTGCTCGCTGGCGGGGTAGGTGGTGATCAGCGTGCGCGCTGGGTTAATATGGGGGAGGGGGGTCCGATCCAGGCCAGTGGCGGGCGACGTGCGGCGGGCACGCTGACGCATCGCGCTCTGCACGTGTGTGCACCGTGAGGCGCGGCCGTGCAGCCCCCGATTACACTCTCCACCCACAACTCCCGCCTGCTTTCTGAAGGAAAGTACACGGTGAGCGGCTTACCTTCGCGCACGTTCGTCCATTTGCCGGGAGGCTGGCCGTGGTGGACATGTTTTAACACTGCCCCTGCCATAATCCCCGACTTTAATTGAGCTGCCGTAAAACACTCAGTAGCCGACACAAGGGTTGTGTCTGGGTCTGCGGGCGTGGACAAACTGGTCGGAGACAAACTAGCTATTAATGTTTTTTCCCCAGTTATCATACAGTTCTATTCCCTACTCCCCATGTCAAGAGTACATCGAATATATCCCACGGTTCTTCATTCCTCTTATGACATATTCCTATTCGCAGTTACCTTGGAGGTTCCATCGTTGTGGCCCTATTCAATGATGTTAGGTTTTCTTTATAATTCTAAATGTAAACGTAAATGTAATAATTTCAAAACTAAGGGTCATCTTATATCCCACATTCACGATCAAATCTTAAAGATACATTATTAATTATATTTTTCATTCTGATGTGCTGTGTTAGGCTCTTACCCTGTGGGTCACCATTGTTAATTCACAGTTGGATGTTACACTGAGCTGTATGCCGTCCGCGTGGCTGTCAGGGCCCTGTCCAGTTCTTTCCCGCAGTTCTTATTTCATTTCCCTAATTTTATTCAGACCTGCCTGGAGCAAAACTACTCTGTTGGCCTTGCCGTGGAGTTTGTTCGGAGCCAATGGCTTTGAGTGAAGGGGTATGGTGAATACCGGCCCATGCAGAAAAATGTGTTACACATTGTTATTAATTCTACTGCAATGTACTGATACAATAAAACCAACTTAGATTGCGGATGACTGTATTTGATAGATATAATGTTGCTACTCTTGATTATATATGACTGGAAGTTAGGATCAGAGCAGAAATCTCTAGCTAGAGATTTGGATTGTTAGAGTTAAAATCTTTCTGCATATATATCTCTCTGTTAGTTTTAGTGCATAGATTTCTATTATCTTGTTTAAAAGAAGATATGAATGTCGTAGGGCATATAATCGCGGGTCGCGGATCGCGGTATGACACTGAAATAAGACCAAATTGTATGTTAATCGCTTTATCAATATGATCATGGGAATAGAATGAAAAAAATATCGAAACGGATTACCAATTACCTGGCATATTCTTTCTATCTGCAGGCCTATAACTACTGATATAAGACAATCAATATTAAGAGCTAAGTGTGCATTTTAAAGATATTGGCATTTAAAGACCAGATTAGCAGGTGGACGCATTTAAAACTAAATACAGTTCAAAGGTCTGCCAGTAATTAATTACTATGGTAACAAGGAAGCGCCCCCCCCCCCCCCAAGGGAGGGAGGGAGGGAGGGAGGGAGGGAGGGAGGGACATCCATGAATAGGGATGGGCCTGCATTGATTGGATATTTAAAGCCCTACTAGTATGTGAGCTCAGCAGTTTATGGATCAATGCACACATATATTTAGCTCCCTGAGGGCGATTTCAATTGGCAATCAACAATGCCCTACATATATATGAAACGTTTTCAGTTGCCTCAGGGTTTTAGACCTTCGTGGATCAATGCATACAGACCTTCCCTCTGACCATGTGCCTCAAACTGGTGAAAAAAAACCTCTGTTCCTCTGTACACAAATAAAGAAGGTCAGGCCAATATCTGGTGGTAAATGATATTGCAAATAATTTCATAAACCAATATCATTTGAATGAGTCTTGATTAATTCATAGAACAAAGTTATGAACCATTTCAAATGACTTTTATTTGTGGGTAAATATGCTAAATAAACCATCCACTTTACACCTGCTGCCACCCACCTCCCATTATGAGATTTGGCAAAAATTCATGTATAGAACATCAAATATACATTTCACCTTAATAGTGACACTTCCTATGGTGTAAGCAACTGCCAGTGCCACTTATGGAGATGTTACACCAATTCTGAATATAAATATTGAGGAAACATCTGTTTAAGTATGCCCATTCCACTCCACCCTCCCACTTTTAAAAAAACTTCAATTTCTCTGTAAATATAGAATTTACTTCCTAAAATTCCACTTCCTAGCACCTACTTTTTTGCATTCTCTTTCAAATGAGGCATATACAGTATCATGATTCGACTAGCTTAAGGGGTAGAAATAAGTCCATAAAGGAGTTCTTTTAAAATGGACCTGTGACAACAAAAGTCCCCCCCCCCGCCAACTGTATTCACTTTTATTTTAAAATCCATGCCAAAATACTAAATATTAAAACTGTAAGGCATTGTACCACCATAAAACCTTCTTTCCAAAACAGAAATCATATCTCTATCTGTACTTAGTGAGCTATAAAAAGCAAAAATGTGGTCAGGTCGCCTAGCGACTCTACAAGCATGTGTACTCGAGTAGGCTATAGCCATAACCTAAAGACCAACCGCCCACCTATTCAATCCGATTTCTAGGGATCATTAAAGAAGCTTTGTTGATTGTAAAATAAGCGATGCACAACTTTCTAATAGATGTCTGTATTCGAAAAAAACACTCCCGAGCTCAATACCTTGTTTAAATGAAATACATGTACGTTGAATTAGTTTGTCTAGTAGCTGGCCATGTTTATAGATCAATTGAGCAGTAATACATATGTGCAGGATAGTTAATATTGGAATAAAACTGCAAACTGTAGTGAGTTACTCCTATTCTAGTCATTCATTTTACCAGGTATCCCACAGTATTGGAATCTAAACACAAAACAGGTTGCGCGTGAAGGCCCGGCCCCACTGGTGCGACGGATTCATCGTAAGTCCATAAAAAGTCATAAACGGCCGGCGAGGGTCATTAAAACGGGGCCGCCCGTCGCATCGCACACAATCGCTCCTGTGGGGCCGGGGATGCGCGCATGTTGAAATGTTCAGACTGTGGCTGTAACCTGTTATTCTGTTACATTTTAAAGTGTGAGGTTGATAAGTGATATATAATTGTGATTATAATCATAATAGATATTAGAACTTAAGTTCTACACCTAAGCATATTATACATAGGTGGTGCCATTGCATCAGTGGGGCATACCCTGGATTTTCTTTGCGATTGAGTGCGATGATTCCATCGCAATAGGGGTAATAAACCCCATCGAGGGGGGTGTTTATGGGGCCATAAAAGATATGCGACGATCGCATCGCACCAGTGGGGCCGGGCCTTTAAACTAGTTTAGTGCGTAAAGTGCCAAATCCACTAAGGCGACTGAATTCGCATAGAATTCTCGTGAGACAATGCGACAATGCGACCGTGCGAATACATGCGACCGTGCGAACACATGCGGAAATATCAAATGGCTTTAATCGTGTCGCATGCCGGTCGCATACATGTGCATGAGAATTCACATGAGACCCCAAGAGACTCCCAAGAGACCATCTTGCGAACGCCTAATCCACTGAAACGAATTTTTCATGCAGCCGGGCGAACTCTCGGCGATCGTGTGCGACCGCTAGATTCGGCTTAGTGGATTTGGCACTTTAGTGCTGCGTTTTATCCGAAGGAAATGAATATGGAAATAAAGAGAACTACCTGATTCCGCTTGGGCTGCTCCACTGGCTCTGCTAGGAGAGGTGTCTTCTCTCCTGTCCGGGTTTCAGGTGCCGACTTGACGTCGCTGAAGAAGTACAGGACGAATATGACCAATCCTAATCCGTACCGGATGTAAAACGTTATCATCAGGAATTCATCTTCTTCTGCAATGCCATGCTGAAAGGGAAAATATTTCAAATATCAAATCATTCATAAGATAGAGATGCCATACATTTGACATGGCTGCAGCCAAGTATTCCTTCATCAGAGAAAAATAGTGAAATTATATTTGTTATCCAGAATTGAGTCACCGAGTATCTTTGGTTTTTTTCCGTTGATCTCGTGCGAAACCTCGAAAACGTCTTAGCGAGGAACTGTGGTTGAGGGAAGATGTACACGTAGGGGTAGACTTGCCCAAATCTTTGATTAAGGAAATTCGATGAATAATAACAATAAATCAGTATGAAATGCATTATAATATGTACCCTTTCCCTGGCAGGCCCAATAATCAGGGCGAAGAAGGGTGGAGTAGGTGGAGCGGTAGCCATGACACGAATGCAAGGGCTGAAGCCAGTCTAACTTGGGGGTAACGTTATCAATACTGAAGCTTTAAGTTTTGGGAGATGTTTTCTATCGGGGAGAGAAATCTTGGAGGATATCCTTCGGTGATAATGTCCATATAGGGAGTAAAGTCGTGACACCCACCTGTGCTTGCTGGTGGAGGAGGATGTAAGACCTGAATGGGATGATGCCCACCAGGATATGGAGAAACCAGAAGATACTGAGAATTCCAGATGATACAGTCGCCGTTTTAAACTCCAAGCAGGCAATCACCGCTGTCAGGATCTACAAGTCAGTGAAAAACACATATATATGTACAACATCTAATGATTCTTAGTACCGCAGTACTCCTACTTGGTGGAATATCCTGTTATTAGTATATTCATTTGAATAGAAATCATGTAATGTACTTCGACATACACATTATCCCTATCCCTATACTGTAAAGTCCCATTGTCCTACTGGATTTTCCATCTTGGCTCTTATCTATAAGCTTATTGCTGAAGAGACACGTGTGATCGGGAAATGGTTATGGTCTGCAATCTGCAGGATTTTGATATATTTTACAATTATTTCAATTAATTCAGTTTCAGTTTCAAAGTATTTTATGGTTATTTGAACGAATTTAGATTTATGTCAACATACATGGTGTTCTCGGTTATATTCCGATGTACCGGAAGCCAAATAATGGTACAAAATGTATTGAAACATTCTCAACGACATTTTTCTTCAACTGCCAAGAGTTACACGACCAAAGACTAGGTGGGGGGTGGGTATGGGAAAAGAAGGCGCATTGGGGATGGGGGGCTATGGTCCCCGCACTTTTGAAAGTAGGGGGGCACACGTTTCTGGTGGTAGATTTCCATATATATCAATTCAAAAGTTTAAGTCTTACAACTTCGTGTAGTTCATAGAACTATACAGCAAAATACAGATTAAATGTACCAATAATTGACCTCACATATGAAAGACATAGGCTTCAGTCAATAGTATGGGAATCCTCTGCCTTTATGATATGAGAACTCGTGTTGTTTCTTCTTTTATTTGTTTATTTGAATTGCTCTGTCTCAAAGTGATGATGTCCTCCTGAGTAATATGTTGAGATATAGCACAGAAGAACAGAATAAATAGATATTACTCCGAGTTCTACCTACGTATGAGGATGCCCAAATAGCCGATGAGAGAAAGTCGACTGGTAGCGCCATCTTCTGTACACTGTGAAAAATATCGACAATGGCGACAATTGCCAGAAGGCAAGACACCACCTGCAATGATAAAAGTGATATATTCTATATATGTATGATATTCCTAAGTTACCTAATATGAATAATAACGATATAGCAAAACATCTGCTGTTGATGTTTCAATGCTTTGTTCAATCATCCCGAACATTCAGATTTTTATCATGAAATACTGTAACAATTTAGTATGATTTGACACTTTTTAATTCGAATATGGTTGTTTACTGGATCTTGCCATGAATACAAGGTCTGCCAAGCACGGTGCATCTGAGATCTTGTGACATAAAAACGAGAGAATGTAGTGTGAATACATGTGCATCTGATAGATTAAGGGGTCCAGTTATTAGGGGATCCAGTTCGATTAAATTCTCGAACTCATTTCAGAAATGTACAAATAAGAATGACTGAGCAACGTGTACACGATTCTGGAGCATTTTAAAGTTAAAACTTCTGACTTTGACTTTATGATCAAAGCATATTTTCCAACCAGTTTACTCGGTTTCGTTTATCAAAAATCAGTACTCATAACAGTTCTTTTCTTATTTTCCAAAGTGGTACCATGCGAGACATAAAAATCTGTCGGTACGTGCAGTTACTCGCATCACAATCCTGAGACCCCATGGTCTAGTTTATTGTAACCTGGTCGCATTTTCTGAAGGTATCCGCCAACAAAATGTAATATTCAAACAGAAAATATAGAAACATCTTAGGAGGAACACATCTTATAGATGTTGGGGCTCCTGATACTATAACTGATTATTAAGACACCCTGATCTATGATGAGATGTAAAATCTATAATAGCATGAAAATAAACGTTGTGATGTATGTATTAAGAATATCACACGGTGCTTCCTAACAGGTCCTCGCTCCAGATAGAGGTTAAGGCCTAACCGTTTGGACTGCCACCCCCAGCGTTTTAACCATCCCCTGTCTTCGTTTGGACTGACCCCCCAATAGGGTATATAAGGAGGCAGATTTGCACTCACAGCTCACTTGGAACCCAGACACCGGGCGTCAACATCTCCAGGCTGCTTAGCATTACCACCACTGCAGTGTCAGGCTTGAAACACCATAGGACTCTATGCTACAGAGGCCTTTACTGTGGATTGGGCTTTTCTCCATGATATTCTACCACCCCAGCACTGGAGGAAAAGACACTGATGACTGCTACCACTACTTGGATCATCTATATCCACAAGTCAAGGAGACATTGAACAATAACTGAAAGCAATAGACTGTGAGTACTGCTTTGAACAAGAGGACTTATATTATATGAACACTACAGAAGTGTATATGATTTTGTATGTTGATGAGAATTGTTATGTAACTGTATACTTTGTTATAATATATGTTTTTAATACATATCTGTGTATGGTTATCTGTCTTCTTTATTTAGTATAGAAGATATTCTGAATTCTCTTTTCTTGTCACTGGGTTAGCTAGTCTATAGGATTAGGCCTTGGCTACTGTACATGACAACGTGTATATCAATCTACATGTTTTCTTACATCTGGATAGTCGTTGTAGCTTTTCATAAATTTCATTTTGCAGGCCAAACAGATCTGATATTAAGGTTATTTGAACGGGACTTAATTGATGCACATTCTTATAAATTCATTCATGGAAGATCGTCAAACTACCCTGGCGAATGTTGAAGTCAATAAGCACATCTATTTGATAATGAAAAAAAAAATATATATATATTTCTGTTCTACCATCATTTCAGATACAGTATCATCTTAGACAAACTGAAATATCTGTTACAAATAATTATTACAAATTCAAGTGCTAGATTGTTCAATTTGAGAAAGCTTATGTTTTGCTTGACAAAAGAGGTAGCTTGACAAAATGGACAGCTTCAAGAAATGCGACATAGTTAGAATAAACAAAAATACATAACTAGAATATGAGATGTGCATTAGGTCAAGCAGGGAACAGGCACCTGATTTCAAGTATGGAGAGAGAGTGTGTGATATCGAATTTCTATGTAAAGGAAGGAAGAAACAATTGTGCTGCCTAATGTATGAATATAGGTAAAGAATTGCAGGATACCGCGAATCGCTTCGCCAGATCAAGTGAAAAGAAATTTCAATTTAAACCATACTAGAAACACTTATTGTTAAACTGCCCTTATTTATGAGGTTCTAGATTATGGAATTTGTTACCAGGCGATGTTCAGGAAAGTAAGACAAAAGAAGAGATTAAAGGTTTTTTTTACTGGTCACCTCGGTGAGAGATCTCTATTTCAATAATAACAATACAACATTAGTATAACCTCAGCGACGTGAGTACCTGATTGGGCATACTTACCATTTTGGCGATGCAGAGAATGGTTAGATCTGAGATTCTGTTCACCTTGGGCCATGACACAAGGAGTGGGAGGTAGATGACAGCTGCCAGCCACAGGTAACCACAGGTAATCCATGTGAGAACTGTCTCCTGAAAGCACTCAGTGAAGTCCGGATTGGACGTGTTCCACGTGAGCCGCTCGCTCTGTTAATCATAAATGCACAAATGAGCTAGAGTACACATGCATAATACAACTAGGAGAAAAAAGTATCTTCATCATTGATGAATACGCGTGCAATCATAAATGAATAACAATTACAAGATTTGGGTTGCATTCAGTGGATGGATAGTTTTCTGTAACCCACTTGCACCCAGTAAACTTGCTATTTCTGCAACTGCCTATCTTGGATCCAAACATATCAAGCACCAGTAAGTCTTGAAGTATTTTGGTCTTAAGTGATTGGTCATGGTCAGCTGGGCATGCCTCTAAGACCATGACACACTGGCTCCCTGCTCTGTTCTCACTATCAATAGGCATGCAGATAGTGAAGGGATAGTTTTCTGGAAGCATGCTAGAAGTTCAATGTGACCACTCTAACCTCTAGACGATGTATAAATAGGGCGTGGAAGCACCCTCTAATGAATTAAGGTCTTTACAGAACCAAGGATGAAGGCTTAGAAGCATTGTGTTCTTTTTTCATAGACACAAGTTTGATAAAGTAAACGCAACAGTAAACCCCTTTGCTGATTGTGTTCCCTTTGGGAAGGTAAATGCATAAGGTTGAGCAGTGGCTGATAAAGATTTTGATCTACAGTGTTCGACAAGGCAAGACGCTTGATTGTAGGAGGTGATTTTTTTTTTTAAATGGCCATATGCTGTTAATTGTTCTGTGTATATTCTAAACAGGCACTACAATTCAATACTTGGCAGGACACCCATTTGAAGCAATAAAAGGTTAGAATCCTTACAGAGAGGTGCCCCTCCAGTGGGGCTCTACTGTATAGGCCCGTTTCCATCAGCCGACGAAAACGGTGTAGATTTTTTCTGTGTTCTCCTAATAGCCTATTTTCATTGGCCATCACCGACACACAGTCAGGAACTACTGATAGACCTTTTCCACTACTGACGCAAAATGTAAATAGGCGATTAGAAGAACACAGAAAATCTATACCGTTTTCGTGGGCCTATGCAAAAGGGCCTTAAGTTGAACTAGGACAAAAGATCTCAGTAGTTGACCATGTTGTAAATGAATCTGCACCCACATTACAAGCTATGCAATGGAACCTAATGCAAATGGTGGAACAGAAGGCGTAAATCAAGATGGTGTAGAGTGGGTGAAAATGGACAGTGTAGGTATTCTGATATGAAATCATAGACCCCTTTATCTTTATGATTGTGTAACTGAGGTTAACCCTTTCCATGCGAGTAGATCGTTGGGTAGTAATGGCTGCATGGGCTAGGATTCTCCTTAGCAGTTTGTCTCTGGAGGATGAGAATGCCTTAAGGCTTTCAGAAAAACTTCACTTGTCACGTGACATAATGAACCGTTGACAGAAAGGATTTACAAAAAGACATAACAGTTTGTCCTTGACATAAATACCCAAGTGTTATTGAGTTCACAAGTTTAGCTCTAAACAGCTGTTGAGTGATAAGGAACATACAATACTGGAGCCTGTGGAAGATCGGTGACATGCTTTACCGAACAGATCCCTCCAGTCTAAATAAAAAAGCTATAAAAAAAAAGGAGTAATGTTTTTATAGGTGCTCCTGCGGCAGCTCACCAAGTGACTGCTCTGTTTGTACCCACATGACCATGATATAAGGCATTTCTCTTTTATTTCAAACTTTTTATTGGTTCTCTCTTGTTTGACAATCAGCTCTTATGTTGTACACATATTCCATTACACTGGAGCCAATAATAGGATACCCGTCAGCGTTATATATAATAAAGGCTGGTTTTCTTCGGGCTTCCTTCTATTACATATCTTAACTATAGCATCAACTTACACTTTTCATAATATTTCCATTACGAGTTATTAGTGTATAGAGTACCAGATTAAATATTTCAAACTTATGTCGTTCGGTGGGGTCTCTTGGATCTATAACTTTCCGTATCATTATTAAAAATTTAATAGTTAACCTTTCTCTTTTATTTTTTTCACGCAGGTATACTTTCAAGCATTGTCTTTTTTGTCAAGTTCTTAAATTGGGCGTAGGTGGGTGTATTCCTTAGCAATGGGGATAGAGAATTCCATAATTTCCCACCACTGTACTCCACACTCCTTTGGTATAAAATACAATTCGGTTGGGACATTTTAAGTATAGGCGCATCATACTGTCTTGTGATACCAATTCTATGATCTCGATACTTCTCCATACGTGACCGGATGTACATGGCATTCAATAAGTGTAATTTTCCTCTTTCACAAAGAAATGGTACATTCGCTCTTTGATGGAGCTCAATTACATCATTAGTTCTCGGTTTTGCTCTCAATACAAAACGTAAACATTGCTCTGTGATATCGCAGGGCTTCGTGGGTGAGACTATGACGTAGATGAGGGAGATGCACAAAACAGAACGAACGACAGTCCAGCCTCATGTCTGTGAGACATACAGCAATCACACCTCGAGTGTGAAAGGAGGGTTTGATTGCAGGAGTGTTGTTTTTGGGGCAGATTAAACTGCTGGAACAAACTAAGCTATTGTGTCAACGAGTCAACTGTCTAAACTCCATAGTTGATAATTGTCTTGGTTTTAACTCAGAAAAAGATAACCATATGATAGCTAGGCCTGCCAATTTATTATTGTGTATCCAGATTCGGTGTCCCTGTCTTATCTAAGGTATACCTAAAGTATTATCGAAGTAAGATGCATGTATGACACATCGCAAATGGGGATGGGGTAGCTTAAAATACAATGGCATCACTGTTCTGTCTCTGGAAATAATCTAAACAGATATTATAAACATATTACTCTCAAACAGTCAGTCATTAAATTCTAAAGAATACGTTGCTATGTGTTTCTTTGGCTGCATGAATTGGGCAAGTAGATGAGGTGCGACAGCGGCCTGTGGAAAGGGGTCTATTGAAGCGTCCACGGACAGAATTCTATAAGAAATCTCCAGATTATAGGAGATGCATCTTATGGAATTCTCAATCCACGGAATTCAAGGAATTACTGAATAGAATAGCTTTGAATGCAGATTAGAATCAATCCCTTTTATACCAAACAAATGGCCAGTTTAAAGGTAAAAAAGGTCGCATGGCATTGAATATTGTGAATTAAAATTCAACAATTTATTTCTATAGCCTTCATCTGCATATCACCCTTGTCGACTCGGCGTTTGGTATTTATTACTGTTATGACTATATTATTAGCCTTATGTTATTGTTCTGTATTGCTATATGTAGAATATCATACGGATTGTTGTAACCTACATCCTTATCTTTCCCAACCATTCATCATCTTCATCCAATTACTTGTTACATTGTTGTTATGATTTAACATATGAATGGCTGATATAGAATCCCAACTCTCATAGAGATTGATGATACACGAAATGACCATGGTAGGAAAGAACAACAGTGTACTGACCGCCAGTGTACTGATCGCTTGCTTTCTTGTCAATTTAGAAAGAAAGACCTTGGTAGCCAAAGATGGTCATGGAATTCAAGTGTGAAAAGGGAGTACTAGAAATGAACCAGGCTAGATACATTGAAAAGGTAAGAGAAGGCCCAACATGAATTAAATTTGTGTATTAGAAATCTCAGGACACAGCCTGTATACAGTGAGACAGTGGATAGCTGGATATTATCGTAAAACCAGATGAGTTTTAATCTTAGCCACCGTATGCCACGGCTGGAGTTTGGCATAGTGATTTCACGAGGCGAAGCCGGGTGAAGTCCTAAGCCAAAACTCCAGGAGTGGCATGCGGTGGCCATGATGAAGATGAATCAGGTTTTGATTTTATCCTACCCCGTCTCCTCGATTTTGGAATATTATGTGATAACAATTCTGTATGCCACTTAGTGGCATATTAAACTCCATATGCCAGTCAGGGGCATACGGAAACTCAATGTTAAGCCTATGGGATTTTATATTAGGGGTAGGATAAATTGTACGGCTGTCAATAGGCCAGATCTATGTTATGTGGTGTCACAACATGAGAATTTCAAATTATGTATGTTAAATCTCCGCGTATATATGCCTGCTCTGGCGTAAAAATGATTGTCCTATTTATTGTCCTGCTTTTGTACATGTAGATGTCAATCTTGGAGTTATAAGTACTGCAGAACTCGACTCGTAACGAACTCGACTCGTAAAAAACTCGACACGTATAATGAACTCGACCCGTTTTAAATTTTCTCTACTCAAGTGTCTCAACTGCCAATAAATACTATACTGAGTAGTAAGTATGTTATCTTGGCTTCAAATTTGGTCTTCTCTGAGGAAGAAAACAAACAGAAACCCATTCCCCTAACCCTATCCCTAACCCTAACCCTTCCCCTAACCATATCCCTAACCCTATGCCTAACCCTAACCTATCCCTAACCTTAACCCTAGCCCTTTCCGTAACCCTACCCTATCCCTAACTCTAACCCTATCATTCACCCTAACATTAACCCTATCCCTAACTAGTCAAACCTTCTCTTCTATATGGTAATGTCTTATTCATGTGTATCTGAAACGGTTCTCCAATCGAGTTCTCCAATAACCGGAGTTCAGTATGCGCAAATTTCGATCTTTGAACTTAGGGGGCACCACTGTCGTTCTAATCTCATTTGCCATTATTCATCCTAGTCTGTGGTTTATGGATAATTTAATCTTCTATTACCAATTTTTATCACAAAACCTTTCTAAAACGCGATTGGTTATTGTTTGAAAAATCATATATATATATTGCAGATGGGACGAGGCTTTTGTAGGCTGTGAATTGATGATAGAAACTTTAATCTTCTTTTGTGCCTCATGTCACAAGTGTAGCAGCGATCTATCGAGTGGTAATAAGAGAAAAACTGTAAACGTCCGTTGATGTTATGTAGAGTTAACGTTTTAGTTTGGTATTTCCATATTCACACCTCTGACAATATATGGAAACCTATCATTCTTTTGTATCTATATAGTTCTTTTAATCATTATTACTTTTTTTAAAATTCTGTGTGGTTCATCCTAACCTTGGCTGTAAAGTACAAGCTGTTATTGGTTAGTATAAACATCAAATTTAATTCTTGACTCTCTCCAAGCCGATGGTCGGGATGAATCGGAAACTTAAACCTATGTCTTATAGGCTTAACTATGTCTCTATTACGGACATAAAACTTGAGATACACTGTCCATGTCTCTATATAATTCACGTCAAATGAGGTCTATACGCTGTCTGCGCCGGCGTCAAATACGGGCGTATTTTTATGAAAACATAAGTAGCCTATACGAGCGTCTATATGATGGTCTGAAGGATAATAAATCAAAAGTCTTTTTCCTGTGTGTCATATTTGTTCCAAAATAGGCCAGAGCCAGCTCACGCCAACATGGGCATAGGCTTAGTGTGTCTTGAAAAAAAGTATGAAAACAGCCGGAGGTATAAAATCGGGGTATAAAACTTCACATAATCTGAAAGTTCTCTGAGGCTACTTGGCTATCAATTGTGATACATACTGATAAAAAAAAGAAGAAAAAAAGCACCTTCTCCCATGCCATCTACCGGATAGCAGAGGTATCAACAGGTCACCTGACCACGGGATGTTTCGTCACCAGCACGCTGGAAGCCCGCGCATCCTCCGTCCAATCGTGACTGGAGATACACAGGCTTCCAGCGTGCATCACCAGGGCACTTCATCCATCAAAGACAATCAAAGATCTTTTCTCCCTTTCATCACCGCCGTGCAGTATGCTATAGGGAGGCCCCCCTGAAACTGCAGATACCCGTGCTCAAAAAACCCTTTCCTGAGATAAATCCATGTTCAGTACTTTGACTATATAGATATAATGCTCGTGCCTATCTACTCCTCCATTCTCACTTGTGTTGGTTATTTTATCAATATGTATACAGGTGACACTATGGCATAAAGACACTTGAAGCGAACAGTTGAAAAAATCACCTCTATACAGAGGGATGTCTACATGGAACGCTCTCCCAGAAGAGATCAAACTAAGTATGTCAAAATCAGTTTTTAAGAAAACGACTCAAAGCCTACATCCAAAACCTTGATTGCTTGAGTGAACCATAATCTTAAAACTGACCTCCCCTGCTGCATTATCACAATGAGTGAGCAACACCCAATCCTTGCATGTCTGGTGTGTAATATTTCCTTGACCTTCCTCATCTCATTTTTCCAGTTCATCATACACTTTTTGGCTCAATTTGAGCAACTTATAAAATAGCTGTCAAAGTAAACACCCTGTATCTCGATGTACTATAAATTTTATGTTTTGTTCTTTTGCACTTTTGTGCTCATCAAAATTAACGCAGCTACACCTAATGGCTAATGTACAAAACTGTAAGTTAATAAACTAAGAGCTGTGATATGGGCATGTGATAGACCGCGACGCTTTCTGTATGCGAACTACCTGTAATAACAAAAAAACAACTAAAAAAAACCACGGTCCTAACCACACAGACACCCCACAGATGCCAACGCAGGCCGTTGCCTGGTGATTGATTGTTAACCAATCTATCCAATCTATCCCACACATATATATACTAAAGACAAACAAGCGGGATTATCTGGGGTGTCCCCACACCACCCTCTCATATCTGATAAGGTGTCTCCCCAGAGTTCACACGTGGTTAAGGAGCATTCTCTACCAAAATAGCTGTCCTTTTACACGGAGTCAAAATAAACATTCAATAGAGGGAGAAAAATGTGTTCTAAGCAATGTGTCCGTTAGGTGTCCCTTAAGTAGGGTAGTACTCTATCTAACAATAGTAATGTGCCAATATACGGACAGATGATTGGCGCGATACAATAGCAAGGGCTTCTAAGTGTTAACGAACTTAAGCCGACTGTGGCCGATTCCACCTTTGCCCGACGGATCCGTCGGGTCGGTGAGAATCGCTGTCGTTCGGGTCAATGTACGCACTTCAACGACCCGATTATATTGCCTTTCCCGACGTGTCGGCCATTACTAGCATGGGGATATTGTCCGACTCTGCCCAACCTTTAGATTACCAATGTATTCACCTTCACTGACTCTTTCCGATTCTGAGTTGGGGTTAAGACTCAGTGGTGTGAGTATTCCCGTAACTGATCTACAATTATTATCCCGATTTGTAGAGGAAACCAAGGCGATTATAGAGGTAAATTCCGTTTGCCAAAATCATATTTAGTTCAAGAGTTATGAAAGTTTGAATTATTTTTAGAGCATGCTTACACGCTCTATATACATCATCTAGTTAGAGCGTGCTTACACTATCTATATACATCATCTAGAAATTAGAGGAGTCCATATAGACTTTCAGGGTACTGCATACAAACTATTCCTTCACCATCTGTGTCCTATTCACTGTGACATTGAGAACAGAGCAGGGAGCCAGGGTCACAGTCTCTAAAGCCCATAAGACATTTTCCACAGATTCTCTCCGATCCGATCACCAATTATAATCGGGAACAAGAATGTCGCTTTCTTATACCCTAAACGATGCTTGCCGATCACACCTCTCTACTTTATGACCTTGTACAGCAACCCAATCAAGATGAAAGAGAGCCGCCGGGAGCCGAGCCGGGGTGAGCCATGGGCCGCTGGTGTTGATTCATAGAAAATAATTTATAGTTTGATAACTTTGGATCCAATTAAGATATCTGAAAATGGTTTTCAGAGATATCATCGCCTCTTTCCCCCTACAAATCGGTGTATACAACTTAGATGTATGATGTGGGGATACAAACCATCGCTATTCAAATGGACTACTAAGAATCAGGAACAGTCGATGAAGTGCATACAGCGACCCGATTAAGGTCGGGCATAGTCGGTTGTTACCCCCACCCTAGTAATGCCCGACCCAATTGAAATCGGGTCTGTGAAGTGCGTAAAGCGACAAGATTCTGACCGACCCAATGGATTCGTCGGGCAAATGTGTGATCGGGCACAATGGTTGTGTCGCTGTCTCATAGGCTTTAGAGGCTGCCCAGCTGACCATGACCAATCACTCAAGGCCAAAATACCTCAAGACCCACTGGTTTGGATACTATATAAGCAGTGGTAGAAATGGCAAGTTGACTGGGTGCAAGTGGGTTATAGAAAAAAACTATCCATAGGCTAAATCTAACTCAAACTTTTTAATTGTTATTTATTTATAATTGCATGCTCATTCATCTATGATGAACATACTATTGTAAAAAGTGGCCGCCAGGACAACTAGCGGATACCCCAGGAACCAGGGTACACTATCAGCAGCACTAGTCGGCCATGCTAGAAGCATGCACTCTCCCCCCAGATCTTTCCCGGCGCTAGCGCTGGCTTAATCTCTGCCCCAACCCAGTGACGTCATACACTGGTTCTCAGGCTATCCACTAAGGACTAGGGAACCAGCCAACATTTCGGATTCAAAACAAGGCAACTGTCAAAAGTTATACAAGTCAAACAACTCACATATCATGAGTATAGAATATGGGAATTGTTAAAGCAGCTTCACAGACAATCTGGTTGTTTCTTTTTCATACTTAATTCATTTTATAAGGGGAATCCACAGTTGATTAGACTGCCCCTTCAGAGGAGCACATGTCATTGTTGACAAAACAAAGCCCTGCAACACATGAGGTGCTTTCCACTGTAGAAAGTAATTCCAGAGACTGTGTCTGGTTTGAATTAGATAATAACAGAAATGAGAGTATTTTATTTACCATATAGATATGTTCATCTCTATTTACAAGTGGAACACAAAATACCCCCAAAAAGCCCTCAGAATTTAGGATTTTTTAAAAACTGGCGTATGGGCCAGATTTGAGCCCAAACAGGCAGGTTGGGGCAGAGATACAAAGCGACCACAGGAAGTAGAGCGCAGGATATCTGCTGGGAGAGTGAGAAGCATGAACCGGATGTTTTGCTCTACTGGGACCCGTTTCAATAGCCTGTAGGACGTCCGTTATTGGGTGTAGTGACACGATAGCGACAAGTTGCATTGCAGTAGTTTAGTGACAAGCCATTCCGGGAGTCCTTGTTACAGACAGGCGCTAATAGTGGCTTGTACCATTTCAGAAGTGGCTGTCCGGTCACTAAAAGGGTCACTATAGTGTCTATAATAGCGAGAGGGTATACCCTCTCGCTTCTATTCTCACAAACGTGTAACTTCACTTCCCATAGGAATTAAGCTGTGAAACATTTGAAATTTTGTCATAACAAGTGTTGCTCAATATTGTGACCCGTTTCAATAGTCTGTAGGACGTCTGTTATTGGGTTTAGTGACACAATAGCGGTACTTCGCGTTGCAGTAGTTAAGGGACAACCGTTTGTGGGACAAAGGGTAACAGACAGGCAGAAATAGTGGCTTGTCCCATTTCAGAAGTGGGTGTCCAGTCACTAAAAGGGTCACTGTAGTGTCTTAAATAGCGAGAGGGTATACCCTCTCGTTTTTGATGTCACAAACACATAACTTTACTTTCCATAGGAATTAAGCTATGAAACTTTAACCCCAGTTAGGGACACATACAACTTATAAACTTGGCAAATATGAATGAGATCGTCGCATGCAATTCAGAGATGTTCACATTTGAATTTTGTCATAGAAAATGCTGCTCTGGTGGCCAGTGTAAAATTACTCAAGGTAGTCGCTAATCTATGCGGTGACCTTCACCTTGACACCACTTGTCCCCAATAGGACATGAGTATGAGAGGTGGGGTACCAAACATGTGCTGTCCCAAACTAGGGACACATCCACAATAGTGACAAGACACACCTCCCCTTTAGTGACAAGCCTATTGCAACGCGACCAAACTTTTTCTGTTATTCAAGTCACTATTGGCGTCACTAAACATGTCACTAGTTGGTTTAGTGACCCATTCTATTGAAATGGGCCCCTGGTGGCCAGTGTAGAATTATTCATGGCTGTCTCTAACTTATGCAGTCACCTTCACTTTGATGGCACTTATTCCCGGTATGACATAAGTATGTGATGTGGGGTACCCAACATGTTTTTCCGCTACGCTGTCCCAAACTAGGGACACATCCACAATAGTGACAAGACACACCTCCCCTTTAGTGACATGCCTATTGCAACGAGACCAAACTTTTTCTGTTATTCAAGTCACTATTGGCGTCACTAAACATGTCACTAAGTGGTTTAGTGACCCATTCTATTGAAACGGGCCCCTGCACGGCGAGTGGTGGACTGGTTCCCTGCCCTAATGAAATAAGGGACAGGTAACGGGTTGCTACGACCTTCAACTAGACTGTAGTACGTCCTGTTGTCGCTAGGGCCAGGGCACTAGTGGACTAGTGGTTTGGCTGGGTAATTGTGTGTCTTTGCCTTGTTGTTCCTATTTCGGTGTATGTTTTTTATATGATATCCTGAATTACTATCAAGGCTGCCAGGATAGGTAAAGGGTTCCACAAGCACGACCTTCTACTTCGGCTGGTGCCCGCCTGTGACTAGCGGATACCCCGGGAACCAGCTAGTGGTTTGGCTGGTATCCGCTTGTCATACACCTAATTCCGCTGAGCCCTCTAGCGGATGACTGGGGAACCATGAGGCGTTACCAATAATGCACCATAAAAATGGAACCCATTACCTGGCCTATAGTCTAACTAGGCCAGGCTTCCAGGCTAGGCGAGTGGGCCTTCCAAGGATTCTGGTTCTTTGTATACACTGACCGGCACAGACCTCGCACCTGGGTGGGGAATGGAACAGGGTGTGAAAACACTGCACTCAGCCACCAGAGCCACAGCTTTATAAATAGCTCTTTGTGATATCATAAATCTCCTGCAATCTTATCGTTTCATATAGATATTCACAAAAGATAACATATAGTTCCTCTTTTACTCTTGCTTTGAAGGTAGAGCCTCTTCCCAGGGACTGAATCTCTCTCGACAGTTTGTTCCAGGTTTTCTTACCTATTAATAGCGGTGATTTCCAATATTTCCCTATTCTTGCTTTCTTAATTGTTATCTTAATTTTCTTTTCGGCGGTGTGGCCTTCAATGTCTATAGTCTCCACTTCTTAAAGGCTTATAAAGGCTTACATCCAGAAGCCTACAGAAGAGTGGTGTTTGAAAGTAAAACCTATTAAAAAAACGGTTTATTATATGCATTAAATGAAGAGATAATAAATAGGGTTTTAGAACAATTTCATAATAAGAATTGATAATATAACATTGGATTATCCATATACCAAGGACTTAATGACTAATGGCAAATGAGATATACTATAGTGGTGTCCCCAAGTGGCAAAGATTGGAACTATTGGATAGTGGTGTAAATACAACAGAATCAGGCATATATATATGACCGCAACATGGACGCATATACATGTATACGCCTAGAGGTGGGACGTATACAAAAAGGGAAATAGGTCAACCTTGTATACACAAAAGCATGCCCATGTATACGCCGTTCGCAAACATATGTAAGTGGTTAGTTTTGCGCAGTGATTGTGATTTACACGGTTAAAATATTAGAGTAATTTCCTGTCCACCAATTGACTATCGACATAAGATGAGTTATCCTTCTATAATGTCGGTGTGTGCATGCTGACAGGCTACATATCATGAATAGGCCTAGTTATACAAGACGTTAGAAAGGTGCTGATAGTTACAGATATATGGTAACGATAACGGAATGTCGTTTGGAACGTTCATAATAGTGCGTAATAAATATGTTCAGATAATTTGACATGGGGTGATGGGTCGATGTTACTGAAAGTAGTTAATTTAGTTTAACAGCCAGATTCACTGAATGCGCATTATATATAGGTCAGTGGGTTTAGGGGTTTGTGTTGACAGGCACTACTTAGTATGTTAGAGGCCCGGTGTCCACTGAGCTCCCGATACACTACAATAGGCATCTAAAGACACAAAGTCGATATCGCGTTGGAAAGTCAATTTTAATCCGTAGCCGATACACCCAAGCCAAGGGTCACCCCTAATGGCCCTATGCATGTATTGTAAGGTCTATTGTAGGTTATTAGCAGCTCAGTGGACGCCGGGCCTAATATAGCTTAGCCAAATACATGTTTATACGTATTTATGTTTGCCTCCAGTGAACGAAGGCGAAGCTCAATGCACATGTCGAATGTAAAATAGCGCTGCCATTACAAGAATAGAGGTGTCTGGGCCATATTTAGACATAAGAACATGACTGACAATCACAAAGCTGGTGTGCTGCCATCTATATGATTTATAACAAATGACTCCATAGGACTCTTATACAAATAAATGTTTAAAGAAAAGGGATTCCATTTACAATTGACGAAAGTGCCAACAGCTTAAGAGAGTGCAGAGAGAATCATTACATAGGATAAATATCACATCATGTTATTATAAGGACCGTATATATATATATGATCAAACATTTTAAGGAAAACTTATAAGGTAATAGTCGCTTTACACTATAGATTTATATATCACTGAAACCATTCTCGGTACTGTTACAGGTTGTGGCATGACCTGAGAGAACATTGGCAGGCATTATAGAATTTGGCTGGAAGTAGAATTCTGCCTAATAAGCCAGACGGCGTTAAGTCGGCCACCTGTGTTTTTTTTACTTTGGAAAAAACTCCTTTTTAAGTCGCGATAATGCACAGACAGTAGTAACGGTTAGGGATGGGTGAGATCTAGATCACCAGTACAGGCATTAAAAAGGCGAAGCCGTCACGCTAACAACCAAAGTACTAAATGCGTGACGACATGGCATGCGCTCAATAAAGAAAGAATATATTATTACCCAGAATGCATCCTTCTCTGACCTGTTCCCACAGAGCGTCGGCCAGTAGATAACTCCCGCCATGTTGACTTCACGGAGGCATTAACATGAAGTAGCCCTTCTTCTCTGAGGGCGTATCAACAAGTCACCACGGTCTCTGCCTGAAGATTAGTGCTGGCGTGCTCATGCAGGCGTCGGTGGTGTCTGGCAAGTTGTTGTAGTACGTTCAGCCAGGTCACGTGGTGTCCAGGAGTGGTCCCCACGTTGAAGTTGTGGGGACAGAGTGAACACTGGAATGGGTATAGGGAGGTGAATTCAGCCAGTGAGACACAATGACACACATCAGGGGTCTCTTGTATAAGCGGAGAGGATGCCGAATCTGGTCGAATCACGTGTGTATAATACGACCACTGATATTGATACATATGTATGTATGTGACATGCATGAATGTACATGCGTTTATATGGTGTGTGTGTATGTCTACATAAATGATATCGTATTATTTAGAGGTGTCTGGGCCATATTTAGACATGTATATGTATGTATGTATGTATGTTTGTATGTATGTATGTATGTATGTATGTATGTATGTATGTATGTATGTATGTATGTATGTATGTATGTATGTATGTATGTATGTATATATATATATATATATCCAACGCCGCATAGAGAACACCCCGTGTAAGGGAGCAAACTTTGCTCGGAACGGTTCCCTCTATTTATAGATGTACAGTATGTGCTTCTCTGTGTGGATACGTACATAATTTACATATATTAATATATATGTGTAGCGGGAGGGTAAAAAATAGAATACCAAAAGACCTACCTTTAGATAAAGATACACATTGAAGGATTACTCTTATCAAGTTTTCTGCTATTTGTTAATTGCTGATTAGGCTTGAGACTGGTGTTTGTTCCGACTATTTACGCACGGTAAGGTGGGAGTGGAGGAGAATAAACACGGGGAGCCAGCAGCGCCCTCGTCTAGATCCACTACTGTTATCAGCTTCTCAAGTTTTTTTAGGTCACCGTATACGAAAGAGTGGGCCCTCGATACAGAAGGCTGAGCATGTAAGCACTCAATAGGCTCTTGTCACTTGACTTGTCATTTAGTAAAAAGAAATATCACTGTACGGTCTGAAGCTTAGATATGGTATGTTTGTGAATGGACCAACAGGATAATATGGATCACCATCACAACTCGTGACCTAGAGTAGGTGGAATGCACTCACCCGTGACTTGTAAATCTGGGACGCGATGGGTAGGCTTCACCTCCGGCCATTTGTCAACATACCCCTGGGAGGTAAATATTCTATAAACTTGCGCACTAGTATATGTAGCGTTTTTGCGATAAAATAGATTTGATATCCATTTCACGTTGTGCGCCTCGAGAATCTACATTTATCGCCACAAACTTTTACACGTACATATATATTGCTTGTACATTTGATATAAAGTAATGATGATTCTTTTTTGGGTTCACTGTCGTGACCTCTAGAGGTGTCGAGTTTTCCATAATCAGATAACAATTAACATTGTGGTACTCATTTTACAAGAACAGTCACACACACACACTCAATCTCCCGGGCTCTGGCGCTTGTGACCAGTGTCCCACCTGTCCTGGTGGAGGCGCCACCTGTTAGTGACGCCTGTAGTGGCATCTGGGCCCTGTTTTTCAGTCACGACAATCGTTATGGGCGACGTGTTTTTGCCGCAACTTCATTTTGTGTCTTGAAAACTGTCGTGGAATCGCTGGACGATCGTACGGTATTGTTGCCCGACGATGTCGTTACTGAAAAACAGGGCCCTGGTGTCGGCATCGTGACATCTCACCTCTTAAATATTCACATAAAGGCTGTCCTTTATATGGCACACACACACACATACACACACACACACACACACACACACACACACACACACACACACACACACACACACACACACACACATACACACACACACACACACACATACTTGTAAGGCATGGGAAATAAGGACTCAGACATGAGACCAATAAATGGGGACTACCCTTTCTACCATGTCTAGTACCATAAATTTCACATAATTGTAATAAGTATTAACAGAAGGTTTGGCAAATCACTGCAGATAGTAAAAATAACAAATATTTCACTCATTAGTTATAATGAATTGAAATGGGGACTTGATGTAAACAGAAGCACATGGCTGTGTTAATCTTTCAATCAGTCATGGTATAATGAACTAGGGACCTGCCTTTACACATTTGTCAAATGTCAATTTACAATGAATTGGAGACTTACACACTCAATGAAGGATTCAATGAATTAGATCTTGTATAAATTCTATTGAGCAAGATTACAAATTCCCATCATGTTTCACCATGAATATGACCCTAGCTGTTGACATGATGTTAAACCGCCAATACTTTATATTACTTTATTGACATGCTTCACCTTTTGATAACTGGGTAGCTTATTGAGGAAAACCACCTAATCCCGAGGGAGTTCCTTTAGCTATACTCTTTGGGACTGCATGCTGACATCATTTGTTTTGTTTTGTGACAAAAATTCATGGCCATGGAAACCTCGACAGTGATGGCAAAAGTACTTATATTTCCTGGTTAGTAAGAGAAACTCCATCTAAAACAATAGATGATAGTCTGGCAGCAAGAGGGGTATACCTTGCTTTAGCGTCCAGACAATGATTTTTAATGATGATTACCTCCAGAATCTTCGAATTTCAAATCTGCCTGGTACAAGGGTGAAATATTTGGCCAACACAAGTTATGAGTGTTCTAGGAAAAAAAGTAAGAAAATATTTTTTCTAATCAATAAATAAATATGGTTAAAATCATATTGTTTTCATTGCTTAAAAAGCCTATCAGTTTTTAGCCTAATCATATGGTCGAAAATCACGAAATAGCAGCAACTACCCAAAAAATCAAATCTGAGAGGATCATTAATTCCTTTTGCAAATATCATCTCTATATATTAGAGGACTCATGTGCAAAGTTGGGAATGCTAACTAGCATAATTAGCTTTAGCACAGGGCTAATATGAATGAATGAGTTGGGTCCCTCCAGGGGGCGCTGCGCTTCACACCTCCTCTGCACCTACACATTCACACACACCTACACACACACTACACCCCCCGTCACACACACACACACACACACACACACACACACACACACACACACACACACACACATATATATATATATATATATATATATATATATATATATATATATATATATATATATACAATAAAGTATATATGATAAAATCAACGGAAAACCAGACAAACTGATTATGTTTTAAAGTGCATTTATTTGGGGGTAATTATACATAGAGATAGGGGGGGGGGGTTGAATTGATAACTTGCAACGTTTCGTTTACATTCAGTAGACTTCTTCAAGCAATATATCAAATATAAAGACGTCTTCTTCTGGATCACATCATAGAGTTTATGTGCAAGGCTTACCTCTTAATACAAGGAGCAAATAGAATGTCCATCATTGATGAATGAGTGTGCAATTTTAAATGAATAACAATTAAAAGGTTTGGGTTACATTCAGTCTATGGATAGTTTTCTGTAATCCACTTGCACCCAGTCAACTTGCCATTTCTACAAATGACTAAGTTTAGGATCTTAACATATCAAGCACACAGATAGTGAAGGGATAGTTCTTTTGCAGTACGCTGGAAGCCTATATATGACCACTCTAACCTGGGCAAACACACTCTAACTATTTAGGTTTTCATGAATGGATGATTTCTTATCTATGTAATTCTCCGGTTACTGTAGGTTAAGGCACATCTAATTTATTACCTGGGGTAGAAAATTGATGAGGTTGTCAGAATGTCGCATGTTATCTAGTCTTTATCCATAAAGATCATTGTAAATCTCATCTACTTAACAAGGCAATTTTAAAAGGTGCATGACGTGGATTTCACCGTCATGGATTAATGGCCGCTGGAATATATGGCGTTAGTAAATCATTTTAATTAGGATGGTGTACCTATAAGAATCAATATGCACCATGCTTAACAATAGGTATTCTATAGCAGCTACGCATGTTTTCCACTTATCAGGGATGAATTCCCGACCCCAGGTAAGATTGTACTTGGCTTAAGATACACAAGCACATTACATTATCTTTATAATCTGATCCATACCTAAGGGCTAACTGGTCGATAGAAAAAGAGCTAAGTGAAAACTACATATATATATATATATATATATATATATATATATATATATATATATATATATAGTATACGGACATTGTATATAGTAAAAACCTACACTTATGTTTGCTCTCATACTGATAATTAGTAGAAACCGAACTCGAGTTAGACCCGGCGTCCACCTACTACGATAGAAATTTAGACCTCCCGATATGGCACCAATACAAAATGTCAAAATTGGTGCCATATCGGGAAGATGCAAAATCGTAGACATATGTCTAGACAAGCCAATCCACCAGGCATTGTATGGGTTTTTTATCGGTGTCTAATCGCAGAAACGTGGTCAACTGCCTCGATATTAGGTAACCTTCCGACGCGATTTTGATTTTCTATCGTGAGGTGCATCATAGACCATATCAGAGCCATATCGTAGTAGGTGGACGCCGGGCCTTAGACTTGTCAATGTCTATGCCACTCTGGTCAGGTCTGCTCCTCACTACACTCGGCTACGCCTCGTGTAGTAATACGCGACCTTCTTCTTCTTCTTTTTTTTTTTAAGGTTTTTATTTATACTGGAGGTATCCATTAGGCGTTGATATCAAGCCTATCTTCCATGGTCTCCAGTCTCGACATTTCGTGCAAAGCCGTGCCCATTAATGGACGTACAAATTGGCTGGACGTACATATTCATTATCGATTCTTAACTACTACACAAGGTAAATACAAAATACATGCTTTTGTATTACCGGGTACGGTACTAAAAGACAAATATTGAGTTAATGACCAACAGAACTTTTTTTCATAGTAGCTGACATCCTGCTCTCTGATTGGTCAATATTGTTATTACTCTAGTGGCATAAAAAAAAACTTTATGTCACGGCCTGCCACATAAAATTTCCCTATGTTAAGTCTATGGCGGTTTTTATTAGGCCCGGCGTCCACCTACTACGATATGGCTCCGATATGGTCTACGATGCACCTCCCGATACAAAATCAAAATCGCATCGGAAGGTCCCCTAATATCGGGGCAGTTGACTACGTTTCTCCGATTAGACACCGATAAAAAACCCATACAATGCGTAGTGGATTGGCATGTCTAGACATATGTCTACGATTTTGCACCTTCCCGATATGTCTCCGATTTTGACATTTTGTATCGGTGCCATATCGGGAGGTCTACGATTCTATCGTAGTAGGTGGACGCCGGGCCTTAGGGGTAGGATAATACATATGGAAAATAGACGCTTCCCTTCCGCAGTATCGTGATCGATCCTCAACACTTACTTCCCTTGGACGTCTGATGAGACATTGTATGCTCATGTATGTATGAATATCTTAATCACAATTCACCTCGCGTTTACCCGTCTAAATTCTAAGGCAGACAACATGTATTTAGTATGCAGCCTGCTTATCCGAAATTTGATGCAGAGGATGGAATCCCAAACTGCAAGTCCTGCACATGGCAAGGTTGCCTGGTCTGGAACTGAGTACCTAGCTATGGACTACAGAGTACAGGAACTCTTTCAGAACTGTGAATAGTCTGTCCCATACACCAATATAGGTAGCCAAGGGTAACAGAGAAATACAGCAGTAGAATTACGGTTACAGAGGTGATCATTGTACCTGCACATGCAGATGACAACTTGCTTTGGCACAATAAATAGATAAAAAAGAATTGGTAGGTGGCCAATACAGGTGTTTCCGTTCAGCGCCGCCTAACGGCCCACTATCTAGTTACGCGGCCGCTCGGACAAACACCGAGAGTCCGGTGCCATTCATATAGGGACATATAGCAATCACACCTACCGTGTGAACGGTGGGTGTGATTGCAGGAGTGTTGTTTTTTGACAGATTAAATTGATGGAACAAACTAAGGTATTGTATCAACGAGTCATTGCTAACTAAACTCTATAGTTGATAATTATCTTGGTTTTAAATAGGAAAAAAGATAAGCTTATAACAGCTAGGTCTGCCAATACAATAGTGTGTATGCAGTTTCTGTGTCCCTGTGTTATCTAAGGTATATCTAAAGTATCATTGAGGCGATATGCATGTATGACATACCAAATTGAAGCTGGAATATCATAGAAAACGATGCAATCACTGATATTTCTCTGGAAATAATGTGCACGGGTATTATGAGCGTATTACACTAATACACTCTGTGAATCAATGCTAAACTATATGTTGCCAGGTGAATGTTTGGCTTCAGCCTTGGCGTAACTAAGCAGATAAGGTGCGACACCGGCCTACGGAAAAAAGCCTATTGATGTGTCAGTAGTCTAGCTTGATATCAGGGTAGTATCGGTATCGGTCATTCGGGTTTGTTTAGTCATCAAGTAATATCGTCAAATACAAATATTACAGTCTTCCTTGTGTCTATATGTGTAGCATGATACTTAACATCAGAGACATTACCTGACTAAAATCATCCTCCCATTTCTCATAAACTGATATCCCTGTTTTCTGTGATGGCACGTGCTTGACCGAACTCATCCAGATTTTGGCTGCATGGAGAAATATATCGTGTGTGATGAAATGTGAATACCATTGTTTAAGTGTTGTTGAAAGTGGCTCTAGAGTAAAAGCAATGTTCCATTGCGCCGATTCACGTTCTCCCCCTGTTTGTCCGCCAGTCCTTAATCAGATCGTACCATTTTGTTCTTACCATAGTAGGTGGTATTGTTGAACTCCCGCGATTGAAAGTAAAGATTAGTTTTTTTTTCTCAATCTCACCTCAATCGGCTCTGAATCGGAGATGTGGCTCCATCAGAATTCCATTAAGGCAATAGCGGAACATCCCAAGAGCCGGCGCCGATTGCCACGCCGTCTGGTGGACGTTGGCCGCATTATCTTGCCAGACGAGTTCCCTGTTCAATCGCTCGGGGGCGGATTAGAAAAAATATAATTTTGTTAACGAAACTTTAACGATGTACAATACTCGCCATTCAGTGGGCTCTCCCGTAAAGCAGTCAACAAATATACGTGGCAAACAACTACAGACTTTCACCTGACATACATTCAGAAAGAGACAGAATACAATCCAGTGTATTATTCTATATTATATTAAATGATTTGATATTCAAGTAATTCTCCAGATCTCTTAATTTAGGATCTGCAAGCACCTTGTGATCTATTGATCTAATATTTCTTTTAAATTCATGGTTAGTAATTCACCTTTTATTTTGTTCTTCCACATTTCCGATATATTTTCCTTTTGACAGGATATGCTTAGTTTATTCCACGCCTTACAGCCTGGATTGGCCGATCTTCTTCGTTCTCTTACCGCCAGAATCCACTAAATTTAGCGTTTATTTGCTTTCATTTCCCAAAGTAGACCATTATTTAACTCTTTTTCAAAATTCCCTCTGTTTTCGAGCAGTAACACTAGTACAACCGGAGTGGCGTAGTGTTCGCCGTCTTGGATTTGTACAGAATGGTGATCAACAGCTCGTCAATGTTGCAGTTAATCGAATAATGCAGGTAAATAAAGATAAGCGTTGATGTTATGAATATGTATATGGCACTAGTAGTTAGGTGATCAAATTTGGTCCAACTTTGGAAAATTATGTTCTTTGAGGGGGCCTCGTATCTGATATTTCTAATAAAATCGAAAGCAATTCTCCCCAGCCCTGTGAGCATAAAAATAGGGAAGTTGCCTCTGAATCAGACCAATGTTGCGATGAGTGAAAGAAATACTTAAGAACCAGAGGGGATGCTACTGCGATTACTAGCTGAGTATACGCCGATGATCGCGGTCATTCCTCCACTCAAACCCACTACCAGGAACAGCATGCAATTGTGAAATAATGTAGTTGGGCTACAAGGATTTCGTTTATATTTTGTTAGGTATCATAGAGTCTAGGACTGAGTGCAGTTGTATAGGTTAATATCTATTAGTCAGCATCATTTACAATATTGTAGGCATGTTAAAATTGTATAAAGTTTGTGTATACGTAGGGTTTCACACGATATTAGTAGGGTATCAAAACCGTTGTCGGATAGCCAGGAACGCCAGTTACCGGATAACAAAGAGAACAGCGGGGGACATGTCCCCAACAAACTGAATTAAGTGATGTCAGTGGACACGGGCACATGGAGAGGTAGCCAATAAGACTGGAACATGCCCCAACCCCTAACTGGGGTGAGCTAACGTGCACAGAGGCGATTGGCCGATGGCAGAGAATAATGAAAGAAGAATGAAATAAAAGGTGAGGTATCAAGAGAGATCCTGGAGCCCGGAGCAGAGAGAGAAACAAGAGTGCATGCCAACGCAGACGACTGACCAGGAGGAGCAGACCGATGGACAGGGGCGAAGTTTGAGTGAAGTTTGTGAGATGCTGCAGCAATGATTTGGCAGGTCTCAACTTCGCATAGACTGTACTGTCCAAACTGCAAGACTGTTGTCTTGGCACTCTCCTCTCTCTCCATATTGGACTGGCGCATCATCCTGTGAGTAACAATCTCGTTTTCATTTGTGCATCTGCTCATGCTAAGCCATCTCACTGCTTGTTCAACAGTTGTGATTTAGGTTCATTACATTGCAATCGAATATTGTTTCATCATGTCATCGCACAATCGTGCGTGTTTTCTTCTTTTCATTGTTTGAAGTCCTAGGGAATATGATCATGTTTGAATCCCAAGAATAAAACCTTTCATGAAACATTGCTCCCAAACTTTGCTCAAAGTCGTGATTTAATGTTGAAGTTAAGGGGTTTAGTGTAGACCTCTCATAGATATCTTAACACAATTCACCCGAGATGTAGCTGCAAATGGCATTAGACCAAATGATCGGCTAATGATCGGCGCTCAACCTACTGAAAGGAGCAAGGCCTTAAAGTGTCATTTGCATATTATCTGATTCGCTTGAAATTAACAGAAATCACATTATTACCTACCATATATAAAAAGGCATGTTTTCGATAGGATCCGTTTGGAGTTGTTCCCCCACATAGAGACAGACAGGATTAGGCCTGTCCATGGAGATTGAATTGATGCAAGAGTGAGATTCTCATGTACAGAAAAACTTGAACCAGTTGTTCCTTTTTGTGGCTATATACCCAGATGCATTTTTTCTTTTATGATTATTTTCTAGCTATGTTGAAAACATCATTTAATGTTGTAGTTTTCTGATCTCGCTACCCTGAGACAAACCTTCTAACAGCCTCTGTCATCTTAAAATGGCGCAAGCTCTGCTGGTACCCATATCACGCTGAAATCATACATTAGGACGTTTATCATAGCAGGGCAACCGCCTAGTTGAATATTCATGATCTGTTGGCGGAGATTGTCAGTCAGGAGGCCCGCCAAATCAAAGTTCTTTGTCAAACTGACAGTGACAGCATCGCTGTCAGCCGCAGGCGGGCAGACTTTAGTGTGACTCCAAAATGTATATTCCCTGGGTCTGTGTGTGTTTATTATGGTGAAATGGATATTAGAGGGAAAATATGTTCCGGTGGGAATAAGTCAAAGTTACGAGGTAAGGCTAGGAAAAATTACTGCCCGCGGCTACGCCTTGGGCAGTAATTTTTCCTAGCCTTACCTCGTAACTTTGACTTATTTCCACTGGTACGTGGTTTCCCTATTCCTATATACCTTCAATTGGCGGCTAATATCGATAAAAACCGAATGTCTCTGAACCGTTGAACGTCAACCTGGGCAGTAAACATCAACCTGGGCAGTAACTTCAACCTGGGCAGTAAACAAAAGGTATTCCACCCCCAGCAGCGTTAAGTAATCATAGGTTGTTCGCTCATAGGTATATAGGAATAAATAAACCTGTATGGACAGGCCGCAGTTGAAACATCGATTGGAGAAAAGGACCTTCCCACTGTCAGTTTTGGGGATTCAGCTGGCAGCCAATAGGCCTTTTTCCACTGGCCGGTGTCGCACCTTATCTGCTTAGTTACACCACACCTGAAGCCAAACATTCACCTGGTAACCTATTCTTTAGCACTGGAACACTCAGTGTATGAGCATGATAGGTTCATAATACCCGTCTACATTATTTCCAGAGAAATAATAATGATTGCATCTTATTCTATGGTATTCCAGCTCAAATCTGGTATGCCATACATGCATATTGCCTCAATAATACTTTAGATATAGCATGGATAACACAGGATCACCGAAATTAAATATACATTAATACATTGGCAGGCCTAGCTATCATGTGCTTATCTTTCTCCAAATTAAAACCAAAACAATTATCAATAATAAAGTTTTGATAGTCCAGACTCGTTGATACAATGCATTTGATTGTTCTAGCAGTCCAATCTGTCTAAAAACAACGCTCCTGTAATCACACCCACCGTTCACACTGTATGTGTGATTGCTGTGTTCTCTATACACATATGGCTGGACTCGGCCGGGTTTGTCCGAGCGGCCGCGTGACTAAGCAGTGGGCCGTTTGGTGGCGCTGGACGGCAACATATGTATTTGACGGCTGTGTAGGGCCGCCCGAAAATACATTTTAAAAAGTTGACCCCCCACCCTCCAAACTTCACGGGGACTTTTTTTCAGCTTTTATTTATCCTGGAGGATCTGCCGTGTCCCGGGAATCATCTTGTAGTATGGCAAATTTTAACCAGATATGGTAGCGCATTCATATACTCTGGGGATGAAGTCCCTAGTATAATTTTAAAAAAGGCCCAAGAATAGATCCCTATGTCACTCCAAATCTGATATATCCTAAGATGGATTATCATTATCATGCATTGCTTACGCTGGTATATATGTCATTTTTATCCAGTTGTATGATAATCCCCTATAGTGACCTCTATTAGATAAAACAAATTTCATTATTTTTTTGTTCAATTATTTTTACTATTAACGTCAAAAATTGACATTCACCTTCCAAAGGCGTTCTTCCATGTACCCTTTGAAATACTTGATCGATTCATCAAATGTCATTACTGTAATTCTGCTGTCATTAATACCCTTTGAAATATTTTCAACAAGACTTACTGTGGTATCAGTTGAGGAGTGCCTCGTTCTGAAACCTTCCTGTAATTTAATCAATGTATCATCTTCGGTCATACAGTTTTATTACCCACCTAATACGGAGTCTCCATACTATACCTTACAGATCGCTAATCATTCATGTTTCTATTTGTTGTGTTCAATTATTGGTAGATGAACTATTTTCCTCTCGATGAAAATAACACCTTTTCTAGAGACAAATTAAATATAGATATGCAATTTTCCTGTGATAACATTCAATGCAATTGTCATGGATCTCGAGTATGTATACAGCTTCAATACTAGATGATTGCCAAATATTATTATCACGGGTCAGCTCCTCCTGTTCATACGTTTTAATATTCTCAACTCCGAATCTAATAGAGTATCATAATAATTCCACGCACCTTTAATGTTTTAGGCCGATTCGAAAGTTAGGCCCGGCGTCCACCTACTACGATATGGCTCCGATATGGTCTACGATGCACCTCCCTATAGAAAAACCAAAATCGCGTCAGAAGGTCACCTAATATCGGGGCAGTTGACCACGTTCCTGCAATTAGACACCGATATAAACCCCATACAATGCGTGGTGAGTTGGCACGTCTAGACATATGCCTACGATTTTGCACCTTCCCGATATTTGTTTTTTGTATCAGTGCCATATCGGTAGGTCTAAATTTCTATCGTAGTAGGTGGATGCCAGGCCTAACGAGTAATTTACGAGATCCCCTTCGCCTCGCCTTCTATCTTCTTTAGTTCTAATTTGTCCAGTAAACTTATTTCCTGGTAGCAAGAATTTAGTTCTTTGGTATATAGTGGGGCAGATATACCTCAATATTAGTTGTTGTCTTTTTTTAATGGAACAAGCCAATAGTGCTTGGTAGAGAGCTTTAACCTTTCAAAACACAAGAGATCATATTTTCTCTTGTAAATGGTTCTAATTCAAGTCCGCGAGTTATTCATATTTCGGCTGAAAATTCGAGATTACATCTCCTCTTGTGTTATGAGTGACTCACTGTGTGGGTATGTTCATATTACACACATTTGAGGTGAGTGATATTTGTTTTCACTTCGTAATAATTATTCTGAGAAGTGCTATAGTGTTCTGTGGTGGCGATTTCAAAAGAAATGGCAGTCACATCGCTCTTGGGACATCACAATATCTGCAAAGTCCTCCAATCTAAATAAAATCCTTATGGCCTCCCCTTATCATGTGCCAATGTTCTTGCTTCTTCCATTAATTGTACAATCTTGTGCTATATCTTTTTAAATTTTGTTTTAATGTTATTATTTATTCTTGAGGCAATCCTATTTTCGGTAGGCTCCAGGGCCAGGTGTAATAGATTTGGTGCATATATTTATAAAACAAGTCAAAATAATGGTACAGGTAAGTAAGCAGTAAGTACAATTAGCATATTTCATTTTTTTATTTCATTTAATTTCGATGCAACTTATAATTTATCTTAATGGTATTTACAATGTATATGTGTAGAATTTCAGAAAGTGTTGTAGTGTATGTTGGTGAGAATTGGGGTGGGATACAGCATAGAATACTTCTCTAGTAAAGTAATCGTAGGGCAGTAAGGTTCTCCTTTGTATGTTGCTTGAAGGTTTCATATCTTAATATTGATCTGTTAGCTGCACTTTGGTTATTCCACTCCCTTATTACCTCTGCTGTAAACCAGATCGATGATGTACCAGTCTCTAAATGTCGATATATAGTGGACTGTTGATTCTAGTCGAGCTAAAATGGTGAAATAGGGAGCCTATGAGCTATCGTTGTAATATTTTTCTGTTATAGATGTCCACTGAAAACCAGTATAGGCTACCTGCCGTAACTGAGTTGACGTTTTGGTAATTCTTTATTGGTATGACCAAACTGAATGTAAAAAGAATTAGAAAATATTTGATCTTGAACAAAAAAAAGATCTTGAACAAAAAAAAAAAATCTTGAACAAAAAAAACCCCAAAAAAACCCCAAACACTCCTTCTAAATAATTCTAGGGTTAAGCTATGTACCTTTAGAATTGGTGCATCACCAAGTCTTGTTATTCTTTCCCTTTCGTCAACATAGGGAGGTTCTCTACTTCGTTTAAAGGCTAGGTTGAGAGTGTGTGCTTGCCTTCTTTTATTTAGTGTGTTTATGTTACAATCCTTATGTATTGACATGGTGTTAGTTCTTGGAAGTTTCAAACATATCTTCAAAGCACGATTTTGGATGGTCTGGATTTTGTCCAATATGTGTTTTGGGCTGTTTTGGATGAGTATATCTCCATATTCGAGTATTGGGAGTACCTTTGCTTTGTATATCATAATCGCTTGTTTTTTTGTTAGGTATTTCCTTATTTGTGTTAACATATAGGTTTTTGTTTTGGCTCTCTTAATTATGTTATTTAGGTGTAGTTCGAATGTTAGATTTTTATCTAGTATTACCCCTGGGTATTTAAATTTGGTTACCATTTCTGTGTCTGCGTCTGCATTATTCATCTTTTTTGGCGGTACGATAAGGCCTTTTAGTTTTTGATTTGTTCCGAAGATCATTGTTTTTGTTTTGCCAATGTTTATTGTTAGTTTGTTTAACTTCCACCAATTTCCTAATTCGTTTATGTCCCTTTGTAGTATTTCATGCGCTGTTCCAATAGTATGGTGATTGGTATGAATTACTGCATCATCAGCATATAACTTGATTTTACAATTTTGAGCTATTTGGGTTATATCATTTATGTATATCAGGAATAATAATGTGCCTAAAGTTGATCCTTGGGGGACTCCATGTGTTATATTATTTGTTTGTGATTTCTTTTAAACTGCCACTGTGTATTTTTTTTCTGTTTGTTAAATAATCTTTAAGCTAATTTATTGTCGTGTGATGTAGTCCATAGTTTTCAGTCTTTTGTCCCGGCAGAAACCGCCAGGCGTAATGCCATCATTCCAAAGCCGTTCGGCAAAGGAATGGTGTGGGAACACTGGTTTGCTGGGCTTTGTGAGGATGTCCAGTGCAATGGGTGGAGTACCACTGATGCGCTGCCGTACCTTATGAGAGCGTCATGCGACGGACCTGGGGAGGCTGCTTTATGCGCCTACTGACATTCAGCTACTCCCGGATGGGATGCCCTTGTAGAAGTGGCGTCTTATTATTGTGGGTAGCTAGTAGCACTGAACCCCCGCTCGACTTTCCTTAAGCCGGGTGCAGGGGAAAGATGAGTCTGCCCATGCCTATGGGTTAGCCTTACAGCAACTGCTGATGGAGGTTTACCCCGGGACTCGATTGGATTCGCCAGCACTGCATGAGGATCTGCAAACTCAGTTTGTAAAGGGTCTCAGAGACGAGGACATCCGAAACGAGGTGGTCTCAAAATGGGAACCCGGTATGAGCCTCGTACAGGTGTTGAGAATAGTGGATGCCTATGAACAAAGGTGTGCTCTGTTCAGACCGTACAGCAAGCCTGTGGGTAAAACCCGGGTAGCTGCGCTATGTCCATCCTTGGAACAGGATGAGTTCGAGGCAGAAGAAACCAGCGACCCTGAAGTGGAAGAAATACTTTCCGAGGTGAGGTCAATGGTACTCGGAAGCTGCAGCTTCCGCAGTAGGGGCCTTGGCTGGCATAATCCAGGGAGGCCCAGGAATGGGAATCCCCAGGTGAAAGACCAGGCTGTGGGAAAAGGTTCAGGGGAACCCACTACTGTGGCAGAAACGCTACTGTTAATCAACGAGTAATTGGCCCAGTTGGAGAAAAACCAATTGGACAACCGGCATTGCTGGCAGTGTGGAAAAACTGGGCACATTCTCTGGTATGTCCCCAGAAGTTGGCTACTATAGAGTCTCCAACTGGCCTGCTAGCTTTACCTTCCCCACATGAGGATACGGTAAACTAGAAAGGGCAGCAGTAAGTGACGAGACAGTAGCCCAGGAAACTGTAAGCCAGGGTACGCAAACCGCGGAATTGAAGATCAGGAGGAATCCTGTTCAAGCCAGAGAGGAAGAGTTATCAAATCAGGTTGCTACGGTCTGTTCTCGGTATCTATCCCCGAAGCACCCCTGTCTGCAATGGCTCCGTCAATGCGGATGGGGCCTCGGCACCCTCGATGGCATTTCCCGGTTTATACAGCAGCCGTCCCCCTTAGGTGGGGGACGATGGTACGTACCCGTGCAGATTCAAGGGTTGAAAGTAGATTTGTTGGTTGATACCGGGGCTAGTCGCTCGGTGTTAAATCACGATCTATATAAAACCTTTGGGTTTGATCAGGAATGTAAAGTTCCTGAAGTGAGTGCACGAGCTGCTAATGGTACTCCGTTAAGGTGCTATGGCAAGGTGATTATTCCGATCTTGGTAGGTAACACTAAACAAGTATGGAGTCCCATACTCAGTGATATCGAGGAGAATGGGATAATAGGTATAGGCTTCCAGGCGCTATATGGGGTGTCAATAGACCTCCAGCAGGGTTTGCTCCCAATTAAACACCCGGAACAACTGGAAGTAGAGTATTTCTGTAGGCGGATATCATCTCTGGTATCTGTTAGGCAGGATGTGAGCATTGCCCCTCAGCAGATGGTTCTATGCTATGTTCGAGCCTGATCCGATGTTGTTCCCTGACAGAGGACTACAGGCTTGGGATACCCTAGTGGGTAGCGCCCGGGTGGGATCCATACCCATTAGTAATCATACTATGGGAAGGATTGTGTTGAAGAAAGGTGACATTGTTGGGCGAGTAATGTTGGCTAACATGGTAGATACAGTGGAGGCTTGTCCTCTAGGTATCGTACCTATTCCCAATACCGAGCTAGGCAACTGGCCAGGTTCTCGGGAAGTCAACAACCCGCAGGAGGTGAGAATTGGATGTGTGAACGCAAACTCGGAAAGTGATCCCGGGTCTGTACTTCTACATGAGACCCTAGAAACTCTGGTCACCTCTGCAGATGCATTAAGCAACGCTGAACAGACTGAGTTGCGGAGTATGCTAGGAAGGTGGCGTAAGATCTTTGCACGACCAGGAGACCCTTTAGGTAGAACTGATTGTGTAGAGCACCACATAGATACAGAGGGAAACATAACATTTAGACTACCCTACCGGAGACTACCGCCTATCAAGCGGGAAGCTTTGGAAGAGGAGTTAAGGAAAATGCTTTCCCAAGAAGTAATTGTGCCCAGTGAAAGCCCTTGGGTTAGTCCTGTGGTCATGGTTACTAAGAAGGATGATACCTGCCAGTTCTGTATCAACTACAGAAAACTGAACGGTATCACTCGAAAGAACGCCTACCTTATACCCGGATCGATGAGAGTCTCGACTCTTTGGGTGGGAACCAATGGTTTTGTACCTTTGATCTCCAATCCAGGTATTGGCAGGTGAGAATTGCTAGTGAGGATCAGCCTAAAACGGCTTTCACTACCCATGAAGGGCTGTATGAATTTACAATAATGCTCTTTGGCCTCTGCAATGCTCCCGCGACGTTTGAATCCATGATGGACCAAATGTTAAAGGGGTTGCAATGGAAGAAATGTTTGGTTTATTTGGACGATGTAATTGTTGTCGGGAAGACCGTAAAACAATGTCTAAATAACCTTGCTGAGGTCTTTGAGCGTATAGAATCCTATGGCTTGAAACTGAAACCTCAGAAGTATCGACTGTTCAAATTCTCTGTTGAGTACTTGGGTAGGATAGTTGAGGGTGATGGAATCCGCGCTGACCCGTCCAAGTAGCTAACTGGCCGCGACCCCGGAATATAAAAGAAGTAAGATCTTTCCTCGGATTCTGTTCATACTACCGTGACTTTATCCCGGGTTTTTCCGAAACTGCACATCTGTTACAACAGTATGTGGTCCAAGATAAAGCAGGAAAGTCAAAGGAAATCCTATGGAATCCCGCGGCTGAGGATGCTTTCTCGGGGCTAAAGAAAACGTTTGAGGAAACTCCGGTCCTCCATTACCCATTACCTCAAGGTCGGTTCATTCTTGATACCGACGCGAGTAACAACAGTATTGGAGAGGCTTTGTCCCAGATACAGGGCGGAGTAGAAGTTCCGATAGCTTTTGTGAGCTATAGCTTGAATAAGGTACACAGGAACTACACCGCTGTGCACCACAAAGAGGGAAATCTTAGCAGTGGTTGTGTACGTAAGGATATATTGACACTTCCTGGGAGGTGGAGATTTTATCTTAAGTGCGGATCATTCCTCGTTGAAATGGCTCTTTAATGTTAAAGACGCTGAGGGAATGATTGGCAGATGGCTGGCGGCTCTGTCCGAGTTCAGACTTAAGAACTGCCAGATAGAGCACAGACCCGGTAAGGCACACATCAATGCGGATAGTCTCTCGCGGAGACCATTGCGTATGTGTAGATCGGGGGAACATGATGTTATCTTGGCCGTGTTTCACCAGATAGGCAATCCTGATCCAGGTCTTATCCTGGGATCTAGAATGCTCAATCTGTTGTAGGGTTAAGCCCGGTGAAGGCCTGGGGAAAATGCCATTGCATCAGGATTTATTCGGAGTCCGCTTTGCCCACATTGCTTTCAATATTATTTCTAGTATCGATGAGTCCGATGACGGCAATATGTGTATGGTGGTGGTGATGGATTATTACAGAAAATATGTGCAGATCTATCCCATGAAAGATCACAAAGCAGCTACCTGTGCGGAAGCTCTTGTGAAGAATTGGGTGCTACTCCCAATCTACTTGTCTTCGGGGAAGAGATTGTAATGCCTGCAGACATTGTCTATGGAGTGCCCGGAATGTCCACGGAAATTCCGTGCCCCATAGAACGGCTTCGGGAAGGCTTCGTGGAGGCTTACTACTGAGCAAGGCGAGGCCTGGAAAAAGCCACAGAGTAGCAGATGTCTGGACATGATGTCGGACTGAAGCCGAGAAAGTTCCAGATTGGAGATAGAGTAATATGATATCGAACCCCATTGGTGAACATAAAACTCGCCCCAAACTGGGATGGTCCATTCAGAGTAGTTGAAGTGCTGTCAGATATGACAGTAGTCATAAAAGATGAATGGACAAGGAAGCGCTAAAAATCGCATGTTGCTCACTTGCAAGCATGGCACTGTACGCGCAAGGAATCTGGCTCTGATAGCGTGGAGTCTCAGCCCAGGCAGGTACCACTTTCAGCGAAGCCCGCTCATAGGGCAGAAAAGTCCCGAGTCAAAGCTGGTAAGAAAGGCAAGGTCCTTCCGCCAATACGACGGAAGCCTGGTCATCTGCATAAGGTAAAGATACCCCCGTTTGACTCGAGAGAGAGAGAAGGATTGGGAGGATTTGAAGCCCAAAGCAGAGGACTACAAGGCCCCCACTGATCGTTTTATGTATGCTAAACATGAACAGACAGTGAAGAAAAGAAAAGAACTGGAATACAATTCCACAAACCGCTGCAGCGCCCGACTACGGGGCAAAACTGTGGTTAACTACAAGGAGTAGTGGTGCAGAGATGACGGTTGAACTCGATTAAAGACGGACTTATGGCAGCAGCCCCGATGTTGCTCGAAGAGAATCCCCTTAGAGGGCCCTCTAGAGACTGCGATACTTGCAATAGCGTTCATTTAATGGTTTAATCTCTCTTGATCATCAATCTGTGCCTTCATGTGGTACGTAATGGCAGGTCAGTTAGAATTGGAAACCTCCACGGGCAGGAACTCGGCTTGGCGCAAGTGAAGCATGGCTGATGTTTGCACCTGCTGGGAGAGTGTCACGAAGCGAATCAAATGACGGCGTCTTTGATGATTTTGCGGTTGAGGGGCGTGGAGTCGCTCCCAAGTTGATTGTCTCAACACCTCTCATTGGTCGAGGACATGACCTCTTTTGATTTGGGTCAACTGGTTGTATATAAGGCCTTGTTTTTGGGAGATAGGGCACTCTGGCCTAAGTGGCATCCCAGTGACGCCCCTAGAGTGGGGTTGCTGGCCTCAGCATGGCTGAGCAGCACGGAGAGTCACGGGAACTCCCATCAGGGGAGCAGCCTGCCCTGCAGGACTCGGCCCTGGTCGAGACCCCTGCGGGCTCAGGAGACCTGGGCAGTGGTGATTCCCTCGGGGATTGCCACAGTGACGACTCGGTGCTCTGGACTCCGGTCCTGACGACACCCAGTCTTTACAGCGCGGAGAGTCTGACCCTGCTGCTTCGGCTGCAGTGGCGAGACCCAGAAAGTCCGGACAGACCGGTTTCGCGAAGGGTGGGAAAGTAGACCTTTCCCATATGAAGAGCTCTGGGTATAGCCAGAAGTCAGCCTCGGCTACTCTGGCCAAACCCAAAGCTTTCCGTCTGCCGAAACCGGTGTTTACACCATGGAAGGGGACGGGGCAGAAGGAAACTTCATCTGGAATGACCTCGCAGGTGGAGTTAACTCCCGTTAGCTGCGGCCGCAGGAAGTTGATCCACCAGCCTGATCTTCCAGCTCCCATTGGTGGCCAGAGTGACCAGTGGGATCTATGGTCACGGGAGTTGAAGTGTATATCAGACCCAGCCATGCGCGAGATGTCTATGAAGGGCCTGATAGACCGTTGGGTTGCAAGCCAGGGCCCAGAGAGTACGGCACCTGTGGTTTCCCCCTCTCTGGGTGAGACCCAGTTTGCTGAACCTCGGCCCCCAGCTGACCAACCCGATATGCCTGCCGTGAAAGATACCGCCATGGAGGTTGACTCAAACCCTGGTAGGTCTAATGCGGAAGCAGCAGAAGCCGCTGAGAGGTGTGCTGCGGAGAAACAGAAGGAACCGGCTTCGGAGGAGACGCAAGACTCGGGCACCCAGGGAAGCTGCTGAGGCAGAAGCTGTGGCAGCTAAAGCGGCCATCGATGAGCGCTCTCATTCCAGTTCCGCTGCCTCTAGCAAGGGCAAAGGAAAGGGAAAGGGTGTAGGAAAGTCCAGCGCTGGGGTGATCATTGCTAAGGGTCTTCGGATCCTAAACCTGGAAGTAGCGGAGCAGCGAAGGGGGCCAGGTCTTCGGGCTCAGACAAACCCACGTCCACGCCTGCTGGAAAACCTGGACAGGGTTCTCTGCATGAATCAGAGTCCGACTCTGGTTCCTCTGTGGAGGACAACTGTGGTCAGGTAGGAGATCATGGATCTTGACGATGCAAAGCGTCTTGCCCGGGGCTATGACCCTGACAGTGAAGCCGGTGACTTTGTTCCCGGCGCCAAATGTGCCCGGAAGCGCAAGGTAGCTCGCAAGCTGCATAGCTGTCTGGTCGGGCATAAGGCTACCTGCCTGGAGGACCTCTGCGCTAACATTGGCTACCGGACCCGGTAGACGACAATGGTGTCCGACGACGAGGAGTAGCTGAAGGACGAGGGCTCCGCAAACATGTGGTACGTCACCCGTGTAAACGGAGTTAAGTCCGCTTCTTATCAGAAGTATGGCATCCTCCAGAAGGAGAAGATTTTGTTTGCCAGGCATTGTGTCTTCCAGGGCTCCCACGGTGGGGATGTGAAAATGTCTCCCACCTACACGACTGGAAGATTGTATGCGCGGCATCTGGTAGAGATGCTGAGTTTCCATGGTTCCGTTGTAGCGGGAGACATTGCTCGGCTGAGTCTGGCTCGTCTCGCCGGTCCTGGTTGATTCGTCACATATTGAACGAACACGGGATCGGTGCAGTTTGTGGTAGGGAGAGGACCATGCGGCTTTTCAATAAGTTCGTGGGGTTAGCTTCCGAGGCCTGGACAAAGGGGAGCGAGCCTGCGCACAAGGCCGTAGACGGCAAGTACTCCGTGTGTTGGAAGCAGAATCGCAACTTAAGTGTGACTGAGCTCGGCAGACTTCGACCGTATGCAGGACATCACGTGAGACAACACGCGGGGGTAGCACAAAGCGGGACCTGAGTCGCGACTCAGTATACCGTAAGTCCAGCAACTCAGACGACGACTCAAGGTCGAGCCGGTTGAGCTGAAGCCAGACGCGGGGGTTTGTAACTTTGGGAGATGATTTACATTCTTCGAAGACAGGCCCAGCGAAGGCTAAGTCCAGCCGGAAGGGGTCGAGCAAGCCTAATGGGGAGAAGTCCTCTAAGGGTTCCGCGGAGACAGCGGTCTCGTTTGACGCCTCAGCGTCTACAAGCACTGCTGTGACTCGACCCAAGAAGAAGCAGCAGGACTCCAAGCCTCAGGAGGACAGTGGTGCCATAGGTGGAGAGGAGGACTTCCCTTCTCTGCCCCAACCAATGCGCCCTGCCCCTAAGACTGAGCCTAGGCCCAAACCGCCCCAGGAGGAGTCCTGCCGAAGCATCACGGAGACCAGATAGATGTGTACTCTGAGGACCAGAACCTAACACTGGCTACTGTAGCTAAGAAGGACTGGCTCCCGTACCACATTAAGACCTACCTGGAGCGCGTTGATAGACAGGCGATTATCGACGCTAACAGGTTTAGGGTCTCTCAGCAGTGAGTGGTGGAGTATGAGTGTGTCATTGCCCACCAGCGAATGTCCAGTTTGTTGCAGGTTCCTTGGGAGAACATGGCAGCCAAGCTGGCAGGAGTGGAGGCACAACTGACACAGTCAGAGCTGGCTCTGCAGCAGTATGACTACAAGTGTCGTACTATGCTGGGAGTTAGCATGTTCGCCACGGAAGCGGCATGATTGTTACACCAATGTCGGAGAGGGCGGTATCTGGACTTTGTGGATACCCCTAACCTGACAATGCAGCAAGGCGCTACGTTGTTAGAGTGGGGTCCAGAGCGAGAGTACGCCCTGGATGGACAGTTGTCCCAGGCTTCGGCTATGGAGACTGCTCCGTGCACTAGCGCTCAGAGTGCTCGGAATTTCCACAGTTGTCTCTTAGGCAGCCGCCACCAGTGACCCGCACTATGACGAGACCCTCTCTTGTACCACCACAAGAGCCGATGGTCCCCTTTGGTTTCGAGTGAGTACGCTCCCAGCGTTGCTGTTCCATTCGACCCAGACCTGGGATTCTCCCGGTGTTGCCGGTGACATCAGCATGGCTGACCTTAACGCAGTGATGGCCCGTCTCAGAGTTACTGATCTGCTAAGCCCACCACCCAACATAGCTCAGCAAGCTGCCAGGACTGGGCCCGCTTCCCGGTCCACCACAGATGCCCCTCCAGCTGATGACCCCGCCGGTGAACAACCCGGTTGTTCCGGCGAGAGGCCAGCTGGATGAGGCCTGTGGCGAGGCAGCACTGGTCCATCCTGAGTTGAATCCAGTGAGGCTGTAAAAAGCTCCCCGGTATCAACACGGGATGGAGGGGACAGGACATCTCCTGTCATAGAGGGTGGTGAGACACATTCAACCACTGTTGTTTGTGCCTCTCCATCCGCTGGCTCCTCAGGTATTAACTAACTCAGTTCTTATCTGGGGATCACCCACACCTGAATTCAATTTCGGGTGGAGAGGGTGACTGGCTTGGTCTCCCATCAATGTGGTGCTTCAACCAGCAGCCCTTGTGGTCACTGGGAGGGGTAGTACAGGGAGATCAAGATAGATAAGCGATCCCGAGTTGGGCCGCGGAGAATCACCCCCTGGTGAATTTTTGCTGCACACCTTGGGTTTCAGAAGGCTGAAGGGTCTCTTGATGGTAGCCCGGTAACAGGGCCCCATTGCGAAACACTCCAGCCTGTGAGCGCTTTCTGCGAGTCAGACCCTGTGGGAGCGTATGAGGCAGTGAGGGAACTAGGACCCGGCTTAGGCAAGTGGTCTCAGTTCCCTGTGGAGAGATTGACGCTGGACTCACTTGGTCCTTTACTAGTGAGGGAAGTGAAATAGCGTGGCATGCTATAAGACGATGATACCAATTTTTACACCATGGAGATGGGAACTCCACCAAGGGAGAAAAAGAACGTTCTATCTTTTTCTATTCCCTTTTTCAACAATTCATCTTCTCTTCACGGGAACCACCCGCGGGACGGGCCACCGTGATGTCATCAAGGTGGGGGGGTTTCGTGGAATCTGACACTGGAGTGAGGATAGTTGGAAGCCCGGCGCCCGGAAGCAGGGGGCTGGATCAAGTAGGTCCCTACACTGACGGGTCTGCCGGGCTCGACACCTTTTTCCCTGGCTTACAACTCTGGAACATTGGGAGGTGGGGTGCTCGCTGGCTGGGCTGAACCAAGTAGGTCCGTGCCAGTGAGTCTTCCTCGTCCAATACTCAAGGAAGCCAGAGACAAGCTAACAACAAAAGCCAACGACTACTCAGCGAACGGGTGATATGCATTGTTATATAGTAGAGAAGGTGGTGGCCAGGCTACTCCTTCCTTTTTTATTTTTATCACCTTGACTGAATGTTATCTCTTCCAGCACCAGTGTATGTTGTACTTTTACATTTTTATTTCCCATCTCACTTTTACATAATGGTATAAGTGAAAATTCTTTGTGAACGTTAAAGGCTGGAAGTGTTTCCAGAACAGCTCGACTTAGTTTTAACTTTTTCGGGAAGTCCCCCTGCAACGAAATGGTTGCCTGGTTCCCCCCCTGTAAAAGCTGGGAGGGGTAGTGTAGGGGTCAGGGTAGTCGAGCAGAGTTGTTTCACTTTACGCTAGATGGCGCGAGTGCCGATCCCTGCTGCTGGCGGACCCGTGTATGCAAATACTACGGGGTCGCCTGCATTACGTAACTCAGTCAGTATATAAGACTGAGTCCGCAGTGCCTACGTGTAGAGTGAATGCCTGGAGCCTCACAAGTTGGTAAGGTTGGTTCGGAACCTTTCAACGAAGGAGAGACCAGAATCTCTTCCTGCGCTAGTTGGTGCCCTGTAGCACCAACTTACTGTATCCACTATATATACCGAATAAAAGCTGGTATATTGAAATAGTCCAGAGTCTAGTTTTGTGTCCACCGGAAGCGATAGGTTGTAGATCCCGCATCTCCCTGCCCTTTCCAGTGGGTCAATCCGAACCCACCCGTACTGGCGTGGTAAGTACGGGGTAGCGACTATAGTCTCGGGCCATTGGACGACTGCCGAGCGCGGAGAGTGGTTATATACTTTCAGCGACCAGGGGTTTCACTACATATATATATATATATACATACATATTTACAAGCCGGAAGGAAGTTGGCGGGCCAGTCGAGCGAGTAGGAGGCGACACCCAGGTAGCGAAAATTAGGAGCAGTGGAGCGACCATCGGCCTCGCTTCACATCACTACCCAGTCGGGTGCAGACATCCCTACCTGCACTGCAGCGAGAAGAGTTTTTGGGGTATTGGGTAGTAGATAGTGTGGGGAGGCAGCAAGAAAGAGGAGATTGGTACTGTATATCATAGGGGCAGGCAGAGGGTAGCCTCAGTCTGGCATCGGGAGGATGTCCACAGTTCCTTGCATGACTGCCCACGGTCTGTAGCGGGCATCACATCCCGTGACGATTCTAATTAACATTGTGATGCACCCTGGCTGCCAGAACAAAACTTTCAACAGACCCACTCTCCCGGCAGCTCCCGGTGGCCAGGGTATAGACCCTCTTCACACTGGCGCCATCTTGTAATGGCCGACAAATAGGTCACACCAGAACGAGCCGTGCCTCACTACTGAGCGTTTGATATTACAAAAACCTATTTTTTTCAAACTCGGAAAATGGAAATTGTTCTATTGTTGGAAATAACAGGCCGATCTTTATAAATAAACCATTGTTAGAAAGCTAGAAATCATATAGCTATACCATGGCTAAGATTTCCCATGATGGCTTGAACTTCAGAATTTGTAAGGTAAAAAATGATAAAACATGTTACCTTCCTGTCTTTACAGTGATTTAATGAAAAATCTATCTTGATGACCTATGGAAATTATTATTCTATCTTCTTAGGTACTTGAAGACGATTAAAACGATACCTTTATTGCCAGTCTGTGATAAATATTTCCTGAGATAATGACAGATGACAAGGAGTCAAAAATGGCACTAACAGAAGTTGATTTTCTGATTTTCTGATGACACTGACTTTGAAAGAAAATTGTCAAAGATTGCAATATTTTACAAGTGTAATATCTATTGCCCTGTATATTTTATTTTTCTACTGTAACAGGTTTATTATTGTATCAGATTTAAAACACTATCAAATATTGTGACAACAGTCAATTTCCCTGACATTTTTAAAAACTTAAATTGTTGCTGAAAAATTCCCAAATTTCCTGACAATTAAGTGATGCGTTATTAGTCAATTAGCTCAGGAAATATCTATCACAACCTGCTAATATTGGTATAATTTTAATCGTCATGAAATGCCCAAGAAGATAGGATGTTCATTTCTGTAGGTCAGCGCAATAGATTTTTCATTAAATCCCTGGAAAGCAGGAAGGATTTTCTGATATTATTGCATTTTGGAAAGATTTCATAGCTTAGAACTGCAAATAATTATCTCTAAATTAAATTCAGTTTATAAGATAACCTACCAGCTGTATTCTATTGGGTTCTATCTTCAAAACACTCTGTATTTGAAATTTCTATGCTGATTATTGACTAAAATATGACAGTTTATTTATAATGTCAGTGTTTCAAGGGTCTGAGTCTTGCTGTCATTTGAATTTGATTGTGTTTATTCTGGCATTACATCAACATTTATAATATTAAAATTGACCCAATAAATGCTTAAATATTTAACAAAATATTTTGTGCAATTATGATAAAAAATCCAAATATGTTGATTGCCGATTCTGCATGCCAATCCCAGTACAAAATCCTTCTCACCCAATACCCAAAGTAGATAAAGATTATACATCAAATACTTATTCGAATTTTAGATACCAATACTTTATTAATTTGTAAATATAACCCGGGATTCTTTATAAATTTTATAAGTCATTCATCTAGTATTAAAACACATCCTAAAGAACCGATTTGAAGGGATAGATGTATGTCAATATTCAAAGGTTAACAAAACCGACCTCCCAAACCCCACCGGGACAGCGAAAGTCGACTGTAACACAAAAAGTTTTGCATTCTATCAATATTCAAAGATTCCCTTGAATGGTTCCAGCAGCTATAATATCTCCTAGTGCAGTGTTTTCACACCTTGTCCTAGAGGTCAAGACTCTCCACTCAGGTGTTATGCCTCAGGAGGTGTGATAGAAAAACAAACTGTGAAAAAAACAGGCTGTGTCTGTGAATTTAAGCCTTTTTACATTGGCACCCACTGCACTGTGAAGACTGAAGCCACACCAGGTCGCATGCCTCGTTTTCGATTAGCATGGACAAGCTGGTTATCGGTGTGTTGGGCACTGTTACATAAGACCAGCGAAACCCGTTACCGCGGCGATCGTCGCGCCACGCTTACGTGCAAGTGGTGAATGTTACGGTCTCTCACGGCTCCCTATCCCATCTCCTGCCGTTGTCCTCCATCCTTCCTGATTTTTGCCCGGTGCTCCTTTTTCTTTTATTTATTAACAACGAATTCGCCAATGCTCCTCTATGGGTATACCGCTTTACTGGCTCTACAGGAGCGACTGAGAACTTTTTTAGTTTTTGTTTTTATTCATTGAACAAAACTTTAACGACGTACCCACAGTGAAGCCCTGGTACACAACCCCCGCCTCCCTGCAGTGTGTGTAGACGGATTAGCGGCCGCTCGGCTGCCGCTTCAAAGCGGCATCGGCAGCTCGGCGGTGCGGGGGGGGGGAGAAGTCGCCCTGGGCCTTGTCATACATGGAGGGGGGCGGCGGGGGGCAGCGGGGGGGGGGGGCGGTTGTGAGGCTGAGGTAAGATGATTTTAGTATTTGACTTGAAGTTAGGACAGGGTTCTTATATAGTGGGCCTGGACTCAACATACCTAGAAATGGTGTTTTAAAGTCAAATCTATAAAAAAAAACACGTAAAAAAACAACATAATGCGGCGTTTATTATGTGTAAATAATCAATTTATACTTAATCAGGTTTTATAAAGGTTTTATAAAATAAATTGGTAATATAAGATTGTATTTTTCAAATAATAATGACTTAGATGGTTAATGGCAAATGAAATATGCTACCACTGATGTCCCCAAGTAGCAGAGGTCGGAATTATTGGATAGTGGCGTAAATAAACAGAATCAGGCGTATATATGACGTATATAAAAGGCCTCTTCCACAGGAGACTAGTACTCCGTCCGTCCAGTTTTTCCGTCTGAAATTCAGACGGAATGAGACGGACGGCTCAGTGGAGGCGACTTACTTGGGTAAATCCGTCTGACGGACTGCTATAAAATCGTTAAAATGGCCTCCACATACACTCCGTCCGTCCCAATAGTTGGACGGATTGAGACGGATTGAGACGGACGGATTAGTGGAAGTCTTCTGAACCCAATCCGTCCGTCTGTAATACCTAAAACATACCAATTTTCAAAGTATTTATATATAAAAACCGTCCAGACGGGGATATCCAAAAAATTAGATATTGCCGTCCAAATTCCCGTCCAAATTCCGTCTAAATTCCGTCCAAATTCCGACACCGTTCCGACACGAGTCACGATATTTAACACTGCCAGCAGCCTGCCATACTGCCCCTCTATCATACTACCCCGCCATCTATACTGTCCCTCAACTATACTGTCCTTCCCCCATACTGCCCCTCCACCATACTGCCCCTCAACCATATTGCCCCTCCACCATACTGTCCCTCAACCATACTGTCCCTCCACCATACTGCCCCTCAACCATACTGCCCCTCAACCATACTGCCCCTCCAACATACTGCCCCTCCAACATACTGCCTCTACACCATACTACCACGCCATCTATACTGGCCCTCCACCATACTGCCCCTCCACCATACTGTCCCTCAACTATATTGCCCCTCCACCATACTGTCCCTCAACCATACTGCCCCTCCACCATACTGTCCTCGTTGGAAGTATATTAAAGTGCCGCACTCACTTACTACGATTTTGCTTCCGACACGGCCCAACAAACCTTACGACACGGCTACGACACAAAATCGAACATTGTGTTGTAGCCGGGCGCAACTGTACTTTGACTTCTGCGACACGCCCCGACACACCCCGAAAAACCTTACGACACAAAATCGAACATTGTGTCGTAGCCAGGCGCAAGTGTACCTCGACTTCTACGACATGCCCCGACACGCCCCGACACGCCCCGACACGCCCCGACACGCCCCAACATGTGCTGCGGCACGCCCTGACACAGGAGCCTTGTCGCAGCCCTTCCGACACGGCTACGACATGTCCAACATGTTGGACATGTCGGGGCGTGTCATAATGGCTGCGACACGGCGGGGCTTGTCGGGTTGTGTCAGGGTGTGTCAGAACACAAAATCGAACATTGTGTTGTAGCCGGGCGCAACTGTACTTTGACTTCTGCGACACGCCCCGACACGCCCCGAAAAACCTTACGACACGGCTACGACACAAAATCGAACATTGTGTCGTAGCAAGGCGCAAGTGTACCTCAACTTCTACGACACACCCCGACACGCCCTGACACGCCCCAACATGTGATGCGGTACGCCCTGACACAGGAGCCTTGTCGCAGCCCTTCCGACACGGCTACGACATGTCCAACATGTTGGACATGTCGGGGCGTGTCATAATGGCTGCAACACGGCGGGGCTTGTCGGGTTCTGTCAGGGTGTGTCAGAACGTTATCATAGCATGTCGCACAAGTGGAGGCAGGCTTCCGACAAGGTCTACGACACCGTTCCAACACAAGTCACAATATTTAGCACTGCCAGCAGCCTGCTATACTGCCCCTCCATCATACTACCCCACCATCTATACTGTCCCTCAACCATACTGCCCCTCCACCATACTGCCCCTCAACCATACTGGCCCTCCAACATACTGCCCCTCCAACATACTGCCCCTCCACCATACTGTCCCTCAACCATACTGCCCCTCCACCATACTGTCCTCGTTGGAAGTATATTAAAGTGCCGCACCCACTTACTACGATTTTGCTTCCGACACGCCCCGGAAAACCCTACGACACAAAATCGAACATTGTGTCGTAGCCAGGTGCAAGTGTACCTCAACTTCTACGACACGCCCCGACACCTCCCAACATGGGCTGCGACACGCCCTGACACAGGAGCCTTGTCGCAGCCCTTCCGACACGGCTACGACATGTCCATCATGTTGGACATGTCGGGGCGTGTCATAACGGCTGCGACATGGCGGGACACGGTGGGGCGTGTCAGGGCGTGTCGGAATACTATCGTAGCATGTCGCACAAGTGGAGGCGGGCTTCCGGCAAGGTCTACGACACCATTCCGACACAAGTCACAATATTTAACACTGCCACCAGCCTGCCATACTGCCCCTCCATCATACTACCCCACCATCGATACTGTCCCTCAATCAAACTGCCCCTTCATACTACCTCGCCATCTATACTGTCCCTCAACCATACTGTCCCTCCACCATACCGCCCCTCCACCATACTGCCCCTCAACCATACTGCCCCTCCAACATACTGCCCCTCCAACATGCTACCCTTCCACCATACTGCCCCTACACCATGCTACCCCGCCATCTATACTGCCCCTCCACTATACTGACCCTCCACCATACTACTGTCCCTCAACCATACTGCCCCTCTACAATACTGTCCCTCTACCATACTGCCCCTCCACCATACTACACCTCCACCATACTGCACCTCCACTATACTGCCCCTCACCTATACTGCCCCTCAACCATACCGCCCCTCACCCATACTTTCCTTCAACCACCATACTGCCTGTCAGCCATATTATTATATACCTGTGGTAGTATATCCTTCACATACTGCCCGCTCCTACCCATGGCGTATTTATACCCGTACGCCACACTGTGACGTACGGGGTATGTGATCACGTGACCAGGTAAATTTTCGCCATTTTTAGGTATATAATAATACGAAAACAGGCATCGGGATGTATGTGATCAACAGTTTCACCGCGTATTTTTGACGTACGAAGACAGAAAGCCAGTTTCCGTATACTACCCTTACACTATACTCCTCCTCTACCATACTGTTTCTCAATCATACTCCCCTAAATCCATACTGCATCTCTACCATGCTGTCCTTAATCCATACTGCCCTTAGACCATACTGCCCCTCTACCATACTACCCTGAACCATACTTGCCCTAAACTGTACTGCCCCTCATAGGGGTACTATAGTGAGGGACAATGTGATTTAGGGGCAGTGTGGTTGAGGGGCAGTGTGATGGAGTACTATGGTGAGGAGCGGTATAGTGGAGGGGCATTATCGTTTAAGGGTTGCATGGTTAAGGGGCAGGGCAGTATGGTGGAGGGGCAGTATGGTAGAGTGGCAATATGATTCAGGAGCATTTTTTGTGAAAGGGCTAGTATGGTTAAAGGGCAGTATGGTAGATGGGGAGTATTTTAGAGGGGGAGTATGGTGGAGGGATAGTATGGTGGAGGGGCAGTATGGTGGAGGGGCAGTATAGTGGGGGGGGGGGTAGTATGGTAGAGGGGCAGTATTGTGGAGGGGTAGTATGCTGGAGGGTAATATGGTAGAGGGGCAGTATGGTAGAGGCGTATTATTGTGGAGGGGTAGTATATTGGAGGGACAGTATGGTAAAGGGGCAGTATTGTAGAGGGGTAGTATAGGGGAGGGGCAGTATGGGTGAGGGGCAGTAAAGGTGAGGGGTAGTATGGTGGAGGGGCAGTAATATATAGAGACATAGTTAGTGTGACTGAATGGAATCTGTTCAAAGATATGTAGGTATATAGTAATGTGGAGGGGCAGTATATTGGAGGGGCAGTATAGGTATGGGGTAGTATGGTGGAGGGTGAGTATGGTAGAGGGGCAGTATGGTAGAGGGGCAGTATGGTGGAGGGGCAGTATGGTGGAGAGGCAGTATGGTGGAGGGGCAGTATGGGGGAGGGACAGTATGGCAAAGTGGCAGTATTGTAGAGGGGCAGTATGGTAGAGGAGTAGTATGGTGGAGGGACAGTATGGTGGAGGGACAGTATGGTAGAGGGGCATTATTGTGGAGGGGTAGTATGCTGGAGGGTGAGTATGGTAGAGGGGCAGTATGGTGGAGGGGTAGTATAGTAGAGGGGCAGTATTGTGGAGGGGTAGTATGCTGGAGGGTAATATGGTAGAGGGGCAGTATGGTAGAGGCGTATTATTGTGGAGGGTAGTATATTGGAGGGACAGTATGGTAAAGGGGCAGTATTGTAGAGGGGTAGTATAGGGGAGGGGCAGTATGGGTGAGGGGCAGTAAAGGTAAGGGGTAGTATGGTGAAGGGGCAGTAATATATAGAGACATAGTTAGTGTGACTGAATGGAATCTGTTCAAAGATATGTAGGTATATAGTAATGTTGAGGGGCAGTATATTGGAGGGGCAGTATAGGTATGGGGTAGTATGGTGGAGGGTGAGTATGGTAGAGGGGCAGTATGGTAGAGGGGCAGTATGGTGGAGGGGCAGTATGGTGGAAAGGCAGTATGGTGGAGGGGCAGTATGGTGGAGGGACAGTATGGTAAAGGGGCAGTATTGTAGAGGGGCAGTATGGTGGAGGAGTAGTATGGTGGAGGGACAGTATGGTGGAGGGACAGTATGGTAGAGGGGCATTATTGTGGAGGGGTAGTATGCTGGAGGGTGAGTATGGTAGAGGGGCAGTATGGTGGGGGGGGGGGGGTAGTATGGTAGAGGGGCAGTATTGTAGAGGGGCAGTATGGTGGAGGGACAGTATGGTAGAGGGGCGGTATTGTGGAGGGGTAGTATGGGGGAGGGGCAGTATGGGTGAGGGGCAGTATAGGTGAGGGGTAGTATAGAGAAACAGGCTTACTGTCTCCGTACGGATAAAATACGCGGTAAAATCGGCGATCAGATGAACCGATGCCGGAGGCAGAGGTTCATCTGATCGCCGATTTTACCAAGTATCTTATCCATACGGAGACAGTCAGCCTGTTTCTCTATTATTATATACCTTAAAATATCCAATTTTTAACTTTGCTACTTGGGGAATATTTGGATTTTGCCGCCGTACATGCCCCGTACGCCACATACATACCCCGTACGTCACCTAGGTGTCGTACGGGTATAAATACGACATGGGTAGGAGCGGGCAGTATGTGTAGGATATACTACCACAGGTATATAATAATATGGTGGAGGGGCAGTAATATATAGAGACATAGTTAGTGTGACTGAATGGAATCTGTTCAAAGATATGTAGGTATATATAGACAATAATCGATGGTTTTGTGGACAGGCGGCCGTAAACCACGAGCGTTTGACGCGTAGTAATACACGCGCGCCAGCGCGTGTATTACGAGGTTAACCTCCGGTGGTTTACAGAGCTGCCTGTCCACAAAATCATCGTTTGTTGCATTTATTATCCATATTTCCGAATAAATTAAACCCAGTAATTGCCATATTAACGGGTATAACATTCGGAACTATTTCTTTACTCTATAGCAAAAGGGACTATATTTCCCGTATACCATGGTTTTGAGGCCGTATACCACAGGTTTGAATCCGTATACCACAGTTATGGTATCTGACAGGTTTTATACAATGGGTCGTGGTTTACTGAGTCCCCATACATTTTCAATGGGGACTTTTTATACGATGGATAATAAAGTAATGTGGAGGGGCAGTATACTGGAGGGGCAGTATGGGTGTGGGGTAGTATGGTGGAGGGTGAATATGGTAGAGGGGCAGTATGGTGGAGGGGCAGTATGGTGGAGGGGCAGTATGGTGGAGGGACAGTATGGTAAAGGGGTAGTATTGTAAAGGGGCAGTATGGTGGAAGGGCAGTTTGGTTGAGGGTTAGTATGGGTGTGGGTCAGTATGGGTGAGGGTCAGTATGGGTGAGGAGTAGTATGGTGGAGGGGCAGTATGGGTGTGGGGTAGTATGGTGGAGGGTGAATATGGTAGAGGGGCAGTATGGTGGAGGGGCAGTATGGTGGAGGGGCAGTATGGTGGAGGGGCAGTATGGTGGAGGGGCAGTATGGTGGAGGGACAGTATGGTAAAGGGGCAGTATTGTAAAGGGGCAGTATGGTGGAAGGGCAGTATGGTTGAGGGTCAGTATGGGTGTGGGTCAGTATGGGTGAGGGTCAGTATGGGTGAGGGGTAGTATGGTGGAGGGGCAGTATGATGGAGGGGCAGTATGGTAGAGGGGCAGTATTAAAATAGTTGATTATAGAATATATAAGAATTCTAAAAAATTTCACTCAGTAAAACCCATGCCACCTTCTTCAAATTAAAAAATATCATTGGTCACTGTCACCAGTTTTTAAAAAATTATGGAAAACTGTATTTTGTCATAGCATGTGTCGTAGCCCTTGTGCGGGAAACTAGACGGATTACCCAGACGGATTTTGAAAACGTCAGACGGAATAGTGACTAGTGGAAGTAGGTTTGTCCGTCCGTCAGTAAGACAACCGTCTGGATTTCAATTTTGTAGACGGACGGACAGTGACTTGGGACGGACGGATTTGTAGTAGTCGCCTGTGGAAGAGGCCTTTAAGACTGCACCATGGACATGTATATACGCCACTAGATAAGGCATCTACGAGACGGATAATAGGTCGAACTTGTAGACGCAAAATCCTACTGTTAGACGCGTTTCGCATACATATGTAAAGCGGTAAGTTTCATGCAGTGTTCTGACCTTTGGGAAATTCTTGCTTGTTCAAAATTTGTTTGAGAATCATTACTAAAATATTCGTGTTATAGATTTCAGAATACTTTTAAGAATCTTAGTCTTGACTTCGGGTATCCTTAGCTTTTGTCTTTTTTATCCTCGCAATCTGTTTCATACTCTCTTCCCTGTTTAAGTAAAAAAAATAAAACGAAATCACATATATCACAATCATTGGTGTTAATTATATTCTGATTTATAATGAACGTTTTCGGGTTAGTAAATTTTCCCGAGGAAGCAAAGTATGTATTCATCCTGTCCTCTGCTCCATATCTTGTCCTGCTTGCGTTGTTAGCGTCAATCTCATCTGGAAAATCTAGTTTTTCCTTATTTCTACCTTCCCAACAGTTCTTTAAACATCTCCAAAATCTCTTCGGATTACTTATATTATCATTTAGATTCTTTTGAATCTTTTCTGCAGTTGTTTTGGTGTGTAGCATTACAATACAAATACTAATTACTGAATTTTATTTCTAATGAAATATTTACCCGAATTATTTTTCTAACTATGTCCCTCAGAGCTGGCTAAGACCTTTTCTAGCAACAATGCCCTACATTAGAACAATATACTTTCATGCTAAGGTATTTCACTTATGAATCAAGTTTCTCTGCGGAGTTTAGGATTATGTTCTTGGAGCTATCAAACCCGTTGGAAAGCTAAGAAAAATTTAAAAACTGAAGTTTTGAGAAATATATATCCTTTAAAGCAGCTCTATCCAGTATTGAAAATTAAGTTTTGATTAAAAAGAATCAGACAAAAAATGACTACATTCTTATATTCATGGAATATTTTAGGCCTATATATTATAGATAGTGAACATTCTTGAAATCGACGATCGTTTCAAATGGGAAAACTTTGATACTACAGACTGGATCAAATCCATTTATGAATTAAATATTCACACCAAAAGAAGAGAATTAATGTTTTTTTCAGTGCGTTTTATTATTATAGTTCATTTCGATTTATTATCCTTAATGACCATAGATACATACATTTCAACCCATTCAAAAGCAAACATATAGTGTGGATGATAAAGTACGATAGAACCCGAGGTACACGCCGGGTACGGGGCGCAGGCCATTATTGCTCTGAATGGTTCCCTCTATATTAGATTTTGTTTATACCCCAAGTAAGGGTTTAAACAAGAAATTGTTTTTTTAGTAAATGCATGTTTCACCAGGGTATGTTTTTCAGATACACGTCTAATGGTAATACATTTTTCAGTCCTGACTGAAGGTATCAGTGTGAGGAAAAATACGAGGATAGACATTGTATGATTATAAGGATTGTAATGCGATGAGATGAAGGAGACAGTCAACAAGGTACATAAGGGCAAAATTAGTGTAATCTATTGAGTCTAATTTTGGCCTTCTATGGAAAGCGAATTCCAGAGCTTCGCTGCTCTATAGAAAGGACTGTTTCGGACTACCGCACTACGAGTAGAACTGGCTTCAAAAACATTTTTTCTGCAACTCTTGTTCTTCTGCTAGTTTGATCAATCCAGTCAACTTATATTTGAATTTTATAAATGAGGATGCCGAACTGTTTCCTTCGTCTCCTCCATAGCGGCAAAGAACTATAGTTCTTTAATATCGGTTCTAGGTTACATTGAATATGCAATTGGGCGTGTGTACATCTGAAGGCATAGCGAATAATATACATCTAGATAATCATATATTTGAATTGATAAGATCAGCCCCCATGTGTTGAACAATTGAGTTACAAAACATGTCTATTTACAAAATTGGGATTATCGCTATAAACTTTCATTTCATCATAAAACATTATACAGATTATATGTCTGCATCAAAAGTGTATATGAGATTAATTTGAGAGTTAATACTAATGAATTTTTCGATGTATTATTAACATCCCAGACCTATGTGTAATAATGTAGATCTAGATAATCAAATATTTGAATTAATAAGGTTAGTCCCCCAGGTATTGAACATTTGAGTAACATACTGTGTCTATTTACAATATTGGGATTATCGCTATCAACTTTTATTTTACCGTAAAATCATACTGATCATATGTTTGTATCAACATTTTATTTACTGATGAGTTTTTCGATAGATTATACAAATCTCAAATCTATAGCCTTCATTAAATCCTTATGACAATCACTGTTGATGCAGGTATGATGAATTGTCCCAACACATCCAAATCTAAATCATATCTTAATTAATTGTATGTGCAGATATGTTGCTCACACATATGCAGGATCATTTAAATGTCATTGTCTTTCATAAAGGAGCTTAACCCCTTCTTTTTACCCTTGAGCTTTCTATTTGGCGCCCTCTTGTTCAGCATATTCAATATTAAGTGTGTCATCATACATAATACGAATCTGAAAGAGAAGAATGTGAATAATGTATTTCTTGGATGTATAACTGTAACTGTCTGTAGATAATCAACAGTGACTTCACTGGATATCACATTCAATTTATACCGGGGGCAGTACCATATTGAACATGTAGTAGTAGTCTACATAAACTAGGAGCAAATGTTATTTCCATTCATAATGGAAGAGCGCGGTATACCAAAATCTCATCAAATAAATGCACAAGAATATCATAGGAAATTATTGATCAGTAAGCCATTTATATTTGAAAGTATCAAGAATGCTTCAATAAACCCAGAGAATGGATTTAATAGTTGTTCTCAAGTATCATCAACAGGAATATGTATTATGGTATAGACATCTAACATCTCAATTTGACTTGTACCTGGTCTAGCATACCACAGATCCCATTCAACTTGCAGTTGTGACTGAATTTTTGATTGAGGGTCTTGGTCAACTGCTCTTTTTCTCTAGGTCAGCTATGGCACTCAGTTCGCTCTCTAATAACCCCTTAGCGCTTGATGCACTTATGTTTGTTTGGCTTGAGGGTACTTCATTTGGAGTACTAATAGTGTCCTTGCTAGTCCTCTTACTAACATATTTTTCATCTGTTTTCCTTCTACTTCTAAGATATATTCGGCACTATTATCATGGTCCATTGATATGTGGTTCCTGTCCATTGTCCTGTCCATCGATGTGATTTCTGTTGATTTGCTTCACCACACCGCACACACATTCACAAGGTCACTCAGCTATGAAAGTTCTATTAAAAGGAACCAAGTCAGTAGTGGGGCAGGGATACGGGATACTGGGATACTGGCCCTCTGCTCATTTAACCAGGCCTTTATAGTTGGGACATTGATAGTGAAGCATTAGATTCTTTACAGCAAGCTGAAACCCTGTGTGAGCATTCCAACCCCTATCTAGATGACGTATATGAGCGTGTTTTCCCGCACTCAATAAAACCAGAGACAAGAGCAACATCGATGTTCAATGTAATCGCAGTGCTGACTTATAGTGAAACAGCCTCCAGCCGTTTTACAATTAACGAGAGTGCAACGAACGTTCACCTCATATCAGCGGTCCTTCAACGGAAAGTCTAACGAAATTTCGTTGAAGTGTTTCATAGATTTGTCCATGAGCAGGTCTCCTTTGGTTTAGTCGTTCAAAGCTTATTTTTTCTTAATGATGACTACGCAATTAGTAGTCAATCTGATGAAGTTTTCTACTGGGTGGCTAAACTAGCTACCTACCGATCGATAATCACAAATTGAATCAATCTTTGTACTTGATAATTAACTTGTTATCTATAAACACATATACAGGTCCACTGGACCTGTTTCATAATCAGTTCAACCTTTTGCTATTTCCTACAGCAGACCCTTAAGGGTAATTTCTGTTGCAATAAAAAATTATTGTTATTTTTGGAGAAACTTTCTTAGCGGAGGAGGGAATTTCTGCTACAGAAGAAAAGTGCCCATTCGTTGTAAGACCCTCCAGCTTTCGTTAAAAACTAAAGGGGGTACCATCTCGTAGAGGCCAAAGAGGTAGTAAAAACATCTGTTGATCAAGCACAAAGTCTTGGGGGGTTTAGACCAAATGCGTACAAAGGCGCACAGGGGGGTGGGGGGTGGGGTTTAAATGCTGGATTTTCCCTACGCATGCATACGCAATTTCAATGAAAATGTCTTGTATAAGTGTGTATGTGTGTTTATGTGCGTGTGTGGGTGTTTAGGTGTTTGGGTAGGTGTGTGTGTGTTTACATATCTATATACCAGGGACCTGTTTCAGTAGTTTCGTGACATGTCTAGATGGCGTCTGTGACACCATATGGACAGATCACAAGATTGCAGTCGATGGCACACGGAGTTTTACTCACTTCTAGTAGGAATTAAGCAATGACACTTTCACATGAAATGGGGATACATATAATCTATAATTGTTCCAAATATAAGGAAGATTGGCCACTTCGATCTTCGGATATTTGCTAGTCTTTTTCCGCTGTTGCTTGCACTGTTGGTGCCGCTGTTGATGTCTGTCTAGGCCTAATGTCACGAGACTACTGAAACAGGTCCCAGGAGTGCTGTTGGGTTGGCAGACAGCGAGATGGGTAAGTTGATTGGGGGGGGGGGGGGGGGGGGCAGGTTGCTAAGTAGGCTCCTGAGTCGTATTGCCCCTTCACCACGCAGCCCTTCAACCATACTGCCCCTCTACCATACTGCCCCTCAACCATACTGCTCTTAAATCATAGCGCCCCTCACCATAGTACCCCTCCACCATACTGACCCTCAACCATACTGCTCCTCAACCATACTTCCCCTCACCATAGTACCCATATGAGGGGTGGTATGGCTTGGGTCAGTATAGTTGAGAAGCAGTAACGTGAGGGCCAGTATGGTCTAGGGCCAGTATGTTTCAGGGCAGTGAGGTTGAGGGGCAGTATAATTAAAGGGCAGTATAGATTAAGGACAGTATAGTTGAGAGGCAGTATTGCTGAAGTACAGTATGGTGGTTGAGGGAAAGTATGGGTGAGGGGCGGTACAGCTGAGGGGCAGTATGGTTGAGGGGCAGTATGGATGAGGGGCAGTATGGGTGAGGGCAGTATGGTCGAGAGACAGTTTGGTAAAGGGAAAGTATGGTCGAGGGGCAGTATTGTAGAGGGGCAGTATGGTGGAGAGGCAGTGTGGTTGAGGGGCAGTATGGTAGATGGGCAGTAGGTGGAGGGGCAGTATGGTGGAGGGGCAGTGGCAGTATAGTGGAGGGGCAGTATGGTGGAGGGACAGTATAGTAGAGGGGCAGTAAGGTAGAGGGGCAGTATGGTGGAGAGACAGCATAGTAGAGGGGCAGTATGGTGGAGGGGCAGTATGGTGGAGAGACAACATTGTAGAGGGGCAGTATGGTGGAGGGGAAGTATGGTAAAATGGCAGATTGGTGGATGGCCAGTATGGTAGATGGCCAGTCGGTGGAGGGGCAGTGTGGTGGAGGGGCACTATGGTGGAAGGGCAGTGGCAGTATGGTGGAGGGGCAGTGGCAGTATGGTGGAGGGGCAGTATGGTGGAGGAACAGAATGATGGAGGGGCAATATGTGGAGGGGCAATACGGTTTAGGGCCAGTATGGTGGAGGGGCAGCTTGGTGGTGGGGCAGTATGGTGGAGGGGCAATATGATTCAGGAGCAATTTTGGTGAGGACTAGTATGGTTAAGGGGCAGTCTGGTCGAGGGGCAAAAGTGTATATATATGAGGGAACGTATGGTTGAGGGCAGTATAGTTGAGAAGCAGTACGGTTGTAAGACTGCTGTGAGACTGTTGTGAGATTGGGATTGATGTACTCTTGGTCTGAATGGTAAGGACTTAAGATTGATGGCCCCTCATAAAGGTAACCTTTCAATAAGATATATATTATGGTCGATCTTTTTAGCAAACGACATAACATTGCATGACTTTCTATGTCAGAACAGCATGTTCCATTTTTGTTTTTAAATTCCAGTTTCATCTGCGGTATGATTTCAACATGTACTTAGAGACAAGATTATATATCTATTTTGACATTTGGAAGTAACTATAAAAGGTTTAGTTTTTGAGTCAAGGAGGCATGAGCCTTGAAATTGGACTCCGAAGTCGAAATGTAAATTTTCATTTTAAATGTGTTGAACGCTCATGAAGCGGCTACTTGTTGTTGGTCATTATTTACGGTTCCTCGAATGGCCAATGGGGAGCACCACTAGCTCACGCTAAAGGAATATTTACAATTCAACAATTGTATCCAACTGAACCCATTTTCCAAAGCACTAAGATATCAGTATATAGGTAATATCCAGAACAATAACGGCAATGTCAGAAATATCAGTCAACACATTCAGGTACCTAGTTTTTTCGATGAAAATTCTACAAATCTCTTTTTCATGGGGGACAGCACCCAGAAATAAGAATCGTATTCACTGTTTTAAGATAATGCAGGATATAGTTACCTTTGTGAGCCAACTGGGAATTTTCAAATTATTGGACAAAACAATATAGTTCAAGACTTCCTACTACTGGAAATCTGAAAGATCTCCTCATTCCTAAGGTGCTTTTGGGTGCCTCTCAATTTTCAGATAGAATTACTTCCCCAAAATAGAGGGTAACCAATCTTGCGATTGGCCAGTTATAGCCTGAGGAGTTGTACGCAATTGAAACTTCTGATATAGGTGTCTCATTGCAAACGCCTGCTCCATCCTGCGCTGACCACCAAAGCCAGCGCTTGTGACATTATGCTAGCTCTGGTAGAGATAAACCTGCAGTCTCCTTGACCTACTAGCCGTAAGTGTTTGTCACTCTCCCTCCATATGTTTTGTGCCACTTGGATACCTAGAGAGTATGCTATTTCTTGCCTTGTATAAACGATGGATAGGAGACATGGTAATATAAAAGAATTATGATAATGAATAAAGATAGGCCTTTTGCTCACTTTAAAAAAAGAACAAGACACTGGTTCTCCGCACCCTACCAATGTCACACAGTTGGCATGTAGATAGTGAAGGGTTTTCCGTTTTTGCAGCAAGCTCAGAGTCTATGTAACCTCACCAACCTCTCTTACTTTAGGCAGCGTATCTGAGCATTTATACGTAATGGTAAAAATGAATAAAACCAAACCACTTACCCGGTGAAGAGTGCCTTTGAAGTAGTAATTCGTCGGACAACTCGCATGGCTCGTAGATGGTTCGACATGACGTCCTACACTCATTGGCCCATGACCTGATTGGATCTTACCTGCAGGAAATTAAAAAAAAAGACTATTAGAATTTTCAAAACCATACTAGGCCTGACTCATAATGTTTCCAAAAAGAATAAACATTGACCACTGATCGAACAAGTGATTCATTTATGAAGCTTCAGCATAACCTATTTTTTTTAGAACAATTCCTTACGATGAACTTTATTATACATTATTGGGATCGCTTTAACTTTGATCGAGCGATATACATGTACATCTCAGGTGACGTGCATTTAGGCAATGAAATTAGGCTTTCGAGAGACAAGTTCCAACTATTTTGAAATAACGAGACAGAGAATATTAATGGTTAAACGTGGACCGTCTTACAACAGAATACATGTATACACTGAATGAATTGGTTGCTGTTCAATAGAATAGCTAGGCAGGGGAATATCTTAAGAATTCTTTGAAAGCATGGAATCTGTCTGTGTACAAATGTTTAAAGCCACCATTTAAAGGCGCCCAAAAAGGCTGAATGATTGACTTGTGTTTCGTTGAATTAAAGGAAATATTGTTATAACGCAAATTAGATTAGTAAGTGAACATTGGAAACAAAGCGAAAATAGGGACAGAAGAAGAAACTCTGACATTTGAAATGCTGAAAGTCTACAGATCCCTTACCTAGAGTTATCTGTTTTGGATATACTGCTATAATATGAGATTTGGCCTTTAGAAGAAAGCGATTGTAATCGCTGTTGTAAGATATGGTCAAGTCGTTTATCTCGTTAGCTGGTAGAGTCACCTGCAAAAGAACAATTGATTCGTTGAACAAACGTTCAATGATTGCTAATCTCCGAACCTGTTAGATATCACACAGATAATGCATAATCTCAAATACTTCTGCATCTGAATAATTAATTCATAGAATTAAACGTTCGTCAAATATCCCCTTGTATACGATTATATCTTGCATAATTCCTTTGCATTTAGTTGGGTTGAAATATTATTGAACTTACTGATTCTTAAAGTTTAGTATATCAGAGATATGTGTGAAATCGGGGAGTCATGGCTAAAGCAAGGAAATGTAGAAATAAGCGTCCAGTTGGTATAGTAAGGAAGTGCTAGTAGTCTCATTGAAGATCTGCTCCGAAGGACTGATGTATTTATTTGGTCATAAGGTAGTAATAGTACTTTTGCCAGGAAGTGCACAGGAGATATCAGACCTATCGTACTCTGAGATATATGCAAATAAATACACCCAGAGACCAACACCATTCTTCCTGAGGGGCCATGGGTTGGTACACCATTTCCATTGGGTGACGAAACGGGTGTATATATATATATATATATATATATATATATATATATATATATATATATATATATATATATTGAGTTATCAAGAAAGTCTGTCGGTGGTTCCACTCACTGTGCTCTATATAGAAGGGTAGTAGATTTCATTCAGTGACCATGCTTTCACTCAGTGCTGGGTGGGTGGTGCCACATTGCATAATCTAAGCGGAAAAGTCCCTAGTCATTTCACGACCTGGGGGCTGTTGAATCAAGTTCGTTCGTTTCTTGTGCTGTGCTGGACGATACGACTACTCCAACGATAAACGACATGCCGGACGTTTTTTTAACATTCAGTGTTGTATGACAGAAGAGAAGATATTTTCTAAATGAAAGTATTTGTATACAACACCTTGTAAGAGGTTTGGATTACTCTTATTGCCAAAATATCTTCTGTTTGCAACACATTATTTTATACAACACTATGGTCCAAAGACAATTCTGGGAGACTTTTTTCTCGTTCGTAGTTTATTCAACAGTCCCCTGGCTCGTTTCCATTGACCGATCTTGGGTTAGCAGTGCCAAAAGTTCATCGGTGGTTCCTGACTGTAGATCGCTGACGGGAGATCGGCTAATGGAAACGGGTCTATACCCATGTGTAGCAGAGGCCCGACACTGTGTCTTATGGGGGCGTATTTCCTTGCGCCAATGGAATACCACCCCCGCATCCACCTTCTTATTGGCCTACCTGCTGGGCCGGATTTATCACCTCCCCCCCCCCCCCACCCCCCCCCCCCCCCACCGCTCTTCGTTTTCACGTTTCCCCGAGTCTTTGTCTTGTTCGTGCTATCGTTTGATCAACATATCTGTTTCTATTATCTCATCCCTGGAATTTTTGTCCCTAATGCAGCTATTCCACCAAAAAGGCCCCCAGCAGGTGGGTTCTTGCCCTCCAGCCGGCGTTTGCCACCGGGGCTGGCTGCCTGGCCGTCCATAAACCTCTAAACTCCCTGAGCTGTTCCACCAAATCGACCCCCCGGCGACCATCAGATGAACACAAGGTGCCCAGCGGGCGCCCCTGAGAGCCGGCCGGACCCGGCGCGGCGATACTCACGCAGCGGATTTGCTGCTGCGGTCTGGTGGACGTTGGTGCCATTAACACGCGCAAGCTGAGTTCTCTATTGATCCGATAGGCGGCACGGCAAGCAGCGATATACTGCGATGCTCTGAAGCTGCGAAAGCCGCGTATCGAGCGGAGCGGTGTGTCGCCGTGTTGGGATTAGTACGGGAACACTTTAAAGCTCGTCAATTTTGTGCTGGATTCTGCTTTAAACCGAACAATGAAGGTAAATAAAGATAAGGCTTGATGCTATGAATGTGTATATTCGAATATGGTGTTTATATTCTGCCCAAACTGCCGCAACTGTCCGAAATTTCGGTCTTCGCGTATCAGGATACCATCCGCGGGCCTGCCAGCTCAATATTGACGGTGTGTATCATAGTGTATGCGGGCGAGCAGTCAACACAGACCCGGGGAACAGCTCTTGGCGTGCTCTCAGCGTCAATCTTGGTGTAGCTCTTGGCACGCCGGCCGGCCTGCTGGGAGCTTAAAATCAAATGAATCAGTTTTCCTCCTGCAGGGCTTTGTGGGGGAAGTTGCACTCATAATGCCCAGCTGCCTAGCCGGCCTTCTCTGTGGTTCTCACATCTTGGTGGAACACCTCCAAATTGGGCTTTTGGCCCCAGCCGGCGGCCAGCGACCACCAACAAGTCAGCCGATATTGCCCGGCGACGGGGTTTGAGAGGCACGGGGAGAGGCCGGTGGCCAGCTGGGGCCAGACGTGAGGGGTCTATGGGCTGTCGTGAGCTGTTCCACCATTCAGATTATCACCGCTGCTGGGAGGTCTAGGCTGGTTATTGCCGCCGAATGCCAATAGGCGACCACAAGGAGCCTGGCCGGGCCCGACTGGGCCCTGCTGGGCCCTGCGCTGCGTTGGTGGAATAGCTGCATAAGGCTTAACACTGGGAACTGGTTCTCCACGCCCCTAAAAGTATTCCAGTCCATTCTCCATAGTCAAGCAACTCATTTTGGTCAAAGTTGTTGTTCTCCAACTCTTTTGAATGCTATGTAATATTTATTCGGCTGTCCCTCTCTCTCCTAGTTCCCTTCAAATGCCGTCACAGTTTTTACCCGTTTAGTACAACTATTTTCTAAAAATTACTTTGTTCGTATAATCATCTTTGACCATGCGTTCATGCGTAGAGTTCATCTTTTACGTGGCATTGATGGCTGATTCTGTTAACTGTATATGTTGGCCATTGTTGTAGTCTGCTTGCTTCGTTACTGCGTGGGTGTCTGTAGATGCAATCTAGTATGTAAATGCTCACATCGTCTTAGTGTTCCTTCCAGATTTTTAATACAATTATTTGCTCTTGTCTTCATCTTGGTAGTCCATTCTGGCTCTTACCTTAGAGACCTTTATTATTTAGGTCTCTTCGAGCCTTTTACCAGCTTTTGTTTGTGTATTTGTTTTGTTGTTATTGGTCTTGCCATAATGTCGTAGTTGTTTTCTATGACATCCCCTATTTTCGTGTTTTATCCTACCCCTAATATAAAATCCCATAGGCTTAGCATTGAGTTTCTGTATGCCACGCTGACTGGCATACGGAGTTTTATATGCCACTAGTGGCATACAGAATTGTTAAAAGTAATATTCCAAAATCGAGGAGACGGAGTAGGATAAAATCAAAACCTGATTCGTTTTAATCTTAGCTACCGTATGCCACTCCTGGAGTTCTGGCTCCGGACTTCAATCGGCTTCACCTCGTGAAATCACAATGCCCAACTCCAGTCGTGGCATACGGTGGCCAAAATTAAAACTCATCCAGACAATTATATGAATGAAAGAGTTTTTAGAAAATATTGTCAAATAATGGATGTAAAGACCCCCAGATCAAGGTAAAGTGTATGTCTCCTTTACTAAACAAAACAGATCTCAAAGTTCATTTGTTTGATTAGTTTCAATAACTTTTAATCAAAGGACCCTTCATGCTTATTATAACTATATCTAAGACTTAACTTTTAGTAACCATAACAAGCATAGGTATATAGAATGATTGACTCACCGGGAATTCCACTTCTATTTCATCGTATTCTCCCTTCACATAGCATACAATTGTCGATACATTTCCGGAAGGCTTCAGGTTGATGTAGAAGGTGGCATTATTTTTACAGTCACCGTTGGACACCAGTCCCTGCACCTTATTGTTATGGTCATAGGTAAATTCTAAATCCACGCTCAGAAGATTTTGCTCTCCCATGTTGGTAAATCTCGAGATCTTCTGATAACCGTTTCCAGTGAAGGCTGCTCCATTCGGTCTCTCGATCTCCACATTATGATTTTCAACATCTATCATTTTGCTGAAGTCACAGGTTGGAGTAATTTCTGTATAGTTGGCACAATAGGTGGTGTCAGGCGAGTTACAGTATAGGCTTTTACATGTCTTAGTTTTGGTGGACATAATACAAAAAGGACGGTCGACGTTCTGAGGCCAGTCGCAGTATTGCCCTTTCTCGTTAAAGGAGAGCCCGGTTGGGCAACTCATATCAACATATATCTTATTGGCACATTGTAAAAATTTGTCGCAAATATTGGAATGCATCTTATAATGTCCATTCTCACAGGTACCTGAAATTATAAGATCCATTTCTAGTTATCGATAATATAAAACATTGTGGAAGCGCAGTCGAAATGAATCAAAGTTATTCATAGATTCCTGTAATATGCAAACGCTGCAATAGGAATTGGTTATCAATGCATTTTCAAGTCATTGCACAGGAAAGACATCTCTGTAATCATTGATTATCTGCAATTTTGATTAATTCAATTACATATTCAAACAGTTTTTATGATAATGTGCTACAAGAAGAGGTGTACATCTTGTATACAATGAATCATGTTATTGACTCTTACTTTTTGTGATAGTTACATTCTGTGGAGGTGTGTAGATTACTTTTCCATCTATAATATAAAAAGACAAGTAGATGTATAAAGAAAGAAGTTCTGTTATTGATAGTCAGTGTGTAAGTTTATCATACAATCTTTAGAGGCTAAATTATTCAAATATATGTAACATCCCACCTGCCTGACCAACAGTCACCTGATAATAGAGCCTATTGAAAAACAAATATATATATATATTTGTTTTTCAATAGGCTCTATTATCAGGTGACTGGTCCTTTCTATATAGAAAGGACCTTTTCTTGGGACATGACTCAACCTCACCCAAACGGCCGTCAAACGTCCACCAAACGGGGCCGTGTACAGGCTGACGTGCGCCGCCCGTGTGAGCTAAAATAACCGGTGCGGTGGAGCACGTCGGTCCTACACATCCACCAGCGGTGGCCATACGACCAAGAACCGGCCATGAACCAGCGGTTTCACCAAGGGGTCGTTTTATTTTCAACTCTTTGGTGAGGAGAACCCCCATGAAAGAATTAACAATACATATTTGAAACTGTTACTAAAAATATATATTGTTCACTCATATCTACAAATGAAATAATTGCAATATGTAAGGCATTTCATGTGGATTTGTTCCAGAATTTTAAAAAGAATGACCACTGGAAATATAAGAAATAAACGAGATATAAAAAATAAAAGCTCATATATATGAATATAATTTTTTACCCAATTATCTATTCACAATCATTCACTGCGGATCTCTCTTTTTCGTTGGTTTCTTTATCCTGTCAACTTAAGTCGAGTTAAGATTGCCGAGACCAACGACTTAACCCGGCGTTTACACTAGACGATTCTTGCCGGCGATTCTGGCATTTTGCAGTTCCTGATGACTTTCAGCAGGAAAAGGATAGAAATCGTCTAATGTAAACGCCAAGCGCGTGGCGACTGTAGATCGTCTGGTTACATCTGATTACGCAATACGGCACCACCTTACGACTATCAAGGCGGATGCCCATCTACCGATTTCGGGTTGAACGATTAGTTCCTAAATCGTATAGGAGTCGGTGAACTTGTCGCAGGCAAATTACGTACCCCTCGCTCGACCCGCGGCCCTGGAGGAGAGGGGGTGGAGGGTATTAGTCCTAAGAAAATCGATTATGCACCCTGCCGACTGAGTAAGGATTTGGGAACAGTGACCTCAAGCGTTGGTCTTTGAGTCTACACCAAACGACTGAAATACGATTTCTAACCGACAGAGTGCCACCGATAAAAGATACTGCCCCTCAACCATACTGCCCTTACACAATACTGCCCCTCAACATAGTAAGGCGGTATTCCACCAACGAGACGAAAACGTCGTTCAGCGTTCGTACAACGTTTGCTGGAAAATCCCACGAAATCCCGTGCGATGATTCTTTTTGTCTGGCTGGTGGAGCAGGTCCTAACCCCGCGCGATGGTCATCTGGGCGACGTCTGCCAGGGTTGTTGGGTTCGCATGGGCGTCGATTGGGGGTTTCTAGGCGATGCACCGTGCGTCGCCTCAGGGTTGCTGGAGGGTCGTGTAGGTTTGCTGGCAAGTCGGTTGAAATGCGCTTCCACCAACCAGATATTTTCAGGCGATATCCCAACCGATACTCCAATAAACCTCCAAGAGACAGAATTTGCCCATCTGGCGAAAAACTGATCGATTAGAATTTTATTGGCTGGAATTGAGCTTCTGGTCGATGCATTTGAAGACTACGACACCCGCCCGCGGGTTCTGCCGGGAGTTGCGGCGAGGGAACGCTGCCAACATAGTGTGAGCGATACTGGCGATACCCGAAGCCGCGAATGGACATCGTAAATTCCGACACTTTCGGCAGAATTCTAGCACCATAGCGTGCCATATACATTCATAACATCAATCCTTATCTTTATTTACCTTCATTGTTCAATTAAATGTGTAATTCCTCGGTTATTTGACGTTTTCTGACCGTTCCTGTACAAAACCCAACACGCCGACACACTGCTCCGCTCGATACGCGGCTTTCGCGGGTACAGAGCGTCGTAGTGTATCGCCGCACGCCACGCCGCCTATCGGGGAACTCGATTACTACGTAAAAATGCGGCTAACGTCCACCAGTCGGCGCCAGGGATGGGGCGTCGGCTAGGATCTGCTGGAACTTCGAACCCACCCGACGCTCATATGGCGTCTAAATGAACGTCTGTTGGGGGTTTCGGTGGAGCAGTGACACATTTTGAGGCCATTTTTCCAGACGTTTCAACCGACGTCGGCTGAAAGGTCGGCTGGAACGTCTGTTGACGTTAAAAAAGTGGTTGTTTGGTGGAATACCGCCTGTACCCCTCCACCATACTGCCCCTCCACCATACTTCCCCTTCACCATACTGCCCCTCTACCATACTGTCCCTCTACCATACTGCCCTTCCACCATACTGTCCTTCCACCACACTGTCCTTCTACCATACTGCCCTTCCACTATACTGCCCCTCTACCATACTGTCCCTCTACCATACTGCCCCTCTACTATATATGGTCAATTCTCCCAGATCGTGATCGATGGCCCACGTACGGTGACCTATAATTCAAAGGGTCGTTTTCATATCTTTAAAACATTTTATGATATCAGAAATGATATTAGTGTCTGTAGAAATGACAGATCTGCCAGGGGAACCCCACTTTCATGTACCTATATCGATAAAAAAAATTGATATACCCCTAAAATAGGCATTTTTTAGCTCAAATTCATAGGTGAAACCTATATAACCAGATTTTGAAGACCTCTTATAAATTTGTAACTATATATGTTTATCTATTCTGAATGTGGGATACCCACAAATGTGTTGCAGAACATATAAATTATAATAAATGTTGAGATGGGGAAATCTATATATAGTCTAGGTGTAAAAAATCAGTGGTGAAGGGTATGTCACCGTACATGGGCAAGCCACTTTAAAAGGTACAAAAATTATAGAAAAGGACTTTTTTGGGTACTTTTTAATCCTTCAAGTAAAAGAGGTATGTATAAAGGTTTCATAAGATCTGGAGTGTATAAAGTAATCCTTCCATCAAATATACCACAGCTAAATGAACATGGGTGGTGAACTTTATTTGGTCACCGTACATGGGCAGAACTTATTAGGTTTTGCTTATGTAAGGAAGAAGATTTACAATATTATTGAATAATATTTTATACATAAATAGAGTATAATGGAACCATTAACATCTGCAATTTGCAAGGACTTCAGGCATGTTAATGCCAAGAAATATACATGTATTTTTAGGTATGTCACCGTACATGGGCCCGTCACTCTGATTTATTCAATATAATTAGAGTTTCATTTTCTGAAAATGAAAATCTGATTCTGCTTATAAATAACAATCAATATTTCCCCTAAGGCCTTGTGAAACCCACTTGCCCATGTACGGTGACATAGGACTTATAAGGTTAAATTCATTCAGCTAAAAAATAATTTCCAATAAAGATTAGTGTTCCCAACTTTTACACATGCCTAATATTGTCTTCTACTGTATATTTCCACATTTTTATAAAGATCTAACTAGTTTGAATTTTTGGTCACCGTACGTGGGCATCGATCACGATCTGGGAGAATTGACCATATATATATATATATATATGTATATATATATATATATATGTATATATATGTATATATATATATGTATATATATGTATATATATATGTATATATATATATATATGTATATAAATTACTTGTCTTCCTGTCCATAATTATTCTCTGCCTGTGACTGTTGGAAGTTTAATGAATATCCAGACGACCTACGAAAACCTACGACCCATAGGCCTAATGTTCTCCGTAGACCCAGTCGACTTACAACTCACAATTTCTAGATGTTTATGGCAGTCACCACAATCAAACACTACGGGGGTTTTGCCGGGACTGCTGCGGCAGATTTTTTGACAGTCAGAAATTCTGTACCGGCAGTCCCGGCAACCTCCTGGTAGTCAAGTCCAGTTAAGATTCACAACCAAGTCGAGATACGACTCCTATTTGCATGAAACCCCTATGTCGGTCGCCTCCTCAGATTTAATTGCTTCAAAATTTTTGAAATGTTTTAATTGAACTCTGTTGTGTCTGGCGGGTTTCTGCCCTGTTTTTGATATTTTCCGCCATTCACGTCTTCGTCTCAATTATTCTATCACAATAATTATCGTATTACTTATTGATTATTGTTGTACTAATATTATATTACTATATAACTACGTTTATATAAATTATCAACCAATATCCTTCACAGGTTTATTCACTGCGGTACATCATTTGTTGTTTTGCGTCACTCATACTTTCCAGGTTACCCGGTTACCTGATGCGGTAACCGGAGGTTTCTTGGTGACCCTAATTTGGTTTAAACAACATTCCGCTCTTAACTGCTCACCTGAGCAGTCTAGTTTTAATCTTACTTCGATATATAATTAGTTATTTTAATCTTAGGCTTGTATACCTTGATGTGTAGGACTGGGGTTTGTCCCAATGTATTATTGAATAAACCCTGTTTTTGATATTTTCCGCCATTCACGTCTTCGTCTCAATTATTCTATCACAATAATTATCGTATTACTTATTGATTATTGTTGTACTAATATCATATATATATAAATATATATATATATATATATATATATATATATATATATATATACATATATATGTGCGTGTGTGTGTGTGTGTGTGTGTGTGTGTGTGTGTGTGTGTGTGTGTGTGTGTGTGTGTGTGTGTGTGTGTGTGTGTGTGTGTGTATGCATATATATATATAGCAGTTACATGCATGGCATTATCATCCCCTTTTATCGGACACCAATCGTGAAGCCTCTACGGTAAAGAGATCATGATCAATTTTGTCGGAAGCCTGCGATACGGCCATTCTGCCGGAAACGTGTCGAAGTGTGTTGTGAGAAACCCGTCTTAAACACCGATGCATGGATGTCAGTCATTAACATAAAGGCAGCATACATGTACATATCTAACCAGGTTAAACCTGCACCCACCGCATGTGTTCGGATATACTATGCGTCAACTCCAATATTATATTGGAAAGCCGTACCTATAGTAACCCCACTAGTCGGATTATCAGAAACTAGTGATAGGCACTTCAAATGGTCGCGCGAGGGGGAGGTGTAAAGTCTGCTGCTACACTGATAGTTTTTGGCAGGTCCGACTCATGGTCGCACAACGTGACCCGTGCGACTTTTCAATTTTGAGGAACTTTCCCTTTGGGGATCTTCATGCTCTTAGCATTGTTAACCATTGATCCAGGGTATCCACTTGCGAAATCAGAATTAAAAAATATTGATTTCCCGCAAAATGGCAACAGGTCAAAGTCAAGGCTTATGTTTGACCATAGAAAATTCCATGAAGGACTTTTCAAATTCTTTCAAGATCATGTCAAACGCATTTTTCAGGTCAAGAAGGTGCTAGTAGCAAAGTTTCATGTGAATTACCCTTTGCCCACCCCTTCATTTTACTTGCCCCAAATTAGTTATGTTGGAAAGTTTTCACTCAAGTGAGGTGAGGTGTGTGTGACCACTCACACTCACTACTGCACCAGTGGCCGCGCTACATAACCTGTGCGACTTTTTAATTTTGAGGAACTTTCCCTTTGAGTATCTTTATGATCTTTACCCTGTTGGATAGCCATTGATCCAGGGTATCTGCTTGCGAAATCAGAATTAAAAAATATTGATTTTCTGCAAAATGACAATAGGTCAAAATGAGGTAAAAGAAAAGTATTGTTTGGTACAAAAAGGTCATTGTAAGGTCCTATATAGGTCATCTGGGGGTCTGTATATCGGTGAACTGTTACAATCTTTAAAGGAAATTATGTGCACAGAAAATTTCATGTCAAAATGACTAATATTAAATGAGTTATGTCAAATCAAACTTAATAGTCTCAACGGGTGAAGGCCTGTTACATGCCAAAAATTGTCCTTAGATTTGGTCATTGCATTGCAGAAATTTTTGTCAGATTTGCCTCACAAAAACTTGAATATCTTCGTAACCAGTAGTGATACAGACAAAAATCAAAAAGATTATCAAATCATTCAATGAGGCCCAAATGGCTACTAGGTTAGTTATGTAATTAAACCTGTTTTAAAATTTCACGAAAGTGCCTACTAGTGAGGGCTAATGTGAATCCGCTGAAACAGCAGATACCCATGTTTGAAAATAAACTTCTGATATGGACACAGGGCCTCGTGACTATGATTATATGTATTTAAGCCTCATCCTCCAAACTCTACATATAAATCAAGACTCTCTTAGATTGATAGTGAACGTCAAGTCATTTTTAGAAATTCATGAATATTTATAACTCTTACCGCATGACTCATCGCTTTCAACACAGGTGAGTTTTTTCGTGTCCCAAATAGTTTTCACTCCACATGACATCTTTTGAGCAGTGTATTTCCAAGAACCAGCACCTCCTGTGCGTATACATTGAAAATATGTGCACGGGTCATCTTCGTTTTTCAGGTATCCAATGCTAGCAGTGCTACCATACTCACACCCTCTGCAGAGGCCTGTGAAAAAACACAAAGACACACGAGGATGAGGCCAGGTGAGTTATTATCAAATCTTTTACTTCTTTTATATCTAAATTGGGATCCAGCGTTGAAACTCTAATGAATCCCTGACAGCACTACCGCAATTCGATTAAAATGTTTTGTGATCTTATAGGCGGGGTGTTTCTTAGATGTTTTATCATTGCTTTTCTCAAGTAATATTGGTAAAATAAAAAACGTTTGCTGACTATCCAACGTTACTGAGTGTCTTAAATTTGGATTCGAGATAATGTATTTGGGACGATGAAGAACAGGTGGTTTTGAAATAACAGGCAATAAACTGCAAAACAGGATTAAATGTGACCAGTCATCACACCATTATGATTTAATTTGTTTTCAAGACATAAGTTGTTAGGATTAACTGGATAACTAGGATTCCATTGTAAGACACGTCAAATATACTTCTTTATCAGGGCAGAAGATATAATCTAATTTAGCATTAAGTAGGCCTACAAATTGATTCACTTGAGGATTCAGACCATCTTAATAAAATACCTCGATAGTTCCTGGATAAGAACTAGGTCGGTGACATTGTGTGTCACAAATCATGTTAACCCTTTTGATATGATTATTTCCAAGTGCTGTAGAATACAAAGCTGATTTTAGAAATGGGGGTCAGTGTGCTGGCTTTTGATTTAGAGACCAGTGTTTTGATAATATCCCAATAGAATATATGGAAAATCTAAAACGTTGCTTATAGATAGTAGAGCCCATGTCATCTTCTCGAAGCCTTCAGAGGATATAGTAAGTGTGCCTTACTACACATTTATGTAATGAAACGTTACCACACTTGTTTTTGAAAGAATGGAGGAAACCCATATTTTTCAGTTTGTTTCCTATGTAAACCAAGTATGTGTAAATCAATCTGTTTTTATTATTTATTGGGTTTGGGTAAAATGGACAAAACGGTAAACGATGCATTACCTGATCATTTGGTATTAGGTTGAATCAGAATGATCTAATTTTCACTGATGGTTAACAATATTCTAACATCACCAGGCGGCGCCAAAGTTAATTGTAAGATACGCCTTTAAAGAGGAAGGCTTACAAGCAAATGTTTTCCGACCCATATCATTTCATCAAAAAAAATGCAATAATAAGAGAATGGAAAAATGTAACAGAGGGGCTTACAAGCAGCATTTTGGCAGTTAGGGTCTGACAGGGTACATCTGACTTCTGCATCGCAATCTGGAAGCAAGGATAATGACAAATATTATTACTATTATATACCTATGCAGGTAAGTCACACAGATTCCAGCCTCTGCCACGGTATAGATATTATTATCATACTACACAGTATGATAAATACACACATCCTCTAAATACGCAATTAATGCAAGAGAGTATAGCAGGGTATAGAACGAATGATAACATAGATAAACGCGAAATATAACAGGAAAAAATACGTAAGCAATTATGATAAAATGCTACCAAGACAAATTAAGAAAACCAAACTATGAATTCACTACTTGCAAACAAGCATGTCGCTGCGACCGAGTGTAAGAACGGGTAGCCCTGGTCACATATAACTAGCCCCTGCTTGCCGAAAACCAGCTGTATAGACCCTCTTCACACTGGCGCCATACTGTTATGGCCGCCTAAATAGATCGAACGAATAACGAGGCGGGCCCTCTCCACTCAGTCCAGAGTATTGATAAAAACCTAGTGTTTTTCTAACCTGAAAGATGGAAATAGCTCTCACGTGATAGATAAATGATTGGCCGATTTTTATAAACAATACATTGTTAGAAATCTGAGACTTGGGCCTATCCGCGGATATATAGATAAAATACCTGTGATATGAATAAGATTTCCTGTCAGAGATTAAACATCGGAATTGTTTATGTAAAAAACACTAAAACATTTTACCTTCCTGTTTTCACAGTGATTTAATGAAAAATCTATTGCGATGACCTATAGAAATAAACATCCTATCTTATTATGCATTTCAAGACAATTAAAATGATACCAATATTACCAGGTTGTGATAGATATTTCCAGAGCTAATGGAATAATGATGCATCAGTTAATTGTCAGGAAATTTGGGAATTTGTCAGCAAAAATTTAAGTTTTGAAAAATGTCAGGGAAATTAGCTGTTGTCGGGAAAATTTAGAATATCTAGGTCTAATCATAAAGAAATCTCCATCTCTGACACTCTTGAGCATTGTGTATATTTAAGAAAATTAGTTAGATTTGTACTAGTTGTATTCTTGGCCCAGCAAGTAATACTGACTCTAATATAGTAGGTCATCACAATATTTGATGCTCCATTATCTCAGGAAATATTTATCACAGACTGGCAATATAGGTATCATTTTGATCATCTTCAAGTACCTAAGAAGATAGAATGGTAATATCTATAGGTCATAGTGATAGATTTTTCATGAAATCAGTGTAAAGACAGGAAGGTAACATGTTTTAGTATTTTTTTACCTAAAACAATACAGATTTTCCATCTATGACAGGAATTCTTACCCATAACACAGGTATATCATAAATAGTACCAACAAATATACAATCTAAAAAGCTAGCTGCAGTGTATAGGCATGGACGGAAATGCCACCTAGCAAGTAGAAGAAGAGAAAAGACTTACCAAATTCACATTGATTTCCGGCATTATTCTCCAAGCATTTACACACATAATGGATTCCTTCCTTGGTACATGTTCCACCATTTTTGCATGAAGGATTACATGTTGTACTTTGGACTGGAAAGGAAGATAAGAAAGGATTCTTTGAAAAATTGAGATCTTTGTACAGAAGGGCAGATGCAGCATATATTCTTCCTTGGCTCTTTGCAGACAATATCATGAGCAGATGTTCACACCATTTCACTCATCCTCTATGCTCACAAAGGTTGTGGTATTCTGTTACTCCTCTAGTAAGGTTTCAGAGGAAATGGTTTTGAAAGAAACATAGTATTATTGTTAACAATTGAAAATGTTCAACTTCCCAGAGTTTCAGCTAGATTTAGCCACTAATGAAAAGCACAAATGACCATGCTTACATACATTTAGAAAGTGTTAATCAGTATTGTATAATTAAACCTGGGGGCCGTTTCACTAGAAGTGATAAGTCTCATGACCTATAAGCATTCCAAGTTTGAAGAAGATTGGACGTTCCGATCTGCAGATACTTGAAAAAACGCGTTCAGAGTCTGTAATCTATCGATTTCCTATAGAGGGCTTACCAATTGAATAGGTTGACAGGCCGTAGTGGACGTGGAATCCCCCCCCCCCCTTCCCGTGGGAATTAAGCCATGAGACTTTCACACGATTTAGGGAACCATATAAGCTATAAACGTCCCGAATATGAAAACGATCGGCCGCACCGATACGTGGATATTACCAAAACGGGTCCCTATTCACTCTGTGGTATATGCACAGCATAGCGAGACCCTGTGCTCACTAAGTGGACTATGCTATAAAATATGCCAACAGTGATAGTTGGTCCCACCTCAATAGCGAGAGCACTGATGAAGCGCGGATTTGGGCTTGACACTGTTGGTGTCGCTGTTGCTGGCATTGTTGCGATCCTACCTCTCGCTTTGACCCCTCTACTAGTAAAACGGCTCCCTGTATTACATTGAAATATTGTGTTACAGGGCAGACTCACTAAACTATTTAACACAATTGTGTCACCGTTTTCCCCTCTAAACCCATGTAGACAATTGTTCTTTATTTTATCTTGAAATATGGATATAAAAGGCAGACTCACTAGATTTAAATTTTCCAACACAGCTGCATCACCTTTCCTCCCTTTGAACCCATGTAGACAATTTATTGTTTAGTCATTCATGCAATCCCCATAGGTCTGATATGTTTGCAGGTGCTGAGGGAGCACATAAACTGATCTTGTTATGTAAAGAAGGAATCAGTAATGGAAAAACCATAGATGCAGCATCATTGATAGACTTCAGAATATTATTGTCTTTTCTAGATGTCAGCTGAATTTGGCCACTAATGTAAAGTGCAGATGGCTATGATCAGATAGGAAAGTATTTTTTGAAAGATTCCATTTCACTAAACTATTACAATTAATTTGATAAGGAATTAGTGTGAATTCCATTGAAGAAACCTGTATTACATGTATATTGAGATCAGAAATGCAGATTCAGAATATTTTCTTCCTTGCCTCTTTGCAGACAATTTCATGTGCATCATTTCACACCATTTCACTAATCGTCTATGTTCAAAGAAGTGATTGGTGTACTGTTACTTCTCTAGTAAGGTGTAAGAGCGAATAATTTTGAGGGGAAAAAAACATAGTATCATTTATAAACAATGGAATGTGTACATCTTTCCAGGGTTTCAGCTAGATTTGGCCACAGATGATCATACTGAATTGAAAGATGATGGAACACTACATTTCAACGTAACTCACCCCCCCCCCCCCCCCCCCCCCGTAAGATTCTAGATAGACAATGAAGCTGCATTGCTATGCTCTCCTCCAAAACAATAGGAGACATATTTTATTCAATTCAAAGGTGGTTATAACTTGTGAGATCATAACAATGTTATTTGAGGTCCAACTTGTAATTTTTCAATCTTCCATCTTTCAATTGATGTCCATATAAATGTTTATATTCCCAAGATGGACAACACAGGAGACAACCCATACTTGCAGAACAATGAGATGTACAATAATCTATAACTCACTCATCACATTATCCATCTCATTTTCTCCCCTCTACGAGATGTGTCTGAATACAACCGTGTTATTACTATATGTACTTTGGAAAAACTAACCAGGGAGCTGTTTCAAAACGTGGGTTAAGTCTATGGTTTTGAAACAGCTCCCAGGATTGTACCTGTGACAACAGAGGGCCCAGGTGGAAGAATGACAATTTGCCGCACACGGTTGAAATGTAAAATACATTTCTTGAATAAAAACATGATAGAAAAACAAAACTTCTGATAGAACATATGTTGTGACAAGAAGAAACCTATGTTAGACCTATGTTCTTTATTTTTCCAGGAGTGAGAATTTCCAATGAAATGATTCAAAATGTCTGTTTCTTCACCAACTGCCATCTATTTGGAATTAGAATTATCTCTCCCTCATAAAATCATCGAAGAGAATTCCAATGTTAAAATAAGGTTAAGAGAATAATATAAAGTAGAACCCCACATAAAGGGACACCTTCCATGCCGGGCCAAAGATGACCCCTGACACTGGGTTTTCAATTTTCCAATGATTGTACAGTATACAATGTCTATTGTACGTTTATGAATAAACAAACAATGATTATTATATGGTAGCTGTGTTAAATAAATGATTGGGAGCAATTGCATCTAAAAATTTAAAAGATCACCACAAATCTAGTAAAAAGAAAATTAAGATAATCCACAGTGTTGTTCCCACACTGCCCTGCCGTATTTGATAAGGTGTCCCTCTGAAGAATCCATTTACACTCGATTGAATGGCTTTTCATACCGAAAGAATTGTTCATTTACACAGGGTATCTGCTTACGCTGGGTTAAAATAAACATCTAATAGAGGGAAAAACATCCATTCCAAGCAAAACTGTCCATTAACATTGGGTTATTGCTGATGCAGGGCTCTACTGTATCTATTGGATTTAATTTACTCAACTCACCTTCTTCACAATCATCTCCTGTGTATCCAGATGGACAAGTACAAGTGTAACTGTTACCTCCATTGAAACATGTCCCTCCATTCTTGCAGGGTATAGAAGAGCATTTATTGATATCTAAAAAGGTGAAGAAGAAAACATCCTTCAACACACATTTAGAAATTGTCAATCAGTGTTGTATTTTTGACAGTTGTGTCACCATTTTCCCTTCTGAGCCCATGTAGAAAATCTTGTATATATCCATTCCTATAAGTCTTATATGCATACCGAAGCTGAGGGAGCACACATACTGATCTTATTAGGCAAAAGAGGAATCAATAGTGGAAAATCATTGGTAACCAATAGAATATTTTTCGTCTTTCCAAGATTTCAGCTGGATTTGGCCTCTGATATGAACTACAGATGATTGTAATTAGATCAGAGCTACGATGGAAGAAGATGATGGAGCATTGCAGTTTAGTTAAACATATTTTTCATGGTGTCTTTCCCCAACAAGATAGATTTTTCATGGACATTGAAGTTCTCCTCCACTACAATGTTAGAACCCCTCATAAGGGGACACCCTCCATTCTGGGCCAAAGTGGCCACTTATGTGGGGTGACCCCTGACACAGGGTTTTCAATTTTCCAATGGTTGTACAGCACACAATATCTATTATACCTATATAAAGTAGACAAACAATGATTGACATATGGTAGCTGTATTAAGTGACTAATTTAGAGCAATTACATCTAGAAAATAGAAAAGTTCAATACAAAATGAATACAAGGAAAATTTAGATGATCCAGGGTGTTGTCCCCACACTGCCCTGTCATATTTAATAAGCTGTCCCTCCAAAGTGTACGTTTACATGGTGTTAAATGGCTTTTCAAACCAAAATAACTGTCTGTTAATGCAAGGTGTCTACCTACAGGGGGTTAAAATAAACATCTAATAGAGGGGAAAATTCTGTTCCAAGCAAAACTGTCTATATCATAGGGTTCTACTGTATCAATTGAATTGAATTTATTCAACTCACCTTCTTCACAATTATTTCCTGTGTATCCAGATGGACAAGTACAAGTGTACCTATTTACACTATCATGACATGTCCCTCCATTCCTGCAGGGTTTATGAGAGCATTCATTGATACCTAAAATAGTGAAACAAAAAATGATCAGATAGGAAAGTATTTTTTGAAAGATTCCATTTCACTAAACTATTACAATTAATTTGATAAGGAATTAGTGTGAATTCCATTGAAGAAACCTGTATTACATGTATATTGAGATCAGAAATGCAGATTCAGAATATTTTCTTCCTTGCCTCTTTGCAGACAATTTCATGTGCATCATTTCACACCATTTCACTAATCGTCTATGTTCAAAGAAGTGATTGGTGTACTGTTACTTCTCTAGTAAGGTGTGAGAGCGAATAATTTTGAGAAAAAAAACACCATAGTATCGTCTATAAACAATGGAATGTGTACATCTTTCCAGGATTTCAGCTAGATTTGGCCACAGATGATCATACTGAATTGAAAGATGATGGAACACTACATTTCAACGTAACTCACCCCCCCCCCCCCCCCGTAAGATTCTAGATAGACAATGAAGCTGCATTGCTATGCTCTCCTCCAAAACAATAGGAGACATATTTTATTCAATTCAAAGGTGGTTATAACTTGTGAGATCATAACAATGTTATTTGAGGTCCAACTTGTAATTTTTCAATCTTCCATCTTTCAATTGATGTCCATATAAATGTTTATATTCCCAAGATGGACAACACAGGAGACAACCCATACTTGCAGAACAATGAGATGTACAATAATCTATAACTCACTCATCACATTATCCATCTCATTTTCTCCCCTCTACGAGATGTGTCTGAATACAACCGTGTTATTACTATATGTACTTTGGAAAAACTAACCAGGGAGCTGTTTCAAAACATGGGTTAAGTCTATGGTTTTGAAACAGCTCCCAGGATTGTACCTGTGACAACAGAGGGCCCAGGTGGAAGAATGACAATTTGCCGCACACGGTTGAAATGTAAAATACATTTCTTGAATAAAAACATGATAGAAAAACAAAACTTCTGATAGAACATATGTTGTGACAAGAAGAAACCTATGTTAGACCTATGTTCTTTATTTTTCCAGGAGTGAGAATTTCCAATGAAATGATTCAAAATGTCTGTTTCTTCACCAACTGCCATCTATTTGGAATTAGAATTATCTCTTCCTCATAAAATCATCGAAGAGAATTCCAATGTTAAAATAAGGTTAAGAGAATAATATAAAGTAGAACCCCACATAAAGGGACACCTTCCATGCCAGGCCAAAGATGACCCCTGACACTGGGTTTTCAATTTTCCAATGATTGTACAGTATACAATGTCTATTGTACGTTTATGAATAAACAAACAATGATTATTATATGGTAGCTGTGTTAAATAAATGATTGGGAGCAATTGCATCTAAAAATTTAAAAGATCACCACAAATCTAGTAAAAAGAAAATTAAGATAATCCACAGTGTTGTTCCCACACTGCCCTGCCGTATTTGATAAGGTGTCCCTCTGAAGAATCCATTTACACTCGATTGAATGGCTTTTCATACCGAAAGAATTGTTCATTTACACAGGGTATCTGCTTACACTGGGTTAAAATAAACATCTAATAGAGGGAAAAACATCCATTCCAAGCAAAACTGTCCATTAACATTGGGTTATTGCTGATGCAGGGTTCTACTGTATCTATTGGATTTAATTTACTCAACTCACCTTCTTCACAATCATCTCCTGTGTATCCAGATGGACAAGTACAAGTGTAACTGTTACCTCCATTGAAACATGTCCCTCCATTCTTGCAGGGATTAGAAGAGCATTTATTGATATCTAAAAAGATGAAGAAGAAAACATCCCTTCAACACACATTTAGAAATTGTCAATCAGTGTTGTATTTTTGACAGTTGTGTCACCATTTTCCCTTCTGAGCCCATGTAGAAAATCTTGTATATATCCATTCCTATAAGTCTTATATGCATACCGAAGCTGAGGGAGCACACATACTGATCTTATTAGGCAAAAGAGGAATCAATAGTGGAAAATCATTGGTAACCAATAGAATATTTTTCGTCTTTCCAAGATTTCAGCTGGATTTGGCCTCTGATATGAACTACAGATGATTGTAATTAGATCAGAGCTACAATGGAAGAAGATGATGGAGCATTGCAGTTTAGTTAAACATATTTTTCATGGTGTCTTTCCCCAACAAGATAGATTTTTCATGGACATTGAAGTTCTCCTCCACTACAATGTTAGAAACCCTCATAAGGGGACACCCTCCATTCTGGGCCAAAGTGGCAACTTATGTGGGGTGACCCCTGACACAGGGTTTTCAATTTTCCAATGGTTGTACAGCACACAATATCTATTATACCTATATAAAGTAGACAAACAATGATTAACATATGGTAGCTGTATTAAGTGACTAATTTAGAGCAATTACATCTAGAAAATAGAAAAGTTCAATACAAAATGAATACAAGGAAAATTTAGATAATCCAGAGTGTTGTCCCCACACTGCCCTGTCATATTTAATAAGCTGTCCCTCCAAAGTGTACGTTTACATGGTGTTAAATGGCTTTTCAAACCAAAATAACTGTCTGTTAATGCAAGGTGTCTACCTACAGGGGGTTAAAATAAACATCTAATAGAGGGGAAAATTCTGTTCCGAGCAAAACTGTCTATATCATAGGGTTCTACTGTATCAATTGAATTGAATTTATTCAACTCACCTTCTTCACAATTATTTCCTGTGTATCCAGATGGACAAGTACAAGTGTACCTATTTACACTATCATGACATGTCCCTCCATTCCTGCAGGGTTTATGAGAGCATTCATTGATACCTAAAATAGTGAAACAAAAAATGATCAGATAGGAAAGTATTTTTTGAAAGATTCCATTTCACTAAACTATTACAATTAATTTGATAAGGAATTAGTGTGAATTCCATTGAAGAAACCTGTATTACATGTATATTGAGATCAGAAATGCAGATTCAGAATATTTTCTTCCTTGCCTCTTTGCAGACAATTTCATGTGCATCATTTCACACCATTTCACTAATTGTCTATGTTCAAAGAAGTGATTGGTGTACTGTTACTTCTCTAGTAAGGTGTAAGAGCGAATAATTTTGAAAAAAAACCATAGTGTCATTTATAAACAATGGAATGTGTACATCTTTCCAGGATTTCAGCTAGGTTTGGCCACAGATGATCATACTGAATTGAAAGATGATGGAACACTACATTTCAACGTAACTCACCCCCCCCCCCCCCCCCGTAACATTCTAGATAGACAATGAAGCTGCATTGCTATGCTCTCCTCCAAAATAATAGGAGACATATTTTATTCAATTCAAAGGTGGTTATAACTTGTGAGATCATAACAATGTTATTTGAGGTCCAACTTGTAATTTTTCAATCTTCCATCTTTCAATTGATGTCCATATAAATGTTTATATTCCCAAGATGGACAACACAGGAGACAACCCATACTTGCAGAACAATGAGATGTACAATAATCTATAACTCACTCATCACATTATCCATCTCATTTTCTCCCCTCTACGAGATGTGTCTGAATACAACCGTGTTATTACTATATGTACTTTGGAAAAACTAACCAGGGAGCTGTTTCAAAACGTGGGTTAAGTCTATGGTTTTGAAACAGCTCCCAGGATTGTACCTGTGACAACAGAGGGCCCAGGTGGAAGAATGACAATTTGCCGCACACGGTTGAAATGTAAAATACATTCCTTGAATAAAAACATGATAGAAAAACAAAACTTCTGATAGAACATATGTTGTGACCAGAAGAAACCTATGTTAGACCTATGTTCTTTATTTTTCCAGGAGTGAGAATTTCCAATGAAATGATTCAAAATGTCTGTTTCTTCACCAACTGCCATCTATTTGGAATTAGAATTATCTCTCCCTCATAAAATCATCGAAGAGAATTCCAATGTTAAAATAAGGTTAAAAGAATAATATAAAGTAGAACCCCACATAAAGGGACACCTTCCATTCCGGGCCAAAGATGACCCCTGACACTGGGTTTTCAATTTTCCAATGATTGTACAGTATACAATGTCTATTGTACGTTTATGAATAAACAAACAATGATTATTATATGGTAGCTGTGTTAAATAAATGATTGGGAGCAATTACATCTAAATATTGAAAAGATCACCACAAATCTAGTAAAAAGAAAATTAAGATAATCCACAGTGTTGTTCCCACACTGCCCTGCCGTATTTGATAAGGTGTCCCTCTGAAGAATCCATTTACACTCGATTGAATGGCTTTTCGTACCGAAAGAATTGTTCATTTACACAGGGTATCTGCTTATGCTGGGTTAAAATAAACATCTAATAGAGGGAAAAACATCCATTCCAAGCAAAACTGTCCATTAACATTGGGTTATTGCTGATGCAGGGTTCTACTTTATCTACTGGATTTAATTTACTCAACTCACCTTCTTCACAATCATCTCCTGTGTATCCAGATGGACAAGTACAAGTGTAACTGTTACCTCCATTGAAACATGTCCCTCCATTCTTGCAGGGATTAGAAGAGCATTTATTGATATCTAAAAAGATGAAGAAGAAAACATCCCTTCAACACACATTTAGAAATTGTCAATCAGTGTTGTATTTTTGACAGTTGTGTCACCATTTTCCCTTCTGAGCCCATGTAGAAAATCTTGTATATATCCACTCCTATAAGTCTTATATGCATACCGAAGCTGAGGGAGCACACATACTGATCTTATTAGGCAAAAGAGGAATCAATAGTGGAAAATCATTGGTAACCAATAGAATATTTTTCGTCTTTCCAAGATTTCAGCTGGATTTGGCCTCTGATATGAACTACAGATGATTGTAATTAGATCAGAGCTACGATGGAAGAAGATGATGGAGCATTGCAGTTTAGTTAAACATATTTTTCATGGTGTCTTTCCCCAACAAGATAGATTTTTCATGGACATTGAAGTTCTCCTCCACTACAATGTTAGAACCCCTCATAAGGGGACACCCTCCATTCTGGGCCAAAGTGGCCACTTATGTGGGGTGACCCCTGACACAGGGTTTTCAATTTTCCAATGGTTGTACAGCACACAATATCTATTATACCTATATAAAGTAGACAAACAATGATTAACATATGGTAGCTGTATTAAGTGACTAATTTAGAGCAATTACATCTAGAAAATAGAAAAGTTCAATACAAAATGAATACAAGGAAAATTTAGATAATCCAGAGTGTTGTCCCCACACTGCCCTGTCATATTTAATAAGCTGTCCCTTCAAAGTGTATGTTTACATGGTGTTAAATGGCTTTTCAAACCAAAATAACTGTCTGTTAATGCAAGGTGTCTACCTACAGGGGGTTAAAATAAACATCTAATAGAGGGGAAAATTCTTTTCCGAGCAAAACTGTCTATATCATAGGGTGTAAATTAATCAGGGTTCTACTGTATCAATTGAATTGAATTTATTCAACTCACCTTCTTCACAATTATTTCCTGTGTATCCAGATGGACAAGTACAAGTGTACCTATTTACACTATCATGACATGTCCCTCCATTCCTGCAGGGTTTATGAGAGCATTCATTGATATCTAAAATAGTGAATAAAAAACATCCCTTCAACACACATTTAGAAATTGTTAATCAGTGTTGTATGATTAAACCTGTATTACATTAAAATATTGATATAAAAGGCAGACTCACTAAATTATTTAAGCCTTTAGGGACGGCTGACTGTGGCTGAGCTACTCCCATAAGGACAGGTGATGGTGGCAGTTTGTCCAGCTAAGAGGACGGGAACATGATGGTTAAAACTTATAATTCAAGTTTGTAATCATGCAATTTGAAACTCAATCATATATATTACATTTCTTTTGTATATAGATATTTAATATTGTGTCATATCTACATTTTTTAAGGTTTTATGAATATCACTTTATCATTTCTTTGTGATAACATTTGTATGAATATTGGAACAATGATGCCTCCAGGAATTATGCATCTTTAGTGTGGTGATGCCTCCAGGCAACATGCGTCTTTAGTGTGGTGATGCCTTCAGGAATCATGCGTCCTTAAAGGGTTAACTCAGTTGTGTCATAACTTTCTCCTCTGAACCCATGAAGGTACTTTTTGTATATTCATTCATGCCATTCCTATAAGTCTTATATGCACACAGAAGCTGAGGGAGCACACATACTGATCTTATTAGGCAAAAGAGGAATCAGTAGTGAAAAATCATTGATAACCAATAGCGTATTTTTGTTTTTCCAAGATACCAGCTGGATTTGGCCACTGGTATGAACTACAATGATTATAACTAGATTAGATCTACAACGTGAGAAAAATATTGAGTACTATTCCATTATCTCATTTTTCAATGGTTTTTCCCCAATAAGATGGGTTCGATATGAAAATCGAAGTTGCACTGCTATGTTCTTCTCCAATGCAATAAGAGCAATATTTTATCCATTGGTTACAACTTGTGAGGTCATAAAATGTTGTCTTAAGTATAAACTTTGATAGAACATATGTTGTAGCAGGCAAGAAACCTATATTAGACCAATTCTCTCTATTTTACCACGGATTTGGATGACCTGGATTGGCAACCAACCCACTGTGGCCTATAGGTAGCCAATTTAGGCTATTGTCTTCAGGGTTCTCTCTGTAGCCAGTAGTGAGATGGAGTGATAAAGTTCTATTTCATACATTCAACCTCCAGTCATATACTGAATACATGGTTTTCACCTCTTGTTTAAAACGTCTGTAAGTCTCACTACATTGAGTATCTGCACCTAAGCGATTCCATAGAGATTGGCCACGATAACAGGGTGATCGTAGGTAATTACTACACAATATACGCTTTGTCCTAAACTTCAATGGTGGGAGTGGGTTCGTTAGTGGTGGGAGTGGGTTCAAAGACTAAGAGCCTTACTGAGGGGAGACTGACTTAGTCATCTAAAGTCACCCAAACTCTGCCATTAGTTTGGAAAAACCCAGAAGGGCTAGGAATATAATTTTAACTGTTCTGAATAGGTATTATATTGGGGAAGACAGCTAAATACTTTAGAAAGGCCTGGGTGAGTGGGAACATTTTTGAAACTTTGACTTTTCGCCAGTGAACCCACCAAAATCAGTCATTTCTTGGTGGCGCCATCATCTAAAGTCACCGAAACTCTGCCATTAGTTTGGAAAAACACAGAAGGGCTTGGAATATAATTTTAACTGTTCTGAATAGGTATTATATTGGGGAAGACAGCTAAATACTTTAGAAAGGCCTTATTCAGTGGGAATATTTTTGAAACTTTGACTTTTCACTGGTGAACCTGTCAAAATCAGTCATTTCCCGGTGGCGCCGTCATCTAAAGTCACCCAAATTCTGCCATTAGTTTGGAAAAACCCAGAAGGGCTAGGAATATAATTTCAACTGTTCTGAATAGGTATTATATTGGGGAAGACAGCTAAATACTTTAGAAAGGCCTGGTTGAGTGGAAACAATTTTGAAACTTTGACTTTTTACCAGTGAACCCGTCAAAATCAGTCAATTCTCGGTGGCGCCGTCATCTAAAGTCACCCAAAGTCTGTCATTAGTTTGGAAAAACCCAGAAGGGCTAGGAATATAATTTTAACTGTTCTGGGTTGGTTTCATATTGGGGAAGACAGCTAAATACTTTAGAAAGGCCTGGTTGAGTGGAAACAATTTTGAAACTTTGACTTTTCGCCAGTGAACCCACCAAAATCAGTCATTTCTCGGTGGCGCCATCATTTAAAGTCACCCAAACTCTGCCATTAGTTTGGAAAAACCCAGAAGGGCTAGGAATATAATTTTAACTGTTCTGGGTTGGTTTCATATTGGGGAAGACAGCTAAATACTTTAGAAAGGCCTGGTTGAGTGGGAACATGTTTGAAAATTTTTCTTTCCAGGGTGAACCCTCCAAAATCAGTCATTTCTCAGTGATGCCATCATCTAAAGTCAAAAATGTTAAATCTAGTGCACTTAAAACCCTTATTCAAACTGTCCCATGTAGGTATATAGCTGGAATCGACAGTAAAATATGTTACTAAGGCCTAGGGGCATGGGAATGAATTGATAATAATTTTTTCCCAAGTCTGAGTACCTGAAAATCAGGGAAATTTGCCCTTCAAAATTGCTAGTTCATAAATTTACCACGAGGGAACAAAAGTTGCTTCTCATTGATACTAGGGGCGCCACTAGAAGTCTGGTAGTTCCAATAAACGCCACTAGGAGATGTTGAATGCAGCCGAGGCGGACACATCGCAGAACAAACACAGAGATAAGCCTGGTTTCCTATCCATAGTGTATATGTCCGTGATTTTACCAAGACTGAGACAATTATCAGTGTTCCAATCGAATTATACAAAATATCTGTTTCTTCATCTGCTGCCCTTTATTGTGTAACATGTGTTTTCTTTTTATACTAGAATATGAATTAAATTCTGTATACAACTGAAGTACCAAACTACGTGTAAAACCTGCAGGTAAACTCAATGTGTCGACCAAGTTGTACCTATTTACACTACAGGATACAGCATGCTGAAAAAGTATTAGATAAGAGGTATTTAACATATAAGCCAGGAATATTTTGGGAATCTTAATCAACAATCCAAAGTAACTGCAGCTCTACAACTTTTGAATGTGATATGCCCCCGCCTCATGAAGGATCATATAAAACTACAGTAACGAAATAGGCATACAGAATAAAATATAAATCAATCTATTCAACTCACCTGTTCCACAGTCCTTTCCCGTGTATCCTGGTGGACAATCGCAGGTCCTTGAATGGATACCTTCGACACAAGTCCCTCCGTTGTTGCACACTGATTGACTGCATTCATATTTTATGTCTTGAAATAGGAAAAACAAGCATTTATGTTTCAATCTTTTAATTACCATTCGCCTTTTTTATGATTACCAAAGTAAATTCCATATTGTTGAATATCTTCCTGTTTCAAGGTGTATCAAATTGAGTGCGTCATAGTCATATCAATTTTGAACGATTCTATAAAAAAAAAAATATATTTATGTCTAATGAAGTACAACATGGCGTGAAATTGTTTACAGTGCTCATCTTGACAGCTTATTCGCCATTCTGGTATGAAATAAGGAATCAATGGTTGATTTTTTGACGATAGAAATAATCAAGAAACAGCTAATCTCCCTTCAAAGATGAAGTTAGGCCCTGCGTCCACCTACTACGATATGGCTCCGATATGGTCTATGATGCACCTCCCGTTAAAAAATCAAAATCGCGTCAGAAGGTCACCTAATATCGGGGCAGTTGACCACGTTTCTGCGATTAGACACCGATAAAACCCCATACAATGCGTGGTGGACTGGCATGTCTAGACATATGTCTACGATTTTGCACCTTCCCGATATGTCTCGGATATTTGCTTTTTGTATTGGTGCCATATCGGGAGGTCTAAATTTCTATCGTAGTAAGTGGACGCCAGGCCTTATTGAAAAGAATTGAAAGTGCACTGCATAGTTAGACTCCCCAAAAAGCCTTGGCTGGAGTCATTGTTTGGCCTCCAATACATAGCAGTTGGAAATGATATGATATTGATGTATAGGACATATGAATATCATTGTCTTCAATAACACTGCGGTTAGATATACTGATTCATTAATGTTTGTAAATGATTTGCGTAGCGTCATATTCCAATATCTTTTGAAAATGCTTCCCATAGCAGAATGTTTATGGCAGGAAAAATGGCGGATTCAAATGCGCATCTATGATCCCACACATGGAATTGCCAGGAACAAGTTCATCCAATATGGCCGATATAAGATAGAAGTAGTGAAATGTCAAATGATTTGTACAAAAAGCTCCAAAAAGCGACAAAAGAAACAAAAAAGTACTTTTTATCATCAAAAAGGATTTATCATACATCTCTGAAGGTAAGAGAGCATAAACATGTACTGACATTGACAGGATTACTCAGAACCAAGGAAGTGATTTTCTGTACTATGGGAATAAGCGGTTGTGCTCTCTGACTGTCCACCAGGCAGTCAAAGTTTCTCGGACTAAGTTTTCTTTGATGGAATATCAGAAAAATGGCCTTTATTCCAGGCCAGCAATCAGCGACCATGAACAGGCAGGTAGATGCTCGCCGGCGACAGGGTTCTGGACACATGTCGATGGCCTAGCATACCTTTTTTGCTCTTCCACAATGCCACCACAATGCCATTGGCCGGGTCTAGTGTCAGCTTGGTGAAGCAGTCGCTTAATACTTATGTAACTGTATTCCAATATACTATAAAAGATCTGGCCGTGGGTGTGGTTTGGTCATACCGTCATAAAGTGTCATAAATTCTAGTTCTCATGTTTAAATATTTATCATAGGAGATTACATACCATTGTCTTCATCAGAACTATATGTCCTAATCTATTTTAGAATTTACAACATTTTACAATTTGTTTAATTCAGATCTGAGTGGCCGTATTCTCCTTGTAGTTGACACGTACTGTGACGTAGTAAAACTCCGAACGACAGCGAGGAGTATTCCGTAGTCGCAGCGCGGCGCGGAGAAGAAGGTGGCGCGTCGAGGACGTGTGGGCGGCATCGCAGACTATCTTGAAGTGCCACGGTAGCAAAGGCGGCGAATGCCTGGCGACGCGGGGGTGGAGACCTAGGGCGGCTCCGCGAAGGACCGCGGCGAGGTGAGGTGTGGAGACCGAGGCAGCGTTACCAGCATTGTCGTGGAGCCACGAGCGGGCCCCGGAGATGTAGTTGCGTGACGCCGCTGGAGGAAGAGACTCAACCAAGGCCTGTGCATACATGCAGGCCTGCAGGGTCGTAACCTGAGAGGTGGTATCGTGGCCTCGCGGCAGAACTCGAGGAACCTCGCGGCTTTTTTTTTTTTTTTTTTTGTATCATTTCTTTATTGAGTTCACTGTTTTACAATCAGTCCATATACTACACATGGATGTATATTGTTACTCAATAAAGGGGCTTAGACCTCAACCTTTTCATAAGGCTGGTTTCCATGGTCTAGCCAACTGTTGTTATAAAGCACAAGTTTGTAACTTAATCAATATCATATATTCTTATTGACAGAGTATTTCTTCAACAACAAGAACAACAGTGAAAAGAAAAATAGAACAAGAAGAAAAGGAAAAACATCTTCACTTCATTTCAATGCATTTCAAATTTTACATGTGTTGGTGGTATTAAGATTTGGTGATTTATAAGGGTCTAGATTATATATCCCAGACACTATTTCTGAGGTTTGAACGAGTAAGTGCTTTAAAAGTTACATATGTTTCAGTCTTCCGTATCAAAGGCAACAATTTATTCCAGCTTCTTCCACCATGATATTTCAGTGACCTCATGTAGAGAGCACAGTTTGGTCTGTCAACAAATAATATAGTGGCATCATGAGCTCTGGTTTGTCTCCCAGTTTTATCCACATAAGAATCAATCCTAGATCTTTTATACATATAGTTTAAAACATGAGCTTCCCTTCTGTTTTTTAACAATGGTAACTCGGCAAGTCTGTGTAGATCTCGAATAGGGGTCGCACCTTGTTGCGCCTCGTCACTGGGGCCGCCGCTGCGACGAATGACGAGACCATCCTGGAATGCAGAGAAGTCGTCGCAGGGCGGACTCGTTCCCAGGGGTAGTCTACCGCACTTCTCTAAAATGGAGTACTAGCTTTTGGCGAATTGGAGCTCCTACCGGCTGGTCGTCCACCATCCGAAGAAGTCCCCACAGATATTCTTGATCAGGGAGGGAGCCGAGTGAAGCCTTTTCTTTTTTCTGACCCCTCAGTACATACTGGTGGGGTTGGTTCTTACCTTGGGTACTCAATATGTGAGTTGTTGAATTCAAAATCACGTCGACTTGGGAGGTAATCCGATTGTCTCTGTAGGCCGCCCCATCATAGGCTCCGTAGGCCTGTGCGCTAGGCCCTGAGGCACAGAGATCCGCAGCGAGGCTTGAAACAGGCATCGATGGAGTGCAGCGCACTGCGGGCCTCGTAGGCGTAATCAATCCTTGTGGGGAAGTCGCTCTGGCTTGAAACATCTTGTCCCTGGGTGATTCGTTCTCCTGAACGAGTTTTTTCTTTGATCGCGGAGCCGTCGAGCGAGTGCTTGGCCCCTCAGAAGAAAATTTGTTGTCCTGAGCAGCCTGGACAACAGCCGCCAGCACCATCTTAATTTCTTTGATGTCCGCCCTAAATTCTCCAATCTTTTTCTCCACTCTCTTCTCCAACGAAGCCTTCACCGGAGACTTTGGAGCGGTCTTCGTCTTCCCGGTGACCTTTGTGCGTCATGGAGCCATGCCGGGGCACGCCTTTTGCCAAAAGAACCAAATAAGAGCCACAATTCTCTCTCAACTATCAAAAGATCAAAGATCCTTTCAAGTCCAGCGGCGCGCATGGCGGTGTGACGTCAGAGGCACACGTCATAGATGTTAGTTCCTGGTCGCGCCGAGAGGTGGCGCCGCCCATGTTACCCGGTTTTGCTGCCGCGCCCTCGCTGACTTATACTCGTATACTCGTCCTAAGTACAACACTGAATCTCAATGTCTACTAGCATATGTAACTATAAGGGAGTTCATAAATGTTATCTAGATGTATTCTAAATATACGTGCTTAAACAAAGTGTATACTTCATTGAAGTAAAAGCTTATATGAAAAAGGAAATGCTATATATCACAGTACTACATATCATTATACGACAACAGTTTGGGAAATCATGTCCTAGTAATTTCTTTTCAACTTACTTTTATCACAATATGCACCATAGTATCCAGCTCGACAATAACACCTTGGACCAGTTAAGTAATTGTAATAACAATTTCCATGCTTGCATCTAGTAGAACTGCAGTTTCCGACTTCTTAAGGACAAACAAAATAAATAGAAAAAAACCATTGTCAGTGCTAATATCTGCTTGATATTTTAAAATTGGTATAGTTTGGAAAGGTTAATCTTAATGTTTAGAGTTTGACTTTTGGAAAAATAGTATCATTGTCCTCATCCAAACTTCACTGAATAGAATGTTTACCAACACTCGCCTAAAATATTGATTCTCTTCTTTTGTGTGCGTGTGGTTTCTTTTTTAAGTTTGTATTTGCAATCAATGGTGGTCATTGTTCTTCCAGGTAAACGTTGTCTTTGATACAAAATTCAATACATATTTATGAAATATGGTAATTACAATGGGTCTATAACGTTGTAGTTTTCTATTCACCCACTTCACCTTTACTACGAGAATGAAAAATTGAATTTCATAGTCATAATTAAAAAAATGCATGCATAATATAGTCCGAATAGAAAGGATCACGGAGACTTTTGAATTTCGAAAATTGGTCAAGTAGTTCAAGAATTATGGAAAAAAGTCTAGTCAGATTGAGGTTGAATTTGAGGAACTCAAGTATATAGAAAACAGTAGACTGGATGGCACCACAATAATTAGAACAGATGAACAGAGCAGGGTACAGGCCCAGGCCAATCCTTCTTGAATAAAGTGGCAATTTAAAAAGAATATTGCCCCATTACTCCTATCATTATATTCACAAGAGAGCCCTCAATCTCAGCTTTCAGAAGGTGTATTTTGATAGGAGATGCGATGAAAAAATGCATGCGGAGAGCCATTTGAAGAACAATGAATGGGAAATGTACTGTTTTCCCACTGAGTGATGCCACCGTTCACGTAGTTACGGCTTTAGAAGATAGTGGGATTAATCAGTGTAATTCCTGAGTTCTATAAGGGCAAAGGAAAATTAATACAGGATACAGGAATACAGATAACAATACTAATCTACAATATTTGATCACAAATACTAACATGGGAGACTAGGGCCAGAACAATTGAATTTTTGTTCAACTCACCGTATGTACAATTCTTTCCAGCATATCCTCGAAAACATTGGCAATAAGCATGCATGTGCGTGTTTTCCATACACTTTGATCGTTTTTCATCGCATGTGATATTATTGCAGGTCAGCAGTGCTGAAGGATAGGAAAAACATTTGTTACAAAAAGAGACTTAAACAGGTGAAGGATGTTCCACCCGCAGTATCTAATTTCCGTTTGATTTATTTTAACACTTTAAGAACGAATGATGCCTTCAGGCCTCAACCAGTCAGGCCGAATTTCCTTGCCTTTATTAAATTACATCTACCTGATAATATTCATGAATGAAGTGCTCAACATATACTCAAATAGTTAGGATAGTGTTCAACTTACTGGTGTTACAGTATGGTCTACGGTATCCTTTTGCACATTGACACCAAGCACCATAGCTATATTCATAACATGTTCCTCCATTCTCACATGTGATATTCTTACAGGTTGGGACACCTTAACGAAGGAGAAAACATTATTTGAGGTGAGGTACATGTCACTTTAGCAGTGTTGACTTTGTCTTTTCAGCTGACCTGTTATACTACAGGTTTATTTGAGACCTGGGTATCAGTCCTATTATAATTCTTGACTAGAACAGCTACGGGGTAGCTATAGGAAATAAAAGACTAAGGCAATAATTTCCTCAAAGGAAATATTAAAACACTTTCACGACACAGCGCTGATAAATAGGTTTTAGAATTGTTGTTCTGTTCAGTATGAGAGGGTAGACCTCTCGTAAACAGTGGTAGTACAAGACTTCAAATAGGTGAAGGATGTGCTACCCACAGTATCTGATTTCTGTTTAATTAGTTTTAACACTTTAAAGACAAATGATGCTTTGAAGCACCAACCAGTCAGGCCAAATTTCCTTGCCTTTATCGAATTACATCTACCTAATTATATTTATTCATGAATAGAGTTCTTAACATTTACTCAAACAGTTAGGGTAGTGTAAACATATTCTCTATACAATATAAATCTAAAACAGGATCATATAAAGGCCGACACTAACATTTGCCTCAGAGAATATCTCCTAATAAATTATCATTTGTCCAACTTACTGACATTACAGTATGACCCAGCGTATCCTCTTGCACATCGACACCAAGCTCTATAGCTATTGTTATGACATGTTCCTCCATTGTCACATGTGATACTCTCACAGGTTGGGACACCTTAACGAAGGACAAAACATTATTTGAGGTGAGGTACATATCACTGTAGCAGTGTTGACTTTTCAGCTGATACACATTCCCCTGCTGTTAGATCTCATCTTATTGAACTACTCGCCGGCACATGGAAATTGAACTGGCAGCTCTGCCAAGGGGTCAACTTTATCACCAAAATAGTACAATAAACAGTGCAGTACAACCCCAGTTTGGTTCTTCTCAAATTTACCAGCTGCGTGACTTACTCTGGCCACAGCATGCTCTTATATGCAGGAAATATTATTTTAGAACTTAGCTTCCATCTATCTAAAGGTTCAGATATACAACTGTCATGGCAAGGTGAGGCCTGGTATCGAAACCTTAAGAGATGAAATAACAAACATTGCTCGCGATACCAGCGCCCTCTTCATAACAATCAGTGCTAAATAAAAAAAATGGCGCATTCTAACAGTATATTTCCTGTCTAACCATTGGATTTTGGACATCATTGCAGGATCCTATATCGCTAATTTCAGTGCCAACACACAAAATTAAACCCCTAACATTTGCCAGGCTGATTATGCCCTAGTCAATAGTATATTTGCTCAACTTACTGCTGTTACAGTATGTTCCACGGTATCCTTTTGGACAGATACATGTAGCATGATAATAATAATTATCTCTACACGTTCCTCCATTCTCACATGTGATATTCTTGCAGGTTGGGTAACCTAAAAGAAAGATAAACGATTATTTACAAATGTGAGCTAAGAGCGAGGGACATGTCACTGTAAATGTCAAATCTTTGAATAATATACCAAAATATCGTGTCTAAATTTCCTTATTTTAAGTAGTTTTTATTGAAAATTGTCCATCTCCTTTTTCTGCACATCTCGTATTACAACTTTCAGTTTCATAAATTTATGTCCGTATATTTCCAAACTGTCATCATCATCTGTTTCTGGATTTGTAATTTGGCATCCCTGGTTATTTATTCAAAATGACACATAAGATCCAATTTATTGTCCAAAAGAACCCCTTAGTATATGTATGTCTGCACTGCACACATTTCTTCGCCAATCATTTTCACATATAGCATTCTATCAATGTTCTTTTTATTACCAAACCAATTTTTAACAATAAGAGATATGATTATGATTGACTTTATTAAAACAGAGCTCACAAAAACTGACTCATGAAAAGAATTTATGTAGTCCCCTCATATTGCGTAATCCTAATCATACTTATAACTTTAAAGATGAACCATGGCAATTAAGCTGAGTTAATGAATCCTATAGAGAAAGCCATGCCTACGACGCCCGTGAGCATGCTCAGAGCGGGCTAGCAGGTCCAATTATCAGCTGGGAGCAGTGTGGGTCACTTTGTGCCGGCCGTGCACCTGATCTGTGCAACACTGGTGACCTGTATGACACAGTCACTTATGAGTACTATGCATACCTACTATTGACCAGTCTGTCCTACCCTAACATAGGACACACTCTTGGCCCTCTGCACGGTCATATAAGACCAGAGACTCAGCAGGGTGATCCAATTATGCATAGCAGGTAGGAGTCGTGCTAACGGACTATGACAAGCAATACCAGCAGTGCAATGGCCACAACAAGGAAATATGGTTACCTACTATATCTAAAAAACTATGATTCTGGTAGAATCCGTTTGGAGTGTCTCCCGCACATAGAGACAGAGTGAACCCGATCTAGGGTTGGAGACTGAAGGGCCACGAGAGTGAGATTCTCGTGTTGTACTTAACTGATTCCTGTCACTCTTTTTTGTATTTCTTTACACAGATATATTTCTATCCTTGGGATTTGTTTTTCGCCATACTAATACAAAAATTTAGAACTGTAGTTCTCTGATCTCCTTTGCTTGAGAGAAAGAGATGAGTTCACATCCTTTCGCTGGTGTCAATCCATACTGTTCTGATCGCTGATGATCAGCTCAAGCACCTGTGTCATACGAAATGATGACCCCGAGTTTACGATGGTTTTCCGTTCACCCACAAGGGGGCAGGACAGCAGTAAACGTTTACAGGGGGTAGGGGGGGAGGGGGTAGCCAAATAGGAATCGACGAAGTCGCTAGTTACCTACTATATTTAAAACGGTAGAATTCCGTTGAATCCGCTTGAAGTTGCTCCCATACATAGAGACATAGTGAACTCGATCTAGGGTGGGAGATTGAAGCCCCATGGGAGTGAGATTCTCGTGTAGGGAAAAACTCGAACCTGTTCTGTTTTTTAGTAGGACTATACTAAGACAAACTTTTTCTCTTATGATTCATTTCAAGCCATGCCGAAATCAAAGTTTGATATTGTAGTTTTCTGATCTACTTTTCTCGTGAGAAACCAATGAGAACACATTTCACTGGATACTACAAGTAATGGACAACATAGTCGACTAGCCCTCGGGAACAGGCAGAGACAGGACACTGCACCCCTCCGCCGTGTCACACTGTGTCGCGTGAAATAGCGCTTTTAAAACTCCACTGACATCCCCCCACCCACCACCGTGACCACACTAAGTATTTGGCCGTGCAAGAGCACCTGTCTGTGTGGAGCGGGCATCAGAGCGTACGTCTGAGAACGCGAGTGTCTGGGGTTCGAACCCAGCTCTTGGCAGTCCTCCGACTCATTTTTCAAATATTTTTAGGACTCGGACTCGACGAAGTCGCTAGTAACTAATACAAAATGTACACATTTCTATGTGTATCTGTGTGTCATTGCCTGACTGTATATCTCTTAGTGTCAGTGTATGTATCTGCAAGGTATAAAAGCTACACTCACTGTGGATCTATTATATATTAAACCACTAACAATTGCCACACAGATTATGCCATAGTCGTTTGCAGATAAATTGTAAATAATTTGCTTCTGACATTTAGCGCCATCTGGCGGTTCCAGCCTCTACCCAGAAGGACGACTCACAGAGAGAACCACCAGCTGCTCAGGATGCTTCTCGCTGGCTTTCAACATCCATCACTTCGCTCCTCTAGAAAACTAGAGTAGTATGTAAAGGGCGTCAGAACATTTTGAAAGTGGGTGGGGGGAAACTGAAAAATTGCTGTGCTTTTTCTTTCAAAAGTATGAAGTCAAACTTTGACATTGGCTTGTTAAACTAGATTTATCATGTATCTACAAAAAGTCTCTGCAAAGTTAGGGCTTAGCCATCATCGCACGCTAAAACGTCAAACTTTGACATTTTTTTTGGTAAAAGGTCAAGGCTTAGCCATCATTGCATGCTAAAGAGTCAGATGTTGACTTTTTTCCATGGTGAAAAGTCTGGGCTTAGACATCATTGCATGTTAAAAAGTAAGATATTGATATTTTTCATGGTGAAAAGTCAGGCCTTAACCGTATCATTGCATGCTAAAAAGACAGACTATGATATTTTCCATAGTAAAAAGTCGAGGCTTAGCCATTATCACATGCTAAAAGGTAAGATTTTGACATTTTTCTATGATGAAAAGTCAAGGCCTAGCCATTGTCACATGCTAAAAAGTCAGAATTTGACCTCTTTCCACAGTGAAAAGTCAAGGCTTAGCCATTGTTGCATGCAAAAGGTGACTAAGACTTTTTTCGATGCCGAAAAGTCAAGACAGTTTTTACATTTGTTTGAGTATAATTTGAAGCTGCCGCCTTTTTTTGGCTGGCAAAAACGGGGGGGGGGACACCGACTTCTCTTAGGTCCAAACATGATTCGGGGCTAAAAAGTAACTACAAGGAGTCACCTCAACAACAGTTTGACAACCCTGGGGACTAAGGCAGGGGTTGCTATATCTACAGTGGCAACTGGCTGATATGCATAATAATAACTGAGATCTGCTCTTCTTGAACACTGCCCAGATCTTGTCATTAGATGTGTTATTCTTGGTATGAAAACACTCTCTTCATCTGATGAGGAATAATCATCTTATGAAGATATAGTTCTTGTATGACAATTTCTTCTGGCTCGTTGTCACCCTCAGGCTTGGATTGTACACTGCTTTCAATGTGACTGTTGAGAAGTTCTTGTAATACATGAGTTATGATGGTTTTGATTTTACTCTTTTTTTTGCCAGTTATAGGTAGCTTATGGTGTTCAAAGTATTTATATGGACAGTACTGCTTGCGACTGTTTGCCAACTTTTTCCCAGTCATAGTCATAATATCCTTTAAATTGAATTTCTACATGCTGCTGTTCCTATTCAAGACCTTTGTCTCATTGCCTTGAGGAGCTCCAGAAAGACAGATTATAACAAAGCTGTATTCCTGTGGATTATTCTTGCAATATCTGTGTTCTCTAGGTGATTAAAATTATGAACACAGGTTTGCAGTTCTTTCATTACTATATACCTCAAAAACATTACAATTTACCTTAAACTGAGTTTGTGAGATTGCCAATAAGTTTCAAAGTCTAGCACAAAGCCTTTCCTGCTGCCACTTTTGGGATTCCCCACTTCAGTATTTAAAAGAAGGCATGTGTGTGATGTCAAATAATTCTCCGACCTGGTACTGCGGTTCTAAATATAGGCACATGCAATTGGTTGAAGGGTGATAGCATCAAGCACAATGCCAACTGGTTAAAGTTGGCTGCACTGCTATAAGTTACTATTATGACAGTGTGAGTTGATGCTCCTAGTCTCCTAGTTGTAAGATTCTGCTAATGATCTAACTTGAAATCAGGGATGCAACCCCTGCCAAACCAAGGCCATTGTTGGCAGCTAGCAGACATGCTCCTGTACCCATAGAGTTAATCATAAAGCTTGACCTCCTAGAACCTAGAACCTCATTCTCACTGAAGTCACTTATTGGGAGTATCCAGCAGCAACTGCTTTCTTGATTTATGCCCTCGGTTGGTAGTCATCAGGCTCCCTTGCAGGACCTTGACTGTTTCTGGTAGGAGTATCACTAACATGAAAATAGGGATGTTCTGGCAATTTCTCTGGCATGGTGTGTGGGATCCTTGGTCTGAGTGGATCATCCCATGGTGTGGCACAACAGAAGGAACACAGGGGAACACAGGGGCATTTCGTAGCACTTCGTAGCACTTGATGTAGTAAATGCTCCTCATTCCTTGATATTAAATTCTCTCGTGAGGCTGCATTGATTCTGGGACAAATGTACTTAGTGTTTCGCCATTGTTTTCTCCCTCCACATCAGTTAGGCAGGCTGAGGGAGAGTGCACACTCATCTCCCAGTGGAAAAACGGCCCTGTTTTTCTGTCATGACGAGATCGCGCAACGATACCCTAAGATTGTCCAGCGAATGTACGACATTTTGGATGACAAAGGATGGCTATGTGTTCTATAGAGTGTGTCGTAGTGCGCCATGAGGGATCGCTGCAAAAATAGTCATTCAGAACGATTGTCTTAGAAAAACCATAGAAGTATGCATGGTGTTTTTCAGTCATGACAATCGTTATAAGCGATACCTGCAGATTGGGGAATGCGCAGTAGTAGGTTTTGTAAAAGGTGCGGAGTTTGTGCAGTTTGTCAAGTAAATAAATGTTTGCATGATGGAAATACCAAAAGGATAATTATGAAATTCCGAGTATAGGTTCACAAAATATATAAAAGAATTCTCCCAAAATATTTCCTAATTTCAATAGCTTTTAGCATATGAAAAAAAGCCTCAAGGATAAACCAACTTTTTCTTCAGGCAGCCTTAGTGGCCTATCCTTAACCGCTAATCCTCACGGTTCAATTTTTCAGAGTGTCACGTCTCCGTCTCTAATGCACGGGGGGGGGGGGGGGCTCTGCTCGACGCATAGAATCTAGTTCTCTGGCTCGACAGGACTCATATAAAACTGCATCGAGAATCGTATAAAAAGACGATACTGCACAAGTTTGGATGGATGGCCCATCAAAATGACTGGAGTTTTGTGTATTTAACGATTTGAGTGTGGTTCTGGATTTATTTCAACCCTTCCTATGACATTAGATATCATCACAATTTCACAATAATTACAATACTTAGCAAATCCATATGACGTCATCTCAATTTCACTACGCCACGGCCGTGGCGTAGTATTGTCCCTTTACAGGGATGATCCACACCTTGCCTCTACCGAGATGCGCCGATCTGCCGGTACCATGCTCTGCAGGGACTGCCACGCTAACGTGATGCCCAGCTCCACACGGTGCCTCTACTTCCCTACTCGCCTCCAACACGGTTCAATGGACATTAACCTCCCTATCACTTTGGGCATAAGGCCAATTTACTTCACCATCCCCTCATAGAATTGTTCTGCCATTTGAGCCTTGTGCCCTACAGCATATACATCTGCCTAGATCTTATGTCTCTGGAAAAAAATGTACTATAAATTCTTTGAATTTTATATTTGTTCAACTTACTTTTTTCACAATACGTTCCATAGTATCTGCCTCGACAACTACAATGGAAACCTTTGTTGTACCATCTACTAGCATAGCATATTGCTCCATTCTTGCATATGTCATCCTTGCAGGCTGTCTCTAAAGAATAGAAAGACATCATTCATAGAATATGCTTTATACAGTAATGGTTGCTGTATCGCGGTCAATACTTAATCTTTGAATACCATTCCAAAAATGTCATACTTCGGACAAAACACATGTCTAAAATATGAATTACAGGAAATGACACTAACATCTTAATTACACCAATATAGCGATCAATGAATATTTCTTACCATGGTTACTCAAATTGTTCAAAACAAGGTGTACATACTACATATGCAAAGGAGAATACATGTCAGATCATACACTTATTCAAATACCAATCTGCTGTATTGAATCAGTAACATTTGCATGAGATATAAACTCACCGTTTTCACAATTTTTTCCGATGTATCCCTTTGCACAATTGCAATAAGCACCAGACCAAGTACGATAGGTGCAATTTCCTCCATTCTGGCATGTGTCATCGGTGCAGAGTGGTACCCCTTAAAGATGGACAAATTATAAATTACAAAGCAAATTTGAGCCAGGCTAAAGGGGTATGTCTCTGTCAGTACCTAATATCTGTTTGAAATTCTAAAGATATATTAGACAAGATATGTTTCTGTTTCATGTTTACATTTAGCCGAAAATAGGTCCGATATACGTCGGGTCTTAACCTCTCCGAACCCAAAATTTAAAAGAATATCACTCACTTATATGATAAATATCCTTTGTTCAATAAAAAGTATTTAGATAACAAAAAATATGATGAGACATGTCTACAAGGCTGGGAACGGGGTGCGCTTGGGTGCTGAAGAAGAAACCAACAAGTTTTGGTCAAAGTCGTTATTCTCCACGAGTTTGAGGCGGAGTGATTTTTTTTTTTTTTTTTTTATTCAACAAAATTAACGACAGATCCCGTTCATTGGTTACCCAACGATCCTCCACGCGATTGTCACATAGATACAACAAACGACAATACAATATTATACAGGACAATTACACATGAACATCACAACTCATTTACACCAACATATAATCTTATCAAGATTGTTCATGCGATATTTCATGTTTACTCAATAGTTTTCTGATATTTGTAATTCATTGGTCTTTTGACCTTGTATGCTGCTACTCTACTAAGTTTTGAATTTCCATTTTTACACTATTTTTAAAAGCATATCCATATTTCTTTTGTTGGGTTTCTTTTTTTAATCCATTCCACAGATTTTCACCAATATACAAGGGCGAGTGCCTGTATTTCTCTGTATTCGGTCTATGTATTTTAAAACATATCTTCGTGGCCCCCCTGGTTCTACCATCAGTATCATCAAAAATATGATCTTGGTCATTTGACCACCATTTCATAAGTGTTAGTAAATGTCCAGCTCTTCTAATATGCAATTTCCTTAGTTTACAACGTTCATATATTTTATCCCGTGGAACATCCCTTGTTTTTTGTATCCCCAAAGCAACCCTTAATGTTTTATTTAAAAGAATCTGTAATCTCTCTTTATTTCTCACTGATGTACTATAATATATAAAATCCGCATATTCCAGTATTGGTAGAATCATTTGCTTTGCTATCTTGATACTTGCATCCATATTTAATAAATACCTTATTTTTCTGAACTTAAACAGCCTTCTATTAACTTCTTTACTAACTTTTTCAACTTGCTCATTAAAATTTAACTTATTGTCTAGATATACTCCTAGGTATTTATAAACACCAACTGCTTTAATCTGATTTGTCCCCACTGTTATTTGTCTATCCTTATTTAAGTTCCGTTTATTTCCTATCCACATAACTTTAGTTTTATCATAATTAAGTCTCAATTTAAATAGATCCGTCCAAGTTTTAACCGCTTCCAAGTCTCTTGACATTCTCATAACAATTTCTTCCTGATTTACTCCAGTTACTATAAGTACACAATCATCTGCATATAAAACAACTTTTCCATAATTAACTACCTTATATAACGTATTTATAAAAACAATAAACATAAGTGGCCCAAGGACCGATCCCTGGGGTACTCCGCAAGTGGTTTCTCCTGCACTTGAGACTATCCCATTTATTTTTGTTACACATGTTCGTTTCTTTAAATAATTTTCCAATAAGTTAGTTAAGTTTTCATTTCATTTAATTTCTTTTAATTGTTCTGAACGAGGCGACAGCCGAGTGAATATCATGTAGCATTGAAACAAGTTGGAGAATGACTTCTTTGACCAAAATGAGTTGCCACTAGCCCAGTGGTATATTCAGATGTATATTGACCCGAAACATAGCTAATCTACTCCAGCATCGGAGAGTAGTTCGGCTATAAGCCCATTTCCATTGGCCGATGAAAACGAAATATTTGATTTCCCTATAGGCGGTGCTCCACTGTGCCGATCTCTCCTGAATCTGCACTTGGTCTAGCTTCACTGGGTTCCATTGACGCCACCCACGATCGGGTGCCTACTCTCCCGCCGTTTGAGGGATGTTGGCTGCACTATGCGCAACAAGGAAGTTTGCTAGAGGTAGGGTTGGCTGAACTTAGCTATTTCCGTCAGGGGGGATCCAATTTTTTTCTCTTTTACAGCCATATTCTGCCATATTTTGTAAGTTTTTGCTTAGTTTACCCTGAATAGACCATCATCTATCTTTTTTATATTTAAGCCATCTTGGATTTGTACGGAAGGTTGATCGACAGCTCTTCAATTCCAGCTAAATTTCGTGGTTAACTGAATAATGAAGGTCAATAAAGATAAGCCTTGATGTTATTAATGTGTATAGCACACTCTGGAGCTAAAATTATGTCCAATATCTCAAAACTGTCCATATTTTAGGCCTCCGGTCACAGGTTAGCACTTCCAGGGTATCCCCAAGTATCCCCGACCGCCTCCCCTGCAGTAGATCGGGATCTATATGATTCCCAACATTCATCCCTGTGAATGTGTATAGCACACTCTGGTGATAAGATTCTGTCCGAACATTCGAATATTATATTTTTGAGGGGGCACCATATCTAATTTTTCTAATGTCATCAGAAGCCATTCTTCCCTGCATTGGATGTATGCAGTTCCGGGTTATCGCCTGGGATCCCTGACCACCTCCCTTTCAGTATTGCCGGGGAAGTAGTCATTGCAGGCGTCAGGAGAGCTTGAAAGTAGGTCCCTCCCTCCCTCCCTCCCTCCCTCCCTCCCTCCCTCCCTCCCGAACTGATTTATGAATAGATTGTTTAAAACGGATTATAGACGTTACTCATAGAAAATGTCCCCAGGGTCATTCATATTCAAATGTCCTGATTTATTATGACATTGTCATTCGTATGTTTGTTCAACTCACTTTCACAATCTTCTCCAGTGTATCCAGTCGGACAACTGCATCGTTCCCTCTGTGAATACGGGTTATATCCGCAGGTTCCTCCATTCATGCATGTCACATTCCCACAGGCCTGACCTTCTATATAATGGACAAAATAATGAACAAAACGTTATGCATAAACAAATTTGGCAGGAATTCATTATTGGTTCACTGGAATCTTCCGCCGAGAATAGTTGACGACGATCAGATATCTTATAGCATATTACTGAGTAAGACCCTGCACCCACCAACGCCGATTCTGGTCCCGACAGGCCTTACGATTGACTTCACGATTGGAATCTAAAATTTGATTCATTGGCCATAGTGTTAGGTGTTTCTAATCGTAGGGTATCGGGAGGTCTATCGTGGTGCATCGGCGTAGGTGGGGGCAGGGTTTAACAAACACCAGGCTTGTGCAAAAGATCAAATCTCGACTGTACTTAAAGCCAATACGAAGTTGTGAAACGATCTGCTCAATTGTAAATATACTATAGGATATATGTTATTTTATATGGAAATGTGTAAACCATGTTATAATCCACATTGTAAATAACATCAACGTTCTTTGTCATCTACAAAAAAAGGAGGTTTAAACATCGTTTTCATGAAAATAAAACATTTAAAATAGATGTAAATGTCCCATTCATATAAGTATAGTGTACTAGTGATAGGTCTATCCACCAGAGGACACTTGGACTCCAAACTAGGAAGGTTAGAATGATGGTTTTAAGGTTAGTATAAAAGGAGTGTTCCATTGGCATCCATAAATTGGATGAGATTGGTCACAGTGACTGGCCTCTGCTACACATTTATTGTACACATACCAACAACATATGAGGAAAAATAGTGTCAACTGATATTGAGTGGTGACTGTTTGCAGGGATCTGACAAAAACTGGTGTGTTAGATTTTAATCTGAATTAATTCAGTTAGCAGTATTGGTTTGATTGTAAATAATAACAAAAGCTAGGTTAACATTCACCAAGCATCTGTATAAGACTGCATTTATGTGAAGGCATTCTACCTGCCAAGACAAGGCCTTCCCTGTGCTCTGGTGTCAAATATTTGGCTATCCCTTCCTGAGTTTGGCAATCAGTGATCCCAAAAATGTCTGCAGAATATTTAACTGTACTATGGCATTTCAAAAGATGTATCAATGTGATAACATTCTATGACTTGAACTCATTAGAATTGACATACTTTCAAATAGTCAAAGACCAACTTTACATCGTTATTGGGATTATAGTGAAAGGTTGGCACCAACGTTATGAAAGTAAAAATCAGTTTTGCTTTAGTCTTGGATTTTTGTGAGACTAGCATACTGGTAATGAGGATCCCCTGGAACCAAAAGGGACTATCAATTGTGATGTCAAAACTATTATTCACAATCTTTTAAAAACTTCAAATATATGAAAAACAAACCAGGACTATTTTCTGCACAATAATTGATCAGAAATTGCAATGATTCTAGAGTTTGTGGTTAGGTTGTGCATGAAAATTATAAGACAAAAGGCAATACCAATGTCAGGAGATTGCTGCGTGACCTTGTGCAGTACAGCACCACTATATTAGTATCTATACCCAGCTCAATGGTAAATTTTTATTTATTTTTATGGCTTTTATTTATCCTGGAGATTAGGTTAGGTGTCTAGCACCTATATTCCACCTTCTCCAGCTATAAAGAATCAACGTGCTCAGTTACCCAATTAGTGGGTTTACCGATTCGAGCATGATCAAGAGGCGATTATTAATAGTGAACGTATAAAGGTTTCAAAGATTTATATAATCAAAAGAGGTTTTGTAATCCACAAAAAACCAGACAAGCTGATTTGGGTGTTAAATCTTTATTGTGGGATTCGTTGAACATCGAAGTGGGGAGGGGTAATTTCTTGTAGATCTTTGCAACGTTTCGTCCCTATTTATGGGACTTCATCAGGCAATTAAGTTGGATAAAGATTTATATAGTATAGGATAAAGATTTATATAGTATAGTAGTTATTACATCATCATTTCTTTAATGAATTAATACATACCGATTAGGCAGGGTTTTGCCCAAGTATAATAATTCCATTCCATATCCGTTGAATATAATACAGCAGTAGAAAAAAATATAACTAACCAACAATGACTGATAAAGGCATTTAGTGCACGATGTATTCAGTCATACAATTACTATAAATGTGGGAGGTTATACAATAATAGTATTACAAGATCATGGGTTTGTGTAACCTACAAGCTGACCTTTTAGCTTAGCCTTAGTGAATGATTTAAAGTCGTCATGGGAGGGTAAGTTCCTAATATTTGGATTGAGAGAGTTCCATAACTAGCCTGATTTATACTTCAGCGATGTTTTCTAGAGATTAGATTCAATTTTATTTACACTTTTGTGCACTGGACCTTCGAACAAACGGGTTTTGAGTTGCCTTTGATCTAGGTATTGTTCTTTGTGTGCACGAGTATAGGGTAGATTTAGGAGATGAGCATCTCTGCGTTCACTTACTTTGTTAATCTTACATATTCTGTGCAGATATTTTGTTCTGGTGAGAGCTGCACTGTGCATGCAGATTCGCAGGCCACAGTTTTGACATTTTTGTAGTTTATCCAGTAGAACAGGGTCAGTGGCATGGAGAATATTATCTCCATACTCCATGTAGGGTAGAATCATGGTCTTATAAATTGTAGTTGCCTGGCTTACATTTAGGAATTTCCTAATATAGGATAAAACACGCAATTTGTTAGAGACAATACCTATGGTTTCCTCAGGTGTTTTTAAAATCTTAGTTGGCTGTCAAGAAAAATGCCGAGGTAGGAGAAGTTTTCAACAGTTTCAAGAGCGGTGTTATTCATTTCAATTTTTTGTAGGGTTTTAAGTCTGTGTTTTGAGCCAAAAATCATTGTTTTCGATTTAGTTTGGTTAATGGTTAACCTGTTGTTATTGCACCATTTAACCACATTCTTAAGGTCTGCATGCAAATCATTAACAGTTTTAGACAGTTTTGTTTACGTACAGAACCGCGTCATCTGCGTACAACTTTAAACTTGATTTCTCAACACAGTGTTCTAAACTATTTATATAAATCAAAAACAACAGGGGTCCAAGAATGGACCCTTGTGGGACACCTTTGGATATTGGTTGGGGGTTGGATATCAAGTTGTTAACTAGGATTTGTTGTGATCTATTTTCAAGGTAGCTTTGGATCCAACTTACAAAGTCTTCAGATATACCTAGTTTTGACATTTCCTTTTGCAGTATTACGATATTGACAGTGTTGAATGCTTTTGCTAAGTCGATAAACACGGCCGGGACTAGTTCTTTATCGTTAATAGTTTTAATGAGTTGGTCAGTAAGATCCGCAGCTGTATGCATCATGGAGTGTCCTCTCCTAAAACCTCCTTCGTTTTTACTAAGTATGCCATTAGTTGCTAAGTATGTTGATATTTTTTTATGAATTATTCTTTCGAACAACTTGCCTGGGAGGGGCAGAAGGGAGATTGGCCGTAGACTGTCAACGTTTGACTTAAAGTTGGGTTTAGGTAGGGGTACTACTTTCGCTTCTGGCCATGCTTGGGGATAAGTTTTTGCCTCAGCGAGATATTAAATAAATGCAGTAATTCATTCTTGAGGACCTCAAAACTATCTTTAAGTACTCGGCTCAATATTGTGTCAATCGCAGATGATTTGTTAGTGTCAATTTTACTTATTGCCTCATCAATATCGAGGAGGGTGATTTCAGGATCATCCATTACTGTGTGCATTTCCACACTGTCGTCTAACCAGGGGTCGGAGAATTTGATGTCAAGAGTGTCTCCAATAGTCTTGAAAAATGTATTTATGTAGTTAGGTATTTTAGGGGGGTCAATCAATTCACTTGTTTCTTTGTCTACTAAATTGATGTCCTGATTATGGTTATTATTTGGCCCCAGAATTTGTTTTTATCTTGGTGCAGATTGTTTTGAATGTAGTATTTTTTTGGCATTTGTGACTTGCAGCTTAACTTAGGCCGCTCAAAAAAAAACCTTGTTTCTCATCACCAAGCAATGAAAAATATGACGAGGGCGCCTTTTTTTTTTTTTTTTTTTGATGGACTGTCTAGACACTAGTCTTTCGGCCTGTAGACTACTACCGGCTATTGTAAGTGTCAGGTAGGCATCTGTGGGGTGTCTGTGTGGTTATAACAGTATAACCCCCTGATAATTTTTCCCCATAGACTTAATATGGCCGTTGAATATTTAGAAAAAATAATCAATGGGGGATTTTGTCATTATGCAATTCAAACTTGATGGGATATAAGCTCTGAACCCAAACTTTCATAGGTTTCCTCTATAGTATCTATGCCATAGTATCACCTATATAAGACCGGGCACCCACCAATGTCGATACACACCGATACAAAATGACCAAATCGTAGCCTATCGGGAGGCATATCGTAGTGTATCTGTGTGCATTGTAACCTGTTGGGAGGGTGCATGAAAAAGGTACCATGGTCCCGATACACCCCGATATAGCTCATGATGCAACCAATGTAATCAACCATTTTTCCTTTATAATTCCAGAAATAATGCATATTTATTATTGATATTTTATCTGTAGATACAAAACAATATTATATGATATTTCATAATAATATTTAATGAAAAAATCAGTTCCAAGTTCAAGTATAAAATGATCAATTTGAGACCTTTATCTAGTCTCAAATTTCACCATATTTGCAGAGTAGCATTATAACTATATATTCCAGGTATTCTGAAAATTTCATAATTTTCCATCGATTATTTCATATGATTTCCCGTTCAAACCGTCACTGATGCACACCGACACGCTATGACAATCGATAAATGTTCGATTGTCGTAGACCCTCTACGATACGGGTTTTTTTAAAATCATAGCATGTCGGTGCACGTCGGTAGCATTATCGTAGAAATCTGACCAATTGCCCTGATATGCACTACAATTTCGCTATGATATGGATTTTGTATCAGGAGGTCAATATTGATGTGTATTGGTGCGTGTTGGGAGCCAAGTGCACACTTGATGGGATACAAGATGGGAAACCTTCAGATTTCCTCTATATAGCCTAACCATCGACAGACTGAAATCTGCATGTAAGCAGACACCCCAGACGCCCAGAATGGAAGGTGTCCACTTATGCTGGGGCCTTCTCTACCTAGATATACATAATTTGTTACACTTGATGTATCACTTTTACCAACCATATAACCATATTGAATGCATCCCTGACATCAGGTTTTTTAGTGGCCTTAGTTTCTTAACCGCTTAGCATTACACCAATCGATTTGAATTTAGCTTTCCTCCAGGCTCGGTCTTTGTCAAGAATGTTTCGATTAGGTTTTGGGTTAACCATGGCTCATTTCTAAACCTTATCTTGCGCTGTCTAATTGGGAATGTTGTATTAAGCGCTTTAATAATGTTTTGCTCCATGATAGTCCAAGCCTCAAATGTCAATGTCAGGTGATTGCCATGCAATATAGCTTACCACATGCAAGTAATCTTTTTAATGCCTCCACTATCTCAATGGAACACTCCCTTAAGATAGGTCTCAGACCAACATTTACATAAGCTCCAGTGCCAACATGTCCTGACAGTCTAAGGGTCTACTTCCTAGGTGGTGGACATTTAATCCTATATCTATGCTAATCAGTTTGCAGTAATTGCTAATAAACCATCACTATATCCCAGGGGCCAGATCGCTACATATTACAGGATTTGATTATAGAAGTTTGAAATTTTCATGCCTGAATTCACCTGGCTTTATTTACTTAACATTACTATATACAGTAAAACCCCACTTATGGGGCGACCCTCCGTTCCAAGCGAAGTGTCCCCTTTAGCAGGGTTTTTAAAGGTTTTTATTTACCCTGAAGTCGGGCTTAGGTATATTTCTTCCAGCCACTCCAGCAGAAGCATTTTATATAGCCTTTGATTGCCTAAAAATAGGCTTACAAAACTTATGGCTTTCCTTGGTTTCTGTAATATTTGATTACACAATACGAAAATAAGTCTCCTTCGAGAGACTAGGATACCCACCACCACCTGCGTGTGCCATTCAAATATGTACATTTTTTAATACTATGATTAACGATAAGGATAAATAGAATCAATCGTTATCAATTAACTAGTAGATAACTAATAGATGAACAGCCAGTTCATTATCACAATGCAAAGAGAAAAATACATGTGCTACTTAGAAAACCAGAATAGGAAATTTAAGAAATGGGAAAGCATTCTGAAAATGATATCCTAAAAGTGGGGGATCAGGTTAGACCCACCTTATAACTAACAGTTCTCCAAATACCCCTGGATCAGGTGCCCAGCAGATCTGCGGGACTGATTCGCTTTTTAATCTCACAACTATCATTATGGCCGGCATGAGGTTCCTGAAGGTCCAATAGGCCACACTCATATTCAACGAAGGTACGAATTCCTGTTGCGGTAGATCTACGCACAGAATCTTTTCTACCACTTATACTTAGACTTTCCGATGTCGTCTGTAGTTCTACAAGGACAGGGAACACTCCACCTCACTGCCACTCATTTTAAAAATGTCACCTGCACCCCTCTTTTGTGGTAGGTCTACTCGAAAGAGCATGTAATGCCAAGTGATGGACAATAGTGTAGTGGGAGTAGGAATTCATGTATTTGTAATAGTAAGATGTTCTGTGTAAAACGAAAAATAGTTTCCGTCTCGAACTCCGTCTTACTCTTTGTCAACTCTGGTTGTTTTCATGTTACAACACATTTATGTTTGTGGTCCTTGTTGTTAGACTCTGTCTCATGGAATTTCACACTATATCATTTTTCTTGTTGATGTCTTGCAAACTGTACTAAATACCTACTGATCTCCATATGGATGCCTTTGGACACTTGTGTCATAAAAACACAAAAATTAAGTCTCTTTGTAAAATGGACTTTAAGGATAGACACTTCATTAGTACTGTGAAAACAATGGAACATATTATAACGAATCTATTCTTGTATTTACTCTGTAAGTTACCTCAATAAACTGCTTACAAACAAAAAAAAGTTCATTATCACAATTCATCATATACATATATACATATGAGTCATGATTTAACACAATTACATGCGATAAACATGGACAGCTACAGCTAAAGGTAGCCCCTTAAGTGGGGTTTTGAGTCTGTCTTGGTTATATAGTAAAGTATACCTATTTATTATCCATCTTTTCGAATATATTGGGAAAGAATCAATTTAAGGCTATTGCCTGAGGGGATGTGTATCTGGCTATTTGCCTGGGAGGGTGCTTTATTCTTAGGTATTCCCAAGGGCGGGGGGCGCTTCATTTTGAGGTATTTGCCTGGGGGGCATTTCGTTTGGAGGTATTTATAAACAATAGCTTATTCAAGTGACTAGTTACACGCACTTGTACAATGGGAAAGCTCAACCCTGGACAAAATAATGTACCCTAGTGAGAGTTAGGTAATACCACCAGCGAAATGGGCACAAACAACTAGATTCACGTGTGAGTAGCCAAGATTGAACCACTGTGAAATTAAGATTTCACTCATGAGATCCCAAGACATTCCTTCCTCACAAAGGACCGTGACTAGAGACCTGCCCCCCTGGCTGACAAGGGGGTGAGCCAATGGCACTTCCATGCACAGCTTCAGCTCTGTTATTCTACAGTATCCATTACTCAACACCCTACGTTTATAAGTTCAAAAGCTATGGGAAAGATGCAAATTCACACAAAGGTATATAAGTTTGATCGATTTGGTTGCCATGGTAATCACCTCTTTGATGCAACAAATTGCGCTTCCAGTGTGAATTATGATATTTAAATAGCTCCTGTAGGTGAAAAGAAGGCCTAGATACCAGATAATTTGCATTATTGCTCAGATTTGTAGCAAATAATACGAGTTTTGTACACTAATAGAACCTTTCTAGGCTATATGTTGCCATGGTAACATTCTAATGTTCCAACCTGGCTGAATTGTGTAAAAATGTTTATAGAAATATCTCATTCCAACCCTGAATAAGGTCAAAATCCATGAAAAAGGGTTGAAATACACAAAAAAAAGACTAATTTGATCAAGTTTCCTTGATGCAGCCAATTGCACATTTAGTGCATTAGAAAGGAATGATGATGTTTCGATTGTAGCCACTGTAAGTGAAAAGCAGGCTTAGATGCAAGATATACTGTATCAATGCTTAAAATTGTAGTAAATAATGCTCGAACTCGAACCCCAAATAGAATGTTCCCATGTTGCCTGCTGCCAAGGAAACATTCTGATGTTCCATTTTAGAATTCAGAAATTGTTTATGGAACCCTCTCTTATATGTAATATCAAGATATTAGTGGCACAGCAATGGGGACCCGTCTAGCCCCATCCTATGCCAATCTGTTCATGGAAGCTCTAGAAGTAGAGCTTCTGGAAGGATACCATTTGAAACCAAAAGTATGGTGGAGGTATATAGATGATATCTTCTTCATATGGGGAAATGGACAGGAGGAACTATCCAAATGGATAGACCACCTAAACCAGTCACATCACAGTATAAAGTTCACGAAAGAGGCCTCAATGCACAAAGTGAACTTTTTGGACACAACGGTCAAAGTAAGTGCCACAGGAGCCCTATACACTGACCTGTACATCAAGCCCACAGACGGGAACACGTATCTAAGATATGACTCGGCACATCCACCCTCCCAGAAAAACAGCATTCCTTACTCGCAGCTACTGAGAGTAAAACGGATATGCTCGGAGGGAAGGGACTACGAACTGAACGCAGAACAAAAAATGCAGGATTTTCACGAAAGGGGATACTCCGCGGACCTCCTGAAACGATGAAAATCAAAAGTGGACAAAATGAGTAGAGCAGAAGCCCTACAAAGAGCACAAAGAAGGAGACCAAAGAAGACAAAGTCTTCTTGATAAGTACCTTCAGACAGGGCCACAAAACCCTACCCTCAATAGTACAGAAAATTGGGAGATACTCGGAAAATCGAGTTCAACCAAAAATCTGTACAATTCGAGACTCATAAAAGGCCACAGACCGCTGAAAAATCTGAGAGACCACCTGGTGCGGGCAAGAACCCTATACAACAGTGAAATAACCCACGGAAACTCAAAAAAAAAAATGGGACAACGAATGCACCAAAAAGAACTGCAAATACTGTCCCTGCATCATAAAGAGCAAAACCATCCAGTTTAAGGTACCGTGCACAGATGCAAAGATGAGGTTACATGCAACAGCTCTAACCTCATCTACTGTATAGAGTGCAAAAAATGTGGAGCCCAATACGTGGGACAAACCAAACGAAAACTCAAAGAACGGTTAGCCAAACACCTAAGATCCATTTGTAGGAATGGGGGGACAAACGACGTCCCCAAACACTTCAACATGGGAGACCATTGGAGAGTGGAGGATGTACAAATATATGTAGTAGACCACATATACAAACATCCAGAGAGCAAACGTGTGAGTTCCCTGAGAGACAAGATAGAATACAACTGGATTCATTGTCTCAAGTGCCAAGCACCTAGGGGACTCAACACAATGGATAGCAAATATGGATGAGAACCATCAATGCCATGTCAACAAAATCTTCTAGACGGATTGAATTCCACCAAATAACACCAGCACATGGTTGACGGAGGAAAGCCCAACCCGACAGAGAAGATATACACTCAATATCACAGACAGAGTTCTCAATCAAATCCATAGCCGACTTCCAGTGACCGATTTGAGAAGCATGTGAGAACACATAGTAGAAAAATTCGGAATAGGATCTTTAACAATGACTGAGAAAAGGAATCGGCCACCTCGACCCCTTTCAGCCATAGACCACAACAGAAAGCTGCTGTATAGACGCCTGAAGAGACATATCTTGTCAAAACTAACGAGTAAGTACGGTGAAGACCCAATAGGACTCTTCCCCAAACCCTATGTATATACAGAACACACTCCGCCAAGTCCCCACAGAGGGCAGGAGTAGCAGTACAAGTTAGTTCCAGCTCCTCACACCAGAGGCCACCACCACTCAAAGATTGAGTGGTGGCGCCACAGGTAGAGTAAACAAAGCCAGGAACAACAGCTGCAAGGATTGGTTAATACACAGGTTCAAGTGCCTTTGTCTGCAAGATCAGCCAAAGAAAACACAGGATCTAGGTCACCTGACCACACATAACCAACCATGGTCAAGTTCTGTAACCCACAGGTAATATTCTGCACGAATTTCGCCGAAATCCGCGCTCAAATCGGCCACTTACTCGCTAGTCGCGAAGCAGCCTTGTAACACACCGTAATATCAAGATATGTTCAACAAGTCATTATTCCCTGCACAATCTATGGCATGGATTTCAAGAGAGCAGCCCCATATGGGTCCAATTGACTATTTTTGTTTAATTTGGTTGCCATGGTAACAAAGTATATGTAAAAGATTTCCATAAGTCAGCTGATCGAAATTTTAGATATATCCATGGGTCTTTGATATAGCTATAAAAAAAACTGCATTTTGACACTGTTTGTTAATGAATATTCAGTTAAACAGATATGACCCCAAAAATGTAGATTTGTGTGGTTCCCATGGAAACAGAATTTCCACATAGAATGTCCACATTTATAGCAAAAGAAATATCAGAAATGAAAAAGTCAGCTCAAATTACCACATTCCAGGTGTTTACAAGAGTTTGCCACGAAAGAGCTTCTCTAGGCCTCTTTCCAGGATCATATCCCTCACTATATGTGCCGTGTAGTATAATGATGTGGCTGAAGCATGGTGTCTGGCCACATACCAAGCTGCATATTCACCAACCTACAGCTCCACAAATCTGCCTGACCAGAAACCTGCCCACCAAGCAGTCTGTCTACCCACTAGCCTGCAGGCGCAGGGAGCCTACGAACCTGCATACAAAACAACCTACCTATCCAGCACATCTACCTACTATCCTGCCCGAATGTACATCAACCCACCTATTCAACAGCATGCCAACCTATTAACTTGCCTACCCACCAGACTGCCTACCCACAAACTTGTCTTATGTGCGGAGCTCTCTACCCAGTAAACACAAATACGTTCTAGCAACGTAAATTTACGTATTTATTTGGAGGATTTACGTTTATTTCCATGAAGAAGGAACGTGAAAATTTAAGGTTACTTACGTGTGTAGAACGTTTGCATAAATTTATGTAGATTTATGTAAATTTATTTAGATTCACATAGTTCAGAAACGTAAATTAAAGTTTCTAAACTGCATGAATCTATGTAAATACATCAACAGAGAAATACATAAATTTATGAAAAAAAGTAGGTTATTTTGAATATTGTAGAAACAGGAATCCAATTAATAACATATATTTTTATGTCTGAGGTAGGTTTATCTACATAGGAAGGGAATTCATGTTTATTTGGGGACTTCTCTATGAAGGAGAGAAGTCAGTATAATTAGTCATGGATTATACTCAGCTGTACTCAGCTAGAGTAAATTCTGTATACCATAAGTAAGTGTCAATGATACTATCATTTTTCCCAGGCTGGAGAAAAACTAGACTGACATTAATGTCAAAACCACACACCTGTAGAAAGGTGTGGTCCCACAGAACTGCCAAAATTACCTAAATTAGGATAACTGCAGCGACAGAAAGATCAGCCAACCATAGCCTGATTGAAATTAACTGCTGGTTTGGAAAATTTGGAAAATAAACCAACTTTACAGGCCATATATCCAAATTTATAGTTCCACACTGTAAACTGACCGTAGATCGGATCGTTTACGGTATTAAATACGTTTATAGTTCAATACTATTTTGTGATACCAAATATATGGTATGGAACTGTAGATAAGATTACGGTAATATACCGTCCAGGTTTACGATGGTATCCCGTGTGTTTTACTGAAGTCGTTTACAGTGTACAAGTATAATAGGGGTACCAGCGAGAAAGGCTGAACAAAATGGCTGGACTTAAGAAGCAGCCAAGCTCCACTGGAAAACTACCTCTGAGTACACGGTAATAAAATAAGAGGCCGCTGTTGTGAAGGTAAGCAAAGACAAACTGGTATACATTTATTGATTCTAAATTTGTTTGCACAGGTACAGATAGCGACTCGCTAGTGCGCAGTATAGTGAGCAACCCAGTTCTGTTTGAGGACTAACAGGGCTGGGTACACTGGCTATGTTGGCATCCGAAAAACACAAAACCCGGGATGTGCCCTCCAGGGTACACGTGCTTCTGTGTATGACTGCCATTGTAAGAGTGAATGAATAAAACAGGAGCGACTTGTAGGAGGGGATGTGTCACGCCAGAGGTGTAAAGGATTGGCTCATGGTTGAAGGTGATGAACACCTATATTCCATTTTCCTAAAAAGTTAATTCTCTCAGACATTTCATGTGTTGTGATAACTGTGTGTTGTGATAGCTTGAATAAACAAGAAAATGCTATACCACAAGTCATAATTTGAAGGGGGAAAAAAAGAAAAAAAAAAGGAAGACCTCATAGAGGCTGGATGATCAAGGACATGCATATCAATGGATCGCATTATTCCAAGACAAAATTCGGAAGCTAAAGTGTTAGTTTTAATATGGTGTTAGGAGATAAAGAGAAACAGTTATGCGCTTACGTTGAAGCCCTGTTTGTGCGTTTGTGGTAGCAATGGATAAGGCTACAACCGATATGAAGACCACTGCTGGTAGGACCCCCATTGTGGTGGACTCCCGGCAAAAACCTGTTGAGAGGAAGCATTTAATTACACAGCATCATTTCTTGTTCCACTATGAATTTGAGTCACCTGGGACTACATTATTCTAGGATGTCACTTTTTATAGATATTAGCACTATTTTACATTGTTTTTAACGTAGCGTGCAACATATTTGGAACCTATTTATATTTCCATTGAGATTATGTTCGAAGGCCCATGAATTTGGAGCTCATTTTCTAAAAAGAATATACATACAGTGAAAACTAAAACGTTTTTATCTCTAGTTTTTGTAACTTACGCTTGATACAGAAAATGGCTCCCTTCGTAACTCATAAATACGTGGTAACGTTATTGATCAGATATATCTTCATGCCGTATAGGAGGGATATATCTGAAAAACTATTTTGACTATCAGTCAGTCTATTTTGGTATTATCATGTATTTAAAATTGGGGGAATTCTACCTAGTCACGTGACCACATACCCCGTACGATCATAAACACAGCGCTCACAATCACAGCCATCCCATTAGGAATGTCATCCGTAAATATGTATACATCAGACATATGTATATGTAATATATATATATATATATATATATATATATATATATATATATATATATATATATATATATATATATATATATATATATATATATATAACCCATTTAATACTATCGTAAAACTGGATGAGGTTTAATCTTGTCCACCGTATTCCACAACTGGAGTTTGGCAAAGTGACTTCATGAGGCGAAGCCGAGTGAAGTCCGGAGCCAAAACTTCAGGAGTGGAATGCGGTGGCCAAGATTAAAACGAATCAGGTTTTGATTTTATCCTACCCTATCTCCTCGATTTTGGAATATTATGTGATAACAGTGCTGTACGCCACTAGTGGCATATAAAACTCCATATGCCAGTCAGCGTGGCATACGGAAACTCAATGTTAAGCCTATGGGATTTTATATTAGGGGTAGGATAAATTATAAAACCATTATATATTTCACTTGGATAGTGTTATATTAGATGACAAAGAATATATTTCTTGAGTCTGTGTTCATTTTAAGTCATCATAACGTCTGGCATTTGAGATTCATGATCAAATATATTTGTCCAAAATAATTGTTTTGTCTATAATTACTTCATTATAAGTGAGTTTTTGTACTATGGCAGTGTATAGATGATACATGGTAATTATATGGAATTAGTCTCACTCAAGCCAATGAAGCAGTGGTTTCAACCTCCCAAGGGACCAGTGATACGTTAGGCCTGGCATCCACTGAGCTCCAAATCCTATATGATAGGACTTACAATGTTCCTAAAAACAGATTACAATGTATGCCGATGTTCCTACTCAAGAGTTTTGTGTAAGATAAAAAGTTTTCCGATTGTCTATATTTTTGACATTATGCATTGAAGTGCATCCGAAGGTCTTTAATTTCTCTTGTAGTAGGTGGATGCCAGGTTTTATAATGCCCACCCGTGTATGACATTGTGTAAGGTCTGTAACAACAGAACAATGTCTAAAATCGAGTAAATCACCAACTCTTAAGTTTGGACAACCTGTCCTTGTTTTTAGAAGGCCCTCACTTGTTCTAACACTCCTATCTGGAAGAAAACAACACCTCTGCACTCATACCCGCCGCTAACACCCTATGTGTGAATGCATTGGCGTGAGCCACGATAGCGCAATGTTTGGCCGAACGGCCGCGTTGCTATGCAACATGACCGCATGGCGGCGCTGAACGGATGAATGTGAATCACTGCATGTGACCAAAAGACCTGTTTTTGTACGTCCCAACAGGTGATGCCTACTCCCTTGATTACTGCCAAATGGTTATGATCGGGAAGTACTGAGCAATCTTGAGAAAAACAACCCTATCAAGTACTATTCCTAGATTTGAATGATATTTGCCCATTAAGACTTTCAAAGGGGTCATCCAGGAATAATGTACTAACACCCTCCTCCAAATCTTTTAGGAAATAGAACAAAGAAGGGGCATATTCAAATCTCGGGTTGGGGAGGGGGGGGTGACCTTTCACCCTAGGCATGCCTACCTTCCCTCAGAAGCCTGTGTGTTTGAAGGCATGCCAAGTATGGGCATGATGGGCGGGCGTGTCAAGGGCGGGCATGTTAATGATGGGCGTGATGGGTGTACATGCATGCCTAGTATGGGCATGCTGGGCAGGCAAACTAAAGAAGAAACCAACAGGTTTTGGTCGAAGTTGTCGTTCTCTACGAGTTTGATGCAAAGTGATATGAATGAAGCGACAGTGGAGTGAATATCACATAGCATTCAAACGAGTTGGAGAATGACAACTTTGACCAAAACGAGTTGCTTTCTGTATTCATCTCACCCCTGAACACACTAAAAGAATGGACGACACACAGAATATAGAACATGGATAACGGACTGCAATACATACTTACCCTCTTCCTATAAGCCCAGCCCTTCCATACTTTTTGTTTAATTTCCCGGCTTCCATGCTAAACCCAGACGTTTCTGCAGACTCCGGCCATTTAGAAGAACCTTCCAATATAGAGGGCTATAGGCTTTTTAAAACCTTTTTAAATAGCCTTTAATATCGTTTTATCATCCATATCTAATTGATTTTAAAATAGTATTCAGAATGATGATTTTGGATGTATTTCATATCCTCTGATCCCTTTCCACACAGGCCATCAGTAAGACTGGAAACAGTGTCAGTGACAATAGAGATAACGGAATACAAATGGAAATTAGTTTAGATCCATCCAGCAATATGATATAAATGTAATTGTATATGTAAAACATAAATTAGTATCTATCACGATTTGATTTTGTAACTTTTCCCCAAAGTAATTGGCAATGAGCTTGCTAAGACTTACCTTAGTTTGTGAATGTGTGCTGGCTTTGGAATCACTGTTGGAGACAGCTTTCTTGTGTGAACTGTTCCCTTCTCATCATAGATATGGTAGGGCGTTTCTCCTCCCTTTATATATCCACCAGGGTGCGGCACCAGCCTATAGCTAGACCACAAATTATACATCCAGGGACCAGAGCGAAAGAACTTTCCTCCTTTATATCGCTAATACCAGAGCAGAATTTACCCGTGACGCTTGGCCTCATTGCAATACTTTCCTGCTTCCTGGTTGCTGTGTACACATAGCCATGTTTCCTTTCATGTATCTTGAAATGGAAAAAAAAATTCTTCTCATCTTGGAAGAGCACTCAACACGCATTTATTCCGGGAGTGACAACCATCTGCGCACAACTACTATGTTGCAATTGTCTTCCTTATGGAAACCTGTAGCTACACACCAAGCGAGAAAAGCAGCGATTTACAGAATCTCCAACATGAAATTGCATGTATGTGACCTATTATTTCATGTTTCACCTGATTATTGCCTCTCAGATGCTAAATCATCGGTGGGAGATATTCCTATGAAATGATATCTCATGCCACTTTGTGTTCGCATTTTTGCAGGGCTCTGTTGTATAATAGCGAGCAATAGTGAGTGATAATCTGGAAGCGAGCGAGTAAAACTCTAATCCACTTTGTACCCAATGGATAAGGACAGGGACGTACTAAAAGTTTTCAAAATCGCTTACCCCCTCCTCCCAGCCCCCTCACTACGCACGTTCTTTGTGGATGGGCCCCTTCCAGTAATATTCAACATAACCTGCGGCCTATTCGGATAGTGATGTAACGATTTATTGGATTGAGATTTACTTAATATAATCTGCATTCATTATGACAATGAACAGGGTAAAAATATTTTAAAACTGTTTTCCAACAGGAGCTTCAGTTGTATCCGTGAATAGCATCTTTTGCACGGGAGTGGGAGGGATGGAGGGGAAGGGACATAATGGACATAACAAAGACTATCCCACAACCGGTTTTCCCCCAGCCAAGCCATAAAAAGGGCACTGGGAGTGGCGGATGGACGAAGTTGGTGGGACCCTGTTGTATAATTGATTTTTCTCCTGCTGGTCCTGTGGGCGATGAACAGCTGGTTGTGCTGTATAAATCATATTTCACCTGCTCGTGTTTCTGTTCGTGTCACTTAATTTCATGCAATTGTTTACATGGCGTTCGTTGTCTTCTGCTACAGATATCACTCAGCGTCGCTTCGTGATATCATTCCGCGAAGAGAACTCATGCCATATAAACAATTGTATGAAATTTCGTGACGTTTCTTGATAATACTGTCCCTCTACCATACTGCCCCTCTACCATACTGCCCCTCCACCATACTGCCCCTCTACCATACTGCCCCTTCACCATACTTCCCCTCTGCAGTACTATCCCTCCAACATACTGCCTCTCTACTATACTGCCCCTCTGCAATACTGCCAGTTTATTATGATGTCCCTCTACCATGCTGCCCCTCTACCATACTGCCCCTCCACTATAGTGCCCCTCTTCTATACTGTCCCTCTACCGTACTGCCCATTTACCATACTGTCCCTCCACCATACTGCCCTCAACTTAACCGCCCCATGCCTATACTTTTGCTCAACCACCATACTGTCCCTCAGCAAAACTGCCTCTCAACCTTACTGCCCGTACACCATACTGCCCCTCCACCATACTGCCTCACAACCTACTGGCCCTCTACCATACTTCCCCTCCACCATACTGCCCCTCCACCATACTGCTCCCCTACAATGCTGTCCCTCCACCATACTGCCCCTCTACAATACTGCCCCTCCACCATACTGCCTCTTTACCATACTGTCCCTCCATCATACTGCCCCTCCACCATACTGCTCCTTTACCATACCGCCTCTCAATCATACTGCCCTTAATCCATAGTGCTTCTCTACCGTATTGCCTCTCAACCATACTGCCCTTAATCCATACTGCTCCTCTACCATATTGCCTCTCAACCATTCTGCCTTTCATCCATACTGCTGCTCTACCATACTGCCCCCATACTGCAATATGATTCAGGAGCATTTTTGGTGAGGGGTAGTATTTTGTTGTTTTTTTTCTCATTTATTTATTGGTCTCAATTTCGATACATAAATTTTATCCTTGGGTTCTTGTACAGTCATTGTTTCTATCGACCAACAAAATGACATCCCGTCAGCCAGCCAACATCACCAGTGGCTGGTTTTCATCGTTTGTCATTTGCAACCATTTTAACAATTCGATGATGTACCAATAATTTTTCACAATCAATAAAAATATATATTGATCTACCTCAATACACTGCTGGTTACCTCATGTCCTTTATACAGTAGCTGGTGTGAGTCCATGAATTACTCTCAAATTAAACTGTTCAGATTGGTATACTCTCACATAAGATAGTTTTTGTCAGGTTTTTATAAAGTAGGTAAGTCGGTGTGTTTCTAACTAAAACTGATTGGCTATTCCCAATCGGTTGGTTAAGGGACAGTATGGTGAGGAGCAGCGTGGTCAAGGGGTGGTATGGGTGAGAGGCAATATAGTTACCACCAGTATGGCTGTACGACAGTATGTTTGAGGGGTAGCATGGTTATGGGGCAGTAGAGCTCTCGTCTGAAAACACCCCCACCCACCCCCCCCCCCCCCCCCAGGAGACCTGGTTTTTTTGGGGTTTTTTTTTTTAAATTTAACAAAACTTACATCTCTCAGGTTGACTGAGTTTTTCAGATGCAGCTATGTTTAGAGGCAGTATGGTGTAGGGGCAGTATGGTGTACGGGTAGTAAGGTTGAGAGGCAGTTTTGCTGAGGGACAGTATGGTGGTTGAGCAAACGTATAGGCGAGGGGCGGTACAGTTGAGGGGCTGTATGTATCGCTGACCGATCTTAGTGAATCTCAACTTGAGATCCTCTCGACTGAAAACACCCCCCCCCCCCCCCCCCCCCCCAGGAGGCCCGCAACCTGAGACCCTGAGACCCAGAGGTGGATTGTATTATGAACGTGACTGCATGGATTTTGTATCTTCACCCTGGACTCGTCCGCCGACCACAGATCAGGCCTCGCCACACACGCCACACACAAGGTGCAAACAAATGTCTATTTACTGAATGTCTCCCATAGGGATGGTGTTTTCCCCGACAGGTGGAAGGAGGCTATGGTAATCCCTTTCAAGAATGAGGGAAATAGTACAGACGTAAATTATCTTAAGGCAGTTATCGCTTCTTGCTCTACGGGGAAAGATACAAGAAAGAATTGTGCGCAAGGATACATGGCAGTTTAATATCTTAAACTCAAATAAACAGAATGGATATAGGGGGTGTTTCTCAATTGTAATGGTAAAGGCGATACATATCAGCAAGCAAGCGAGCGCGTTGGGAATAATTATTTACGATAAAGTCCATCCCGCATTCTAGATACCTCGCTCCTTGGATGATTATCTCACTCGCATTACACAAGTGAATTTGCGAGTGATAATGGTCAAACCCTAATTATCAGAAAATGTCTCACAAACTCGGCCGCTATGGGCTTGGCCGCTATAAGGTATTTATCACATAGCTTTGCGATATTACAACTAAATAATGATAACTCTCGCTCGAAGTAGTAGTCCAAGAAGTGTGATAATTACAATTGAAAAATATCATTCAACAGTTTAATAATATAGCAAAATTGACTAACTCAATGTCATATACAGTAAACAATAGATTAATTACTCTATGCACCTACATACATTTTCGGAAAGCTATCGACACAATAAATCACAGATTCTTATCAAAACATCTTGCAACATGGGAATTACAGGTAATGTCAAGAAAAGGTTCCAAAATTATTTAACAAATCAAAAGCAAATTACAATGGCGAATAACAATAAATCCAAATCAGCTGGTATAACTTGTGGGTACCTCTAGGGTCTATTTAAGACTCGTTGTTGTTTATTTTATCTATAAATGATTTACATAGTGTTATCAAGAAGTTCGAATGTCTCCATTACGCTGACGACACAGAGTTATTTTGTAATGCAAAAATGTTATATGAAAACAAACTTTTAGACATTTCTCCATATTAATTACATTGTAATTCGTCTTTGGGACATTCGGGCATCTGGTCAACAATGTAAGTAGTTACATACTCAGTTGGGTAGTCTATAGGGATTTCAAATAAAGAAAAAAAATATATACTACATACAAGCTACCCAAGTTACATTCCCTGTTTCTTATACAGTTGTTGCCACATAAGCTACTCGTCCTTGTTGTGGGTAGTTGTAACACAAGCTACCTATGGTTAGTACATGTCGGGAAGACATCGGGGGCGGGAGGGGGCTGGGGGTGGGCCGGGAGGTCCTCGGCGAATGTGGATGAGAGTATTTTTTTGTTTGAGTGATTAGTATTGTCAGTTACAACATAGCTGACTAGCCCATTAAACAATCAGGGTAGTCTTTTAAGGAGTAGTTTGAATTTGTCCTTTTCTGTTATAATAGCGTAGACTTCCTTCAGGTTATTACTTCATAAATTATCCTTAAAAATTCACTGACGGTATGAATCTTAAATCTTAGATTTTTTTATTTTAAACATGTGAACACTCCAACGTAGCATAATGGTGTATCCCTTAGGCAACATGTGTACTCTCCATTGTTGCACATTTTCTGAAAAAATAAGGACGAATCAGCATTTTATGTACAAAAGGGTATTTAGTAAAGAATATCCATGAACGTTTCTTGTACTGTAAATTACACACATTCATCAGTGAGTGAGTGGAGTCCTAAACCTGCGCATGACCTCTTTATTTCCTCCGAAAGCCTAAGTTCCCATATTGCTATTCAACCTTAAAATGACTAAAACTTATCTCCAACAAGGTGTTGAGTTTAAGGATAATTAAATACTATGATGATCAGAGGAAATAGAAAATTGGTGAGTAACCGTATTACATTTGATGTTGGATTCTTGTTCAAAATACTAAACAAAGACTCACGCTGGATTGTGCATAGATTGTCAGCATTTGGAGGACTGTTATGTATCATAGGATTTTGCATGTAGGTTGTGATATGATGTGATATGGGGTGGGGTTAGATCCTCTATGATTTGTGGTAGGGAAGATTCCTATATGAAGATGTTGCAAGTAAGGATAAAGAATTTTTAATAGGTTACATTGATATCTATAGAATTAATAATATACATCCTCTTTTGCATTTTCCCCAAATTGACGTTCATAAAAAGGTTGTGTGTGTACGCATGCATGTGTGTAAGCATATATATGGTAGGATACATATCCAAGTATATTCCCTATTTGGAGGGAAACTATCCCCCAACATGAATACAAATGTTGTGTTACTTCCCTACATACTGGATGTTACTTTATATGGTACACATTCATTGCAATTCTAACGCATCTATATCTTTTCTAAATCTAGAATGAATTTATAGTAAAATTGGTCTGGAATGCTCTGAGAACAGAAGTAATCTCGCTGAACTTAAACGGCGCATGTACAAAAGCTTCTAATCAAATGCAGAATCTATAAAATTGAATGACCGGTGAGTTGTTGTGATGGGTAAAGAGGGTTGTCATGTTTATTATCCTTCATGTTTGTAAATAAATTCGGGAAGTTAATCATGAAAAATACGCAATGTACATCTAAATCTGTTATTATCGCGTTTTCATCTTCCTTAATTGTAACTGTGATTTACTGCTGATATTCACATGGCACTCCACGTGCAAGATAAACAGGTTCACTCCAACCCCCTGGCGCTATAACAGGCAGGTAGGCCTACACACAGATAAAAAAAGTTCCAATGAATACAAAGACCTGTAGGTTAATTTTCCTCCAAGTAGTGATGTTTTAACTTTAAATGTGACCTCTCTCAATGATATCCTTTATCTCCGTGTTCCATTAAGAATATATACCCCGGTGATAAGTTATGAAATAAAAATCTAGGGTTCAAGAATTTATTCATATGATTTAACTTAAAAGTGGTGATTAATGCTGTTTCTAGGTGTTCTTAATCTATACCATTGGTGAGGCACCCTCTCTGAATCGTATCATTAGTGCACATGATGTTGTTCTTCCGACTCCACGTGGTCTGAAACGTGAAATATACATATCTACAAACCGGTTACTAAGCTCCGCCCATCCCTCTTAACTACTGAGGAGGCCCGAGAGCGGTTGGTCATGCTTAGCTGCACGCTGGGAGAAGTAAAGAAATATTCTTTGTGTTTATTTTGGGAATGATGCAGTAGAGGCAACTAACTATACTGCACTGAATTTCTTCCTGTATAATCTTCATATGAATCATCGGACCTTACCTTTGTCCTGACAGTTACTGCGATGCAAACTCACTCCACCCCTTACAAACAATTCTTACGGTATCAAATAGAAAATACATAATAGCGTCAGAATTTCTGTGCTTGTACGATTTATAATTTCATTAAATGACAAGGTGACTTTTTCTGCTAACATTCGCTAGCATCTTCTTGAAAGGTAATACGAAAGTAGTATATACTTGATCATCAATACTTGACGGTTCTGTTTCTGTAAAGATTCAACATGGTGTATACATGTGGATAATTAGAAGGAAACCCACGAGATGAAAATAACTTGTTCCGTACTTCACCGAGTTTGATCGCGCCGTAACACACGAAGTACGGAACAAGTTATTTTCATCGAGTGGGTTTCAGATTTTATCTAACCCTGGACAATCGATTAAGAATATCTATATTTATTAGATAAACCTTACCTACTATTTCACTACTATTACCGCCATGGTTGACAAAATCGCGAGTCTGACGGAACTATTTCACCCCGGAGGTCCTGCTCGCTGATTGGTTAACGAGTCTGACGTCATATCGTTAAGTATTTACCATGTTACTAGCGACTTCGTCGATTCATATTCACGCTGGTAGCCTGCACATCTGCAGTCACCCCTAATCGTAGCGACGCGAGTGGTAGATGCGCAGGCTTCCAGCGTGATTCATATTGGACTATAGACTGTAGTATGTCCCGTTTTCGCCAGGGAAACCATCAATAGCCCTGGCCCTAGCGACAACGGGACATACTACACAGTACGTGGTAATCATTTCGTATGACACAGGTTTTTGAGCTGATCATCAGCGATCAGAACTATTTGGACTGACACCAGCGAAAGTTGAGATCGCATTGGTTTCTCACGAGAAAGGTAGATCAGAAAACTACAACATTAAACTTTGATTTTGGCATGGTTCGAAATGAATCATAAAAGAATAAGTTTGTCTGAGTAGAGTCCCACAAAAAAGAAGAACAGGTTCGAGTTTTTCACTGCACGAGAATCTCACTCTCGTTGGCCTTCGCTCTCCAACCCTAGGTCGGGTTCACTCTGTCTCTATGTGCGGTAGACTCTTCAAGCGGATAGTACCGAAAATTACACGTTTTATATGTGGTAGGTAATTAGCGTAGCTGTGGAGTTCGAGTTCCCAATGTTAAGCCTATAGACATTAATACCGGGGTTAGATAAAATGCATTCTCAAAGCCAATTGAAGTTCAACTTTAGGTGTTTTCTAAATGATACCCCTCACTGATTTCATATATCCACCCATACTACCTAGGTGTAAAACCGGTGTGGTGCCAAAATTGGTTACACTGCCATAAGTGGTAATTATCGCCCACTAGTATCTTGTGAACATGCGCAGTGTTGATGTCCACGATTGGAGAGTGAAAATTTGCCGAAATTAAGCATATTACGACATATCACGCTAATGTAATTCTCTATATTTCTCATGTCTAAATTCTATTATCCGCTCTGATTATCCACTAGAGTGCTCGGTGGAATCACTCTCCTAGCAGATATCCTACGCTCTACTTCCTGCGGCCGCTTGTCAAACGTTAGTTCCGCGAAAGATCTGGGAGGAGAGTGCTAGTGGGCGATAATTACCACTTATGGCAGGGTAACCAATTTTGGCACCACACCGGGAATCAATTACCAGCATCATTTTCAGACTGGGAATTGTAGTTGCTAGCGTGAATGTAACAAAAGAACATAAAAGTATCTGTTGCGTTTATCAATTTATATAAGATCATTTTTAAAGTAAATTTCCTAATTTGTAATTACAGCCAATGGTCATGATGTTATGGCTGCAATGCCATCTTAAAGGCATATCGAACAATTTGTCTTGAAAATTAACAGCCATGTTTCTGAAAATTGAATATGATGAGCTGAAAATGCTTGGGAATACATATCTAACTTAAATATAGGGGGCCGCCATGCTACTTTTTGATCTAGAGATCATTGTTGCGATAATATTGTAATCGAATATATATAGATTTTAAAAAGTATTTTGTATGCAGTAAAACCCATGTCAGTTATTCTAAACTTTCACAGAATATAGTAAATGTATAATCATACACATCCGAATTTTTTTAACTATAGGCCACTGAACTTGTTTTGTAAAGAAACCCATATATCTCGGTGTATTGCCTATAGAAATCAGGCAAATGACGAAAAGCCCATTCTAACCATTGGGTTAGGTCAAACTCAACAAAATATAAATTTTGCTCTTTTGGGTTAGCGATACGCCACAAAGTACTAATTTCAATGGATAAATGTGAATATCATCAGGTGGCGCCACTGCTAATTGTATAATATGCTTCTAAGGCCCGGCCGCACTGAAGCAATGCGGTACTGAAGCAATGCGGTGGTCGCAAGTCAATGAAAGGTGATATGTGCTGGACACGGGTAATAAAAACGGCGGCTCCAGTCGCACCATACACAATCACACCAGTGGTGCTTGGGGTGCGTGTGTGTGACGGAGATTGATGTCTCTCACAAAACATATTTGGATCCAACAATGGTGCACCCCTCCTCTTGCTCTAGGTATTCATCTTTTATTTAGATTCGTCCGACACTAAGAGCCAGTCAAAAAGCCACCCCCTGTGGCAAATCGTGCACCACAGTGTATTGCGTCTTCCATCCACTATGTCCCAATGTTTTCCATACTTGCAGAGGGTATATAAATGCATATCAAATGGTATACCGGGTAAACCCCAGCAAAAGGAGCGATAGCGCATGCGGTGGTTCATCAAGCTCATCAACATTGGAGTTTTATGCTTTAAAATTAAAGTTGTGCGCACTGAAGTGGGGGGTACAAAATTTCAGAAATTCTGCTTCCGTACTTTATGTACTTCCTGTTTCGCGCACACGGTGCCCTACACTGAATTTCACTGTGAGGTACATGAATCCCATCGTGTGAATCCCACCTAATGGGCCTATTCCACCAAAAAGGTCCTCAGCAGGCAGGTATTTGCCCTCCAGCCGGCATTTGCCGCCGGGCCCGGCCGCCCGGCCGCCCCTAAACCCCTAAATTCTCCAAGCTGTTCCACCAAAGGCACCCCGAAGCGACCAACAGGCGTACACAAGGCGCCCGGCGAGTGCCCATAGGGCCGGCCGGACCCGGCGCGGCGATACACTCGCAGTGGGTTTGCTATTGCCGTCTGGTGGACATTTGCAGCACTAACGCGCAAGCCCGAGGTTCTCTATCGACCGGATAGGCGGCGCGGCGTGCGGCGATACACTACGACGCTCTGAACCCGCGAAAGTCGCATATCGAGCGGAGCAGTGTGTCAGCGTGTCGGGATTTGTACGGGAACGGTCAGAAAACATCAAATAACCTCGGAATTACAGGTTAAATCGAACAATGAAGGTAAATAAAGATAAGGATTGATGTTATGAATGTGTATATTTGACTCTGGTGCTTATATTTTGCCCAAACTGCCACAACTGTCCAAAATATCGGTGTCCGCGTATCGGGATACCGTCCGCGCGCCTGTCAGCTCAATATTGACGGTGTATATCGTAGTATATGCGGGCGAGCGGTCAACACGCGTCCGGGGAACAGCTCTCCGCATCACTCTCGATGTAGCTCTTGGCACGCCCGCCTGCCAGGGACTCAAAATCAAATGAATCAGTTTTCCTCTGGCAGGGCTTGCGGGGGACGTTGTGCTCATAATGCCCGGCCGCCCGCCGGGCCTTCTCTGTGGTTATCACTATATTTTGGTGGGACACCTCCAAAATTGGCTATTGCACCGAGTATTGTCCCCGGCCGGCGGCCAGCGGCCACCAACAGGTCAGCCGATACTGGCCGGTTACGGGGTTTTGGAGGCACACAGGCCGGCAGGGGCCGGCCGTGAGGGGCCTGTGAGCTCTCATGAGCTGTTCCACCAAGCAGATTATCGCCACCGGCCAAGGGTAAATGAGAGGGCAAGGGAGTGGGTGAGGATAAGGTGTAGGGTGAGGAAAAGGGAGAGGGTCAGGACGAGGGAGAATGAGCAAGGAAGAGGGTGAGGGCAAGGGAAGGGTGAGGGAATGGGCAAGGTTGAAGGTGATGGCAAGGAAGAAGGCAAAGGAAAGGACAAGAGAGAGGGCTAGGGAGAGGTGCAAGGGATGGGGCATGGTCAAGGGAGAGGGAGACAGAAAGGGAGAGGGGAAATGAGGAGGAGGAGGAGAGAGGCCAAGGGTAAGTGAGAGGGCAATGGAGTGGGTGAGGATAAGGTGTAGGGTGAGGAAGAGGGAGAGGGTCAGGACGAGGGAGGATGGAAGGGAGAGAAGGAGGGGGAGGGCAAGGAAAAGAGATGGGGAGAAAAAAAAGGAAGAGGGTCAGGGCAAGGGAAAGGGCGAGGGCAATGGCAAGGTTGAAGGTAATGTCAAGGGAGAGGGTCAGGGCAAAGGAGAATACAAGAGAGCGAGAGAGAGAGCAAGGAAGAGGGTGAGGGCAAGGGAAGGGTGAGGGAATGGGCAAGGTTGAAGGTGATGGCAAGGAAGAAGGCAAAGGAAAGGACAAGAGAGAGGGCGAGGGAAAGAATGAGGGAGAGGGCAAAAGTAAAGCGGAGGAAGGAGGAAGAGGGTGCAAGCAAGGGAGTGGGTGAGAGTGAACGAAATGGAGAGGGTGAGGGAGAGGAAAGTGCAAGGGCAAGGGAGAGAGAAAAGGTTAGGTGGATGAACGAGGAGGGAGGGCGAGGGAGTGCAAGAGAGGAGGGAGAAGGGAGGTTGGAGGGCAAGGAAGCAGGAGAGGGCACAGTTGATGGAGAGGGCGAGGTAGAAAGGAGGAGGAGGACAAGAAAAAGGGTGAGGGCGAGGGCAAGGGCAAGGGCGAGGGAGAGGCACAGTTGAGGGAGGGGGCGAAGAAGGGGGGGAGAGATCAAGGGCAAAACTGAGGGCAAGGGCAAGGGCAAGGGAGAGGGAGGAAAGAAGGAGATGGAGGGAGGGCAAGGGCGAGGGCACAGGAAAGAACAAGGGCAAGAGCGAAGGAGAGGATAAGGGAGAGGGAAAGGGTGAGAGATGGGGAGGGCCAGAGGAGAACGGAGAAGGGAGGTAGAGGGCGAGGGAGGGGATGAGTGCAAGGGAGTGGGAGAGGGCAATTGAAGGAGAGGGCAAAGGAGAGGGAAAGGGAGATAGAGAGAGAGATGGACGAAGGAGGGCAAGGGGAGGTAGAGAGAGGGAGAGGGAGGGTAAGGAAGACGGCGAGGGTAAAGGAGAAGGAGGAGGGACAGGGTGAGGGAGAGGGAAAGGGTGAGAGGAAGGAGGATGGAGGGCGAGATCTCTCTCAGCCACTGACCCATATTAAGTGACCAATACGGACTGACCAGTGCTGAGCGGCCTATACTTTCTGACTTATACTGACTGGTACTGGTACTGGTACTGGTACTGGTACTGGTACTAACCTGTACTGAGTGACCCATACTTACTAGCCTGTACTGACTGACCTATACTCGGAGATCCATACTTAGTGACCTGTACTGAGTGGCCCATACTTACTGACCTATACTGCGTGACCCATACCGACTGACCTGTACTGAGAGACCCACACTAGGTGACCTATACTGAGTGATCCGTGCATGACCCACGAAGAGCCCCTGGCTGGTTTCTGCCGAGCCTTCGAGTGGATACCTCGGGAAGCAGCATCTGCAGCCGGTCTCTGCTTCCCCTAGGATTGCATCGGCAACGAATGGGTCTACATATTAGATAGCATCAGGAAAGTTTAACAAAGGGTTATTTATGCTATTGCTCCACCGCTGACATCAGCGTCTGGAATCGTAATACTCTGTCCTTTCAATGTAACAGGATATCTAGTTATCAAACGCTACTTGCTTTCATGCCACGCAGTCACCCTGAAAAGCATCCTGTGAATATAGTCCTACTAGATTCTTATTTAGATTGAATGTCTAAATTCAACATTAATTTGGAAGGTAAGTGTTCTTTTGTTTGTTGGTTGGTTTGATTTAACGTCCAGTTAACCATCTAGGTCCTTACCAGACTTTCTCAATGTCTTTTACACCACGAGGGTGGTGATCGAATCTATGTGATGAATTCAGGTAGAAATCTCACCCCTACACATTTACCGAGGTGACAGTTCTTTTACTTCCCACACCACATAGACATGGTATGAGAAGGATTGGCCTTTGATATAGCAGTAAATCTACCACTGCTGGGGGTGGACTCGAACCCACAAAGTCGTACAAACTTGGGGTTACAAGTCCAGTGCTCTAACCTCTGAGCTAACTCCCCAGCCCCAGGTAATTGTTTAACTCAAATAAAACAAGAGCTAAGTGTGCATTATCAAATAGAAATATTGGCCTTTAAAGACCAAATGAGCAGGTGGACACCTTTAAAACTCAATACAGTTCAAAGGTCAAAGTTAATTACTATGATAAAAAGGAAGTACCCCGGGAGGGAGGGAGGAACGGAGGGAGGGACGGAGGGAGGGAGGAAAGGAGGGAGACGGAGGGAAGGCATCCATGAATAGTGAAGGGCCTGTGTTTTTATGTACACCAATAAAGTAGGTCAAGCCAATATCTGGTGGTAAATGATATTGCAAATAATCTTACAAACCAATATCATTTGACTGGGTCTTGACTGATTCCTAGAACAAAGTTATGAACCATTTTGACTTCTATTTGTGTGTAAATATCCTGAATAAACTATCCACTCATACACCTGCTGCCTCCCCCCCCCCCCCCCCCTCACATTATGACATTTAGAAGGAATACATGAATAGCATATCAAATATGTATTTTATGTGTGTCAGACGAATGCGTGTGTAGTGCGTGTCAACACGACCACAAGTAATTCTATGTAAGTTTTTCCCTCCGAATTACAACTCTTGATGTATGCAGGGATCATTCCCTATTCTGATTTTTTGAAAACTTCCAACTAGAGGGTGTATCAGGTTCTCTGATAGGTCCTTGATTTATAACAAACCGTGTTGACAAGGCCACGGCCTGTCTCTCAGTCAGTCTGGTGTCTCCCCCACTTCCTCCCAGTCAGGTGGGAGGGTGTAAGCGTCGGTGCGCCTGCTGTGTTAGGGGAGTGGCCAACCTGTATGCCTATGGGGGGGGGGGCATGGGACTGTATATTATTTATGGACCGGGGGGCTATTTTTCACTGTATTTCAATATGTATTTTACCTAAATAATGACACTTCCTAGGGTGTAAGCAACTGTCAGTGCCACTCATGGAGATGGTAAATGTTACACTAATGCTCACTACAAATCAACATTGAGTAAACATCTTGTAAAGTTACTAGGCTATACCATAGCGGTTCTGCTCCTAGCGGTCGATATACGTTAAATAAGGTTTGGAGTCAACGCATAGATGTTGTAGGTAACAGAATCCAGGTAAGACTGAATACTCTGGGTTTATTGGGCTCTTGTTTTATAGCAGTGGGACGCCTTTGTCTCCAGGTGGAGACGCTTATACGGGCGGTCGTGTTAGGCGCCAATTAGCGTCACCTTTGTAACAACGAGCGCGCCCGCATCTCCAGGAAGTTGGGTTAACAAACAACCGCCGGCCAAAGCCGGGTTCAAAGGGGGGATTATAGCTACAGCAGGAAGGACCAATTAGCCTGGCCAGTGTCGGCCATCTTGGATTTGGAGGAAAGAATTTAGAATAGATTGAATATATATATTATAATTAATAATGCTGCTTTTTCAACGCAAAAATACCACAAAGTTAGAATTATCGACTGCAGATCTTTACAAACGTCCCTCACTCTGAGTTCGAAGAGCAACGGAGAACCTTAAAAGAAAAGAAAAAAAGATCGTGCAGTCGTTAAAACCAACCTAACCGCCTTGCTCCGTCTCAGAGCAGTCGTGCGGCTGCTGAGACCAGCGCGGGAACGGTTAGTTCATCGAGCGAACGCGGAGGCGCCACCAGCGCGCGCTCACGATCTCTCGACCAATGAAAAAGCAGCAACTCCCAACTTCCGGTCACCACCCAGAAACAACAAAAATGGCAGCGCCCGCATCTCGGCGTGCTAAACAAACGGGTCTTACGCAAACAATGGCGGCCATCGGGTCTTCCAACAAGGTAGGTTCAACCATTAACACATATAGATCACACGGGTAAAGAGTAACAGAGATGATAACAGAAATACAGGTTATATTTTTGAAAAAATGTCACTGCGGCCCGCTCGGCGTCAGAGCTCCGACCGTGTCCGGGTTATAGGTACTCGGCTGTACAACCAGTCGCGAGTGTAGAAAATGGCCAGCGAATGTCTTTATAAAATATAAATGCATAGTCCATTTTGATATAAAGCTGGGATACGAGTGTCTGTATCCTGTTGCTTCAGGATGTTGGTTATGAATGTAAAAAGGGTAGATCACAGGGATCTCACAGTGTATGGCGAGCGGTCTTCGGCGTCAGTGTCTCTTGGTTGACTCGCTCGCCAATCGTAGGGGTGGAGTCAATCGCGCTAAAACACACTTTAGCACGATTGACACGATTGTTACTCTTTGTAGAGGTATATACACGTAGGAACGGCCTGTCAAGTGCAGAACACACATTTGTTCGTTGATGACAGGCCGCCGCGACGGAACTCCGCGTCCCGGGCTACCGAAGTGCGACAGCTGGCGGTCCGAGCGTAGGCGCCAGCCCGAGACCGCCGCCCACGCGAAGCACTTCGCGGGAGGATCGGAGCCCGTCATGTCACAATCAGGTCATAAAAGGGTTACAGAAAAATAGATGTGAGTCACACGTACTCAGTTGACACGTAGATTACACGTTTTCCTCAATAAAAACGGTAATTCAAACAATTTTACACATCTCAGGCTCCTCACCAGCGCACATCCTGGCAGCCATTTTGATAGTACTAAAAAAGAAGATAATATCGCCGTGAAAGGCATGACATATAAGTAGCAGCGGGGTGCTTAACGATAAAAAATAGACAATTTGGCGCCGCTGAGGGCGGTAAACATTACGATAAAAACTGATAAGGCGGTAAATGACACCAAAAGGACGAGCTCCCGTAATCTTGATAAAGATTGTAGAAAATATGCTTGTGGCCGTATTATAAACATATATGTACATGGTGATAAAACATAATATTGGCGTTTTCAGCGTGGATCTGAGCACTACGTTAAGGCCTGGACATCGCCATTCTCTACATATCGACTGCGGCTAGCGCCCGGCTTCTGGTGACGACGGGTGTACGGGCCGCGCCACTCGCTATCCACCTGACGTTCGCCTACAGCCTTCATCCCTTCCCAAGTCTACTCAAGTTACCGAGGAGTGGTGAGATAACACTGTGGCCTAAACATAATAAATCGTAGAGCCCTCCCGATTAACCCCGATTTATAGAAATTTTCAGCGGCCTGAAACATCGGCCCATCTCCAGCTATTGCATACCTAACCGATAGTAACTCACTGTATCACTACTTGTTAGCCTAATTAGAGTCTAGAAATCAATATAAACGATATTTCTCGTTATTTACTTAAATTTTTCTGTAATTTCTGGGTAATACTTACTATTTGCACGCGGCTGGTATGCACTAGATGATTATAATTTCTTAAATTTCTGGTTTATAACTAACATTTCTACCTGTCTCAGATCCACCTTGATACTAACCATGTCGCCTCGTTGGGCTATTCCAAAAGGACATAAAATAACATTTGAAAATACATAATAATATTAAACAATTCTGGCCAATAGACTAAGGAACCGACATTAATTAAGAGAATCATTTTAGAATTAAGTAATACTTAGCGCAGGGCTGTGATTGTAGTATGGTCGGTTCCTTATAAAATATAAAGCATAGCATATTATATATAGGCAGGAGCTCGTCAATATAAATAAATAGGTGTCATTGATATACATTGTAAATTGAAAAAGAAAATAATGTCTTGCTGCGTGGCCACGTTTATGTATAGGAACAACCCAGACATATAGTCGTGCAGCGTGGCCACCTTAAATATATAAGACTCGTGCAGCGTGGTTATTATTAAAAAATAGGGGGTTGTGAAGCAGCTGAGAGTGGTTCTTTCCAGAAAATTGCAAAAATTTCACCCGGCACTTGCAAAAATTTCACCCGGTGCCAGGGGATACGTAGGCATCATACGTACTTCACTCCCCCAACACTCAAATTTTGGCAATACTCCAATTACTCTAAAAATAACTCAACCACTCTCGGCGTGCCCACCCAAGAAGAAAAAATTAGCGCGGCAAAGCACGGTAAGTAACATGTTTGATATATGTAAAAAAATTGTTTTCAGACTAGTAGGGCAGGTCCCATCATGGACTCCTCCCTGGGCGCATAGGCCCTTAAAATCGTTCCTACGATAAACGATAAAAAAAACACAAAACGATATCGTACACACACAATATTTAGACAAACACATACAGACGATTTAGGCTGAGCTAGGCTGCAGACCTCTCGTGCTCCTCGTGCCTCTTCAAAATCGTCGTTTCTCCACATAATCATCCTTCGGCCAAAGGGTCTGGGGCGAAGGGGCTGGCCGAGGGGCCCCAAGGCCAGCCTTTGACCGCCAAACACAGGGCCAAGGTCACTTCGAATAACCAAGGCCCTTACCGATGGCCGAGCAACATAAAACAAAAACTCGTGGGTCTCAGCGAGGCTGCAAGCACCCCACGGGTTTCACCATGCTATCGGTCTTAATCATTCCAGTCTCACAATCGTGGGTCAATTCCTTTTCGTCAACGTTGCATACATAAAAAAAAAAAGGTTTTACACAGGGGGAAGCCGGGGATATATATCTTGGGGGCGTAAGTCCGCGAAGGAACCTGCTAACCGCTCCAGGGTTGGGCGTAAGCGGAGAGGGGGTATGGGTGCGGTCGAGGTCTCTGTTCGTATAGGGATTACGGGTAGGGATTGGGGGGAGGATTCCGCCGGGGGATTTTCGCTCACGATGGTGGGGGCAGGGAGGGACAGAAAAGGGGATGCTGGTGCTGCCTGTAGGCTCTGTAGGCTGATCTCTTCGCGTGGGCGGTCCTCTTCAGCCGACCTCGGCGGACTCCGCACGCAGATCAACCTACAACACCAGCGGGTTACGGGGATACAACAAAGCTTTTTGTATCGCACGCAACAGACCGTCAGGAGGATAAGGACTATTAGCAGGGTCACAGAGGAGGTGGACACAAAGGGGACCGAGGATAAAATAGAGGTCGGGGAGCGTAAGCCCTGTAGGCGGCCTACTTCCATTACGGGCAGGACTACGCGGGGGAGGAGCTTGAGTGGTTCGGAGAAGGTGGGAGGAAGGGTGCGGGGCCAGGAGATGTTAAGGGGGGAAAGCTGAAGGGGGCGCCGGAAGTGGAAATTGAGGGTATGGTGCCCAGCCGCGATGCCGTGTAGGCGCCACCCACGCGACTCCAGTGAACATCCTGGGGGGAGGTCGACGAGGGTGGGGCCGTTGACGAGGAGATTCACGGGTGGGCGGCCGGTGCAGAGGCGTAGCACGGAGGTCGACTGGTAGGCGACTACCACGGCTTGTCGGCCTCCTGCCTCGGGCCTCGACACTACGGCCGTCGCGTTGTTCCGGGCGGTGATGGCGATGTGGCACGAGGTCGGCTTGGTCCCGCGCACGAGTGCCGACTCGCAGGACCGTTCGGTATACACTACCGTAGGCCTGCACACTCGTGGCTGCCGACCTACGCAGACATCAGGGACGAAGGACGTGGAGGACGACGAGCTCACGGCCAAACGGGGCCTACCCTGGACCGTCCGCAGGTGGGACGCGTCCAGCTGCACGGGGAAGTACTGCAGCTTGTACACCAGGTAGGCCTCGCTCGTGAGCCCGGGAACAACAACACGGTAGATCAACTCCCGTCCCTCCTCCCAGATGGGGTCGATGTCCACGTAGTTGTAGTACCACATCGCCGGGAGGGTGTGGTATCCGGCGTCTCGGAGGCGGCGGAGGACCTGGAGCAGGTGTTCTCGGGGGAGAACGTCCTCGGTCAGTTGGCCCCGCTCCAGCTCCATCCGTTGATTATGGAATTGCACTCGTCGAAGCTCGTGTTGGCGCACCGTCTCCTCCAAGATCCGTAGGCCCAGCTCGATCTGCCGGGCCATCCAGACCTTGTTCACCTTTTCGTCGGCCCCGACCGCGATCGTACCTCCGGCTTCCGCGAGGTGGATCGCGCGGGCGGCCTGCTCATTTATTGTGGCGATGTTATCGGCATTCTGTAGAACGCCTCCACGAGTGGCGTTTACCACCGATACCATCTGCTCCAGGTGGTGGGCTATTTGCTGCTGCTGGACCAGCGTGTCGCGTGCGACTCCTCGCAATGATGCGACGTCGCGGTCAGTCGCCAGTCCAAACAGAGCCTTTCCAGCCCACCCCACAATATTAAGCAGGCCCCGACGCCGTCGGCCGGCCTCCGGCCTGCCGTCGGTTACTATCCGACTTGCCCTGGGTAGTTCGGACAAGCGGGCTAGCAAACGCGACAAGTGCCGGCGCCAGTAGGGGACGTGATTCGGCTCCATCACGTCCGCGACAGCGTCAATGGCGACAGTTAGGTTGTGTACGAGGTCATCTACACAGGGAGGGGACGGTGGTCGGATCGTGACGGCGACAGTCCAGGCGGCCGCGACCGCACGCGCACGACCGTCCGTGTAGACCAACACGCCATCGTCCGAGAACAGGTCCGCGTCGAGGAAGGGGGCTCATAAGCATAGCAGAAATACGGGCATCCACATGATGAAAACACACAGTTGGATCTACTCACTGGTTTTTAGACGTGTCAGGGGCGACAATGCTGGGCGACGGCTGCAATGCACAGTCGCTTCTCCGCTTGTATCTCGGCCTCGTCCGGTGGCTGGAGGGTTTGGCGTTTCGCAGTCTCTGCTTCCAACGACCGGGTGAATGAGCGCGTGATACGGGTGAAGTGACTGAGCGGGGCCGCCGCCCGTCTTTTAAGGTCGTCCCGCGTCGCGTGGGTGGGTCGGCCCGAGAGCGGGAGGGAAGTGACCGGACCACGCACCAGTGGGGGGGGAGGGGGTGTCTCGGGTTCAGCCGCACGTTTACGATCTCGGCTGACATCAGGGGGATTAGGGACATGTGGTACGGGAGTGATGGGGTGGATTACCGGGATGGGGGTGTTTGCTCGAGGAGTGGGGGCGGCCGAGGGCGCAAGGGAGTTTGGACCCGTAGGGGGGAGTGGGGGCAGATCGATGGCCATGTTGTTGGAGGAGTTAGGCCGGGTCGGGACATCTGTGGGAGTTGATTGCATGGGAGTTGCAGAGGGGGGACGGGATGCGTCGTTGCCGGGGATTAGCTGCATGGGGGACGCGGGCCGGGTTGGTGGGATAATTGGGGTTTGAGGATTATCGTTTACAGCTGGCACGCTGGGGTTGGGTATCCAAGCAACGCGCGTCTGGGGCGGCCGGCCGCGTGGCCGTGGTGTGGACGGAGCCATCGCAGTCGGGGGGCGCGTCCGCTGGGCTCGGGTTAGGCGTGGGCGTAAGCCCTCCCAGTCGAGGCCCGGATCGGCCGCCTTGACATGACTGCGATTAACCGTCCGCCGTTTGTTTGTTGGGCCCACCACGTGCACCACGTTGCCGGATGCCCGCGTCACGAGGTATCCGGGGTCCCAGCGGGGGTCCAGCGGTCCGGGCTCGTGGACTCGTAGGAACACTTTGGTACCGGGTTCTAGGGGGAGGGCGTTGGCCTGTTTGTTTAGGCGATTAACGTTAGCCTGCCTCGCTATTTCCGCGTTGTGGGCGGCCTCCTTCAAAGCACGCGAGTGCTCGTCCACACGGAGGGCGAGGCGGGCCGACGAATCCCCTAGCGGGCGATCTCGGAGGTGGGAAAAGGGGGGAGGAGGGCAACGACCAAAAAGGAGGTAGTAGGGGGAAAAGCCTGTGATGTCACTGGGGGTCGTCCGGTGGGCGAGGAGTACATCCCCGAGGTGGTCCTCCCACTCGCAAGCACGGGCGTTTACCACCTTACGCAACATATCCTTTAGCGTGCGGTGAAAACGCTCTACGCGTCCGTTGGCTTGCGGGTGGTAGGGGGTGGTGTGTCGCACCTCGGTCCCGAGCTGTCGCAGGTATCCCTCCACTGTCGCGTTTTTGAACTCTAATCCGTTGTCCGTTAACACGACAGAGGGGGGGCCGTAGCGGGGAATGTACTCCCGGGATAGGGAGGTATAAACCGATTCAGCGGACTTATCTTTGAGGGGAAAACAATCTACATAGCCAGTGGCGTGGTCTATGATTGATAATAGATAACGAGCGCCGCTGCGACTCAGGGGGAGGGGGCCGGTCAGATCCATTGCGACGACTTCTCCCGGGTCGCGAATTTCCGACGGGGGGACGAGGCGAGGGTAAGCCGCGAGACCCGAGGGCGGTTTGAGGGTAAAGAGGAGGCCATTACTGACCAGATAATCCTCCTGTTCCTCGAGACCGTACCGGAACTCAGGCATCGCTGCTTGTCGCACTTTCACCTCCGCTTCCGTCAGCCCGTACGCTTCCCACGGCAACTCCCGCTCTTCCTGGACCGAGGCGATCTGTGCGACCTCCAGCGGCAGCTCGGCCGGTGAATCGGACCGGAGGCGCGAGAGCATATCCGCCCACACATTTTTGGCACCGGCGAAGTACACGATGGGTGCGGCGTATTCCGCAAGGAGTACGGCCCACCGTTGTACTCGCGTATTCTTCATTTCGGCCAAAAATAAGCTTTTGAGGGGCTTGTGGTCGCACAGAATCTGGAAGGTCGCAACGTACAAATACGCCCGTAAGCGCGTAAGCGCAAAGACTATTGCGTAGGCCTCCTTCTCAATGACAGGGTATCGGCGTTGCACCTCCGTAAACTGACGTGAGAGAAAGTGTACGGGTCGCTCGATACCCTGGTCATCTTCTTGTACCAAGATGGCGCCGAGGCAATAATCTGAGGCGTCGGTGTACAGTTTGTACGGGCGACCGGGGTCCGGGTAAGCGAGGGTCACCGTGTTCACGAGGGCGTCGCGCAACTCCTGCCACGCGGTCTGGCACTCGGAATCCCAATGAAAGAGGGCGTATTTCTTTGTCAGTGCGACGAGGGGTCGGACAATATCGGCATATCTGGGTATGAGCTGCCGATAATAATTGGCCGACCCTAGCAGCCGTCGCACCGCTTTTACGTCCTCGGGTGGCACCATGTCGCGTATGGCTTCCACTTTGTCGGGATCCGAGGAGACGCCGTCCGCGCTGACCACATAGCCAAGGAGCTTCACGCGGTCGACCCCGAAGTGGCACTTCGATTCCTTGACCACGAGTCCGTATGAGCGAAGGGCCTCGAGGACGGCCGCGATGTGGTGGTGGTGTTCTTCCTCGGTCCGGCTGTAGATCACGAGGTCGTCGAGATAGACCATAACGAACTTACGCAGCGGGGTGATAACCTTGTTCATAAGCCTCTTGAATGCAGCTGGCGCATTGCACAAGCCAAACTGCATCCGCTTAAACTGAAAAAGGCCCCGATGCGTCGCTACGGCCGTCTTCTCGACGCTGTCAGGATGCATCGGCACCTGCCAGTATCCGGACTTTAAATCTAGGGTCGAGAACACTTTCGCACCACCTAGATTATCAACAATGTCCTGGATACGAGGCAGGGGGTATGCATCGCGACGAGTAACTGCGTTTAGTCCTCGGTAATCTACACAGAACCGGACCGAGCCGTCTTTCTTAGGGACGAGGGTGAGGGGCGAGGCCCAGGGGGAGGAGCTGGGTTCGATTATGCCTTCCGCGAGCATCTTGTCCAGCTCGCGGTCGACGACCTCGCGCTTGGCGAGGGGAAGTCTGTACGGTCGTTGATTGATGGGGGGGTGATCGCCCGTATCGATCCTCATGTAGACCTCGGTAGTGCATGTGAGGGGGCGGCCGGTGACCGGGAACACATCGGGGTATTGCCGTTTCCAATACTCGGCCTCGTATACCAGCTGACCGATGTGTCCCTCGCGTCGCACCGACCGTCGCACCGCATGGCGACGACCACAGAGGGTTACAGATTTATCAGGGGAAGCATAGTCTACGATCGCGTGAGTAGCCTCCAACGCGTCGTCCCCTAATAAAAGATCGTGGGACATATCACCCACCACATTAAAGTCGCACGGCCGGCCGTACAGCTTCAGGTTAACCGCCTCGCGGACGGAGATGCCGTGGCCGGTGAGGGACTTAAGTCGCGCCGGGGGTCTTGTACTCTTACCCACCGCGCCCACCTGTCGCAAGGCATCCGCCGCGGGGACGGACACCAGGGAGCAACACGCACCCGAGTCGACAAGGCCTGCAGTGCCACGCCTCGAAGCTCGAGGTCAATGCAGGGTCATCGGTCGGACGCGCGTTTTAGTTTCCCTGGGTCGCGGTGGCTACGACTTGATCCTGGGAGTGGGCCAACGACCGTGCCGCGTCCCGGGAGGCCTTCAGACTGGGGCATCCAGCCACATAATGGCCTCGTTGATTGCACGCGTAGCAGATGATGTCGTTTATGGGCGTCATCCGCCGGCCGGAGTTACGCTGCCCCGGCGCGACGGCTGCTACGGTGGAGGCGACGGCTGGGGGCGGCGGAGCTGGGACGGTCGCAAACAGCGGCTGGGGGGCGGGAACGGGCACGGGGGTCGGCGCGAACACAATCGTGGATTGTGGTGGCGCTGCTGCGGGCATCACAGCCGCGACCGTGTGGCCCTTGTTCCCCTTTTTCGCCTTCAACTCCCCCTGGATTGACTTTATCGCCTGCTGCATCTCCTCCATCTGTCGCTGGTGGGCGGTTGGCGCGGGGTGGTTGGCGGAACGGGCGGCCGTAGTCCTCGAGCCGACCGCGCCCACCTCCATGGCCTCCTCGATGCGAGTGTCGTCTGAGTGCGCCTCCTTCTCCACCGCCTTTGCCAACGCGTCAACCCTCGAGAGAGCCTCCGCGATCGTCGTGGGCGTGTTGAGATTGAGGTCCCACCGCAGAGGGCCTCGCGACAGGGTACTCACGAACTGTCGCATCGTCGGCCGTAGCACAAAGGGAGAGGCGAGTTCCTGGGCCGAGTAGGCTTTCTTGGCCGCCAACCAGAAGCGCTGCGCGTACTCGGGGGCGGTCTCGTGGGCCGTCTGAGAGAAGTGCCCGAGTGCAGCGCGCAGACTCTCCATTTCCTCCATGCCGAGGAGCGTTGATGTTATCTTGCGTTCGACGGCCTCGAAGTCGGTGACGCCGTCCTCGAAACAATCGTAGATTATCGACTTGAGGCGCCCCGCCGAGTAGGCCAGGGCCTCCGAGATCAGCTTCTCGTCGGGGGCCTTGGAGACGAAGCGCGCCTGTCGCACATCGTTTAACCACGTGCGGAGGGCGGCTTTATCCTGGCCGTCGACGGTCGGCAGCGCCCGAAACAGCCGGATGAGCTGCTTGACCGAGGCCAACTCATGGGTCTCGGGCCGCGACCGGGGGGCGGAGTCGATAATGATCGCACGGGCCTCGGCGAGCTGTCGCGCTGCCTCGGCGAGCTCCATGGCGTGCTGCTGGGATTCCAGAGCGTGTTGTTGGGCCCGGAGGTCGGCCTGTCGCGTAAACTCGGCGCGAAGCCGCTGCTCCAACTCGTAGATAGCGACATCTTTCACCTCCTTGCAGGTCTGGGCCAGGTACTGCTTCCACAGCTTGGCCAGCAGCTCTGTGTTGGCGACAGTAAAGTCGGTCGGAATACTCCCCGCCAACTTCCCAGCGTTAAGCCACACCTGGAAATCCTCAGGCAACACACTGGGTTCGGCCATCCTTCCGAATTGCGTAAATAACCACACACGTTATATACGTCAATCACCTATATGGCACTTCCCTGCTCGCGTCCGTGTCTATGGAGTCGGTCCTTCCGTGGTCATTCGTAACTCGACCGGCAATCTGTCCTCGAATCACACTAAAAGCGTCTCGTCGTGGTCGCCAATGTAAAGTTTCTAGGCTATACCATAGCGGTTCTGCTCCTAGCGGTCGATATACGTTAAATAAGGTTTGGAGTCAACGCATAGATGTTGTAGGTAACAGAATCCAGGTAAGACTGAATACTCTGGGTTTATTGGGCTCTTGTTTTATAGCAGTGGGACGCCTTTGTCTCCAGGTGGAGACGCTTATACGGGCGGTCGTGTTAGGCGCCAATTAGCGTCACCTTTGTAACAACGAGCGCGCCCGCATCTCCAGGAAGTTGGGTTAACAAACAACCGCCGGCCAAAGCCGGGTTCAAAGGGGGGATTATAGCTACAGCAGGAAGGACCAATTAGCCTGGCCAGTGTCGGCCATCTTGGATTTGGAGGAAAGAATTTAGAATAGATTGAATATATATATTATAATTAATAATGCTGCTTTTTCAACGCAAAAATACCACAAAGTTAGAATTATCGACTGCAGATCTTTACAATCTGTTTGAGTATGCCAATTTCACCCAAACACCTCCCCCCCCCCTCCACTTTTGACAAATACTTGAATTTCTCAGCAAATATAGAACCTACCTAAAAAATTCCACTTCCTAGCACCTACTGTTTTTTAATTCTCTTTCAAATGAGGCATATTATATTATGATTCAACCAGTTTTACAGGTAGAAATATGTCCATAAAGGAGTTCTGAAAAATGGACCTATGACTCATAAAGTCCCCCCCCAACTGAAATCTCTTTTTTCTGAAAATCCATGTCAAAATACTAAATACTAAAACTATAAGATATTGTGTGGCCATAAAACCTTCTGTCCAAAACAGAAACCATATTCCTATCTCTACTTAGTGAGCTATAAAAAGCACAAATGTGGTCAGGTCATCTAGTGACTCTACAAGCATGTGTACTACAGTAGGCTATAGCCATAACCTAAAGACCAACCGTCCACCTGCTAATAATCTATTACAGTGTAAGTGGCTAAAATAAAATATCCCGTTCGGAAACATGCTACCGGTACACTCCAACTTGTCCTGTAGTGAACAAGTGTTCCACCAACCCTATTGAGTACGACGCACCTCCACCTCACACATGCAGTCAGGGATGTGGTAACTTTAATGGGTGATATCCGTTGAAACTTAAACCTGAGACCGGAGTCCAAAAGTTCAAGAGTTTTGGTAATTTGGGTAGAATTTTAGCACCAGAGTGTGCTATACACATTTATAATATCAATGCTTGTCTTTATTTACCTTCATAATTCATTTAACCACAGTAATCAGTGGAAAATTGAACAGCTCTGATCGACATGTACAAATCCCAATAATGAATATGGCGGACAGTGCCAGAGTGTGTGGGGCACGTTCAACATGCCCCCTATAGACCCTATTGAGGTATCCCGTAATTCAGTCTGTTGACCAAGTTCCGGGTTTCGCTGGTTACCGACGTAGTATAGTGATAGACCCCTTGCTCGTTACCCAGAATTAATGCAGTTTAACGGTTTTCAAACATCCTCAAATTTAAAATTCTGATGTAAGAAATGGAAATTTCAGCTATTTCTACATGGGAATCCTAAATTATATTCAGTTTCTCCAATTATAAATCAGAAAACTGAGGTTCATTTTGTCGTAGTGTGCCAAGTCTATCGGGAGCGGAACTTTGCTTTACCCGGGGCAATAATTGGGAGTTTAGTAACCTCTGGAGGCTCTATAGAATAAGCAGGGAACAAGCATAGCATCATATACAGATGTTGCCGTTCAGCGCCGCCTAACGGCCCACTGTGTAGTAACGCGGCCGCTCGGATAAAGTCTGAGTCAGGCCATATGCCCATAGAGCCACACAGTAATCACACCTAAAGTGTGAAAGGTGGGTGTGATTACAGGAGTGTTGTTTTTTAAAAGACTAAATTGTTGAAGCAAACTAGGATATTGTATCAACGAGTCTGAGCTGTCTAAACTTTACAGTTGATAATTATCTTGGTTTTAACTTGGAAAAAGATAAGCATATTATAGCTAGGCATGCCAATGTATTAGTGTATGCAGCTTAGGTGTCCCTGTGTTATCTAAGGTATATCTATGGTATCAATGAGGTGATATGCATGTATGACATACCAAATTGTAGCTGGAATACCATAGAATACAGTGTAATTATTTCTATTTCTCTATAAATAATGAACACGGGTATTTTGAACGTAAAATGCTCATACACTCAGTGATTCAATGCTAAAGAATACGTTGCCAGGTGAATTTTTGGCTTCAGCCTTGGTGTAACTAAGCAGATGAGGTGCGACACCGGCCAGTGGAAAAAGGCCTATTGCAGTACCATCACCGCCGGTCGACCATTCAGCGGGCCCCGCATGGACGTTAGCTTGCTAGAATAAGGTGGGTCGCTGGAAGAGCTTTGATAATTTGTAAATTTCCAGCCAGCCAAGGGCCTGGCGCTGGGTGAACTAGACAGCCTGTCTGCCTGCCTATTCAAGGTCTATTTGGTGCCTATTTGGTGGAACACTTGCTGTAGGCGTCAACAAGACAGCCGCTTGGTATAAGTGTCACCATCATAACTTGTTTCACTAAAATAATTCTCACTAAATTGATAAGCATTAGAAAAGGATGAAATTTGGTACACAGACACAGTAGACATATATAATTCCCCTTGATTACTAAAACAGAACCCCAATGTATGAAACAATCTCAAAACGTGTATTCATCTTCCCAGTGGATAATGCGATTTTAATGTGTATTTTACACGAACATAAAAAATGTATCTTATAATCCTTTAATTTCCTTCAAGCTGTTATGCATATAAATTAAAAACATTTACACGAATTCACATGAAAACAATCATAGAGGTTTATAGAGGACGTCCATAGCTAAGTCTTCTTGAATAACTTTTCTTTTTCATAACAGATACTTTTAGATTTGTACATCAATTCAGATAAATTATACGGCTATCTGTTAATATTGCGAAACCCATTAAACTTTACCTTTCCTTATGGACCATCTGGAATAAAATAAGACGATAAATGCACATAAAACATACACATAAAGTCTGGGCACATGAAAAGATTGTTCTTGCTACTCCATTTGCGGTGATCTAGACATGAGTAGAGCATTTCATATCAAGTAACAGCTGACACTGATTGACATTTGAAATCAGGGCATATGTAGATTGATATTTATTATATATCTATTACGAAGTACCCATTGATAATCTATGAGGCCACAGTAAACAACTGCCCATTGTTTCTCAGATGTCAGAACCTACAACCACTGATTATGAATTTGAAATTCATTGAATACGGGCCTCATAATCCATTGATTATGGAAACTACATTCCCAAACAGATTTGTAGTCCCTTTGTACATGGGAAGCAATAGATAGTTCTTACTAAAGGATCCTTTAATATGGCAGTTTCTGTTTCAAATTATGTTTATATGTAAATAATGAATAAAACAAACAATGGTTTTCTGAACAGGCAGCTCTGTAGGTTGACGTCAAAATATACCTGCTATTGTTCGTGTATTATAACGTGTCAATCTCTCATGGTTTACGGCTGCCTGTCCACAACCCCATCGATTATAGTCTGAAATGTTATAACCATACGATTAGTTAGCTGTATAGAGAGGTTCTGCATCAACTCAAAGCCGGAAAACTCGACCAACTAGCATGTCGCCTCTTAGATTTGGGTTTATCTCTCAGCAAAGGAACCGGCTGCTGTTATTTTCCCAGTCTTGAACATATAACCAACCGACTCCAGACAGTGGTATGACAGGTTCTCTAATGACAATCGTGGACATCCATCTTAATACTGTTATCTTATAACGTTACATCGAGAACACCCATTTAACACCGATTATAGCAATTCCTTCTACCTTCCTGATGGCCTCGATTAATATTCAGTTTGGGCAATTTTACCAGTAATTTTTTTCTTTTCATATTCTTCATTACTCTGAAAATATTACTATATTTAGCGGTGCGGCTGGTTGAGTTTACAAGGCTATTGGCACTTCAGTGTATAAGGTAAGTGCAGCCAGACATGCTACAACTGGTTGACTAGTGCCACATACAAGATCAGCATTGTAGAAGACCGGACAACAGCAGAGAAACACTTCTGAATGGAAAGTATCTATATCACCAACAAAGTGACACTGCGGGTTAAGAAGATCGCTGATATGATATCAAGAACATACTATGTCCTCTAAATCATAAACGGAACAACCTTATAAGAGGCATAAAATGTCGATTAGTAATCAACCTTTCAATTATATTCAAATCCATCTTTTTTTTTATTAATCTATGTAGACGTTTTTTCATACATATGTACCAACAAGGAAATCTTAGTCAGAGCCCACATAGCTGTTTTTCTAAACTTCCTATCGGATAAAACGTTAAAACAGCACTTATGTATTCTAGATTATTCCAAGCCTACTTTATCCTTCAGGAGACGGAGATATCAGCCCTGCTCGTTCTCAGTCCTGTTACTATCACATTAAAGGCAGTCAACAAGGTGTAACTTTTTGACCAGGTACATACATAGTCCTGCTTATCAGGGCTCTGTGATTATAATAGAGAAATGCACATCTACGCGCATTATTTGTGTATATACACCAGGCCCATAGCTATCGACTAAGCCAAGTTAAATCACAAAGAAAGTAATTATCCATCGCAACACCTCTTCATAAGCTGCCAGGAAGTTCTTTTCTTTTCTGCCTGGCATTGAATTTCATCTCGAACACATCTGGAACTACAACAACACCCCCCCTCCCGCCCTTTCGTGTTAAGCCAGTGTACAGACAAACTTTTATATACAACAACAATGCTCATGGGGGGATTCTTCTAATTTTAAACTACCTTATCACTGGCTTCGGACTGAAATAATTACACCACCAGTATCATCTCTTCGATTCTCGCCTATTGAATTGGCGAGCATGGTTAGTAGAATCCGCCCCACGGCTGACAGGCGAGATGCTCTGACACAGACTAGTCCATTACTGGTCCTTCTTGTTCTGGTCCGTGTAGGGCGGGGGCGGGGCGTAGTTGGGGTTGTACGCAGGCGGAGTGTCCGGGTAAGGCTGCGGCATGTAGACGTTATGAGGATTGGCCGGGCTGTAGTATGCCGACTGAGCCGCCTCTGCAGCTTTAGCGTCTGTAAAATAACACAATACTCATGTCGTTATTTAACATAAAAGCGATATTTAAATACGAGGTGAAGTACACTTCTCTTCCCAACCGATGCTAAAATAAAATAAATTCAAATTTTTGTTTTAATATACTGTTTGTTTGTTTGGGTAGTTGAACGTCCAATTTGTTCAATTAGACTTACTTTGGTTCAGTTAACTCAAATTTGCATATCCTGTTGGGATAACAGGGTATGCTGCCTGGTTTATCAAGGCATTTTACTCTTCTCAATTATATCCTATCAAAAATCTTGCATTCCTTGAGGAAGTCAAAAATTTCTCTCTTGCCAGTGTTATGGAAAACACTGCGCATTGCTGTTACATTCTGTTTGATTTTCTTCCTGCTTTGTTTTTGTGGCCTGACATGAAATGTTTTATACTCAGCGGAGTTTTGCATGTCTGGCACACAGGCTCTAAACATGCAACACTCCACTGAGTATAAGCGTGTGTTATCTTAAATCATTAGGTGATCGCCTGGGTTATATTTTGAAATTCGTTTAGTGTATTACTGACGTCATCGAGGCATAAATATAAACCGGAGAACGCTTACAGACATGACATTTGAAACGAGCATTGAACATGAGCTTTGAAACAAACTTGTTTCAATGCTTATAGATTCTGTCCTTTCATGTTGCTTTGTGTAGCACTAAGGCAGATAAACCACAAGGTATCATTGAAACCGCTGAATGCTAACCTGTTTATCACACAAAGGTGTAGATTAGCGGCTAAACGCAAAAAATATTCATATTTTTACGTTTTGGTTCTTGTATGTGTAAATATCAGCCTGTTTACTAGAGTCTATTAAATATGCTTAAAGATATGAAAAAGTATAAAAAAACTGAAATAATCTGTAGGAAACTGATATCCTTATTCACGGAAAACTTTTGAATACTTGAAGATTTCTAAGTTATTCTACGGAAGTCTTCCTCACGGATGTCGTCTTTCTTTGATGTATTTATGTAGAATTTGGTAACATATAGAAACATATAGATCCGATATAATTTGGATTGCCAACCATCCATAATAAACACCCAGGGTAAATACTAGGATTTGTCCACTTTATACACTGAAGGTTATTCTGTGAGATATAAATCGAAACCGAAACATTGAAAAAAACAAAACAGAAATGCTAGCATGGAAATCGCTTACAACAAATAATTCGAACAAGGCAAATTAAGAGCGACCTCACTTTGTCCCTGGCACTGGACCTGTGCAAATATTCACGAGGTTCATATGTTATCTAATAAGATAGGGAGCCAATGTGAGCCCGCTATAACTGAAGATATCCGTTCTCAAAACACTGTTTCCGGGGGCCAGTAAGAGCTGTTTCTACTACAATAGCCTCAGAATAAGTTTGTCACTAGATTACGATGATAGTTGTTGAATGTATTAAGAATATTCATTTAAAAGATTGGAAAATGAGACCTCATCACCCACATATAGCCAAAGTACTGCGTGCCATTATCCGGCAATGGTGCATTTCGCACGGGTATCTACCATTTGAGAGGGCTCACTTTGGCTCCCTCTTGATTAATGTTTCTTCTGGTCCTACATTCATTCAATGAGAAACTTGTTCATTATACAGGGTTGTCAGTGGGGGTAAGAAAAAAACATTGAAATATTTCATTTGCAATACAGAATTTATGCATTAGGAATCAAGGGAAAGCTCAAGTTTTTACATGGGTCAGTGGAGAGATTCAGCAGGGGATTCTGGGCTGTGGCTAAGTTGGGCTATTTAGCAGCTGGTATATCAATATTACACAAGGAATCATTTTGTTGTTCTGAAAATGAAAACATTGAATTCAATGGAAACATTGAAAACTGGCATCCCTGTTTATAATTCGGTAGTAAATGTATTAAAGGTTTACGTTTTCAGGGAGAAAACCTGGTTAATTGCCGAATTAGTTTCGCTGTAGACAGCACTGGTCGACTAAATACTAACATGTCTGTCAGCCAAAAACACATATATATTGGCAGGGATGCTAGTGAGGTTTAAAAAAAACCCGGAATTATTTAAACCCCTATTTTTCAAAAATTCTTTACTGTTAATGATGTACTTGCATTAATTATGAATAAATATTGGCATAAATGTTATAGAGATATCTTAATTGATATCCCTATAAGGATATCAGAAAGATTAAAAAAAAAAATTAAAATCCGTAATTTACTTGAATTTGAATTTAAGAAAAAATGTACATAAAGACTTAAACAAGTCTAGGCCGGCATGGGGAGAATATAGGTCAGATGCTTGAGCTCCATGCGTGGCCCTCGCGTGGCCCTCATGTGGTCCTCAATACTCTCCCTACACAGGTTTGGTTTCCGGGGTTCCGGGGTTTCACTGTTAGCCTATGGCAGGTTAACATGGGGACAGGGAGTGTTCCGGGGAAAACCCGGTCGCTAGACGGGTGGTTCTGGTTACCACTGAGTCCTATGGTAAGCCCGGGACTGGTGCTCCCGCTACCGGCCGCCGGGCCTCCGCTACCGCCGGGCCTCCGCTACCGGCCGCCGGGCCTCCGCTACCGGCCGCCGGGCCTCCGCTACCGGCCGCTAGTATACTACATTTCATTGACTTAATTTAGAATAAAAAAAACCCAGAAACCCGGAGAACCCCGGAAAACTGACATCCCTGATTGGATAAGAGAACATACCAAACCCAGACATTCCTGTTGCGCCGTTAGCATGCTGTGGTGGGTAGGGCGCCTGTGGCGGTGGGTATGCTCCCTCCGGTGGTGGTGGTGGGTATGCTCCCTGTGGCGGTGGGTATGCTCCCTGTGGCGGTGGGAATGCTCCCTGTGGGGGTGCGTATGGTGGGGCCTGCCCGTCGACACCCGGGTACGGTGGAGGAGCGTCTGTCATGTAGACGCCATCAGCTGTAGGTAAAACACAAAGACCACATCGTTACAACGTCTGTTTTTGACAATCACTGTCGCATGTAACACTGTATAGCATCCCATCTGGTTAACTGCAGGCCTACAGCCGCTATAATACGGGGTTTGAAACAGGTCTTGTTTTCTTTAAACACAACTAAATTAGAATTTCTTTTGAATTACTACTCAGAAATATTCTGTAGCCTAGTATTGTAGCCGGATTCCCATGATCACCTCTTTAGATATGAGTAGATCCGTGATGTACAAAGTGGAGACATTCCCTGCACAATATATCTTAAGAAAAGAAGAAGAGCCACTCGCACAAGAAGGTTTGGATTTGAGTCTTAAAAGGTAGACAGAAAATATTTAGACTGCTCTATAAAATCAATAAGTATCTTCATCTGCTTGATTTAATTCACAACAAATATTAACAGGTATCTGAGACCGCTCTGTTTAATTAGAAACTAGTATTTGAAGCAATTTGTAACAACATATAGGTATTGGCTGATAATCCAAAAACTAGGGGACAAGGAAAGAAGCAAATAAAATTGAGTAGACCACGTACTACCTTTTTCAAAAAAAGCCCGGTTTACCGTGGTATGGATAGTTGGAACAATCTACCTTAACAGATACAAGATGGCTCTTTATATGGTTACTAGCGACTTCGTCGCGTCGTCACAGAGTCTATAGAGTCGTATCCCCCCTCCCTTAGTCTGTTCAAGGTACGTTCCCTGCACTAAGTGGTGCCCCCTACTGTTAATACCTGGAACTATCATTTAGTTCCAGACCAACATTTCATGTGACACCGATTTTACCGACTACGAGGTAAGGAGATCAGGGAATTAGAGTTCAAAAATATGTTTACAGTATGGCAAGAAGTACAATCTCAGGATAGAAGTACATCTGTGTAGAGAAATTAAAAAAAGAATAGCTGGTTTAAGTTTAGTACTACACGAGAATCTCACTCTCGTGGCCCTTCAGTCTCCACACCCAGGTTTGGTTCCTTATGTCTCTATGTATGGGAGCAACTTCAAGCGGATTCGACGGAATTCTACCGTTTTAAATATAGTAGGTAATAAAAGGTTCATTAAGCTGAAACTTTCTTCTTAACAGACAAATTTGGACTAATGTATAACAGTTTTTATGTACATGTATTGTTAGTTGGATAACCACTCATCATAACCTCATACCACTTTGTATATAATTTTTTGTTTTTTTTTGTTTTTTGTTCAGACTGTCCGCTTAGCGATTCTCATAGAAACGCACGGATCGGCAAGGGAACTGTTCGATTAGTGAGCTCGCGATGACATCATCACGCTGTCGCCTGACAGCGCATTCAAGCGGTAGCTGCATCCGAGACTACATGCCACGTCTCCTATGAATTCTTGATACACTTTGTATAAATTGTATGTAACTTTGGAAGAGGACTGTTCCCGTACAGTATCCCTATTGAATATCAGAATGGCCAGAATACCTGCCTTGGCAGAGGCCGTTATAAATAAATAAATAAATCAAATAGATTATAACAAACACATCGACAACGCTGGATAGTACACATTTATCAACGCGGGATAGTCACATGTAATTTTGGTTATTCTCAATGAATTCTAAACATGAATCAAAGAGCTTCGCTCATTAAAAATGAATAAATGAATAAATAAATAAAGTGGCGGTACCTGGTGGTGCATTAGGGAACGCCTGGTAGGGTATGAAGCCGTACTGCGGGCCGGAGGGCGGCGCGTAGGCCGGCGGCGGCGCCTGATAGTACGGGCCGGATGGCGGGCTGTACGGTGGCGGCCTCTGGGGCATGTGACGCGTGGCTGAAACGTTAAGACGGTTATGTTAGATATGGCACTGGTAGAGTACATATATTATATGATATTAAATATCATAACATGCAATATTCAGAAAAGGAATAGGATTCAAATTTGTAGCTTGTAGCTGAATCGGACCACTTTGAAAACTGCCTTTAAGATTCCCATACCAGTTTCTTTCTTTCTTTTTTCATTTTTATGGGATAAGATTTCTTTATTGAGTCTGAATACATACATTTGTGCGTAGTAATTTGTAAATCTAGAAACTTTGGACTCGACAAACAAGCAGAGGCAGAGGCCTTTTCATATGGCTGATTTTAACGGCCTAGCCGTGACGACAGAGAGATTGAATTATCAGTTGGTTGTTATAGTCATTGTCTCTAGGAATCAAATACACATAAAATGTTTCTCAATGATATAGTGATATTTAGGAAAGTTCTTCACAAACTTTGCAATTTGCAAATATAAAATATAACTAGTGAACTACAACAAGGACAGAGAAAAATACAGTGTCATGGTTATATATCCCAAATTTTGCTTTTCATTTTAGCCTTGGTAAGAGATTTAAGCATCACTATGATTCAGAATTCCTGACTTGTTGGTTTAATTTGTTCCAAAACAAGCCACCATGGACATTCAATGATCACATATATATAAGCAGTACATTTTGGCCTATCTGTATGTAAAAGCTTGGGTGCTATCTAACAGGACATCACCATAGTCAAAGTATGGCAGAATTGTAGTCTTATAAATTCATAAGGCGGCTTCCTCCGTTAGATAACCTCTCATCTTAGCTAGTTGATATAATCTAAAGGATATATTCTTATTCAAAGATGCAAAATGGTGCCTATAATCCAAGTTTTGATCAAGAGGATTCCCAAGTACTTATAAGAGAAAACTTGTCTTATTTCCCGATTGTCAATAAAAAGTCTATTTACACCAGGTTGTCTTTCTCTTTTCCTTGTCGAGAAATAGATGTGTTTAGTTTTACCGATGTTTATACTAAACTTGTTTAGATTGTTCAACCCCCTCTAAATTTCCTGTGATCTATGAGAGTCCAAAAGTGTGTGTCAGTGATACACTATATGATTGTGTGGAGGAAATACTTTCGTTTCAGTAGGTTCAGTTTGTGTGTAAATTTGCTTGCCATTTCGTGATGATAAATTCACACAATAGATATATAATATCAGTATGTATATACGGAACGTTTGCTCTGCCTATGGATTTTTTTTTAGAAATCTGCAGCACTATCTGCCTCTCCATTTCTCCCAATTCCGAGATGACCGGGAATCCAGCAGAGAACAGTGTCTTTACTCTTTTATTTAAGTTAAGTGATGCACATGTGGGTTACTTTTGAATATAATTGGCCTCTGTAATACAAATAGTTAATTGTAATTTACGACTGTAGGCGCCGCCACCGGTACCGATCTAAGCCCCACATATCTCCCCTACATACATTAGTCCCTCTACTGTCTTGACAACACAACATAAACCAACATTGCTGTATATCCCCTATGAAGAAAATTAAGAATTTAACACTGACATATCGCAGGTGAATTATTGAACGACAATGGATAGAATACGTTTCTGTCCGACATATGAAACAAAAAAACATTCACCCCAAACCGGAAATATGCAGTTTCCACAGGAAGTTATATCAGACTGTTATTAGACTTCATATATAGGACAGGTTTGTTTGTTTGGGTATTTTAACGTCCAATTTATTCAATATAGGACAGGTCCTTAAAATGTGAGGACATTTCAACGACATTAAAAGTTATGATAGGTGTTTACGTAGCACGCTGGACACCTGAGCCAAACCAGTCAGGCCCTACTCATATAGATTGACAGGTGTGGTCCGGGCTTCCCGCGAGCCTGTGTGCATGTAGTTATATAATCCATAGACTGTTACTACCCGCAGGTGTTGGGTCTACCGTGATGTGGGGCCGCTTATCTAACATAATCGGAGACTTATAAAAAAAGGTAAATGTATTTATTGGTCGCCATTCAACTGAAAATGGTTGATTTTCAATCACCGCCTCAACAATCACGTGGCCTCAACAATATCTTCTTACAAATCTTCGGAAGTTTACATAGCGAATAAGATGTTGTAATGATAAATTTAAAAAATACAGTAAATGAAGCAAGAGTAAGTTCAAATAAAGGTATAAATGGACAAACTCAGGAATGATACAGGACTCTTACTCATATATTTGTTCTCTATAAATGCATCAATCACATTTCACAGAATAAAAGAAATAAACAAGGGGTGTGCTCAGGTACCATCTAACCATTGTGTTCGGACTGCTTGGGTTGAATAAACAATAACATCTCACTGGATGTTCAACAATAGTTGTCTAAGAGAAAACAAGACACATAATGTGTTAGATATCAGAATGTACATCTTACCTAGCCTTCCAGCCTGAAGCATGGCCTGACCAAACTCAATCGCTCCTCCATCTTTGAAGACCAATTTGAACTTCCCTTCGCCAGTCCAATTTCCTTAAATAATGACAGTTAGATGGGTTACTGTCTGGGATCATGTGCCTTTGGGCTCACTCATAAATAGCCATCACAGAATCTGTGGACAAGGTTGTTAGTGTACGTTAGAGCTATCAGACAGTTCTCTAACCTACCACACTGTACACACTTCCTTTCATTAAACATAAATTCCATATAACATAATTTGGATTTCACCATGATTCTGAGACACCCGATATCATTGCATAATGAAGGAGACTTCCGATTTTATTTGGAGAGGTTACTCTGTATATACATAACTGAATGACGATGTTTTAGTAATTATTATAATCATTAGCGGCACATGTACATACAGCAAATGGATTTATTGCTTATGAAATATAATCACATTTTTAAGTGCCAGAGGTTTAACCATGAATAATTTCACACAAGACTCGGTATATTCCACGGAGACTATATCTGGTCCCTGGAACGCGATTATGTAAGCACTAATATGTGATACAGCAGGTTCTATAGGTAATGTCCATTTGTGTTTCTATTAGTATGGATATCATATGAAGATGTACTTGGTGAAATATGGAAGTATTTTATAGTAGTAAATAGCATGAGCTTCGCGATGCACTTCAGAGTTTGACAGGGGGTGTTGTATCTGAGGAATTATTGACTCAGTGTCGATGTGTTTTTGGATACTAATAATAACAACACTGCTGACAATAAACATAAATCATATGTTTCTATATAGTGGCTACCTTTCGACTAGACACTGGAAATTTCTTAGGATCTAATCTTTACATTCGCCATATGCCACGGATAGCTAGGTTTTAAAATTGAATAATGTATACCGTGATACATGGCGTTTTCATTATGGTCAAATTGCACCAAGGTTGGAATTGAGAAAACCTTAAACAATACCATATACATGTCGTGGGAAAAATAGTTTCATCAAAAAGGTCAAGCCATATTTTGTCTTGCAGTACGGAGGTAACGGTGGGGTCAAGCTCACAATAGAATGTTGAATGCTTACCGTTGGTTTCAGGTCGCACCTGGCCCTTGATGTAGTTGGCGCCGAAAATGGGCTGCTCAAGCTCCACCTTACGCATACAGTAGAAAGGCATGGCGAACGACTGCATTGTGTCCTTGGTACTCTTACTGTTGAAAATTACCTATTCAGAGATAGTTGCAATTGATTAGGTGAATTAATGAAGCATATATGTATTAAGTTCATTTCTCAGTTCAGAAGAGTTGCTTGATTGGTATACATGAATACGACAATTTCCATTGGTTAATTTGAAATTTCAAAAAAAAGTGCCCCCAAAATTATTCTGTTACCTACTTTATTTGGAATAAATCTTTAGACATAAATACACATATATGTATATCATATTAGAAATAATAGGATGCAAGATGAAAATACTGCAAATTACAAAGGAACGATGTCTTCAGTATGAATTTGGGTCATCATGTTGAAAGAGATCTACTTCTGCTTTCCACAAACTCAAGTGATATGATTGGTATAAGTACTAACCCGGTGAGTTGTCAGGTAGATGCGGCCCTTCTTTGTACCTTTAAAGTGGGGCATTTCGCAGTTCATTTCAAACGTTGCTTCTACCCCATCGTGGTAGATTAAAATCCTGTAAAACATGCATCAGAAACTGAATAATTTTGAATTATTAGATACGACATGACGATACCGCCATGATTATATGGTGTACCACTTGATTCGACACCTAGCAGACTTCCCACAAATTCCACTAAGAGGACTTCAAGAGTTATTTGAACATTGTAACCTTCTTTTTTTTTAGAAACTTGCTTCTAAGTTCCATGATCTTATATAATCTTTATGTCAATTCGAGGCGGAAAGATCTGTCTACACCTCTTAGGCAGCCACCACACAATGGGTGACAGTTTGAAACTGCCACCCCCTTTATGATATTGTACCATCTACCCCCCTCTGGGCAATCAGATTACAGCTGCCTCTTGGAATGGCTGCTCTTTATTTAGAATGTCTCCAAAGCAATTGATATTAGCTAACTACAATCTCAACAAGTTATTTGGGGTGATGTATTTAATATCTGAACTCTGGTTGAGTTAGGCCACTAAAAAGAAACTCGTTTCTCATCACCAAGCCATGAAAAATATGACGAGTGCACTTTTTTTTTTTTTGCTATATCAAAGATGGCAGACATACAGTAAAACATACGGTCTAAACACGATGGACAGTAAATATGGATAGGACAAACTAAATGCCACGTCAAAATTTTTTTCCGTAACGTCGGATCAAGGCACCGGCAACGGAGAGCCTATGGCGACGCCATGAGAAAAAATTCGAACTAATAAATACACCACCGTCCTACCCATATGACCACTGAAGTGACCGTTCAATAAAAGTTGCCGTTCAAAAGATACAAGGTATCCAAGCCTTGGCAAAGGCCTGAGGAGATTTTCATAATCGAAACTACTTGGAACTGGACGTTCTACGGAACCTCCAGACGCAAAAATGACACCGATATGCCCAAACCTATCCAGTGCCATACTTATGAAACTAGCCCCAGCCAAAGCTCCACACAGAGCAAGGCTGAGCAGTGTAGGCAGACAGGGGACCAGACTTCCCAAACTCCCTACTAGGTGGCAGCATTGAAACCCCACAGGGTCCACTCCACCACAAACTGCACAAAACAGAACGACATGCTGTCCACTGGACCGGATCGGCCGCATCGATGATGGTGCGTTCGATCTGGACCAATGACTCGCATGCTCACATTCAGTAAACAAAACTGACCAATGGGATTTAAAGTTTCAAGACCAGCAACAACAGCGTACCCTCGCCCAGCGTGGGAGAGACGCCGATCGGTCACTTCCTCAGTAGTCGCCGCCAACGCAATGTTACAACCTAGACATACAGTAAAAGCCTGCATAAGCGGACACCCTCCAATCCGGGCCAAAGTGGCTGCTTACGCAGGGTGTCTGCTTACGTGGGGTTTCCCGATTTTTACTGGCTATACATTTAATGCATCCCTGACATCAGGAGCTTTAATTTGATACTAAATACACATACCTTTCATAATTTCTATCAAGGTTCATCTATTTAAAAAAAAAAAAATCTTCTAAATCGTTTTTTCTGATGCGTGCAGTGATGAGAAACAAGTTGGTTTTTATGAGTGCCTTAGTTTAGGCTGGTGGTTTTATCTATGAGAATCGTCAGGCTGCATTAATTTAAACAACAACAAGCAGATTCCGCGGTGTAAAAACGAGTCATGTCGAAGGCGTCATTACTTTGTGGCAACAAATTAAATTTAAGCTGATTTTAATTTTCTAGCATTCACCATAGCTGTCAAGTGCTAACTGGGAAGTGGTTTTTTTCATTTATGAAAACAAAAACTGTTTCCAGTGTCTGAGTTATTTATAAAACATGGGTCATAAATTAGAGTTTGGGAGAGCATAAGGAAGGTTCTGGGCTGCATAATCTTAGGAATCTGGGGGGTTCCAGTGTGCCACTAATGTTTTAAGGGATCATTTACATCCAGCCCCAGGCGAGAGGGGGATATCTACGTGTACTTTGGATCAAATTGAACTCAAGAAGATTGCTTTGCTAGAGTCTGGTTTGGTGTCTACAACATAGACGGCTATGTCATTTACTTTCTGGTGCCAAGTTAAGGTGACGTGTCCTTACTTATCTCTACCTGTGCTCCATTAATTTGGGAACTTCTCTTTCAAGCGTGGAGAGAAGTAATTATAATTAGACGGCAGGTGTCGCCGCATGCATCGCATATGTTGCTCATGTTTCTATATATCCCAGGTAGGTGTCGCTACTAGAGGAAGAACAGGTACCAGCGCAGCTAGAGTATCGGTCCTCACTTGTTGTCCGACCACCAAACTGATCAGAAGTGCCAGAAAAAAAAACCTTTTTCTTTTTTCCCTACTCTAAGGCCACTAAAAAAAAAACTTGTTTCTCATAACCAAGCCATGAAAAATATGATGAGGGCGCTTTTTTTTGCTTTTTTTTCAATTTTTCTGGATCAAAGATGGCTTAAAAGTGTCATAAAATGGGCTTTAGACATACAGTAAAACCCTACGTAAGTGGTCATCCTCTGTTCCGGGCCAAAGTGCCCGCTTATGCGGGGTGTCTGCATACGCTGGGTTTTCAGATTCATACTGTTTATACATTGAAAGCATCTCTGGCATGAGGAGCTTTAATTTGATACTAAATACACATACTTTTCATAATTTCTATCAAGGTTCATCTTATTTGAACAAAAAAATCTTCTAAAATTGTTTTTGCAGATGCGCGCGGTGATGAGAAACAAGTTTTTTTTTTGAGTGGCCTAATAAACAAGGGCAACACAATTGCCACGTATTCACAACCCAATTCGTGTTTGTTAAACTGTTTATTGTTATATTATCAGAAGTTGATAGAAACCGAGGATAATTATGGGGCGAAGTGCTGTGCAAAGCACCTTTTTAACTAATTATAGTCTGCCCGTCATACTTTATCCCACAACTTTATCATACAGAGGATGAGGCTGGAGAGGCAGCAGCTCACTATATGTCGACTCACGTGAGTGTGGTCACCGGTAGTACAGTGAATCCTGCCTATTGTGTTGAGCTTAGTGCAATATATTCAAGCTTGTTATCAGGTGCGGTCTCCCTAAGGGTTTCCCACGGTAGTTTAGCCTTGACTAGAGTAAGACTCGGATTTATAACTGGACCCCGGTGTATGCCTCGGCCATCGGGTAGGAAAGAACTTCCCCAAGATGTCTCAATTATTTTCCGACTACATCCCGTAGACCCCCTAAGTCCAGTTTGTAAAAAGTTAAAAGAATGCTTTGGTCAGAATCCCCATATTTTATCTCGCTATTCTAGAGAACGGATCAAGTACAATAATTTAAAAGAAAAATACTACTATATCTTAAGGTTGATATAATAAAAATAAAAACTAGTCATTCTGCCAGAAGCCATTGTATGCACTTTCGGTACAGAATTTTCCCTGGAGAATTTTTCGCCCTGCAAAATCACCCATACTTTAGTCTTAGGGAGCGTTCATTATTCATAGAGTTTGTCCCTACCCCCACAGCATTACAGGGAATTATATCTTACAGGCTATTAGGGCCCACCACCTGAAAGTCAGGAGGCCTGGATATCTCATACCATACATAACGAATGTACGATGATTCGCACTGGAAGACCATTCGCACTGCTACTCAGACGATTCGCATTGGATGATTCGCACTTAGTGTAAGCAACACTTGATAACGATGTATGAAAATACAAACCTTTGTCAATCTTTCACAAGCAGACTGTTTTACTCACAGTTACTTGAAATTACCTAGATTATTGCCAGTTTTCGCGAATAGAAACAAACTTGAGTGTCAACTTGTGTCAACACGTGTTTACCTCAGCCGTTTTCGCATTCGCAGGTAACTGTTAGCGGCAAACGGCAGTAAGTCTTACTATTCCTTGATAATGAAGTACATTAGTACAAAATTTTATCAATCTTTCACCAGCAGACTCATTTTACTAGCAATAACCTAAATTATTGCCAGTTCTTGCATATATATGCGCGATTAGAATGGGGGCGGTGCATAAACCAATTCAGTGTCAGTGTGGGTTCATCAGTGTATTCGCCTGTTTACCTCAGCCGATTTTGCGCTCACGGATGTAACAAGATATATATGGCAAATATTCATATATTCCCTTGGATAATCAAAATATAATCTTATAGACTAATTTTCGGTGGCCTAAAGTCTTAGTGCGATATACATCAGGGTTTATTTTTGTTTTGATGCCCAGTGTGAATCGTCTTGTTTATTACAGTGCGAAACGGCTGGTGCGAATCGGCGGACAGTGCGAATCGTCTGATACCCTACATAAAATGGGTTGACAGTGAGTGAAGATATTATTACACCATGTTATTACAATAGAAACATAGCCATACAAACTAGATTATTTCCATTACACCCTCTTCAGTCACTTGTTACTTAACGATTAAAACTTATCATTTAATCTTTAAGGTATGTCATGGTCCATGGTCTTTATTAGCTATCTTTGCTCAGGTATAGACTTGGTTAATGTGCTCCGGAACTTGATCAGGAGGCATTTCTCGCACTAGTCGTGGGCGACCCTAACTGTACGGTTCCCGTATTACTAGAGACAGTATAGGGTCGGACTCGTCGGACTATTCTCGCACTTGCACTGCTTTTAAATATCATAATCTAACTTATTCCAAAAGTAAACACGGGGTCTTGTGACATGGAGGAGGACCCGCACAGGATGACATCACTGTCACACAGTGGTACTGCCTCCTGAGTCCTGGTAGTGGTACTGGTACAATCGTAAACATTCAATTTACATTGCGGTCTCAACGTATTCCAGGAACAACAAACCTATGTACATCATAAAATATACTTATGATATTATAACAAACCTTTCACCGCTGTAAATCAAGACACCACCACTTGCGTGGGCTGTGTTGAGAGACATATTTCCTGATCATCCAAGTGGACGTCTCAGCACGTCAGCCCTCTTTCCAAATATCAGATGACATCACATCCCTTCACAGGCTCCAGAAACTTCCGGTTCTGAGTGCACTCTTCAAGCAGATATCTTGTAGAGCTTGGTTTGCAAGCAAAGGACAGGATCCATATTAGAGAGTGTGATAAATGTGATTTCTTTGATATTATATCCTAGTTCATCGCTGAAAGAGTATCTATAATGAATATTTGATTATGCCTATTTGAAAAGTACTTGTGAATACAAGAGAGTCGATACTTGTAGATCGTGTCTTCTACTAATTACGAAACTAGTCATAGGACCACATAAATAGACATAGGTCAAGGTCACCATCAGGGACCCAATTTGTAAACAAATACCCAGTCTTCTACACCCATTGACGTAGAACATCAAAGGCACAGAACCCAAAATGTATTCGCGACAGCAATACCGTCGTACTGGAGAAGTATTGCCTGTTATGTGAATCCACTAAAAGGTAAATGTATGATATCATTTTTTCATATAATACCGCTTATATAACAACAATGCACGCGGACCCCGGAAAGACAACCGCCTGCCCTGTCCGTTCTAATTCTTTCTAACCACGGTCCAGTGGTTGGCGTAACTTAATACATCATTGATTTATCGTCAAAACATAATTATTATTGAAATCGTGTCAACAGCAACAATCACATAAAACACTTTCAATTGGTATACTACACATAGAGTTACTTTGGTCGTAGAGATGTTATTCCAGTGATTCAATAAGGGGACTGACACAGCAAATGTTTTTCTACTTCTACTGGAAGAGTATTGGAACCTTTAGACTAAATTTGCTATAAAATACCTGAAAACATGTCTATGCATATATTAAATATCAGGGAAATACAGTTAGCAAGACAATACTAGTGATGTTCACTAAGATGTTAGCACAAAAGTAGTGAAATTGAAGGGAGCAGTCAACTATGCGGTGGATACATTTACACTGAACAAAGACCAGTTTAATAAGTTTTAAAAACTTATTATTACTTCTTTATGAACTTTCTGACGCTGACACAGTGACGATGGTACCATAGCGTCACCTTTAGCAAAATACCCCGCGTTCCCACTGCTGGTGTGTTCTCTGTCAACCCCGGGAGTTTTGTAGAATATATTATTTTATATGATCAAGTTTAGAACTAACTTACATTATTTATTAGCAGGTGGACGGTTGGTCTTTAGGTTATGGCTACAGCCTACTGTAGTACACATGCTTGTAAAGTCATTAGGTGACCTGACCGTATTTTTGCTTTTTATAGCTCACTAAGTACAGATACGAATATGATTTCTGTTTTGGACAGAAGGTTTTATGGTGGTATAATGCCTCACAGTTTTTAAAATTTAGTATTTTGGAATGGATTTTAAAAAAAAACCTGAATTCAGTTTGGGGGGGACTTTGGTAGTCACAGGTCCATTTTTAAGAACTCCCTTATGGACATATTTCTACCACTTAAACTGGTTGAATCATAATATGATATGCCTCATTTGAAAGAGATTAAAAAAACAGTAGGTGCTAGGAAGTGGAATTTTTGAAGTAGATTCTATATTTACAGAAATATTCAAGTATTTGTTGAAAGTAGGGGGGATTTTCAGTGAAATGGGCATGCTCAAACAGATGTTTACTCAATATTGATTTATAGTGAGCATTAGTGTAACATCTACCATCTCCATAAGTGGCACTGACAGTTGCTTACACACTAGGAAGTGTCATTATTTAGGTAAAATACATATTTGATGTGCTATTCATGTATTTCTTCTAAATCTCACAATGTGAGGGAGGGGGCAGCAGGTGTATGAGTGGATGGTTTATTCAGGATATTTACACACAAATAGAAGTCAAAATGGTTCATAACTTTGTTGTAGGAATCAGTCAAGACCCAGTCAAATGATATTGGTTTGTAAAATTATTTGTAATATCATTTACCACCAGATATTGGCTTGACCTACTTTATTGGTGTATATAGAAACAAAGTTTTGTCCCCCACATGGCTAGGGAGCATGCAGGCAGGTCTGTGTGCACTCATCCATGAAGCTATCACCATGAAGCTATCTGAAAACGTTTCCTATGTACTCAGAGAATTGTTGATTACCAAACGAAATTGCCCTCAGGTAGCTAAATATATGTGTGCTTCCTTGTTATCATACTAATTAATTACTGGTAGACCTTTGAACCTTATTGAGCTTTAAATGCGTCTACCTGCTAATTTGGTCTTTAAAGGCCAATATTTCTATTTTCTAAATGCACATTTAGCTCTTGTTAATTACCCGTAGCCGTTTTTTGTCTGTGTCGGTAGCTATCAGTATCAATCAGATTAAGAAAAAATGGAACAGCAGGGCATGGGTCAACTTGTCAATAATGTTACCCATTTCTCAGCCGGGGACCAGTCAAAGTACCACCCTGAGTCAAAGGACCACCCGAGTGAGAAGTCAAAGTACCACCCTACCTCGCAGGGGCCCGACGGGCGGCCGCTTTCACACCTCACTGCATGGTGCGGCCAGTGTTGTTAACACCCTGTGACATTCTGCTATGAAAGTGTGAGTGTACCTGGTGTAACTGACATGGCTCTCATTTGTCTTAGTGGTATAAATTTATATACTCGCTTAAAAGACAATGAATCAAACATTTGATATTTTCTTAACATTTCGGACTCGACGCTTTAAAAAAAATGTAAGTCAGAACTTTGTTAATAATTGACGTAGGAACTTCGAATAAACACCAATAGATAGTTAAAGCTGTGCAAGAAACAGTTTGTGTGTTTATATTTTGATTCACGATAGACAACATATGATTATTTGTCATTGTTTGTTACGTGGTTAGCCATGATTGCGAGATTGTCACCTCCAGAAAACCAAGTGGGGCGTCCAATTTATGAAGCGGGGCGTACAAAGCTTGCTGGCTACCGAGCGTGGCGTCCAGTATTAGTGAGGTCTTAGAGATGCTAAGGGAGCGTTCATTAATTATAGCCAGGGGGCCACAGTTTTTAGGGAAGGGCCAACTTTTTTGGGGGTATTCCCATGGAGGGGGGGGGGGGTAAAATCTATTTCACTTTCTGCCGGGGTCGACGTTTTTAGCTAAACAATAAGGCAGACTCCCATATTTGTGTTCAATGACAAGAATTGATAATTGTAAAGAAATGCATTCATATATCACAAGAAATCAGCTTAGTTGTACTACTATAGTAATGATTAACACAAAATGTAACCATAGTTGTATCACTCCATGGAGTTCAGTGTCTATAGCCCCGTTTCTCTACTGGGAGATGGATGTACACCTTCCCTCAGTCTGACAGACTGATGTGGAGGGAGACAACAATGGACAAACACTAGTACATTTCTACGAGAATCAATGCCGTCTCACAAGATCATTAGTCTTTTCCTCAACATAGGTGAATTTAGCAGCATTTACTACAACATAAAGTGCTACAAAATGCCCCTGTTGCTGCTTATTTCGATAAGAATGCCATATTTCTGGAACAGCACTATGAGTAAAGAGAACTCTTCATTGAGAACTCTACATTGAGTACTTAAAGGGGTTCTACGTGCAAAAAAATGGGACTATGTCTTTCTTCTGTACTGCCACACCATGGATTGATCTACTCCTTCCAAAGATCCCTCACACCATGCCAGACTATAGCAAATTGTCAGAACATCCATATTTGCATGTCAAAGATACTGCTACAAGAAACGGTGAAGGTCCTTTAAGATCCTGCAATGGAGTCTGATGACCACCAACTGATGGTACAAATCAAGAAAGCAGTTGCTACTGGATATTTGAATGTGAACAACCAAGTCTCAATAAGTGACTTCATTGAGAATTAGGTTTAGGTAGTCAAGCTTTATGATTGATTATATGGGTACAGGAGAGATGGGGGCTTCCAGCATGTCTGCTAACTGCCAACTACGGCCTCAATTTGGCAGGGGTTGTATCCTTGATTTTTTTGTTAGAACAGTAGCAGAATCTTACAACTATAGAGGCTAGGAATATCAACTCAAACTGTCATCATAGCATTGTATAGTAGTGCAGCCAACTTCAACCAGTTGGCATTGTGCTTGATGCTATCACACTTCAAGCATTTGCCTGTGCCTGTATGTAGAACCTCATATCATCACTAAGTAAAGGGTTGAAGAGTTAAATATGACATCACACACCAGCCTTGCTTTGAACTTATTGTGATGTCACTGGCGCGATGGGTGGTTGTTATGCTTCATTGTTCTTTCAACAATGTATCCCGGGAGATTGCATAGCAACGGTTTGGTTCTTACTCGTTTTTGTCATATTCAAGGTAGCATCGGTTGTGTGTGGAAGTGTTCCTGCCTCGTATTTATAACTTGAACTTGGAAGTGGGGAATTCAAAAAGTGCCAGTAGGAAAGGTTGCGTGCTGGACATTGAAACTTGTTGGAAAAACTCACATGAGGCTATTACAAGGGTCTGTCCAAATTAGGGCCCTGTTTTTAGTCACAACATTTGTGAGTGTCGCAGGCCTATGATCGCACAGCCGATCTACGACCTTTTTGGACGACAAAAGATGGCCGGTGTTTTATAGACACGATCGTAGTGCAGCACGGACGAGTACGGGGTACATATAACCTATAAACGTACCAAATATGAAGAAGAACGGCCTTACGGTTCCGAAAATATCGGCGTTTGAAGTTGAAACATCGGGCTATCGATCAGATATCCACAAGCATTCTCCTAGCAGATCTTTTGTGGTACAGAGCGCGGAATCTCTGCTGGGAGAGTGAAGTAAGCACAGTCTATGTCGAGGTCCACACTGGCCACCAGAGCAGTATATGCTATGACAAAATTCAAACGCCGATATCTTCGGGATGAAGCATCCGATTTTCTTAATATTTGGTACGATTATAGGTTATATGTATACCTTACTCGTGTTAATTCCTTAATTCCATCGCTTAATTCCGGCGGGAAGTGAATTTCCGCGTTCGGTACGACATGTCCATAGATGTCTTAGGGCTACAACAGTTTGGGAGACATATTTACCCACATGACCTTACGATTGTCATCACTATAGCACACCTCACACTGCCCTACATGTCGTAGGGCTACGATAATCGACCGACCCCCTAAAATGTTGTGACTATAATACACTGACAGCAAAAACATGTCGTACATAACGATTGTCGTGACTAAAAAACAGGGCCTAGATTTGCAATGGTGCCAACAGCTGAAATAAGATAAATATCTTAATGTTTTTGAGGTATATAGTAATGAGAAAACTGTAAACCTGAGTTTATAATGTTGTAATTCCTCACCTGTATTCACTGATGTTTAAAACCTGGTCTGAACACCTCATTTTAAACATCTGTGCAACACAGTTTCACATGTATTGGAAAATTACTCCACAGGAGTAGTTTTGGTCATAATCTGCCTACTTTAGCTGGAGCTCCGCACGGCAATGAGATAAAGGTCTCATATGCTAGCAACATCATGTAGAAATGTAATTTTAAGGATATGATGACCAAGACTGGGAAAAGCTACATGCTGAAGGGAAGCTTGACCAACTGTTGTGGCAGTACTGTCTATATATACTTGGAATGCCAGAAGTTACCTATAACTCATACAAGAAATATCTTCAGAAGATGATTATTCCTCATCAGATGAATAGAGTGTGTTTATACTACAAATAACATTTCAAATGACAAGATCTGGGCAGTGTTCCGAAAGAGCAAATTTCGTTTATTATTACACATATCAGTATGTACTATCAGAAGTGTGACCACTACCATATACTTTTTACAGCGACAATTTAGAATCATCACTGTCAGTTGCAAGGTAATTTCATCATTCAAATCATATATATGATTCAAATTCATATGCTAAAAGCAGGACACAGGATCCTCTCATATAAAGGCTCTCCAAGGACTCTCCTGTAAAACTGGTCAAGGAATACTTTAGGGCTGAAATCATCCACTATTGGTTGCCAGTGGTGCAACTGCTAGTGCCTCTCCACGAGAGGTGACTCCGCATTGTGCAATGACTAAGATTGAAACTGGCCTCCATATGGTGTGTGTTTCAGTCCTGCTCCAGACTCCCCCATCTTTTTTGCATTGGCACTGTTCTGTCAACAACAGATGTTTATTTGCTACTTGTTTCTTTTTTTCATTTTCAAGCAATTTTTATGAAGGGAATATTGTGTGTATAATCATCAAATTTGGCGGTACAGCCATTCTTCCACTCAGGCCCCAGCCCCATTCTCCTCATTCTAATGGCAGGTTTTAAGACAAATGACCATTGGGTACCATTTTTGTGTAAGTCTTTGGTATAACCAGACCGGATTTGAACCCATGACCTCCCATACTTGAGGTGAACACCCCTACCACTTAGCCACCAAGCTTTTTGTCAAAATTTTGTCAAATGACTGAATGTAACTGGGTTTGTTCTAAGGTAAAGAAGGAAAGCCTTATGATAAAAAAGACCACATCAGTTTAGCCTCCCCTGTGCTTTTACCGTATTCTGATGGGGGGGGGGGCTATTTTTTTGGGCATTCCAGGGGGGGGGGGGGCTAACATTTTTTGGGGCATTCCAAGCGGGGGGCCAATATTTTTTTGGGTATTCCAAGGGGGGGGGGCAACCTTTTTTTGACCAGTCGGTGTTCCAAAAACTGTGCCCCACCCCCCGGCCATAATTAATGAACGCTCCCTTATGACATAGCGCTGCGTGACAGAGCTGGCCATGTGCCACATTGGCAGCTTGCATCTATTGAGGTTCGAGGCCCAATACCGACCGCAATATGTTAAGATAATGAATGCATTATCCATGGAAGCACTAAACTTTGGGAAATCTCTTTGGAGGCATGTATCAACTTCATGATTTTGTAAATATGATAATTCCTGAGTCCTAAAAATCTGTTTTTTAGTGCGGTACAATTTATATACAATATGTTTATGAGATACCGTTCAATAAGACTATGGTACATTCCATCTATGATGGTATCTCCTTTATAGCGGGTGGAAAGTTGGTATATGTGATAACACTGATACTACTAATAATAATTAGATAAGGTACCGGTAATCAATATGCACAGCTTGACAGTAGGCTATATGTTTCCACTAAGGCCGATATAACGATATACGATATAATCATTTGGAATAATGCAACAAAGTCACACCCTGATGAAGGACTTGAAAATTCGAAAAATGTCGGTGAAATTTGTCTCATGATTGAGTGATTAATACAAAACTGGGACCCTGCCCTTCACTGAGTTAGCGGGAATATATTTCTTCTAACTAATTTTAGAGAATCATTACTCGTATCCAGGGTTACAGTGCTATCTCCTACAACATACAAAAAGTATGGATTTTACTGTGGAATCACGTCAGGAAGTATAGACTGAAAGTCCTCTGCGAGACCACTGTAACCCTATTGTCTACATTGTCGGGGGAGGGTGGGGGAGTTGGGTGGGGGTTACTGGGTCTGCATTGGTTAGTACCTCCTGGATACTATCTGTTCCCCCAATAATCGTTATGAAAGAACACGGACTAGACGCTTTATATATCTAAAGTACATATGACGAAGCAAGTAGCTACCACACAGGGCTGTGTAAAGGTATGGTCACAGTTAACACTTATGAGTTTATTATGTGCAGAATAGTGTATTATTTTAAGACAATTTTATTTCCTCTACATTGAGCAAAACGCTATGTTAGATGTCACTCTCTGTATTTGGAGTCGGCCTCGAGGAGGGACGTATTTATGGCATCAAAAGGCCGAGAATGGCAACCCTAGGGGCTCAGTGAGTGCATTTTCTTATTATTACATAGCTAAATATCAAGAAAAATGCCATTTTATATACATATTTTATGCATCTATTGATCTGATACATTCACTATGGTCACAGTGAGCCCAAATATTTACTACAGGCTCAGTGCGCCCGAACAGTATTTATACTGCACCCCTAGCAGCGGGTAGTATTTTATAGACGTTCAGCCATAGGTATGTAATAATACTGTTCTCATAAGTTATCGTATGAGGTGTGGCCAGTTCTAAACAGAAAGTAAGAAAGAGGTCAGAGATTTCATTAGACTTGGGGCTCCGACTAATATTGTGAGAGAAGATCAGGTCCAAACCTCTTCTAGCGTAAAGGATTATTAGATCCTAATATCAAAGTGGTTGCTCCTTACCTAAATTTTGTTAAATAGTTTATGATCCAATTGCCTCGTCTAAAGATTTTCAATTGAGTACCGGATTGCTGACATAATTTGATCTCACATCAAGAAAATCCTATGATTAATAGAGTCCAGTTCTTGTGTCCGTACAATAGCAGACTGTCAATGTGTAGAATGTAAGCAACATTCTACGTATTGGTCCTTGGATAGGACCCAGGAACGAATTTCTTGGATCCAAATAAGTGACAGGGTAATATATCTTGATATTAGCCAGAAATTTAGATTTTAATGAATCCGAATCGGGTGAAACCTTGAATACCCAACCTATCTAATAAATGCTTACCAGAATTAGAATAAAGAAATCTGCTTGCGTACGCACTGGGGCAAGACGCCTGTGTTTGGAGAGTGGTGGGCGTATATAGGTTCCATTACCAAGGTTAGATTCTAGAGATTATTTAGATGTGGCTGAAACACCTCTGATGCAAAAAAAAAAAAAAAAAATTAAAGGTTAGATTCTATGCTTTATCCTAGCCTGGTATAGATGTCCATAGGCCTAACATAAGGAACTCGTAGTCAACAGGCATGCGAGTATGGTAACTCATACTTAATTGCCAATAAACAAATAAATGTTCCAGGCTAAGATGATAAAATCATAAACATATCCATGTTCGGTCTGAGTTTATTGTTCTCTATCTCGTTTGGAGCACTTCGGAATAATCAGTCGCCTATCGCCTCATTCATATTACAGCGCGCTCTAAATTCGATGTTGTCACAGACCAAACATCCATCAGTTTTTTCTTAGTCTCACTTAGGACAATATCTAGCTGGAGCCAATAGCAACATCGTTCAAATCCAACCAGAAGTTGTCATTTTCGAGGTAGCATCGGCTTTAGAGAGGTGTGAATTCTAAAATTTGAATGTTGTACTACGGGAATTGGCTAATGTAGACTTCTACTTATGGTGGATTATTACATCCGACTTTGTAATTTGTCCCCTTGTCCTTGTTTGTACAGTGTATCTTTCTGTGTGTTCTAGATCGTGTGATTGGACTGTGTTGTCCTCTCTGTAAATAGTTATGACTGTAGTATGGAGGAACGCCCGGTTAGGGCGAATGTTATATGTTCTTCAATTTCTGTGTATAAAAAGAAATGCGTATCAAGTTATGGTTACTGTTCTAGTTACATTTCTAAACTTATCGAAAAATGTCTCGCACAGTAATGGTCGTATTTTGTCATATTTTATGGGTTCATTATTGATTACAACACAACCGTGGTATTATTTTCCAGTGAGAGTGATATTAAGCCCAAGCAAAAAAGAAAAGCATGCTCAGGCAAGGAGCCATTCACAAAGTACATACGTACTGAGGGGGTGGGAGGGGGATGTTGAATATTTTGGAAATTCTGCAGACATTCTTTATGGATGGCCCCCAATTAAATTGATTTGAAGTGCTATTCTTGGCTTCTTTTATAAAAAAACGAATATTCGTTAATATGAAACGAGGCTAAGTTGTCCGACGAATATTCATTTAATCCAAAGTTGATCTATCCCAAACCATAAATCAGTAAAATTATCGGTCACGATTTACTTCAAGAAATGTAAAATCGAATTTAAATGTCATGAACTGTTGCTGAACTATGGCTATTTGAGATTATACTAAAGACTCTCTCTCTGCTGTTTATAAATTTCAGTGGGCGTTGTCTGGATGAATACTCGGTCGCACCGTTACCGTTCACATGTCGCGCTCCGGGAGAGTGGCGTGGACCTCGGGCGGCGTGAGTGAACGGCCTCGGTCCGGGTCCCGCTACCCACGCCCGACGTCCACAGAAACGGACCCACAGAGTCAGTGGTGGCAGGACTTCGGCCAGGTGCCCGGGGGCCGCAAACTCTGGTGTCGTCTGGTTACAGTCTTCACCTTTGTCAGTCTATTTGGCATCGGCTTCATCTTTCTGGGCGCGGCGTTTGTGCACCAAGCCTACAGGCTCTACAAGGAGGAGCAGACTTCGCTCCCTCTAAGCTGGTGCATCGTAGGCATAGGTGTGTCTTTCAATTATGTTGGAATAGAGTCAATATACAAGTACATGTAGTTCAGTCACTAATCCATATGAATAAAAGTAGAGTAGAACCCTGCATAAGCGGACACCCTCCGTTCCAACCCAAAGTATCCGCAGTGTTGCCCCCCCCCCCCCCCCCCCCACACACACACACACACACACCGGCCAACCAGTCGATTTTGATAATGTGTCCACTTACGCGTGGTTAAATGGATTTTCATACCGAAGTAAATGTCCAATTACACGGAGTGGTCGCTTACACGAGGTTGAAATAAACATCTAATAGAGAGTTTGTTTGTGATTTAACGTCCCAGGGGACCCTTAAGGTATATAGGGAGTCTAATAGAGGGGAAGATTTTTGTTAACGCTGGGTGTTCATTAGGCGGGGTTCTACTGTAAATTTATACACATGCACGCAGAACTCGCATTTCAAATGGCCTCCGACCACTCTTTTTAAAATGGCCAAATACATTAGAGCTCAAATTCCCCTTCAATACAGGTACATGTAAATACATTGGGTATTTACGCCCCTTTGTATACAGAGCATTGCGGTCACCAAACGGCCGCCTCCAGTGAGTATGTGACCTGCTCCACCGCACCTATTTCTATACATCTGGCTGACAGTCATTAACACGATGCCCATGAGGCGTCATCCAGCAAGTTCGGTGAAACACGCCCTAACACATCAACCTCTTGTGTGTTACGACTACCTGTCCACAAAGCCATTTTTATTGTCTGTTAATTCCAGTATATGACAGATTCTATTGTCATTATGGCCGGATATTAATATCCCATAACACATAAAAAACATTACTTTTTTCTCAAGGTAGTAATAACTTTGTTTTTATCTATGTCAAACATAATCTAAAGAAACAACATTTGGTTGCTGTAAAATGATGAGCCAATGGTCCAATAACCCAGGGAACGAGTTAAGTGTATACGTATGTACTTACGCGTGTGCCCGATTAAATAATGGTGGTAAGTTGGACATTAGTTTGGGGTACCTACTCATCAGTAACTGGCCGCTCTCTTTATTTGGAGCAGATGGAAGATAGGTCTATAACTCAAACTTAATCTTACCTCCAGTTTAAATAAAAACCTTTAAAAAAAAATTAAATAATGCTAGAAATTGCAGTCATGAGAATTAACATAACAAAAGAGATAAAGAGTAATAAGCGAAAGGCAACAGGGTTCTTTTGATCTCTGCCATGGCAAGTCTGGTCGCCCTGGCTTCCGTTGTTACTACTCATGATAGCAGCTTACACAAGATCCAAACGAAGAAAGCCCTTACTTGATACCTTAGAGGGATTACAGTCCATGTGTCCATACTTGATTGTTCCAGAGTTTGTAGCTGTGCCAATATTTCTAGTAGCATTTCAGATCAATAATAGTCGTGCGGAAAACCGTTAGTAGCAGGTGGACGGTTGGTCTTTAAGTTATGGCTATAGTCAACTGTAGTACACATGCTTGTAGAGTCACTAGGCGACCTGGCCACATTTTTGCTTTTTATAGCTCACCAAGTACAGATAGACATATGATTTTTGTTTTGGGCAGACGGTTTTATGGTCATACCATATCTGACAGTTTTAATTTTTACTATATTGACATGGATTTTTAGAGAAAAAAAAGAGATTTCAGTTTTTGGGGGACTTTTGAGTCACAGGTCCATTTTTAAGGACTCTTTTATGACCATATTTCTACCAGTAAAACTGGCTCAATCATGATATAATATGCCCCATTTGAAAGAGAATGAAAAACAGTATCTGCTAGGAAGTGGAATTTTTTAGGTAATAGATTCTATATTTACTGAGATATTCAAGTATTTGTTAAAAGAGTGGGGATTTGTGGTGAAACGGGCATACTCAAACACATGTTTACTCAATATTGATTTACAGTCAGCATTAGTGTAACATTTACCATCTCCATATGTGGTACTGACAGTGAAGTGAAGGAGGGGAGACGAATAATAAGGAGCAAATGAAAATCCGTCGTAGATGGAACAGCGCAGAACAAGGGAAAATGTTAAGTATATTTGCACGTCAGTGGTAGTCGAAGAGACTATGACTCCCTTTAAGAAGACAATAAGGCAGGGTTCGTACAGACCCTGGAAAACCCGGAAAAGCCTGGAATTATGCTTTTAGGTTTTCCAGGCCTGGAAAAGCCTGGGATTTCACAGAGGGCCTGGAAAAACCTGGAAGAGCCTGGAAAATTTAGTTTTGGATAAAAACAATTTGTTTACCCTATGAAATTCTGGTCATTATTAGCTTTCCTTAACTACGGTACCTGGCTGCCTATGGAATTTCAGTGACCTTGGATGAAATAGTTCCAAAAATCCTTTATTTGACCATGTATAGCAAAATGCTAATAATATAGCATGGTTCAAAAGTGAGAAAAAAAACCTTCAGAAAACAAACAATGACTGTTTTCATTCACTAGTAAGATGGTATTGATTCACATTGTTATGTGCCTGGAAAAAAGATATAAGAACCTGGAAAAGCCTGAAATTTATAATGTGTTTATATGTATTGACGGGCAGGCAAGTTGAAGGGGTAGGCAGGTTAATCGGTAGGCAGGTGGATTGGCAGGCAAGTTAATGGGATTGCAGTGATGAGGGGGATGGGCGGGTTTGGTGGATGAGATGTACTAAAAAAAACACATTGGGGGAGTGTTCCATTGACCCGATGAACATTTAACATCATCGGGTGTGTGCTAAACGTGTTTATAGAAGACAAACCCACAGCCGTTCAAGAAAAAAAGTGCCAACCGACGGTCGGTGATCACCGTTTTCAGCAATCTGACAAAAAAATTATTTAAAAGATATTTATTTCAAAATGTTCAGTTAACAGTATTATTTCAATTTTAAATAATTATCAAAGCTAGTTGTAAATTTACTAAGATTTTTTAAATAATTATCATCTTTAAAAAATTTAATTATTTGAGAAGCAAACTCGAACTATTCTCTGTAGATAAAAGGATTAATTCAAAATGGAAACGCCATTAGAGTGTGCGGATAGGTCTGATGATTGAAGTGAATCTTTTTAATGTTATATAGACGCTATATACATGTACATTGATTATTCTATGTTTGCAGTGAGTGGTAGCCTGATGGTGCTCGGTAGCATTGTGCTTGGTAGATTCATCATCTCTGACAAGTGGAGAAAGAATGAGCAACCCAACTACCCGTCTTCAGCGCCTCGCCCAACTGCTACTGGTATGTATCAAAGGAATCTGAGTTTACAGGAATGGCAGTTTTCCTAGCTTCCAAGGAAGAACCTTATTTTAATTTTCAATTTGTAAAATTAATTTGTAAAACAAAGAATGAATTAAGCCTCATTTACGCCAATGGAATAGTGGTTCAAACCTCCCCACCCACCCCGCTCACATTCCATGGCCAATAATAATGTGTTTTCTACGTTTTCTCAGTTTCTATGACGCAGTAAATTCAACAAAATTTCAAAAATATTTCCTTTCTTCTTTCATGACCCCATCTGACATCCCTGAGTTTAAGTTTGTATTGTAGTAGGCCGTAGTGAAACGTGTGGTCGTCTATAATCCTGCCTTTTTGTATACCGTACTAAACATGTATGCCTTTATGGATATCCTACCAAAAATATTTATAACTAAATGCTATTAACCCGAGCTTGTTTGTGTTTGGGGGAATTGAAAGTGATTCTAGATTAGCTGATTCATATATTATCTTATGTTGGGTTAGGGCACACATTGAATTTTAAATCTTCTCCTGTATCTTTACCCATACGGTTTTTACAGCCAAAGCATAGGAGGCATATTCATGCTATCGTTTCTGATCGCTTGTGACCCCACCCTGATCGTTTCTTTATTCTTAAATTAAGTTATACATTTTTTTTTTTTTTTTTTTTTCTTTTTTTTTTTTTTTTTTTTAAATTAAGTTATAAACCAGTTCCACGGTTTCATTAATTTACCGGCTCTTTACTAAGACATCTCTGTATCCGCATATATGTTTTATGTACCTCTTGTAGTTATTATTTGCTATTGAATTGACTGTCCTTTATCCCCAGTTCGCTTCACAACAAATAACAACAACGCAGACATGGAGCCTGAGGTTCACATCGACGTACCGCCGCCGTATGAAGCGTCTAATCTCCCGCCCATATTCATCGTCGCTGGACGTAATGTCGCCCTCACGTTACCAGCGCCCTCTAGCGACCTCATGATGCCGCCAAGCTACACAGACACCATTGGCTCACCGCCAAAGTACACGGAGATCGATGACGTCACGCCCCGCAACAACCAATCCAGTGGTGACGTAGACACGGGGCGACTGGAGACAGCGTCAGACTGCACGGTGGGAATACGGCCATTGTCCAATGCCAGTTGCAGTCGTATTGAGGTCATTACCGTCGTGTCAACCAGAGAGGACCCCCCGCCCTATGAGGAAGGTCCGAGCTCCTTACCCGTTTCAACGGAGGCTGCGTCCTCGGATCGTCGCAGCCAGGTGGCGCCACTGACAAGTGTCCTATCTATCGAGAACAGTAGATGACATAGGTTCACATCATTATCTGAAGCCTAGAACGTGATTAGCGCAGTCATTGTGGTCACTTGCTCGGGCAGTTGCTCAATACATTACTGGCCTTTAATCTGTGACATAACTCATTAACAAAGGGTTATGGTGATGGTACGTAAGAATTTCTTTGGGGAAGTCGCTGTGCGCTAGTGAAGTTTCTATTAACACAATGACGCCTAGTCAGTAGTCTAGGTTTAGAGTGATCAAATACCACTGGAAATGTATTTCCATAAACATTGGGATTATAGTTAGGACTCGTCAATGGGATCCCTACCCAATTACCTCTGTGGATATGTTGAGTGATGTTCATGTTTTCTTTTCGAATATTTATATCGATTTTGTTCGCAGATAGGCTGAAAAGATAAGTACACAAAGTGAGACTTGTGTATGGTAACCACCAATTTCTGCTGTAAAATTCCTAATTGTCTTGCAAAAGCCAAATATATACTTGATTATTGTACAATTCGTTTGATATCCCAAAAATTAAAATATGAGATGATTGATGTTGTGAATCATGTACATATTCTTTTGATGATGAACACGTATAAACTCATTTTGGTTGATAGCTTATTTACTTAGTAATTGCACGAATATACGTCGATAAACTGTTGGGTTTAGAACACTTACATCGGGAAAGAACCGTGCAGGGTGTAGACGACACTACCAACCAATGATTAGGTATGGTTCAGGCAAATTTAATATCTCATTTTTATATGATATTTGCTAAAAATGTGATAAAGAATCACGCATGACTGTTACCACGTTATAGCTACGATCATTGGATCGTCAGCATAGGGAAACATACGGCATCTCAGGATTTGAGATGCCGAGTTGCGCTTCTCTTGTGTTAAAAACATCATATATATGAGGAAGGCTTATCCTTTATAAATTGCAATTTTTACGCCCTGTGGATGAACTGGGTATATTTTAACGAAATTCCCGCCTGCTACTGTGCTAGATATATTCTGTGTTTACCGCACAGATCGGTTAATGTCCATTTTATATGGGGAATCTTTTTCAAATGTGCTATTGTTGTAAATAGCACTTAAGTTACTGCATCATAGATGGAATGGAATGCCTTTATGATTATATTGTACACCGATATCTATATTTCTTAGAATAAATATATGGCACATCTTTTATTGTATAGGCCTACACGTATATTATACAATGACCCATGCTTTTACATGTAGTCTGAGGATATATGTCCTGAATAATGATTATTCAAAAACGAAAGCGGTTAATTCCCTGCTTACATTGTGAAGGCTTTTAACGGATGCAACAAAACTGCAATGCGTTATCACATGGCATCGTACTGAAGTAGCCAATGTTAATAGTATTTAAGTACACATGTATTGAGAAATGTGAGCTGCACATACAAATTGAAACGACGGAGGCTCCAAGCCAAGATTAAGTCTGTAGTTTAGGATAGACGTGGCTTAAACCCTCTCAATGTAGCAAGGAAAATAGATTGATTTTGAAATCTGTTCCCATTGTTTTAACAAATGTGTTACCCACTGGAAATCCACCTGAGTTGAAGAAAGGTTTGTATGACTATACTCCCTTGGAAATGTTGTCTGTTGATCGATGGTAGGGTTGATAGGGTTTTAATACTGTATCAACAGCAGGGTCATATCATGGGGAGTTATCGCATATATCGCAGCGACAGGAAAGTATTGTAGTTCAGGGGAAGGTCTATACCTGTAACCACAGCCTTCGAAATGGCATTCCAGGCACTAGCAACTCTACTTCTTCGAGAGATTACCCTTCAGCTAGAAAACTAAAGCATAGTTTTCCTTGGAATGGAATTGGCCCTTTAAACCAGTTTGGCTCCTTCTGCTTACTGCGTGTTAACGATGAACTGATGGTACGAAACGCCAGCATTATTGGTCCTGGTGTTATGTTGATGTTGATGGTCTGTGATTTTCTAATGAATTATATCATACTTCATTATCGTAATTAATCTACATGTATTTTCCCATTTTAGAGGGTGTTTTATAAAGCATCGTTGAGATGTATTAATACCTCTAGTAGCAGTTTATTTTTTCAGTAAAATCTAACTACTGCTCTTGTTGTGAATTATACACATATTTTCTTGTTCAGTAACCTGGTCACCTATTGTTAGTTTAATAAACTGTTTATGAATAAATGCTCAAAGAACTCATGAAGTCTTAGTTCACGTAATCTTATGCCATAGTTCAGTCTATAAGAGATGTTCTATGGTGTCGAGACCGTAAAAGTCTACTTAGATCTAGAAGGATAAGGAAAAAATTCCTTCTGCTGGAAAATCGTGCCCCCAATTTTCTCCGATTTCACTGGAATTTTTTTTTTTTTTAAGATCTAGAAGGATCCCGATAGCTAGTTTGCGATCTTAATATCAGTTCACCCATTCACACCTCCTGTAACACCCATACTTTCACCCAAATATCCGTTTCCCAATATATCGACGCAACCAGCGTTCCGACGCACATGTCAGTGAGGAATACACCCTACAATCTCTATTTCCGGATTGTTTTTTTTCCTTTTAATCTAGTAAATGTGGATTTATATATATCAGGGTTGGTTTTTTTTTCAATTAAATGTAGAAGCATATATATTATTTCAAGACAAAATGATTGTGGCTATGAGGAGTTTCTTTTGGTCAGTGACAAAGGAAATCTTAGTGAATGACTTCAGGCATTCTCACTCCCCAGAGACATTGCCTAGGGACATCCTCAGCCCTATGGCTACTGCTAGACATAAATATGTCCGCCTTTAAAGGAGTAAATGCTGTAAAAACCCGTATTACATCGGCAAAAATGAAAAACTCACTTTTCTGTATCATTAACATACCAAAATTTATTATCATAAACCGAAACGTACAGTTAAAAGAACTGTTCGATTTACAAATGTGAAGACAGTATACTATACACTTAAATATTGTCCATAAACATTGCTGTAATATCTTACTTTTTATACATTTAATGTTTCTAACAATAGAAAAACTTGTATTGGTCAAGTTTGCCTTACACAGTATCACATTATGCATGAACAGTATTCAAATAAATCTTGTACAGAGAAATATGTCGTGACGAAATCTGATTGATGCACTAACAGTTTTTTAATTATTCCACGTGTACCAATGAGGAACTGTACACTGGTAAATACTATGGCCAAGGGATATCCTCTTACATATTTACAGATATATAACGTGGTATTTTACGATATTCACCATTCACTTCGTTCGGAATTAGTTCTAATTAGCAGCCAGTGAATACCGGCTCTGAATATTGTTTATGGATAGTCGACCATACATGTCTACATCCAGCATTGCGCCAAATGGCAAGAAACAAGGAAGGTGGTTACCGTGGAATGCAGCCTTCTGTTAGATCCGTCCATCCGAACAGACAATTCCTTTACTATTTTTCAAAGTACTTTTGAAGGCGGGACTTAAGAAGAATAATGCCTACAGCCAATGAATCCCTTAAAAGTCAAATAAGGCAAGAGGTTCAAGAAAATAAATTATAGATTCCGAGGCAGAAATATAGGTATCTTCTACACATTAGTATCGAGATATTCTTTAATGTTGTCGGTGATTCTGATGCTGAGGTCATGATTTTGTCATATTATAAAAATAATGATCTCAGCTTTCCCCATATCTTATACACAGACCCTATGTACAAGACCTCAGGACGGCAAGTGTTGTATATATACACGGAGGATGTCTGGCGGAACAGCGCCTGAGCGCCCAGTGAAGATGACAGAAACAGGCTACACCAAACTCATGAACATTTCCACAGGATGATGGCTTGACTCCCTCCAAAGAACATGTAGAGTAAGTTTTTAACTTCGTGTGTGATTTCGAATCCAAAGCCCTCTCCTACGACAACATGCCAAGATGCACCGAATTTCTTGTCCATTGTCTCTTTGATAAGTTTTGCTGCCGTCTGAAAATAAAGGATATGTAAACTACATAGAAACAATTTGGAAATAGAATAAATTCTAACATGTCAAGGATGTGTGTGCTTTTTATACATCGATATATATAGAAAGAGATTCTTAAGTGATCATGTTATTCATTTTTAGTTAAAACCTTTTTCTCTAATTATCACCATACCAACTACATTCACACTACCTCCAGTGTAGGCAATTTCAACAGTTTCAAAAATGCAGAAATATCGGGCATATATAAAATGGGCGGCTGCTTATATCTAAATATTCCATCAGCTAAATTGGCGGGTTGGTCGTTGGAATAATTCATTAAACACGAAGACAGAAACCCATAAGGAAGCTAGGTGGTCATTACGTTGGAGCAACCGTTTGAAGCGTTTGATTTTCTAAGCCATATTATTTTCATTTTGCGAAAGACTAATATATGTAAAGGTCGGGTTTGAAACTATTTGTTTTTATTTGAGCTGCGTAGAGTAAATGTGGCCTCTTAATCTATTTCTAACATAGTTGCGATCGTTATAGGCTGAAAATCAAACCAAGGTTGACATTTGTTGTTTTTTGTGTGGCTAAAAAGCACCTTGCCAATACATAATATGAGGACAGATCTAGGCACACCACTATACAATCTACGGGCGCGACCAGCGTTGATGCCGAGAGGGCCTTTTCCACCAGCCACACTGATAGGCGCAACATAGGCTAACTATAGGTTGTAGTTGGCCCCTCGAGCACTTGACTGTCAAAACTCTTTCAGAACATTTGTCACATCTATGGTATGAAAGAAGCTGTATGAGGTCGATGCAATTCAACATGGCTTTTAACGCTCTGGGCGCAACTAACGTTTGTATGTTACGTGCATTTAAATATGCTTTAAATAATTCTTCCTGGTCTCAGGTTTACCCACACCACAAATTACATGTAAATCATGAGACAATTGTTCTCCCACTAGCGTTCTTTAATGAATTCGCAAGCTCCAGTTATGTATTACTTGTAGCATGGACATACACTGTCCATGCTTGTAGCTTATCCAAAAGATATTTTACTTGCTAGTATATAAGGTAATTGTATGATTTGCAAATCTGATGTACGTATGAAAAGAATCATTGTTAGGATACCTTGCATCACAATTACTTTCACTTGATGAGGAATCGCCACATTAACATAGTTACATTTACCAATTGGGGTTAGAAATACATATATTGAAATATATTTCATTGTAATACAGGGTTTACGTATTACATACACATTACACTGGGGGATCAAGGGAAAGCTCAGGTTTTTACATAGGTGAGTGGGGCTGTTCAGTGGAGGATCATGAGCTGTGGTTGAATAGGGTAATTAAGCAGTTGGTATATCACTATTAGACGAGGAATGAAAACATGAATTTAAATGGAAACATTGAAAACTGGCATCCTTATAGTTAGCAAGTTTGTTTGTTTTTTGTAGGATCTGCCTTCAAAACTGCTTGGGGCCACCAGGAGAGTGACAAACTTTCTTGGTGACTAGAAAGGCTACCACTTATTTTACTCAGCAGAACTTTCATGAAAATAAATCACATATCATAAAATATAAATACATACCTCGTTATTATTGGAGAATTTCTCACAGGCTGTTACACATAATTCCATAGCCTCCGTCCGCATCTCTTCGTTCATGTCAGAGTGCTGGTGGGAAAATAAAACTGATATTAGTGACATGGTTCAAGGTCAGTATGCAACCGAAAAGACTCATTTAGGGCAGTGGTAGAGAACTATACGGCATATAGCCTATAAGCCATGGGGGCTGCCATGACGCCCCCCGAGTAGGCGTTCTTCACTAATGGAGGTGAAAAAGGAGGTCTTCTTCCCTAATGGAGGTGAAAAAGGAGTGAGTGATAATTGGGAAGTGTCACAACTCTAGCCTTGCTCACATATGTATATAAAGTGTTCCCTGTGAAAAACATCATGTCCTGGGTTTAGTCATTATCTCATCCTGCTCTAGGATGGGTGTAGAGAGTGAAGGGAACCATGGTAAAACATTAAAATGCAGTTGAATTTCATAAGAACAAAGAGCCAGAATATATATCTGTCCCCCCAAGGGGCCCGCCATACTGCTGGCCACCTAGTGACTGTGTTATGAACTAACAATGGCTCCGTCCCCTATAGTATGGTGTCTGTAACATTTCTCTCTTATAAGAGAATACTAAGAACATGTTCGGGGATGGTGTGTGTTCAAGGGGCACAAATGTCTCATGCATGCAATATCAACAAGCAAAAATCAGTTATCGAGTTCTAAACCGAAAGACTAGCCAGAGTTATCATGTACAAGTGAGTTTTAACTGCTTTCCCAGGGAGTGTGTGAATTTCCTTGATATCCACGGTACATGATAACCTGCAGAGTGAAATCCCTGGATCTTTACCAGGATCAGGGGTGGGAGCAGACAGCTGTAGATGGAACGGAGGTCGCTGGAAGATAGCAGAGACTCCAGGCTCTGCGATTTAGACGCCTCAGCCATGAGGATTTCAAATATAACAAACCAACGCTCGTATTAATTGATATAAACACTATCCTGGTCCCAATGTTATTCCTGTGTGAACCAAAGGCCTTGTGAAATGTGGTGCAGAGTAATGCTGTGCTGGACAATAGCTGTGGTCGAGGACCAGTTTGGTAGAGAAGTCAGAGTCTCATTACACTATACCCTTAGGGGGTCTGCACTATGAGAGGGCATGACCTGTCAATCAATACGTCATGACTCAACGTCATGACTCACCGTCATCATGACGTCCGTGACGTGCTCTTGGACAGAGTAAGTCACGTCGGTGGGTTTGGACTGTAACGGGATGCTGACAGACATGGACAGGACTTCAACTCGAGTATAGGCCAATAATTGTAGCACACTGCACACTTTGTTGAATCAGGACTTTCGTTAAGCTGTCTCTACTAAAGATATTTATCTTGGACGTAGCGAATACCCAAGACAAGTTTTAATGCTTTAACAGGTTTTGCAGATTCATTTAATCATCAGTCACAATTATATAGCATACTCTTGTTACAGCATCCTAACGTTGCAGGGAATGCTACTGATACGACTTGATGACAGGATTTTCTAGCCCTACTACTAATGATTGCGGAATAAAAAACCTCGCTTTATCAAAAAGCGGGAAATAATAGGAACTTAATCTAGAGCGTAAGATGTAAAAAGAGGACAATACCATGTTATAATAAAGGCTTCACTTGGAGCATCATATGCGTTTTCCAAATTTTGTCCATACTGATTTTGAATCAGATCTAAAGCAAGTTCGAAAGTCTCAAAAAGGGAGTACCTAACAAACAAAAAATGCAATCAAAGTCTTTATAAAATACTAACAATCCCGGTTTATTGATGGAATTATGGCCCCAAACTACACGTCAACCGTGAATTATGTTCATGATACGTTTTATTTTGTTTTTTATCTATTCAATCCTCTATTAACTAAGATTTAGAATACGGGGCGAAAAGCACTTCAGATCCCCCCCCCCCCCCCCCCCCACCCTACAAATGAACTTTCTCCAGTATAATCTTTCTTTCAATTATGAACCTGGTCAAATGCGAAACTGATAAGGTATGTATAATACACTATCAAATTCAATAATATACAATATAGCTTGAGTTATATATGATATATATATATATATATATATATCATTTACTATATACCCATGCCGTATATATACCTCCGTTCCGAGAGGGCTGTCCCCTTCATACCTTCATACAGTTGATACTATGGGATTGAGACAGTTATAACCACACAGACAGCCCATAGACGCCTACCCAGACGACCACATGAGCCTACTTAGGCTGTTGCCTGGTGTCTGATCGTCAAGACATCAGTCTACCAACCTCACACACACACTATAAACAGGCAATGGGGATAATCCGGAGTGTTGTCCCCACAATGTCCCATCAGGTTTGATAGGATGTCCCTCCATAGTGTTTTAAGGGCGGGTACCTGTGGCAATAGTATGTGGTAAAGGGCGGGTACTAGGGCTAATGTATACCGCCTGGGGGCGGGAAGTATCAGGCCTATTGTGATAGTTCAGGACATGATAAAATATGCAATCATCAACCTTATTGTTCATTTCACCCGGAATCATTACCTGGGTGTTGCATCTATATTCTGTGGAAATTTCATGACTATATATCCAATATTTCCTATTCTATTCCACAAAAACAAAATTTTGCAAATTTAAGAAAATGATGTCTTTTGGCATCGCCCGCCCCAGCACAGATGATGCCATATGGCATCATCCCGCCCTAGCACGGGTGGGGTGTGCCCCTTTAAGTAGGGTTAAGATAAACTCTTAATAGAGGGGAAAATTTCCGTTCCAAGCGATGTGCCCCCTTAAGCGAGGTGTCTCAGAAGCGGGGTTTTACTGTACTGTAAAATTAAAATATTGATTGTTCAACCAAATGAAATTATCGATTTTTTTTTTTAATTTCGGGTGTACATGTATAGTAAATATATAACGTCCATCCATGCTTGTACAAGTCAAAGAACTCGATGATAATTTACGGTTTGTACGGAACTCGGTGTAAACGCCTCGTTCCGTACAAACCATAAAATACCATCTGTGACTTGTACAGCATGGTCAGGACGTTCTATATAATTACATTGGCCTAAATGTGTGCTTGTTTCATCTCTACTCTGTCTAGATGATGGGAGTTTATCAAGTAATTCACTTCAGTCTGATCATATACCCTGTATGTCACACTGTGAAGTATGGGTATAAACATGCCACGGGTAAGAAGGGGCAGTACACGTAGTTGATACAGGTATTTATAGAGAATGACCTCGTCATGTGAAAGCATGGTGGGGCGTTACATATTTATTATATACCCAAAATTAATCAAATAAATCTTTCCAGATATTGGCATAGAAAATGTGTCAGCGTGAAAGCCCACACACTGCTGGTGTTTCAATGTGTGCAGTATTTTTATAACAGTGTACTGCACAGGGTTGAGTACACAATTTATGTCTTTAAATAAGACCCTTATTTTAGGTATTAATTACAAGAGATCTCCACACCTGTTTATTAGTTCCTTAATTATTCCTCAGGTGGCACCACCTTATTACAGGTGCGCACTTTCAGATAGACTGCCAGTCAGTCTCCAGATAAACTCGGACCAGTCGACATGTACTCCAGTCTCACACTATTTCAAAGACTTTTCCTGGTCAACTTGATTTTTACTTTGGTCTTCTTCTTTTTTCATATATTTTATTTTGTTAATATTTGTATTAAATACTAGGGGTGAAAACAAATTCCCCAAATATCCGATTCAGTCGTTTGTTTCATGTTGTTTAATCGAGAGCAGCAGTATGTAATTATCAAATATACTGCATTGGCATATAATAAATAATGATACCTACATTGTTAACAGATATATATATATATATATCCGTCTTAGTGTAATTATTCAGTCAATGTTGTATCGTGAAAAAAAATTAATGGAAGACCACCCTTGGGGTGAATTACGTGCAATTTGTTGTTTTGCAACACAAATGGAAATGTATAGTTATAATAAGGGGCAATGTGAAAATGTACATATGCAAGCGATATCTACTTTTCATCTGTAGTTGTAGCCTGAACGCATTCTTCGTCTAAATTAAAAATGAATTACACGACTAGAAAATCAAATTTATCGTTACAAAGAAACTATATATTGAATTTTCTGGCACAAAATCCACTTTGTTGAAGAAAAGTGACGACCCCCAAACTTGGAAAGTATACTTATCATGATAAAAGACTGTATAACGGTAAAATATGCCCTTGTACTAATTCAAATTACATGTATGTTTCGTTTTTATGTGAAAAGTTTACCTTTCCATGTCCGATATCTATGACGTACTCTAATTATTTTCACCGCCAATTATCCTATCAACTGAACTAGAAAAGTAGTACGTTTATCATCTGTCAATTTCCCTTCCCTTACAAACTTTGCATGTCAAACATTTAGATCCACGTTTGGATGCATCCATTTAAAAAGCATTTTACATGATATGCGACCATGTGTACCCGATTTAGCATGCTTCTTTAACTTTATATCTAGGACGAACAGGCAACATAACAATCGCTTTTTAGGTGTTCTCAAGACTTTGCTTATAGGGAAATAGGGATTGTAATTTAGGAAATTCACAAATTTACAATGTGGTAACTTAAACAATATAAGGAAACCTCAACAAATAGCTAAACTAGTGTTTTATACAGAAAATAATGTGTATTATTCCTAAACTGGCTCACGCTCTTTGTACATCGAAAATATGTCGTGGAATTATTTATCAGATATATATCAAACATGATCAACAATGTTACCAAGTATTTTGGTGTATGAAGGCAGTCAGTGTGTTTTTTGTAATATCTATACCTTAAAAATGGTGTGATGTAGGGGCTAATATGACATGGGTAGAAGCAGGCGGTACACATAGGAGATACAGCCACAGGTTTATAATAAATGGATTTATACATTTATTTGAAGTTCTTGAGTAAAAGCTAGTTACATATCTGTATATACCATTATAGGTAATTAATCGGAAGGGTTAACATGTTCACACCCTAGAGTATAAAGTGGGGACCAGATATATTCATGTACTATAGACTATGATATACTATAGATATATAATTATATATCTGTGGCCACATATCTTGAAATTGAATTAAGAGAGTAATAGCACTAGAGGTACTGTTGGAGCGGATGTTATTAGCTTATTTTCGGTTGGTCACGCTCAGGGAGTGGTGAACACCCTCTCCTGGTTACGATGATTAGGGTGTGTGTTGGGGGGGGGGGCGTTTAGGGTAAGACAAGGGAAAACTGTGAACAGAATTCTATCAAGCTAGACATGCATGTTTTAACATAATTTCTACTTAGGCCGCGGCTTTACTTCTATTCATTCATATCAATGTTTAGATATGGCAATTTTGGAACGGCTAGTTTTTCAGGGAAAATGCACTGAGAAAGAACAAAAAATATTCAGGACTTTCTTGTTATAAGTGAAGGTTCATGTCAAAATATTTTACCAATTTTCACAATCCAAAAACCTTGCTACAGCTCACATTCTTCCACTTTGTTTCTTGAAAAAGTTCCACATAAAACCAGACAAGCTAATATAAAGTATAAATGATTTATTGGGGATAAAGATACATCAAGTATCCACTTTGCATGATATGCTTAGACTGTATGTCATACTTTTCCCTCTGCATTCCTCATGCACTTGAGCTGTAAAGACTTCCCTCGCCGTTTTTAAAATGGGACGGGAGGTCCAACGGGGGGTCCTAAAAGAGAGACTGTTAGCAGACTCCTCCATGGTGACAGCATGGTGACCAAAGGGGATGCCGCCTTATATGGGGTGATTATATAACCATGTGGTCCTGGTAAACTTCTATGTGTAGTGGAGGGGGTTGTAATTGATGATAAATGGTAGAAAAAACTTCAAATATTCCACCTTCCAGCTGTTACTCTCTTTAAATCTACCCTCTTTGCTCGTACCTATGTTGAATTCATGGCAGTACATCACACTTTAAATAGGGGGTATGTAATGATGTGACTAGGCTAGATTTTGACATATATAATATAACATTTTCTTCGTACATCAAAATACTTGGTAAAATTATTTATCAGATATGTCTCTCTCCCTAAGGCATTGGTATATATCTGATCAATAATTTCACTTTGTAGTTGTTATGTACGAAAACAGTAAGCCAGATTCCGTATAATATCTATCATACTAAGTATGGTGAAGTAAAATGTAGATGCATCTTTTATGATAGACAGGTATTTACATACCACAGTCAGGCCATCGGACTGGGAGGCCGAAAAGAAAATTCTCAAGAACTGCCAGGGGCAAAGCTTCTGCATTTTAGAGCTATTCTAAATTGTGTTAAAATGGCCAGAATTGTACAAATATCACCATCATTCAGAATTTCATTTTGAATCTCTTACCTCCATAGAATAAATACCTCCACAAAACAAATCTACTCGGATTAACATTGATCTCTAGCATGGCCTTGGGTAGCCAGTGTAACTAGCCCTGTCTTCAACGGAGATGAGGGCGTGAATATTTGACCTATGCCATGGGATGTCAACAAATCTGGAAGAATATTTAGAATCCCATGCCTGAGAACCTTGTAAACTGCCATAATAATGGTTGATACTTTCAGAAGAAATATATTATTATTTAGAAAGATAGATAGTGTCTTATTCATGAAGATGAGATGTTTATTTTTATAGGTCATCGTGATAGATTTTCGAATAAATCCTCATACATGTATATTACTAGAGATCTAGATCTAGTCATACCATAAAAAAATTCATGGTTTCTAGTAAAGTATGGCTAACCCTAAACTTTCTGATGATATTTTGTTCATACAAATTTGACTGTTATATTATCCACAACATGAGCGTTATTTTCATTCTTTTAAGTTACATTAGTAGTACAAGCTCTACTAGCATTTGATCTAGATCTAGTAGTAATACTATGTCTATGTTAGCCAAAGGTTAAGTCGGTAAAACATTAAAAAACTAAGTGGCTGCAAGGAAACTAATAGATCTAGGAACTCTCCACTGCAATCCGGCGAAACATGTATATTTTTAAAATCAGCATATAGATCCGTAGATACAAACTAATGAGACAATCATACATACATATAATGATATAGTGTGTGCTCATGTTATTATATAACTATAAATAGTATAATGTTGAGTGGCACATCTGATACCAAACGACACAACAACGTTGTTGCCAATGCTGACACTACAGTCACTGTTTTAGTGTTTATAAGTTTAATAGTTAAGGAAATGAGTACTAACCAATGGTGGAATGTTGATCACTACAATCTTGAATACGAGTTAAACAATCCATTATCGACATAACTACAACATGTTGCCAAATATGATCTAGCTCTGGTCTTATATATATCTTGACCAAGTCACAAATCTCATCGACTGGTTGAAGTTAGAAACTTCAAACTTGTCCAAGCTTTCCAACAAACTTTGTTACCTACCCTAATAAGAGGATACGTGTGTACTACACGTTTGGGTTCCTCGGCACCCTTCTTATCTTGTCCTTCCTCTGCCATTGTGAATGAAATGTATCCTAGTTGTTGGCCAAAGGAAAGAACGATCTAGTTGCAGTGAGCAATAATGATTCTATTGACAAAATGCAGACAGCTGCCTGTATCCAAGCAAAACAAAGCGCATGCGTACTTTTCTGAGGCCGTCTTCCGGTGAGCGATAATATACCAATGTTTTGCTTTCCCATGTGAGAGCATTCGTACTCCAATGCAGGGTTTATAACAACGTTGAAATTACTACATTGCCGTCCTTTATTCCATACAAAAGGTACTGATCATTGACACTTATTTAAAATGATCGTAGGTAGATACCATTCAATGCGAAATCGTTGACATAATCCGTGTAAAGAATGAACATAATTTCTTTCAATTTTCATTCAAGTTTTTTTAGCACTCAGTTGATGAATCTTTGGAGCACACTCAAGTCAAAAGTGTACTGTATTCACAGTCGCAGATATTCTCAGAGGTACAACTTTACATATTTTCACAACAGGGTGGGTCATTTACTACCAGAAGAATAGGATAACGTAATAGATTCACCCCGTATTGTGAAAGGAAGTTATGTCCTACAAAGTGTACGTTACATGAATTCAGGATGAGGAACCCTCCGAAGTGAAGGATACCTTCACACCCCTTCCTTCCCATAATAAGCTGCCTGGAGTGAACATGGGAACCAAGTTTTATCCTACCCCTCATATAAATCTCCATAGACTTAACAAGGTGGACCTGTATGCCACGATTATGCCATAAAATATTTATATGCCACTGGTGACATATGGAGTTAAAAACATGTGACAGTGTAGGATAAAATCTAAACATCACTCAATTTCATATAATTGTTTACATGCCATTCGTGATATCATTCCGCGAAGACAACTCATGCCATATAAACAATCATATGAAATTTCATGATGTTTCATGATAGTATGCTCACAGTTAACCAATCCAAAAAGTGTAGGGAGGTGACACTGCAGGCGTGCGAAAGGTATGGCAAGCCAATGCTGCAAAAACTATTACCTTATTTACAAACATACTTTAACTTGAAACCTGGCTACTCATTTCGGGATAAGTTCTCCATTATTCATTTAATATGTTTCAACATCAGGTGGTGATGAGTATCATAAATCCAATAGCGGCACCCTCACCATATACCTGTGACATGAACATAAAGGGCTTACTCCACTGGGATAGTTATATGACATGAAAGCCGTGACGCCATAGCTCAAGTATACAGGGGCTGTTTCAACAACTAGGTGCTGCCCCTCCCTCTTCTCAGGCCTCGGGGGCCATACGGGGGTCGCTGGTAGATTTAGCCTGTTGCAGGCAACGACCGACTCAGTGGAAAAGCGTTGAAGGGCCCACGACTCGCAGCGCCAGGTTCTCATTGTACCGGTACATAGAAAATACCGCCGCCGATTGACCGGCGATAGCCTGAGGAGCAGCCACCTGCCCTAATCCAAAAAAAACTCTCCTCCATCAAGCAGGCCAACATAAAATTTTTGATATGACATCCTCACAAAATCATTCAGGGCCACCTTCAAATGATCGCCAGGAAAAGCTGATTAACTTTTGCCAGCAGGAATGCATGGTCGGCTGGTAGGTTTAATGCCTCCACATTGACTGTTCCCTGCCTATACCTCAATGAACGCAGTCAACATAAACGGGAGACATCCATGAGTTATAAACCCATGAGCCAAGTCTGGAAATTTAGACAGTTTCGATACATTTGGTAGAATTTTATCGCCAGAGTGTATTAAACACAGTCATAACATCAACGCTTATCTTTATTTACCTTCAGTATTCCTGTAAATCATTATTCAGCAGAAAATTGGTGAGTGATGCATCTGTGAGCTTTGCTGGCACCAGTGATGACTGCTCTCCCACCTTAATGGACACGGTCAGCATGAGCGGGTGATGCCTGCGAGTCGTAAACCCATGAGCGAAGGTTAACCACAGTATTTAGCATAAAATTGAAAAGCACTCATTGACCAGTGCAAATCCCAACATGGTGGAAATGCCCTTGTTCTGTGAACCTACATTTAATCTGCCTCCTGTCGAATGAACGGGGAACTCAGCTAGCATCACCTCTGCCGGCGCTGGTCAACTGCCTGGTTTGGCGGAAGCGGTCACTGGGTGCCCGCCAGGCACCGTGTGGGCCATGTGTGGTTGGTGGAAGAGCTCTGACAATTTGTACACTTTCAGCCGGCAGGGTAGAATGGCCGGCTGCATCGCTGGCTAAGTGCATGTTCAATGCCTATCTGGTGGAATACCCACTTTACTTGAGAGACCAGGGTATTGGAGTAGTAGCATTGGAGCAGATCACACGCCCACCACTGAAGCCATCTGGTGGTCTTAATCGGAATACACAAATCATATTCACACATTATACCTGCCCACCTTGCAATTTAAAAATATCTTAAGGTTGTTGTTTTTTTATTTCCAGCTGGCCGGGCGCCTGCCCACCTGTTAAAGGCCTAGTTCGTAGAGCACTTGCTTAAGGCGACAGACTTTTAAGTTAACTTGACACAAAGTTAGATTGTCAAATGACAAGAAATCAACATTATTAGTTTATTTAAGAGCTCATAAAAGTATTTAAGAATCAACAGTTGGTGTGACTTCTTGCCAGGCTGTTTCAACTTAGTTATCCGTATAACTTTTACCTCCTTTTTCATAATCTATCGCCTATTTACAAATGGGGTTGTTGATTCATTGTAAACATCAAGAGACAGAAAACAGACCAAGATCTAATTGACTGATTAATTTTTAATGGGTTGTCCCCAAGCAGCAAAATGGCTGCAGGGCCCGGGTGTCGAGTAGTGGTGTGTTTCTTCTTCAATAAAGGACGTAGCAGTCCAGTCTATGCCGTGTGGTCGAGGGGTTGAGCCCGTACATGGAAGTGCAACAGATTCACCGCTTATTATGTAACCCATATTTAAGGGTATATAAAGCTGGGTCTGCTACGGGCCTCCTGGGAGATGGAACAATTTGGGATCTCACAGAATGCAGTCTTCCGCACTCTCTCGTTGGTTGAACCTGGGCTATTTAACTTCGGTTAACTGTGTCCAGTTCCCATGTGTCAATCACTTAATGTTTCCATTAAGGGACTTGAAACTGAGATTGAGCGTCGGCTATCCCTGAAGTTGTGCGATCAGCTTTTAATAAAAACCTGTTTTATTGAAGTCTATTGCCTGTGTTTTTTGTGAGTAGGGTTATCAGCCTTGCCGGTTTGCACTAATCACAGACCAACCTACGTGTCTGGTTTAGAAACAACCATAGGGTAGCACTTGGAATAATGTCAGACGTCTGCGTGCTATTCATTGTGATATTGCAAAAAGAGCAATGGACCAGTGTCTTGTGGTCTCAGGTGTGTGCCCATCTGACAATGACTAATCACTTAAGACCGAAATACCTAAGTGAGCCACTGGTGCTTGATATGTTTGGATCCTAGACTTAGGCAGTAGCAGGAAGGGTAAGTTGACTGGGTGCAAGTGGGTTACAGAAAATGAACCATAGACTGAACATATCCACAACCTTTTAACTGTTATTCATCTATAATTGCATGCTCATATATACCATTTGCTCCTTGTTTTACTATTCCTTGAAATAATGTCAGATATCAAAGTGACTGTGTGACATTTTACTTATTCATTTTCATATTCAGATGGAGGACATACCGAACAGTGATATCAAGTTACAAACGAGGAGGATTGTTCGAGAGGCACACAATGTATTGAAATGCTCGTCATCGGATGGCCAAGTTCTTGTTAAGACTTTGACCGATATGATTCAATTTCTTCCAAATCTGAAGAAACTTTGTAACGACACAACACCTCCACTGCCTGAAAATAATATGAAAGAAGCAAGGCGTGAATTCATGTCCTCACATTATAGACAGTGGTTGGAAACTTTAGTAAGTTTATTCTCTATAGACTGCATTGAGAAGTTACCTCGCGGAAAAGTGTCTCTGTTAGTAGACGTCTTCTTCTTACAAGGAATACCCGCAGAAGCTTTCACCGTTCTAATCAACAGCATTAGCGCCAACAGGTGAGCTATAAATGGTTATATGATAATACATAATGTCCTAAGTGAAGAATACTTTCGTTTTAAGATAGCATTTCCCGTTCAATTTTATTGGTATTTGTTTTGACAACATACCCTAATCTAACCTCGTAGTTCTCGTTATTCATGTACTTAAGAATAAACAGCATACAGTAAAACCCCGGTTTGGGGACATCCCACTTAAGGGACACGCTGCTTAAGGGGACAATTTGCTCGGAACAGAATTTTGTTTCCTCTATAAAGAGTTTATTTTAATCCCTCTTAAGGGGACACCCCGCTTAAGGGGACACTTCGCTTAAAGGGACAGTTATTTCGATGCAGAATGCTCCTTAACCTTAAGGGGAGACTTTGGAGAGATACCTTATCAAATCTGACGGAACAGTGTGGTTACGACACTCCCTTTAGCGGGGATTTACTGTACCATCCATGTTATGTCTGAAATCATATATTCTGTCTGTTTGTTATCAAGTGATGTAAACAAAGCCTAGGATAGCCGTTTTTGCTGTCTAACCTTTGTACAGTGCAAAGCAGTTTCATCTATGTTTTATAGATAAAAAACAGGATAAAATCTGATAATTGTATATTGTTAATGAATGATTGTATAAACATGCAGGGATGCAAGTTTGCCGACAATCGACGGAAATCAGAAATGTCTGCATCTTGAAATATGATCATTAACAGAGTATGAAAATCATAAGATGAAACTAAATTCCAAGAAATTATCGCAGCAGGCTTTCACCGACGGCGTATAAACCACCAGTCAGTACTTTGGCGGCAGTTAAACGCGCCAAGGGCCGTTGACACTGCCGTCAGAGTTCCGTCAAGTGCCGAAATTTTGTTTGACGGCACGGGGTGGGGTGCGCCCCCCCCCCCCCCCCCCCCGAATACGCCCCATTTTTTTTCTTTCTTTTTTTTCTTTCCGTTTCCGACTTTTTCATCAGTCCCGACTTTCATCCCTGAACATGGTACTTAGTCCCACGAGAAGTGGGTCATGACTACAAGGTGAAGTGGTACTCGTCTGCGACATTTCAGATAACATAACAAATTTTGGATGTGGCTATATGGTGCTGAATCAGAGCTCTTTTTTGTGGAGTCACTTAGTGTTTAAAGGATCACTGACATTAAGGCCTAAAGAGGCATTCGTGTGGAACCTTTGAATCCAGTTGAATTCTAAGAGGCCCTGTTCGGTTTGCTCAACATACTGTATCCCACGCGTTTGCACTCTATAGAGTAGATGAGGTTGGAAATGCAGGAGTCCATGTTGTGATTATTCATGTAAGTGCGTCCAGTTGCCATGTTTCTTATCTGGCCACTGGTGTTGAGCTTCAGACAATATCTACATCTGTTTGTCGTAAACATTTCTTAGACCACTAAAAAAACAAACTTGTTTCTCATCACCAAGCCATGAAAAATATGACGAGGGCGCTTCTTTTTTTTTTCTTTTTTTTTTGCTGGATTGTCTAGACACTAGTCTACCGGCCTATAAACTACTACCCGTTATTTTAGGTGCCAGGTAGGCATCTGACTACTGGCTATTGGAGGTGTCAGGTAGGCATCTGTCGGGTGTCTTTGTGGTTATAACAGTATATCTCACCCCCTGATATTTTTTCCCCATAAACTTAATATTAGAAAATTGTATCCAACACCCGTTGAATATTTAGTAAAAATAATCAATAGGGGATTTCATCAATATGCGATTCACACTTGATGGGATACAAGCTCTCAACCCAAACTTTCATAGGTTTCCTCTACAGTATCTATGCCATAGTATCACCTATATAAGACTGATACACACCAATACAAAATGACCAAATCGTAGCCTACTGGGAGGCATATTGTAGTGTATCAGGGTGCATCGTAACCTGTTGGGAGGGTGCATGAAAAAGGTACCATGGTCCCGATACACCCTGATATATCTATTCTCAAATTTCACCATATTTGCAGAGCAGCATTATCATTGTATATTCCAGGTATTTTGAAAATTTCATAATTTTCTGTCAATTATTTCATATGATTTCCTGTTCAAAGCGTCACTAATGCACACCGACGCGCTATGACAATCGATACATGATCGATTGTTGTAGACCCTCTATGATACAGGTTTTTTATAATAAAGTGTCGGTGCGCGTCGGTAGCGTTATCGTAGAAATTTGACCAACTGCCCCGATATGCACTACGATTTCACTACGATATGGATTTTGTATCAGGAGGTCAATATCTATGTGTATCAGTACGTGTCGGAAGCCTGGTGGACACTTGATGGGATACTATGGAGAAACCAAACAAGAGTTAGTCGTGTTGTTGTTTATTGCACAACGGCAAGATTGCATATTACCGCGCGAGGCAAAGCCGAGAGCAGTAATACGCGATCTTGCCAGAGTGTGATGAACAATAACATGACTAACTCGAGTTTGGTTTAGAATTTATCCTACCCCGCCCGTCTAAATTACTTCTACATTAACAGATGACATCATTTGTCAAGTGTATCCCACTAGAGCGATATTTCTCATTTTTCTGAACTCCAGACTGAATACAGCGACCGAATGTTAAGCCTATGGAGTTTTTTATTAGGGGTAGGATAAAAGCTCTAGCACTAAACTTTCAGAGGTTTCCTCTATATAGCCTACCCAACAACATACTGAAAACTGCATGTAAGCAGACACCCCACGTAAGCAGACACTTTGGCCCAGAATGGAAGGTGTCCACTTACGCGGGGGCCTCCTCTACCTAGATACACATAATTCATTACACTTAATGTATCACTTTTCGCAAACATATAACCACATTGAATGCATCCCTGACATCAGGACCTTCAATTTGATACCAAATACTCATACCTTTCATGATTTCTATCAAGGTTCATCTTATTCTAAAAAAATATATATATATATATAAGAAAATATAAAAACGTTTTTGCTGACGCGCGCGGTGATGAGAAACAAGTTTGTTTCTTTAGTGGCCTTATCATTCGGTATGACCTCTTTGGGACTCACCGCTGGTGGTTTTGCCCTAACCAGATGGTCTTGAAGGCCGAGATAACTGCAGGAAGGCCTTTCCCAGAAGGGTCACAGGGTAGCTCTGTCTTGTGAACTGTCAACCTCAGGTTATGCCGTGTTGGATGAAAATTATTTCATTTGAACGGATTCTTCTAATACATAGGAACTGTCCATGTGAGGTACCCCTGATACAATGCATGGATGGGCCTAGTTAAAGTGTAGGTAGGATAAATTTTCTGTCCATAAAGTGTACAGGTCAGTGCCCAAAGCACTGTTCATATCTTAAGATATGATGGTGTTAAGGGAATTTACACTCGTGTGTGATACCTATGAAGTGAATTTGATGGTGGCATAGGCCCCATCTAGATGTATGGCAGAATCTGTGAGTTTATTTGGTCCATGGGGTCAGATAAAGATGTTATTTATAAACCTCAACTAAAAGGTCTGAAGAGAGCTCTGAAACGACACCATATAACCACGTCTAAAAATGTCTTTGTCCTAAAATTCCAGCCCAGGCTACAAACTACAGAAATGCGTATCTCTGTTAGAGACATTCTTGCGAGAACACCAAATGCAGCAACTCCTATGGGACCAATGTGAACTTGGTACCCTACGTGGTCTTTCTAGTCGAGTTGGTAAGGTCGATCCCTACACTCAACAAGTCTGGCATGAACTCATTACTGTGATTGCCACAGTCCCCGAACGGGTCACCAACAAACTACACAGGGAAGCTAGGTAAGTTGATACATGTATTACTGACATTCACACAGGCATTAATACGTGTACATATGGTAAAAGTATCCTCCTGTTAAGATAAATTTGGGAATCTTGTGTCCACATGTTACAGTTATGTTATATTTACGTCTATCTTTCCATCATTATCATTTGGGAGAATAGTTAATTCTTTTTTGTAATTTTTGTTTTTGTATGAACCCTGTCACGGACGCCTGTGATCTCATATATTCTATTGTACTAGTATTTATTATATACCCGTGCATGGATTTTTGATAGTTAAATAAGCTCGTAAGTCTATTATTGGTAGGTTATTGTTAATTACGGGTATACAAATCATGGTTTCGTTACACAAATAGTGTCATCTCGTCTTGTATCATGTGCGACCAAGGTAAGGTTGGTCCATAGTATTACAAATATCCAATTAACTTGTATCCAACAGGTAGTCCATCCAAATATAGATAAGCGTCTCTTGTGGTGTGACTTTTTATATGAAATACATTTGTGTACTGTAATTGTTGTATAAAATACCTATATCGGTTTTTCATCATAGTGAGACGTTCTTTCCTGACCACTATGTGCCACTGTTAACGGGAGATATCCTGGCGACATTACAAAAGGTTCACGACTCTCTACAAGAGAACAAGGAATGCTCGATAAACTTTATTGGCCAGTTGCTGGGCAAGCTCTGCGTCTGTGGATATGGAGGTAAACATAAATTTACTGGAATGCAGTGTAGGGGTGGGAAAACTTTTCCAAAATATGGTTTTGTATCGATACCCTTTTTTTTCTTTTTCTTTTTTTTATCAAATCCACTTCACTATGATACAAATGACATTTAATGATCGCCTGTCTTTGAGCACATTAGACTATGTACGAATACGGTTGTATTTTATGGCTGAAAAATACATATTGAAAGTAGTGATCAAGTCACAAACAAATTAAGAAAAAAATTGATAAATGTTTGGTTTGTGTCCTCGTTCACCATTGAGTTTGGGAGTGTGCTGTAATATGAACGAGGCGGTAGCCGAGTGAATGTTCTGAAGCGCTTCAAACGAGATGGTGAACAGGGACTCAGACCAAGCACGAATATGTTCCTAATTTAATCATAGCCTGGAAATATTAATCTGTCTATCACCCGTTGAGTGTGTGTTACCGTACGCGCAAGACCTTTGAGAACGAGTTCCTAATGTTAAGCCCATGGACGTTTATACCAGGCTAAGATAGTGAATAGTCTGTAAGTGGTTGAATGTCTTCCTAGGTGATGATTACTTGATATTTTATAACAATCACATTTTCTTGCTTTTGGTGTGTGTCAGAGCGAATTTGGACGTTACTGGTTCCCCGCGTGGCGGCGCTGGTGGCGGTAGATTACGTGTGGAGCCGTGTTTGTGAGAATCTCGTCACCCGAGTACCGGACACCGCCCTGGAGGCTGTGGTCACCCCACTTATACAGGCCGCTCCATGGTAAGCACAATCCTCCTACCGTGGGTGAAAGCTTTCTATCTATTTATAAAACTATTTTTGATGTACAACTGTAGACTAATATTCTAATGTTCGAGAAACATTGAATATGAACATATGTCTCCCCCAGCCACTCCAGTAGTGCCTAAGCTTGTCAGAATATCAATTCCTCAGCAGTACATGGTAAGTACCTCTGGTAATTTATCCTACCCCTCATATAAATCTCCATAGACATAAGATTGTGTGACTGTATTCCATGGTTATGCCATAAAATATTTATATGCTACTGGTGACATATGAAGTTAAAAACATGTGATGGGGTAGGATATCATATAAACATCACTCAATTTCTTCTGATTATTTACATGCCGTTCATTGTCTTCTGCTACAGCTATCACTCAGCTCCACTTTGTGATATCATTTCGTGAAGACAATTTACACCATATAACAGTCATATGAAATTTCTTGATGTTACATGATATTACTGTATATACCTGTATAACTGTAACTTGCCTTCTCAACAACCAGTGCACAGGTTTCTTGTGTTGTGGTTGGTCTATCATATGTAATCGGAGACTGAAGTATTGATTTGAAATACTATTGACCAAGTTAGATGATAACTGCGTTGAAGTATTATTATTAGCAGGTGGACGGTTGGTCTTTAGGTTATGGCTAAAGCCTACTGTAGTACACATGCTTGTAAAGTCATTAGGTGACCTGACCATATTTTTGCTTTTTATAGCTCACTAAGTAGAGATAGGAATATGATTTCTGTTTTGGACAGAAGGTTTTATGGTGGTATAATGCCTCACAGTTTTTAAAATTTAGTATTTTGGAATGGATTTGAAAAAAAACTGAATTCAGTTTGGGGGGGGGACTTTGGTAGTCACAGGTCCATTTTTAAGAACTCCTTTATGGACATATTTCTACCACTTAAACTGGTTGAATCATAATATGATATGCCTCCTTTGAAAGAGAATAAAAAACAGTAGGTACTAGGAAGTGGAATTTTCTAAGTAGATTCTATATTTACAGAGATATTCAAGTATTTGTTGAAAGTGGGGGGGATTTTCAGTGAAATGGGCATGCTCAAACAGATGTTTACTCAATATTGATTTATAGTGAGCATTAGTATAACATTTACCATCTCCATAAGTGGCACTGACAGTTGCTTACACACTAGGAAGTGTCATTATTTAGGTAAAGTACATATTTGATATGCTATTCATGTATTTCTTCTTAATCTCACAATGTGAGGGGGGAGGCAGCAGGTGTATGGGTGGATGGTTTATTCAGGATATTTACGCACAAATAGAAGTCAAAATTGTTCATAACTTTGTTGTAGGAATCAGTCAAGACCCACTCAAATGATATTGGTTTGTAAAATTATTTGTAATATCATTTACCACCAGATATTGGCTTGACCTACTTTATTGGTGTATATAGAAACAAAGTTTTGTCCCCCACATGGCTAGGGAGCATGCAGGCAGGTCTGTGTGCACTCATCCATGAAGCTATCACCAAAGAGCTATCTGAAAACGTTTCCTATGTTTCCTCCCTCCCTCCCTCCCTCCCCTCCCTCCCCTCCCTCCTGGCCTGGGGGCTTCCTTGTTATCATACTAATTAATTACTGGTAGACCTTTGAACCTTATTGAGCTTTAAATGCGTCCTCCTGCTAATTGGTTTTTAAAGGCCAATATTTCTATTTTCTACATGCACATTTAGCTCTTGTTTTAATATGCCTATCTAATCAGATTTGATTTGTATTTATTGAAACGTGAAAATAGAGGAAATCTCCAGCAGTGGTAGATTTACTGCTATATCAAAGGCCAATCCTTCTCATACCATGCCTATGTGGTGTGAGAAGTGTAGACTGGAGTGATCCCTGACACCTGGAAAATTGGGCAGGTGACACCCATACCAAAAGCTGGTGACGCCATGGATATCAATAACTGGCGACCAATATCTATTTTACCTATGCCAATCAAGATACTAGAGAAAATACACGTATGTTGACAGTAGAAAACTCATTAGCGATGGACAATATGGCTTTAGGCCTGCTAGGGGGACAGCAGATGCTCTCTTTAATTTTACTGATGCTCTATACCGTGCACGTGATGAAGCAAAAGTTACTTCCGCCTGCTTCGTTGACATCCGTAAGGCCTTTGACTGTGTCCCACATCACCTTTTGTTGGCTAAACTAAAATACTTGTTTAAACTCCCTGCTTTATACCTGAACTGGATAAGCGATTATTTAACAAATAGGAAACAGTTAACAAAAATAAATGGTTGTATTTCGAAAACAGAACCCGTAACATTTGGTGTGCTCCAGGGGTCAGTGCTGGGCCCATTGCTTTTTATTCTCTATATCAATGACCTGTGTGAAAACATGGATAAATGTCACCATCCAAAGTATGCGGATGACCTTGTCCTGTACTCATCCTCTTTAAGTGATAAGGCAGCCTCTTCTTGCCTGCAGGCTGCAGTCAACCAGGTTGCAAAATGGTGTAATGAAAACGGCATGAATATCAACCAAAATAAAATAGTGACCTGTTGGTTTGGCACTAAACCCAGGTTGAAGAGGTTGGATGATCTGCGCTTGGACTGTAATGGGTTGGTCCTACCACATTACAACAGCTACCGGTATCTAGGTATCCAACTGGATTCGGCGCTAAACTTTAAGGATCATATTAAATTAGTCAGAAAAAACACCAATGCCAAGCTGTTCATGTTCGCCAAGTTGAGAAATCTGTTGACTGATAAGGCTGTACGGCTGGTATATCTTAACACAATCAGGCCAGTTATGGAGTATTCATGTTTTCTCTTCGATGGTGCCAACGATGATGATGTTACAAAGCTGCAGCGGTTACAAAACCGAGGGTTACGTATCGTACTTAGGAAATGTGTTAGGGATATGGGTGTAGACCAGTTGCACGCTATCTGTGACATGGAAAAACTAAAATGTAGGAGAGATTGTCAGTTATTAAGCTTAATGTATAAAAGGTCGAGGGATGAAGGTAATTTGGATATAACCCATCATGGAACACGTAGTGATGGTAAGGTTAAATTTAAGCAATTTAGGTTTAGGAATTTGGGGTTCAAGAAGAGTCCCATGTACAGAGGAGAGGCCTTATGGTCAAAACTAAGCTGTGAAACTCAGCATGCGAATACAAAAACCGCGTTTAAGAAGATGGCAGGGAAAGAGCTGATCACGCGAGTATAGACTATCGGTATCATTAGCTAAATTACCATGTATTTATGCGGTTTTTCAAGAATCACCTTCATCTTTCATCCCTTTCTGTTTGAATGTTTATCTGTTCATCCTATAATGTTTGTATGTTTATCTGTTCACCCTATAATGCTACACGACCTTGTAATCATATGTAATATTCATGGAAGACCTGCCTATGGCAGAATGAATAAAGATTTTCAACAACAACAAAAAAAGAAGTAAAAGAACTCCCACCTCGGTAAATGTTTAGGGGTGAGGTTTCCACCTAAATTCATTTCATAGATTTGATCATCACCCTTGTGGTGTAAAAGAACCTTGAGAAAGTCTGGTAAGGACCTATAATGGTTGAACGGACGTTAAATCAAACCAACAAACTAACAAACAGAGGAAATCTACACGCAAGGTTTCACAAATAATTCTTCCAGGTATGTCACCATTAGTAAACTACTAGGAAACAGTGTCATCACCTCGCAGAAGCTGAATTATCTGTTGACCAACAAACTTTTACTCCTCCGTCACTTTAAAGAGGTAAGTTTCTGAACATTCATACAGAAAATTCATATTGTAGACACGTTTACAATTTACATCTAATGGTATATTTAACTGATGCTAACTGATTTTATTCTTGAACGCATACTTTTCAAATAGATTTAATTTTAGGAAGAACACTGGGATCTCTTTTGGTGATCATACAGATCTAAGTTTCCAGACCACGTGTCGAGGCAATCAAAAGCATTATTCGGCTGGTGCCTCTATAAGGTTTATCAACAGGGGTTTCGGATAAACCACGAGAGTAAGACGTGTTCTAGTGTCAGTGTTCAACAGGGCATACTGAGATTTGGTAAAAATGTTGTTGGACTCTATATTAGATCTAATCTAATCTTTTTCGCTTTACAGGACCGAGTCCCACAGAACATTATTGGGTATCTAGCCTCCTCACCATCCAGAAAACACTTATACGTCAAAGTAAGACATATTTCACTCATTGTACCCGCATTTATCAATTTATGTCTATAAGCAATTAAGTTCATGACTTCCCGATCATCCAAGATAAGATCTCCACTAATTCCGTTTATTCTGTTTCTGAGTCCCTTTCTTCTAGATTATACAGAGCTAAAAATAGTAACCGTGCACCGAAAGTTTCTAACAATATCGATACTCTGTAAACAAAGCCCAAAGGATACGAAAGATATTCAGTCCGAAATACATGTCATAAACCACTCTCGCTGAAATGACACCACGGTCTTTAATGAGATTGATACGTTGAGCCCTGTTGGATATATGTGACTGTTTCTGTAGCTGAAATGTGTTAAAAACTCCACGAAAGGGGACCTCGCTCGTCTTACATTATATCGAAATTGTATTCAGTTGCTAAGGACATTGCTGGAGGTATGGGGAAACGCCAGTGCAGTCCGCCACACGGCCTACGACCAACACCAGTACATCTGCCGAGCCATTCTTGTCTGCCTCGCATTCCTTGACGACCGAACCGTCACAGAAAATAAAGAAAGTGAGTGACCACATTCAGTCGCATTGTATTTATCATACCTGGCTGCATGTCACACGTGAAGCTCTTGCTTTCTTAGTGCGTTTGCCTCTCATCCTTATCTCATAGTTTTTATCATACCCATCTTATCCCCGTTCAACCTGCCCTTCCTCCCATCCCTTTATCTCACCCCTGGTACAAGCTTAGCCATAGAAATAACATTAGGAAAAAATACTCAACGATCACCCCCGTAAAGTGATAATACTATGCGACGACCATGGCGTAGTGAATGTGAGATAACGTCATATGGATTTGCTAGGTATAGTCAAGCTATTCTGATGCTATCTAATATCATAGAAAGGGGTGAGATAAATCCAGAACCACACTCGAATCGTAAAATAGACAATATTCCACTCGTTTGGATGTGCCATAATCATCACTCGGCTTCGCCTCGATGACGATTCGGGTACATCGAAACTAGTAGAGTATTGTCTTTTTATATGATTCTCAATGCTGTTCTATATAAGTATTTTTTCTTTGTCCGTCCGTTCCCCCACCATCCAAACAGCCGTCAACCCTTGCAGGCACCTTTTCATGTGGTAAAGTGAGATTAATATCGTTAAAATAGATACTATTGCTCCAGTTAGATACTAATCCTCCAGTTTTTGACAGGTTTAACGAAATGTCTGCTGTCAGGAATGCAGCCACATCTAGAATCTTCACTTCCTCAAGTCCGCCGACTAGGGATGATTGTCGCCGAAAAGGTTTCCAAAAAGCTTGACCCAACCAGTGATCACCCGCTTGAGTTTGAGGTAATTATAGTCTCTGTTGAATGCTTAACTACTCAATTTTCTTTTAAATTTGTGTTTTAGTTCGGAGACTTGTCTCCTTCTGTAATCGACTAATATACCCAGATAACGCAGTTTTACTGAATTGCAGTATGATCGTAGTGACCCTGAGGTAGAGCGTCTGCTTGACCTTCTGACCCCACCAGGGGACCCTGGCCAAAAAGACGTGTCCCAGGACGAAATGGCAGCTCTAGAGAGGTAGGGATGCCTATTTGAAGATTATAATAGAAATGAAATACTATTAGAAGGAGTATAGGACATGTATGTATGAGTTACGAATAGTCACATCTGTCTATAGTCCTGTAGAATGGTCCTTATGCAATATAAAAGAAATATCCAAGTTAATCAACTCACTAGAATTGCCTTGTGTTAAATTGATATCGGACTTACTATTCAGTATTTTCTGCTCATATAGTCCCCAAAATTGCACATAGTGGACAGATTTGAATCAAGATTATAAAGAAGAAAAGGGCAATATTCAAAATTTGGTGTGTATTTTTAATCTTCTTTATTTCTCACCAAAAGGAGAGTTGCAGCAGCACAACTCTGTCCGCAGACATCATCTGTTTCCATGGAAACTCCAACCGGAAACGCTGGCGATGGATCGGATTTGGACAGGTGAATAATATCACTACACCAAGCATCCCGGATATAAGATATTTCAACCTCAGATATCTTACTGAGCCGTTAGATAAAACAATTTTTCTGTATGAACAATTAAACCACGCAGTCCAAGAGTTCAATGAGATAGAAAATGTGATGTCTTTACATCATAGTTATCTCGCTAATATGGAACTTTTACCTATTTTCTTTGTATGGATATTTTAGACAAGCTCATGAACTACCTAGATAGGCTATAAATGATAAAATGACAATGTCAGTATAAAAGAATATTTTCTGTTTTCGGTTGTAACTTACGATTTCCTCTTCAGCGATGATGACCTTGAGCCTTATGACCTATCTAATGACACCAAGGTCCCTAAGGTCAAAGCGCCTGTCTACTTACGGGACTGCATGGAAGGTGAGTTGTCTTCATGTGGGAAGAGAGATTTTCTACAACGCATGATGTATAACCATACAAACACCTGGAAGACCTTTATACTCAGTATAAACGATGGTGATTAATGGCTAAGAAAACTAGATCTGGTAAATGTCATACAAACAAAATCTCAACGAAATCACAAAGCGAAAGTTCTTGAGAAACTATATTAATTGCAGTTGTTCATGGTTATTTTAGGGGTGCTGAGCTCAGACGATCCGGACAAGGTAGAAGCGTGTCTTCTTGTGGCAGAGAAACTTATTAGAACTCATCCCTCAACTGTAAATGAGGTAAGGATATGCATAGTACCGGTATATGATTATGGAAATATTTCTTTGGAATCGACATAGTCGTAGGCTAATATAGTCAATAGTAAATAGTATAGTAAATTTTGTTTACAGTAAAAATTTCCTGTAAACTTTAATTGAAATTTCTTGTCCGTCTAATGAACTAGATTTTTTTATTGGGCATGTCACAATTCATTAGACTTCAATTCCTGTCACTCTAAGATTAAGGCCCGGCCCCACTGGTGCGATGAGATCGTAGCAAGTCAATAAAAAATCATAAATGGCGATCAAAGGGTCATGAAAAACGTCGCCGGCCGTCGCATCGCACACAATCGCTCCTGTGGGGCCAGACTTGTGTGCGTGTGCAATTGTGTGCGATGCAACGGATCCGTCGCATCTCACATCATGAAATGTTCACGAATCCTTTACATCAGTGGGGCATACCCTGAATTTTCCCTGTGATTGAATGCGATGAATCCATCACAATAGTGGTCATAAACCCCGCCAAGCGGGCGTTTATGGGGCCATAAAACTTGTGCGACAATCGCATCGCACTAGTGGGGCCGGGCATTTAGAGTAACCACCCACTCTAACCAGCTTGCACCGGCCCATCCAACAGTCTGGCCGTCTAAAAATATGTCACACTTGCAGATCTAAACATGAATACTTCCTGAAAGGAGAACTCAATCGAGAATCGTATAGATATTATTTATTATATTAAACATTTTCAACTTTCAAAAAATCTAGTGTATCTTCGTACTAAATAAAGGGAGTGGATACTCAGCACTCACACAACATCGCAAGGAAATATCAAGGAAATATCGCAAGGTGTACACAGAAATTCTGATATCTACCCAACCGCTGTGCAGACCGACAGCTGAGTGGTAGAAGTTGCCAACTTTTCCCCCTCTGCTGTGAGGAGGGGCAGGCGGTTGCGATCTTTTCCCTCCCATATCGCAAGTGTATCTCAAGGGAAAAGGTCGCGAGGTGTGCTTTAGGGCTTTAGACTGTTAAGGGCTAGTTCCACCAACACGATGGATTTGCCATGGTAGGTCTTGGTTTATCTTGTTACATCTTACAGTGTTTGGATATGTCATATCTCCATTGTCGCAAAACGTAGCCGTGCGGTGTTGGGTGTATGTTTTGGTGCTCCACCACCGCGACACCGCGATAATATTCAACTCTAGCCCCTGGCTAATCTCGCTAGATCTTGTGTTGGTGGAATCACCATTTTAATCATCAATTATCAGCATGAACCATTCCTAATTCAGTCTAAGTAGATAACAATTGTCCCCCCAAAATAAACATTTCTGTCAGATCGAAATCAGCTGAAGTTTTTTGTTTATTGCTAGAATATTATATGATTATGATTGCCTATATGATTCTAAGGTGGCATAAAGTATAGCCCCCAGTGAGGATTGAACTCACGACCCCTGGTTTACAAGACCAGTGCTCTAGCCACTGAGCTATGGAGGCTCACATGCCTTGGAGCTACCGCACTCCCGTTTTAAATGAACATAGGTGTGTGCAGCAGACGTGACGAAATGCGTCCCACAAAGTGATAATTTGTTTGCAGTGGCTAGAATTATTTATTCATCAAGCCAGTGTACAGAGCATGCCTTATAACTTTAACAAGAATGTAGACCACATTGTTGCATGTAGGTCTAAGGCATGTGTCATATTTCATACAAAACAAGTAAGCATTACTATAAACCTTTGAAGTATATTTTGCATGAAAAGTAAAACTACATGTACATGGAGTTCTATATAAAACTTAAAAGGCACCGGTAGGATTACACGTGTTCTTGGTAAATATACGGTACTCGTGCAAGTCGCTCCATATTGAATAGTGTAGTGATGATTACTCGCCCCGCCCCTATATTAGGACTACTTAAAAGGCACAGCATGGTCATGATCCGATAATAACTATCACCTTATATTATGGAAATCTCTTAACAATGTGCCACACCCCCATTCATTTAATTTACCGGTCCATGTCTCTATGCAGGGAAACCTGTACACCATTCCTTACAAGTGTGGGCCCCGCAACTGAACATGAGGCTCCGTGGCTTAGATGGCAAAGCGCCTGTCTAGTAAACAGGAGATCCTGGGTTCGAGTCCCAGCGGGGCCTGTTTTGTAACACATTCTGTAGTTTATATTCTAACGTCGTTTTATAACCAATGTAATGAATAACACGTTTAAACATCACATTTTAAAAACAAAATGATAGATTACATTACAAAGCTTAACATGCTTAAATAGTATATCCTTAAAACTAATAGCGGAAAATCTCAAATTCTACCATAATCCGTTATGGCTCAATCACTCAACATTTTCAGGTGGAATCACAAAGAATTTTAGATAGTTTCACCTTTATAGAAATCAAAATATTAATAAAACCACTAAAAGAGGAATGTAGGCTACTGCACGGTTGCTGCCGATGTGTAATGCTTAATGGGGTCACGGGGTTACTGGGGCACATTGCATATGTTAGTTCTCCAGTTATTCGCTAGGGGACGCGGCGAAATATACGCACTGAGTTAGTTGCATATATTTCCACTAGGTGGCGACAGACTTCACGAAACTGCTTCTGCATCTGGAGGACACATTCTCCCTGCCCGCCTTCCGTGTTCTGCGTCATTCCTCCATGGTTGCACTTGCTACTACTGCGCCTATCCAGGTAGGCTTCATAAATCCCATATACAATCAGGCTTGCTTAAAATTCGTTATCTCTTGTCAGATTGTAAGTTTTATTATATTCCTCTTTCTTTCCCGAGTCCCTTATATGGTGCCCATTTCATACAACCGCTAGAGGTTCATGGATCATCGAAAATGATTAAATAATGTCCTATAGATCTCTAGATATATAATGGATATCATTGTATGTACTTTCTGAAAAAAAGTAATCCAATTTATCTGTTCTCTTTTCATTAAAATAACTAATAGGCCCTGCGTGCGCTGTATTAACTAGGCCTACTGCATAATATTTTTTTCACACTCCTGTAATTCAGAGAAACATCTTTTATATTTGCTTAAGGAATAACTAATATTTACACTGTTGTAACTATTGGATACTATTTCTTTCTTTTTTTCTCTCTTTTTTTTAGCAACGGTTTGGATTTGATGAGTAATTGTCACTTTCAAGGTAGCATCGGTTGATGACAGAAGTGTATTCGCCTCGTTTCCTTAAATCTGGATACTATTTCTTCACACTCCTATAATTCACAGAAACATATTTTGTATTTTTAAAGGTAGCGACCTATCTAACCAAAGAGTTCTATGGTCGAAATTACAACATCAGACAAAGGATGGACATACTGGAGGTGAGTCTGAGTACTAATTACTTGACACTCGTGACTCAGTTTTTCTGTATTTTAATTAAGTAGCAAAATATTTATACATGTTCATATATGCACATATCTTACAACTATAAAAATTAACTGTTATAAAAAAAACCACCACTTATATCCAGACAATTTAAGACATCGATGTAAATCCATATACATATGTTTTATTATATTTCCCATGTCATTACTTGACAAACTTATTCAGAGACGATTGTACTAAACTACATTTCAATCATAGCAACTGAAACTAAAGAAAACATTGTAACTAAAAAGCCCCATAAAGCACAAAGCCTCGTTCTTACTAGCAGTAGTATGCGGAAATGCTGTTTTGAGCATGGGTATTTGCCATATCTGTGAGCTCACTCCCTATGTAAAAGTACCATGTATTTCTTCATGAAAGTCGGTATTTTCTTAGAGAACACACTGTACGTTCATAGGAACTCAAGTTTGGCTGTGGAATCCTGCAGGGCTCGCGAACCTGCAAGAGATTTTTAAACTTTTTAAAAATTCATTTGCAAAGAACAACATCCTAAGGGCGTTCTTCCTTGTACCGGTCCGAACAAGTGATAAACAAGACATAGCACAAATACGGGTTCATGAAAAATATAGTAGCACAGATGGTAGATTGAATTTAGTTGCAACAATGAAGTTTATATATCGACTTTCAAGGAAGTCTTAGATTTTGCCTCCACAGGTCATGTGACGATGTCATCTCTGGTGTTGTTCATGGGGTCCTTTTCTTTAGCTTATATATGTGAGTTAAAGTCATTTCCATGTCGCTCTTTAGATACCTAATCGATTATTCTTGAGTTCTAAACTCAGATACAGTATACTCAAGACAAAGTACATTACATACACAGTACTTATACATTACAGACAAACATTACTATAACCTTTTAAGAAAATCTTATCTTTTTGATTGAGAGCGAAATAGTGTGCACAGTCTTATCTGTGTCGTTTGAGGTTAGTTAGGAATTGCTTTATGCTCCGGCGGTTACCCGTGTAGCTCTGAATACAAGTCATTAACGCTTGGGCATTTTAATTCACGGTGTTGTTGTCATTCAATACGCAATCGTTACAATACATTATTGTCCTCCTAATATGGAGTCTCCATACTAAAACTATAGGGCAGAGTGATTGCTAGTTCCACCATCATCCGTCAGGGAATTGTAAGATAACGCCACTGTAGTTAGGAGGCAACCACTATTATCAGTTGTTATGATCTATAGGAAATATCAAGATGGCGCTAAAAGTCCTCCATGGCAATCCCCCAAAGATACCTTTGATAAAATCCATTGATAATTGGTCCCGCCACCTGGTGTTTTGGACCTTTTTGGGGGCAAGATGCATACAGAATATTGGCTGGTATCAGATAAAAGTGTTAAAAATGTCCCCGGACTAGCCCAATATCCTCGCATTCGCTTGGATATTCGCTTGGATATTGCTACACGTCTAATCCTCGGAGATTACGGCCACTTGTATCTGAAACCAGTTGATATGTATATATGTATTCACAGTTCTACGTCTGATACATCACATATATCGTTTGACAGGTGTTGGGGGCCGCAGCACAGGAGCTCTCAAGTCCAACCCTGAAAACAATGACTACCAAGGATAATACGCCTAAAATTCAGATGGTTGACACAGAGGCAGTAGAGCCCGAATCCTGGCGCCAGGTTGTTCAAAAACGGATCGACAGTAAAACCAAGCGTCTCACCAGGGGACGCCAACAACCCGAACTTCCGGAAGTCGCCAACCGATTCGCACTTGTTGCTGGGCATTTCTTCTTCCCGCTGTTGGAAAACTTTGACAGGTAAGTTCGTACATATATATGGATCTAGAAAATCATTAAGGCCTACAAATATTTATGCTTTCTTTTCTAGCTGAAGTATCCTTAGGAGTGAAACATTAGATGCGAAAAAATATAAAGCACTTCAGGAGATATTAACCAACATGTTTATTCGGATGGGGTGCTTACGCTCGGTTATGCAGCCTTTCATGTATTACTTTTTCAAACTGAGCTGGGAAGGTTAGTTTTCATAGTTAATGTTCCCAACTTTCTGGAAAGTCTCTTCCATATAACGTAAAAAGCAAAATCCAAACACGTTTGTTTTGTTCTTCTAATTTTGGCCAGTGGTGACCAAGAAAGGAGAAATGGTCATATATAGAATGCAATTTAACTTGGCAATTACCACGATTATTGAGCAAGTGGTTAACTAGACGCCTGTGGTTAGCGTTCTGGGATATTCATTATTCGTGAATAATTTAACAGGAGAAGACCCCCATTGGTTTAGCTTATCAGGTGACCAATTTTGAGGATTCTGATTGGCTATAGTTTCAGAAAATGAGGGGTTGGAAAGCCTCTAAACCAATGGTCACCAGCTTGTGTTCTATGGTAAGGGAATGGGGCACCAGTGGCGCCCCACTCTCTAGTGTTCAGTCTATTATCCATCCCTGGTAGGTGAATCTTGAACTAGAGTCTGTGTACTCTGGCCACTACACTGGCCGCCAGAGTTACACTATGTAAGCTCTGGTTGGGTTAAATCCCTGGTCACCTTGACCCAGTAGCGGAAACTGTTCCTTTATCTCCTACTAGATCTTTCGTGCTACTTGGAGATTGAGTCATTTCATAACCTCGAAGTCAATTTCACTTTTTCTTTTTGTGTGTATTTTTGAGAGATACACTAAATATAAAACTAAGTTTCATTATTAGATTTATGCTATGGATATTTCTCAACAAATATGTCTAATTTTTGAGCCTATATAGAACAACAGTTATTGGTTCGAGGCACATACGACAGATACCATATATGATTTAACCTGATCAATCACTATGTCGTAGCTCAGCGCAGGCACGGGTTGGCGGCCAATCTATCTGGCCACGAGCGCACTGACTTAAGTAGACTGCAGTACGTTCCGTTGTCGCCAGGGCCAGACCCCACAGGCTCTCAAACTCGTATCACGAAGGCGTTTGCGGTCTGTGAACAAACTATGACGTGAGCTCTGGTGATGTCCTATCTGCCCCACCTTGACTTAGACTCTCCGAGCTGATCTTCTTACTACTAGAATCAGAATCCCTGCTGGAAGAGTGAATCATTCTTCCAGGAGATCTTTTGTCGCGGTTGGAGATTGCAGTACTCTCGAAGCCCCTTATTCATGTTATCATTTACTTTTTTGAATATTTTGAAGAAGAGGCCAGGAATTTAGACTGCTATCAATTATCTAAGCTAATAAGTCATGTAGTGAGTATTCATAATTTATATTTCACTATATCCAATATTGTACTCAGCTTAAAGATATTTGTTGTGGTTTTTTTTCTTCAAATATTTCTTTATTGATTGCCTCATTTGTTAACATTCACATGTGGTATAATCACTTATCAAGGGTATCAATACAGTGGCCGTTTGCGTCAGCTTTAACAAGTAAGCTGGTTTTCATCGCTGGGCCCATCAATTTGGGATAAGGAAATAAGGGCATCCTGGTACATCTAGGCATCTGAGAAATACAAACAATCAGTAGCTTACAGGCGTATTGTCAAAACATTCACCATGTGTAATGGAATAATGTCAAGTGGACAAACAAATTTGATAGACCCACAAGGGCCTCATGGTCTAGAAAGCGATCGGACCTGATCAAGTTGGAGATTGAGGTGGTGGCCAATCTTCAGTCTATGGTGACTCGTCTGCCATCTAGTGGATATTTGGCGAACTAAATTTCTGTGTATTCACTGTGGAAAACGTTTTTTCATGCAGTTTTCCTTTGTTGCACAGGTCCATTTTTAAGAACTCCTTTATACACATATTTCTACCTCTTAAACTGGTTCAATCATAATATGATATGCCTCATTTCAAAGACAATAAAAACAGTAGTTTCTAGGAAGTGGTATTTTCTAGGTAGATTCTATATTTACTGAGATATTCAAGTATTTGTTAAAATAGGGGGGATCTGTGGTGAAATAGGCATAAAGATATTCAAGTATTTGTTCAAAGTGTGGGGGGGAGGGGGGCTGGAATGGGCATACTGAAACAGAAGTTTACTCAATATTGATTTACAGTGAGCATTGGTGTAACATTTACCATCTCCATAAGTGGCACTGACAGTTGCTTACCCTCTAGGAAGTGTCATTATTTAGATTGAACTTGTATTTGGCATGATATTCATGTAATTTTGCCCAATTTCATAGCATAGGGGGTATCAGCCATCTTTGAATTGTAGTGAAGTCATGTTCCCCCAGAGGACTCTGTGGTTCCTATCACTCTCCGAGCATATTGGCACATGCCCTATACCTATATCCTTATAAGAACACTAAGTATCTGGCTGAAGCTCAGCCTCACTTTGAACATGGAGCCTGTAGTATGTCAAACTAACACTAGATGGAGCCATAACTAAGTACAGATAGGTATATGGTTTCTTTTTTCTGGACAAGATTTATGGCAATGCAAAATCCTACAGTTTTATTATTTAGTATTTTTGACATGGGTTTAAAAAAGACAAACTATTATATGAAATTCCCCAAACACCTGACAGGCCCAGTATTCAAGGACATGTAAGATATGCACAAAACTTGTGTAAGTTTCTCCTATTGTAACCCAACACCTCCCTTTCCCCCTCCCCTATACCTCCAATTCCTTCCAATTCCTGGGGGGGGGGGGGCTTCCTTGATCTCATAGTAATTGATTATTGGTGGACCTTGTATTGAGTTTTAAATGCGCCCACCTGGTAATTTGGCCTTTAAAGGCCAATATTTCTATTTTAAAATGCACTCTTAGCTCTTGTTATACCATATTTGCGTTAGTTACAGTCAGTCGATAACATTCTGACAATAATCCAGCATTTCTTTATAATATTTCCTCCGGAATATACAGAAATGTTTTCATAGGCGCTTGCCTATGGGACTGAGTAAAATTGGTATATTTGATTTTAAAAGATGAAAAAAAAGTTTGTTACAGAGTATCTAAGTTAAGAAACAGAAAATGGATTTTTTTCTACACAATTTTTATTTCACCAACCTTGAGGTACATTCTCTCAGTCTCTTATCTTATATTATGTGCTTTACTATCCCTTGTGTAAGTTTATACATCCGCTAAACTTATTTATTTTTTCTTTTGGCTCACCTCCTTTTCTCTTTTGATTATACCAGAGAACTTAATTGGATTAAATGTATTTTTTCCGTTACATTCTCAGTCCCTAAATAGATACGCTTGTAGCAATTTTAAAAAGTATGGATTAAACTTTCACCATTTTAAACTGGACGGTAGACCGAGCACATTAATGTGATGTCATACATTTCAATCACACTGCTTCAACCCACGATGTGTAACAGTGGTACTGCTTCCTTGATCTCTACTTCGATGTACTATCCTTTCATTCACCCCTTCAGCATAAGGTATAAAACAATCAGGCCGATTTGAATATTTTAACAACCAAACCAAAGTTGGAGCTGTATCAAATACGATGGGAGGACATTAAACATATTCTGAATAAGTTAACGATATTTACATGAAAAAATCTGGTTTAACTTGATTAGTACAGAGCAGTCTAAGATAAATAAGTTGTATTCAGAACCATATTAAGATTAGACAGAGCAGGCCAAGATGAAGGAAACTAATACCGATCAATCTGAGATTATTAATCCAGGTTAAATCATGATTTGATACAGCGCAGTCTAAGATAATAACTAATAATATATATCTATTGATAAGTGAATACATTTTTTAACATTTCAGCAAGAAAAACTCTCATGTCTGCAGTCACCTTTATATAAATATAAAAATACTAGCACAGCAACCTAAAACTCTCTAGTTTATTATTTTAAACTTGTGAAACATATCATTTGTTCGATATATATCATTGACACATCATAAAAACATATACTCTTGTAGGAAAATAGGAAAACGGATTACGCTTTTATCTTGTGGAAATTGGAGACGTCTAATAAGACGTCACTGACCTCAGAATACCCCTTATGCTGTAACTGTTATCTACCACTGTTGGCCATGTACGATAGTAGAAAGTACGGATTGATTCTTGAAGTTGCTGGTGAAATCATACCCTCATCACAATTAACAGATTAAGACTTCCCATTGTTTAGGGAAAGTTTCTATCCTGCCACCTACCTATTATCATAAGTCAGTAGGAAGAATGTACATTTATGATACCAGAAACAATTTTTCCTTAAAAAACAACAACAACAAACAAAAACTCCAAATGACGCTAGCTGCGCCCACCTCCAGGTAAACTACTGCTTTTGTTTTTTGCTCTGAATAAATATTGCTTGTTATTTCTCAAATACTGTGGCGGTGTATAAGCAGGATGGGCGGCGGCTGCTGCTGCAGTCATGATATCCCAACATGAAACCCAGTCTATTGCATAATATGCTGACTTCTGAAGCTGGAAAAGGGTTTTACCAACAGAGTCAGGTTGACAGGACTTGCGACCGGTGAGTGTGTAACCCCGCCTCTGGTGGAACTGTCTGTGACCCAGGCCCTGCTTCTGAACCAGAATGCCCGTGACGTACACATCATCTATCCAGTATAAGGGAACCAGCGGTGCAGCCTTGTACAGGGCGTTAGTTACTGCCGTCCCTGTGATGTAAGCGAAGCCCTCGCAGTACGGCGGGTATTTGTCATAGGGGTACTCCTCTTTGGACACATACCACTTGTTGTTGCGCTCCCTCCTAGGTACCATATGCCCATAGACAGAGCAGTATATGTGTTTAGTGATTGGGGCACCTATGGTGTCTTTGACGAGGAAGTCCACCAATTCGTAAACATTGACCAGTGTGTCATCGTCCACTTTGACCACGTACCGGGCCTGGTTGCAATGAGCGGAGATCCAACCAAAGCTCATGAGATGCTTCAACGATAGGTTCCGGTAATGATCATTGAAGTCCATCTGAACTATGTCCATGTAGGTATTGCTCTCATGTTCGATGTGCTGCTGCAGGGATTTATTGGCGGGTTTCGCCAGCATGAACACAGTAAGAAGACGGTGCCCTCCGTACTCTGCCACTGATGCCCAGGTCTTGCGAATTTTGTCGCGAATACTGAAATGATCCGCTGCACACTGAACAATGAATAGGATGTACACTGGATATCCAGCACACATCCCTTTGTTTTCTATTATATAATTGTAATCCAGAGGATTGAAATAGTGAGCAGGCGATGAGTTTAGCATAGAAGTTGGAGTTGTGGATTGCTTGGTTCTTAATGTCTGGTTTGTTGTTTGAGAACCACTTGCCCTACTGACCGCATTCAAGTTGTTTGTCAGAGTTGTTGAACCATTTCCTGCAGGATTACGGAAACGAACTTCTTTGTGTGAGTGATTTGTCATATCTTTTTGGCCTTGGTAATTATCATTACGGCGAACGATAGTTTCTGTATTCTGAGCTGTGGTTGAGCTCTTGAAGAAAAACAACAAGAAAACAAATCCTAAACCGAGAGTGAAATACAAACGAAACACCTGCATTACGCTGTACGATTTAAAGATATTCCAGATACAACATCGTTGTAATTTCAAGAAAATCATTTTTGATGATGTCCCAATTTGTCACTCCCAGAAAATATTCCACTGAAATGAATTATAGCTTTCGTATTCAAGATCGATTCTATTCCAAGCTTTTTACGTATTTAATTATCGGAAGCTGAGGCTCATCACAGTAGTTATAAGGCAGTTCCAATACTGTCTTCTCAGATGCACGTCACGAAGAGGTGATTTATTATAGAGAATACGCCAGGAAATCCCTCCAATTATTGAGCGCCACTGTCATCTACATTACGTGGAAAGATCCGCTGTGATGTCTGAAAAATAAATGAGAATTCAGTTAGAATCCGCCACATCCACTCAACAAATAACTTCCAGTCTCATTTGATTCATATCAGTTATTCATAATCAAAATTAATAGATTGAATGTCCTAATTACTGTGACTACCAAGAGAGAACCTGAATTTATTATCCACCTATTATAAAGTGTCCATAGAAAACACATAGGGAGTGTGTATCGCCATACCCGGAGCATACAGATATGTTGTATGTTCCGGGCCGACACTTTCGAAAAAATAGTACATATGAAAAAAATAGTGTGTATCTAAATGAACTAATATCAGTATGCCACTTGTCAGAGAAAGGTGGATAATGAATACAATATAGACTGGTTTCAGATAAAAGCTGTTATATGCTCCTCGGAGCTGATTCTGAGCAATATCCTCGCATGCGCTCGGATTTTACTACGCTTAGACCGCTTGTATTTGAATGTACTCTTCGTTTCATAGTGCCCCTTAGTCAAGGGGACCAGCTGGATGGGAACCCTTTCCTATATGTCAGTAGCAAGTATTCCTTTCCAGGATTGGTGCCACTAAAATGGATGCTCTGCCGCCTCTACTTCCGTGGCTTATAGTTCCATATCAGGGAAGAGGAATAGTGTATCTGTTTATTTTGACCTTCTTTGATCTTTTCTAATTTTAACGGTGGGAAAAAAGAACATTCATTCCTCTGTTTAAATGTGAATCCTGAACAGGGGCATTCTACCACTCATAGACATGTCTCTCTATTGCTTGATTGCTACCTCGTGGTTTCTGGCTACCGTGTGGGGACTGACCATTATTTCAAATGGAAGGGCTCTGATATATATTGTTCCCAGCGGTTGAATTGCAATTCGGACTGTTGATTTCGTCGGGAAGATAACTCATCTAGGGTCACATCATAACGTGATAAAATCTAGCTAATGAGGTTAACAGAAAACACCTCGAGCACAGCAGTCAGTCCTCTTAGCCACGATTCAGTAGATCATTTGGCTAGGCAGTAAGGCTAATTGAATAACACTGAGAACGATGAATATGTTAAAAGTATTGTGGGTGGGACTACGATATTTGATTTTTTTGTGAACACCCATAGCCACGTATTCAGAGGAGTACAATGTAAAAAGAATTCACAATCCAGATGCAAGCATCCGTCAATATATATGAGAATATACAATGTTGAAATATAGAGTAAGCCTTCTCTAACATCAAAGTCCACAGGCTGGAATATAGTCATTTCTATATAACGTTGATTCTTCCGCCAATCCACCTCATGAAAAAAACAACATTTCATCTAAAGTCCTAGCCAACTTTGCTTTTAAAAGCAACACCCACATGTTCCCGGTTCCTCATTCTGTTCCGTGTTCCATTCATAGTTTATTCCCTTAAGGGAGGTCAAGACCTGACCTTGTACTATCAGGTCGGGATAGGGAAAGGTTGAAGTTAAGATATATGCGACGCCATTGAACTACTGCCGAAACCATTGATAATATAGATGATGCTATTTCTTCTGTTTCTTTATTAGTGTTTGGGGCTATGACAGATTATAGACTGATGTGCTTTTCCTCGTCGTAGCTACCAGGGTAGTATAACAACACCGTGAGCTAAATTAGATATGCATCACTCAGGGAGTGGCTTTGTAATGTCTATTTTCTGATTTTTGTTCTTGCCAGTCATGGATGCATATTTAGTTAGCCTCTTTCCCTATGGTTTTACATCGTTGTAGCAGAGGAGATGTGGGGGGAGTTGTTCAGCATGCACGGAGCACCTGGTCTATGTACAGGGGGCGCTCATCGCTGAATCCCTGTGTACAGTAAGCGGGCGGCGGACCACGCACAGGCTGCGCCGTAGACTGGCTCCAGTCCCTGCATCCTATGTCTACTCTCCTCGCTGGGATACAGGGACTGGTACAATCGGTAATGGTGTTGGATTTCTGGCGCTGGTATTTCTAACACTCTCCATACAGATATCCTGACCACTGATCAGGATATCTGATGGGAGTTTGATACCCTCTCACTTTGATCTTAATTAGGTCACAGTGAGGAGTAGGCGAAATTTATTGCTATGATAACACATGTGGCCAGGGAACTGGAGGAGGGGAGGGGGAGGGGTATGAGGAAATATAGGGTTACAGGGAGTGGGTTGAGGCCATAAACAGGAGATTCTGTTCGTACTGGACAATTCTTTGATTCATGGGCCAGTCAGAGAAAGATACATCCTAATATGAACTTTATTGTGATTGTGATTATTAATTTAATGAATGTTCATAATCAAAGACTTTAGCAAGTCTAGCTGCGCCGCTACTCTCTCCCCATGGGAGCTCCAGGCACACAGCGGAATGCTTTTTATCTCGACCCACCCTGATTAGCTCTGGGGCCTCGCGCTCGGTTATAACAATGGGGGTCAGCTTTGAAAGTTAGCCACCTGGGCCTGAAGCCAGGAGATTGGTTGAACAGTGGATGTCAGTCTGAATCAACTGAGGTTTAAAAGATGATAATGGGGTTGAAAAGTGGACACCGTCTGTTAGAGACAAGGGATTAAAATCTTTAATTATTCTCACCATTCAGGTTGGGATCCCCTATGGCTTAAACCTGGTGCCAGATATAATAATTATGATAATGGTGATAATAGTAATGACAGTAGAGGTAATAATGATAGAGATAATTTATATTCCTCAGGTTCAAAGTAAGATTTCTAGGTTCAGCCAGAGATACTTTCTTAAAAAGTATTTGCCAGGGTTTTGAATTCATGTATCACATCACAGATAGATTTGCCTTTGCGAATTTTAAAAGGCTGAAATTTGAAATGATTTGTAGGATCGAATAACTGACATGCCAGATGTGTTGAGTCACCAGGTGGTCGTTCGGATGTAAAGAAGGAAGTTGCTGTCAACAACGGAGAGGAGATTCCTTTTTTCTGAGTGTAACTGTTGATACTAAAGGGGCGGGTCAAGACGAGTCAGCAGGGACGGGGTTTTACCGGATTTCCACAGTATAAGACTTTAAAAATTGGTCACATTTGTATAGGGGACAGAGCCATTGTTAGTTCATGAAGCAGTCACTAGGTGGTCGGGGGACAAAACCTGTATTCTGGCTCTTTGTTTTTACGAAATTCAGCTGCCTTTCAATGTTTTACCAAGGTTCCTTTGACTCTCTACACCGATCCCAGAGCAGGAAGATATAATACTAAAACTTAGGACATGATGTTTTTCACATGGAACACTTTATTTACATATGTGAGCAAGGCAAGAAAAGTGACATTTCCCAAATATCACTCACTTCTTTTGCACCTCCATTCGTGAAGAACAGCTACTTTTTCACCTCAATTAGTGAAGAACACCTACTCGGGGGGCGTCATGGCGGCGCCCATGGATCATAGGCTATATGCCGTATAAAGACATACACACTATTCTCACACATACCTGAGTCAGAAGCGGCTTAAGTGTTGAGGGTGGATTGGAGTGATCAAGGGGCGCTGCTTAAGACGAGAGGCTGTAGATGTAGTGTCTGGCATTTGAAGGAGGTTTGATATTACACCTTTGGGTGAAGTCAGAAACGTGCTGAAAGTAGAGGTCCGCAGATCGTCAAGGAAATTCTCCATCAATATTATGTTCACAACTGGTATAGTAGTTTGTGGACAAGAAGAGGCAGACAAAGCAGCAGAGAAAGCTCTGAAGTGGCACCTTGGTAAATGAAAATTCCACACACTGATATGATTGGTCCAATAAAAAAAATTTGTGTGTGTGTGTGTGTGTGTGAAACGTTTATTGACATAAATCCAATCGCCATCAGATTAGGCGTTCTTCCATGGAGAAGTTCTTAGCAGCTAATACACACACAATATTGACTGGTTTCAGATACAAGCGGCCGTATGTTCCGAGGAGTTGACGCTTAGTAATATCCGAGCGCATGTGAGGATACAACCGCTTTTATCTGAAACCAGTCTATATTGTATTCATTATCCACCTTTTCCTGACCAGTGGGGCACTGATATTAGTTCACTTAGGTACGCCCTATTTTTTCACACACACTTTTTTCCCGTATGCGTCCCCCAGAGCATACAACATATCCGTATGCGCCGGGTATGTCCATACACACTCCCTATGTGTATTCTACGGACACTTCATATTAGGTGGATGATAAATAAGTACACATATAACACAGACAAGGCAATACAGTGTGAAACCACAAATTCTCTTGAAGTACACATAAGTATTGAAGTAGTTACAGAATCCACAATGAATAAATGGATATCTGACAGGAATATGCAAATAGGAAACAAACTGTTCCCCATTCACTCAACCTTGAATGGGAAGAGAAACTGTTTCCGTGTCCGTGCATGTATGCCATGGTGTCATTGGCGAGGTGTCGCATTCACTGCGGAAAAACATGACGACGTGTCACATTGTATGAAAAAAAAAACCTGACATAATAAAGATTTTCGATGAGCATGAGAACTGTGAAGTTAGTGATGAGATGCTACCAGAGTTTATCAATAATTTTGTTGTTCAAATTGGCTCGAAGTTGGCTTCGAAAATTGATAGCACATGGGGATATTATGATACTCCCAAAAATACATTTCATGAAGAGATACAAACTGATGTAAGAAACGTTAGCTATTGACATATGGAAGACGTCAGGTATAAACAACATTTCTTCCAAGTTTATCAAAATAGCCTTATCATCAGTACCAGATATGGTTGTGCATCTTTTCAATCTGTCCTTTTCCACTGGTCAAATACCTGTCTCCTGGAAGTCTGCAAGAGTTGTGCCCTTGGTTAAGCAGGCTGGTAAGAACGCAGTGTCAAACCTACGACCGGTTTCTCTTTTACCCATTATGGGGAAACTAATGGAAAAAATTGCCCACCATCGTTTGAATGATTATTGTGATACTTATAATATATTAACAGATTGTCATGGTGGTTTCAGAAAGGGGCTCTCTACAACTGATACAACGGCCGTACTCGTTGAGGATATTTTGAAAGGTGTAAAAAATAATAAAATTACTTTAGCTACATTTATTGATCAATCGAAGGCATTCGATACTGTAAATCACGATATCCTTCTCACAAAATTGAGACTTATAGGTATTAAAGGGAAGATACTTGATTGGATAAAAAATTACTTTTTGGATAGGACTCAATATGCGTTTGTTAATGGCCGTAACTCAAAGCTGAAAGAAATTAGTTGTGGGGTGCCCCAGGGTTCAATTCTGGGGCCTTTTTTCTTTTTATTATATGTGAATGACTTAGTTAAAACCATGGATGGTAAAAATATTAAACTATACGCAGACGACACTGTGATATATGTCCAAGGTTATCATCATGAGAATCTTTGTGATTTAATGAACAGTAAAATAGAAGCAGTCTCATGGTGGTGTAGGGGTAATAAGCTTACAATCAATGAATCAAATCACTATCTTCAAATCAATGGTAATGCCATATTTGGAATATGGTGATATCTTGATAGGAAGGGGACCTAAATCTAGTTTGAACAAATTACAAAAAAATTCAAACAAAGGCTTTAAGAGTGGCGAGTAGAGCCCCTAGAGGTATGTCTGAGTTGGATGTTCACACCAGATAAAAATGTGCCTTTTTTAAAGATAGGAGAGATAGTCATCTGCTCAATTAAATGTACAGGAAGCAAGGGATAAGAGAACTGACTAAGGCTGTGTACAGACAAACCAGACAAAATACTGGGGGTACTGCTTTTAATACTGAAAAACCATGTGTAGAAAAATACAAAGTTAGTGCCTTGTACAGAGGTGCCTTATTATGGAATGCATTGACCCCTTGCCTGAAAAATATTGATACGTTAGATAAGTTTAAACTTGCAATGAAGAAGAGATGTATTGCTCATATATGTATATAAGCTCTAGCTGGACTTGTTCCATTTCTCTAGTGTTTATTCCTGAACATTTTCTGTTGGTTCTTATTGGTTGTAAATACAAATGGACACTTGATTCTCGATGGTTTGTAACTTGTGGTACTCTTTATCGTGCTGGTATGCCCTAAAAGGACAACGCAACAATAAGAGTAATTCGCATAGGAAATGACTGATATGACATTTACCCTAGGACAACATATCCGAAGAGACATGATGAAATGAGGTGTATCCTCATGACTATTTTTAGTCAAAAGATCGGACATAAGAACTTAAGTTTGATTATTAGGCAAATGGCCAGCCACTCCTTACCAGGAGTTGGAGATGTTGAGATGTTATAACTTAAGTATAATTTTGATTTATTTGTGTTATAGTCAACTGGCTGTGGAGATTGTTTGTACCTTGTGCTGTAGGGGCAAGTCATACCGGCAGTTAGCCGAAGCCCCTGTAGGATAAATAACGAAAATTTATTAAAAAAAATTAAAAAAATTGTATGCTCACAACAATATGCCACATGATGGACCTATACCCACTGCATTACTTCACACGCTTGTCTTGTACCCGTGCCAATATATCATAGTGTGAATTCATGACTATAACGTCGGACATGAGGGTTCCACCATTTCACATATCAAATCTATGTTCTCTGTTAAATTCAACTGTAGCGTTTATAATTATTTACTGAATTTTTGAAAACTAAAAACCAATAGATCAGCTTTTGAGAGATTCCTGCAAACAGCGTTCGGAGCACGTCGGTTGGCACTATTTTTTACTGGTAGACAGTAACCATTTATAGTACACACCTGGCGATGTTAAACTAAGCGTCAGGTAAATAGAGAACTCCGTAATGGGTGATATGCATATTTAACACACGCCTGAAATAAAATAGATTACAATGCACTCACTGTATCGCAGATAGGGCGCACTGCCGGCCTGTGGAAAAAGGTTTGTGGAGATCTCATCTGGATGGAATCAGACTGCAAATAATGTCAGCCTGACGGGCAATCAGATTGTGAAGCACACTCTGTTGTAACCTTGACGACAAAGCAGAAAACGTTGTCTCAGTAAGTGGAAATACATGTACAGGGAAAATGCATGATGTCATTCTGAGGATATGTCACATTGGGCATTCTTTGAGGCTCTGCTGACAGAAATTGTTGCAAACACGTGTACATCCCATCGTGGCAGATGGGTATAATCTATCATTATGAGGAGATCATATGAGATCGTGGAGATTGTTATCATGGGGTTGTGGTAGACAGGTAAGATGGTACGACCACATTTTAGAAATAACACCGGCTGTAATCTCTTGTCAACAACGTTAGGCAGTTACTTTCTGTGGCATCTTATCACATTGCTTTACCATTTAGTCCATTTTCTGTTATTTGCTTTCCATTGTTTAGCGGAATCATATGAGATATCCACAATTTTCTTCGTAAACATAAGTTCAGGTTCTTGATTAGTTGGGCTCATGAACTGATCCGTTCTTTTCTCCAATACAATGTATACGACAGCATTAATTCTCCTGACTGTTTCTCCCCTCCTAGAATTCCATTCGGCGAACTCTATCTCTGGTCTAGGGATTGATGACGGCAGGCTGAGCGGGACAAACTGTATTGTCCCCAACAAACAGTCCTATACAATTACAATGATGGGATATGAATCAGATTTAGAAGCCTTTGTGTAAATGCTAGTACTATATTACCGTCTCTCAAATTCAGCAGGCGATATGCCCTTTCTATAGACAAATAAGTAAGTCTGTATAAGTTGCATTAGTCACAGGGGCTACCATATCTTAGTTATATTCCATGCCATATGACCTCTTTTTAAAATTTTAGCTTTTATTCAATTCTATATGAATCATAGCTTCCATTGAGTCCTAGCCGGCGTTAAAGGTATGAAAGATGAGGATGGAGTTCTATGAAGATAACTGACTTTAGTCACAGTCCAAGCCTTATTGATTGATATTATCAAGAAAAGTAATGATTGTTTATATGGCATGAGTTGTTTTAGCAGAATGATATCACAAAGTAGAGCTGAGGGATATCTGTATCAGAAGACAACGAACGCCATGTAAACAATCATATGAAGTTGAGTGACGTTTATATTTGATCCTACCCTGTCACATGCTTTTAACTTCATATGCCATGTGTGGCATGGTTTTTTTGGGGTTTTTTTAAAATTTATTTATAACGTTTGGATTCGATTACACATCGTTCTTCCATTCAAACGGTAACAGGTGCAAGCAGGTTGTCATATCACATCAGCATATCTGGGATACACTATTCAAGTGTGAACAACAATGTGGAGTCAATACAAATGAGTATAGGTACAAATGATGAGGTCACATGTTTAATAAACAGTAAACAATAAACAAACGGTAGGTGATAATACATGTACATGTAAATATTTAATGGCATAACCATAGCATACAGTCACACCATGGTAAGTCTATGGAGATTTATATGAGGTGTAGGATAAAGCATGATTCATAATTACTAAGTTTTGGGGGTCAGACCGATGAATCCATCGTAGCAATGAATTCCACAATATGATCCCTCTAAAAACCCTTTGTTTGCCCTCCCTTCCAATAAAACCTTTTTAAAACTATTTGAATAAATAATTTTGAAAAGATTTGCTTATATCAAACTTAGGGTTGAAGCAGAATTGCAACATATCAGCCGTTAATATTTTAAGGGGATTGGTGAAAGTGATAGAATGTTACCGATAAAAGTATATAATAGAGACTACCTAATACGCCTTTGTGCCGTTTTCACATCTGAGGGGAAAACCCTTTCCTGATGCCTTTAAGCGTTTGTTTTCCTTTTAAAATAGTAATTACTCTCCATTTTCTGATACTTTGCTCCCACACCAGACTTGAATATAGGCCTGCATCGCTAACAACATTAAAACACCATCTATCGTTAACATCATCATTGCGTCGATGGCAGGAAGATTTATGTTTATAGACATAGATGTGGCCACGTATAATGACATGTGCATAATTGACCGCAGCTGGGTGTAGCTTCGGGTGCCGTTTGTCTTCACCAAATGGGAGTGGGTCATAATCCTCGTACACGCTATACTCCGATCCACGGCTTGGCAGCCTTGTCTCCCTTTCTCCCGACCTGTCGCCTTTGCTGCTGCCTCTTTCATCATGCGCCACTACGATCACTGCGGGGCATAAATCACCTCAAGATCACCGACAACAACTCCCCAACCGTCCTCGTCCGCTTCTGAACGACTTCCGTCACTCTCCAAGCACTCTCCTCCACCCCAGGAGATATCAGGTTATTGTGGTAGACCCTTGGTATCACGAGTAGTTTTTGTCCGCGGTGGATATTTTTTAGATTTCAAGTTAGATGATTATATTTTGGAAAGGGCATCAATAACTGGGTATTTTAGGCGTTAGTTAGCGCTATGTTAAAATAATGTTATTACTGCTAGGTTAGACTTGGTACCTATAGTGACCATTACCAACGGTCAGATAGGCTCTAACGTCTGCCTGCACCCACGTATTGCTTTTAACACACCACTGTCCAGTCACCCTATCCTCGGGCACTGATTCGGTCTGTAGTCCGATCCCTTGTTTACACACCGAACTCCCATCTCCTTGGCCCTCTCGCTCCCGGCCGGTCAGCTTGCTGCCTCCCTCCGTCCACGTCTCTTCTCTATCCCTTACGCTATAAAATATTCCCCTCTCTCGGGTATCCACCGCCGCGCTATGCGATCCCACCAGGAGGCCTACCCTTTGGACATCATCCTTTGTGTCTCCCCTGCCTCATCCTATACACTTATAATACGGCCGGTAATACCTGCTGTGATACATGGAATATTGTGAGCGGCCCATCAAAACATACACCACATCCAAGTACGATTACGACAGACTGCATTTGAAGGATAATACTAGGTTTTGTGTAATCTCCCACAGGTGGCATCTTTCCACTTTTTGTATCTTTGTTTAGATAGTATTTATCACAGAATGCAAATTCTGCGCTATTGGGTGTGGCATCGATATGTAGATTGGACTCTCATTGAGGCTAACTTCAGTGAAACTCCTTAATGATGTAAAAACACCTGTTGTTACCTACCACATATAAAACGTTAGAATTTCGTCGGATCCGCTTGGAGTTGCTCCCGCACATAGAGACAGAGTGAACCAGACCTCTGCATGGAAACTGAAGGGCCACGAGAGTGAGATTCCCGGGTTGTACTTAACTGAATTCTGCTACTCTCTTTTGTGTTTCTCTACACCGATGTACTTCTATCCTTAGGATTTGTTTCTAGCTGTACTGAAAACATAATTTAGAGCTGTAGTTTTCCAATCTTCTTTCCTTGAGAGAATGCATAACGATCTCACCCTTTCGCTGGTGTCAATCCATAAAGTTCTGTTCGCCGATGATTAGGTCAAGCACCTGTGTCATACAAAATGAGAACCACGAGCGTAGAGTTTATAATGGTTTCCCGTTCACCCGCTAGAAGGCCTAACGGCAGATAGAAATTGTAGGGGGAAGTGGGGAGGGGGTAGGTGGAATCAACGAAGTCGCTATTGCAGTTAAAAAACGGATGAGTGTCAGATTTTTTCTCATATTGTGTGTCTACTCCACCCACTCCCGGCCTCTTGCTGCCACCCCCTACTTAATACCAGATGTGACACCCCTGAAATAGGGAAGGTGCTAACCTTCTGAGAATGATCAATCTATTCACCCTCTTGGTCGCCTTGCCTCTTTGTGGTGCAGGCCGGACGGCAGGCCGGATATGCTTGCATGCAAGCGACCAGGGTGGGGAGTTAGTTCAGTGGTAAAGAGCACTAAACTCATAATCCCAACGTTGTTGGACCATGTGGGTTCAAGTCCAACTGCAGCCACTCTCTAGCTCAGTCGCCAAATTAACAACACAATATACCTGTGTTATGGCTAAGATTTATATAATATATATAAATATACTCACTATGGTAGGGGTCTGTAGAAAGTAATTGTTTATGATGGAAATCTACCAGCTCCAGTAACCCTATACCACTCACAAGTTACACAGCATCCTAGAATTGTCTTTTGGGTCATAGTGTTGTATCAATTAATGTGTCATAAGCGTAAGATCTTTTGATGATAATATTTACCGAAAGGTCTTATAAGGTGTTCTATGAAAATATGTTCATTTATAAAATACTTTCTCTTTTGTCATACAACACTGAATGGAAAACATCGTCTTAGATGTCGTTTATCTGTCGTGTTATCGTATCGTCCAGCATCAGCACCTGCAACGAACGAACTTCATTCACTAGCCCCCTGGATCTCCTTGGTGTACTGAAAAGGGTCTTCATGAACAAGTCTAGATTATTCAACGGGACTCAGATACTTTCACTATAAATCTCTCCTGGTCACAAGTCCTATAGCATCTGTCACCAGCAGGGAATCTGTCCATTACACAAACCGACCGCAGGGAAGGTAGGCTTTTCCTAAGTGAACGCTCATCCCCCTAATAGCTGTTGCGACCTCATTTGCTAACCTCTACAAACAGGTCACTCAACTGTTCATAATGTTTGGCAACTATTGGGTTTAAGGGTCTCAAACAGCACCTCTGTACCTCGCAGACCAGTGATGGACGTGATTCCCCACAAATACTACAGTAAAGGCATCAGCGGTAATAGTCCTCGAGCTATGGCTCGTGAATGATCTTGATATACCGTGACATAGGACTATTTACATACCCCATTCGGTGGTCTTATGCCCTTCACCATCTCGATAGCGTGGCTTTTCACTCGTGTTGTGTCGGGCATTTCCCGGAGGTACAGTATAACCGCGCATTAAAGGCCACTATCCCCGGGACATGGTGGGGCAGAGGCGGCTGAAAGGCCCGGGGGAGGCAAGTTGGAGTGGGGCGAGGGTGGGTCATCCATTCAACGTTGCTGCTGTTAGCTTGTCCTTGAATGGCTTCTGCCCTCGCCAACACAGAGTAGATGGTACATGCCTGGTTACTAAATACTGACTAGGTAGAAAAAAACAAAAAAGGGCCTTGGAGGAGTGTCTAGAATTAAGTATGATAGGTGAAAAACTAGTCCTTATCATTGTTATTAGAATATTAATTACATGTGGTAATATATATCGTCACTCATGATATTTCCCGTTATTGTCCGGTTTATTATGTTTACGATTTCCTAGCCGCGCGGGCGTTTTTTTCCATTAGAAAGCCTATTTATTGAAGAACTTCCATTTATAGATGGATGAAAAATAGGGTCTGCCAGACACCAAAGCCCTGCCAGGCCAGTAAAACACCTGCCTGTGTAATAACCTGTAGGAAATTGAGCTTTTTGATCTCAGCAGATGCTGGACTCGGCTGTATTGCCCCGCTGGGAGGGGTATGTGTCGCCAATGCTTCCGGCGTAGCTATGTAGACTACATTGATAAACCTAGGTCCTTTCTAAAGTCCTATTATGGCAATCGGAATTAGGACAAAATAAATCTAAAAAATATATTTAGTTTCTTGTCAGCTGCGGTCATACCCATGAATTATTATAAGATACCTATTGGGGTTGTTGCAAGAGGCTGTCGTATTAAAGAAATCTCTTAATGTGATATTTTATTAGCGGTGTGTTGCATCGTGTAGTAATTGTAATTGCTGATAATTCAGACGACTTCCGCCCTCATACATTTATTCTCATAGGTGTTAACAACAAATCCACGTGATCGTCCATTCCTTCACTCGTATGAAATGGACGTGTTTTTCTTTCCTACCCACCCGCAACCATTTTACATGTCACCAATACATTGATATTGTAACGTTACCATGTACATGCTTCTAATGATGTTTAATCAGTGTACGTTTATACCCTTTAGCTACGCCGTGATGCCTGGAGGCATTCCCGGGCGTAGTATGCTATGATGCCGTCAGGCATCATTTCCGAAATTGAAGTATAATTGTTATTTTCTAATGAAATAATGCGAATATTTTGATAATATGTTTCCAACCTATGTAAAAATATATCATAGTAAATGTCATAACTATTAACCTCTTGCACATAAGCGTGGCGCGGCAGTCGCCGTGATAACGGGTTGCGCTGGTTCTTTGTTACATAATATACATGGGCCAAGTATCAGCGGAAACCAAAACGAGGCGAATTGCGCGGAAATGAAGGCAGTTACATGGCATGCTAATTAGAACAATATATATCCCTATGTGTGATGACTCAACTTCTGACACTATTTCAAATAATTTTAACAATTATTTTTATGATCTGTTTTCAACCTGTCTTAAACTATTTACTCGTCTTTATCTGGAGTTTCTAAGTGGATTATTAATGAGTTTTAATAGTCAATTCTCTGAGCTATGTAACAAATATAATATGTCTCTTTTTGGTCAGATACGTAAAATCCTAAAAAAAATTTGTATTACCACGGAGGGGTGGTATAATGACGTCACTGCGGATATTATGAAAACCCCCAGCGTACTGCAGCAGCGTATTTCAGGGTGTACCTTTGATGCTATACAGCGTAGTGAAAGGGTTAAATTCATACATACTCTTTGAATCGGTTTTATAAATTACCAAAATGAAATGTTATTTATGGGCAATCCAGTCTTGTTCTTAATTAGTGTAGAATGGTCCCGCTAACCTATTACAACAACGCTTAGAATAATTGCCTCAGAGCTTGCAGTACTACATCAGACTAACTAGTGTTTAACAACTATCATGACGGTAACTACACCCATGTTTTCATAATAGTAAGTACCATTCTGGTTACAAATCAGTATTGAGAATAAAGCTGTCCATGTGAATACAGTAGCTATAGTGGTGAGAATATCCATGACAACCACGATGGCTAAAATTCCTGTATCGAAAGGGGCGCTGATACTATTTCATCTATCTTGACAACAATGTTTAAGGTAATGAAGTCTACGATGACCAAGTTCTGAAAGTAACGTCTATTATTATATACCTATGGCTGTATGAACTGCGTATACTGCCCGTTCCTAACCATGACGTATTTATCCCCGTACGTCACACTGTGACACAATAATTTCACCGCGTATTTTTGACATACGAAGACAGTAAGCCAGTTTCCGTAGGCTATATCACTGCAGCCAATTGAGTAAGAAGAGCAAAGGATTCAAATTGAGCATACAAGGAAATCAAACTTAAATACCTGTGGTGATGGGACCAGTAAGTTCCCCCGTGTCAATATTGCTGGTTGTGACAAAAATACTGAAGCTGTAATGAGAACGGGCTGCTACTACTGCAACGACCATGTCTACAATGGTGATACGCGATGTAGCCAGTAACTACTACAGCGGAGCTTCATACCCGGCCAACTTGACATTAAATATTTATCTTGATGACAGTGTTTTCCATGGTTTTGGTAACGGTTACACAATGGTCTTTCAAAAGCGGCACGGTAGCTTACCAATTTACACTTGAGTGTTTAGGCCTTGGTGGCTGACTTCGCCAATCTCCCATCTTTGTTTCGAAACTAATGTCTTATCAACACGGCCACTGAAACCCCCTACCCCAAGCGACACCTGTGGTCGCAGATATGATATTGTTATACTTACTTGGCTATCATTGGGAGCTATACTGACCTATGAATAGGTTACACACTGTCAGATTTGTCAGGTTTTAATGTCTAACACAAACAAAGCATTGAGAAATACCAAGTTGGAAGCATAGAGATATTTATTATAAACTATGACCAATCCCTCGGGACATGAGTGATATCCCTGCACATCAGGAATATAAAAGAATATGTAGCCAGACCAATATGATAATTGACTCACAAGTAACAAATTCTCACAATAAACCTGTCCATAAAGGTCAATAGTACCTACGAATAAATCTGAGTCCCTAGAAAACCATGTAAACCTCAACCCACACCAGTTACCAGTTCCAGAGTGGTCGGTCAAACCCCAAAATCAAATTACTTCCTCACAGTACTAGTAACAGCAGTCACAGTTCTTGGTGTAGCAGTTAGGGTTCCTAGTTGCAGGCTCAGTCCCTTACAGTTTCATGCCTAGTTCCAGTCTCCAATTCAGTCTGATAAAGTCTCTCCTCCAATCATGTGACTATCCAAGGGGATGGCTCCCGTCCCTTTCCCTCCATTTTCACAACTCAGCTGAGCACCTTAGCTTTCTGAACTTAACACTGCGCTTAGCTTTCCTGAGCACGATTATAACAATAGAAATCTCTTATGCTTGTTTGCAAGTCCTAACTGCTGTTTTAGATGGATTATAATTATTCCAAGACATCTAGTCACCAGTTTAACTGTTAGATTCATTGAAACGCCTCCTAAGAGTTTAGGAGGTTAAAGCTCATCATACAAATCCTAATCAGTATTCCAGCATGTCCAGAACAGATAGAGTTCTGTTCACAATACCTCACGTTTTTCCTACTTTGTTTAAACGTGTACCACAGTATAATACCTAAAGAATTTAAGTCTAATTGAACAAATTGGACGTTAAACTACACACACCAACTATCAAACTTTAAGAATTGGTCATATTTGCATAGAAAGATATACAATATTCTCACATTTACATATGCATCTGGTCTGCAGGTAATGCCAAATCCTAAAACCTATGTTTTAAATAGTCTTCACCCCGGAGGTAGTAAAAGCAATAGTATCTTTATCTTGGTAGACACCTATTATGAACAACATTAGGTTATTGACTTCCGTTTGTATTGGTAATAATGGTGATAATTTTGACCTATGTAAAAGTTTATTATTCAAAGGCTGGTATCAATTGATGCTTTCCTCATTCTTATGAGCTCAACACAGCAATATCTGTATGGCTTGGTTTCTATTTTGTTCTTATTGTTTTATCCTCTTGCACACACCTCGTGTCAACATTTCATTTAGCGCTGTTTGGCTGCTCATTCCGTCGTTCCCTTAAGATACAAGGTTTTGTTTGAATACTCGTGAAAGGCACGCATGCATGGCCTCTTTCCATCACCACGTTTTATAAGAAAACTGTTGATGATAATCATCTCCATGCAGTGGGGGTTTGATTTTTGTAGGGTATTCCAAAAGCTGTCATTCAGGGTTTGATAAAACTGGCGGACATTATTCGAAATTGTTAAGAACACCCTCATTTGAGAAGTGAGCAAATGTTTAGTTGGAAATAGAGACGCGATTGATATGTAAAAATCACCGCGGTGACCACGTGCTTTCATACTCTGATTTCAACCCGAGATGTACCGTTGACCAGGAATTCAGGTAGAAACAAATCAACACAGTCAGTAGTTCTGTGGCTATTGTAGTGTATCTGCTTGCTGTCTCACTGGGTGGGCTGACCACATTTCTGCCTTTTGCATAGTACAGATAGGAATATGATTTCTATTTCGGTTTTTATGCCAATATACGATCCTACATTTTTGTATAAACAAGAATAGACGTTTCCTATTCCTTTTGTTGCTACAACCTCATTTTCCCTCATGGCCTTGCTGCATTTATAAGCAGTTCCTCAGTGATATTACCGAGGTTGGATGCATTTTAAACAGATTTCAAATTTCGTTCTGTTCTAATATTTAAACAAAAGTTAGTGCAGGCATGGGATTTTCCCCAGATGTTTTTATTTCCTTTTACATCCCAAGGATCAGCGTAAGTCAGATGAGAAGGTTGGGGTTTTGTTTGGGGGGGGGGGGGTGAGGGCGGGGGGTTCAAAATGAAAACCTGAAAGCTGGTGAGCGGTACTTGCACAATTCTGGCTATTCTATCTCCCAGCTGATTCCAGGAATTTACTCAGAATAGGTCAAAGGTGGAAGCCTATTTTTAGTGGACCATGTGCTGCTTGTAATCTATAGTTCACTGAAATGTTTTAAATGAATAACCCAGGTCACGGCCTTCTGTTCAATTATACAATCTAAAGCCACGTCATCATGTAAACACGATGCATAATGTATTATATTGATCTTGTATGATGATATAGTTGAAATATCATTGACCAACCCTTGTACCACATGCGTTTAGACATGGTTTATCATATTACCTACTTAATATCGGTCCCATACATAATAGATCGATGTGGTCTCATGGGGTTTCAAGTAGAGCTAAGATCCATAGGAAATCGCTTGCTTGTGGCAGTTGATTCCCTTACTGGTACTACATTAATTAAGGACCAACAGAGGTATAATGTCAAACCAGAATCTTTATTCCATGAAAAGGTCCATTTATATAACTTATTTGTGAGCCATTATGCAAGTCTAGATGTTATGCCAATCATGATTCATCAATCCGATTATTTATATAACTTCAAGGAACATGGTTACAAAGTATTTATAACAGCTTCACTCAGGATTGAAAGATAAACCAAACCATGATACAGTCCTAAGTTTTTATGTGCAATGTTCATTTTTAAATGCTCGATCAAGAGTCCATTAATCCAGATAGCACCACTGGGAGAATCAAAATTTGCGGCTTCCATTGGAGAAATAAGAAATTACTAGTGTCATCAAGTTACGCAGACAACTATACTTTATTGTATTTTATGCTTACATTCACCAATCCATCATTTCGAGTTTTACTATATACCCATGCCGTATATACTGTAAATACGCACCGTTTTGGCATGTGACGTAAAAATACTGTACGGACGACTGGTCCGTACACTAAAATACGGACCATCTTGCCATACACGTTTATTAAAAAATTGGTTGTTATGCCAAATGAAATTGATTTTTTTTAAATTTCGGATATATAACGTCCAACCATGCTTGTACAAGTCACAGAACTCGATGATAATGTACCGTTTGTAAGGAACTCGGCATAAATGCCTCGGTCCGTACAGACCATAAATTACCATCTCGTTCTGTGAATTGTACAGCATGGTCAGGATGTTCTATATAAATACACAGCTTTATGCTGGCATCTCAGATAAGTCACACAAAAAAGAGAACGTTTAACATCTTGTGAGTAATCTCCCCTGCTTTAAAACGCTTAAGGTATTATACTGAGATTCCTATGCGACTTGTCATCTATGTGGCGTGTCCATAGTCTGTGGACTGCCTGTCTGACAGCTTGTAGACTACCTGTATGAGGAATGCCTATCCATACGTTGCCTGTCTGTTTACTCATTGTATTGGCTGCCTATGTACTGCCTGTATATAGATTTTCTGAAAAGGTGCACTCGGCTGTTCACAATGTAGCTTGCTATGCTACAAAACTTTCACTGTTTCTAATTATTGATATTCGATTCTTACTATGTAGCCTAATTACAACCACCTTTCCTTACAAACATAACAGACCTATGGTTCCTGTTTGCAACCGCACAGCAATAGGATATGTCCCTATAGTAATTAGCTCTATAAACAACCTCCAGTCCCTAATAATCATTTTTTGGACAGTGACAATGATGAAGCATGGTCGTGTCTTCCTCTGTGCTATACACAATATTGACTGGTTTCAGATACAAGCGGCCGTATGCTCCGGGGAGTTGACACGCAGTAATATCCGAGCGTATGCGAGGATATTGCATAGAGTCAACTCCGAAGAGCATACCATCGCTTTTATCTGAAACCAGTCTATATTGTATTTATTATCCACCTTTTCTGGACAAGTGGCATGTTAATATCAGTTCGTTTTAGTTATGCACTATTTTCCCATACGCACTATTTTTCCGTATGCGTCACCCGGAGCATACAACATAACCGTATGCGCCAGGTATGTCCATACACACTCCCTATGTGATTTCTATGGGCACTTTGTATTAGGTGAATAATAAACCATGATTCGTCATTCCTCTTATGCAATGAGGATTGAGTGTATGGCTATGTGGTGACTACCGTGATCAGTAAAATAAACGTATCAATCTCACTCATATAGTCTCTGCCCTGGGTGGAATAAGAGAATAACATCTAAAAGGGAACAAAGCAAGGTAGCTACAGCCAAGAGGCCTCGCCGTCTCGTATTTTCTGCGCGGACAATGCAGAGATGATGGATGGGTGGTCATATCACCCTTCACAGACAGGATTGTGACAAGTGGGATCAACGACCCGGTACTTTATCCTACCCCTAATAAAAATCGCCATAGGTTTAACATTGACTCAATGTATTCGACATAGCGTTGGATAAAGTGTTATTTATGCACCTAGGTGAATAAAAAAACGGACCAATCAGGGACGAGATAACGAAAGTAGATCCGGCAGCATTGATAACTACTAACATGGATAATAACAAATATTCTCTGTATATCGGTGAGATGGGCTAGGATAAATACGAAACCGGACTCGAGTTAGCCTTGTCAATGTTTATACCACTCTGGTCAGGTCTGCTACTCACTAAACTCGGCTAACACCTCGTGTAGTAATACACAACCTGCCCATCGTGGCATAAACATTGACAAGGCTAACTCTCGTTTGGTTTCTACTAATTATCATTCTCCCTTGGACATCCGCAGAAGGCCTGAGGGCCGCGCCCACCTCTAGACCTAGCTCCTGCATTATCCCCCGATCTATACTGCAGCTAGAGAAAGTTGGCGGAAGTTTATGATGTGAGGGTTATGATCATTAGTATTGTACTATGAGAAGACACCAGCAGTGTGACGACAGAGGTGATCTCGTAGTCACAAGATACACAGTCTGGCGTTAATATGATTTAGTGTATGGGTAATGTAGGCCTGGGTACTAACTATGGGGAAAATGAATACATATACATCTTAGGAAACGGAATGGGTAAAAAGCAGTCCCACTCAGCGTAAAACCTACTACTTAAATATAGAACACACACTTCTATTCCTATATCGGACATTCTATCACCAGTGAGAGAAATTGTTCATACTTGATATATTATCATTACTTTTACCATATACAATCATATATCTCTTAAATTCACTGACTAACAAAATTTAATTAGGGACAATAAGCCCCCATGAATATCACTTATTACTTCTCTATTGATAATAACAGTAATTAATATGCTAAACTAGCTCGCCGATGGCGACTACACTTTGTACTGGATCAGACAGGCCCAGAGCCTAAATTTTCCAGACTAAATAAATCAATAAAAAGAAAAAGTCTGTATGACAGAAATGTATACTGTCTGATTCATTGTGCAAGTAAGATGATAATGCGGCATTTCAGATTTTGAATGTACACATGTACATTCATAAGATGACCGACCGATATCAGTCAAATGTTTTTATTGCTGTATCATCTCAATATACATGTTGCTTAAAATGCTGTAATAGGTGTAATCTTTATGACTTAGAATAACGTCAGCTCAAACAGAATGAGGTGACAGCTTTTAGCGAGGTGTAACATCTTTTGTGTAGAATAAGAAACAGTACAATGCATCATTCCGACACCAACAAAATAATGTAACCTTGCCACTGGAGTCCCTTCCGTTTATATTTTTTATACATAAAAAAACCACTGATGATGAATCCTCTCATTGTGTTGGATCTTCTCATTGTGTTGTGTGATAAGCGCTCCTAAGACGAGCACTATTGTCCAAGTAACAATAAAAAAAGCCAGGACCTTTTGATGGCTTTGCCAACTGACATCAGATACGATATGCTTCGGGGACAAGGTGGGAGTCGCCCCCATTTTTCTCCTTGGCATGGTGCGATGCGCTGACTCAAATCTCTTACCCTCAGGGAGGCGCCCCACTTTCCGCCAATACAGAGACATCCAGCCGAAGGGCAGCAGAGAGGGTAGCGAAGGAGGGGGCTTATGCCTACACCGTCCACTGTCTATGCTCCCCACCCTGCCATCTACACACTCCCTTCCATTTGCGAATCGATCCTAATCCGCACGGATCTGCTGCTGCTCTATTAAGTTGCTCAGACGAATGGCCGCCTTGAGGCCATGTAGGGAGTGGTGAGCTGTTTTGTTTGTTGGAGTTTCTTGAGCTGGTCAATTGATCTGCTAACCTCCATGGTCTGATGTCCGTTCAAAGAGAGGTACACAACAGCACTCGGACGATAGTACGCTACGCTGTTGAATGTTCCTTAATTAATACCCATGGCATAGAAAGTACCCATTGAGAATGTATGGAGACTCAGTAAACCATGACCTATCATATAAAAGTGTCATATACCATAACTGTGTGGTAAACATTTACCGAGTTGTTAAAAGAAAATAGCTAAATGGTAATATTCATGAGTAAATACGAGTATAAACGCTAAAGCTAGATGCCTCTATCAACCAGGCAGCATGCAGGATATGTATATTTTAGTAAGGTGAACCAAAGTAAGTCTAATTGAACAAATTAGACGTTAAACTAGCCAAACAATCAAAGCAACTAATAGCCTTAAGTGGGCCAAATTACTACATGGCGCAAGTAATTCATGAACCCACGTGTCCCGCTTTTCTCAGGCCTAAAATACTGTCTGGCTTCTAAACCACTCTGTCCTCACTAAGTGGACTGTCTCCTCGTACCACTGGTCTGCAAACTGAAAAGAACCAGTCAAGTCAGTCAGTGGATTGATTCACATAGAAGGACACACCCGGTACATAGTCTCAGACATAGTCACAGTGAACACTCACCCTGGGTCTTAAACACTCTTGTGGGTGAATGGTGTGAAAAACATGTGACCTGGCTTGCTGGCCTCCTATTGGCTAGATTAGGTTGGCGACTCCGCAGTGGGTCAATTTGTCTCACCAAAATGCGCTTACATATATATCTAAACATGTTAAAAATCAAAATCCCATGGGACTTTGTACCTTGTTAGGGGCCATCGTCTGCAGTTCAGACGAGGAGATTGTGTTCCAGCTGAGAATCTCAATAGGACTTGTCTCAGACAATTACCCAGTGAGGTACATGAATCTCATCGTGTGAATTCCACTTAAGGAGGCAATGTTTTATCGGAAGGCCTCAGGTGGTACTGGCGCTCGTAGAAGGTACATGTAACGAGGTCATTTTGTGGGCCACGACATGGCGGCAGTCACGGATAGGCAGCCCCTGACACTTGACGTACCAGCGCCGAGGTACTGAGGTGCTTTGCATGTCTAAAGTCCGATAGCGGTAAGGTGTTAAAAATCATATGGCCTTACTCTGGGTCCTTCTTCATGTGTATTCACGAGAAAATGCTAGTCAGTCAGTGAGTGTAAGTTTCACTGAAATTATTGAATATGGAAGTTTATTCAATCGTAAAGTAACTGAAGTTGCTAGCACAAACAGAAGCTAACAGACAGATATTGAGACTGGGAGTTCGGCTGAATAGATGTAGGATAATAAGACGTGAATATCGACGAACATGCTCCTCCGGGAAAAAGAAGACGCTGATAAATTCCACTCAGAATATATGTCAGACGTTTTCTTTTCTTCACAATAGAAAATGATTTTTCGAAATGGAATAGATATAGATTTGACCTATTTTGAACCTGATCTCGAGCTATACTGGATTGCCAATATACTGAAAAGACAGACGGAGACACTCGCCTCATAACAGTCTTGAGCACGACATTAAAAAACAAAAGGAATTGGTGAAGAGTCCCAGGGAAGGCTGGCCGGTATATTGAAATAGCGTCCCCAATTTCACGCACCCACAAATAAGAAGCCCGCTATATTGATCTTGTATTGAAGAATACATCCACATTATTAGTAGTATATGAAAGTATATTTCGAAGATTGGTACAGCAATTGTGGTGGCAATGTGAGTGTGAGTAGTATATGGAAAGATAAGTTTGATTGTGGACACCATGCAGTCATGCTGATTCGAATCTGAGTAGTGTCTCCATACTACTACTAAAATACTGTTTAATAAAAGCCAATCAACATAACCAAGTTTTGGAAGTTGTATTTGTCTAACTTCACAGATTTATGCATAGGATAGTTGGTGATGTATAGCGTACGATGAAGCTCAATTCGTGAAGTTGGTAATTTTATTATGTATATTATACAATGATGCTGGTTTGAATGTCAATAGTATATGAACACTATTTGATGATGAATACGAATTTGGGAATTTTAGCAAAAGCTTGTAAGTTAATTGTTTGCATGTTAATGTATGCTGACTACAATTGTATCGTTTATATAATTTATAAATGTACTGAAATATTGATAGAATACCTTCATTGTCGTTTTAATGTTGACTGGTGCTAAGGCTGCAGTTGTGAGCTAAGGCTAATCCTGTATTGGATTGTTCTACTCAGATATGTGATATTCCCGTTGATAGTGTATAAGGTAGAAACGAGTCTCTAATGGTTTTGGAATCTATCAATTTTTTTAAATCAGTACATGTATATATATAGTCCAGGGATGCCAGTTTTCAATGTTTCCATTGAAATTCATGTTTTTAGGAATTTGTATACTTGTCTTATATTGACATACAAACTGCTAAATTACCCAATTCAGCTGCAGTCAATGACCGCTACGCTGAACCTCCCCACTGACCCACGTAAAAACTTGCGCTTCCCCTTGATCCCTTAATTCCCCAGTATAATGCGTATGTAATGCGTAAACCCTGTATTGCAATTGAAAATATGTCAGTGTTATTTTCTGACACCAACTGGCATCCCTGAATATACTGAACAAAATAAGGCAATCTGCCTGTTTTTAATTTGGCTCAGTGAGTTGTACTTGGCTTGGATACAGTACATATGCTGGCTATCTACGTCTAACAAGCGTACTAAGATTCTCACTTATAGGATGATATTTACAATGATACATCACTTGATCATTTAGTTATCCAAATGATAGATATAATTCATAATATAGCATTTTAGGATACTTCATGCTTAATATACATTTCATATAACATTCATTATATAATAATACTACATGATGTAGGCAAAATTACAACCATTGCATGCTTACTTTATGTCTAGGTTGAACAAGAAGATAACAGTACTATAGCTACTGATCAATATATACAAATCAATGCAGTGTTCCATAAAACAATACACTGGCCTCCTGCCATGCAGCTTGGCTCCAGATACTTACAATTGTACACAATCATTAGTTTAGACGGCTATTTGACAAGATAGTACGCTTTTTATACTTGAGTTTCTGGTAAATAGGGATCAATCTGTAATCGACTTGGAGGTCATTCCAGTGATAGGCGCATTTGTATAACATGCTTCGTTTAATTAAAGGAATGTGTATTTAAGACTTTAGTTTGAAGAACCGTTGCATCATGTAGTCGCGTTTCCCTTCTCGCCCGGGTTGGGTATTCTTTGTTTTTACTTCTGTTGTAGCCCATCTTCCTGACGGCCGACTCCCGTCTTGCCAGATCTGGAATCGTCCGGAATTGTTGAGCGTATGCCTTCCTCAGTGGGAAAGACAACACAAGCTCAAATAGTCCCGACATTCATTACAACATGAATTAGCCCGCAAAACAACAACATGGCACCTCAAATAATTGGATAATATGTAGACAGATTCAGCCATGTAACTACGGCAGTACCGAGGATGAGGTGTTGCTGAAACCCTATGCTACTCCCAGTGGGAGTGCTGACAGCCTCCGGCCTGCCGTTCCTGATTATAGAACAGCTTGTAATATGCTCGGCTCAAGCTGCTCGCTTGCTTGGCTTTCGGTTTGTGATCTACTTTTCACATTCTTTTTTTTTAGTATTCGCTCGCAATAATGCATTGACATGTTTACTGAAGCTTTCATAATGTCATCAAAAAGTAGTAATCCAAGTTATCACATCAATCTCTGTGAAAGTGGCAGTGGGGCGCATCAGTATGCCGTTTGCCATCGGATAAAGGCTCAGCCATGTCACTGTCTATCACGGCCTGCCAGCCATCCCCATCACATAGATTCAATGTCACTTCAATGCAGGCGGTTGCTCCGGGGTAAAATTCCATCCTACTCATTGAGAATGCATTCATCTTCTTCGTGGCAGAGCTGATACAGACTGAAGACTGATAGGTAGATATTCCTCAAAATAATGATATGTGTAGTCAATATCTGAGTCTTCTTTGCGGTAAAGGGAACCATCATTGTCAGATGAAATTAAGATGTAAAAACTTCAAGAACGAAGGCAGATATCCTCTGCTGTATAGGCTTTCCAATGTTTCATAGCAGCCCCATTACTTCATCACAGCAGAACATAACGATAACACAAGCGAAGGTGTCTACGTAGTTTCAATGAAATCTTCTTTAATAGAGAACAGTTCATTAGAGACCGCAATGAATACATTACATAGATCAGAATTCTACTGATTTGCGTAATAGTCAAAGACGCTTACTATAATGGTAAATCTGCAAAGGCGGATGGCGTGTTGCCGTTTATAGAACTGTCATTTTACATCCTGTTGGAGAGTTAGGTCAACATAATCCTATACGGCACATAGCCTATGATCCATGGGCGCCGCCATGACGCCCCCCGAGTAGGTGTTCTTCACTAAAGGAGGTGAAAAAGTAGGTGTTCTTCACTAAAGGAGGTGCAAAAGAAGCAAGTGATAATTGGGAAGTGCAACAACCCTAGCCTTCCTCACATATGTATATAAAGTGCTCCATGTGAAAAACATCATGTCCTGGGTTTAATCATTATGTCTTCCTGCTCTTGGATGGGTGTAGAGAGTCAAGGGAACAATGGTAAAACATTGAAAGACAGTTGAATTTCATAAGAACAAAGAGCTAGAATATAGATCTGTCCCCCCAAAGGGCCTGCCATACTGCTGGGCACTTAGTGACTGCTTCATGAACTAACAATGGCTCTGTCCCCTATAGTGTTTGAATTCTCAAGAACGTAAAGGGAGGGAGCGAGGCGTGGTGGATGTACGACTGCCACAGTTTCTACTCCACAGTGCAACTTGATATATGCACTCAACTCGCAAACATTCTGAAAAGTCTGTGAACCATAAGATAAGTAAAATCTTCTCTATGCAAACTCAGGAAGGAATCTTGTTCTACCGACTGGGACCAATCCGAATCGACAACGCAAAATCAGTATTTGATATACCTCGTCATACCGAGGGCCCTGTTGGTTCAGAGGGCCACCTACATCAACATCTATTTATACCCGGCATCATGTCCCCAAGGTGTAAAAAAGAAAAGCAATTGCGTACGAAGTACCCAGCGTGTAAGAGCTTGTCTTCGTATTATGGCTACACACCTCAGCCTCCAACCTTCCCAATTTACCCGAGACCAAGTCTATATGGCCGCTAAGCCCTTGCGTCCATCCTGCGTTCGCCTTAGTGCCCAGCGTAACAAGGCAGCGCGTTGCCGTTAATTGCAATCTCCAAGCCGATATGTCTGTTACCGCATCAGTGCCCACATCGGCTGCGACTCTGTATGGAGGCTCTGGTTAGTCCTCTGGCTGTATTACTGTAGTTAGGATGGTTATTTAAGAAAGGATAGAGCGCTCTGCAATGTAGACTCGAAAATCCGCCTTTCGCGTGATTCATTTAAAATTGCAGAGTTAGATTAAGAGATCCGTTTGTTTTTTAACCACGTATCTTGCATTATTGGTAATAGATGAAATATGACTTATCATCAAGAAAAATAACGTCTTTTACATTAGTGTTATTGTTATTTTTGTTTATTTCTGGTTACTGGGATTTGGATTTATAGCAAATTATATAATATATCTGACATTAGACATTTTTATGGCGTGATTGATAGACATGATTTTTAGAGAATAGGTAGAATTTGGTTAGTTTGATCCTTTCTGGGAATTAAGAAAATGGTCCTTTCATGGAATTATAGTTTGTAAGTGTATTTTAGGAAAGTACCGGATTTAGATTGATTTAGGGTTTTGTATTTTAATTAACATTGTCTTTAGGTATCTGATACTCTTTGACGACTCGAGGATACCCAGGATTGCAATGCACCAAGCTGAAGGTCAAAAGAATATTATTTTGTGTACTATAGACAACAATCCATATCCTTTTCATGTATGAACCTTTCTAGAAATTCTGGTACTCTAAACATATGTCATATCTGTAATGTTTTAAGGAGACGAGTAATGCAATATTCTGTCTAGACATTTGTATGAATAGTGAAATTCGACCGCTTACTACAGGCAAACACAGACAGAAGCACACTATGGGAATTTGGTTGAGGATTAAACTATAAACCGAAGTTGAGATGAATGAGAAGGAAGGCGATATTCTAAAAGCGGGGTATGTCTGTATCACTCCTGAAAGTAGTTATTATTCGCTTGCGGAAAGCTGGAGTATCATGAGAAACGGGAGCTACTGCCTATTGTGAGTTACAGGTTATAAATTACAGCAGCCAGCTCCATATTATTGTGTCTCGTAATCAAATCTCTACGTTTAGATATTTTCACGGATTCCATTAACTGTGAACTTTTCATGTCTCTTGATAATTGCTCACAGCAAAGTAGCTTCGCTCAGTCTTGTTTTGTTGTGTGTTTGAATGGTTACGTTGATGTTCCTGTTATTTTTGTAAGGTTTGTTAATCGATTAAGATTTTCTTTTTTCATCCGGAATAGATACATGTATAAAAAGTAGCAATCTCAGAAAACATATTTCGGCATTTGTAAAACGTGCATGCTTTTTCACAAGTTAATCGAACTATTACATAAAGAAATTCAGTTGACAATTTTGTCGAGGAAATACATTATCCTGGTGGCCGTCCATAAATGACGCCATGCAGTAGTCTACATGACTAACAATTATGAAGGTATATGACAAAAACATGACAAGGGGGAAGAAGGGGTAAAAATTGGTAAAAAGAAATAGTATGATGTCATTTATCGATCCATAGCCCCTTCAAAATAACTCTTTTCTCGATAAATGTCAATGGTTGTATTGGATTCGTGTAGAATATTGATAATGACGGTATAAGCCTACTATTTAGCCTAATAGAATATCTGTTATCTTGACATACTAGGCTAATGCGTTTGGATATTGCCATTTAGTGTTTCACACGACATCCTAGGATACTGCTGTATCAAAACAGAGTCTCTTAGTGTCACAGATGATATTTATAACCAACGGACCATTAAGAATGGAGAAATTAACACCCAGCTCGGCTCTACCTTTTTCATTGTCGCGGCTCGCCCTTTGACTGTGCTCTCTTAATCAGACCCATGTTGTATTTCTTTGACGTGCCCGTATTCTTGCAACTCATTATTGTTCTACGATGTAAGAGACATGGTACATAACGAGTTCAGTTATAATCCTCATTAGGAGGAATATGCATCACAGAGAAGAATATTGCTATCATTTTGGCCAATAGTTTGAAGTCTCATTACATTTAGGAAAGTCTAAATCTGTGTTCCATGCCTATCCATGTGGACCTCATACAGTGTGCATGTATATGACGATGAAGACTATCCTTTTTAATCTAAGTTTTTTGTTGTGTTTATTGCAATCAAGGGAATTGTTCTAGTATAAATGAGATACATACAGATACAAAGTACTCTACAGTAGCTGTTGATAACGAAAAGGTAGATTTATATATGCTTGACATAGAATCAACCATGGGATATGGAATGTGCCCCAACCTGTGTCTCCCGGCTACTCTCTTGTCTATATTTGCCAGGTTCTTTATTAAAGGACTATGCGGAATGCCAAAGAAAGTGGTATAATATACACAGTAAAAAATGTGTTTGGTTTTACTCAATAGATTTTCTAAACACTGTTTAATTCACGCACACTTTGATATTTACACACATATATTTAAACACCATCATATTCTAAACACTTTTTCTGCTACTTGAACACTTATATTTTACACACATGATATTTACACACATATATTTAAAGGCCATCATATGCCAAACACTTGTTCTACTAAAACACTTATTTTTAGCACACTTAAATGCTTAGTCAGAAAGTGTTTAGCCGTTTAGGGTTTACACACTATTAAAGTGTTTAGTTTTAAACGTTTATATATATGCAACACCCAGCCTCGTTTTCGTGGCAGCATACTAATTAGTGTCGAGGTGACAACACAAACAAGACAGTTGAGAGCTGGAGATGAAAGTAAGTACTAGGTATCTTTTCATGTTACCTATATTTTATATCGCGTAATCATATTAGTGTACTTCACTCAGTAGTATCCATGCAATAGATATAAATACAGAGGGAGTGATCTGATACAGTCCTTTACTAATAGTCCGGCAGCTGTGGGGGTTGACCCCGACTTCTCTGATATATTTTTTTTTCTCTGTTGATTATTCATCTCTGGGATGTATATAATGAGATCTAAGGTGGTGTGGAGCTCTCACCCTTGAGCAATTTTAGATATTCAAGATGGCGTCCTCGATATGTGCCCTGAAGGACCTGTATTTTAAAACTCACATTTCTTCATTATTTATTACTTCAGATCTATGATATTTTGGTTGGGATATCTGTTTTGGGGTCCAGTAATTTCAATGGGAAGGGTTTCAGAATAATTAGATTTACCATTTCTCCACTGTATCATTTCTCCACAATTTTGCATATTATTAGATGGGTAATCGGGTAGATGGGTAGGCAGGTAGATGGGTGGGCAGGTAGATGGGTAGGCAGGTAAATGGATAGGCAGGTAGAGGTGGCCAGGTAGACCGGTAGGCAGGTAGATGGGTGGGCAGGTAGATGGGTAGGCAGGTAGATGGGTGGGCAGGTAGATCAGTGGGCAGGTATATGGGTAGGCAGGTAGATGTGTAGGCAGGTAGATGGGTAGGCAGGTAGATGGGTAGGTAGGTAGATGGGTAGGCAGGTAGATTGGTAGGCAGGTTGATGAGTAATCAGGTAGATGGGTAGGCAGGTAGATGGGTGGGCAGGTAGATTGGTGGGCAGGTAGATGGGTAGGCAGGTAGATGGGTGGGCAGGTAGAGGGTGGGCAGGTAGATGGGTAGGCAGGTAGACGTGTGGGCAGGTAGATGGGTAGGCAGGTAGATGGGGATACAGGGAGATGGGTTAGCGGACGTATGGTGTATTATAAATCTGAAATAATATCGAGAAAGTACCCAAATATATTACACTATTAATATATGATAAGTTTCTTCATAGATATATCTATCACTAGTACCTATATTAGACTGAATGTGTTATCACCCACATTCACTACCTGGCGGGTGAAGTGATAAAACTTGACAATGCGGTGCAGGTCAGGACTCAGGTTTGCACTCAGGTTAGCACTCAGGTACGCGCTCACTGATAATGCGTCTCTGAATACACAGTTTGAATGAGTCTCACTTGACCTAGATAATATTCAAGACATGTTAAAGGTCTGGATTAGACCTCTTTACATATCTATATGTATTGTGTCAGTATTACTGGGTAAATTACAAGATTTCTATTATAATATATGAACAATAATTATGAGTAAACTAAAACAAATCTTGCACTTACTTTCAACTCCAGTTCTCAACTGTCTTCTCTGAGTTGTCACCTTCGCCCTCACTGGTATGGTTACACCCATTCTGAACTTCCGACCTGTCAGCCACACCGGGTGGGCTGACCATTTATGTTAGGTGGGAGTTCGCATGGACTGGTCATTTTGCAGTCAGGGGGCAGTGACTAAATAAAATAGATTTATTTTCAATACTAGGCCTCCTGAATGTGGGGAATAAAAAAGAGACTTTCAAAACCTTCTGTTTCTCATCAGGCGTAACACTGGAAGCGTATTATCTGTAGGGTTTAGAGTGTCTTATACTTGATAGAGTGCCTTATACTTGCAAGCTGTATGCAGATTGCATACAATTATAATCTATGTGGTGTTGGAAGTAAAAGCACTTTCACCTCGGTAAATGTGTAGGGGTGGGATTTCTACCTAAATTCATCTCATAGATTTGATCACCGTCAAAACCAAAGTAACTCTTATAGAACATATTGGACTTTAAACTGCCCAAACAAACCAACAAACCTGATAGTATAAGAGACTTGTGGTGAGGTACAGCTGCACTTCTTGTCATCTAGTCTTAGAGGTAGAAGGTCTTAGAGGTAGAAGATCCTGCCTGGTATACCTGTACACCTCCAAAGTTAGACAGTGAGCTTTATGATGCTGGTGTTACACATTTTTGTAACACGAGGGCTGCAACACTCATTTCTCCCCGGCCTATAAACAACAAACTCAATAACTAATCCGCAAAAGAAGAGGAAGTAAGGAGGCAGGGAAGCCGCCTTGATCAATCTATTCCTATAGCATGAGAAGGTAGGGCGTTCACCAACGTATCGTCAAATGGCTGATTCGTTGATTGACATTGTGACGGGATACCACTGCTTGCTCGTCCTCCTTCTCCTTCTCATAGCTTTGCCTCATCATTGCATGTTACTATATCGTCAATCCCCATCAACCCAACCCAGCCCTCCTGTGGTATGTCAACCAAGGATAATGAGTCTTAAGGAACTCTTTTGAAACATATATACGCTTACGGTCTACGCTCGCCTCTCCATACAGTTGCTAAAACGTGAATGCACACATAAAAGCGGCTCTATTTACACCAGAGTGATTCTGATTGAGACCCCTGTGTATATTATAGAGGAAACCCATGAAAGTTTAGGGTCTGAGCTCGTATCCCATCGAGTTTGAATCACATAGTAATTCACAAGGCGAAGCCACGTGAATTGCTATGTGATTCAAATGAGATGGGATCGAGCTCTGACCCTAAACTTGAATGGGTTTCTGAATTTATCTCACCCTTAATATTGACTAATGGGCTCAACATTTGTGATATTATCCTCCATTGGATATTTTTCCTAAATATCTAATGCGTGTTAGATACGAGTTTCCAATGTTAGGTCTATGGAGAAAAAATATCTGGGGTGAGATAAATCTACATATTGGTCCTAATACTGTCGTCAGATAAGGGTCATTGCAAGCTATCATATTACATTTCTCAACGTCTGCACTCAACGTCCCCCCATCTAGACCGGCTTTAATCTGTAATGTCACAGAAGTAGTTTTCTCACGCTTATTTTGTCGTGATTAGTTTAAAGGAGCAGGTCCATTACTGTAATTATGTGTTCTTGAGTAGATTAGTTTGATGTTCTCAAGACGCCATACATTTCAGCCGCTATGAGTCGCTAGATGTGTAATTGCATTCTCGGGTCTTTTTAGCCATGGAAGGGAAATGTCTAGTTTTTTTTCGAGTCTAGTGCATCAGGCATATATATGGCTACAATGTGGTAGCTTGTAATATGTAAATGTAATTGATTATAAAATCATGTATAATGGACATTTCATTCCGAGAATTTGTATCACGACTCGTCTAAACTTTTCAAAACATTACGTATACTAAGTTCCCGATATGGTAAATATTAGATGGAAACGACTGCAGAAAAAGAGCATATATTTCATGAGTTACTATATTGAAGCATACTTATATGCAGGAGCTGTAGGTTAAAGGATAGTTTGAAATTGATGTATGCTTAGGTGCTGGGTATTACCAACACCCAAGGTTTCTTCTGCCATGGATATACATGGATATTGAGGTCGGTTTACCGGACTGAGTATCGAGTAGAGAGATATGACTGCATCAAAATTAGATTAAAGTTGAAACTCATGTACAATGTAGTAAAAGAGTTCGCTTCCCTATTAAATGATATACCGCTCTTTTGCACATGGATGGTTTTATTTACACAAACCTGACAATTCTCAATAAAAATTTCTCAAGTCAGCATGAACCTCCTCAACGTGCTGGAAAATTGGCAACTTTTTCCAATGTTTTTGGCTCGAAAGCCCAGACTTGCCACGAATGTCAGACATCATATCTGAATAGATAAATGGGTCGTGAATTTTGCATACCAAAAAAAAAACATTATTCTAAAGTCTGGTGTAGCATAACATTCCATTTCTCGGATGTAATCTTTGAGGAAAACATAGACAGGCATTGAGGCTTTTTAGTAGCGTCATCGTCAACTTGCCTTTCCAACTCACAGACAATGTTAAAACATGCACTACTTATTGCCAACCTCACAGACAGCATTTACTTAATTTTATTTATTGAACTTTGTGCTCGGATACTGTGTCTAAATTCTATTGTTTGGTATCTTTCTTCAATATCTTAAACGCTTTTTTATTTCATCTCAAAATCGGCTAAGTCGTTTCATTCCAACGACATAGACATTGCACTTTTCTTTTATGAATTTCAGAAATGTATCATTAGAAAAGATTACGTGCAAATATCTAATACAGGAACAATGATTTCATATTTCTTGACCGTCTAGACAAAGAGATGTGAAAAAAGAAGCGAAGTGAGTGTTCTACGTGCTTTAGTCTTGTCCTCGTCACATATACCTTCTTATCCCAATTTTCTGTCCACTCATACTTATTGTAACGTCCAAAAATGTCATTTTACAGCACCAATAATGTAGGAATAATTGAACGACTTATCCATTCGGGATGACATGAATATATCCCATATCAAATAAGTATATGGCTTCTTCTCCTTGTATGGTTAATAGACTTGACTACAAGAAAAGACATAAACATGGGCTGCAATCTTCAAATTATGATAGAATCAGTCAGAACTTAATATAGAGTAGCTTTAAATAAATCACAAATACAATAAAAAAAAATCATAGGAGCAAAGAGACTTGTGTATAACAACTAGGAGTTATCTGTACCAAGAAGAGGAAGAAATAAACGTTTTGCTACTAAAAGATAAAAAGGAAATGTGGGCAACTAGTGCAGATGTTGCTTTCCGTTTTGCTGTTGTTATCAACAGAAATATGAGCCATCGATTGATGTAAGTTATAGGGTGCTCAACCACAGGATTGGGTATTTCAGTGTAAAGGTGAATGTAGTTTGATAATTGCTGTTTGATTTGGAAATTACCATCTGTCAAAGTCTTGTAAAATCACGATGATATTTTTTCACCATGTCGCTGGGAGAAATCCAGGACCATCGGTCACATGGCATGGCCCACTTGAGTCCGTCAGATGAAATCATTATTCTTTTTTCTTACCAGTGAGACAAGAAAATGAGGTTCGCATCATTTGTATCCGCTCAAATTGAAACCTCAGACCAAAATAAATGTTTGTTTCATTAATGGACATTTAAGACAAGAAGCGTCCCACCAAAACGTTATGAGCGGCTCCAGTATTGTACAGACCACTCCAGCTTAAGCCTCTATTGTTAAGTTGGCACGCAATTATAAAACGTGGCAGGATCGTATGCAGACAGAATTTATCTCAATGACCACCCATTTAGTGGTATTGCCATGCATTTGGTGTTTTACAGATACCGAGGCATTTCAGCTCAGATTGGTGTGTCAACTTCTGAAGCACCAGTCAGACGTTTGAATTATTTACTGTAAGATGATGTTTTTGCTTTCGACGACTATAGATAATCAGCATAGAAATAATTAGGTTTATCCAAACAATTACGAATATTGTTACTAACCTGACTAGTCACCTGGCGAAATGTCTTTTCTTAGAATCCTCCCAGGAGAGTCTGCAGAGGAGACGAGGATTAGTTGGCACGTTGCTTGAGGGATGGAGATTTTTTCGGAGAGAGTGGATATGGGTTAAAAGAGGAGTGCAGTTGTTTGGAGGGGAAATCGAAAATGATGGGAAGATAAGCTTTGAAAGTTTAACCGTTAGGGACCAGAAGACCCAGAATGACAGTGATATGCAAGGAGTGTAGTAAATGCGTGTTGACGGCGGCGAGTATTAGAGGAGAGTGTGGAGTACACTAGTATGTAAGAGACGATGACTGAAGAATATGCTAGGAGAGTGGTGAGTCTCCTGAGAAGCCTCGTGCCAGTTGCTTGGTGGGCCCGTTTGGAAAGTGATCCGGATGTGGCGACCTAGGCTGAGGACTCTGTCGACGAGTATTCCCGCGGAACGATGCGCTCAGTGCCGCCTTGTTACTGTAATCTCCCTCACTTCACCGCCATACACACTCCAGCTCTTAAATCCCGGTGCACGCCACACGCTTGGTGTGACCCTACGGTGCGTCACTTTTCAGAATTCCGCGGCAAGAGTAAAACTCCTCATGTCCACACGCCTGTCCATGAAAGGCCACAAACTACACGCTCGCGTTTACCGCCAGAGAGCTCGCTAACGACCTCCGGCGCCCATTGGGAAGTGGCCGTGGTTGGTTAACGTGGGGGTGCCTCCCCGCTCCCTCCTCCGCCACCACCAGAGCGCTCCTCTCCCGTGAGGTCTTGTAACGAGCAGACGCCCACGGTCCCGCCTCCCTCTTCCCCCTGCCCCCACGTTCACCGCTTCGCCGCCCGATAGTGGGGGCGCTGCCGTGGTGATAAAACAGCCAGGGTATATATGCCTTACCCCGGGGGCTGACGTCGTCCGGGAGGACGCTGTTCGTCTTACGTCATCGTCGTTGTCGTCTGGACGCAGACGAGACTGCGTAGAGTGGCCGCTGGTGTTCGGTAAGCGCCGCGGGCCGGTCTGCAATACTCGGCGTGGAGAGCGCCAAGCAATGCCAGCGCCACGCTGCGGCTGCGGCTGTGGTGATTTCTAGGGACGCTGCGTCCGTCCATTCACAGTTTGTCGGGTTGAAAGGACTGAGGCGTATTTACACCACCCCTAATCTTCACCTGGCACACTATTTTCGCGGAATTCGTGGTAAAGGAGCTGAGATATATCCATGCTCTGCACCTATACTTGGTTAACGTAATAAGCCTAGAATATGACTGAGCATGGACCTTGCTGATTACAGACTGCGAACAAGCCTTATAAATGGGATTTACGGAGGGGATTGCCGCTAACCTTATCCCCAGTCCCCCACCCGCCGCCGTGTGGAAGGGTTTGGTGTATTGGTGGGTGATGTAGGGCTTAGATTAATAGGGAAAAATCAGCCCATTGGTCATGGCTAGTCAATAGAACAAGATCAGTGATCTGTCCGACTGCCATCTGGAGCTTCCCCCTCTGCCTGTGACCGTTAACTGTAATCAACTGTCTGCTTCACCATCTAACGACCTACCCACGTATACGTAAAATTTAATTTTCTTTCCATCTTGCCTTTCATACCTATCTGAGATTTGATCTCACCATGACATGAACCTCGTGTCACAATGGGAAATTATACAAAAACACACACAAACTAAGCCCCATCCAGTATACCGGTCGGCCTGACATATCAGCTACCGACATGTATATTAGCCAGTCTTACGTGTCAGTGACTGTCGTGTACGTCAACCTGTCTATTTGCTTATCAGTCCTTCTAACATATTAGTTGTCTGTATGGATGTCAGCCTGTGTGTCTGCTTTATAGCTGACAGTTTTCATCTTTTCCAAGGAAGTCTTTGTTTTTGTTTTCAGTTTATATTCTTTTTGGGGGTAAAACAAAGAGAATGAATTGGGCCTCATGCACACCAATAAATTGTAGTTCAAACCTCTCCACACACTCAAGCCCACTCTATGATTTACATTCTATATTTTCTCACTCTCTCTCTTTGAGGCAGTAAATTCCACATGAAAATTATTTCCTATATTTTTCCAATGCTCCAACTGACATCACTGTCTCAGTCTCCCTGTTCACAAATAGTCTGATACGTATGCCTGACCATCCTTCCCTGTCTCTGTACCTCTTGTTTTTATCTATATGACAGTCTACCTCTTCAGTGTATGCGTGTTATCTTATTTTCTTATTTTAGTATACACATATTTTCCCTTTATTACGCGCATATCTTCTACATCTCCTCCTTTCCTCCTACCTGTCAACCTGTGTACGTACTATAGTCTCGACCTTCACAGGTCTACTTGACTATTTACTTTCTTGGCTACATGTAATTGGACATGCACAGTACTCGCTTTGTCACGACTAACAGAAGAAACTTCAGCTTGAATTACAAGATGATTATTTCCATTTGTTGTGATACCGTCTTGAGATGAATTTGATATTTCGTGCCGCTAGAGCTATAGATGGTCTGACATGGCAGGTGAGACTTTAGTATAAGTCTGCCTAAGAAGTAGAATACTAATAGGCATCTGATGCTCACTGTTTGGCATTAAAAAAACCTACTTTTAGTTATGATCTCTCGCGGTCGAATTTCTTAATATTACAATTTTTGAATATCTAATGCGCTCAATATTAATCCTTGTATTCTTTTCCTTATCGCTGCTATTTTGACCCTGTCTTATGGCTGCAGGACATTCCCCATAATCACCAACGTCCTCTTCCCCACCCCATCCCCCGTATTAGTTATCTCGTTATAAAATCCTTTAGCAAAATTATCGTCAGAATTACCTGCTATCTAGAAATGACTTGTAGCTAATGAAATGCGGTGAAAACAATTTGTTGGGTACAAATAGAAATACGGTTCAGTCGCCATCGAAAGGTCCTAGCCAAAGCTGGAGTGAAATAGAAACTTGTGAGCATCTTTAACTGAAATGCCAAACCTGGTTTTTCATGAAGAATATAGTGTCACAATATGGATGTTTCCTTTAACACTTATTCACTTTGTCCCACGCCTTCAAATGCTACCTTACGATGGAAGAAAAACAGAACAACGTGTAACATTATTGACAGCAGTCCAGGCATGGAGTTATGTTCATTATTTAGCTTTAGACATAAACTTATATATGCCTCAGACAAAAATCCTGTCCCATTACCATGGCAAATTACCTCTTCACCTGCCATGAATGTCAATCCTTTCTTTGCAGGCTGCAAATTTTCCTATTGCTTGCTGTGATACATCTGTAATGGACACATGTACATGTATATGTGTGATTGTTTCTGACAATAGACGTAATCTGCAGTCTGCTCATATTTCTATGATATTAGTCCCGGTCACAGTACCCTGAAATGACACGAGTACTTTCTATTGACAGAAATGAACTAGAAAGCCCGGCAGCATACAGAGTTAATGCTGCTTTGTGAGTGAGGGAGAAGGGCATAGCAACCTAATTTCCGTTACATATGCCTTTTTGTTCCCATTCAGTGAACTGACGCAGCCAGACATAAGAGTGTTTAATGGCGCGACGAGGTTATCAGGATAAACCTTCAAAAGGAGCGACCGGAGGTCTTATTTCAGTTTCCAGATAGAGAAGGTTGTCCAATTACTGTTGTGTGTCATTAAGGCCTTCCACATCTGAGAGGTTCTGTGTTTTACCTCTACAATCATTCCATTTCTGTCTACTGCAGTGTGCTGCTTTACCAAGGCAATGAATTATCAATAGCATCGGCAGTTCGTCTGATATCTTGACAATACAGTGAAATTGTTTAGTCTGTGGCTAGTATATTTATGATTATCAACGAAAGTCTGTTATCTTAGAATGGGAACAAGGAGAGCGCTACTAGTTGTTATTGCCTCCCTGTCACTAAAATGTGATTGATATCTGGATATATTCATAGTGATGCTGCGTACATCATAGTAAGGCTAACCTGTAATCTAGACTTGCTCAAGTCTTTGATTATGAACATTCATTAAATGATTGAACACACTAAGAATAAAGTTCATCAAAGTATGCATTCCTCTCTGACTGCCCCATGAATCAAAGACTTGTCCACTATGAACAAAATCTCCTGTTCATGGCCCCAAACCACTCCCTGTAACCCTACACTTCCTCCTACCCCTCCCCCTCCCCTCCTCCAGTTTCCTGGCCGCCTGTGTTGTCATAGCAATAAATTTCACCTGCTCCTGACTGTGACTCGATTGAGATCAATGTGAGATGGTATCAGTCTCCCAGCAGATATCCTGACCAGTAGCCAGGATATCTGTATGGAGAGTGTTGGGAATGCTGGAGCTAAACAGCGCCAGAAATCCGACACCATTACCGATTGTACCAATCCCTGTATCCCAACGAGGAGGGTAGCCATAGGATGCAGGGACTGGAGCCAGTTTACCTGTAATCGTGTAGTACAACGTATAGAGGTGCGAGTTATGTTAGGTTCGTTGGTTTTACGACTTTTGTGACACGGTCATACCAGGGCAAAGGTAGATAAGTGTATGGAGAATGAAATATAGTGCAGGATGTGAGACTCGAATACAGATATTCCACATTAGAGTACATATCTTACTACTGGGTCTTACTGTCCAGAAATTCATTCCACCATTGGCTTTCACGAACCTCCTGTTCCTATTTATAGGTTCGTCCGCTTACTGCCAGACACACCTCTAATTAAAGGCACCTTTCTCTGATGTGCCCATTGGCCAGTACTCTCGATAAAGAATGGCCTCCATTAGAGGGGTGGCCATATAAGGAAGTCACGGCTTTGCCTAATGGGATCAAAGGTGAACATTCGGCATGAGTGTTTCATATCAAATAAAATGCACGGTTTCAGGTTCTTACTAAATCTTCCTACAATTTAAACAATAAAATAATATCAAGAGACGTCACGAGTTTGAGTCTGAGTTTATTTATGCCACTCATTTTGTTAGCTCCATAATTTCACGAGTCGAAGACGAATGACATTACGGAGCCAACAAAATGAGTGGCATAAATAAGCTCAAACTAAAACGAGTGGCGTCTATATTTTATCCTACCCTGTTTCTATATTTTTTCAGTATCGGAAAGTAGTGGCATAAACAACACTTTATGTCACACCTGTGACATAAACAAATCCCATGTTAAGCCTATGGCATTTATTATTAGGGTTAGGATAAAATTGGAATCATAACGATGCGCACGTCCTAAGAGTGGTTCCGTCTCAATGAGGTTATATACCATTCACAGCATTCCCCGATAAGACTAGGTGAATGGGTTTACCTTATTGTGCGAGAGATCTATGTCAAACTTCTTAGGAAATGACTCGAAATTTTCTAATTCACCGAAGCCTTTTAGTGGATAATGTTGACAAGAGGTGCCATTTGATGTTCTCGCCCGGTTTTCAGTGAGCGTGATTAAAATGCCTCTCCTCAAGTCAACTATAGAGACCACGTTGCACGGACTGGACATCTCCTATTCATTGTTCCTGGCAATATGCAGCAACAGTAGCCTGGATCAATGTGATACAGTCTAATGGCATGATATTGTGCAAACTGCCAATTTAACATCGTTTGCGTGTAATCCGCCGGGTATTCTGCACGCGTTATACACACAATTGCCCGAGAGCCGGAAGGTACTGCACATGGTATCATTCTGTATGAGAAATTAATCTACGGCTATCCAAGGCTGCCCGGTTATACCCCTGTAAATCCCCCCCCCCCCCCCTTGAATTGCCGAGCCAATTGTCGGAATGGCCCATAATTGTTCTATCACACAAAGTGCCCACTCAGTAGAATATATTATCCGTTCAAAAACTGCGTTTCAAGGCGCACAAGATACAAGAGACGTATACAGTTCTATGATGGCTGAGCTATTTTCCCTACACGCTAGTGTCATATCATATTTCAAGATTGATCAAGAAAATTCTAAGCGAGATGGCGGGAGCTTAAGTAGGCTAATGAGTAGCAATATGAGACGCTGCCGAGGGGATAGCCTCTGCATCCTGTCATTATTGTTTTGTGAGAAGCAGAAACGAGCACTAATACCGTCTTTGTTACGACTTGGATTATCAAACCTTTTGGCAGACCACCTCCCTTTCCTTTGTGTATGGTGAATTGACAATGTCTCCCAAGGTACTTATTTTAAGTCTATAAAAAGCAGATCACCGATTATCCCGATCGGATTCTGTCCGCCCATTTCGTCGTATCGGCCTCAGCCAGGTCGATTCGTGCAATCTACAAACCGTATGTTACAACCTGATTTTGTCTCCAGTCGGCCGGCCATACATCATATTGACTTTAGACGTAAAATCGCATGCTATTTGGAGAATAGTAAATGTCTTTATTGATAAATGCATACCTTGTTATTTGTGTGTAGCCACCGCTGCAGTTACCTCAGAATCACTAGAGGTACTGCTCAGAGACCTTGAATTCTGATCAATGACTGGCATTGCATATAGAAGATCACATATAGAAGATCTCATCATTCTCTATTGATTCAATAAAACATTGGCTTGCTTTGGGCCCATCCATAAAGTATTTACACACTGAGGGGTGTGTGTGTGTGTGTGGGGGGGGGGGGTAAAGAATTTCGGACATTTTGCGTATACTCCTGCTTTACAAGTTCTATTGCGTACAAGATCGGGTGAGGGTTAGGGGAAGGTCAAATATTTCGGAAATTATGCGTACATACTTTATGGATGGCCCCTATCAGTGGACTAGTTTTCATGAGCAGTCGTCAAGTTGTTTGCTAACTTTACCTTCACCATTTTGTCCTGATGATACATAATTATTCCATGGTTGATTATCTGTTATACAGCTTCTCATATACCGGGACTCATTCATGTATTTTAAAGATAAAGGTCAGATTTTTTCATTGCTGTAGTAATAACAACAGATATTGCCTTCCGCACACAACAAAATGTGAAACAATATTTGTCAACTTTGTCCGGAAATAAAGTGAATGGGGTTTGTGCTCATGACCTCTGATGGCAGAGGTCATGAGATGGCCAAGGCTGTAAATGATACTTCATTCATTAACGTTGGGTTATTTCATCCTCATTTGAACGTTGGACAGTACTAGGAAGCAGGGTTCCCCATGAAGAGAATAAGAGCTGAGAGGCCACCTGAAACCCCTCCATGTGATAAGGAAACACCATCGATCCTCTTTTACTTAGCAAAAAACAAGAAAGGTGACTCTCCTGAAACTGTCTTCCTTAAGGAATACCAGACCATGAGGAAGCCTTTCAAAGACCTTGTACCAGTGATAGCGATAGTTCAAAAGGAGATAACCGTGTTGGATTTGGGGTCCACACCCCATATGGTAGTCTGCAATGCTGCTGAGGGCAATGCAATATTGTATGCCTTGATGTGGATGAAGGTGTCACAACACAGGAAATTTAAAGTCTCCTCAGACTTATCTACAAGCCATTGGACAGCATCACCCAAACAATACTGTCATCAAAGACATCAAGCAGCCATAATGTTACGTTACAAATTATATGTATGTGAAACATACACGCCCTATCCCTTGGCCTAACTGACCATGCTGGCTCTACATTATAGGCTGCTGGAGGCAACCCTTGGTTACGATCAACACGTTCAGCCCCACACGGTAAACATGGAGCCAGTATATAACCTTGATCTCTATGTATTCTCAGCAGTCTGGTCAGCTTAGTGCATTGCAGTAACACCAGCAATAAAGCTTGTAATGGGACAAAGTCTTGCAGTCTTTCATTTAGTTTACTATTTGCATATACAATGATAACACTGGTGGAGAGCTCTGAAGACAACAGCTACCATCTCCCTCAAGCACGCTATCAACATTACTAAAAGTTAGTGACACCCATGCCGCACACAGACTCCTAGTGGCCCAGGTAAAAAAGTTGGCTGTCCACGTCGTCAGAATCACCAACAGCAGCACCGTCAGCAGCAGCCGCTCACACCAAAACACTCCAGCTGCCTCAACTAAAAGCCAGCGCAGAGCGTGTGTATCCAACATTACACGCTCCTCGAAACCTTTGCTCCAATTACCTAGTATCAATACACAGAACTTAAGAAAGAACATGGTAAAGAGGCAGAGGCACTTGACAGAGACTGGAACTACACCAGAGACAAGCTACAAGAAATCTCATCTACATGCAACAACAATGCTAAGCGTTTTTCCATAATACTGCAAGAGAGACATTCTTGACTACTTAAGGGAGTGCAAGATTTTCGATAAGATATATTCAAGAAAAGTAAGCTGCTTGGATCTACCAGGCAGTACTCCCTGTTTTTCTAACAGGATGAACCTGTTGATTAAGTAAGTAGGTCTAATTGTAGAAATTGGATGTTACACTACCTTAACAAACAAACAAACTCACACATAGAATAAAAACGATGGATGTCGGGGCTACATAAATAAAAGGTAGCATTGATGCACAGTTCCATGGCTGTATCTGAGATATTCAGACCTCCCACAGATGGGAAAGGAAATGCAGTGTAGGAACCACCAACGAGTTGGAACCAAACAATAGCAGTGAGATAAAGCTAACGTAGACAGCGGAAGAAGAATTCAGTTGCGATAATGAGATGTGGATGTGATAACTTTCAAATATACAAACCCAGTCTTAATGTTAAAGGTTACACAGGGTGGATAAATAGTATGCATTTTATGTAAGCTTAGCTATGAAACGCTAGCTGAGTTACCAGCTGTTTACAACATCTTGCCAACACAATGTCTAGCAGAGAAGAAAGTTTAAAAACACATGGGAAATAATTTGCAGCACCAAAGAAACTACTGCGCGTACGCTCATGGAGTTTAATAATCATTTAGAAACTGGAATTGGAAATAATGCTGAGGTTCCCTTGCGACCGTGATACTATCTTTTTAAATACGAGCTCTTTTTATTATTAAATACTATATCCGATAACATGTGTTCCTCCCTATTGATTACATTTTACATCTGCTCAGGTATAGTAGTATTCCTATAAAGCTTTTCGATCTATCGATGAACAATGGGATATCCAATACATGCGACATATGTTTAGACCATTGTTGAACAATGCGGTTTTCTTAACTGTGGGACATGTGTTCTATCCATCGCTGAACAATGTTAAACCTTATCTAAACATGAAGAATTCAAGAATTTAAAGAGTCTGCTCATTTTTTTGTTTTGTTTTGGGGTTTTTTTTTCAAGAAGGCTCATCTAATGATACTGGTCAGGACAAACATGGACAGGATGGTAATATGCAGCTTATATAACCTGAGCTTATCTCAGATATTTTATTAGGTAATACATGTACACTGAATCTTTTACATTTAGATTTTTTTTTATTTGTTAGCGTAAATAGGAGTATATTCACGCCAGTTAAAGTTTCGCCATATTCAAAGGGGATATTGAGACTCATCTTTTTGGATCTTACTTGGGTCAATAACGCCTAATTGAGATTGCCACTTATTTGTACAGGACCCATGTTAGGCAAAATTGAAGTACATGTACCTACTTCACCGACCCGATTTTATTACTTTTCCGGACGAGTCGCTCATTTATACCATGTCAAATATGACCGACTCTGCCTGAGCTTAAAATTGGCAATGTACGCATGCACTTTCATCGACTTTTCCTATTGTGAGTGGGCAGCTAGAATCAGTGGTATGCTACTCATCATTCCTTCATTTGTTTTACACCAATTACATGTTTCTACTGCTAATAATTCATGGAAGACCTGTCAGTCGACAAATTGGGTAAACGCTTTTCAAACCAAAGAGAGTATGCATATTTCCGTTACTGATCTACAAGTGTTACATGCCGATTTGTATGGTAGAACAAGGCGATTATAGATGTGAAATCTGTTTTCCCATACATTATTTAGATCAAAAGTTTGAATTATTTTCTGTGAACACACATCACCGGCCCAGGGCTCAGTGATACGGTCCCCGGGGGCTCTCTTTGATGTCAATTGGGCCGTTTTTTATACGAGGAAATCAAAGGAAAATGTTTGATCGGGTGAAGTCTGCATAAGTCTAATTGAACAAATTGGAGTTAAACTACCCAAACAAACAATACAGTCTGCATGTCGATATTCTATAGGTATCGTACATCGACATTTTATGCCCGACTCTCACCAAGCCCATTGTCGGGATGAATTGGGAACGAATGCCAATGTCTTATAGGCTTTATGATTAAAATGAGACCCTGCTGCTGGGACACCTCGCTTAAGGGGACAAGCTTAAAAGGGGACAAGCTTAAGGGGACAAGCTTAAGGGGACATCTTGCTTGAGGGGACAATTTGATCGGAACTAAAATTTTCCCCTCTATTAAGAGTTTATTCTAACCCCGATTAAGGGGGCACCCCGTTTAAGGGTACATCCCGTGTAAGGGGATACAGCTATTTTGGAACAGAAAACTTCTTAACCCCGCTTCAGGGGACACTTTGGAGGGAGACCTTATCAAATCTAATGGGACAGTGTGGGGACAACACTCCAGATTATCTTGATTTCTTGTTTATGGTGTGTGTGTGTAGAGGTGGGTAGGCTGGTGTCTAGACAATCAGACACCCGGCAGCGGCCTGTAGGCTCCTATAGGCATCAGGTAGGCGTCTGTTGGCCATAGTATCACCTGTATAAAGGTATCATATAATATATAGCCTAACCATCGGCAGACTGAAAACTCTGCTCCAGGGAACACACTGCTTAAGGGGGCATTTTGCTCGGAACGGAGGGTATTCCCTTAAGGGGGGTTTACGGTAACCCAAAATAACACATGGGGAAATATATATATACACACTGCATATGGTAGAAGACTACCATGTGAATTTCCTATTACAAAACCCAGGAGTGTACATATAATATTAAGTTGTAGGTACATGTACATCGACCGAAATGACGCCGATTCTCACCGACCCGTCAGATCCGTCGGGCAAAGGCAGAATTGTAAATAGTCGGGGTATCGATGTCTCATAGGCTTTACATAGCAGCCGAGAAGATATACTAAGATCTGTAGGTTATATTGCCTCCAACGTCCCTTTCCGCCTACAAGACGTATTTGGTGTATTTTCAAATGTACCAGTATATTGTTCAGTTTGTAGATGATACTTAAATTTGACTTGATTTCCCCGTGTGTTATAGCGGGTTATATATTTCCAGTGTCATATAACAGCCGAGAAGAAGTTTTAAGAGATGTATATTACAGTGCCTCTATAATCCCTGTTCACCTGTCAAATCTATTAGGTTTATTTTCAAATTTACAGACATGATGTTCAGTTCGCAGATGATATTTAGATCCCACAAGGTAGGCATGTGCATCAAGATCACCTGCATTGACAATTATTATCAATTTTATTTGTTGCTAACCATATGGCTAATGTTGGTTCACGGTGATCTGATTGCTTCACTCATTAAGGTCCAATTAGAAACGAGGAAAATCGTCCTCGTTTCAGTCGGTTTGAATTCAGCCCGTGTAAACACTACTCTGAGGGAGGATATTTGGATGCAACACATGTTCTGACCAACCCCTCCCTCTCCCCGACCCCTCATCCGGACCGCGGGCCTCCCTTGAGGGCCCTCTGCTGCTAGTGTTACCTGACTTGTTAAATAGGTGGCGCAGAGGGTGTGTGCTGACAGCCAGCTGGTGTATACTCGCAGCATGTGAATTAGGTCTAGGAGTAGCAAACAATACTAAACGATCCAATGGCACTTTGTGTGTCTAAATCACCATTCTATATTCACATTTTACTTGGGCTTGCCTTAAACAGGAAAGGAGAATACATACACAATAATGACTGGTTTTGTGTACGAGTGGCTGTAATCTCCGAAAAGTTGACGGGTAGTAATATCCGAGCGATTAGCGAGGATATTACGTCGTCAACTACGAGGAGATTACACCAGTAATATACTTCCCCATTAACCTGTGATTTTAGCATGTAAAACGTTGTATAACCGTGAGATCTGATGGTAAATGAGATTATTAGGACTAATTGTAAATAATTCATATTCAATGATTATCCATGAAACTTGTTTCGAAGTAAATGATGATTTGACTTTCTCATGGATGGGACTTTTTTTCCGAAATCTCCTGCAGGAGATTCTGACAAGTTAGAATCTCCGGGTAGCTGTTTCCAGGTGCTCTATACATTTCTAATGGAGACTACGTATTAGGTGGGTAATGCAATGATTGCAACTGTCATCCTCTCCGCACGGGTTGCCGGGGTTTCTCAGACCAAAGAGCTCTGATGAAAATCGCATATTTACCAAAAACGTCTTCAAAGGTATGGGCTTGGTAGTTGAACAAAGTCTGCTCATATAAGTCACAGCGAGTTAAAACATTTTCTATCTTGATCCTATTAGTATTACCTTTCGTTTTGAATTCTAAGCTGTGGTCATTTGAGAAAGCTACGGAGTGGCAAACGAATCATTCTGTGGTGGATAGAGAGACAAATTACTTAGCAATATGATTGAAATAATCACAAGCGTCTTTGCGAGGGCAGCTGGCTCAGTCAGTGCAGCTCACTTTGGTTGATCCTACATAACGATAACTCCAAATATCTCAGAGACCTACCCCTCATTGACAGGGTGGCATTTCTCTTGGTGTTTGCTATTGTATTTGGCACAGCCATGTGCATATTTTCACAAGTATTCATATTTATGCTTACAATGTACTGGAAATTTACGCTGGTCGTAGTGGAGACCCTCTGTACCAATATTTCCAGGCCATCGGTTATCAATGTTCATAATCTAATAGTAAGACAAATGTTATGCCTTTTGCATTCCTGTATTGAGAAATTTGCAGAGAATGGTGTTTTCATTCGACAGAAACTTCACTAGTGCTGACCTGAGTTTCTCGGATTTATGATAGCTTTCTGGTTAGGCAATACGTAAATTGTATTTTAAGGCAGGACGTAACAGTGCTTCAGGGCAATTCCGGCCCAGGAGAGATATAATAACGTGACCATCTTAGACATATGGGCTATATATGCCACACAGTTTTGAGATCCTGATAAGAACAATCTGCTGTTTCGTAGAGAACTAGGTTCTAATCCGCATATTTTCTTATACTAAAAGGAGCCACTACCGTCCTCGACTATCTTCTGACAAATCCATAGTAGACAAAACAATGTTCATCCTTACTCTATATAGAGCGGGATTAAAAGGAGAGAATAAAAATCCACTGTGCTCCCAAATGTCTGTGGCATGCTAGAACCTACCAGTATTCTGTTTTTGCTGAATAAACCTACCCTGAAGCTGCTGATAGTCCCCCTCATCCTCCTGAAGAAGTGTTCTGCGGCTGTATGGTTTTATTTTCTACATATTTCTTCTCTATTTATTTTTCACCACACAGTGTCGCCCATTTCCCTATACTACTTAGGACCCCCGCCGGGAGAATGGCCTCATCAGACGATGTTCCCCATTTCGGTATACTGCTTAAGGCCTAGTCTAGTAGTGGGAGTCCCGTCTCCCGGGAGACCGATGTCCCAGCCCGGGGTGGTAGAAAGGGATCCATATTTAAAGTGTGATTACCTAAGGGGTCACCCAGGGACCTGTCGGTAGTAACGGACCATGACGTATGTTTCATTAAATCCTTTATTTGTTTACGGCCCGGGGTTGAGTTATCACCTGACAGTCGACAAAATAGCAGGGACAGAGGCCCTAGAGAGACATAGAGTCAACCTTTCTCTTGGGTAGGCAATCTGTTTGTTTTTGTAGCTTACACATTATGATATTTAATGTCTGGTTGTCTTTTCCGGGTTCTGCTTGTCTATTCTCACTCGATCATTAAACATGTGTCATCAGTCTATTTTATAAACCGTTTGCCTCTCTATAAGTCTCTGATTGCCTTATTGATAGTTATTTTTGTATTAATTTTATGTTGAAATCAATATTTTACTGAAAGTATTCTTTATTGATTGCTACGGTTCGATGATTATATGTAAATTAAACTATGTTACTATTTTTGATAGATAACAGTATCCCAAGTCTTTGTTTGTCACCGTCGTAATGCGCAGACAAAATTGATTATTTTGTTAATAAATCATGTGCAACTGCGTCGTTGGATTTGCGGCCATGCAGCTACATATCCTTGCAGTCAGCTCATGGCTTCAGTCCGTGAAGTGTACACATGTTGGGACAGTTTATTTAGATTGTAATTTGCAAGGCGCATGTACAACTTCATTGCATGTGCTGTGCAGATTGCCATTTCGATTTGCTCTTTTACGCACAGATGGCAGCTTTCCATTTTTCTATGGAAATACGTTCTTCAAATCTAGCATATAGAATTCCTTTTACTTATTTCTAAAACAAAGATCATGTTAACCATTTCCTTACCGATGATACCTCAAGGCACTGCCGCGGCCAGTGTAAATGATGCCTCAGGACTCTCCTGCTAGAGCGAATGATGCTTCAAGGCATCATTTTCCTACTTATATTGGAATGTTATTTATCTCAGCTGAGTCGACATGGATCCTTATGATTTTTTTCAGAGATTAAGTAAAATACATTTATAGTGATAATCAATTCATGGTTGTATATCTATCACCATGGAATCATTGACAGACAACTTTGAATAATGTGGAAAGCAATCCGTTTTCTCAACAATTGTAATTGGCTGGTTACCCCTGCCACTAAAATCGAGTTCTATAAGTCTAGTCCCGCCGAGCTCCCTAACAGATGACTGGGGAACCAGCGTCCAATTATAACATAGGCCTGCACTACAGAGGTTGTCAGGCGTGCGGCATTTCCCATCGTTCGCCTGCTACCGGGTTCGGTAAGGAAAGGGTTAACTAAGCTTCAATCACGTCACTAAAACAGTATTTGAACCTCGTCACATACTCTCAGCCCCACGCCATGGCCAGCAGCAACGTCTTTTCCACATTTCATCAGTCTAGCTGAGACAGCAAATTCCACTTAGAAATATTTCCACTTTTCTTTCGTACCCTAACTGACATCCGTGGACAACCGGTCTGTTTTTGTTAATATTGCTCCGAAATAGCTGTCAGATTCTAGTTATATTGGCAATTCGAGGCTATTGTTTGTAACGAGGAAATAAATGCAGCAATCCATAATTTCTTGTGTTATCTTACGTTATAGGATCGAGCTATTCGGCTCGGTTTTCTCTCCACGTTTATGCTTGAATATTGACGAAATTGATTCTAGCTTTGAGCTCATGGCTGAATTCGATGATTTGCTTGCTTCTGGGTAATGCCATAAAGTCTTGCTCCTGGTCGAGGCAATTCTCTTGCTGATGGAAATATTGACGTGTTGCGAAAGTCAGATTTCCCGCATCTCCCATGTTGAACCTGTCAATACTTGCAATAGTCGGACCCACCGTGTCGTTCATGCCCCCATAGTTTGTATGGGTTTCCTGAAGCTATCGATCAGAAGGTAAAGGGAAGGTTGCAAGGGAATTTATAAATATTGTATGTTTTCTATCATAAAATCAACAGCCATGAATATTATAGTTGCAAAGTTTTTAATTGTTTATACCTTACGTGGTATCTACAAAGTTATGTTTAACACATGGGGCTTGTATGGGGTGTTTTGTAAGTTTATATCAGCGTAGTTATCGGGGTGTCATTTTTATCGGTGGCTATCGTAGTTTCTAGTTTAAAGGCATATCCTATAATTCATGGTGACGCCACCTGATGATTTTTAAATATTGTCAAATATCAGTCAAAACTGGCTTCTTGTGATTCATTCTGATTCAAAATGATTGAATTTAATGTTTTGTTCAGTTTATCCGATCTTCATTGGTAAATTAAGTCAATTCATACTTGCTTGATTTACATAGGAAATGTAGGCTACTAAAAAATACAGTTTTCTTCAATTCTTTCAAAAACTGGGAGAGTGACCTAGGAATTTGAAAACCTAAACGTGCAATACTATACGTTTAATATTTTCTGTGAAGGTTTGAGGAAAGTGACATGGGTTCTACCATGTGAACAACAACTATTTGAAATTTCCATATATTCTATAATAGAATTATCATAAAATTGTTCTCTAATTCTAGCACGGTGACGCCTGTTGGTTTTTTAAAGTTAGACATGTGTTCTATGACACTTGGAGATCATTATATCCAATTTTCAAGAAAATGACATGGGTTTTGATTTGCAAGCCAATTTGTCCGATATGCCTTTAACTGGGCTTGGTGTTAGTTAATGCGGTGAGGTTATTATCTCCATTGGTTCTTCACTAGTTATACTACCGTTCTTGTTCTGAGGCAGGCAATGAATCCCACATTGACCACACGGAAGCAGAGTCGACTGCTTTTATCGGCCCAACTGTTTGATGCCTTTAATTTTTTAGTCTACCACCGATGTTTTACTCGTACTGAATGTATGGCAATAATCCTACCGTAATATATAATTATAAAAATCTAAATTCCATAAATGAATGTTTATAGTTTATAACTATGTAAAGCCATCCTAAACTACAAACCTTCCAAGAGAGAAAGTTTCTCCGGCCTCGAGGAATATGAACCAGATTTCCACAATTTCGATTGCCGCGAAGCCCCGGCAAACCCACGTATTTTAAGATTTTCTATACGAATTCCAGTTCTCATCTGCGAAATAAAATGGCCAGAATTGCCCAAATATTATTCACCATCTTTCAGGTATTTATGATTTTCTCCTCGGATTTACGTTGATCTCAAGAGTTATCCTTAGGGTGCATAAAAATATCCGGGAAAATGCCATGCCTGCATATTTGTTTTGTGATTCTTCAAACAGTCGCACCTGGAGGCAGGTACCCTTTTCTCACGTCCGATGACTAAATAAAAACCGTCGGTGCGCCTCTGCCTTGTCCTCTGTACTGATGTTTTCTCCTTAAGACTCGGCAACAATACATGATGAGGTGAATTGTAATGCAAGGTCTTCTCTTTGCACAAGACAGACATTTTAGTAACCGAAATCATAAAAAGGAGGAAAGAAAAACAATATAAAACAAAACACAATACTTTGATAAAATGTTCAGTGGTAAAACAAGAGCTGAAGAGTTTCCGGGGTACATAGAAATGGACTCTCCCATATTGCGTCACATTCGTTCTTTCGGCATATTTTTCCCGTCTTTTCTCTTCCTTTATTATGCAGGGGTCTTTGGTCACTGCATGACAAAGCATACAATGGTAAACGCTTCACATATTGAACACCACTGGGCTATTTATTCCCCATTCTTGGTGGAGATATTGGAATGGCCTCACCTTCCTGTTGGGTCATCCGGTCCTTCTTCCCGTCTTCCCCCACCGTATGACAGTTATTGACGCTCTTCTTTCTCTACATTCTGCAGACCGGAAGTTACCCTTGACCTTATGGGTGAGGACCACGTGGTGCTGAGTCGCCTACTCTACACACTGGGAATGATCGTCTATTCAGCTGCGCATGCTCCGGTGAGGTTTTAAGTAAAGCCTGTGTAATTTGTCAGGGTGTCGCCACTGTCTGTGTCCTGATTTATGGACACGGCACCTCTGGTTTCCCCCTCGGTGTAATCCTCGGCTATTGCGCATGCGTCAAGTGCAGCTGTTCAAGCGTCGCGTGTTCTCATCGGGGAATATGATAGTTTTATTATGCGGATTTTATCTATAGATATCGTCTTATCAAAGTGGACAGCTTTTATAAAAACGCCTTTGATACTAATGTAATATGAATACCCGGTACGTTTTTGTGTAATCTCAGGACATTGTCAACCAATAAAAAGTTAATGTCTTCAAGGACATCGTAAGAGTTATTTTCCTATCCAATTTAAATCAGCAGTAAGGTTAATTGACTGTGCCGTAAGGTGACTAACAGTAAACCATATTGCTTTTTTAATTCACTCTCCCCTAATTAGTTTCGCTTTATCCTCGTTGTGTTATTTTAACGTTACACAACCCTGCAGCACAAACTTTCTATTTCCTCTCCCAACAGGGATGTCAATTTTTGCTTGTTTCCACAGAATTCCTTGTTTTCATTTTTGGTATAAGAAATCCTTTTTTCTTCTTTAAAATGAACATAATAATTTGAAAATACTCGAGTCAACCATGACTCATAGATTCCCCAATTTACCTGCCTCCAGACCAATGTTCCGTAGTGATAATGTTATTTGTATCTACTATATTTCAGGTCTTTTTTGTGTATATATAGATCTAATGTCTAACCCTGTATTGCAAGGAAAAATATATCCTTGTTTTTTTCTGACCCCAACTGACATTCCTGTCCCTATATTTTAGGCAGAATTATATTGGTTGACCCAGCGTGATTGCTAAAACGTTGCACATGTCTTGTTCTGTAGGTGGTGAGACAGATGGGGTCGGCCTTGATGCAGTTCATATGGGTCGTCCGCTTCCACCCTCAGCCGTAAGTGCATCATTTGCGTCTCTCATTTGTTTCATGGAGTGTCGGCACTCTTTAGGGTTATTGATGCTGTATGTACAGACAGAGGCATATATGAGCTGTTTCAATACTAGCAAGTAAGCACGGTATTAGGAACACTGATGACAACGCTTATGCCATATCCTTCCTGTCTATGCCAAACGTATCATCTTTTTATGATCCATATAAAAACACGAGACGCTCTCTACAATTGAAATAAAAATGAAATGAATGTCAACAGTAATTGGCTTGTTTGAGACATTTAGTTACGGATGTTTTTTTATTAGATTCAACTATTGAAATGAATCTTATTAACGATCTATCAAGTGCTGTTACCTCCAGAAAGGTTATTATGAAGTCATTTCACAATCGGCTGAATCTTATTAAGACTTGGATCTTTTCAACTTCTATAGAGCATATTGCAAAGAAACGTTGCTCTTCCTCTTAACTATACGAGGGCAGTTTCTTTGTAATATATCCAAGCAAAGGCGATCCCTTTTAATCAAATATTTGTCTCTGGCTTAGTTATTACTAACATTAGAAATTATAAACATGTTCCTTTAATAACGCAGAACATGACACACTAAGCTAATTAATGTATAATCCAAATACCGCAGGCAAGCATACCTCTCTCAAACGTTATATTGTTCCTTGGTATACAATACAGTTGGGTAATATTCAGTATCAATAAATAAACTCTACACCTTTATCATTATAGGCAATGAGCATTTGGGTTCGATCAAAATACGAGCACTTTTATCTCAAGTACCCCTGCCTATGTTGAGATTTAGTAGTATAAGATATTACATTACAACCTGATGTAATCTCGAGACATGCTCAAAACCTATGTGTGGTGCGTTATGGAGAAGTACCTGTATCCACACGAGAACAGTGCTGCCGCATGTCGTCTCCAGGACCATTGAGCAGTTGGTTATTCGGAAGGGGGACGAATGGGGCTCGACAGATAGATCTCCTTAGGCAGTGGCAAGCTCAGCTTCTGTTAGTATTTAGGGTAGAAGAGTTGATCTGCTATCAATAGCTTTCTACTGCTATAGATTTCTTAGGTAAGCGTCTATATTTGCCTCTTCTGTGGTAAATTATGATAGTAGAATCGGTATTAATATTGTTTTTATCTCTCTATCACTAGGTCTGTTCGACAAGCTGCATTGTTTGCTGTTTCCATGGTGGTCTTGGCATTACCAGGCTTCATGTTGGTGGCCGATCTCAATCAGGAAACAGTAGAAGCTAAGAATTGGCTTGAAGGTGCGTAATTCTTCCTTTTAATAGTCTAATTTGTTCGATAATGTAATAACCACAAGTTTCATGTTTAGTATCAAGATGTGCGCAATCGATAACTCTTCATTTCCCTGCTATATCTTTATGGTGCAACCAGGGTTCGTACACAGACAGCCCAATAAAATTCCAGGATTTTTCCAGGCTTTTCCAGGCTCTAATATATTTTTTCCAGGCACATCACTGCTTTTAAAAACCATGTCTGATTCATCACCAAGTTTAGTTACGATTTTCTTCATCTTCCTTACTACCTGCGGAAATTCAGGGGTTTGGGATAGATACCTTCAATTTTGTTTCCACTTTTAAATATTAAGACAATAATCAAATCCAAATAAAGGATTGGAACCATTTAATCCAAGTAACTGAAATTTCATAGGCAGTCTGGTACCGTAGAAAAGGAAAGCTATTATAATGACCAGAATTTCATATACTAAAAAAATTGTGTTTATGCAAAACTAAATTTTCCAGGCTCTTCCAGGTTTTTCCAGGCTCTCTGTGAGAATTCCAGGCTTTTCCAGGCCTGGAAAACCCAAAAGCATAATTCCAGGCTTTTCCAGGTTTTCCAGGCTCTGTACGAACCCTGTGCAACACAACGAAAAATATTGGGCTAAAAAGTAAAAGGCTCATTCCTCCAGGACGTGTGATCTAAGCGAACCGTTTACTCGCTAGGTTGGGGTGAATTCTGCGAGCCTGCCTGGTTGGATTGTAGCTGTGGAAGTGCCCCCCGTGAGCGATACTAAGGGTTCCACACACACAGGTGTAATGATCTTACAAGATTTAAGTACGATCCGGCGAGACACTGCCCGACCCTGCCAGGCCAAGAAAATCGTGCTTGTGGAATCAGCACTTAACTCGATCTTCTGACCATACACTAATCAAAGCACTCTCCCCCCAGATCTTTCGTGGCGCTAGCGCTGGCTTAATCTCTGCCCCAACCCAGTGACGTCATACGCTGGTTCTCAGGGTATCCAGTAAGTACAGGGGGAACTAGCCAAGATTTTAGATTCAAAACAAGGCAGCTGTCAAAAGTTATACAAGTCAAACAACCCACATATCATGAGTATGGAAATATGGGAATTGTTAAAGGAACTTCACAGACAGTCCACCTGTTTCTTTTTCAGACTTAAACCATTTTATAATGGGAATTCACAGTTGATTAGACTGCTCCTTCAGAGGAGCACATGGCATTGTTGACAAAACAAAGCCCTGTAACACATGAGGTGCTTTCCACTGTAGAAAGTAATCCCAGAGGCTGTGTCTGGTTTGACATAAATAATGATAGAAATGAGAGTATTTTATTTACCATATAAATATGTGCATCTCTATTTACATGTAGAACACAAAATACCCTGCAAATCTCTCATAATTTAGGATAATTGAAAAACTGGCGTATGGGCCAGATTTGAGCCCAAACAGGCAGGTTGGGGCAGAGATACAAAGCGACCACAGGAAGTAGAGCGCAGGATATCTGCTGGGAGAGTGTAATCAAGGCTTCAGAGGCCTACTATTGTAGGGGAGAACCTGTCTTCCTGAATGTAATTTCCAGTTAAAATGCTATCATATTCATAAAACTCAAATACCAGAATCCTCTAGTAGGTTATAATTGTTTTTCAATGTCGTCTGCAGGTGTTGTCCAGAATGATGTTAACAAGGAGTGCCAGAAGATGGCGCTACAAGCTCTGGTCTTAATTGAGAATGTGTTCAAACAAGTGAGTTTGATTATGGTCTTCATATTAATAAAGGTGTGGTATCCCAAATCAAATCGAGAGGTAGAAACACTGTTCGGGGTAGAACATATATGGTAATTTCGTCCATGCTAATTCATAAATTCTGATGTACGTTATTTCGGCATTCATTGCCTTTCAATAATCGTTAATCTATTTGTGATTTCAAGAAAGGCTCCTAACAAATACGATCATTCCATCCACACTACATTACCAATTAAGAAGCCGTAGTTGAGAGCTTCTAGGAGCTCAGATGACCACATCCCAAGCCCAATAAGCTGAGTTGAGTTCCGCTTAGTTCCCATTAACAGTGGTATAATAACCGAAGTTAAGCTGCACCCACCTAAAAACGACCCCGTTCCCCATAACATGGCCTAGCTATGGGTCTGATTAATTCTATTTAAAACGCAAAGACATTGCTTTTTTTAAATCATCATTATTATTATTTCCACATAACAATTACCATTGTATGCTTTCAGGAGTTCGGAGGTGTCAGAGAAAGCACTCGGTGAGAGATTGTGGAAGATGACGTCGGTCCCAAGCTTCTTCAACCACACATCTCACTTTTTAACCAGTCTTCAATAAACATTTATCTCGCATTTGTGGTTGGCGTACTTTTCCTCTTGATTTACGTATATACAGTTCTTAACAGTCACAGATTGTATGGTCATGAAATATCATAATCTAGGGCTCGGTCACAGTAACTAATTATGACCATCATAAAACTTGGCGAGAAAGTCGGTTGGCTTGGGGTTATATGTGTCGTTAAAGTACCGCATGATGTGCGTCTTCTGTTTCCAAATTTCCAAGGTTTCTACCAGTTCCATCTGACCCTAGAAAAGATGGGAAAGAACTGCATATGAAAGACATACATTTTCTCTTTGTTGGTCAACTGTCTCATTTTAATAACATAAATAAATACTGAAACTTTGAAAAGAGGAACATCTTTGCTAACCTCCATGAATTAAAACGAGCCCAAAAGGCGTATTACAATACTTGAATTCCGAAAGTAACAGTCGCTATTTAAGATGATTCCGGTATTTACATGTACATGTATAATTTTTTTTTTAAAGAAGGACAAAACACTAGAATAAGTCCACATCTGGTGGAAACGAATATTCATACCTTGATGACCAGCAAATCGATCGTTCTCAAGTCCTTGACGTGGGCATTTCTCTTGAAATTTTCCCGTAATTTGTCATGATATTGTTGTTTCGTCACGGGTAGGTCATAGTTCAGAACTGAAAGAAGGTAATTGAAGAAGGCGGGTGCCAAATCATTACTCGCAACACAATAAGTTATTATCATACATATACTGTTCTGGTCCCTGCAAGACAAGAACGAAGAAACAAAGTGCTGTACAAGAAATATCAGCTAGGATTATTAAAACGTGGCTGGAACACCTCTACTACAAGCCGATGCTACCTTGATAATGACAACTTCCTGTCACTTTTGAACCAGGTTACTATGGTATCTCCAGGCTAACAATTGTTACCTATGTAACAACAATCGCCGCCACCTTGGGAACCGGGTGTCACCGTGTTCTCACTCTCCAGCACAGTTGGGTGTTGGGGAATTGTGCACCAAGCATATATCTTGATGGAAAACTGTTGAAATTAACAGAGTTGGTGGGGAATAAGTCAAGGTTTCATCCGACTCGGACTCTTCAGGCATCTTAATTAATTTGGCTATGTCAAGGCATGTGATATTATCCCTTTTTGGGGGTCGTGATGATTTATCTCGGCCCATCCCAATCCATTTTAAATAGAAAGGCTTATCTGGAGATGGTGTAACCTCCACACTGTCTTTGCAGGCAGTTGTGGTTTTACAAACAAAAACAAAACAAACAAAAAAAATGTATCAGCTAAAGAACATGACCTAGTCTTTACAGGTTAGAAAATTACAAATCTTTGATCAGAATCTGGGTGGTAAATATCGTTTAGACGTGCAGTTACACCATAAGTACACAGCCGCCGCTCCTGAAAGTGTTGGTGTATTGAGATCTTTCAACCATAAGTCTAACAAACCTGAGGTTTGTAAACAACGACCATTGCCATAAACCATTCTGTACATCATTGTCATGACCAAAGATAGAAAACGGATCGGTGTATGGTTTGTGGTTTACTTTTCCAACATTTATTCCGTACATCAGTAAATATACGGATGGGCATCACCTGAAACACCCGTTACACAGGGTGTCACATTAGTGGGATTTTACTCTACTCAAGTTAAGTGACACAACTCTACCAATTTATCTCTTTTAGAAACCCCCGACAGACCTAGGACCATAATTTCAATTGTTTTATGTACAGGGATGCCAGTGAGGTTTTAAAAAATACCCGGAAATGTCCACAGCCTATTTTACCAATAATGAATACCTTTATTTTAATATGATGGTATTTTGACATGAAATATCAACATTAAATCGTGGTACAAGGATCATGTTGGGATGCTTGTGCATCGAGGTCACAATCAGCTCCCTCACTCTTATCCAGGTCTATTTTTAGAAGCCATGTGGCCTGTGAAACTCGCTCAAGTCTTAATGAAGCATTTATGTAGTGAGCTGGTCTAAGTACAATTTTGGAAATATAGCAATATCATTCTAACGATTACATTTTACTCTAATTTGTTCCAGGTCAAAAGATTGACTATTTTGGCAAATTGTAAGAAGAGTTAACGGAAAATTAAGGTCATTTAGACTTGAGTAAGTCTATGCAAATAGCCTCCTTATGGTCAGTGGCAGTGTCGCCAGGGTACACAGTCATCTCGGCCCCATCGTCATCTCGGACCCCTTTTTGTGCGGTCATCTCGGCCCCCTCGCGGCCACGTTTCGCACTCCCGCTTTCGCGGGTTAAGGTCAGGGTTAATGTTAGGGAAAGGGATAGGGATAGGGTTAAGGTTTGGGATAGGGTTATCACACATGTTTTGTACGATATGCTTTTGTTTTGTAAGATTCTTTATTGTGGATAAAGTCAAATAATATAATACAGCAAAGTTGAGAATCTGTATTTTGGGTAAGTAATCACATTGGAAGACATTCACCGTTTTCGCACATGAAGGCATGAAAGCTGTGAAAGTGGGGGCCGAAGTGCCGATGGGTCCGAGGTGCAGTAGGGGGTCCGAGATGCCAAAGGGGCCGAGTGTGGGTGCTAGTCCAGCACAGAGTGCAGCATATACACACACCCTCATGGCCCTCCCGGATTCCGGGTGCTCCTGTACACCTATGGCAGTTAACAAGGCAGTTAGGGTACTCTCCGGGAGACTCCCAGACGCTGCAAGGCCCTCAGGGACCACTGGACGTGGCGAGGATTGCTGCCTTCTGACCAGTATGGATCAAAAATGTCACTGCTTTCTTACACTGACTGGCTGTTGCTTCATCATACATAATAAGATACCTGGCACCTGAACCAAATAATTACAGGAACCGTTTAAACAAAAAAAACGACTTGGGAAGGTATTGTAAAAATCTAAACCTTACTCCTGGACAACCTAAACACTGACACTGTCTGGCCGGCCATATCTGATCACAGGGAAACTCCCACCCAACCAACCCAGTGTACCCCCCCCCCCCCCCGACCAACACAAGCATGCACCCAACCTCCTAACTCCAGAGTCAGGCAACACTGACTGACCAGTTGGCTGGTTCTCGCCTGTGTCGTTGTATGAACAGGCAGGCAGTTTGGGCTGGCTGCTGCACTGGCAGTAGACTGGTTCCCTACCCCATTGAAATATAGGACAGGTAGCGTCAAGAGAGAGCAACATGTTGTAAAGGTCCTCAGAGAGACCAAGAAAATTTGGATAATGTGTCCTAAACGGCCATGGTATGGGGTTTGGGGACGCTGTTTGTTAGCGTAAATGAGGCTAAATCAATATCATCATTGTTTGAAAAGCAATATTTTGGGAAAAGCAATTTCATATGCTGAATATCAAAAAGTGGATTTCCACGAAAGAATCGAAAACTGACATCTATTGTGTATTGAGATCTTTCAACCATAAGTCTAACAAACCTGAGGTTTGTAAACAACGACCATTGCCATAAACCATTCTGTACATCATTGTCATGACCAAAGATAGAAAACGGATCGGTGTATGGTTTGTGGTTTACTTTTCCAACATTTATTCCGTACATCAGTAAATATACGGATGGGCATCACCTGAAACACCCGTTACACAGGGTGTCACATTAGTGGGATTTTACTCTACTCAAGTTAAGTGACACAACTCTACCAATTTATCTCTTTTAGAAACCCCCGACAGACCTAGGACCATAATTTCAATTGTTTTATGTACAGGGATGCCAGTGAGGTTTTAAAAAATACCCGGAAATGTCCACAGCCTATTTTACCAATAATGAATACCTTTATTTTAATATGATGGTATTTTGACATGAAATATCAACATTAAATCGTGGTACAAGGATCATGTTGGGATGCTTGTGCATCAAGGTCACAATCAGCTCCCTCACTCTTATCCAGGTCTATTTTTAGAAGCCATGTGGCCTGTGAAACTCGCTCAAGTCTTAATGAAGCATTTATGTAGTGAGTTGGTCTAAGTACAATTTTGGAAATATAGCAATATCATTCTAACGATTACATTTTACTCTAATTTGTTCCAGGTCAAAAGATTGACTATTTTGGCAAATTGTAAGAAGAGTTAACGGAAAATTAAGGTCATTTAGACTTGAGTAAGTCTATGCAAATAGCCTCCTTATGGTCAGTGGCAGTGTCGCCAGGGTACACAGTCATCTCGGCCCCATCGTCATCTCGGACCCCTTTTTGTGCGGTCATCTCGGCCCCCTCGCGGCCACGTTTCGCACTCCCGCTTTCGCGGGTTAAGGTCAGGGTTAATGTTAGGGAAAGGGATAGGGATAGGGTTAAGGTTTGGGATAGGGTTATCACACATGTTTTGTAAGATATGCTTTTGTTTTGTAAGATTCTTTATTGTGGATAAAGACAAATAATATAATACAGCAAAGTTGAGAATCTGTATTTTGGGTAAGTAATCACATTGGAAGACATTCACCGTTTTCGCACATGAAGGCATGAAAGCTGTGAAAGTGGGGGCCGAAGTGCCGATGGGTCCGAGGTGCAGTAGGGGGTCCGAGATGCCAAAGGGGCCGAGTGTGGGTGCTAGTCCAGCACAGAGTGCAGCATATACACACACCCTCATGGCCCTCCCGGATTCCGGGTGCTCCTGTACACCTATGGCAGTTAACAAGGCAGTTAGGGTACTCTCCGGGAGACTCCCAGACGCTGCAAGGCCCTCAGGGACCACTGGACGTGGCGAGGATTGCTGCCTTCTGACCAGTATGGATCAAAAATGTCACTGCTTTCTTACACTGACTGGCTGTTGCTTCATCATACATAATAAGATACCTGGCACCTGAACCAAATAATTACAGGAACCGTTTGAACAAAAAAAACGACTTGGGAAGGTATTGTAAAAATCTAAACCTTACTCCTGGACAACCTAAACACTGACACTGTCTGGCCGGCCATATCTGATCACAGGGAAACTCCCACCCAACCAACCCAGTGTACCCCCCCCCCCCCCCCCACCAACACAAGCATGCACCCAACCTCCTAGCTCCAGAGTCAGTCGACCAGTAGACTGGTTCCCTACCCCATTGAACTATGGGACAGGTAGCGTCAAGAGAGAGCAACATGTTGTTAAAGTCCTCAGAGAGACCGAGAAAATTTGGATAATGTGTCCTAAACGGCCATGGTATGGGGTTGGGGGACGCTGTTTGTTAGCGTAAATGAGGCTAAATCAATATCATCATTGTTTGAAAAGCAATATTTTGGTAAAAGCAATTTCATATGCTGAATATCAAAAAGTGGATTTCCACGAAAGAATGGAAAACTGACATCTATTGTTAAAAGAGCCCCGACTCATTGATACAATGCACTTGATTGTTCTAGCAGTCTAATCTGTCCAAAACCTACACTCCTGAAATCACATTCACTGTTCACAGTCTAGCTGTGAATGCTGTATATCTTTATATGCATGTGGGCAGACTCGACCATGTTTGTCAGAGTGCCGCCCTAACTAAGAAACTCACCATTAGGTGGCATTGAATAGAAACACCTGTACTGACATAGGAACTTCAAATAAAGATCAGTAGACAGCTATAGATGTGCTACCAAGCGTAGTGTCCAATATTGAGAACACCCCTTTTGGATACATTGAGTCTCAAATATAGAAACTTTGAAAAGTGCACTTAAACTAGTTTAGTTTTATACATGGATATGTGACCCTAACCCTGACGTAACCCTATTCTAACCCTAACCTGCCAGTCAGACCTCTATTATCGTTAACATTTTCCACCAGTGCACAGTAAACAACACACTACCTTATATCTCTGGAAAAATTGATTTAGAAACCAAATAAAAGGTGAAATGTAGGGGAAAAAACCCAGCAGTACACAGGGTATGTAAATGTATTTATAACGCTTATTTTATTTATTTCATTTTTCTAAATGTATTGATAATGCTAGTAGAAATTCGGTTATTTACGGATTTTATGAGACAATTTGCCTCAAGTTTGTGATTGTCATTCTCTTGCCTGCATCTGTCAAATCAGAGAAGTATGGTAGCTCTATGGTTAAACGACCAAACAAGTAATTGGCATCCTCCTCACAGCTATCTACACACTATCTTGTTCTTTTTGTTGGAAAGGAACAAACAAATTCCTGAAAATGTCACTAAAATAGGTGGAGGCTCAAGGTGTCCACAGGGTGGGCTCAAGGCGTCAAGTGAGTGGGTTCCAGGCTTCCATGTTTTCGCGCTGACATGGGGCCCAACGGTATGAGACTCAAGGCGTTCAATTCCCATCCACTATTGATGCAGGGCGGTGAGCAGCTGCCAAAGGACGTTTAGTCTGAGAAATTTTAACTGTCTAGCGCACAGTCAGAGAGCAAATGTGCTCTTCCCATAGTACAGAAAACCACATCCTTGGTTCAATGTAATCCTGTCAATGTCTGTGCATGTTTATGCACCCTTACTTTCAGAGATGTATAATAAGTCCTTTATGATGGTAGAAACTCCTGTTTCATTCCTTTGTATCACTTTTTGGACCCTTTTTGTACAACTCATTTCACCACTTCTAACTCATGTTAGCAATATTTGATAAATTGGTTCCTGGCATCCCCCTGTGTGAGCCACCATTTCTGGAAAAATGTCCTGCCTGTTGAAGGCATGACATGGATTTTAAAAACACTGGCTGTTTTATTATTTAGAACTACCGCAAAGGTAGGAAATTACTGTCATTTTACTGCATTTTATCTCAGGAAGCCATAAACTACAGAATCAGAAAGAGTTTTCTTCAATTTATATGTGAAACAGCTGTTAAGCTGAGATGAACCACTCTGTCTGACTAGTTAGCCTAGGGCTCTATGGCCAGTATGGGTATGCTCTCTGACTGTCCGCACTGCTAGACAGTCGGAGCCTCTCAGACTAGGGATGTTGTGACTGAGTGATTGGGGCTAGGATAGATCTAGTATGAGAAACTTTGACTGCCTAGCGGAACTAATGCAAAGGTATGAAATTACAGTCATTTTACTGCACTTTGTCCGCAGACCACACTGCTAGACAGTCAGAGCCTCTCAGACTAGGGATGTTGTGACTGAGTGATTGGGGCTAGGATAGATCTAGTATGAGAAACATTGACTGCCTAGCGGAACTAATGCAAAGGTATGAAATTACAGTCATTTTACAGTCATTTTACTGCACTTTGTCTCAGGAAGCTGTATACTGTACTATAGAATCAGAAAGATTCTACCACAATTTATATGTGAAACGGCTGTTAAGCTGAGATGAACCACTCTGTCTGACTAGTTAGCCTAGGGCTCTATGGCCAGTATGGGTATGCTCTCTGACTGTCCGCACTGCTAGACAGTCGGAGCCTCTCAGACTAGGGATGTTGTGACTGAGTGATTGGGGCTAGGATAGATCTAGTATGAGAAACATTGACTGCCTAGCGGAACTAATGCAAAGGTATGAAATTACAGTCATTTTACAGTCATTTTACTGCACTTTGTCTCAGGAAGCTGTATACTGTACTATAGAATCAGAAAGATTCTACCACAATTTATATGTGAAACGGCTGTTAAGCTGAGATAAACCACTCTGTCTGACTAGTTAGCCTAGGGCTCTATGGCCAGTATGGGTATGCTCTCTGACTGTCCGCACTGCTAGACAGTCGGAGCCTCTCAGACTAGGGATGTTGTGACTGAGTGATTGGGGCTAGGATAGATCTAGTATGAGAAACTTTGACTGCCTAGCGGAACTAATGCAAAGGTATGAAATTACAGTCATTTTACTGCACTTTGTCCGCAGACCACACTGCTAGACAGTCAGAGCCTCTCAGACTAGGGATGTTGTGACTGAGTGATTGGGGCTAGGATAGATCTAGTATGAGAAACATTGACTGCCTAGCGGAACTAATGCAAAGGTATGAAATTACAGTCATTTTACAGTCATTTTACTGCACTTTGTCTCAGGAAGCTGTATACTGTACTATAGAATCAGAAAGATTCTACCACAATTTATATGTGAAACGGCTGCTCAGCTGAGATGAACCACTCTGTCTGACTAGTTAGCCTAGGGCTCTATGGGGCTGCTCTCTGACTGTCCGCACCGCTAAACAGTCAGAGCCTCTCGCCGCGGATTAGGGCAAGGAAGGGGTGATTGTGACCCGTACCCGAAAAACTCGGCAAGACATTATACTTTTGTCGGTGTCTATCATACTGTCAGTGTCAGTTACTCGTGTCAGTGGTTGAATGGACGTTGGTGACAATCATGACCGCAATGACCTTGTATATTTATCATTTATAGACATTATAACGATATAAAACTCACCAATAAATGGAATCTGACGGTACCAGGCTTTGTATAAATTCAATACTCGCCTCCTAGCTTCTGTACGGTCTAAGGAAAGAATAGGTTTTACTTGTCGAGCGCCCTGAGAGACGATCTTCGACGCCATGTTTATAACCTGGTGCGCTGATTCTTGGATAGTGGTCGTTTTGATGGACTCTTCAGCTACCCGAAACAAGCAGAATTGCAAACCCCGCACTGTTGTTTTTAGAAAAAAAATCGACAATTACTGTATTTCAAATAACTGTGTGGATTGCGCTTTCAAACCGATTCTGGTTTAAAGGCAACCCTCTCGATATTTAACTAATCATATCGATGAATATCTTAGATATTACAGTCCCGCACCCAAAACCACCAATTCTAAAATGGCGGCAGCAGAAGGAAACACGCGGGACAAGAATCTATCCTGTAACGATTGATTTCTTTGCTGACTGTCAGTTACAGGTGTTCTGTATTACTAAAGTAGAAGTCATTGCAGTTTGCACGGAAAAAGCGTAAAATGGTAAGTGAATTTATTTCATTCTGAGAGGTGACGCTGTGTTACGTCAAGTACAAGAAGTGACAGCTGACTCAGTTGGCACCGCTTTGCCTTCGGAGCCTGTTGTAAGTTTCAAGATGTCATATTTTACTTCTTACACGGGTGCAGTGTAATTGAATTAAACTGAATAGATTATGGCTACAGATATTGCGAGACGTGTGATGATGTTGGGTTTTTCTAGAATACACTTATTTTCCCGTGTTTTATTTCACATCATCAGTAAACCAGTACGGTACGGGGGCGGGACAAGTGACTGGGTCCTCAACTTCCAGTGACCGGTGCGAAAACAGTTGGTCAGTCGTCTCACTGAGAACCCCTCACTGTCTCACCTTTTCAGTTGTCTCTCCCTTGAGTTGGGTGTTTTACATGGCAAAATCTAAAGGTATCTCACAAGGAAAACAAGTGTAAGAAGACTGAAATTTGGACATACATATTGAAATCTCATCCTCGAATATCTTTAGTTTAGGCCATGGGAAGTCCTATTACAGATTACTGTCCGAGCCTTTTTGAAAAATGATGAGGCATTTTTTCATTATTCATTGTTTTGTTTATACTCAACCATACACGTCACAATAGCACATCGTCAGGTACTAGGCTAAACTAGGGGTACAATCATAGTCCAGAGCAAGTTATAACTTATACACAAGCACAAAGACTTAAGATCTATGTTGTAAGGTGGTGTTGGTCTATGTGGGTTTAGGTGGTGTGCCTGTGAATGTTGATGTGTATTGAAATAATGAAATGTTTTATGTGGCCCCCTTCAAATGCATTCAGGTGGTGGACGGTAATCTGTAATAGGACTTCCCATGGCCTTATATTAGTCCGAGAGGCTCTGACTGTTTAGCGGTGCAGACAATCAAAGTGCACACCCATAGAGCTCTAGGCAAACTGGTCGACCAGATTGGTACATCTCAGATCAGCAGGCGTTTTGCATATAAATAGAGGTAGAAATCTTTCTAGTTTTGTGGTAGACAGCTTCCTGAGGCAAAATGCAGTAAAGTGACAGTAATTTCTACCCTTTGCATTAGTTCTAAATAATAGAACAGCCAATGTTTGTAAAATCCATGTCAATGCATTCTGCAGTTGGGAGAATTTACAAGAAGTTGGTATCAAATGCACAATGATCCCACACAGGGGTTTGCCAGGAACCAGTTTATCAAATATGGCCGACATGAGTTAGAATGGGTGAAATGTGGTGAAATGAGTTGTACAAAAAGTGACACAAAGAACAAAATGGGAGTTTCTACCATCAAAAAGGATTTATTATACATCTTTGAAGGTAAGGATGCATGAACATGCACTGCCATTGACAGGATTACTTAGAACCAAGGAAGTGCTTTTCTGTATTGTGGGAATAAGCGCATGTACTCTCTGACAGTCCGCTAGGCAGTCAAAGCTTCTCGAACTACTTTTTATTTGATTATGTTTGCCTTTCTGAAAAATTCAATTTCATGTTATTTGGTTTCATCTTATTCATACCCTCCAACAAACCCCCTCCGAGTTGCCAATAACCTCTAAATGATAAAAGTACAATGTCAAAGTGGGTTCGTTACATTACTTGAGAACATATATTTATACTACCCTCACTGCATTAGTACCAATCATTTCTTAGCTAGCTGAAATTATTCTCATTGGTTACAGACTACAAACCCATTGATTATGGGAAAATAACACCTTAAACGGATTTCTAATAACTGATAATCTTATATGACGAACTGCGAACACATTATGCTGAGATTGCAATGTTGACTGGGCGATTGGTTCAGGAACTGGACGCCTTGAGCCTTTTGTCATTTCACAGCATGTAGGTCACTTTGATGAGGTGTCTATAACTTGTTTGGTTATCTGACCATAGAACTACTAAACTTTTCTGATCCAGGCAGGCGAGAGACTCACAATCACAGAATTAGGTAAATAGACTAATAAAAACCGGAAATAATCGGATTTTTCAATAGCTTTATAATTTTTGTTTTTGTTTAAAGGCTTTTTATTCATTCTGCCTGGTGGTAGGTCTTCCATGACCTACTGTCTATGAAATTGAAAAGCCTAAATCATTGATGGTCCCTATATACCCTCGGGGTCCCCTGGGACGTTAAACTACAAACAAAACAAGCAAACATCCTGCACATGTGAATGGAATTCCACTTTTATAGTGCATTAGAAATACCCAGCCTAACAGAATAACATAATATCCCGCATAAGCAGCCGCCCCGCGTTAACAGACACTTTTGGTCAGAACGGAGGGTCTATTAGATGTTTATCTTAACCCCTTGTAAGCAGACACTTTGGCTGGAACCGAGGTAGTCCTCTCCAGCGGGGTTCTACTGTAATTGTTATGATGATCTTTATAATTGAACAGTCGCTAGTTCTTTGGAGTGTTATACTTACAGATGTGTAGAGTCATGTCACTATCACAGTTCTTTTGTTCAGATTTTCTTTTGCAGCCAAAATGAAGTTTGTTCTTCTTCTAGAGGTTATTTTCGTGAACAACTATACAGTATTACATTTGCATATAAAGTGATTAATTTCCATGTCAACAAATCTATTTCCATATGGTCTAGTTAGCGCCGTTGTTATACTCATTAAAATCGCGCCATTTCAAGCTATCCTATCCGTGGTTGATATACAGATGGACATATACATGTAACTTTAAGTTTTTGTATCCGAAGAAGTTGACATTGAATGATGTGTTGCCTTCATTTACTATACAGGCGTCAGACGAGGCGTCGCTGCGGGTCCTTGAGTCCCTGATGTCTGAATTCTTCGCCATCACAACAACAAATGGACGGAAACGAGAAATTGGTAAAATACCAATCTTAAAATTGATATCATAGATTATTATCCACTTATTACGGAGTCGCCATAGAAAATATATAGGGCGCCTTTAATTCACCAACAGAAGATTTTGACAGACCATAATCTCCAGGTGGAGATTTCAGAAATCTAGTCCCATCCAAAGTCAGGTCAAATCGTTTACTTTGAAATATGTCTCTTGATTTGATATCAATTATTCATAACCAATCAAAGTAATCTTATTTATCATCAAAAATCACAGTCACAAAACATTTTGCATGCATAGAACATGGGAAGATAACGAACTATATAGACAGCATAAGTACACGACATGACCATTATGCTTGACAGTGGGCCTTTTGGAAGTACATATATTTTTCAATAGACTGTCGAATTTTTAGTCATCCTAGATGTCAATTCGAGATTCATTATTTTTTATTGGGATGGATGTGGATAATAAATACAAAAATTACTGGTTTTGTTTCTGAGTGGCAGTGGATGACATCATAATTACTATGTATCAACTACTCAGAGATTATGGCCATTGGTACACAAATAAGAAAAAAAAACTTCAAACCATTCATTCACCTTTGAATGGGAAGAGAAACTGGGGGTTTAAATAGTAGTGAACAAGTGAAGTTGATCCATCTGAGAATAGTTCCTCTAGACTTACAGATGAATACCTCCTGGAACGAGAACTAGTGGCTAGTCAACTAATTTGGACCCATGAGGAAAGACTATTACGAAGAGTTACTAAATGTAATTACGATACTTACTTTACATTGCTTTAATTTTAGTGCCATCTCAAATGTCTATTCTTTTTTCAGAGGAGCTGTTGAACAATTTCAGCCAACAAAGAGATGCGTGGAAACATAGTCTGTATTTCATGTCACATACCAGCAACGAGTATGTCATGATGTACTGCATGACAATGCTCGAGGTAGGTCAAAATTAAAACAATCATAGATATCACTGCTCTATAAAGATTAAAAATAAGAGAGAAAAAAGAAAAAAATATTTCAAATACTCTATCGAATAGATTATGTCGTGCAGTGCATTTACTTCCATACAGAATAGCATTATTAGCAGGTGGACGGTTGGTCTTTAGGTCATGGCTATAGCCTACTTTATTATCCACCAAATATAAAGTGCCCATAGAAAACACATAGGCAGCGTGTATGGACATACCCGGCGCATACGGATATGTTGTATGCTCCGGGTGGCGCATACGGGGAAAATAGTGCGTATGGAAAAATAGTGCATAACTAAAATGAACTGATATCGACATGTTACTTTGGCAGAAAAGGTGGATAATAAATACAATATAGACTGGTTTCAGATAAAAGCGTTTGTATGCTCCTCGGAGTTGACTACGCAATATCCTCGCATGCGCTCGGATATTACTGCGCGTCAACTCCTCGGAGCATACGGCCGCTTGTATCTGAAACCAGTCAATATTGTCTATGTAGTACACTGCTTGTAGATTTACTAGGCGACCTGACCACAAAGTGCGGTACTTTTGTAGTCACAGGTCCAATTTTAAAAACTCCTTTATGGACATATTTCTACCTCTTAAACTGGGTGAATCATAATATGTTATGCCTCATTTGAAAAAGAATAAAACACAGTTGGTGCTAGGAAGTAGAATTTTCTAAGTGGATTCTATATTTCCTGAGATATTCAAGTATTTGTTAAAAGTGGGGGGTGGGGAGGGGGGTTTTGGTATGAAATGGGCATACTCAAACAGATGTTTCCCCAATATTGATTTATATTCAGCATTAGTGTAACATCTCCATAAGTGGCACTGACTGTTGCTTACACCCTAGGAAGTGTTACTATTAAGGTGAAAGATATATTTGATGTACTATTCATGTATTTTTGACAAATCTCATTATTCCATTGCTGCTGCCTGTATCCTCTACCTACTTTTCTCTATTATCCTCGCACCCACGTGCCATATCCCCCTCACTTTCTTGGTGCCAACTATTCATAATCATCTTTTCTAAATCTCCGGTTTAATGCAGCTACGTACCCTCTCACCATCGTAGGGCTTTCTTCTAGTCAGCTAAGCTGTGTATCTTGGGGTACTCAGAAAATAGTCTCCTAGGTAAGGGGAAATACACTTCTCAATATTTCCCTGTGGTCCTGCTTTCAGAACCTGATTAACCGTCAATGGGTGGGTTTACCGGGCGAGGACAAGATGGAGATCCGCAGTACATTGAATCGGTTCCTGCTCAGTCACCACGAAACGGTCGCCACCTTCATCCGTAACAAACTCGTCAAACTGGTCGTCGACATTGGCCGGCTAGATTGGCCACATTTCTACCCAGACTTTTTTTCATCTATTCTCCAAGTAAGGCATTGGGTCTCACTGAGAACATCAATATTCATATCAGATACATTGAATTAATGCAATTTGTTATTCATTATGATATTCTGGTTTTCTATACAATATACGCACAAGCAGTGTTACTGAAAAAATCAATTTTTGCTCCATGGTGACAGTTTAGTCATTTATCCACTGCTATATAACAGTGATTTTCCATTTAATGTTTAGTTTAATGTTCAGCTTTCTCGTGTTTTCTAATTGCTGTGTAGCTCGTACAACAAAATTCCACGGCTACGCTGGGTCTGATCCTACTTCTTACAACCTCGGAAGAGCTGGCGTGTCCACGGGAAGATTTAAGTATAGCACGAAAAGAAGAACTGCATAGACTCCTCTTACAGCAGGTTCCCACAGTGCTCAACATACTGAACAGTGAGCTTACCAAATAATTCTAATTTTTCATTGGACCAATTTCTTTTAAAAAGTTTGGAATACAAGTTTAGGGCGAGTAGTGATCCAATTTTCTGAAGAGAAAAAAATACGTTAGTTTCAACCTGCGAAAATTTGAATAATTGGCAGTGTCTCGTGAAGAGAATGGTGCCATTTGCTATTTCGATGTTCTTGTAGTGCCCAAGGCTTGTTAGAAGTTCAATTCGCCTTGGTACGTTACTGTAGAAAGAAAGATAATTACATATTTAAAAAAGACAATCTCATAGGCGATGTATGCCTTTCCTAATCAGTACATGGTCTAAACATGAAATCAGTTCCGATCAGATAAAAAAAATATATTATTGAACTTCTAAGATTACTTGACTATCAATTTCATATTTGGCCTCAGTTAATCGTTTTTCTTCACCTTACCAGCCATGTTGGACTCCATCCTCGAGAAACACCAGAACCTGGTAACAGCCACCCCACCGCCATCACCAACACACGGCCAGTCATCTGGATCTCCAGCTCGGACTCCCATGTCTCTCATATCTACCTCGCCAATACAGTCCAGTGAGTAGACTAGCAGTGAGTGATAACACACAAATGCACTTCACCCAGACACTCAGTTCATACGAACCCCATTGACCACCCTCACCCTCAGATCGCCCTCGCGAGTACCTCAATCCTCAATTTGCCCATAGAATCTAATCAGTACCCACACCCTTAGCGACCCCAAAGAATCTAGTTAGTGCCCTAATTATGTTTCACTAATAGAATTCATCTTACCAGAATAATTTATCACTGTAAGAATATCGTATAGCGCTTAGGTCAGTTCGGTGTATAGGTAACTGATTTTAAAATTGAAAAGTGTTTTTTTTTCTGTGTAGAGTAAGAGTTGTCTGCTACGTATCCCCTCGTTAAAATTGAAAAAAGGCAGGGCACCTTATTCTTTCCGATAAATATCTAAATACTAAGAAATACTGTATTGGAGTCCTTTTTTACATAAAATCATTTTGCGTGGATTTAATAGTGTATTTAGTTAACTGACATACCTTGTAAAAAGAAATGCCTTTCTTGTCATACACAGATTCCTTCCTCAGTCAGATGTTCAAGTCGCCCAACAGCCGCGTGCCCACTGAGTCACTACCCCCGCTGGACACAGCCTCGCACCAGTTGTCCGTGCTCGTGCTCAACTGTCTTGCCCACCTCTTCAGCTGGATACCACTGTCCACGACCATCACGCCCTCTCTTCTCTCTACAATATTTCACTTTGCCGGCTTCGGCTGTGAGGTGAACACCTCTCATGGTACGTCAAGTCCCGCCGCTGCTAACTCGAGCTTCTCAGCCGGTCGCTCCGAGTCGCTCGGCGTGCTCGCCATGTGTTGCATCAACGAGCTGCTCTCCAAGAACTGTGTGCCTGTCGAGTTTGAGGACTTCTTGTTACAAATGTTCCAGCAAACTTTCTACCTTTTACAAAGACTGACCAAAGACAGTGCCACTGGGACCTCTGGAAACAGACTTACAGACATCGAAGATAGGTGAGATTTACCGAGATATTGAGTACATTGTCCCTTTTTACTCGAACGGAAAGTTTCCACGATTCACTCATATTTCGTTTACATTAGGGTTGGATAAGGCTCTGCCCTCCTCAACAATTTCTTTTTATCTTTCAACGGCAGCATAGGCTGTGACCAGGGGTGTATTAAGACACGTCTGAAATTTTCAACATAAATCTGATTTTAGTTATTTTCTCTAGCTAAATAGGGCAATGTGGAGAAAAGTCCATAGTATGCTTTTCGCAATGCTTCTGTTTTAGATATTTGTGTGAACATATAAATCAGAAAATGTACACACCATTCTCTAAAATAGTTGAAAATCTGGTGATTTTTACCAAGTTTGGATTCAAAAGTTAACTCGGGGAGAGAAATGTGATTGAAAGTTCTTAAGTTTATTTTATTGAAAAAAAAAGTCTTTAGAAGTTTTATGCTTGGGAGTTCAATTAGAAATTTATCTTGATTTTGATCTTGATTTACCTTTCAGTTATGTCGCAAAATTTACCGAGTTCCTGCGACTATTCGTCAGTATACATCTGCGGCGGTTTGAGGACAACCTACAGTTTCCCATGCTGGATTTTCTCCATCTTCTTTTTAAATACACATTTAAACAACCTGCTTCGGAGGGTTTCTTCAACTGTCTGGATATATGGACTATATTCCTGGACTACCTCAGTACCAAACTCAGCACCCGACAAACCGATGGTGCAGCATCTTTAGAAAGGTTGGTCTGTTTTGTTGAGTTTGATTTGAAAACAAACAGAATTATTGGCTTTATATAATCCATGTATGCGGCATTGATATAATCTTAAATGACATTTTGTGGGAAAAAGAGTAATGTGTATGCATACTGAGGTTGAAGAGAAATATTTTTTGGCGTTTAGCTAATGCCTCCTATGTGTTTCCCAAACAAAGACATGTAATAAAATTCCAATAATATCCACCTATGTGCCTATATTCCCTCGATATTTCACAGAGGTTGACCAAGACGATAAACTATATTGTTTCTAATGCAAAGGCCTTGATTTAATTCCCATGCGAGAGAATTAGTAGAAACCAAACGAGAGTTAGCCTTGTCAATGTTTATGCCACGATGGGCAGGTCGTGTATTACTACACGAGGCGTTAGCCGAGTTTAGTGAGTAGCAGACCTGACCAGAGTGGTATAGACATTGACAAGGCTAACTCGAGTTCCGTTTCGTATTTATCCTACCCCATCTCACCAATATACAGAGAATATTTGTAATTATCCATGTTAGTAGTTATCAATGCTGCCGGATCTACTTTCGTTATCTCATCCCTGATCGGTCCTTTTTTTTTATTCACCTCGGTGCATAAATAACACTTTATCCAACGCTATGTCAAATACACTGAGTCAATGTTAAACCTATGGCGTTTTTTATTAGGGGTAGGATAAAGAAACATACCCACTGCAGAGTTAAAGTTTAATTGTATTGTTCTCTGTGTTGCAGTTACAAAGAGGCCCTGGTGACGCTCGTCGTCCATAACCTGCAAAAACTCCAGTTCCGATACAATCATTCACAACTCGTTGAGTTGGATGACGAAACGTTAGATGATGATGTACGTAGAGAAAGGGTTTCGTCGTAACACTTGATAGTTGTAATCTTAAATTTCTATGGCTTGAGGCACCACCTAGATGGGACCAAGTGATGTATAGATCAGAAAGATAAAGTATTGTCGTCTATTATAATGTCTGCAAAATAGTAGATGCCTATAGTCAATAGAGTTACTCATCTGCGAGTTTCTTTTTAATCTGATGCTGCCCTTATTTTTAAGATGAAGAGTTCTCCCAATCAGTTATCGCCATTATCCTTCACTGATACTGCTAGTTAAAAATAATTATATTGATAGATAGACTATCTCTTTAAAAAAGGAAATAACGAACGGTGTCAGTAACATCTCACCCACGTAACTTTGATCGAGGAAATTGATCCCTTCTGTAAAAATTATTCGCTGTTCAGAAGTGTAAGAAAACAAGTAAAACTGGTTCGCTGAAGAGGTAGTATGTTATTTTCAAGATGATATTGTAGCACTTTCTTTGCAGGATGAAACGGAGTGGCAGCACTTCCTTCGTCAGTGCCTCGAAACTGTTGCCAAAGTCGCCGAACTGCTGCCAGAGGAAACTTTCCAACGAGTAGTATGTAGTCATACATTGATTTAACGGTTAAGGAAAGGCGAGTCAGTGGCCTTTTTAAAGATATCTGTAGTAGTTGGTATCTATTTCAACAGAGATGTCAGTTTTCCATTTTCCGTGGAAATCCACTTTTTCATATGTAATTTCTTTAACTTGCGTCAAACAAAGTATTGATTTAGCCTCATTTCGGCCAATAAAACAGTGGTTTGAACCTCTCCACAGACCCTCAGCTCCATGCCGTGGCCGACAAGGACATATCTTCCAAGTTTTCCCGGTCTCTTTGAGGCAGTAAAATCCACATGAAAATATTTCCACTTTTTTCCCTGACCCCAACTGACATCCCTGTTTCAAGGAGACTGGAATATTTCTTAGTATAGACGTCTTTATTCCGCTAAGTTCTTAAGCACACTCCATAAAGACCTACAGATATCAACCGTGTCTTCCCGATTCATAGTGATCCGATATCTGAACAAGCGACTACGCACCTGTTGCTACAAGACACCCTCGTTCACGAAGCCGACTGTGATTTGCAATGTGCCGCACAACTTCCCTGACCCAAAGTGAAATGTATTTTATAAATTCACTTTTGAACGCCATTATTTGACACCCTGTAACAGCCCCTTGGACATGGATGAATTATGCAGTGTAAACATTTTGGTAAGCTCAGCAGATAAAGCGCTAGACTAGCAATCCCAAGGTTGTGGGTTCGAATCCCATTGCAGTCACCTTTTTCTTTGCTCTGTCAAAGGCCAGTCCTGTTCATACCATGTTGGTGAGAAAAAAGAGGCTAACTTCGGTAAATGTGAAGAGGTGAGACTGATATTTCTATATAAAATTCGTCTCGGAGATTCCACTAACACGGTGTAAAAGCAGCCAGAAAAGCGTTAGTCCGCTATATATGTCCCAAGAGTCCCCTGGGATTTTAAACAAACCAACCAAACCAAGTGTGACAGACTAGTAAATACCAGTTACCTGCAGTCAACCAAAGCGGGCTTGTATTGTGCTTCCAAGGATTAGAATGACAATCTGATGCGTGATGTCAAAGTCGTATGGCCTTTATAGACTAGCTGTTCTGTGGTGCACGTTGTTGTAATGGATTAATTATGTAAGAGGTTGGGAGTTTATGGACGACGATAGATATGGAAGAATTTACATAATTATGTGGAGAAACTGATCCCAGGATCTGTTACCCAAGTAGCACAATCCCTGAAAAAATTAGTTTTTTTATACAGTGACCATAACTCTTACTGTTACTAAATAGTCTACAAATGTATATTATCAGCATATAACAATTACCCTGTAAACGCTATACAGCGTGGAACTTCAGTCTAGGTTTCTATAAACTCTAGCTTTAACAAACCTCAGTCCAGAATTATGTCATTAATTGATTTTGATGATTTCTTTAATGTTTCTGAGGCTAATATTTGAAAATAAATCACAAAAAAACCTCAGAAACCGAATGTATTGAGATTTATAAGTTTTGCCTTAATATTAATATAGTTCCTAAATATAGCAAATGTTAACTGGTGTCTTTGCTCCCTTTGCTTACAGTACCAGCCTTTCCAGGAGAACCTAGATGTGTACATGGGACTGGAGCCTTACATCAGTGCATCCCCGACCGGCATCCAGCTGAACATTACCAGCGAGAACCAGTGCCGCCGGCTACACTGTTCCCTGCGCGACCTATCCTCGCTACTACAGGCATTGGGTCGACTGGCCGAGCATTTCATCGGCGAGAAATTCATGAACCATTTCGCTGATGCACATATGCTCATGGAAAGGTGGGCGCTTCTTTCATTTTTTTTTGAGTAAAGAGAATCTGATATATAGAAAGAGGTATTTTAAACACTTGCCGTCATTCAGGAAAAGGGCTGAAGTACTCGATAGTAAATTAGCAGGTTTACAGAAAGAAAATCTGAATAAAATTCATGTTAAAAAACCCTTTTTAGAAAATCAAAATGTGAATGGTCCGGAAAAGTGAATTAGCAGGTTTACAGAAAGTTGGTTGTATTTGCATCGACCGTAGACAGAAGGTTGTCGCCTCGTCTTCTGAATTTGGGTTTACAGAAAGGAAATGCAAATAGTCTATTAGAATTTAGGTTAAAACCTCGTTCTAGAAACTAGAAATTTGAACGGTTATCTACTAGAAAACCAGTGTTTGGGAAGTAGTATGATTTTCGTGTATAATGAGGTTTCTGTAAGTGACTTGTCATTGGAATAATCAACAAATATGAAATAAAGCGAGAAATCTGTTGATAAAAGATTATATTGGCTAGAAGAGCCAATTCATGGTAGTTTTTTTCTTTCACGATGTTATTACTAGCCCTTCCTGTTGGCATGATGTAAAGACTCCAAAAATTGATTTATGCCAAATAAAGTTGATCTATCGCCATACTTTCAAGAATCAACGTTTAACTGAATTTCTTAAACACTACACCAGAACACGAGTTTGCTGCTAAACGTTTCTACTTAAAGTGAATATCGTATAAATTGGGACTGTGGCACTGGTTGTATATTCCAAAATTTTCGGTTCATTATGCTGTAAAAAGACAATCAAATTAAAACTTGCATCCTTTGTTACCGACGATTTCTACCCTGTTGCAGATTGATTCTAGCATGCGCCTACGGAACGAAGACGAAGCTGTATGGCGTGCACTCAGTAGCGGGCGAGGTGCTACAGGCCGATTTCGTAGAAGTGTAAGTAATAGCAATAAAATGTGTAAAATTATAATTCGCCATATTTTTCACTGTTCAGTTATATAATTGAATTTTAGTCAGATGAGGTAAATAGTTTAGTCTGTAATCGCATTCAAACGCTTGCCAGGATGTGGGATTAGATTTAATGACAGTTTTACTTTAATGTTCGGATAGCGCTTAAGAACCTTGATAACCGCCTCGTGTTGGAATGTATGTAGTACCCTTAACTTAAATATTTTTAATCAGAATGATACTTGATATGATTCACATTGTAACAGTTTGTATCTAAACAATAATTGTAATATGAGATAACGTCCTTACTAAGTCCAAGTTGGTCTTCCGTGGAATGAATACAACACGACACCATACTTTGATTATAAACGGAAAATGGCTTGCTGTTTTCACGTAAAAATGCATGCTATATACTCTCTGATTGTATTATTTTCAGTCATGCCCAGGCGTTAGCGACGATAAAGGCCAATGCCAGTTGGTTAGCACAGTTTTACGTGGAGTCCTTACCGCACCCAGACCAGCGTGAGAAATGTGCCACCATGATCTCTTCTCTAATCGACACACTCATCCCACTATTCAAGGAAGAGGTAGGGGAAAAGTTATGCGAGTTTATCTTTTAACCCCCTTTTTAGCCACAGTCTCTAAGGTAGGCCTGGGTTGAACTCTGTCGTACCTTACATTACTACCAGTAGCTTTTCCTAGGTTATATTTCATTTTTTATAAAGCATTTACTCGTACCTCAGATTTTCTTCAGATCAAAACTGTTTCCTTTTGTTTTAAAGGAGTGATAAGTGATTGCCCAAGACACTGATTAAATCAGGAAATAGCCTGACGTGATGGAAAAACCAGGCCACTTTGGGTAACCAAGAAATAGCAAAATATTGAGTATTTGACAACCGTTGTGTACACATAGACAATTACCGATGGTTTTGTGTATTGCAACGTTAACCTCGAGTGGTTTACAGAGCCGCCTCTCCACAAATCGTTTGTTGTGGGTTCATCAACGCTATCGCAGTGAAATCTACTCGTCCTTGTCATTCTGTACACACGATCGTTACAGTATTTATTATCCATCTTCTCGAGTAAATCTAAGTCAGTAATAGTATAGTATAGGGTATAATCGTATAGTATAGTATACTATAGTAATAGTATAGTATAGTGTAAATCAGAGTCAGTAATAGTATAGTATAGGGTATAATCGTATAGTATAGTATACTATAGTAATAGTATAGTATAGTGTAAATCAGAGTCAGTAATAGTATAGTATAGGGTATATCAATAGGGACTATTTCTTTGCTCTATAGTACAAAGGGACTGTTTTCCCATATACCAGGCTTTGAGGCTATATACCATAGATTTGAATCCATATACCACTGTTGTGGTATCTGACAGGCTTTATATAATGGGTCGTGGTTTACTGAGTCCCCATACATTTACTGAGTCCCCATACATCTTAGATCATTGATGGTCCCTATATACTCCCAGGGTCCCCAGCGACGTTTAACCACAACCAAACAAACATCCCATTACATTTTCATTGGGTTCTCTGTATACGATGGATGATAAGACCTTACTCTTGTGTTACAGGTGCCGGCGAAGGTGGCGCACTCGGCAGCTCACCTACTGTTCTCTCTGACAGCGACAGTCCGCCCCGCCTTCCTGCTACAACTCAAACCCGTCCAGCAACTGTTCACCGATGTCAGCCGTGGTAATCTGGAAAGTCACTCCAGTCAGGTCAGTGTGACAGTCAGATCAGGGTGATTCTTAGGTCACAGTGGCTTGTTACTGTAATTCAGCCATGTATTACCTGGGGAGACTCTGTACTGTATTGTGCAGGGCATTCGCACCTCGATCGTTGAATTTGTTTCCCACTACGATCGTATCATAGGTATGTCACTCTGTAACTGTCTAGGGGTGGGGAGTTAGCTCAGTGGTTAGAGCACTGGCCTTGTAATCCCAAGGTTGTAGGACTTTGTGGGTTCGGGTCCCACCCCCAGCAGTGGTAGATTTACTGCTTTATCAAAGGCCATCCTTCTCATGCCATGTCTATGTGGTGTGGTGTCTCTCTGTAACGGTCTGCCATCAACTGTGGGCAGAAGAAGGGCAACAGTTCGTAATCAAATAAAAATGGCCCGAAAAGTTTATTTAGAATAGAAAACCTATACTTCTCCAAGCAGATAACGTTGAGAATCTTCACTCAGATTGAATATCAGACTCTAAGGGTAATTTTCGAGTTGAAGTCATTCTTGTCACAGATTGATATATTCCAATAGATTGACAGCCTTGGGTATAAAATGATGAATTACTGGGTGTTCAGGGTGATGATATGATAGTAATACCGAGTGGTAATACACTAATGTATGATACTTCATGTGTTTTATGTCGAAATGACTGAAAATGAATAACTGACATCTGGTTTCTCCTCAGGTCAAGCTGCTGATCTACCGGTCACTCTCCCTCTATTTATTGCTACCATGGCCGAATCACCCGGATGCCGACCAAGACTGGGCAATGCGTGCAACCAATCACAACAGCCTTATTAAACAGCTCACGGCCAGGTACATACAGATGAAAGACCTTCCCCAATTGGCCGATAACAAGGCACTTCAGCTGGAAGGTAATTGGAGATGTTTTGCTCCATTTCGATATGTTGATGCTTATTTATGACAGGGGACTACTACTTCGTTCTTGTTTTGAGCTGAATTTAACTTGTCATACTTGGATTAGTAGCACATCTAAGATCATTCAAAACTTCAATAAAAAATACCTGATAGATATGCAAATGAAAGGAAAACAGAAGTAAGGACTTCACATGTAAACGGAATCTGAAATACCTGAAGCTATTGTTTAAATGGTTAACGTAGATGACATAAAACAATCATCAGCTATTGAAATACTGACTTTGATAAAAGTGATTAAGTCGGATATGTTCATTGACCCTTTCTCTGGCACTTTTTCTCTCTAAACAGTGAAACCGATATTGAGACAGACCCTAGCCGTTTTGACAGACCTTGTAGAACAGGTGTCATCTTTAGGTGTCACAAAAAGCAAACAGATGTGTTACCAGTCTCTACAGGAATCCGTCAACAGCACCTTCTTCGTCCTTCCGATCTTCATCAACCAACCAGGTATTGGTCTTGGATATTAACACACATATATCAGAGAAGCTCATAAGCTTTTAGATTTATGTTGAGTTAGCACCCTGGGGGAAGGGAGTTAGCTAAGTGCTGAAGGCACTGGACTTATAATCCTAAGGTTGTGGGTTCGAGTCCCACTGCAGTCACTCTTCTCCTTCATACCATGTCTATGTGGTGTGGGAAGTAAAATGATTCTCTCCTTGGTAAATGTGTAAGGGTGAGATTTCTACCTAAATTCATGACATAGATTCGATCATCAGCCGTGTGGTGTAAAAGAACCTTGAGAAAGTCCGGTAAGAACCTGTACTGGTCAAATGTTAAATCTAACCAGCGGTATACCATTCTTACACAAAATAAAGAGTATTATATTGGAATTGATTTTAAAATGTGATGATGTAAACTTTGACTTTTTGACTACCACATAAAGTTTACTAGGAGCAAATAATATGTTCATCATTGATGAATGAGCGTGCAATTTTAAATGAATATCAACTAAAAGGTTTGGGTTATATTCAGTCTATACATCGTTTTCTGTAACCCACTTGCACCCAGTCAACTTGCTGTTTCTCTAACTGCCTGAGTCTAGGATAAAAATATATCAAGCATCAGTTGGTCAATGAGGTATTTCGGTCTAGGGCGGGGCATGTATCTATAAGACCCTCAGACACTGGCACCATGCTTCTTAGCCAATAGCACAACGAATAGCACACAGATAGTGAAGGGATAGATTTTTCTCATCACACTGAAACCGTATGTGACCACTCTAACCTTTTATAGACAACGTATAAATCCGTGCGAGCACGCTCTAAAAAGAATTACTGACTGAATAGAAGAAAAGAGATATTTGAATAGTGCTGAGTTACAGAGTCGGTCACGAACTCGTATAGATTTGAATAGGTATGAAATAATGACTTTTGATAACGTTTATTTTCGTCAGACGTGATGGAGGACATCCTGGGATTTTTCCTGGCGCTGCTGCAGGGTTTGAAGACGCAGATGGGGACGGGTTTTACGGAGCAAACATTACAGGCCTTCCTCTCCCTCTACACAAGGTCAGTGCACCTGCACTATTCTACATCTCTAACCGACCAGTCCACTTGGAACCGTCTAATATTTGTAAAGTAGTACCGATGAGATAGCTGGCGCCGTCTTTGGCCATTTTGTATGTTCTGAAAATGGTATATAGTAATATTATCCCTCTACATATTCAATGTTCAATTGTGTGTGTGCGGGGGAGGGGGGATCTTTTTTTTAGTCACAATTCTATTTTCTAAAAACACCTTCATTGGCCTATTTATATCTCTAAAACTCGTGCAATCATGATATAATATGCATTATTTGATAGAGGAGTAAAAAAAAAGTAGAAGTTGCTAGTAAGTGGAATTAGATAGATTTTATATTTTCTGAGATATTCATGTATTTGTTAAAAAAAAATAGGGATTTGGGGTGAAATGGGCATATTAAAACAGATGTTCACAGAACATTGATTTACAGTGAGCATCGGTGTTACATTTACCATCACCTTAAGTTGCACTGACAGTTGCTTAGATCCTAGGAAATGTCACTATTTAGGGTCAAACCTATATTTGATATGGTATTCATGTATTTTTACCTACAGGAAATGAAACCATATCTGACGGGTCAAGACAAGTGGTTGTTATGGCTTTGGAAGTTTGCCTATTGCAAAAGTAATGTTTGTGGACCGTATGTTGAATGGATAGGAATAGGTCCTACCTCTAGCATGGTTTATGCTAGAGGTAGTGATTGTATATTCTGCATTGTGCGTTGCAGTATAAACATTGAGGGTATTTACATAGCTATTCTTCGGGAGAATCCTATCTGCTGGTATTTTTTAAGACTTGCAGCTTTCCCCTTCTATTGCTTCTTTTGTATGGAACGGTTCTTTTTTTCTCAAGAGTACTCTCATCTTTGCAGAGAACAGCTGGCTGAGACGATACTACATGATGGAGGGGCGGGACACAGAGTTATAGAAAAGTAAGGTGCATTCCACTTAGAGATAAAGACTTTCTTCCCCATCAAGCTGTTCAACGGTATTAGTTTTTTAATCATTTTATTAGAAGTTAGACAGTTGATCTCATAGGTTATGGCTTGTGTGAGCCGGGTGGGAGGCAGCAGGTGTACGAGTGGATGGTTCATTCATCATATTTCAGGGATGTCAGTTCTCCTTGTTTCAGAGGAAATCAGTGTTTTCATTTTTTTAATGTGAAATCCCTTTTCCTTGTGTAAAATGAACATAACAACTAATAAATACTTAAATCACCCATATCCCTCCATTCCCCACTGAACCTAGCCAGAGACTCATGTTATGATACAATTCTTTACCTCAACTCCTTGCATCCCCACGTACTGGACCTTGCCCACAGCCCCTCAGCCCCTTTCAGTCACTGACTCCGACACGTTTCCCAGGGTACTCTCAGTGCGAACCCTCAGTGTAAACCCTCTCAGCAGAAACCACAGAAGGATACCAGGCTCTGAACGCCATTGGTTAATATTCGCTGGTGACAATGTTATTTGTCTTTAATATGTTTTGGGTGTTTAAACCCTGTATTGCTAGGAAAAATATTTCCTTGACATCCCTGATATTTACACACAAAACGAAGTCAGAATGGTTCGCAACTATGCTCTAAGAATCAGTCAAGACCCAGTCAAAAAGTATTGGTTTGTAAAATTATTTGCAATATCATTTACCACCAGATATTTGCTTGACCTACTTTGTTGTTATACATAGAAATGGAGTTTTGTCCCCCGTTTTGATACGCATGGCCAGGGAGCATGCAGAAGGGTCTCAGTTCCTGTAAGCACTAATCCATCAAGGTGTCACCATCGGGCAACCGACCTACCTTTCATATACAGTTAGGGCATTACTGAGTATGTTATTCCATTCCATACACAGAACACTTGGTATGGTAACTGGTCTCTCCTATTGAGTGTAGAATATGTCCACCTGCTAATTTTGCCTTTAGAGGCCAATAATTCTATTTTAAAATGCAAACTTTTGTTGTGTTCCATTGTAGGTTTTTGATGATCTTTGAGGTAATCGTTCGTGAGCCAGGATCGGCTTTCAAGACGTTTTTACCAGGAATCATCTCCATTTGTATGGATCAGATCTATCCGATTGTTGCAGAGGTAACCTTTTCGATATTACCACCTGTTGATGTCAGTGATATAAACTAACTAATTCGTCCAATTTACATCAAGGGCCCTACCACGTATAGATCAGTCAGGTCAGTTCTATGGTAGAATTCTTTATCAGATGAAGATATGTCCGGAAACCATTTTCAACAATTTTGGGTCTTTTATCAGTTGAGAAATTCTTCATGTGTGATAACGAGATGTTCATGAATTGGAGCAAACATGTAAAGCTTGATAGAGTATACCCGTATAAAGGTCCGTGACATCATGCCATGGATATGGAACAGTTAGTGCAGCAGTACATAAGTATAACTGCCCTTTGAAAATAGTTAAATAAGAATGGGGAAGTTGGCTGACAGAATTATACCATAGATCTGAGAAATTACTGTAAAATGAATAGTGTTGAAACTGTTTATTAACAGCGGCCGTCACCGGACATCAAGGCGACGCTCTACCGCCTCCTTTACGAGCTGCTCCAAAACAACTGGCGTTACTTCTTCAAGGGCAATGTGCTCACAAAGCTGCACGCACAGAATGACGAGGTCTACAACCAGCAACAGTTCGTCGCCATCATGCAGGTAACGTACCCTATTTATAATCCATAGACGTCCCTAAGCCTTGAGTATTATATGGGGAGACATACTTAGGGTGGCTGAATGGAATCTGTTCCGTGTTGTTCTTTTTATGTAGAAAAAATACCGATCGAGTTCCAAGAACGAGGTTGTATTTTCAACCAAAACAAGAAGGAACAGATAAGATTCAGCCACCTTCTCTATGTCTCCTTATTAGCAGGTGGACGGTTGGTCTTTAGGTTATGGCTATAGTCTACTGTAGTATACATGCTTGTAGAGTCACTAGATGACCTGACCAGATTTTTGCTTTTTATAGCTCACTAAGTAGAGATAGGAATATGGTTTCTGTTTTGGACAGAAGGTTTTATGGCCATACAATATCTGACAGTTTTAGTATTTAGTATTTTGACATGGATTTTCAGAAAAAAGAGATTTCAGTTGGGGGGGACTTTATGAGTCACAGGTCCATTTTTAAGAACTCCTTTATGGACATATTTCTACCCCTTAAACTGGTTGAATTATAATATAATATGCCTCATTTGAAAGAGAATAAAAAACAGTAGGTGCTAGGAAGTGGAATTTTCTAAGTAGATTCTATACTTACAGAGATATTCAAGTATTTGTTGAAAGTGGGGGGGATTTTCAGTGAAATGGGCATGCTCAAACAGATGTTTACTCAATATTGATTTACAGTGAGCATTGGTGTAACATTTAACATCTCCATAAGTGGCACTGACAGTTGCTTACACTCTAGGAAGTGTCATTATTTAGGTGAAATGTATATTTGATGTGCTATTCATGTATCTTTTCTAAATCTCATAATGTGAGGGGGGGAGGCAGCAGGTGTATGAGTGGATGGTTTATTCAGGATATTTACACACAAATAGAAGTCAAAATGGTTCATAACTTTGTTCTAGGAATCAGTCAAGACCCAGTCAAATAATATTGGTTTGCAAAATTATTTGCAATATCATTTACCACCAGATATTGGCTTGACCTACTTTATTGGTGTACATAGAAACAAAGATGTGTCCCCAACATGGCTAGGGAGCATGCAGACAGGTCTGTGTGCACTCATCCATGAAGCTATCACCATGAAGCTATCTGAAAACGCCCTCAGGTAGCTAAATATATGTGTGCATTGAGCCATGACCTGCTGAGTTCACAGAGGAGTAGGGCTTTAAATATCCAATCAATGCAGGCCCTTCCCTATTCATGGATGCCCTCCCTCCCTCCCTCCCTCCCTCCCTCCCTCCCTCCCTCCCTCCCTCCCTCCCTCCCTCCCTCCCTCCCTCCCTCCCTCCCTCCTTTAGAATTAAGATATCAAAATATTTTCAGTTAACAATTTTAAACATGTGTTAAGCTACTTGTAGTGAGTTTTAAATGCGTCCACCTGCTTATTTGGCCTTTTAAAGGCCAATGATTCTATTTGGAAATGCACACTTAGCTCTTGTTGTGGGCAATATCCGTGCAAATCTTTCTCTATAGAGGTAAAAAAAATTCATGTTTCCTCTTCTATTCGTAAGCATCATAGGAGAGAGAAATGTTAAATTTCTTTTCTTTTCTCGTGTCAGTCGTTCGGCCAGTCGTTTCTCCAACCAGACATCGATGTTTTCAGGCAGAACCTGGAGTCGCTTGAAAACCTTAACTCTAAGTGGAAACTCTATCACAAGGTAAGAGTCGCAATATAACAATGTGCTACAATATAACAATGTGCTACCTCATTGTTACAATGAGGTAGCAATTCATTCATTTACAATGACGGATTCTCTTATTCACAAAAGACCTACGGAATATCAACACTCCAGTAGATTGAGTTACTCCTCACAACGTGAGCGGTCTCCGTATGGACCGGTCTATATGTGGGTTTCGGTAAAATGTAAGTTAGTACACCAAACAATTTGGCAGAACGCTTAGCAAGGTCGTTTAGATGAATGTGGAAATGGAGGCTTCGTTTTAAAAAAACTATTGTTATCTTGAAATATGTAAGAGGGGCTACCCATAAAGTATGTACACAAAATTTCCGACGTTTTTGCCCCCCCCCCCCCCCCCCCAGAGTATACTACCTCCTTGGGCGCAGAAATTATCTTTATACACAACATTTTTTTTATAGTGAAATGAGACTATATAAATGAACGAATTAGTAATAAACTGTATTGATAAGCTTCTAGTACCTCCCCATTTCGCGAGCTATAATATGATATTCAGCATATTGATCTTTTCATTATTTACCATTGTCAGAAAATCTTCCGGGAGGTGATGCTGATGCAGTTCCTGAACGTGCTTCTCCAGGCTCTGCTGCACAAGTCTCACGACCTCCTCGCCGAGGAAATCGGGATCACAACCTACAACATGGCGGCCGTCGATTTTGATGCCTTCTACGGCACTTTCTTGACTCAGTTTCTAGCAAGCTGTGAAGGCCTCGATCAAAGCCAACGTATGATTCTCGGCTCCAATTTCAAAATGGACAAGGTAATTGAACCCCACGTGATAGATGCATTGAAAAATTAATAAGAGACATCGATACACTTAGATTGTAAAATGATGAAAGACGTAATTCATGTGATTTTCCCTGCTCAGCAAAATATTCAGTCTAGCATATTGTTGAACATGTATTGCTAAAAAAAAACTGTGTAGAATAATCGGCATTTCTATTCTGGAGGGTAATTATGTACTCTATCTATAGAATAATAGACGCATAGGTAGTAATGATAGATTCAGACTCACGTCAGTTCTCTTGACCAATCTTTACTCGTATAGAATGAGAAAATGCTTTTTTCTTAATCTACTTCAGGATCTACCATCTTTCACTCAGAGCATCCATAGATTTGCCAACGACCTTCGCTACTACAGGCTGTGTAATAGCAGTCTACCCGAGGGCTCCGTGAAGTTATGAGCCTCTTGCTTCACCGTCACTTCACCCACTCATTTCTCATCACTTCAGAGGGGATAGTCACAGGGTAAATCGCCCTGACACCCCCTCCCTGCACGTCATAGCTATACAAATCCAAAAGCATTACATGAACAGAAATGTGTTCCTCCAAAGAGTGTTTATAATTGTATATAGCGAAGTGTAATTAATATTAATATTATTATTAGGTGATTCCATGGCTGGTTAAGTTCGTGGCAAGCAGGTTGTGTATCGCGGTTGTTGTATGAATGAACATTCAACAATCTCTACTTGTGTTCACACTGCTTTAGTGCTGCCCAGCATATTGGTGTACATACTCTTGTGATATATGTAGTGCTGGCATCAGCAAATGGTCATTTATTAGGTCCACACAGAAAATATACCACAGCTGTCTATACACATAGCCTCAGGTCAAGTCTGTTACTTTAACCAGGATTTTCCTAGATTATATACTATCTTTTCTTGAATGAAGAAAGGATGAGACTGTGTGTTCATATTTTTGCATATTATACAATTACGCATCACGTTAGTTTTATCTCAAAGCAAAAAGTTTCCATCAGTATTTTTTATGGTTTTGCTACTTTGTCAAAGCCTGGAGTAAAGCATCCAGCTTCTAGATCTTGACATCGTCCTCCCCGAGTACCAGAAGTAACGTATCCACTTCTGCTACGATGAGCGTATTACTAATAATATGGTGTTGAAATTCATTTGGTCTGTCTGTAGGCCATTCATTTTCCCAGGTCTCGTGCATTGACAAGAAATCTAGATTTTTGTTATTTTCTTGAGAACAAAAGTGAATTTCACCTAGTTGCTTTAAATCCAAAAAGAAATCTTGAGTACTCGCTAAAACATGACATTTGCCCGGTGTGGCAAATCGAGATTTAGAAAGCTTATTCGATAAACACATTCTATCAAATTGATTTCATGGACGATAAAGACAATAGGAAAATGGTAACTTTGAGCTCTGCTTAAAAAACCTACATGTATATGCATTATTTTATTACGTGGGTCACTCTCGAAGCTGAGGATAAACTGCAAAAGTACCACTTGTAAATATATGTGAGGTGCATTTGACTGCTGAATGATTTTGGATGCAATGTTGTAATTGCCAGGACTATCTGTTAAAACTAGATGTAAAAATGTCGAATGAAAAACGTAAAAGACCAATTATCTATTCTGTTGGGGCGTTACTGAAGGCTTACCGTTTAATGTGTCCTGGATTACTTTGGCTTAAGGTAGATTATTAATAGTACCATCTCGGGAAGATGGTTTCCCTGGCTAAATCCAGGGGGCTGCTACATTTTAATGGTCTCCATGTTATCTCGTTTGTTTTCCAGTCGAGTTGTTCCCCTAACAAAAAGGAAAGTGTAATAACTTGTGAGTTATCTAGCAGTTTGTTCTATGATAAATTCTTGTAATGAAAGCCCCTTGATTTTGATACATAGAATGTGCATAGTTTCTTTATCCATTAAACTACAGCTACAATTATGTGGAATTGGAATCGCCGTGCTAAGGCTAGACCAAGAAGTTCGTTGACATGTGTCAATAGTACTGCCGACTAGAGTTATCGAAGATATCATTGTGATCAGGTGAAATAGCGACGGGCAAACTGGCCTGTATCCTTCCCTTAATACGTATCAGTTCCCTTTTTTATTTTTAATACACCATGGTGGTTGATCGTGTTCTTTGCTTGCAGACACTGTTCTTATACTTATGTCTGGTTATTCTCGTCCTTATACCATCGGTACACTAAAATGATGCCCATCTTTTGCTGTTAGGGCACTGTTGTATTCAATCTTATTACTACTGTCATAGTATGCGAGCTTAAACTAACACGCTTTTGGTGAAGAACACAACTACGACAGTTATTAATTGGAAATTGCGCCCTCGACATAAACGTTTTATTTTGAACGGACAGTATTATCTTTACTTTACTCTCTTCATATTTGACGAGGATACTACATGAAAGTGTTATGACGGCATATTATATTGACTGAATCTGACACTTTCTTTATTTTGTTATTTTCTTCCCAATGAGATATATTGAATAGGTGATGGTGAATCAAGCGAGTCTGTCCTAAGGCAGATTATGTCAAGTGTCAAATGGGATCATGAAAACAATTCCCCAAATTAGTCTCAATTCTTTTTTTATAATCATCATTGGATAATTCGGACCCTAACTTGGGGCCCTCACTGTAGTGGTCAGCTCGTCATATTTTGGCATCAGACGCAAGTAAAGGTGGCTTTTAAAACCAAATATCTGCAAAATATAATACTAGGTGCTTTCAATTAAGATCTCCATGAGGGAAAAAAACTATAAAAAAAATGGGTGTAAATAGATTATCTACACCAGTATGATTTCTTTCTTATCTGCTATTCTTAGAACTGGAAGCTTGTGTTTGATCTTAATAGAAACGAGCTGTTATTTCTGAGGACGTGTATTGTATAAACTTAGACGGAACCTTGAAGCTCATTGAGTTATTCCAGGCGATTTTCACCTTTATAACATGGAAAATGGCAGTATTTAAGTATGTTTTGCTAGATAAAGATCGATATAACCCACTTACGTTTGAAAATAGCATTTACTGAATAGTCAATTCACTGTCAGGTAGTCGAGAAGTAATGAGGGTCGGGGTGTATCAGTCCCCCGGTGAATTGCCTTCCCACCTGGCGACCCCACGAGTATGAACGCATATCCCTGGGACTACGAGACCCTGCCAGTCAATTTGATACTAGGGGGTGGTACAGTCATCTCACGAAAATGAGAAGGAACTTTAACCAGGTTATAATGCCAGATCATGGTACATTGTTGCCGATAAATTCTGCCGAATGTACAAGCGTCGCCAAATGTGAAGCTAAATGGTAAAATATAGATTCCGGTCAAATCCTGTAGAACATATTCTATAGATTGAAGACGGGTAGTAACGATTTTGGGAAATTCATTTCTTTGATCTGAAGGTCACCGCTTTGCATAAGAGTTGTAGATTCTCTATACTCGTAAGATATATTTGATCCTTATATAATCTAGAAATTAATCGATTAAGAAGCTTCTGAAGTTCCTCTCCAAAAGAGCATTAGCCTTCTCTGTCACTGTAACCCATAACATGGTTTATCATTTGTCCAAAGTCTAGAAGTTGGAAATTTTCAATATCCATACCAAAGTCCAGCTAATTCTAGAGTAAAGGCAATGATCCCACCCGTAAACTGTTGAAATCTGCAAAGTGTGAATATATATTTCCTTGTGCCATTTTCTTGCAGGTTATCATATGTGAATACCTCGTATGTGCACTCAAAGTGGAGGTTTATTGATTTATGAAATTGTGCGAGTAAGCATTAATGTACATAACATTGAATGGGTTATGCCTATTTCAGAAGGTGCGCGTATCATTGATGAACGATGGACTGATTGAGAGTTAGTTAGTCGAATGGGTTTCATCAGGATTAATCAGTGCAGAGTTCACCAGAATACATTACCAGGTGTGCTAGGGGCCAGGATTATGACCCTAATTTTTTGTTTTTTTATGTCGCATGTCGAAGGGTTTCAATTTGTAATTTGTCGATAGCGTTCAGCTTCTTACAGCTATCAAAGGGCACTTTATATTTATACCCCAAAAGCCAACTTATATGTAATCGTGTTTTCTTGACGAAAAACGCTGATCTTTGTAAATATTGCAATGTACAGACGCCTTTGTGCAACACCAACACTCCCTGTTTAAATCAGAAAGAGAAAGAAACCCAGTGATGTGGTTATGTGCAATATAGGAAATGTTAATAAGTTTCCTGTAAGCCCAGAATGTATAGCTTGGAGATTTCTAAGTAAGTGCACGTGACATAAAACCCTTTTGTGAAAACGGTTGTACATAAAGTTGTCTTTGTTGCATTAAACGCGTGTAAAACTAGATGGGAGCATACAGTGTCGATATCTATGTAATGTCCGCCTTGTTTATTACCCAACAAAAAATCGGTAAGGTTCTAGGTCTATATTGGAAAAAAGATCGAGGAATAATTATTTTGAATCTTCCAAACGCACTATGGCATTATTTTATTTCAGACAACAAGATTCGTTGTTCATAGTTCTCATAATAACAACATTCCATTGTGTCAAGCGCTCTTTGAGAATTTTTCTATCCAGAATATCGGAATTAACTTTGCCCCTTACGCGTTAGTTATTTGGCTACTAAAAATGCTTACAGTCCTGGACAACGCTAAAATATGTTGTCTAAGATGCTATCCTAAATCGAAATCATTCACAAAGAGAGGCCCCTTTGATTTTTTTTTCAGATTTAGCATGACATGACGCGCATTCATAAAGAACCGCCTGTAAAGATGTAATGGGTTGTATTTTATTCTAAGATAATTGTTATATTGGATTTCTAAGTTATATAGATGGGCCAACAACCTGATGAATTTATCAGAAACAACCTGTCGGATACATAAAAAGGTGTGATATTTCAGAAAGGTTTCACCATAGAATTAGTAACGGTTAGCAACAACACACGCAACTTCGACGATCCTTTGGCATGACGCTAGCACCGTGTAGCTCAAGGCGTTCATGACGAGTTAAGTTAGATAGTACACATGCACCCAGTATTGTACTTTGGTTCCCACCTATCGATGTATATGAGACGATATCAGAACATATTTCCTATAAATATTTATCAATAGTACACGTTTTAATGGTATACACACTGCACTTCCTTTTAGAGAAGATTCTGTGTTTAACATTTTAAAAGTATCCGGTCACATTGGTTTTGAATGGTAACATAGCATGAGATGTAATATAGTATGAATGCTAAATTTTTCCGATGAACTATCAATACAATGTTTACATTGCTGATATGTAACGGGATAAATGTGACAAACTTGCGTAGCCCCAGCTCCCCGTCATCTTATTTTCTAGTCACATTAGTGTGCCACTGTTTGGCACATGGCCTCTGCATGAGCTTCTAGTAGGCTATATGAAAATTTCGTCAGGCATACTGTTCTCTAAATATGTCTCGAGTAGCGTTATCCTGGGTCACCCATTGTTGTCCACCAGTAATCTTGAAATAAAATAATATCGATTTATATGCCTCAGTTTTGATAAAGTTAGTACTTTAATAGAAAAAATAATTTCAACACATACAATATTTTTCATTAAGAATGTTAATATGGTTATGTAGGTGATTCAGAGTAAATAATGTTCATGGATGTAATATAATCTTGTCCTGGTGTTACTGGATTGTAGTTAAACCTGGATTTCACAGTGAAAGTGTTAACGTCAGAGAAGCAAATATTCAGAGTCCGGTATCGGAAACTTCAATATTTCATATATGATGATCAAAATTCCACAATATTTATGAGTCGGTAGCACTCAAGCAAACCCGACCCCAACCTCACCTGATCTAGTGTCTTAAAAAGCTGTAGAATTTCTTGTATGCTGAATGTTGGCGAGTCTCCCCAACCGATCTGTATAAACATACCTCACAGCATTGAGCACTCAGCCCGGACAATATCCAGTCATTCTCCTTTTATATTCCAATTCTGAGTTCTTTTTCTGGCCATGGCTTTTATCCTTGTTAAATAATGTCAAAGAAGTGTTAGGTAAGTGAGAGGTAACTTTTCCTAAGAAAATAGGTTATAAAACAGAATGTATTGGGTGTACATGTTTTACATTTACAGATATTCTACCATCCTAATTTTAATTAATGTCTAGAATTGCTACAACAGTTCTGGGAGACATGTCTCCTGTATATATTGTTAAGAGAATTTGAAGGACAGTTGCACAACCGATCCATTCCTCGTGTATTTATTTTCGCTGAATAGATGAGTCCTGTTTTTGCTACCATATATACTTAAAATAACTAGTGTAGTTTTCAGTCGTTTCCTTTCAAAGTAATTGATGACTTAATTAGTATCAATCTCATCTACTACAAATTCGGAACCCTATAATGTATATTATGTTTGCGTTTCTCAATATTATTTACTTGCATATAGCATTACACACACTTCTGTGTGGTATTTTTGTCTCCCGTTTTTTACATACAATTTCTTTCCCTTGGATCTTTTCAACAAAGTTGTGGAAAATACGTTTACTAGATGGCACATCATTTAAAGGAATTTATAAAATGCATAATTTTCTATCATAGATAAAGTACCGACCCCACTAGTGACAATGGCCTTTGATTCTGCAAAAAAAAAACTCCTTGATACACACAATATATGAATGTATGTAATGTTGCTTTATCCATCCTATTGTGGCATTCACCATCCCGCTGATAATGTAACATTGGAGTCTATTGTATATGAATTTACCATGTTTGTAAATGAAATAAAATTTGATTGCTCGACCGAAGAAAGTTTCTCCCCAGATATTGCTTCTATTTTAAGAGCAAGACCAGTTTTAGCTAGGTTTTTCATTAAATTTGTATCCTCATTTTTATAAATAAGATTTCAGCTAATACATAGCAATTTCATTTCTGTAATATAAAGCTTCGCTCCTTTTATGTTTTTAAATGAATCATGGTCCATGTGACTATCCATCAATGAGTAATTCTTTATAAATACATATATAAGACACCCATGTTGAACTTTTCTTTTTAAACATTAGAAAGCATAAAGTGTTAAATTTGTTGGACAGACATATTCACACACAACCATGACATCTACCTTTCTTATCTTAGTTTAAATGTGTCAGTCCCAGGGATGAGGAATGCCTCCTGGCATCTTTTGGTACAGTTATTACAAAATCTACTTGTTACTGGTCGGTCGGAGGTCAAGGTGGTATGGTTCTCGCCGGGTACCAGCAGTGGCTTCCTTGCGGTAAAACCACTCTGCAGTGACTCACCTTGGTCCTTTTTTGACGAAAATTAGGAGGATTATATGAGTTGAGAAGCAAGTCATCCAGCCCCCTAAAAGCATTATACTCCGTCTCTAACTGAGTAGCTTTTTGAAATCTTGATGCACTGGATTTGTATTGCATTTACCAAACTTAGTTTTGGCCCGTGTTAATTAGGTCAAGCAGCTCACCATCATGGCGGATGAACAAGGGGAAAAGGTCAACGGCAAACGTGGCCCGCCTAAGACCAGGGCTGAGACGCCTAAATCTCCCTCGAGAGAGGAGTTGTCGGGTGCGAATTCACACTAGTCAGAACTGACTGTAGAAGGCCTAAACATGTTACAAATGGACCAATTCCGCAAAATGATGGCAGCATTCTTTGATGAGAGGGAAAAACAGCATGCGACTATGCAGCCCTCACCGTTGGCACAGGGGAAGCACTCCCGTAAGACCGCCTGCTAATCTGACTCTGATACTAGCTTTGATGGAGAGCTAGAGTGTGCTCAACTCCCCAGGGAGGAAGACCAGGTAGATGTTGCTGATTCCTACCATGATGGACTGTGACATTACAAACGCAAGCGATAAAATGGGACCTGAGGTGTCCGACATGATGGTCCGGGCACTCGCGAGTCGTGGGGCCGCTATTGCCAAAAGACACAGTGAAGGAGAAGCAAGACACTTCCTGAGACCTGACAATGCATCAATGCTGCTAAGTTGAACAAAATCTTCAACAGAGTGCATTCCCAGGAATCCCTACAAATGGATAAATTCCTGGTGGAAATGCAGCAAAATGTTGTCGCCGCCATGTCGGCCATAGCACACCAGTCGCAGGCCTTATATGAACTGAAGCACTGTGTGAAATTGAACAAAGATCCCGAAATTAGGGAAAAGGCAGCTCCACTCACAGACACATACATCAGCCTTATGGATACAAACCTGATCCTTTCTAGGGCGATGTCAGAGACCACACATACCAGGCATTACCTACTCAAGCAGAGCCTGGACAAAAAGTGGGGATACTTCCTGTCAGATGACAACCCAGCAACGCCAGACTATGGCGCGTTTGTACCTGGTGGCACCAAATACCATGTAAAACAATGGTTGAAAATTACACATGATCCCTACATAATGAAAGTGTAAAAGGGGCTTGCATCGAGTTTTATGAGTTACCAGTACAGGCGACTCCACCTAGACCCTTTTCTCTATCCAAAGAGGTGAGTTCTAACCTTAACCTGTTGAATGATGTGTGAAAACTAAGAACTGGTTTATTTCAAATTTGTTCTTGCATCCCAAACCAAATGGGAAATTCAGGATGATACTGGACCTCTCAGATCTGAATGACAGTGTGACCTATAAACATTTCAAAATGAAAAGTTTACAAACAGCCTTGGACATGGTTCATGAAGGGGCTTTCATGGGGTCCCTAGATCTGTTAGACGCTTACTATTCAATCCCTGTCCGTGAAGCAGGCAGAAAATACCTCAGGTTCAAGCGGAAGGGACAACTGTATCAGTACACTTGCCTACCGCATGGCTTGCCATATTATTCCCTTTGCAAAATCCAACATAAGGCCAATTAGGCTAGCAATTTGTTGGATCTTGACCTTTTGACCTTCCCCTAGGTTTTTTTCCTGAGTTCTGTGGGAGCCACCCTCATCTATGCCGTAGTTTTTTTGTGCTCAATAACCTAGTAAATCTATAGGAGGTAATCCTTAATGCTCTATGATATAATTTTTTTCCAAAAGCTGCTGGTCATATTTTCGGAAGCTGACTAAGATAAATGAACAATATTCAAAAAGAGGTGTTATGTTGGACAGTAGTGCCAATCTGGCTGCATCATCAGTAAGGCACGATCGTAATTTTGAAAACTTGAATAGATGTGAGACCATTTTGACCGCACCAAGTATCCAGTGCAGAGATATCCACCTGCAATAGATCTAAAGCTGCGTCTGGTAGTTTGTTTTCCACGAATTAACTGAATCGTCTGTGTACTGGATAAATCGTGAGTTTTTTAGACACTCTCCGAGATTGTTCATAAACAAATCGAACAACAACGGCCCTAGTACAGAGCCCGGTGAAACCCCAAAAGACATCTTAACATTACTAGAGCAAGTATCATTAACAAAGACATACTGTTGTTTATCATCTAGATAATTTTCCAACCAGGTTACAATAATTTTTGAAAATCCACATAGCAGCAAACAACATAATTATTTCTGCTACGTGTCTCATATAGCGATTTGCTAAAGTTGAAAATAGCATCTGCTGTACTTCAGTGGGGCCAGATCATATATGGTATCATGCACCACTTATGGACCCCATGACCCATTTCATTGCAAAACCTCTTTATTAATATAATTTTCTGTTGATAATTTCAACATGTCTATTTGTATTGACTTTTAAGTGCGACCACCAGCTCATTTGGTATTTTAATGGCCAATAATCCTGTTCTAGAATGCACACTTTGTTCTTGTTAATTTATCTAAGTTTTTTTTAATAACTTCTAACAACTGGCCAGTTCCCATGTATGGCTCCCCTGTTCCCCATGGCACTTGTATAGCGCCTAGGTTCGTATTGAAGAACGATTCCCCTTCAGTTCTTAGGTAATTAGGTGAGCACCTGGGGTAATTATACATTATAATCACGTACCGGGTATCAGTATTCACGCGCAACTGACAAGTTTCCACGTAGTGTTCCCCTGCCGGCAGGAACTACAAAATAGACCCAAGCGAATAGGAACAGTGGGGAGCTGGATTCAATTGGGCATGGCGAGAGGGATAGATGGCTGGAGCGGGTTATAGAGAGATGGGTAGTAGTGGTTGGGTAGTAATGGTAGAGGGCCAGTTTGGAAGATGGTGTGGCAACACTGAAGGTGGGTAGATTGGGAGTTATACAGAGAAGTAAGGAGGAGGGGTGACTATAGAGCTAATTTGATGAAGGGTATATATAGGTAAAAGGGGACTTATATAGGAATGGAAGATAGGTCGAGGAGGACAGAAAAAAAGGCCTGACGATAGATTTCCTATTATTCTAAATAAAATGTAATCGGTGCAATATATAGGTCATTAAGGTCACACACTGCGTATCATAGGATCAATGGAGGATAATAAAGGTTATCTGCGAGGTTACATCAATACTATTCTAAATTGTATCTTGTGCAGGTATTAATCACTGGTTTTATTTGGTAATCTTTCGGATTATCTACACCTGTAGATGGCTATCAGACTTAAAGAATTATTGCTATCAACGAGATATCAGTGCTAAATTGATGAAGCGTGAATATGTGGTGATAACACTTTATTATCTGAATACAGATTGTACATTGATTTTGCAAGCATATACATCCATCAAAACTGCTCACCACATGGCATTTGAAGAATTATAAGTTTATTTCTCTGGACCTGGAACACATGGGGTGATGTGCGTCGGGGGACCTATACTGTTACAAGTGTCCCACTGAAGATGTTCTAGCACTACCACTCTTTTGTAAAGCGGTATATTTATCCAAGTATTCATCACTTGTTGGGCCTTCTCTACTGATTCATCAGTGGTAATCAAAGTGTCTTTTAATGTGGAATGGGTGTGTTAAACTTGCTCTATGAGTTGCCCAGATTTTATACATTGCACGATATCAAGTAAATATCTGGAATACGTCTTAACAAACTGCGGGTATACCTTGCTATGCGGGTATTCAGTCCCTGAATGTTATTCCCAACGCTATTCAATTGTCTCAGAGCAAAGACTGGTTGATTGCTTAATTGGATCATCAAATAATTATTTGACTATAATGCTAAAGCAATGCTGTAAGTAAATTATTGGTTGATTGAGAATGTAATATTGCATTTACAGACGAAAGACTGCTTTACAAACCACAGAATTATGTGTGTGATAGTCATTAGAATAGATTTTCATGATAGAGGAAATAAATCCACTATGCATATTCCTCATTAACAGACTTACATATAAATCTTGGACCCACACCTCTTGCACCAAATAAATCCCTTTTATTCCGGTCAAAACAAAACAAAGAAATATTTACTCTAGTAATAAACTGGATTTCTACATCTATGAAGTCGACTAGTAACTCAGTCAATATGAATAAAATTTCCTTAGACCACCGAACGATACTTGAGCATAAACATTTTAATATATATATCAACCAGGGATGATAATTGGGATCAGCAAAAAATATTTTTCGTATGGAATTTTCTGCCTCAGAGAAAATGAGATAATATGGAAACACATCAGTGCGGGAGCGCGCGGAAAAGCGCTCACCCAAACTCATTTTCTCTCTATTCGTGGTCGTACTGCGGGTTGGTGTAGATCATATGCCGCATCTAACACATGGAATAGGATTGAGGGTGTGTGGGGAGGACCACATCACTGTTTTATTGGCGTGAAAGAGGCTCAATTCATACTGTCTTTGTTTCATACAAGGAAAAAAAGAAAAACTGGAAATACAAACAATGCTTTCAATGAAGAAGTGGAAAACTGCCATCCCTGGAATCAATAGTATGGAATTAATACTAAACACTCATAGAAATGCGTATTCATCTATTCTTCTGCAATTTCCTAATAATCCAGACAACTGTTTAATGCCTGTACATAGGTAAAGCTAAAAAGCGTATACAAAAAGAATGGTGACAACCTTCAGATGGTACTGAATTACATACTTAATAAACGACGGATAACATAAGACCATAAATATCATCGAACAGATACATAATTATTACCTTAGTATCTATGATTATATTCTCGATGGGTCGTGTTGGAATTTGGTCCCAATTTATCAGTGCCTACACCACTCATTATATATTACAACCAAAGATTAACGCATATTACATTTATAGAGAATCAAGGAAAGACAAAGAAAATACATACTGAAAATATATCCTGGTCTGCTCACTAAATGGTCTGTTTTTCCACAATATATCTGGTCAAATATAGCAGGACAAAACTGCTATCCACCTCCTAACCATGGAAGAAAATAATCCCTTTCACATTCTAACATATGTATCACAGGCGTTTTAACAATTATATTACATTCTGCTCATTGTCTTTATAATCTATCGGGTTTTCCCAAGCAAAAGCAGTAAGGACTGCAGTTTTTTTCAGAAATCTATACATACAGCATTCATAGATAAGAAATATGTAAATAATACTATACTAAAAGCAAAGTAGAAAAAAACAATTTTCATGACGATTCTTATAATAGTGCGGTAAAAAGATAAAGTGTGAGCTACAACCATAGACCAATGTGTGTTCCTAATAGATTATACGAGTGTTTTTATATCGGGATATACTGTTATCCAGATGATACCATACGGGGTTATCATTTACATGGACTTTATTAACATGGGAACTTAAACTAGCTTCAAGGCACCTGCAAACATTACTCCAACAATATCCTATAGAATATCTATCTATACCATGAATTCAGCTGGATTTAATCTCTAAACGGCACAGGCTGAAACTGCGGAAGCTTAGGGCACATTTTCATATGCGAACATAAAATCAACACTTATATTGCGATTGAAAAACCTGAGAAATCATATAACTACATCGCTATCTAACGTGTACTGTCATCGGCTTCGATCTTATTTTAGAGGGGACAGCAATAACCCCCAGCTGGTATTACAGCAAATATTGCTGTAACTAAGTTAACAACCTGGAGCAAATTTACTTGATATTTACCTTTTATACGGCACTGTAATAACGACACTTCTCTATAGTATATACCAATTACACTTGATTCACTTCTATGATTTATATTCATTCCTTCTTGGCCTTTTGATGTAGCTTCTGAACTTATTACTAGACTAATTAAAAGAAATGTCAGTGACATTGCACCAAATATTGGGAGGTATCTTAAAATCACAGTCCTAGAGCGGAGTACAATGACGATTATGTGCAGTAGTGAACACTAGTTTCAGGGTTAGGAGGTCCATTTGAATTTTTAGAGTACCTGGAAATAGATATTCATGTATGACCAGTCACCTAGAAATTTAGAGACATCCATTTGAATGAACATCAAATAAAATCAATAATTTGCACTCTTCCCATTTTTACATTACACGGATTTTATGGCAACCAAAATATAATAATCATTAAAACCTCTCTTTACATACGGACGTTCTAGGCCTTTGCTATACTCCCTGTATGTTTGGATCTGTGCAAAATGCTACCACTGTCTAACTTCACTTTCCTTCTAGCCATCGTTCTATATCGAGGGTGAAACAAACAACCTTAATTCTACCTGCAGAAAAATCTTCTCTATATTCATATTCGTGGCGACGTAGCCAAGTTATCAAAACCGTAAATAAAACACTTTCCAGATCTGCTTGCGATACTATAACATCAATATACGTGAAAATAAATCAAGAGGCACATGTTAAGTTTCATCTCGATCACAAATATCATAAATCAAAATAGTTAAATCCATGCCATATAAAGGCTAGTATATAACACAATACACTGTCCATAATAACAAATATCATAAGTAGAAAGGTAAATTAACAAATTTGCAGTGTTAATTACGATCCAGACGTATTTCATTTAACTTTGATTTAACTGTGGAGCGCTACTACACCTGCCTGTGCTTGTATCATGATGAATGCGTGTGATAAAATCAAATATTTAGGGTGAAAAAGTCACCTTTTTTGGGGTATCGTTGTTTCTCGAATCACTAACAAGTATTCTGTGTTAATTCACCAGTATTGTTGGGAATTAAGGATCTAACGAGCCTAAGACACTTTAACTTAAGAAACTAACACCTAAAAGACAACCGTAAACATAAATATCCCTTATCACTATGCACCATAAACAACTCCACATGTTAGGTTCTCCAAGTAATTTACAAAACTAATACATTCTAAATACCACCAGTCTCCATCAAGAGTTCTATTTTTCTTCCGAGGAAAGCATGGCATGATACAGATCTTTTGGAACTAAGACTGGATAAGACATGTCGGAAATAACATGAGATGTATCAGAAGCTTCAGCCTTTAAAAGGGAATCGAAGTCCGACAATGTCTGCTCCTTAATCTCTTTTCGGTAAATATCTAACACGAGAATAAACATACAAAAACCTATGAGATGTGGGACCATCATGCCCTAATATATATATCAGCAATATTTGCTCTGGTACTGAATAATGCTCTCAACTACCTAAATAATCATGCATTGAGCATGTGTCTTGTATACGCTTATATATGGCAGAATAACTAGTAAATTTATTTGTCAATATAAGTGTGCATGTGTGGCAAGTGTTTAATTTTGCACATCTGGTATGACCACCTGTAAAGTTGAGAGTGTTTAGATAAATACAATAGGAATAACGTCTGCCCAGTTAAACTAGGCTCAACAAAAAAGCGCCTAAAAATTCAGCTGTAACTGATGAACTCCAAACGATACCAGACTTCCAGAAACATAACCAGATATCACACACGGAGGTCCGGTTTTTGGTGTAAGATTTAAGTATCTGGATTCCCGGCTCAATATCTGAACTGATATTACATGGTGAGGTAACCCCATCATAAGTCCGCTGCACTTACGGGGCGGCCTCGTGGTTGACAATCTTGGCGATGATGATGACGAGGACAAGAATGCTACAGACTACAGACAGGAAGATGATGAACAGATCTCGGAGAAGGAACACGATGTGCATCTCGCGCCGTTTCAGCTGGATGTGAATGGCGCAGGGCAGGATGAAGGCCAGTAACGAGCATCCAACGGCACCTAAAACAAAACGATTATTACAACGTGGCAATAAACACCTCTGCGACAAAAAAAAAATTTAAATTTAAAAAATTAAAAATTAAAAAAAAAAAAAAAAATTCCTAAAACAAAACGACGACTCTTATAATACAGATATACAGGTTACAGTCAGGATCATTCTGATCAACCATTCACCGTCCCTTTTTATGAGAAATACTTTTCCATTTGCTCAATTTCTGGCGCATCCAAGGGAGTGACGACAGAATGGATGAGACAAAACAACGATTTTGTTTCCAATGTTAGCCGGGACGGCAAAACGAACGAAAAGATTTGAAAAATAAATCTAAAAGATTAGATACAATCACCACCGTCATGGTTGGCCATTTTTAAATGATGGCAACACATAATGAGTCATAACTCAAATAGTTACCTTGACAAAATATGCCATAGAAACCGAACTAGACAAGTCTTCTTAGTGAAACGATAAGGAGGCATTAGAGTTTAAATGTCAATACGTGTGCCTTAATTGTCATTCATCTGTCTACATTAAAAAAAAAAGAAAAATGACGTACCTGAGAATGCTGCTACATAGGCGTACGAGTTGCGCACTCCAATTGCGCAGGCCATAGTTACTAGGGTGATGAATATACGTAGCAGGTTCCTCTGCCAGGCGGGCACCTAGAAACAGATTGTATTATATCAACGGTTGCTCCACCATTTGGCTTTTTTTTGTCTTGTTTACCTTGTGATAGATTCGCTTTACAAACAATGGACTTCTCGAAGAAAAGAGGTATACAGGTATTCCCTGGGATTTCATCAATCGAAGGGATTTTTGTTATAAAACAGTACTTGGAAGTAAATTTCAGTATACCTCTTTCTACACTTCTGTCATATACATGGCACTTTTATTACCTACTCATAAACTAGTATGCAATATTTAATTCATCAAAACGTATTCAGTCTTTTGTTCCTCATCAGGTCATTGTATACATTCTTTAATTTCTCAAATAACATAAAAGGTTATCATAGAAAAAGAATTGTCGATGTATCAAAGACAGAAAACAATCAAATGTAAACCAGAACAGGATGTAAAATCACAAGTAGTTTGTGAACCTTTGTTCAATTGAAAAAAAAGGAACAAATTATCTAATATACGGTTATATATCATTCTAAATTAGTATACACAGTGATACTATATGTAAGAAATGCAGCAAAATATTCAGGAGTATTAACAATTTAACCTTCATAGTAATAATGCTTATATCTAAGGATTTAAAGTAGTGTGCTGCACACCCACATCCAGATGGCCCCAGGCTGCCTATAACAAAGGACAACAAATTCCGGACCCCCGTAGTCAGTTTAATTAGGTCAGGTAACTTTGAAGGCAGGTGGCAAACCGGCAACAAGCTGAGGCACACATGCTGTGCCACCTGGAGCCATTCCCATGAAGGCCAGTGAATAAAACCCGGACCATAAGTGTGGGTAGAATGGAAACAGAAAAGAGAGTGACTATTGAAGCATATACAACTGTATAACATACACAGGCCTCCCAGTATCGCTCTTCCTTAATATAGGTTTTTAAAAAGGTTTCGAAAATCAAAATAAAGGTTTTTACAGGTTTTTCAAGGCCAAAAACATAGGCTTTCATAGGTTTTTAGGTCAACATATTCCTCATGATGGAGTAAAAATATGGTGACTAGCTTATTTTCAGTTGTTGATTTATAGAATAAAATGTACCTAGCACTAAATTGCAGGACATCAGGATGTCTGGCTGATCTGGTTTTACCCAGCACGCACATTGTAATTTGATAATCTGACTTTGTGTCAAGTTAACTTCTAAAATTTCCTGCATGACAGTGAAAATGTAGGTTTTTATAGGTTAAGTTTTAAAGGTTTCACTGGGAGGCCTGCATACACTAGACAGAATTACTCATTTACCATTGCGTTAGCAGGGTCAAAATCAGCCACAATTACTGAGAAATCTGGTATTAACATTCTAGTTATATTAGCTTTTTATTTGTGCAAAAAGTTAGTGCTAATATACAAGACAGTCTAATCCTCAAAGGAAACAATATATCATGTATTTCTTTAACTTGAAACTACAAGAGGATAGTAAATTTTCGAGTATTTGAGAAAGTCCCAAGTTAACACTAACTGCATGGAGTTGTACCTCTGCCTTCACTGCCATATAAGGAATATAATAAACCAAGCAGCTAATAACTGCATTCACAGCAAACCACGACCTGACCTCCTTACATAGTGTTAATAGCACCTAGGGACAGTTCTACAGTCTATAGTTGACCTGAATCTAGTTGGCCAAAACCACCCTCCTACTTTTAGAAATAAACGCCCGAGTCGGCACACTGTTAACCCTTTAAGGACGGCTGCCTGCAGCCTAGCTACTCCCATAAGGACGGGTGCTGGTGGCAGTCTGTCTGGCTAGAGGACGGCCACATAATAGTTAAAACTGATACCCAAGTTTGCAATCATGCAATATGATACATAATCATAAATATTCTATTTCTTTTTAATAGAAATACTAAATATGATGTTATATCTACATTTTCTGAAGATTTCATGAATATTGCTCTATTATTTCTTTGTTAAAACATTTTTGTTAACATTGGGACAATGATGCCTCAAGGCATCATGCGTCTTTAGTATGGTGATGCCTCCAGGCATCATGCGTCTTTAGTGAGGTAATGCCTCCAGGCATCATGCGTCCTTAAAGGGTTAAGCAAGGGAGAGAACAAAGGTAAATGACTGGTGGCCCTTGGGTCTGTTACTCACGGAACTGGGAATCTCGACCGCCACCTCCTGGCCGCCCTGACTGACGAAGGAGTCGGTGCTGCGCTCCAGGACACCTGGGTCGACTTCGTTGATGAGGGGGCCGTGATCATCGTCACACACGAGTCCGGGGGGTGGCGGGGAGCAGCACTTGCCTGGTGTAGTGATAAATGTGTTTTATTATCCATGGTATACAAAGTCCACATTGAAAATGTATGGAGACTCAGTAAACCACTACCCATTGTTTAAGAACTGTCAAATACCATCAACATGGTATATGGATTCAAGACCGTGGTATACGGCTTAATAGTTATGGTATACGGGAAAATAGTCCCTTTGTACTATAGAGCAAAAGAAATAGTTCCTTTGATATACCCTTTAATGTGATGGTTCTAGGGTTTAATCTATTGGAGAAGATGGATAATGAATACAACAAATGCTGTATTTTTTTCCGACAGGTAGCTCTATTTACCACAGGTCTACAAATAACTCTACATATTTTACAACTTTGATGCACCTGGATCGTCTTGCTTACCTGGACCAAAGAAGAAGGACTCCACGATCTGAATGACTGGGAACATCTGCAGCGGGAAGGTGCACAGCACACTGATAATGAGCGTCACGTCGACAGCGATGGCGAGCCACGAGTGCTGCGGCATACTGAGGATGATGATCTGTTGGACGTCCTCGCCGTACCGCAAGTACCCCGTGAGGCCGAACGTGGTGAGCACGAGGAACACCATGTAGATAGACAGGTGTAGGAAGAGGGGGAATACGTGACGGTTCCCCTCCATACTACTCTCAATCGGTAACACCTGTGGGAAAGGACAGGTAGTTATAGTAGATCGCTGAAAAGTATTTATATAGAACTAGATCGAGAATCGTATAAATACAGTACAATCCACGAGTTTGGATGGGCAGTAATCGTCACTCGGCTTTGCCTCGGTGACGACTGCGACCCATCCAAACTGGTGGGGTATTGTGTATTTCATGGTTCGAGTGCGGTTCTGGATTCATCACACTCCTTGCAAAGACATTAAATAGAATCACAATATCAGAATAATTCGAATTACTCCGCAAATCCAGTTAGCGACGTTTAAATCGCCATATCCATGTCTTGTCTACTTTCAGAAATCTTGGCCAGTCGATTATGACGGCACCCCACAACACAAGGCACATTAGCCCGGAAGAGAGGATACCCTACCAAGTGGAGTTCTAGTTAAAACTACTGTACTCACTTTGTTTGTTCAAAGTATTATTAATACTCTTTTCCTGCAGAATAGATTTGATAATTCCCTCAGTTCTAGTTGTTCAAAATTAATAGATTTTGCATTATGAAAGAATTGACTTCAAGACTCCTGTTCTATATTCACTGATATATGCAATTCATCCAGGCACAGGGCACACTTATTCGTTATAGTTATACTTCTAGTGTGAGAGAAGAGAAGTCCAGCTTTGGTTAGACACACAAAGATTTCTAAAAGACAGACAAAACTTTCTCTACACTTCTAGCTCTAGACTAATTTATTTTGAAAGGCAATCACTTGCAAGTAAATGAGAGGAATATAGTGATATTACGTACACATCCGATACCCTCGTAAGAGCTCGTCAGCTGACCGATGAAGAGCGGCAATGTTTCAAACCTGACCAACTTAAATCCGGGTTGGATGACAAATCCTGCAAAATAAGTTTTACGAACTTCTTTATATCATTTCCAACCATATCACTTACTTCAGGTAAAGAAGCATTTCAAGTTTCATCTGTATCCTATATTTATCAATTACAAGTATCTCGACCAACCACACAATTATCCATCACAATTGTCATGATCTTCTGCGTATGTTACTGCTCAGTTGTTTAGCCCTACTCCAATGCGACATACGAAATTAACAACACTGGTTTTAGGAAGTGGTATCTGGTGCTTTATGATGAATATGAGGATATACCTCCTAGATCTGTATAAATATCACTTTTTAAGATTTGGAAGACGTGGCAATAACAAAAAAAAAAAAAAAAAAAGATTCTGTGTAAATATCACGATACGGTATTAAAACTTACCGACAAAGAGGAAGGCCAACACAGCTATGGCACCAACAAACAGCGAAATACTAGCAATAACTGTCAGGGGACTGAGGATGCGCATCTTGCGGATCAAGGACGTACAGAGGAATATGGGCAGAGGCACCATCACCAGGTAGATGAGATTCGGGGCGATGGAGCGCTCGAACATGTGAGGTGTGGGCTGCGGGGTGGTGGGCGCTGGCTTGGCAGTAGTTGTATTTCCCTCTGTCGTGGTGGTGGTTAGGTTACCGGCCGGTACCGCGGTGGTGCTCGTACCGTTTCCGCTAACACCAAACTCCATTTCTCCACTAGGAGTGAGAGCAGCGAGGTTCTGTGCATGATACCAGTTAGGGGCCTCGGCTTCATACCCGTGCTCACGATGCTTACTGTGACCTCCAATGTTATCAATGGAGAGTAACGGAACGCCGTGAACGAGATCTCCAAAGCGCGAGTTGTGGGGCACGGGTGTGCTTCCATTCAGAGGCACAAGGGCAGGCTCCATGGGAAAGATGGTGAAGATGGCGTTGCCTATGAAGATAAAGTAGCATACGGTGGTGAGGAATTGTGTGAAGACCACAGTGACGTTGATGACCACCTCACACCAGCGACCAAAGGAAAGCCGACCGACATCTCCATAGCCGATGGATCGCTCCAGTTTTTGTCTGAGGGCAGTGAGCTCGGTAGCGCTAAGCGGCCTCTGTGTGGTGTCTTCATCCACGAGGCGGTCAATAATGGTGTATTTACATTTGATCAGCAGCTGACAGCAGAAGTCAGTCAGTGTAGCAATCAGAAAAACCCCGACGACGCCAAACTGCAATATAGAATAAATTTTCTCATTTTAATATAAATCATCTAATTCAATTAACTTTTTGAATCCAAAGGTTTCTACATTCTAATGGTGAATAATCAGTGCCGTCGGAATAAGAGCCACTGAGACACTGTTTTGATGGCCTGAAAAAACCAGCAGCTTCAAATTTGACTGAATCAGGAGGTAAAATCACTTAACTTTTTAGTAGAATTCAGAACCCAAACTACTCATGTTTTTTGTATTTGAAAACGTCAAAGTATAATTTTGTAATAGTCTAGTTTACGGAATAGCTATTCCCCTTGTACCAAAAAAAAACCGGATAGGCTGGCTTCACAGACTGCTTTGTAGCATGTAACAGGCCTCACAGTGCCCCGCTTCCTGAATATAGGTTTTTTTATAGGTTTCGAAAATCAAAATATAGGTTTATACAGATTTTTCAAGGCCCAAAATATAGGCTTTATAGGTTTTTAGGGTTAACATATTCAACATAATAAGAGTCAAAATATAGTGAACTGCTTATTTTCAGTTCTTGATTTCTAAAAAAATGTACCTAGTACTAGATTACACGACGCCAGAATGTCTGGCTCATCAGGTTATACCCAGCAAGTATGTATAGTGTGTTGAGTTTCCAACAGGCAAGCCAGCCTGGCAAGAAGTCACACCAACTGTTGATTCTTAAACACTTTTATGATCTTGTAAATAAACTGATAATGTGGATTTCTTGTCATTTGACAATCTAACTTTGTGGCAAGTTAACTTCTAAGATTTCCTGTACAACTCAATCTGCATGGCAGTGAAAATATAGGTTTTTATAGGTTATATAGGTTCCTTTGAAAGTTTCAAGAATCAAAATATAGGTTTTTATAGGTTTTATATGTTTCGCTGGGAGGCCTGCATGTAAGAATATCAAAATCTGACCCTTTAGCATGTAAGAATGTCAAATTTGGACTTAGTTAGTAATTTAGAATACCAAAGATGGACTATTTTAGCATATGAAAACATTGATGTCCGACTTTCTAGCAAGAATGTCAAAGTCTGATATTTTTAGTCTGTAACAATGGCAAAGTCTTTACTCTTTAATGTATATTAATGTCAAACTTTGACTTTTAAAATGTAATAATTACAAAGTCTTGACTTTTCGGCGTGTAAACATGCCAGAGTCTGACTTTTTAGAGTTTAACAATTACAAAGATTTTTCTTTAAAGCAATGTTTCGAATATTTTTAATTTCGCATTGTCGATTTGTCTGTGCTGTAGTATGTTGCGTTTGTGGATGTGGCCTACATTATGGACTGGTATGGGGAGGGGATCTCGATAAAATGTGTGTATTTCCACCGATAATTCGCCCAAATCGTGGGAATTTGATGTGGATAGCAGATTACTATATCACAGACTGATATTTCACTGGGAGGATAATAGATACAAGAGCTAAGTGTGCATTTTCAAATAGAAATATTGGCCTTTAAAGGCCAAAGGAGCAGTTGGACAGGGGAGGGCCTGCATTGATATTTAAAGCCCTACCCCTCTGTGAACTCATCAGTTCATGGATCAGTGCACACAGCTGAGATGGGTGGAGGTATGCGGAAGGGGAGAAACCAGTTACCTTGCCAAGTGTTCTGTGTATATAATGTAATTATACATATGCTACGAACCTTATTAGAAATCAAAGTATATTTAGCTATCAGTAGGCCATTTCAATTGGCAATCAGCAATGCCCTAACTACATATGAATATTTTACAGTTGCCTCATGGTGAAACCTTCATATCACTTTTAATAAAAACTTGAATATCTCTGTAAATATAGAATCTACTTGGAAAATCTCATGTTCTAACACCTACTGTTTTTTATTCTCTTTCAAATGAGGCATATTTTATTATGATTCAACCAGTTATAGGGGGATATATATATATGTCCATGATATATATATATATATATGTCCATGAATGGGTGACTCAACCCCCCCCCCCCAACACCACCATTTTTTTTCAATTCAAGTCAAGATACTAAACTAAGATATTGTATGGCCATAAAACCTTCTATCCATAACAGAAATCATATTCCTATCTTTATCCTACCCCTAATATTAAATCCCATAGGCTTAACATTGGGTTTCCGTATGCCACGCTGACTGGCATACAGAGTTTTATTTGCCACTAGTGGCATACAGCATTGTTATCACGTAATATTCCAAAATAGAGGAGATGGGGTAGGATAAAATCAAAACCTGATTTGTTTTAATCTTGGCCACCGCATTCCACTCCTGAAGTTTTGGCTCCGGACTTCACCCGGCTTCGCCTCATGAAGTCACTTTGCCAAACTCCAGTCGTGGAATACGGTGGCCAAGATTAAACCTCATCCAGTTTTACGATAGTACTTAGTTAGCTATAAAAAGCAAAAATTTGGTTAGGTCACCTAGTGACTCTACAATTGAATTACCTGTAGGTATACGGTTAATGGTCGTCCTGACCCTTTTCCGCCGTGACCCGGTCTTTCGCGCAAAATTGTGGTCGTCATGACCCGAGGTGCTAGTCGCCGTGACCCTTTGATCGCCGGGAGGAAGGGCCGCGGACGCCGGGCACGTAACGGGAGTAGGCGCGAATAACCCGAGGTCTGGTAAAAGCTCAGATCCTCTAGCTTATAACACAGGGAATGGCACTTTGCGGGCCCGATACCCGACGATATTTCGCCGTTTTCTAACTAAACCATCGATTATAGCGCAATAAAAAGACTAGAATCGGAATCAGGACATATTAATTGCCAAAATACTAGCTTATTTACCTAAAACTAACCGTTATTTTGGACGTAATGGGTCAACAAAGTCGTAATTCCGATTTTTCGAAAACGGTGCCATGTTAGTGTCAACTTGTATCAATGCATAGCCGAATCACTCACTAAAACCTAACCCTAAACCTAACCCTTAACCTAACCCTAAACCTAACCCTACCCTAAAATAGGGTTAGGTTTAGGGTTAGCCTTAATCCATAAGTATTTGGCCAATTTCCCTGTAAAATGAAGAAGGGTCACCATGACCAGTCCTGGGTCACCACGACCAGGACACAGGGTCACCACGACCATGACACTGGGTCACCACGACCAGGAAGTAGGGTCATGGTGACTCTGGGTCATGGCGGAAAAGGGTCACGAGGTCTAATCACCGGTATACAACAATAGGTGATAGCCATAACCTATAAGACCAGCCATCCAACCACTAATACGAAATGTTTACTCACAACAATTCCACTATTGGAGAACGCGAAGGCAAGTGAAAGATAGTTCGTCCCAATGAAAGCTTTGAAGGTATTGAAGAAATCTCCAACGTACGTCAGTATAGGGATCTTTTGTCTGATAAGAAAAACACAGTTATATATATTTCGTGTTCAACAGTACCGTACATGTACAGGTTATTGTAAATAAACCCCATCGCACTTGCTGAAGTAGGTAACACTAACAGGAGAACTCAGCAAGAACAATCTGGACCCGAGTAGAATAGAAAAATACATATGAATACAAGATTTGATAAAGTAATTTCTCCTGTCCTTTGTTTACAGTTAAATTTACCGTACTAGATCTAGTGGTTTATGTATACAATAATACATAATACAATTTTTTAGTATTAAATAGCCACGGTGATCCAAGTCCGTCATTTAGTATACCGGTAGGTATATATTTATTCTTAAAACATGACATAGCAGTGCCGAGTTCTCAGGGTGCCAGGTTCTACTATGGGCCGGGTTCGCCGCGGTACCGACTTCTCTGGTATTCGCTGTACAGTGGATTATGTAACTGTGTCCTCGGCAGGTTCTCTTCAGTGTTCAGCGACCGTGACTCAAACTCCGATCCAAAAATCACACAGTGTTTACAGTTTAGTCTAGATCTAGAAATATATGGCTTGGGATCTACTTCCCAAACAGGCATAATATTGTCTATAAGACATAGAGTCATCTTGATAACACTAGCTTTGTAACAGCGAATCAAATAACTAACGAAAATTTCAAGCAAAGCCATTCCTACTTTTCTTTCAAGAGACAATAACAAGACGATTAAAGTGACATACTTGGCTGGAGACACCACCACTCGCTCCCGTTCTTGGTCCTCCATGCTTGATTTTAAAAGCTCTTTTCTCGGCACCGTTAACTCACAACATAAGCATCAATACAAGCGCACTTTTCATTCGTGAATCCGGATACAAATGATCCAGGGGCCGCGCATCACAAGGGATCACAAGACCCAACACCAACAACAATTGACTCAGTGCCTCAGAACCAGGCTACTAGACTCAGTAACTGGGGCGTTATTCCGGAAGTGCACATTGGCGCCATCTGCTGGCCGTGGTTAGAAGTGTTTTAGTTTTGCTCATCCCCGCTAGGTTATTCTGTAACAGCACACTGCACCGCTAACCGGCGCAATAAACCGGAGCGGCGCAGTGTGCTGTACCAATGATAAATCTTTCCCGCTTTGACCAAATGAGCCAAACGCGCCAAATAAACTTGTATATTGCTGTCATAACTTTTCTGATAATTTTCCTTTAGGCCACTCAAAAAAAACTTGTTTCTCATCACCGCATGCATCAGAAAAAACGATTTTAGAAGATTTTTTTTTTTTTTTTAAATAGATGAACCTTGATAGAAATTATGAAAGGTATGTGTATTTAGTATCAAATTAAAGCTCCTGATGTCAGGGATGCATTGAATGTAAAGCCAGTAAAAATCTGGAAACCCCGCGTAAGCAGACACCCCGCATAAGCAGCCACTTTGGCCCGGATCGGAGGGTGTCCGCTTATGCAGGGTTTTACTTCTATGTCTGCCATCTTTGATATAGCAAAAAAAAAAAAAGCAAAAAAAAAAGCGCCCTCGTAATATTTTTCATGGCTTGGTGATGAGAAACAATTTTTTTTTTTAGTGGCCTTAGTAGTGTACCCATTTTTCATAGCAATATATATCTCGACTACAAATGGTTTCTTCCTATGCTATATCTTAACATTTCCTCATATCTAGTCAGACGAGTCCGACCCTATACACTAGTATTATAGGGAACGTACTGTTAGGGTCGCCCACGACTACTCATATCGTGTCTGTTGTCTCAGTACTGTTCTAGATTCAGTCTGAGCAACGAGTATATCTCTTTATCCTACCCCTAATATAAAATCCCATAGGGTGAACGCACAAGGCGATGTGTTAATGGTTCACAGGGACTTAGAAGCTGACAATAACTGTTTATAATTACTTAGATTGAATTAATTAGTGTTATTAAACAAGACTACATAGGTTACAGTGCAGCCTTTTTTTCTGGTGGTAAAAAGTAAGACTGTAGGAGGCATACATCCAATGACCACGAGGGCACTCTCAACTTGCCAAAAATTTCCTAATTTTCTAAAATATTTAGAATACAGATAGAAACTGTATGGGGTATTATATCACCCCGGTATTTTTCTCCATAGGCTTAACGTGAGGAACTCATACTCCCTGGCTGTGAAGGCATTGTACTTAATACTCAATGGCTAATTTGGTGAGTTATTTCATCAATAAATGATGTTATATGGGGTGAGATAAAATTAGAAACCCACTCGATGAGAATAACTTAATATGATGCTGAAACGTTTTTGAAAATTTAAAACCAGGGGATACTTTTGATGATGTACATGCCATCTCAGGTAAGGGACCGTTCATTATCTACGGCAGGGGGGGGGGATGAGCTATTGGAGGGGCGGGGGGCAATTTATATGAGGGTATTTGCCTGGGGGGCAATTTATTTAGAGGTATTTGCCCGGGGGGCATTTTATTTTGCGGTATTTGCCTGGGGGGGGGGGGGGGGCGTTTCATTTCGCGGTATTTGCTTGGGTGGGGCGTTTCAATTTTGATGATTTACGTTTTTGTGATTCACCCACATAAGAGTTTCTAGAACTGTGTATTTTGGATTATCTATTTATTTAGAAGCCAATAGTGTCTGATCTCTCCTAGCAGAATTAAGAAATTTACATATATGTATAAGCATGGTGATTGTGGCAGAGAAGATAATAAGTGAGGTACTGTGACACCTGGCAGTGCCATGCCTGTGGAGTGGGAGCTCATCATACCAAGACGTCTTGTAATCTGCCATGCAAAATGGTCTAATATTTGCAATCTTTTAAAAACATCAAGTATATGAAAAACAAGCCAGGACTATTTTCTGCACAAGAAAATTGCAATGATTTTAGAGTTTGTAGGTTGTGCATGAATATGCTAAGACTATCAAAGGCAATAGCGTTGTTAGGAGATTGCTCCATGACCCTATGCGGTGCAGCTCCACTGTATTAGTATCTATACTCATTTCAATGGTCAATGTCAGGTGATCGCCATACAATGTAGCTTAACACATACAAGTTGTCCTTTTGGTGCCTCCACTGTCTCAATAGATCACCCCCTTAAGATAAGTCTCAGAGCAGCAGGTACATAAGCTCCCATGCCAGCATGTCCTGACAGCTAAGGGTTCACTTCCTAGATGGGGGATATCTTATCCTATAACTGTGATATGCCAGTTTGCAGTCATTGCTCTTAAACCATCATTAACAGTCAACATTTCTCAAGGGGCGGATAGCTGCATATTAGAGGATTTGATTATAGATGTTTAAAATTTGCATGCCAGAATTCACCTGGCTTTATTTACTTAACATTACATTATATGTGTACAAATAGATGTATATATGAGAAAGAATCGATTAAAGGCTATTGCCTCGGGGAGGGGGGGGGGGGCATATATTCGGTTATTTTGAGGTATTTCCAAGGGGGGGCGGTTTATTTTAGGGTATTTCCGAGGGGGGGGGGATGGCATTTTATTTTGAGGTATTTCCAAGGGGTGGGGGCAATTTATTTTGGAGGATTCGTCAGCTACGGTGGTGCTGCCCCGGTGGCGAAAATTGGAACTTCAAAACAATACCAAGGCATAGAGGTATAGGCCAGCAGCCCCATGTTTCCAATCAATGAAATCCAAGTCCGTAGTGAAAAGGACATTGATCACATTGGAGATCAAGTGGTGATCACAAGAACCAATAGGTGCTGAGCTTACAGACAAAGCCCCAGGACGCTCTTCCCCACAATCTCTGGTTATACATCAGCCGTCGCTCTGTGTGCTCCGTACACTTCGTTACGTGCGAGAGTGACTGTCTCCTAGGCCCAAACAACCTCTATCAGTTGTGATTTAATATGCATCTAAAGAAGAAACAATGCAAATGCTTTTCAATCTTTTAATGTTTCCAATATTTAGATATATCGCGGTCACAGAGTTGACATTTATTCTTTAATGACATCATCAACTATTAAATCATCACGTGAATCATATGTACTGAATAACGCGCCATTTACTAAGCCACGTTTCATTTCTATTCAACGAATAGCAAACAATGATGTCTTCATATTATCATCAGTTATTGGATTATATTTCCGGTTATCTTTCCAATGCTTTTGATTTTAAAGTGTTTCTCACACTAACTCTAAATAGGTAATTTATTTCATCCCATTCTGTTGGACTCAATAGGTCCTGCTATCAAGAGTGCTTTACTCTACATCACTGTGATATGCGACTGAATGTACATCGTTTAAAACCGGAAGTCTACTTACAAATGAAACTTATTAAACTATGCTGGGCAATGGATGAGGTGTTCTTTCCCTTTTCTCTCCAAGACTAGATACCTTTTTTTTTTCTTCTTTTTTTTTAAACTAAGAATCGTTGTGTGGTGAAATTTATTGTGCTACCTTATATAAATGTAGTCCGATTAATAATATGTATAGCGCTTGCATGTACGTTTGGATGGTATGTTTTCTTTTAGTAAATTCACATCAGAATACTTTTATTGGCAAAGGGAACATATACTTAAAATATTAGTGGATAGTAGATATCGGTGGCACAAAAACAAAAGGATAACTGAAAATGATTCACTTTGATATATGTTTTGGTTGATATCCGATGTATACAGATATGGACACAAGAATCAAATATTAAGCACAGCTATCTCCTGAAAATACAGAAACACAGACATGAAATCACTAATGGCCCATCTTTCAGAGAGATTTGCTGAAGTAGGAGAGTCTATATAGAGACCCTTCTCTAGGGATTAGTCTCTTCTATGACACCGGTGTAAATAGGGTCATATTTCTATCATTTCTCGACAAGTATGCTTCATCCACTGTATCAGTAAATCAATAATCTGTAAACACAGTGATGTTCACCTAGCAGTTGATTAGCAGCATACAATGGAGAATTTCAAGTCTGATGTGAAATTGCCAGTGTGGAGAATTTTTTTAGGAAAAAGTGAAGTCAACTGAAATCAGCTGGAATCATTGAACCGGCAAATGTTTTTCCAACATCAAACCAGGACTGACACTGCTCACCATATCGGATACCACCAGTCGAATTTGACAACATCGACCATGTATCTTCATGTGAACCGCTCGTCAACGCTGCAGAAATTTTGCCAAGGCAATATTTTATAAACGCTGGCCTATAATATCAATGCTAGTTCGACTGGGCAACGTGGACAAGTCCTGTCCACCATAGTCAATGATGTCAACTCATGGAAGTGACAAAGGCTCCGAAGATTTGCAGATCTGAAGAGCTCGAGACCGAATGCTGCAGTCCCAACGAGAGGCAGGCCTCACCGGCATCGCTTGGCCTGCTCCTCCAGCGCCTTAGACATCCAGGCGGGCTCGTGCGTGTTAATCTTCTCTATAATGTTATTCACCTGGAAACACAGGCTCTGGATTTGTTTGTCCCAGGTCGGCAGAGCCTCACGGGCTGTCAGGGGCAAAAATGAACCTCAATTAAGAGCCTGTAGTTACAATTTCTTATGGTGAACGTCATGGAAAATCTTGTCAGTACAAACATTCGTACAGTTTTATATCAGGCGAATTTTGTTTACTTAAATGCAGTGAACTACGTGAGAATATATGGTAATTTTGCTTGTTTTTTTTTTTATCTATCTCATAATTTTGTGTTTGATAAATTACTAGGTTAGGTTGCCGAAAGCTACGAGTGAGAATGTGCAACGTGTGAGTTATTCCATCAAATACGCTGAGCTGCTGTGGCAGTGCCATAATTACACAAATTTCTAACACGAGTTTCCCTATTCTAACCACACTCCCCTTAACGCTGCATACAGGGATGTCAGTTGAATAAACTGAATCAGAGAGAGCGAGAAAACATGGAAAACACATCAGTGTTGACGTAGGAGACTAAATACAAATTAGCTTTGTTTTACCCTCGAAAAAGATATATATTGACTGTAAATGATAATAAGGATATCCGTGGTAATGTGCCATCTTTAGCTTACCAACTTTTTTACTTTTTGTATGTATAAATTCTAATATTTCTTACTTCAGAATATTGTATATTATATGCAAATACGAGCGATGACATAGACTAACACTATTTATACACCCTTTTATGGACAAAGAACCAGTTTATACTTACATTCAAAGTGAACTATGTGGGAGATTTGGTCAATACAACCATTCATACGGCCTTCAGTGATCATTTGTGACGCAATTTTCTCAGCCTGAAGAGATGACGATTCAAATGCATTTAATACAAAGATAAAACATTGTTTTTAAACTTCTTTTTTTTTTTTTGGGGGGGGGGGGGTTGCCATGGAGGTATTTCTAGTCACGTCTCATAAAATTTGATACAAAGATATGTAAACAGAAATAGACACGATATCAATCTCGTAATCCTGATGCCGATCGCAAATTTGCTATTTGCAGCATGTCGTTGGCACCGAACCTCCTGCTTTTCTATTCTTGGTATCAAAGACATCATTTCACCGTTATGGTCATATCAATATTTCGGTAAGATTATTTTCATTGTTTCAGAACTTCTACTCCAGGTGATTTACTGATTTCATTTGGATACGTGCACAGTCCAACTTGATTTCTATAAGTTTTAATTATAACGTTTACATTATTCGACTTTGTAACTTTGCCACAGGGTAGGGGTATGGTAGAGACATCTTACCATGGCTGGTGGTATCTCTAGTAGTGAGCCAAGCTCTTCGAAGCTGATGTTGTTGTAAAGTTTGCTAGCTGAGAGCAGGTTGTGTTCGATGACCGCGCGATCCAACAATGTAGACCCTGCAAATACAAAATTGATCTCATCCGTAAGCATGTTAAACATAGACAAGGAACAAATAATTTCAACCTGTATATCGCTAAATGAATTAGTGAAAATCCTTCGATACCTATATCATCTAAGTGGACTTTCAGATATATCATTTTCTTCCGGATTAGAATCTGAATGCCAAGGGTCATTCACGGGTCATTTCATAAATTGGTTCATAATCAAGCTCAGAGGGCCAACATGAAAGAGGTTCAGAACAACCTTAATGAGAACATAGTAACCATAATAGGAACAGTACACACGTAATATATCATGTTTAACTTATTAGACTGGCATATTATCTACACACTGTAAAAGGAAAATGACACCTTAAGATGATTGTACATACTGTGACGGTCACTCCATACGAAAAAAAACCCATCAGTTTTCACCTAAATAGTCGAAAACCTCTTAATGCATCCGTTATTCATTCAATAACTTAACCTTAAGACACATGTTAAGATGTAGAGCTTACCGTCAGAGGTGACTGCCTTTTGATGTGGCTGAAGCATGGCAGCAAATTCCTGCAGGTTGCTACTGCGGATGATTCGGTCAAGGTACCTGAAGGTTAAGTTTGCGTGTAATGGTCAAGAGACATTCAATTGTCTTGTTAATATGTCTGGATATGTCGGGACAGGATAGAAAACCTTGTGATGTGTGTATAAAAATCAAGTAAGGGAAATACTCGCATACCGAAAATAAAAAAGTCGGCATATTTCGGCGGCATCTCAGCGGTCTATTTGATGATATTTAGAAATTTCAATCTTTTTGAATGAAAATAGTTAAATTACAGATATCGGAAATCTCTCTGAAAAATACGTAATTTTTTAGATTGAAGGAGAGCCGGAAGTGTAAAATGTAGATTCAGTATGATTAATCGTTCTGTTGACCAAGTTATTCCTGCCCTGAAGAAGACCGTTCCAGGTCGAAACGTAGGCTATACGAATAAAGTGTTCATGTTTAAAAAAAACCCGAAAAGGACATCCATTTATTTAGGGGGGAGTTCGGGTTTGATAGGACTTCTACATCTTTCAGTATAATTATGTCACAAAAAACACGCAAATGTTGGAAATTTTATGTACATGTACTTCTATATTTGTGGCCATGTACAATTTCAAACTGCAATGTACTCTTGGTTGAAGGGGGCAGCCCAACTACTGCTCTGTTGAAAGGACAATGTGGCTAAAGTTTTATTTCTCAGTCAGTTTAATATGGATGAATGAAAAGTTGAACTAATGATACCAATATATTCATCGTCCAATCTTTCAAACTTCTATGAAATTTTGAGCTAACTTATGAGTCAAGTTGTACTTACATCTTTTCTAGGATTCCGTAGGAAGGAAGCTGTTGGCATCGTTCGTCTTTAAACAGGGTAGCGAGCATTCGAGATCGGGGCTGGCCTACAGAAAAGAAAATATTACCTCAAATACATGAAGGAAAGAAACCTAACCCAATCAAACCAATGTAGCTAATTAATGAATACATGTACATGTACTTTGTTTACATGAGAATCAACATTAAATCAAATACCGCCCCCTTAGATTTCTGGAGTTATTACAACATTGGGATCATCTACTGTGGGTTTGTTTTTACTCAATGCCTACCAGCAGATGCGAGGATGGTGCAGATGAGGGCATTCTTGAGGGCCTCCATGCGCTCCTCTTCAGCCACGATCGTCTTGTACGACAGTTCGTTGTAACGCTGAGCAGCTTCAATAAACTTGCGCCGGTAATCCAAGACACGCGCGTAACATACCTGTAGGAAGGTACGCCAACTGTATCAATGTTATAGTGACATACAATTCAGAATAATTGTGAACAGTCTCAATCAAGTGCACGGTATTATAAATGAACAGAAGATTACACCAAGGACACTACTGACTTGACTGTTGGAATAAGATCTAGATTTAGCCAGGAATGTCAGTTGGGGGTCAGGAAAAAATGTAGAAAATTTTTCATGTGGATCTGCCTTGGAGAGATCGGAAAAACCTGGAAAATACAGTGCCCTTGTCGGCCATAGTATGAGGCTGAGGGTCTGTGGGAAGGTCCAAACCACTGTTTGAACCTTCCCAGTGTTTGACGTAAATGAGGCAAAAAATCAATATTATCTTAGCTTGATGCAAGGTACAAGAAATTATATATACTGAATATGAAAAAAGTGGACTTCCACGGACAAATCGACAAACTGACATCTCTGAGACTGAATTAGCTATTCGATATTTTCTACTATTATCAAACCCACAGATGTAAAATCATCGTCAGAATAACCTACTTGACAGTGTACTGGAATAGATAATAGCGGCAAGTAATTCGAGGTAAATACGCAGCAGTGAACATACCTTGTAGTAGATCTGCAGCTGGTGGTCGCTCGAGTCTGCCTGTAGCAGCGAGGCCCGCGTGATGAAGGCTTCAGCCTGCACGGGGTCTTCATCCTCCAGGTAGAGCCGCGCAATCTTCAAGTATGTCCGCAGCTTGTAGTCGTTTGGGTATTGTCTACCAAATATTCACCTCATTAAAATCTATGCTGTATTCATTTCTATACCCCAAGAAGAACGGTTACTATTAAATCTTGCACTATATCACAGCCGGTCTTATTAAGACGATTTATGGTGAAGTTTTGCCGGTAGATATGATTTATAGGAAGTTATCAATTCATCCAAAATACAAAGGAGACACAGTTTACATGAAAGTCCTATGAAGTTAGAATATGTTATCATCTCAGTCTTTAAAATATCTCGATATTGTGAAAGCCACTAGTTTTTGTAATAAAGATTTCATACATAGTTCATGTAGAGACATTCCTACTGTACCGGATGACTTACTTTTGGGCTGTTTCAAGAGGTATACCGATCAGGACGTTGCACGCTTCTCGCCAATTTTGCTCTCTCTCATAGATGTCAGCTAGACATTGACGGATAGAGGCAACCTATTCCCCGATGAAAAACAAACACCCACATTCAGTTTGACGGATAGAGGCAACCTATTCCCCGATGAAAAACAAACACCCACATTCAGTTTCTCAGAAAATCTTCTGTATTATGTAGGCATAATAGAAAATGTGAATGATTATTTACATCTTGTTTGAATCTAGGAACAATAGCTTACTTTCATATCAGAAAGATAGTATAAGTAAATCTGTAAGAACTCCTATCCATTAAAAAGATAAGGATAGAACCTCATAGAAAGAGAGTAATAATTCGCACAAGTATAATTCTTGAATTAAAAAAAAAAATCAATTTTATAGTCTTGTATTGCTAATGTACCTTCCACGTGCATGCTAATGTCTTGATTGAGTACATATCAAATCCGTTATTTTTAACATATTATCTAATGGGTCAATTTTGAATATCAGCGTTTAGATTAAAATAGATTTGTTAGGATATTGATGTTTTGTATTATAGTTGTCCTCCTTCTCCATAGATTCTCCCGACGTATATTTTGTCCATATCACGTAATATCTATGAAAATATCACTATTTCTAACAGAACGAGAATAAAATTATAGCAGTACTGATATTCAAAGATGGAAATTTTAGTTCACTTACTCACATGGACACTATTAAATGCACACCTCAATTTACAACCAGAAATTGGCGACCCGGCCTAGTGACTCAATAAAGCTCCAGTAGCATGGTCTGTGCTAAAGATGGAGTGAACAGATATAGCTCTTATATCCAAGGGGACAAACATTCACCCACGGTGATATAAACAGCAGTTACATCAGACTAGCAACACCTCAATTTAGACACACAGACACACCTGTTCCTCGAAGGAGATGACGCGAGGCTGGACCCGCTCCAGTGTGAAGTGACAGACAAGTTTACAAGGCTCATCGGGAAGTGTTGGAAGCTTGGTACACAGCTCTGACAGAATCTGGCGTGAGATCACCAGACTTACATTCTCATTTACAACTGAAAAAAAAAGCAACACATCTTTTAAATTCAACTCATAACTTATCTCAGTAGCATTCTTTCTATCGATACAGCTTAAAGATGTTTTAGCCTATTCTTATATCAATGAAGTGTTATTAGAAAAAATGCCAGATTCCTAGTGTGGTGGTCGCCGCCTGTCTAGCAGGTTGGATGACCCCAATCCGGAACGCTAGTTCCAGGCAGGATCCCACCCTACGCACTTACGTAGGTTGGTTCGGTTTTCGGTTAGTTTGCACAGACCTATTCACACATAACACAACAACGTCACTTAATAAACAGGGATGTTTATTAATCACTTACTTCCCGGAAAGATCTGGAAGATCTTCCCTACAAGTACAGTACCCTAGCACATGGGTGCTAGGTAACGCTGGATAGGCCAATCCGGAAGATCAGCCTAACCACCAGGAAGGTTACAAGAACCCGCCTGCAAAGTGAGGGCCCAAGGATCCTTTCCGTAGAAGGGACGCGCGAGGACAGCCTGTCGACCTACTGTGAACGCTGAGTATATATACTAAGCGTTACGTAATCCCGGTCTCCACCGCGCCACTCTCGTGTGCGGCGTTGTCCGGAATCACTACACAGTAAGGATCGGCATATCGCGCCACCTTCCGTGAAACAAACGAACACTACTGGATTCCCGTCCCACTACATTACCCCTCCCAGTTTTTACTAAGGGGGGAACCAAGGCAGCCATTTTGCTGCTAAGGGACTACCCAATTAAAAATTACAACATATATCCAGCAGTTCTTGGTCTACTCTCTAGCTTCCTGGTGTTCACAAGAATTCACTGATACCAACGTATAAGTGAAAAAGGTGGAATTGTAAGATGGAGAAATTATTAAAAATATGGAAGATATGACATTTAGGAAAGAGGAAACGACATTTGAAGAATGAAGGACTAGCCTCGCTAGCACCTTGAATAAATGTGATATTCACCCATCTTGAGCCGGGGAGCGGGTTCTTGAGCGTTGGGCAGAGAAGACTCGACAGTTGCGGACCTACAGGTGGTCAGCCCGGCCTGTCGAGCACTCTGCCTCCAGCTGTTCCGGATCTTGTTGAAGTCCTCTGTTAGCTCCCGGCGAGTGAAGTGTCGTTCTCTTTCTCATCTTAAAGTATCGAGCCCAGCTGGCCCATCGGCGTAGCAGACCTACTACATTCAGCCCGATGCCGACGGGTGCTGGGCTTCCCACTGTTCTTCAAGTTGGAAGACATCCATATGTAGAGAAGGGTTAGCCTCGCTAAACACCTTCCGAGTTGAAAGTTTCCGAATACGGAAATAACGGCCAAAAAGGCAAAAACAATTCTCCATCCACCTGGTAAGAGTGTGTGGTATCAGTGTTCTTTCATTTTGACTCCAGCTATACTGGCATATTTTTTTTCGGCTCGAATCGAGTACCAATTAAGGCCCCAATTCTAAGCCGGATTCAGAACTTACGATCACCGACCCAAGGTAGAAATAGCCGGCGTAATCCATCAGATCAGGGGTTACGCCTACTATCTCACTATCGAGTCGATGAACTCAGTTCCGACATAGACCTGGTAAGTCAGATCTGTACCCGAAAGGCACAATCTTCCTAACCTGGTACCACACCACAGGCCTGAGGTTTTCGTGATGGGGGCCTATTACGGGCCTAACCATCGAGAGAACCTTCAGCCGTCTGAAACCAGGGTTGTGCCTTAGGGAAGTCATTTTACTGACTTTCCCCAGCCCCAACCCAGGATCGCTTATTATTGGTTACTCCTAACTTTCCCTCTACCCCTCCCAGCGATCCTTGCGGTTCGCCGAGAAAGTGCAGAATTCTGGCTAGGAGGCCACATTCTGGAAGTAGCTAGGTCGGAAAAAAATTTTTCCTCCCCGGGACTTCCCATACCCGTCTGACCTCGGATCCAGGAGAGTTGTTGGCTCTGCCGGTTCCAAGTTTAGACGGCGTCTTCCCGGCTTGTTAGGCACCAGCCGAGTCGGTCATTGTCAACCCCTAAATATCCTCGTTGGAGGATATCCTGAGGTCGAGAAGGTCCGACTGGCTTGGTGCGCTAGCCGTCGGTGGAACCGACGTTGCCAGGGCGGTCCTCTCTGGTCGCAGTGGACTCAGCGCAGACGTAGGCTGCAACTGAGACATCAACTGCTGTAGAGAGGTTGGTCCGGTATCTAAAAAGATTCCAGACTCCAACAGGATGATGTTGGCATTCACCCCCAGTGCCCCACTTGGTTCCTCGGGCTGATCTACCGGCTTAGCCCTGGAAGGCTTTGCTGATTTTTCAGCCCGTGTCACGGCGGGAGGCCTCCTCGGCTGTAGGACTTCAGTCTGATCCTGTGGGGTCTGACCGGGTCCTGACAGCGGAGTATCTACACTGACATCCATGGGCTGAGCCGCTATGGATGTAGTGTCCTGTTGGGAAGTTTCTTCCACGGGTGACCATCCCAACATGCCAGCGAGTTGCTGACGTGTCGAGTTTGATTCTTCCGTGGTGAACTGAAGAAATCTTCCCCGGCTCCTTTGACGGGCCAACCACGCTTCCTCAAGGGCTTGCAGGTCGTCACCGATGTCATAGAGCGACATACCCAAGTGCCGAAGACAACGTTCATCTTGGCGATGGGTCTGGGCTTCCGCCCGGGCAAACCTCGACTGGGCCGTGGTTTTCGCAATACGCGCGTCCTCTAAGTCCAACGCGTATTGTTTAGCCAGGCCTTTCGTGGCTTCTCTTACCTCGAATCGGGCTAGGTTCACTAGCTCCTTAACGAGGCCTTCATGGAGAGCATGCGCGCCCGTTCGGACACGGCCCTCCAAGGTGCCACCTATATGCGACTCTAGCTGATCCGCCCGTTGGACGTATTCAACCGACATCGCACAGGGAGAAGAAGTCACCTTCGACGCAACGGGTGGTTGTGTCGTTGGTTTCTTCTTTACCTCAACAACCGGGTTGGCTGGTGGAGGGAGTGCCGGAAAGGCCTCTTCTTCCTCAACTTTCCCGGGTGCTTGGGTAACACCTCTGTTGAGCGGGGAAACTCCCGAGAGACTTGAGCTAGGACGAGTCCTAGCTGGTTTTTCTACGGGTCCGCGGGCTTTTGAAGCCGTTGGAACGTTTCCTTCACTCAGGTCTGAGAGGACTTTCAATCCCCCAGACAACTTTGGCCCTACCTGGTAAGCAGCTTCCACCACGTCAGCGATGGTGTGCTTACCCGGAGCCAATTTCTTTCTGGGCTTCCGACTGGATCGCTCAGAAGTGTCAGTCTCGCTGGACGAGGACGATGACAGCTTCTTGACCCGTTGTTTAGCCTTCGAGGATTTTTGAGACGGTTCCCGGCTAAGGGACCATTTCTTCCTCGACTCTTTTGACATTTGTCGATGTTTTGACGCGGATAGCATCAGAGTCCCGAACCAGCCAGGATTCTTCTTCCATCCGATCTTAAACAGTCGACCGTCTGTCACACAAGTCTCGGGTTCCGGTTTGCCTCTCTGAGTCTCGGAACCTAAGTCAACGAATCTCTGCCACAGATTCATGACCCGTTCCCGAGCAGCAGCACCAGCAGTCCGGTGTTCCCGGGCAATGTGTCTAACTAGACACGAACGCCTGGAACTGGCACACCCAGCCTGACAAGAACCACCCTTCTTGCCAAGGCACTGTAGCCATGGTCGTTCGGCTAAGTGTACCTCTATGAGGTGCCTAGCGTAACGACCCTCAGTCGCGTAGGTCGGTGACAATTTCTTGTCCCTCCCATGGCAACTCAAGAAGACACAATGATTGCCGTTCCCAAACTTGTGCCATGCGTACGCGATCCGGTCTTTGACCTGATCCTCGTACTTCAGCCGGCTAACTCGGGAAACTCCTTTCACCCGGTCTATGTACCAGGCGTTGGGAGAACCCTCGTCAACTAGCCACTCCTCATCGTCTGAGGTTCCATCTAAACCGACACCATCGGGGATGTAATGTCGGTTTCCATGACGGAGATCTTCTAGGCAAGTGTAAGTCTTGCCCAGCAAAGAGGCGGGTATCTGTCTAGCTACCGTTCTCTTCCCAGCCCGCTTTACGCCAGGTTGGAAATCACCGTCATCATTGTCGGGGTTGGATGGGACCAGGGGTTTAGCCTTGTCCATCTCCGTTCCCCAACACTTGACCTCTCCGCCACCCGTGGCACCTGTTGAGGTACTCGGTATAGCGTCAGCCACACTAGGTCCAGCCTGTGCCGCGGGTTTGTCCGAGCCTTTCGACTCAGCCCCCTTCGACTCCTCACGCTTCCCGGTTTGAGGTTTCCCTTTCTCCGAGTCACGTGATTTCGGCTGACCTCCGGTCCTTTCTAGCTCCGCCTCAGCCCGTTTCCGGGCTGCACGACGGAGTCGCTTCCGGTTCTGTTTCGAAAGCTGCGGCTCAGTCTTGTCAGCTTCCCGAGGTTTTGACACCTCAGTCTTACTGACAGACTTCCCCGGCGCGGGTTTAGCCGGTGTTGACACCGGTTTCTCACCTTTGCTGGACGACCCTTTTACAGAGTCGTCCCCAACTGACGAATCAGTCTCCATAGCCGTCTCTGTCCCAGCCTCAGACTTTCCGGGTTTTGCTACCGGACCCGGGGCCAAAAAGGTCCCGGCTTCCGCCAGCTCCACTCCGGGTGGAGTCCAATTTTGGTACATTGACTGTACTATGGCACGCGTTTTGGGATCTGGGATCCCAGCTAGCATTTGTTCCAGGCTCTGGGTTGAAACCTCATGCCTGGAACCCATCTCTTCGGAGGACTTCCTCGGAGAGTGACGACGCGGGCGGGCTCGGCCTCGCCTCGGCGTATCACGCTCCGATTCGGAACCTTCGGCCATAAACACATCCGAGTCAGAGGCCTCAGTTTTCACTGAGCTCGTCTTCGGACGGGCACCAGAAGAGCCCTTAGCGGCCGGGGCCGCCTCAGACTTCTTCCCGGTGTGACTTTTTCCCTTTCCGGGTCGTTCATCTCGGGTTTCCCCAAGAAGAACAGAGTCTGCAGACTCGTACCCTTCCAGGTCAAAATCACCATCATCTGACCCGATGAGCAAAGCATCATCGTCCAGATCTGCCCCCCGCTCAGCCGAAGCTGAGGATCCGGGCAGGGGTGAGGGGAGCTCGCGCTCACCCTCCGTAGACGGGGCACGGTCAGCCATGCTGCTACCGCCCGACTCCTGTGGTGCTAGGCACCACTCCGATCACAGAGTGAAGACTACTGAAAAAACAGGGTCTTATATACTCCTAAGTGACCTAGATTCACTGTCGCGAACCAATCAACCGTGTCGAGACTGGCTCATCTTGAGCGTCTCAACACCGCATGCGTGAAGAAACCAAAGGTCAGCGTTACGCTCGACTTGATTCGTTCACGCCTTCAATCACCCAGCATAGGTTCCGGAACCCGGGGAAACCCCTTTTCGAGCTCCACCCCGAGTTCTCTGTAGTGTGGGAATTCTTATCGCCGTCGTGTATCTCGCTGATAGTATGGGAGACTTGTCTAATTTCCATGTAAATGGATCAGACCTTTCAGAGCGTTCGGCAATTCTGCAGCCTCTAGAGGGTCCTCGACGGGGTCCCTTAGAGCAACGTCTGGGCTGCGGCACATAACGACTGATTTTAAGGTAACTATTTGATCAACATTCATGTATAATCGACATGTCACTGACTACCAACGATCTACATTTCGTACCATTGCTTCTCGTTGTGTTTTCGACAACCCCGGCACCACTACTCTTTGTAGTTAACCACAGCCTTCGATTTTACTCGAGAGCTGCGGCGGGGTTTTGAGTCTATTTTAGACTCCATTCTACATCTCGAACCATGTTTATTATACACGGCTCGATCTGTAGCAAATTTAGACTTTTCCGTGTCAGGTTTTTCTTCTACCCACACTTCCCTTTTTAGGTTGGCGTAAGTAGGAATCACCTTCCGCGGACGTCCCGGTTTTTCGCCGTGTAGGCGAGCACCCACTCGGAACCCCGGTAACCTTTGACCGGGACTTCCCTATCGGGGTCTGCCTCCGCCGTGTTGACGGGGGTTTGACGCCCGGCTTCCCGGCTCTTTGAACCCGGGACCTCCCTGGTTTCCCAGTAGGACCCGTGTTCAGTGACACATCTCGCTTTGTAGCAGGGTGTGAAACTTCAAAGTCGGAACATTCACGCTTTCCTTCCCATAGTCGTAAACGAGCTACATGGGATTTATAACGCCTTCTTGACCATTCGTCTTCTATCACTACTGTCATTTCTGACAATAATTGAACAATTCTGAATGGTCCGTCCCAGTTAGGAGCGAGTTTTACATTTACCAACGGAGTGTGGTATCGTACAACCCGGTCTCCTACTCGGAACTTACGTGGTTTAAGATTGACGTCATGTCCAGTCTTTTGCCACTCTGCTGCTTTCGTCAGATTTCGTCTCGCAAGGTAATATCCCTCTACAAAACGTTCTCTGAGTTTTTCGACAAATCCTATGGGACAAGGATCATCCGTAGACATTCCAGGAACCCCATAGACTATGTCCGCGGGCATTACTATTTCCTCGCCAAAGACGAGTAAATTAGGTGAACACCCCGTGCTTGAATGAATGGTCCCATTATATGCGTGAGCTATAAATGGTGCTAATTCATCCCAATTCTTCCGATTTTCATCTACCAGGGTCCGAAGACACTGGATCAATGTCCGGTTGAATCTCTCTACCATACCATCTGATTGGGGACGATATGGATTCGTATGTGTCTTTTTAATCTCGAGTATCCTACACATTTCTTTCCAGATCTGGGATTCAAATTCCCTTCCTTGGTCGGAATGTAGTACGCTCGGAGTTCCAAAAGGCAACATCCAGTTTTTCACTAAAGCTTCCGCACACGTGGCAGCTTTGTGATTTTTCATGGGATAGATCTGCACATATTTTGTGTAATAATCCATCACCACCATCATACAGGTATTTCCTTCCTCTGACTCGTCGATACCAGATATGATATCTAGAGCGATTCTGGCGAACCTGACACCAAACAGTTCCTGTTGTAACGGCATCTTTCCGAGTCCTACCCCGGGTTTGACTTTGCTACATATGGAACATCCAGATATCCATCTTCGAATATCTGCACCCATTCCAGGCCAGTAGTAACGACGCCTTATTCTGGCTACCGTTCTTTTCCGTCCTAGATGAGCTGCACTCCTATGTTCATGACATAGGGTCATTAGTCCGGATCGTAATTCTCGAGGGACCACTAGTTGTAGAGCACGTTTAAGTGGTTGCAATGTGGTTCTCCATCGATATAATACTCCATCACGGACCTCTAGCTCTTTCCATTGACCACATAGATTCCGAAATTCTCGGTTTTCAGGCGAGATCTCGGGTCCTGTTGGCCTATGGAGTCCATTAGCTATCAGTTTAGTTAACCGGAACAAATCTGGGTCAGCCTGTTGACTTTCCTTAATCTGTTCTAGTGTCCACTGATAGTTTAATGGCGGCTTCACTTTCTGGGAACGTAGAGTAGCTATGACTGCTCTATGCTCGCCACAATCCCGGCAATCTGGTCGTCCACATTTCCGCACTGGTCTCCTTGAGAGACAATCCGCATTAATGTGTGACTTTCCAGCCCGGTGTTCAATCTGGCAGTTAGTCAACCCGAATTCGGAGAGAGCTGCCAGCCATCTTCCAATCATTCCCTCGGCGTCTTTAAAGTTAAAGAGCCATTTGAGAGAAGAATGGTCAGTACGTAGGATGAAATCTCCACCTGCTAAGAAGTGTCGATATTTTCTTACATACACCACAACCGCTAAGAGTTCCCTCTTAGTAGTACAGTAGTTCCGCTGACTTTTACTTAAGCTGTTGCTGGCAAAAGCTATTGGAACTTCTATACCATCTTGTATCTGAGACAAAGCCGCTCCAATACTCTCATTACTAGCGTCAGTGTCGAGAATGAACCGACCCTGGGCTAGAGGGTATTTCAATACGGGGGTCTCCGTAAACTTTCTTTTTAGTCCCAGAAAAGCGTGTTCAGCTTCCGGAGTCCATTGGATCTCTTTTTGCTTCCCTGGCTTATCTAGTACTACATACTGTTGCATAGGGTGTGCAATTTCAGAAAAACCCGGGATAAAGTCGCGGTAGTACGAACAAAATCCTAGGAAAGACCTTATGTCTTTTATATTCTGGGGGCGTGGCCAATTAGCCACTACCTCCAACTTAGAAGGATCTGCCCGGATTCCATTTCCGGAAACTATCCGTCCTAAGTATTCCACAGATTTGCGAAACAGCTTACATTTTTGAGGTTTGAGTTTCAACCCATAAGATTGAATACGCTCAAATACCTCTCTCAGGTTTTCTAAACATTCAACATAATTCTTTCCGAAGATGATTATGTCGTCTAGATAAACCAAACACTTTTTCCACTGTAGACCCCGCAACATCTGATCCATCATGGATTCGAAAGTTGCAGGAGCGTTACAGAGGCCAAATGGCATTACTGTGAACTCGTAAAGCCCTTGATGAGTGGTGAACGCCGTTTTAGACTGATCGCCACTGTTCATCTTTACCTGCCAATATCCAGACTGGAGATCCAGAGTACAAAACCACTGGTTCCCTCCCAGAGAGTCGAGACTCTCATCGATCCGGGGTATTGGGTAGGCATTCTTCCGGGTGATACCATTCAATTTTCTGTAATCAATACAGAATCGGCAAGTACCATCCTTTTTAGTAACCATTACCACTGGACTAGCCCAAGGACTTGCACTGGGGATGATTACTTTCTGGTCCATCATTTTCCCTACTTCCTCTTCTAAAGCTTCCCGTTTTACCGGAGGTAGCTGTCGATAAGGTTGATGACCTTCAGTGTCAATCGTGTGTTCTACTCGATCCGTTCTCCCCAAGGGATCTCCAGGTCGAGTAAAGATTGACTCCATCTTTTTCAAAAGAATCCTTAGTTCATGTCGTTCCCCACTGTTTAGTGCGTCTGTCGTTTGAACTAAGGTTTCCAGAGTTTCGTGCAATGGACTCGGAACTGGAAGGGATCCCGTTCCTGTATCGATAGCACTAACTCGCACTTCTTCATAATCATTTCCTATTAAGTCCGACCTTTCCAGTTTAGATTGTTCATCTTCCCCGGTTATTTCGGAAACGGGAATAGGTGTGATTCCCTGTGGACTGGAGTCCACTAGGCCATCCACATGAGCTAGAGTTACCCAGCCCAATGTATCACCCTTCCTTAATTTAATCAACCCGGAGGTATGATTACTTATAGGAATTGATCCTTCTCTGGCACTTCCGATCAGGGTATCCCAGGCCTGTATTCCTTTTTTAGAAAACAGTTCTGGGTCTGGCTCGAAAAGTGCATCTCCACGTGGTAAGTCACCTTCCCCAACTATCAAGACATTAACCATCTGCTGGGGGGGGATGCCCACATCTTGTCGGACAGAAATCAATGAAGAGATCCGTCGACAACTACATTCCACCTCCATTAACTCAGGAAATTTGAGTCGGAGAGTGCCATCGGGTAGATCTACAGAGCCTCCATAGAGGGTGAGAAAATCTACGCCTAATATTCCACTTTCTTCGATATCACTGAGTATGGGACCCCATACGAATTCAGTGTTACCTATTGAGACTGGAATAATCACACTACCATAGCACCTCATATGAGTACCATTAGCAGCTTTTGCCGAGGCTCCAGGAACATGACATTCCTGCGCAAATCCAAGAGACTGATAGAGTCCGTTGTTTAACACAGAGCGACTAGCACCAGTATCCAACAATAGATCCACTTTTCTTCCTTGAATTCTAGCCGGCACATACCAACGACGTCCTCCCAAAGGGGACGGTTGTCTTATAAACCGTGAGATTCCATCTAAGGTTCCAAGATCCCATCCGCGTTGACAAAGCCATTGCAGACAAGGATGCCCGGGTGAAAGATACTTACTACAAATCGTTGCGACCGTATTTTGTATCTTCCCCTTTTCTGGTAAGTTGGAAATATTTTCCTCCTTATACATCTCACAGGTTTGTGTTCCCTGGCACTTTCCTTCCCGGACCGCAGTGTTGCCACTCGCTACAGTCCTCCTTTGTTTTCCGGTTCACCCTGAGAGGCAACCATCAACGCAGGCAGACTACGAGATGTTTCCACCGTAGTAACGTTCCGGGTTTCTGGACAATCTGGAGAGATATGTCCCATTTTGTTGCACCGCCAACAACGTCGGACATCCAGCTGGTTTTTCTCCACCTGATTCAGTCTTTCGTTGATTTTGGTCAACAACTTCATAACCTCTGAGGAATTTCCTTCAGGATCAGTGGTTATTGGTTTTGCCTCTGCCACAGAAGGTACATCGCTGTTCCTTCCAAAGCTAGGGGTTCGACCTCTTCCACGTCCCTGTCTATTGAAGCCTCCTCTTCCGAGTACCATCGAGCGGACATTAGAGAGTATATCCTCTATTTCCGCTTCCTGACACTCGTAGGTATCTTCCTCTACTTGTGACCAAGTAGAACCCACTATGTTAACCCGAGAAGTTTTCCCGGGATTAGCATATTTTCCGAATAGTATACACCGTTGTTCATAGGCATCTACTATTCGCAATACCTGCATGAAGTTCATATCGGGCTCCCATTTAGAGATGACTTCCGCTCTCACGTCATCATCTCGAAGTCCTTTTACAAACTGAGTTTGTAGATCTTCATGCAGCGCAGGAGAATCTAATCCCGTCCCTGGGTAAACCTCTAACAACATTTGTTGCAAAGCTAGCCCATAGGCGGGAGTTGTCTCCTCTTTTCCCTGGATCCTCTTTAAAAAAGTGGAACGGGGGTTCAGCGTTACCAACTGACCACAGTAGTATGAGGCTACCTCCACTAACTCATCCCATTCCGTACCACCGGAACGGCGAAAAGCGCGAAGTGCAGCTTCCCCGGGTCCATCTCGTAACGCTCTTTTGAGGTATGGCAATGCATCGACTTTATTCCAGCCATTACATTGTATGTCCTCACAAAATCCCGCGAACCAGTGTTCCCACTCCATTCCTTTCCCGTAAGGTTTTGGAATGACAGCGTTTTTTCTGGCTGCGTTCTCTGGGCGCATCATCGGAACCTTGTCAGCTCTCGCCATTGACAAGTTAAAGATCCGATCCTGTTCCCGGACTTGGTTGAACGAGTTGAACCCTAGTTCAGCTATAGCTTTACTAGTACGTTCAGAACTCGGAGAACCCATTCTTGACTCAGAGGGTAGCCGGAAGCTAACCAAAGGAGTCTTTACACCCTTTGTTCCAGATATGAATCTGTTAGGGGTCTTCTCTGGATCTTCTACTCTTCCTGGTGGGGAATATAGATGATCTCTCACATTACTCCAGCCAGCTTGGGACATAGGCATCCGTTGGGATGATTCTGTCTCTGCTAGTCGAACTTGGTCCTTCATGTATTGTACATGTTGGTCCAAACGCTCGATTTTATCTAGAGTCTCAATCTCGCGAACCGAGAGTTCTTCCAAGTTATGGTGCCTTTGGGCTACCTTCTCGGCGATCTCACGGTTTCGAGCTTCTAGTTCCCGACACATGTCTCTGGCTTCCCTTTCCCTATCAAACTCGGCTAAGAGTTCGGGTCCAAGGAAACCTACAGGAACTTCCTCGGAAGATACCCTTAAGGTATTTTCCGACCTATTCCGGGGAGTACTAGACTCTCCGGGACTATCTGTCTGAGACCCAATTTTACTGAGTCCCTCCAGATCCCTTGGGGGCCATGTCGGCTGTCGGCCGCCGGACTGAAACTCTTCAGGACCGTCGAACTCAGATTCTGAGCGGCGGTTCTCTTCCGAGATTTCTCCTTGCCAGACTTCTGGGTTTCACCCCCTCCCTCTGGTTTTGGAGACTTGTCGTCATTCCGGGCCGGAAGAGTTTGTTGGGAAGTTACCTCCCCATCTTCACTCTCCTGTTCAGCCTTAGATCTGGTTTTTATTCCAGATCCGTGCATTTACCGAGAATCCCGGGTTGTGCAAGCAACCTGGGATCCTGGTCACGGCACCAGTGTGGTGGTCGCCGCCTGTCTAGCAGGTTGGATGACCCCAATCCGGAACGCTAGTTCCAGGCAGGATCCCACCCTACGCACTTACGTAGGTTGGTTCGGTTTTCGGTTAGTTTGCACAGACCTATTCACCATAACACAACAACGTCACTTAATAAACAGGGATGTTTATTAATCACTTACTTCCCGGAAAGATCTGGAAGATCTTCCCTACAAGTACAGTACCCTAGCACATGGGTGCTAGGTAACGCTGGATAGGCCAATCCGGAAGATCAGCCTAACCACCAGGAAGGTTACAAGAACCCGCCTGCAAAGTGAGGGCCCAAGGATCCGTTCCGTAGAAGGGACGCGCGAGGACAGCCTGTCGACCTACTGTGAACGCTGAGTATATATACTAAGCGTTACGTAATCCCGGTCTAGACCGCGCCACTCTCGTGTGCGGCGTTGTCCGGAATCACTACACAGTAAGGATCGGCATATCGCGCCACCTTCCGTGAAACAAACGAACACTACTGGATTCCCGTCCCACTACACTAGTAACTAATTGAAGTAACCCTTTCACGCCCGGCGCCTGTTTAAGAGTCACACCCGTAGGGCCCTAGGAGTATTGTCAGGCTGTATCGATAGGATCCGGGTCTCACAGGTCGATTGTAATGATACAAATTATTTGATATTTGAGTGAACGAATAATAAAATTCCTAGTAACTAGATGTGAACTTTAGTATTAGTAAATAACTCTGCAAATAATAGAATAAAATAGGACTATCAAATATTTTTGGAGATATAACGTGAATCTGTTAACAACGTATTATATACCACACCCAAAAAGTGTGAGAATTTTGTAATCGTGCTAATGTATCTAGAACTATTTATGGTAAACCTTTACTCACCAGATTCAACAAATGCCTTAACTCCTTCGATTTGTTCGTCTCCACTTATTTTAAAAATGGTTTCTAGGACAGTTCGGTATCTGAAATTAAATGAAATCAGATTCATACATAACTCCAGGATATATAAACATTTCTATTGGTTTTAAGTTAATAGCAATCAAATATCGAAGAGTAAACAAAGATAAATGGTTTGTAAAAAGTTTTCCCTCATGTTGAACCTTTCGTCAGGATCTTTTTCTGTATGGTAAATGTTCGTCTATCACACATTAAACAAAGATAAAGTATTGATGTTATGAATGTATATAGACCCTATTGAGGTATCCCAGAATTCAGTCTGTTTACAGGTCCCGGTGTGCGCTGGTTACCGACGTTGTATGGTGATAGACCCTTGACCCGTAACCCACAGTCTTCAAATGGGAAATCCGATGTCAGAAATGGAATTTTCAGCTTATTCTACAGGTAAAGCAAAAATTATATTCAGGTTACTCAAATATAAATGGGAAAACTGTGGTTCATATGATTGTAGTGTGCCAAACCACTCGCGAGCGGAACTTGTATTTACCCTGGGCGATAATCGGGAGACGAGTAACCTCTGGAGGGCGTAAAGCATATTCTAGTGCTAAAATTCTGCAAAAAACTTAAACTGTCTGAATATTTTGTCTCTGCTTGGGGGTCTGTGGCTTGCAGGTATCACCTGTTCAAACTACTGTATCCTTAACCGGGTCAATTGCAGTGGAAGTGGTCAACACTCAACGGGAAAGACCTACCCGGGTCAGCTAGCCTTGTATTCCAGCCTGCAAAAACTAAGTAATCAGCTTTTCCCTGCAGTCCTTTGCATGCAGCACTGTCTGATTTGGTTTGCACATGTATGACCTCATGAATTCTATGCAGGCCTGCTGGCCGGCTCGGTGGAGGAGCAGGTTTTTATGTCATTTGGGAAGGCTGGCACTCTTTGAGCCGGTGGCGGCAGCATATTCTACCCAAAATGAGGACCCGCCGCCAAAATGAGGACCCGCATGTCATTATTTTTTATTTGACATTGCCAAAGAACCAGACAATTTCCGAAATTTACTTGGCGAAGACAATTTGGTTGTTGGCAGGTAAATATCCATAGAAAGAGTGTTTTGATTCTTTCACTATAATAGTGATCGTTTCAACAGGGACCATCCTATTAGTGATCAAATCAACAGTGATCCCACTGTAAAATCGTGATCGGGTCTATGCAACCAAAACAGTGACGGTCACTCGATCGGTCAATCTTTTTCCGTGGTCACTTTTAAAGACGTCGTGTCTATAAAACACCAACCAGCCATTGGAACCAGCGGCAACGGCATGTAATGCACCTCCGAGGATCTCCGCAAATCTTTGGCGATATAAACTCAAAAAGGAAGAAAAACCCCAATAAGGCTCCGAGCCGGGGCCAGCGCCTGTTTGGTGGAACAGCCACTTAAGTCCATGGATGTTCAGCAGGCTAAAGTGCTGATTCCACCAACACACAAGATGTAGCGAGATTGGTCCCGATTTGGTTGTCTTGCTAAATCAGGCTAGGTTTGAATAACTGCGTGCCTATTTCTCGCAATGCATCTTGAGGTGTCGCGGTGGTGGAACACCAAAATAGACACACAACACCACACACTATGTATTGTGACATAGGAGATATGACATATCCCGACATTGTAAGATGTAACAAAATACACCAAGACATACCACGGCAAATCCATTGCAGGGGCGTCAGAACATTTTGAATGTGGGGAGGCGAACTGAAATATTGCTGACTTTTTTCTTGGGATGAAGTCAGAATTAAACATTGGCCTGTTCCACTGGCCTTCATTACATGTGAAAAAGTCAGACTTAGCCATCATTTCACGGTAAAAGGTCAGACTTTGACACTTTTCCACGGTAAAAGGTCAGGGCTTAGCCATCGTTGCATGTTAAAAAGTTAGAATTAGACATTAATCTATATTGAAAAATCAAGACAGTTTTTACACTTGACTGAGTTAAATTTGAAGGTGCTGACTTTTTTGGGCCTCGCAAAGTGTGTGTGTGTGGGGGGGGGGGGGGGGGGGGAGGGCCCCTATTCTGACGCCACTGCATTGTGTTGGTGGAACCAGCCCTTTGAATAATCAGATCAAATCTGGCACTCATAATTTCCATAATTACTAACTTTCCATAATTACTAACTTCTACAGGTGTTTCTACATCACCAAAGAAATTTCAGTTACTCTTGCTGTCAAAGGATAGTTAATATGGGGGGTATGACTGATCATGTATTTTACTTTTTAATGTGAGCCTATGACCAGTACACTGTACAGCATACACCCTTAGTGATACAGACGAGTCCGACCCTATACTAGTAGTATTACTGAAGTTTCTAGCCTTGATATATCATAAGATGTGGCAAATTTACTCCCATTTCATAAAATTGACCTTGGAATGACCTTGATCTTTCCAAGGTCACCAGGAGGTCACAATATGCATGGTCATCTCCATCCTTTGATGATCTTAGACCAAGTCTTTATCTCAAGTTTCTAGCCTTGATATATCACGACAGGTGTTGATTTTACTCCAATTTCATAACTTCGACCTTGGAGTGACCTTGACCTTGGCCAAAGTCTCCACGTGCCTGTTCACTGAATCACTGGGAAAAACCTTCAATTAAGTCTTATATCAAGTTTCTAGCTTAAGTTTTTCATGGGAAGTACTCATTTACCTAATTCTGCAACATTGACCTTTGACCTTAAAATGACCTTGACCTTGGAAAAGGTCATATCATGCATGGTCACATCCGCCTTGTGATGACCTTCGATCCATTTTTAAATCATATTTCTAGCTTCAATAGTTCATGAGAAATAGGCATTTAGGTAATTAAATGACTCTTGATACCAGCTTGGTGGTGTGGTGCCAAAATTGGTTACCTAGTCCGTTCACGCACCGTGCCACCTTTGGGTTACGGTACGTGAAGGTCTAACAGAGTATGACTGTGACTGGCCTGCCACCTTGAGTAAGAGGAATATCGTGGTTGGCTGTCCTATTTATAGTATCAGTTTGACAAGGGGGAAAACCAACAGGCGCTTAGTCTGCTTAAAGTATGTAAGGGTCTAACAGAGCACAGCTCTGATTTGCCAGTTCCTTAGGCACTGATTGGAGAAAAGGGTTTCTTGGTTGGTTGTTCTAATTTTAGTGCTAACCCAAGCCTGAGAATAGGTAATTATACGAATACTTACCTTGGTAAAAGTATGAAGGAGAATTAATGTTCTTGCGAAGCCTAGGAACTCTTTCGGAGTGTCCTAGGGTACCAGGGAGATCTATACCGCGTAGTAATCAGTCGTGAGAGCGCGAATACCTAATTTTAATTGGAATAAATTTATCTCAAATAGAAGAAACATACCCGTGATTATATTTATATATTTTTTAAATATTTCCTCATAGGTGGCTTTATTTTATAAAATTTTGTTGGGGATGGAAGGCGGGTCCCTGGTACCCTAGGACACTCCGAAAGAGTTCCTAGGCTTCGCAAGAACATTAATTCTCCTTCATACTTTTACCAAGGTAAGTATTCGTATAATTACCTATTCTTACTCGCCGTAGGAACTACTTTCTCCGTAGTCCTATGGCATCAGGGAGATTTTTAAAGCCAAGAGATAAATTTTTTCCTTTGTTTCTTTATTTTGTTTGGTATTTTATGATATTCTCTTTATAAAATAAAACATAACCGTGATTTCCATCTGGTAGTTTTATTCAACATCTTGCTATCGGTACAAGTAACGTATCAGACAGTTTACATTTGAGGACAATTGTCTTCAATTGTGTATCACCGGAAAATACCTTTATTTTTCGGTATTTTTAGTAAAAACGTGAATATATATATAAAAAATATATATAGATAAATCGCTGTGTAGAAAAAATCGACATTTTCTAAATGTGCGATTTTTATCTTTGACATGAGTAATCACCCGTAGGTGTAGCTGCAGTATGATGAATAATATCACATTATTATATGAAAAAATATATTATATAAGCTGGAGCACAGTCCTATTGAATAGGTCAGCTTATATATCACAAAGAACACTTTTTTGTTTGGAAAGTGTTTTTGAAAAGTGTGGATAAATGTGATTAAATACATCTTAAGATTATTATCACAATCATAGCACCCGTAACCTATGTTATTGTTCATTTGGAACAATGTACATATAATATCACTTAATATTAATGTCTCTGCTTAAATATTATCTTCTAAAATCGCTTCTGCGACTGTTTGTGTTTTCTTTTTCTCCAATGGTTTACGATAATGTTTGGCCATTGTTGATTCGTTTTTCCAAGTACCATAGTTTAAGAGGTTATTTGTGTCAACCCCTAACCTTGCACCCGTAGAGGTGCCTGCACCTCTTGTAGAGTGTGGTGCGTACTTATTGGTATCAATACCTGCGAGTTTTAATACCTGAGTCACATATCGAGATACCGTATCTCGATGAATTGGTGCGTAGGGCTTTCTGTACGAAAGTACCAGTTTCTGCGATTTTCTGATTTCTGCTGTTCTTGTTATATAATGTTTCAGTGTTCTGACAATACATAACCGTTTATCTTTATCGAACGGTTCTAAAAGAATCGTTTGGAGCGATGTGCCCGTTCTTGCCGTCTTCATTAAAGACGTTAGAACAAATCGCGCTTGATTTTCATCTGTGTAGGTGAGTTCATCTAGGGACAATGCAGGAATAGCCTGGCCTCTTTGACCCGAAATCAAAAGAAATAAGACAACGATTTTCTTTGTAAGATATTCTAGTGTCAAATTTTTGTTTTTACCCCATTTTTTGAATAAAGTTAGTACTATCCCCACATCCCAAAATTCAGAATATTTGGGATGTGGGGGATTTCTGAGGTAGGCTGATTTTACAGCTCTGCTAACCCAGAAATCTTTGCCCATGGTCTCGCCATTTGTTCTTCTTGGTAAGGAAATTGAGAGTGCGCATCTTGCTGCGTTTATGGAACCGTATGAATATCCTTTTTCGGAAAGCGATTTCAGATATTTACATACTTGGAATACTGTGGGCGATTTTTGATCAATTTTGTTTATAATGCAAAATGTTTTCCACTTAGAGATATATGTTTCGTATGTTCTTTTAGTGTTCTGTTGCCACGATTCCATAAGGAATTTTGCTGTTTGTCTATCACACCCCTGAGTTTGTACCAAATTATTTTCTAAATCAAAGAAAAACGAAGACTTATTCCCTTTGGAAAGTTTTGTCTTTGTGATTTCGGGAGGAAGAGGTTGCTAATCTTTCTGCCTACCATCTTTACTGCTCTTGTCTGTTGCAGTAACGTCGCATACCACACTGCCGATGGCCAATCTGGAGTGACTATCACGCATCTTTGTGGTTTTTCTTCTCTCACCTTTCGCAGGACCCTGAGTATTAGGCTGCAAGGAGGAAATGCGTAAACATTTAAATCTCTCCAGGAAAATGAAAACGCATCCACATATGTGCTATGTGGATCGGGCTTCCATGAAGCGTAAGTTGGGCATTTGTTGTTTCTAAATGATGCAAACAGATCAATTTTAGGTTCTCCGAAAGTATCTACGATTTTTTGGAAGAGTTTATCCGAAAGTGACCATTCAAGGTTGTCTTTAAATTTTCTCGAAGCTTCATCCGCGAGGCAATTGAGTTTACCTGGCAAAAAGGAAATTGTTATCCAATTTTCCATGGATTCAGCCCAATTCCAGATCATTTTGGCGATTAAATCGCAAGAGGGGGATCTCACTCCACCCATCTTTGATACGTAGCACAGTGCTGTCGTATTATCTGTCTGGACATGAATTGTTTTATTCCTTTCTTTGCAAAAACTCGTCAGTGCCAAATAAATCGCTCTTAATTCCAAGACGTTTATATGCTCTTTTTCTATTGCTTCCCAGCGGCCACCAATTGATATACCTTCACAGTGGGCCCCCCAACCGTCCAAACTGGCGTCGGTTGACATTGTCAGATCGCTGTGATCTTGTCTGATTTTTCTTTCTGCTTTTGATATATGGTGCGTCCACCATTGTATATCAATGATACCTTCTTTTGATATCTTCATTTGTGCGTCAAAATTTCCCTTGTTTTGGGCTAAAGCAAAATTTTTGTCTCTTTCTAGGCGTTTTAGGTGCGCGAGTCCGTAATCGACTCCTGGGGAATAGGCTATCATTAACCCTACCATTCCAGCGCATTGTCTTATAGTAATGGATTGCGATTTTTGCAGTGTTTCTGAGAATTCTTTGAATTTTTGAACCTTTTCATCATTTAGAGTCAACGTCATGGACATAGAATCAATTATGAATCCTAAGAACAAAAGTTTTTTGGAGGGTTTGAAAACTGATTTTTCAGGATGTATCACAAAACCGAGACTATCTAATGTTTCTGCTAGGGTTTTTACCGCTTCAGAACATTTTTCAGGTGTTTCAGCCATTACAAAAGAGTCATCTATGTATCCGAAACACTGAACTCCCCTTTTTCTCATTTCCCCGTAGACAGGTGTCAACACTTTCGTGAAAATTCTGGGTGCGCATGCTAACCCATTTGGTAAAGCCGTGAATTGGAATAATTGATCTTTCCAATAGAACCTAAGGTACTTTCTGTGTGCTTTACAGATGCTTATTGAGTAATATGCATCTTTTAAATCTACCGATGCCATGTAGTGATGCTTCTGTGTCATTTCAATAGCAGTATTCAACGACGACATTTTGAAATGCTGATATTCAATTAGTTTGTTGAGTTCAGTTAGATCTAAAATAACACGTATCTTTCCCTGAGGTTTAGGTCTCGTAAAGATATTTGATACCCATTGATCAGTTGATTTTTCAGCCTTTTCAATTACTCCTTTCTCTAACATTTTTGATAATTCTGCGTCCACCTTTGGCTTATCGTCTGAGGATAGCCTGTATGGTGAGGGGATACTCTTTTGCACGGGTTTTTCTAAGAAAGGTATTTTTACTCCTTTAACCATGTTACATACCCAGATGTCTTTGGTTAAATCTTTCCAATTACCTAAGGAATCTTTTGTTTGACCTGCACGGAAATCTTCTGGAGAATTTTTCAAATTACAAACATTTGACATATTATCCAGACCAACCTGACTTATTTTTTCTTCTGGTTGTTCTGCTGCTGTTGCGGTTTTTGTTGACGATAACCGTTGTTGTAGTTGTTTGGGCCGTTGGGGAACCACGGCCTCACGTTGTTGAATTGCTGACCGTAGTTGAACTGTGGTCTCGGACCCTGGAATCGATTCTGCTGCCGAAACCCCATCTGTGGGTGGAAGCGTCTGGTCTGTTTTGCCGGGGATTGTCTCTTTGACTTTTCCTTGTTTTCCGGTTTCGTGAGGATCTTTTTGAATAGTTTTCCTCCTTTATCGACCTCTTTGAGGGATTCCTGAGCGGCTTCACCAAAGAGGAATTCATTGTCGATTTTTGCAGTTATAATAGTATCGGCATATTCTTTTGTTAACTTCCCTCTAAAGGCCTCTCGTCTTCTTCGCACCATAGCTGTGTTTGCGTAGAAAGCTAAGCGCATCGCATCGACACTTCCTTGTGCTGCCTTATTAAGCTCCGCATCGTCCTCGCCACGTGTGAAAGCGAGCTGTATCATCGGGCTGAGAGCCGTGAAAGCGGCCATCATGGCTTGACTCGCGAAAACCATTTGTTGGTCCGACTTCTTAATCGAATTATCAATTTCTTTGTTGTTCCTCAATGTATCTTCCATGATGGGTACCCTCATATTCTTCAGGTTCTCTGGTGGTGGGTATTTCTCAATTAATGTCTTCCCCATCTTCATATCCGTAGTCTTATTAAGGAATGAATCGAATACATTGGCTAGTTCTTCATTCAGCGGCGCTGACGCCGGAATTTTGTGGACTTCTTCATGGGCGGTTAATGCGGCCGCCATGATGGTTCCTTGCTTTGCTGTTGCAAATGGCTTAGGTTTTTCTTTGTCTTTTTCCGGGTTATCCACTTCCGGTTTGTTCAAAACTGCCGGAATATTTTCATCAATTGTGCTCATTTGGGTATCGTCTTTATCTGAGCATAGGAACAGGTCCAGATCGTTTGCTTGTGCTGTGGATTGTTGTTGGTTTGCCTGGAAATTCCATATTTCCGGGTCAAAGCCGCCCTGGTATAGAGGGGACGCCATTACGGTCGCATCAACATTCATTTGAATTCCTAGCGAATCTGCTCCGGAATTTGGATAAGTGCTACTTGAGGTAATAGTAGACGTCTTTTTCCGTTTACGTTCTAGGCGTCTCTTCTTGATGAGAAGTAATTCTTCTTCGTCAAGGGGATCGTCAGAGTCCGATATTGGGTGCGGAGCTCTACGCGACTTCTTTGTTTGTTTTGATGAAGCGGCCATCTTGGAAGGCTCCTTCTGTGCACACGGAATTTCTTCTTCATTCTGACTTAATATTTTCTCTAGTATTTCTGTTTGTTCTTCTAAAGTCTTTGGGGTTGCCATAGTAGTGTATGCAGACTCCAATCTTAGAAGATTCGCTGTCGGTTAAGTAGTACTTGTATCGAGAGCGAGTGTGCTTATATCCTCCGTAACGGCCGGAGCCCGGAGTCCCGGAGTTTAAACTGCAAAGTACCAAAAGTGAAAAAAGGTAAGTTTTTTGGTAAATATGGTATTCAGAATTCCCCGCAGGGTGAAATACCAATTGCAGTAAACAACCAGGTGTATTATAATTATCAAAATCCGCTAAATAGCGGTAGTAAAAAGGGATATTTACCTTTATGTCGCTCTGTCGCTCAAACACGTCCGTACTCCTTGGGTATACGCGCGGGACTGATTACTACGCGGTATAGATCTCCCTGATGCCATAGGACTACGGAGAAAGTAGTTCCTACGGCGAGTAAGAATACCACGATTCTGGCATTATTCTGGGAATCATTATAACTCTCCAAGCTGATTTATTTGGTACATGCCCAGTAAAAGCTACTCTAGGACCTCTGCTTGAAGAGTAGCATACTGGTTACTGGCAAATCAATCAGGGCAGCTTCGTACCAGCGGAGGTAGGAATTTCCACCTTAAAATGGCAGCACAAAACAGTCCCAGTATGAGAGCCTGTGCGCCCTGGCCCTGGCGACAACGGGCTGTACTAGAGTCTATTGGTTACCCTGCCATAAGTGGTAATTATCGCCCACTAGCACTCTCCTCCCAGATCTTTCGCGGCACTAACGCTTGACAAGCGGCCGCAGGAAGTTGAGCGTAGGATATCTGCTAGGAGAGTTATTCCACTGAGCCCGCTAGCACAGCCTCTAGCGGATAATAGAATTTAGACATGAGAATTACATTGTTGTGATATGTCGTAATATGCTTAATTTTGGCAAATTTTCACTCTCCAATCGGGGACATCAACACTGCGCATGTTCACACATGCGCACAAGATACTAGTGGGCGATAATTACCACTTATGGCAGGGTAACCAAATTTGGCACCACAGTGGATCACAAAATTTGGATCACAATTAAACTCTTAACTATGGCTAATTGTGGCAGAACGATAGGCTGAATTCTTTGAAGTCTTTGAATGGCCATAACTTTGCTTTAAATTGGCATAAAGACTTCATTCAAAAAGAAAAATCAATCAGTTTTGCCAGATCTATCCATAGATCACTAGCTAGAGTGCATTCTCCGATACGGCTTGACACTTCCGGTTCAAAATACCCTCCGAATCATGCAAATTCACCTGACAACGGAGCGATCCGCCATCTTGCCTGGTGAATACAAAGCGCTGTCTGAGTCTAAAATGGCGATAAACTGTATTAAGCGACCTTCTTTTGTGCATTCTGTACATGTAATAGTTAAAACTGGATTATTTACATTGGTCAGACATAATTTAAATGTGCCAACTCAAAGAAAATCGCTTGTTTCGACGATTTGTTGACATCGCGTTTGTAGTCTAACTGGGGCTGCCACATAGTTATTTGATCTGAAATTGCGAGTGAAGTCTGATTTTGTCAGAAGAAATTCTTCAGAGGTACTTAAAACATCCTCACACTTTAAAAAGTATCATAAATTGACGTCCAAACGGCCCATAGGCTTAGCACTGCGGAGGTGTGTCTCCAAAATGGCCGCCAAGGCGGTTCGTAGCGCCACCTACTTCCAGGCCGGATCGGAGAATAGAACCAAGTCCTAAAAATTAGGTAAGTGCCTACCTATGACCAGTACACTGTACAACATACACCCTTAGTGATAGTCAGACGAGTCCGACCCTTTATCCTACCCCAATATAAAATCCCATAGGCTTAACATTGAGTTTCCGTATGCCACGCTGACTGGCATACAGAGTTTTATATGCCACTAGTGGCATACAGAATTGTTTTCACATAATATTCCAAAACCGATGAGACGAGGTAGGATAAAATAAAAACCTGATTCGTTTTAATCTTGGCCACCACATGCCACTCTTAAGAGTTTTGGCTCTGGGCTTCACTCGGCTTCGCCTCATGAAGTCACTATGCCAAACTCCAGTTGTGGCATACGGTGGCCAAGAATAAAACTCATTCAGTTTTATGATATTACTAGTAGTAGTATTACTGGGTATCAGATGATTCGCACTGGGAGCCGATTCGCACCCACCATTTCGCATTGTAAACAAGCAGATTCGCACTAGAAATCAAAACAATAACAAACCACGATGTTTTGCACTTCACATGATCGGACAACGGAAAATTATCATATGTTTGTGAGTCACAATACAAACTGTCCGACTGTTTCCGACATGTATTCAGTTAATTCCAAGTCCTTTTCTGTAGTTTTTACATCCAGTATTCACAGAAATATGACCTGAGATGTCCAGAGACTTGGTTAACGTTTCCGACTATCACTTGGCAAATGGTGGCATCCATTGGGACATAGCATCAACAAAATTGAAATAGGCATACATATAAAATCAGATACATCTGATCACTAATTTTACCGCGTATTTTAGACGTACGAAGACAGTAAGCCAGTTTCCGTATATAACAAGGGAAATGCGTAGCTATTTGGGTCGCCACGACTACCTCAGTGACAGATGATCTACTTCTTTTTTTGATAGAATGCTTCATAACCCCACGGAGTCAATTAAAGTCTTTCCTCTGATAATATTGACATTAGATATTTCGTTCAACCAACGAGATAAAACTGAATGTACATTCCGAAGCCCGTTTCGTCAAGAAAAATAATAACATTTAGACTTGATTCACCTATTATCGCTCAACACTTGCTGTCACATACAGAATGCTGCCATTTATCTGTGTAATTGTTACAAATATCAAACAGGTCAATTCGAAGTAGCTTAGCTGTTGAGTAATCGAGCCTTACTTTTCGGTTCGCTCTTTCTGCGAACCACCGCCGCTAGACATAGCCGCAAGTTGTTGACGCACCGACATGGCCGCCATGATCCAAGTCGACTGATCTGTGAGCTGATTGGCGCGAAATTCAAAAAGAATTATTTATGGGCATCAAGTTTATATGGTTTGCATTGGAGCATCAGGAGCTAAAGGGTAACATAAGAATCGTTTGAAATGTTATATTATTTGATTACAAGATGTCTGGATAAGTCAACCACAACCGTGTTTGACCAAATTTGGCAGCCCCCGAGACAACCAATGAACTTTGGCGCCAGGTGCCACGGCCAACAATTTCTAATAGTCGAAATGGGTTAGACGTTGTACAGAAATAACCTGCTCTTACCATACATGGATGGGCCAAGACTGTCTTGAATAATAAGTGAAGTGTTTTACACTGATGGCTCTTTATTGTCTCACGCAAAACCCATTCATAACTGTGACATCTTTCGAAATAATTTTTCTTTTAATCTTTAAATTCTTAGAACGACAAAAAGGCAAAAACAACCCAACTTTCTATCTACCCTAAGACTTATAAAGCCAGAAGTTACAGAGTCATGTTCAATATAATTATACATGGAATTCATTTCATAGATATTTATTCACATATATGGTAAACTTAGGTATTGCAAAAAACATTCGATTGTGAAGGACATCACACAAATCGGCACAGACAATGCCATAAGAACATTTTTCGCCATTTCACGTACACGCATATGAAATTCACTTTCTAAAAACAGTAACAATCAATCAGGTAATGGAATGTGACTATTGCAAGAAGGCACAATGACTACTATACTTGTCAAATTCGAAGGATTACCTCCAGACTTTTTAAAGCGAGACTTGAAGGCGCGGAATATTATTTCAAATCCCATATGACACTGTTTCGGGTAATACATGCCTCTTGCTAGATGCTTCGCGGATTGGCACTCAGGGCCCTCCCTAATTATGGGATGGTAATGGTGGGCGCGTGATTTTGAACAAATACAGAATGCCGACGTCAGAAACCGGTGAGTAATTAATAATCGGCTAATCAGATTATCTTTTCACCAATGCAGTGTTGTTCAGGGGTATTTCTTCTATTTACATGTTAAGTTTAGTTAAAATTCTACCATTCGGGTCACCGCTATTGCCTATGTTTTGGTGCACTCTTAGGCGGGTCGCTTACCAAAGTGCAAGAATTGAGGATGTTATTGCCTGGAATGTCCGTCACAATAAACATATTAGTCTGACTTAAATACTGATTGCAAAAACAACTAGATACATAGCATCAATAGTGCCATAGTATTATGTGCAAAGCAAACGCAGATCGCCTGAAGTATGGGTGTGTTTTGACATATGTTTCAGTGTTTGAATTTCCCTGTTCTTGGTCGACCATTATGGCGCGTCATTTGAGATGGTGTTTCCAACACACACCCGCATATATACACAACTCGGTTTGACAGACGGAGCCGACGTGTCATACACTAATATGTGAGCACGTTTTCCAGGACTATCAAGGTTCGGCACTGGAGATCTATTATAACGCTATGACATATTATTAAATAAACCTAAGAATAAAGTTGACATTTGTGCCCTTGATCGGAGATCGGCTGGACAGGAATACACACCAAAAACTCGGATTCGATCCACCCATGCCTGTCCACCTAGATTGAGATCTACGTAGATCTATCAGATGTAAATCTGTCTATTGGAACATTATATGTTTAAACGCATACGTGTGACATGTGGGTCTATATCATAAATAATTATTATAACTGCAGTAGCCGCTTACAGTGATGCCAGGACCAGATGTATTAATTTAAGAAAAATGACATTTGATAATTGTGAGGACTGAGTGACTGATAATGAGCTTAGGCCCCTCGGCATCAGATAGGGTTAGAATGACAATGACAACACGATATGGATCTATTTTACTAGCATTCATTATTGTTAATAGTACATGAAATGAAGCATATATCAAGAACCGATACAATCGCACTGTATTCCCGAAATATAGCCAAAGTATACTGACAGGAATTTATTGCATGTTTTTACTTGTACATCTTATTATGGCTAGATCTATATCCATAGTTACCTACAACTCCTCGGGATATAGAAATTCTAGTACTCGTTCAAAGGCTGAACCTTGCGTAACCAGGCTAAAAATGTCGTAGCAATATTGACCATGCGACATGTTTTCAGCTAATCATAGAGCCGATTATGACATTTTTATTATGTATAGGTATATGATCATAATAGGGAAACTGATAACTGGTTGCACAATTCTCGAATTTCTCGGTGAGAGTCCAGAATTTCACACCACCTGGCTCACAGACTCGTGATGTAAAATAAAAAGCCCTCACCTCGAAACTCAAGAATTCAGCCGCTCAAAATTAGTTTCCCTATTTTTGTTTGTGATGCATTTTCGTCGTGTGTATTTGTCAATTTGTTGTATTCACCAATAAAGATTCTGGTCTATGACGCTTTAAACTATCCAAATCCATATCATCTATCCATCAAAACGTATTTTGCATTGTTGACTGTTCTTAGACCCACTTGATTACCTGAAATACAGAAAATGGAAGGAAATTGGCATAATAGTCTCATAGATTGAATCCTTACCCGACCATATAGTTCCAGGTACTCATAGTTGCATGCTTTGGTTGTGCCCTTGTGTTGGATATGTGATAGTTTCGTGTGAATGCTTTGATTTGTGTGGTTGTGTTCCAGCGCTGTGTTTGCTTTCCTGACCATTTCAAGCGACACTATCAGTTGTTACTTCCAGCTTTAAGGTGGGTTATAGGTGTAATGAAATCATACAGACACTACACTTTACTAGATTTCCCCTACGATTCCACGTTATCTTAATTTATCAAGGGGTTATACATTTAATTTCTTATTCATATGATGGTCTACATTATTTCACAATCCCTTAATATATAACCAGCCTCTGCCTCCTTGCTGTTGCATCATCTTTCGATAAATTCTTAAACACTTGTCATACAGGAACTTAATCCTGGACTGGATCAAATCACTTCAATGAACCTTTGCATGGTGTTATGCTCGAGAACTACACCGTTATAAAGTAAAGGTTCTATGAATATTGCAAACCCGCAGTTTTTGTTATTACGTACAGCAATATAGGTCTTTAGTATCTTGCATGTATATACTCTGAATGGTTAGTGATACAATAAGCTAGCTTAGCAAAAATTATTTGATAATATGCATTTTTCATAGCCTTAAAGCTCTTAGCTTCCTTTTAATATAAAATTGAATGAAAAGAAACTAAGGATAGAGCAAAAGTATACATATCATTAAGTTTTTTTGTTTTTTTTTAAATTTAATTTAATCTTAGACATAAATGCTGGTACATACAGAACACTGTTTATGATTGCCTCACTGGTTTCATTTCTTTTCAGCCACCAAGGCGGATTCACAACCAGTGGGGAGTGGGAGTCGAGATGTCGAGGCGCTTATAACTTACCAGGTGGTTACGGAGGGCACAGCGGCGTCGACGGTGGCGCCGGGTCAGAGCTTACTGCGGAAGGTGACAGTAGAACCGGCCAACCTGGAGACGTCGACCCTGAATGCCACAGACTTCTCCACCCAGTTCTCGGACCTCGCGGCGCTCGAGAGTATCCAGGCGGAGCTTGACCGCATTCAAAACCACGCTGAGGATGGAGACCACATAGCCGCGTCAACAACGCCAGCCGCCAACGTCGCGCTCAGCACGCCGGCTGTGACCATGAGCTCGGCTGACGGCTCCTCTTTTGTGGGGTCCTTGTCCGACGGTACGAGCCTGGTGACAACGACGACGTCAACCCCTGGTGGCACGCAGATCGTCAATCTGCTCCAGAACGACGCGGTGCCCCAACATGTACAGAACATTCAGACCAAACGGCCCATCAGCGGCGTCTCCAATTCGAACCAGATGGTCACCAAGGTGATCATCACTAAGAACCCGAACCAGACTCAGCCCGTGGCTATCCCTGTATCCAACCAACAGATAGTCATGATGGGCTCGCACGGTCTTAACGCTGTTCCCAGTAACTCCATCGGGCTGGCTTCGCCCACCAAAACTATTACCATTAACCCCACAGTCTTACAGTCGCCGACCAAGTATATCACCGCTTTGCCGGGGTCGCCCACAAAATTAATTCAAGGACAGAAACTTTCTCTGTCGCCCATGCGGACTCCCACGAAGATCACTATGATCCCAGTGTCGGCGATGAGTAAGTCCCCACAGCGAATAGTCACTTCCACGGGCCAGGTTCTTACCATGGTCAACAAGGCCCATTTGAGTGGCAACACCACATTGACTTCAGCCTCCAGTAGGCCCGCCACCATCACAATGTCCCCATCAAAGATCACGCTTAAACAACAACCAATAACGGTAAGCCTTGTTTCGTTATTATACAACCCTAACGTAAATTACATTTACTTGAATCAATGCCGTGTGTAATTGTTCAGAGGTACTTATAAATCCTGTTAAAAGTGTGTTACATATCAAGGCTTACTGTCCTTGAAAGAATATAATACTACCACTAAGGTATTTCTGTGTTAATTGCAACAGCACGGCTGGCTGCCTAAAACAGTACAGCTAGTTACTAATCACATGGAGGTCATGCACATCTGCCTTACTGCAATATCTGCTTAGTTACGCAATACTTTCATCCAAGCAACTTCCTAGCAACGTTTTCTTTAGCATTGGGAGACTGAGTATATGACCTTAATACATTCATAATAGAGGATATACATAGAACAGAGGATATACAGTGATGGCATCGTATTCTATGATATTCTCGCCTCATTGATACTTTATATATGATTAAGGCAACACAGGACCAATGTAAACATGTGATAGATGTACACTAGCACAAGTCTGACCACCATCGGCTTATCTTCCTCTATGGAAAAACCGAAAAAGTTAAAAACACTGAACTTTAGACAGCTGACAATCGTTGTTACACTGCTCTAGGTTTTCCCAACAGTCCTATCTTGTGGAAAGCAACAACCTTGCGCTCAATGCATTAAATCGCATTTCCATGTAGCCAGACTAAGTGTTGTTTCACCGTGGAACAGCCTTAATTACACAGACGCACAATGTCGATTATGACATCCCTGTTCACAAGCTGTCTAACCATCACATTGAATAGCTTTTGAACATCGCGCAATGTTATTTAAAAAAAACCTTCGGGGCCCTCCAGTTAATGATCAACAGCTTCTTGTCTCCACCTCTACCCGAAACCCCAGAGGTGGTAGAGTCTTGTTCTTTATCCTACCCCTAATAAAAAACGCCATAGGTTTAACATTGACTCAATGTATTTGACGGAGCGTTGGATAAAGTGTTATTTATGCACCGAGGTGAATAAAAAAACGGACCAATCAGGGACGAGATAACGAAAGTAGATCCGGCAGCATTGATAACTACTAACATGGATAATTACAAATATTCTCTGTATATCGGTGAGATGGGGTAGGATAAATACGAAACTGAACTCGAGTTAGCCTTGTCAATGTTCATACCACTCAGGTCAGGTCTGCTACTCACTAAACTCGGCTAACGCCTCGTGTAGTAATACACAACCTGCCCATCGTGGCATAAACATTGACAAGGCTAACTCTCGTTCAGTTTCTCCTACGTATTACAGTGTAGAAAACAAATGGAAAACTATCTCATCCCGTTTTGTCTGGGGCAAATAAATTCATTTAAATCACATGGTTCACCTCCCCATCAGGGTATGTATTTGATAATCGGTTTCGCAAACATGTACATTGGTATACACATGCCTACGCTCCTGTACATTCATGAACTCTGGTGTCTGGACAGTGGCAGCAGCAGCTTTGAGAGCAGTTGATTAGAGTGAAAGTAACAGAGCACCAATGATGAAACAGACTGGTTGATTGTTTGCAAGCGCAGTATTATTTGAAAATTAATTTATCTTTTTCGTTCTAACCTCTCAACAAGAAAACATTGTCAAATCTTCCGTCAATTTGCTGTATTTTCATCCAAATTGCCACTAAATCTTCAGTCAACCTACCACTTCATATAACATATATAATACTGACCTTTTGAGGGTGGTTATAGCCCACTAGAACCAGGTCAATCTTAGACTGTAGAACCGTCCCAAGGCGCTATTCTTACTATGTAAAGAAGTCAGGGTGAAGGTCGTGGTTTCCTGTGAATGCAGTCATTGGCTGCTGGGTCTAGTCTATTCCAGTGAAGGCAGAGGGACAACTCCATGCATGGAGTGAACCTGTCCCAATAATATCTAAAATTAATCACTGACAAATGCTCATAGTAGGGTCTTGACTTCAGATTGCTATGTAACTTGCGTGTTCAAATAAGTTGATATCTTGTTCGTAGCCATATCTGTTGCATTCAGGGGATTTCTAGGCGAGAATCTATCTGAATGCTGTCAGCTGTTGTCTGTAATCTTGATTAGACAAAAAGTCAGTGGTGTGGTATGCATTATCTTAATTGATCCTAAATGACAAAAAATGCGCTGACAAATGGACGGTCAATGCCCATGCTGTAAAATTAACAGACTAATCAACACCAGCCGTACATTTGATATTTTGTTGGAAAGGCTGAGCGATATTTGTGTATTACAACCCTAGATCTACCATCCTTCGATTAGTTGCAATAATGTGTGTCATCGTTGTCAACATCAAGCAAATTTTGTCTGGTGCGAGCAGGAAGTTTTCTTTAGAATGATAATTCATAATGATATTTATTGAAGTTGCTATGAGCCCAACTATTACTGTGCATATCGCTTTCGCCAAGTGCTGTGCAATATCATATCATTTTGATTCATGGTATGTTCATTTTGAGGGTGGATTAAAGGTGAAATGCATTACCACATGGTTAACCCACTTAATATGACAATAAGATAATTTGGTAATTAGATAATTACACAACCACTAAGTGAGTTTCTTTGTTTACTAATGGTTGACTAAGAGCGTGCTATGTGTGGTGACTAATCTTATTTTAACTGTGTACACATCTATTTTTGGGACTAAAGTAGTCGACACTATTTTTAGACTAAAATAAGTGCATTCCTTGAGCCATGCAAGCCCAAATGCGAATGCCTGTGACATAAGATTACGCGTCGCATATCTAGTGTACTTTGTATATCACAATGATTGGCAGGACGTGGTTATGTTCTTCTATTCACCAGTGAAATATGTGTATATCACAATAACCTATGGTACGGACTTGGATGGCTGTATACTAGTCCGTGCCTATGGAGACTATTATAGTATTATTTAGATGATATTTTAGGGCAAATAATCAACCATCGGAACAAGATACAGGAGTGATATGAAAATATCTTCAATTATTTCACTTATCTGGACTTTCAATGCTGATATTGTTACCACACTACACTTCCCGCTACGAACAATATGACATTCTTTCTAGACGGAAATCACATGCAAATATCCAAGAGAACCTATGAGAATAAACTAAACTGGATTGAGCATGTACCTTAAAAGAATGTTAACAAACATGTAATGACTGGTAAATTGACTTACACTTCTTTTCAAAAGCTGGCATGCCAGGTAGAAGTTGTCATCTTCATTATGCCCCTGGAGGGATCTTTCAAATATAATACACAACCGTTTGCTAAAAGTGATTTTAAAAAAGGCTGGTACCGTACACATATTTCAATTGTATGGGATGAATGGTATTCGTGGCGTGTGTGCTGCCATCTTGTCCCCGACATCAAACAAAACACTAGGATGCCAGATATGTCAATTTTCCTTGTTTCCATGGAAACTCGTGTTTTCATTTTTAAGGTATGAAATTTTTATTTCTTCTGTAAAATGAACTTAAGAATTGCTAAATTTCTCAAATCACCCACATTTCATAATTTCCCACTGAACCTGTTCACAGAATCATATGTTAAAACAGATTTTTCCCCCTTGTTTCCCCACTCTCTGCATCCCCTTAGTCGATCTCCGATGCTGACTCTTATGTTTTCCAGGGAATCTCATTGTTTTTGAAGCAATAAGGCACGGAAGATCCATGGAAGGCTTCCAGTCCATGATTCTCATTGGTCAATCGATACCAGTTTTGTGTTGGGAGAGTAATGGGCGTATTTGACATCAGTGTCAATCTTGACATTCTGAAGATTGAACGTAGAGTATAATGAGAAGCCACCTTGTTACTTGTGCCTAATATATTGCAGGTGTTAAGGGTGAATATATGACACATCTAAATCCTGTATTGCCATAAAAAATATTTTCCATGACTTTTTTTGGCATCCGTGGAACGCAGATGACCTTATCAATGGATCATAATAAATCCGGGTAACAGACTTAATCCTCTGACTAGTGGTGCCATCTTCACGGGTTGCACTGGAACTTTCCCACTCTCTTGATGCTATTTGGCTTCCAAGAGCGACAAAGGAGCTATTTTGAGACTGGAACACCCTATGAATTTCATCAGAGAAGGATTTGCAGGAAATGAACATGTGGTTGGCATATTCTGTGATTTATAGAAAGCATATGATGCCACATGGAAGTATGGTATCCTGCAAAGCATACACAGACTAGGTCTATTTGGAAGAATCACTATGTTCATCTTGAACCATCTTGCCAGCAGTGCTTTAACTGTGCATGTAGGTCCCGTCATTCTTTTTGGTATCAAAATAAATGAGATAACCAAGATTCTTACTTGTGAATTTAATGCTGATCTGTTCTTTGATGACTTTGTCATCTGCTACAGAGAAAAGATTGAAAGAAAGTACTACATCACTGGAAACATTAACTGTTTAAGACGCTTCCAGATTCTCTCAGAACAAAACAATATGTATCCATTTTTGCAGAAAGGGGATGTTGATACCAAAATATCTGTAAAAACAGGTGGCATTTCTCGGATTTCAGTCCTTTTTTTTTGGGGGGGGGGGGGTAGTTTTTGAGTTACAGGTCCATTTTAGTTTTTGAGTTACAGGTCCATTTCGAAGAACTCCTTTATGGACATATTTCTCTCTATAAAACTGGTTCAATCAAGACATAATATGCTTCATTGGAAAGGCAATAAAAACAATAGGTGCTAGGAAGTAGAGTTTTTAAGTAGATTCTATGGCCCTGTTTTTGAGTCATGACAATCCTTCAAAACGACATGCTTCAGGCTTCAGGTTTCAGTGTCCTATAGACATACGATCTTAGAAGATCGGTCAATGGTCGTTCAGCCTATGACACTTAGGGCAGTTGCAGGTGTGCTATAGTAGTGACAATCGTAGGGTATCGTAGGTGAAAATAGCGGCCAAAGTGTCGCAGCTGAAGACAATCGTGGACATATCGTACAGGTATGATAGGTGGTTGTAAATTTCTTTGTAAAATTCATTGAAATTAGCAGAGAACTAGAACCCCTGGAAGGCCCACTCACCATGCAGCGCTGTTAACTTGTGGCGCACATGCACCAGTTCCTACAGTGGAGCAAAACATCTGGTTCACGCTTCTAGCATGGCCGACTTGTGCTACTGACAATGTACCCTGGTTCCTGGGGTATCCGCTAGTTGTCCTGGCGGCCACTTTTTACATGTGTCGAATGGGTAACCAAATGTCCACCTCCCCTGTTTCTTGAAAACAAGTTTGTCTTATAGGCACAACGTCGAACGGCCGTGAGTGGCCTTTCCAGGGTTTCTGGTTCTTTGAAATTAGGAAATATTTTGGGATCATTTTTCTATATATCTGGTTAACCTATACCCGAAATTTCATCATTATACCTTTGGTATTCTGATCATGAGAACTATTTTTCTAAACCACCATGTTTTAGTTTACAACTGCGGGCACTGCACTCTCAGTCGACTTGTCCATAACCTACTTCGAATGCTCCGCAATTTTTTATTCATTGCCTATAACGACTGTCGTGACTATAAAACACCATGCCTACTACTATGGATTTCTAAGACAATTGTTCTGAACGACCGTTTTAGCACCGATCGCCCATGGTGCGCTACGACACTGTCCATAGGACACTGGCCATCTTTTGTCTTCCAAAGTGTCGTACATTCGCTGGATGAAATCGGTATCGGTACTATTGATTGTCGTGACTGAAAAACGGGACCTATATTTACAGAGATATTCAAGTATTTGTTAAAAGTGGGGGGTATTTGGGGTGAAATGGGTATTCAAAAACAGATGTTTACTCAATATTGAGTTACATTAAGCATAAGTGTAACATTTACCATCTCCATAACTGGCACTGACAGTTGCTTACAGCCTAGGAAGTGTCATTATTCAGAGATGTCAGTTTTCCATTTTTCCGTGGAAATCCACTTTTTCATACTCAGTAAATGTAATTTCTTCTACTTGTGTCAAACATAGATAATATTAATTTAGCCTCATTTAATAATAAAAAAAAAAGTGTTTTGGACCTCCCCACAGATCCTCAGTCCCATGTCATGGCCGACAAGGACATGTTTTCCAAGTTTTCCCAGTCTCTCTGAGGCAGAAATGCCAAATTTAAAGAAATCCACTTTTTTCCCTGACCCCAACTGACATCCCTGATTATTAAGGTGAAATATATATTTGATGTGCTATTGATGTATGATGGGCAGCATGTGTATAAGAGGAAAGTTTATTTAGCATATTTACACACAAACAGAAGTTAAAATGGTTCTTAACTTCTAGGAGTCAGTCTAGACCCAGTCAAATGAAATTGGTTTGTAAAATTATTTACCATAAGATATTGGCTTGAGCTACTTTATTGGTGTATATAGGAACAGAATTTTGTACTGCATATGGACCACATGGGCAGGCAGCATGCAGACAGGTCTGTGTGCACTCATCCATGAAGAATCACTATGAGGCAACTAGAAACGTTTCTTATGTAGGTAGGGGATTTCTGATTGGCAATTGAACCCCCTACAGGTAGTTAAATATATGTGTGCATTGACACATGAACTGCTTAGTTGACAGAGGGGTAGGGCTCCCTCCCTGCATCCCTCCCTGCCTCCCTCCCTGCCTCCCTGCCTCCCTGCCCCCCCCCCCTGCCTCCCCTCTGCCTCCCCCCTGCCTGCCTGCCTGCCTGCCTGCCTGCCTGCCTGCCTGCCTGCCTGCCTGCCTGCCTGCCTGCCTGCCTCCCTCCCTCCCTCCCTCCCTCCCTCCCTCCCTCCCTCCCTCCCTCCCTCCCTCCCTCCCTCCCTCCCTCCCTCCCTCCCTCCCTCCCTCCCTCCCTCCCTCCCTCCCTCCCTCCCTCCCTCCCTCCCTCCCTCCCTCCCTCCCTCCCTCCCTCCCTCCCTCCCTCCCTCCCCTCCCTGCCCCCTGCCCCCTTCCCTCCCTCCCTGCCTCCCTGCCTCTCTGCCTCTCTGCCTCCCTCCCTCCCTTCCTCCGTGGAAAAAAGTATTACAGTCTGGAAAAGCCCTGGGATGTTGTTGGGCTGTTTATTTACAAACCCTATCTTAAGCTACTCCTTTTGAATTTTAAAAGTGGCCACCCGCTCGTTTTGCATTCAAAAGCCAATATTTCTATTCGAAAATACACATTCAGCTCTTGTTTGCACAAAATGACAGAATAAGTGCAAAAAATGTAATCTAGCTGACAATTGAAAGTATTATCAATCATTTAGATACACACAAATTGCTTTCCATCAACTGTGTAGTGACAGGAAACGTTTATCCTAGCACAGCTCCCTAATATATTTCTGTTTATATCGTGATTTTAGAATCAAGGCGGTCAGAAGGTGATCATGCAGCAGCTTAACACGGTACCCAAAATGCAAGGCATCTCGCTGTCGTCCATGTCCAACATTCAACCTGTCTCAGTATCCGGTAGCAAGTTTCAATACGTACGACTGGTCACCAACCCGGCTGGCCAGACGCAAACTACTCCAGGTAAGCTACCTCAGCACGTCGCCCTCTGTTGAGCGTGTGTAATCTTCATAGGGATGTGGCGTACGGAGTATGTCCATTATAAATAGCTAAGAACATATCTAGTTTGAACTCCCGGTCTTTCTACATTTTTAAGCCCTTTATATCTACACAACGAGGTGATATCAATACATTTCTTTCCTTGTGGAGTTCAAGGTAAATTAGGACAGTCAGCTCACTATAGGGCAATCATTGTGTGCCTTTTCCATCCTTTTTTCTCTTTTTTAAATTGTGTTTATTGACGTTAAGGATTCATATGCAAGTATACGATTTTCAACCAAGTACGTTCAACAACATAGGAGGCATCCATGCCAGTGCAATTAATTAAAAGTGGAAACAAAAAATTAATCAAATATCATTTCCCATTACTATAATATTAATAGATCAAAAGATATTACATGGTTTTTTTAAAATACAAACACCTGCTTAATGAGGCCCCCTGGAATTAAAAGAGGAGATAAACATGTCACAAGCGGTGAATAAAACGTAGCAGCAGATATATAGAGCATATATAGTAAGTATTGTTGTTTGCCGTGGGAGAAATTATCAGGGATGCAGGATACAGCTTGAAAAATAAATGTGAGATATCGGAATATTAAAATCAATACACATTTAGAAATACCCAAACGGCGTAAGTGATGGGTTCCTATCCGTGTTAGTAAATGCCTCACGGGTTTTTACAGCGACGGCCAAGACGCAGCTGACGCTACAAGCCAAGCCCGTGATGACGACGGCCAACACACAGGTGAGGCTGGCCACCCCCACAGCCGCCATCGGGTCCACGCAGCAGGTAACACAGGCAAAGGTCCGCAGACCCGAGACATCTTAACCTGTTTTATTACTCAGATCAATGCAAAAGTCTCGTTGGCAGATGTCAGATGTTGGCAGCAAATATACATTCCAAGCACAATCACACCAAAGTTGAATGTTTGATTTATTCTTGATTTATAGACTATTCAGAAAATGGTAATACGATAGTAAGTAATTTTAAACCATCAAAACCCTGTTCATACCCCTTATATGAATAAAGTATTCAAAACCCTGTTCATACCCCTTATATGAATAAAGTATGACCAGTGTAGTCCGGACGGGGAGTAAATATGCTAAAGAATTAACAATGTTTGAAGGGTATTAACCACACAAAACTAGACTCGTTACATTTCAATTAAAATGTTTAATGACGTTGATTGATTAGTAACAGGCAGGCTGATGTGATGAGAGATTGTTGAAGTTATTTAAGAACTGATCGTTTCGATTAATTTAATTTACCTTCGTCTTTGATAATGTTATTACTGCCACAGATTGGATCACTTACTGTATGTGCTTGTACATATACTGAAATTGATCACAGATATCTATACTGTGCCAACACAAAATCATATATTTAAATATTGTGATGATTTCCAACGTTCACAGGATATTAGCCTAACTTTTGCCGTATATTAGTCCTAATCTGTACTGGTCTTCACCTCAGGTGGTCACCCGGCCAACGTTACAACAAGGCCAACAACGCATCCTGCTGCCAGCCACGAGCCAGGTGTCCATTAGACCGACCACCTCCGGGAACACGCTGACACAGATCCGGCCGGCGGGGTCGGCCGGCCCGCCGACGCTCACCCAGCTGCCCCCGGGAACCACCATCATCTCCTCCGGGCAGAACCTCTCCGGGGTGCAGGGCTTTGCGCTCGTGCCAGCGCAATACGTCACACAAGTGAGGAGTTCTTTTATTTTATCGCGCAAGTAATGCAAGATTTGGGATATCATAGTAAATACAAAGACATTTTCAATGTTTTTTTAAGTTTACCAGAATCGAACTTCTTGTGGTTGAAACAGATCACGTCAGACGTAATGGTATATTGAAACACATGGTAAATAAATCGAAAGCATGTGTACATAGGTTAGAAAGATTTCATCAACTAAGAGAAGACGTTATGAAATGCGTTATATTCAGACAAATTCCATACCCGCATTTATCTACAACGCAGTTCATGCTTGAACCAGCCAACAAATATTTCATTGCAGTTCAGAATCAAGGTTTACAGACTTCCAGTTTTCAGTGTTTTTTTCCTACATTTTTTGCCCATGGCAAAGCCAAGTTAGATTTTTCAACAAAATATCCAGCTAATCCCCTCTTCATGCTGAATACTTCCAGCAATATGATGAGCTAGATTGGGAAATTCTATGGCTGGTGCCCTGGTACAGACGAGTCAATGACTTAAAGGAAACCGTGTAGAATCTAGTGTTCCAAAAAGCCACCACTCCTCAAATTCGGCCAAAAATTCATTGCAAAATGAATAAACATGCTTATATTTAGTATTTTTATGGAAAAAGAACTAAAGAATTTAGGCATATTCAAAAATACAACAAGCGTTCAACACTTCCAGTCCTAGATTTTCAGTCACCTCCACAGTGTCTTGTCCATGAACATTATTCTCGAGCCAAGTAATTTTGTTCTATTTGGGATCCAAAAGCAGAAATTCGTAGTCAGAAATATTCACAACTTAACAAATTGATAATGAATCATAGCTTTATGTTAACTTTATTTTATTTAGATACACACGAACAGAAATGAATAATTGGAAACGTGGCTTTGACATAACGAAATGACACACTCTCATAGCAGTACGAAAGATCTGGTAGAAGAGTTTTGGTGTAGGCAGCCATGGATTTAACCACACCAGAGCTAACGTAATGTAGCTCTGGTTACCAGTTTATTCAAGTCCGTCAGCAGACTGGTTCCTTGGTTATGTACAGTCCTATGTACAGGTCCCGGCGAGTCCCCTAGTGGATCACCGGGGAACTGGAAGAGGCCTTCATGGAGTGAGATTGTCAGATTTAGCTGGGATTTCTTTCTGCATAAATTTGAGTCTTTTTGCCGTACCCTAGGATTTCATAAGCCCTGTGAATATCTTGAAGTAATAAAAGCACTGTCCATGAGCAAGGGCTTTGGAAAATTCCCCTACAAGAATTCTACCCCTGATGATAGTCAGAAACAAAAACAACTGAAATACACATGTATGCAGCACTATTGAAATTGATTAATTTCCCTGAAATCCATATTGTTAGTGTGAAACGATGATTTGTTTTCAGCAACTGGGACAACAATTACAACCGCCGGCAGTGGGTGCAGCCGCACCACGGCAGGAGAGTGGGCCTGGTTTCATGCCCATCACAACAACGAATGTGCCTGAGCAACCTCAACCTAGACCAAACCTCAACGGGTGAGTCCATGTCCCTTGCCCAAACCAGGCCCTCAATAGAAAAGGAATCCTTGCCCTAGTAATGGGAATGAATTCCCATTATGTAAGTGTTACATATTTGCTTTTATTATACAATATTTCCCTTTTTTTAACATTTTGTAAAGGCTAGAGGCCCTAGACTAGCTAGGTGTAGACCTTGAGAGTAAGGGAGTAAGAACTAAAACACAGATGTACTAGGTACTACTCTGAGTCAAGAACTTAACTGGTTTATTGACAGGGTGCTTCTTAGGGGGTTGACATGACAGGCTTGGCAACTGAGCTCTGCTCTCATTGGCCATTAAACCACCAGCCAATAGGGATGACCCGACAATTCTGGTTGATAGCCTGTTTCGGTCTGTCGCACATGCCAGGAAGCCGCACATGACACTGAACAACTCAGAGTGTCATTGGCAGGGCATCCTGCCCCCATGTGGGCAGACCAGGAATTAGAGCTGAGCGAAAAAAGGGGTCGTATGACTGATTTATTACTAAGAGAAAGGGCCGAGCCGAGTTAGTGGGAATATTTTCTTTAATCTTATATGCCATTCAAATCATGGCAGCCATACTGCAAACATCAGGGAGGATGATACTAACCAAAATATTGACTTCCAATATAATCAATTTGTTCACTATTAAATAGGGGGGGGGGGGGGGGGGATGATTAATTTTGAGGATTACTTTCTTCTCATAAGCACCAATATTACTTGGCCATGATAGGGATATATAGATGAGAACTTTACAATTTATGTTTGTGGACGAGGCGTAACGGTATGAGAGGTCCAGTGCCCACCGCGTTGCTGAGAACTTTACCATTTGTTCATAGTCAACCACATCTATCATTATCATATATATATATTGTAATTCTATACTGTCAAGATGGTGAGGCTGGTGATGATTTTAGAGTTAGATTCGTTCTCGCCGGGATATTAGCATTGATCTTGTTATAGTTTAAAAATCCCATTAACCTGCCAACTATAGGACCTGTGATTATTGGTTCATGGCAAACGCACTGATTCTGTAATGCAAAATCTTTTCAGGTCTTTGCTACAAGAACCGTCGGGGCAACGACCACGAAAGCCATGTAACTGCACCAAGTCACAGTGCCTCAAGCTATACTGTGACTGTTTCGCGAATGGTGAATTCTGTCATAACTGTAACTGTACGAACTGTGCAAATAATCTGGATCATGAGGACGAGCGGTCACGGGCCATCAAGGCTTGCTTAGATAGGAACCCTCTCGCTTTTCATCCCAAGATAGGTGAGTCACTTTTTCCATTCTTTTGAATCAGAACTCGACCACTATTAGATAGAGGGTACTTCTGTGTCATGTTGTCAGTCACTGCTCAGGACTGACAGCCTGCTACTCGTATGACATTAGCCAGCTTTATTCATCAGTATCACCACCTTTGGAAGGGAAATGATAACGATTAAGTAGAAAAAAACATGGCAGTTATTTATCAACTTGCCTCATATCTCACTGCCATATGGCAACTTTTTGGGATATATTTTTCATGCAATTTACTATGGGAATTTCTCATGTGTCCTGTTTGTATATACCAGTTTTGTGTGGATTCTGTCTCAGTTCCGGTTTTCTTTCTCGGGTTGAGAAAATATCGGATTAGAGTATCCAGGCGTATCTTAAAATCTGCGATGATGTTCCAGGTAAAGGTCGAGGCGAGCGACGACATACTAAAGGATGTAATTGTAAACGGTCGGGTTGCCTGAAAAATTACTGTGAATGCTATGAGGTAAGATGAAATTTAATTCAGAATTTGTTTAGATGTGTATGCATTGAATAATGTCATCATTGGCAAAGATACCAAAGTTTATTGTCCCCTTCTTTCTTCGTTCTGCCAAATTCCTCATCTTCTTTAAATCGGTTAAGTCAGAACTAACAATGTATATCAAAGAAAAAATGAACTTATCTCTTTATTAGAATATGTTTTATTGACTTTGAAGTCGAAAATGTTATTTAACTTTTGATTCGAACTTCATAACGATTTATTATTACTTTATTTTCTCAGTATTCTATGATATCACTAAGACAATATCTTGACAATCATGATACAGAGGTCTTAAAAGTGCAATACAATGCCGTTCACTTCACCTTTAAGAGGGAAACATATTTGAAATTGAGTTGATAACGTTTCGTTCTACAGGCGAAGATTTTATGTACAAGTATATGCAAATGTGTGGGCTGTAAGAACTTCGAAGAGAGCCCGGACCGGAAGACGCTGATGCACCTAGCGGACGCGGCGGAAGTGCGGGTTCAGCAGCAAACGTCAGCCAAAGCCAAATTATCGTCACAAATATCGGACCTTCCCGTCAGACCCCTACAACCAAATTCTGGGGAGAGGTAAGAAAACGCATGTTCATTAATCAGGGACAAACACCAACGGCGAATACAAGAGGACAGAGAGTTGGACATGGTGATTTCTCTTAAAATCTAACTCTCCTGCACATTGAATTAACTAAACTTAAGTAAATTCAATATGCAGGATAGTAAGATTTTCATGGGGGCAAAGCTAGTGCATCTTTAAGGGAACTGATTACTGGATGATCTTTTTTCCAGTGTGATTACGTACCGTTTCGTTGGATGATTGTAAAACGTGTCAGTGTAAGTGATTATTGTATAACATATGCACTGGATCTTATGGGCGGAACTAATGATAGAATCTAATTGCTGTTAATCGCTTGTCTGTGAAAGTGGGGTCTCCTACCATTACTTTTTATTACCCACCGAATACGGAGTCTCCATACTAGGCCGATGGAGCCTACAGATTGATACGGAGTAGAATACGGACCTCCGGAATCGCATAGGAGAATACGGCTTTTTCGACCACCTGACGGACATTATACGAACTAATTCATACAAACAAAGCATGGCGCTAGGGTCTAATTTCTAATTATATAAAAGATTTTTTTCCTAATAATTACTCAAAAGGCGAGTGATAAATACAACATTACCATGATTGCGATCTGTGTGGCCGTATTCTCCTTGTAGTTGACACTACGTAATACTCCTCGCTGTCACTCGGGGTTTTACTATGCGTTAACTACGCGGAGAATACGGCCACTCAGATAGAAATCATGGTAATATTGTGTATATAGAAGGTCCGATTGAATTAATACAAGATCAACCTGTCAAATGGTGGATCGTTTTTTTACATCGTTTTAAATTTCCTAGATTTCCCTCAGTCCCCACTTTCATCCCTGGCTCTGGGTTGTAACATCAGTACATATTATACCACCAGTACACCTTGTTTGTGTAGCCATTTCCTAGTATATACAGTATTGCTCTCAGGCCATGTCTTTTTCAAACTGTTAGTTACCCAATAGTATTGTTGTCACAGGTTCGCATACACGTTTGTGACGAAGGACGTAGCAGACGCCACATGTGCCTGTCTCATCGCTCAGGCTGAAGAGGCCGAGCGAACGAGACAGATAGATATGGTCCAGGAGCGGATGATACTAGAAGAATTCGGAAGGTGCTTGATGCAGGTCATCGACTCAGCAGGCAGAACGAGAGGTGAATTCTCCAAAGATGGCAGTTTTCTATATTTCCATGGAAATACACTTTTTCATTTTTATATACCTTATATTGTAAAAAGCATACCTTCTTTTATAAAAATGGATATTCTAACATGATCTAGGCTTGAAGACTAAAATATCATGGAAGTGAGTATCATGCAGAGAAAATCTCAAACCAGCCATATGTTTTTTTAGGCATATACCTAGATGTATTTTTTCTCACATGATTAATGTCTAGTCTTGTACAAAAAGAAAATAAGTGCAATAGTTTTCTGATCTCCTATCCTTTACAACAACTCCCAAAGTTTCAAAATGCCAGGCCTTTCGCTGGTAATAGATCACACTGCAGTCCAACATCACTTAGGCGATCGACAGTGGGCAACCAGCTAGGCAGAGTAATCTCAACCAATTACAACCTGGCTAATAAATTTGGCTGGTGCTTTTAAAGAAATGTCATGTGTTAACACTTCAACTACTTGAAGGGTTGCCGAATATTAGTACCGATATTTTCTCAGTGAGTACCACCGACTGACTTTTCTACCCGACAAAATATCGGGGCGCTTTGCGTCGGCAGGTGTAAACACCGCTTTACACCGGCCGAGGAGACATTAAAGTGTTACCCCCAGTAAACGTGGCTCCATTTTCTGTAGTCTAAAATTGAACTTTCCTGATATTATCTGGTTTGTTTGTTTGTGCTATATGTTCAAAAACATAAACTGTGTAAAATAAGTATATTCATTGAGCTTCATTCGGGCAAATAAAACAGTGGTCTGCTATAAACATTACAACTAATAAATGAACCAAGTTAAGAACACAGTACCAGTCCAACACAGGCCAACCACAGTTTATGCTGACCCCAACTGATATCGCTTGAGAAATCATATTGTATAGATTCAATCAGTTTCAGTTTCCATAATGATACTAAATGAAGTTAGTCACGCTACTTCATAAAAATTTAGTATATATTATGGATGAGGCTGTAGTATGTCTACCTCGTGCTAGACAAACAAAATCATATGAATGTAGCAAGTTGGTAGTCAGAGCACGCCTTTCAAGGTGTTATATCCATTCAAAATGAAGAAAATGATATAAGACGGAGACTTGATTTTTTTTTGTCAGAATTTGAGAAAATACTCCCAATTATAACCGTTACTCTGGAATTGTGTGTTTTACCAGATTTTCTGTCTAGGGCTTTTCTCCAAATTAATGTTACATGATTGTTTAATTCTTTGGGTTTCAGCTCAGAGTCCACCACCGTGAACCACTAGGGGGCGCGCCAGTGACGATGTGCTCCCGTAAACTGCCGATAAGCTTGGGGAGTGACCTACTTTAATCCTGCAGACCCATACACCATGTGACCTGCGCATGCGCTGCCATGCCTCCCAGACTGGACAGCCAGGCGCCTCTGGTCACGTGATCACTCCGACGGAGATAGCGGTTGCGGCGCATGCGCTGAGCCTACTCTCACGGGAACGCGCGAGACTCGGTGCAATAGCCGATACGGAAAGAGAAATATATCCCTCGTCACTTGATATACACACATGGCAACTATGACGCATATAACTGTTCAATATGGTTCCCTGCAAGGCACTCCGTGGTGATGTGATTATTTTTAAACCTGGCCATTTCCTGTGTGAACGTGGATGTGACATAGAGCAAAACTGGATATAGCTTTGTGTGCATGTGTGTGTACTTGGACCTATCTCTTGAATGTGTGTCCTTAGACTTGATATAGGAAATTATCGAGTGAAGCCTGTCTAGTATCAGGAACTACAGTTGGAGACTTGCATACAAGTCTAGAAGTGGGGGTGTAAACTGTGCATATCCTGCTTTCTACAAGGTAACCAGAGGCTGTGCTCTCATTCACCGCTGACGATGATGTACATAGGAACTGGGTTAAGTCGGCTAGACGATCCCCAATGTTTTACTCCACTGGCTGCTTGCTCTGACGATAGACTGCGGTAGCCTCATTCTCACCACTGTACAAAACCTTACCAGCCTCTCAGTGTTGTGGGCTTCGGCTGTACCCGTACTGGATATACAACACTGATAAACTGCATGAATAACAGGCGTCGGATAAATGGCATGAATAATATTAGTACCATAAAAGTGGCATGGATAACACACGGGATTAAGAGCATGGATTACATTAGCACAGATTTTTGTTACTATAGGACTTCTCTGGCGACGTATTTAAAAGGAATTGACACACACACACCAGGGAACCCGTATTATAAATAATAATTCACGGAATGGAGGAGCACCGTTATTGTAGATAGAAGAGGACTGCTTTTTTGGAAGCAGCCTTCGTGAATTTCTTGGTTGATGAAGAGAAATGTTGATAATAGTAATTAATGGCCACGTAATCCCGAATTGTGAATATTTTAAACTGTGAAGCGACACACGAGTTACAATACTATTCAGCAAGCAGTCACAGACATCTTCCATTTGCATTTAATATAATAATAATAATATATATGTAGATGTTGATAACAAATTCTGTAAGTAGGCTGTAAATATGATGCACAGACGCCAGTCGTGTGTGGCTGACGGATTATATGGAATTATAAATATTGGCAACTGTTGAAGGTAAGCAGCACGTACGCTTAAGTAATGTGGTGTACATGTTAATTGTTGACTGTCAGGATTGAGGAGAAAGTAAAGAGGAACAGAAAAGCAGCTAACAAAAAAATTAATCAATTGCATCCGTGTCTTGACTTGTCCGGGCGTTACATCTCTCTCATACAAACATTCTCTGCGTATATACATGTATTGTGATTGCCTTGGTCATTTTGCCCAGGAACCTTTGCAGTGCAGAAGTGGAGGCAATTCCATAGGCCGTTAAGCGACCATTCTGGGTTGGCCTCAAGAGATTCAAGCCATAATATATATACATAGTGCGAAACACATTTCATAATCGAGAAGCGATTTAATAGGTTTACTGTGATGTCATTTTGGTAGGCTGTAACATTTCTGATTCCTTACACATAAATTCAGGTTTGTCGATTGACTAATCAAAAAATTAAAAACTCACGAAGGTTTTTCTGTTACTCTCATCAGAGATGTTTTAATTTCTATAGTCTAGCTTTGGTGTTCGTGCCAACTGCCGATGACTGGCAGTAGATCAAAATTATAAACAAAAATTGACAAGTAAACAAGTTACAAAGAAATGCCAAGTATAAAAGTTTTTCAGTTAGGGAAAATTCATTTACCTGAGTGTTTTTGTAAAACCAGCTCGCAAGTGATAAAATATGACACCAAGAGTTTATTTCCCTTCTGAAATTAAAACTTCTTATTTCGGACTTAACACGTTTAAACAATTTATTTTTGTTTCTGGACAGCTCATTCGCCAGTTGAACAGACCTGTGCCCACCACGTTCATTCATTTTAGGACCATGATCATATTATTTTAAGATCCATGTTTTAATTGCATGTGGTGATCCATCTCACAAGAAAGTTTTGTTCTATTACTTGTAAATGAACTACAGTATTTGAATGTCGCATCGTTTTAACGTTCCAATTTCAATTTAGTTCAGAGGGTACCAGTAATTGGTTTAACAGCTGCTAACCGTGCAATTTGTCACCTTCGAGTTTAACTTCTATGATTTGTGTTCAGAGTGCTAAATGAACAACAGTATTTACAGGATGTAAGACAATTTGCTTTTGAATTCACCCTTAATGGATCCCTTTTAACTTGTGAAAATCCTATATAGTATTATTATTGACTGCAATTTGATTCATTTGATGGGTAGCTGAATTTAGGTCTTCAGTAGTCTTTCGTTACGTACAAACAAATGACTGATATCATACCGTGCCTATGTCTTTGTCTATCACAAGATGCATCCCAGGGCGAAAAGTTATTTTAGAGTAATATGTCATCCTCAAATACAAAACCTCGGTACGAGTGGATTTTGCCAGGATATATTTTCGTGAGAGACCACAATCCCCACTATGTTTCCTTAATTACCACTCCCATTTTGTAATGAATTGGAATTCGTCTAGAACAATATTCTGGGCCGAAACGCATTAAACAGGGTTCGTATAGAGCCTGGAAAACCTGGAAAAGCCTGGAATTGTGCTTTTGGGTTTTTGCAGGCCTGGAAAAGCCTGTAATTCTCACAGAGAGCCTGGAAAATTTAGTTTTGTATAAAAACTATGGTCTTAGGTCTCAACAACGGTACCTGACTGCCTATGAAATTTCAGTGACTTTGATTAAATAGTTCCAAAAATCCTTTATTTGACCATGTATAACAAATTCCTAATAATATAGCATGGATTTGATTATTTTCTTCATATTCAAAAGTGGCAAAAAAATATAAGAAATTTGAAGATATCTATATCCAACCACTGAAATTCTACAAGGATGATAAAGGAAATTTGAACTAAATTTGGTGATGAATCAGATATCATTTTAAAAGTAGTGACCAGATGTGTCTGGAAAAAAAAAATATTAGAGCCTGGAAAATGACTGGAATTTTATTGGGCTGTGTATGTACGAACCCTGATTAAAGTAGCCAAAGATGTAGATACCTGAAGAGTCTGAACCGGATGAAATCCTGACTTTCCAACCCCTCTGATAAGTAATTACAAAGACTTGGATGACCAAGTCCGTGGTAATTATCAGGATGTAATAAAAGAAAATGCCTCGAGTCGATCTCCCCAAACTATACCCACGTTTGGAGATTGTGGACCGGATCTAGGATCTGTTTCCATGGTTGGATGAACTGTTGTGGGATCCAGAACAATGGTAACCTGGAGACTAGTACCTCGGTTCAAATTGACAGGAGGTTGTCATAATCAAGGTTGCATCGGGGGTGTTTTTGCCACGTATTATTAATTGTTAATTACCACTCCCGTATTTAAACCACTTTAAAGGGTAAATACATCAGATTATATATAGATTTCAAAGAATTCAAACTGAAATATTTGTTAATGTGGTACAACGATCCGGAGAAATCACTTGCGTTGACAGTTTCATTGCTACAATTGGTGTAGACAAACTAATATTTGGACGATTTCAATTCCCTTACTTGGGTAAAAAGGTTTACTGATATCCGATGTGGTATTTGTGGACAAATTTACCTAATTAAACTCTTGGAAACCCTAATCTTTAAGGTAAATTGATACCAATGAGTTTATGTGGTTCCGAAGTCCTGTTTAAATTAAGACCCAGTCTGGTTAAGTTTGTATGAAATGTAAAATAACGCACACATTATTTGTTAAACACTTGAAATGAAGTGCAGAGGTTGGTTGTTACCTGAAATTATCAAAGTGAAAGGTATCACACAGACGTCATGATACATCTGACTGTTTCATTAGAAATTGGTGAAAATATAAATGCATTTCTACGCATGCCCTTACGAGATTCCCTTACAAGTTACATGAGTTTTTTTAGATTTACGTTTTTCTCGGTGTAGATCAAAATATGCGTCTATGAGCAGTGTAATTTGTCAGTTACCATATGACATCTTGTAGAGAATTGTATGTATTACTCAATGTTCAAAACAGAAAGCCCATGCTACAAGAAAAAGTCATCGTGACCTACAATGTGAATCCTGGACCCAATACGAGAGTGATTTTTTGTTATCTTTAATTTTCTCCTAGAAGTTGCGTGTTGTGAAGTGTGTACAGTATTATGTGTGTCTTGGGTTTGTCTTGTATCAGGTGCGCATGATTTTTCACACCAAGTTTGTACCATCACATCTCATCTCCAATACCAACCACCTCATTTTATCACACTCCATATCAAGCCATGCAATTTCTTTTTAAAGTTTCTTCAGTTTCCCTTCCTTCAAAGAGCTGATGATTACCGAACATAATGTTTACACGCATCCTCGCCCTGTTAGAGGAACTTCAGAATGAGGGAATCATTAATATTTTGAATTGTGTAAATTATCTCTTAGATATTTATTGCTTTAGATCATCCACGTTTTGTTGACGAGGGTAGGTGTTATTGTTCCTGTAGCCGTCTGCATGCAATTGACCATTCGGCGTGTCTATCATACCGCTCCTCTCCCCTACCCAACCCCTCATCCTGGGGGTACTGTTGGTGCAGGTGCACTCAATTCACCCCGGCCTGTGTATAATGAAGAAAAGGTGATCATTCATTACTTTGCTGAAGTAATAAACCACGATCTAGCTTTAACTTCTCATCTAGTCGCCTTCTCATTGTGTGGTTTTAGGCTCTCCTTGATCTGGTTCACTGACAAAGTAGATTCAGGAAAATACACGAAAAGAAAGTATTTTACATGTAAAATTAGTGATGGTTGTTTTACAATAAGGGTACTCAGACAGCTACTACAAGGGATTTTGCCTACATGCAGGATTTTCATTTTAGTTTGAAAGAGATGAAAGTTTCAAGAAATTGTGTATATTTTGAGAAAATCTATATCTTAGATAAATTTGTTTTGTCATCTTTCAAAATTTTGAATTCAGATACCCCCAGCACACTCAGCTAGAGGGCCTATGAATCCCAGTGCTCCAACCTAGAGCTGTAGGATGGTGGGATTCCTCTGGAAATGCTACAGCAGACAAGGGCAAACTAGAATATTGACCTGTGTGTCAGAGTTATTGAAGCCTCACCAAATGTAAAAAAATCTAAATGAATCTTTAATGAACTTGTCAAGATATTTTGCACAATATAGAAATGATATCTTTTTAAAATAATTTTCTGTGAAAAATACCCCATTTAGTGTAGAACTACACATCGAACCATTCTAGTGGCAGATCCAAATATCCCATACTGCCAGTTAATGCCCGAAGACCTGCTAGGAGAGTGATGAGAATTACCTAGCCTGGAAGCCTGGGCCCTGTTTTTTAGTTGTAAAAATCGTTCATAATGACATGTTTCAGGCGTCAGTGTCCTGTAGACGTACAATTTTAGAGGATCGTCGGCCTACAACACTTAGGGCAATTACAAGTGTTCCATAGTAGTGACAATCATAGCTTATCGTAGGTGAAAATGTCGAGCAAAGTGTCGTAGTCCAAGACAAATGTAGACATATATACTCTCACAGTCGAATAGGTCGACAGGCAGTACTGGACATGAAACTTTAACACGAGTTTAATAGGGATACTTATGACCTATAATATAATCATTTGAAATATGAAGAAGATTGACTGCTCCAATCCGCCAATATTCGTTTCAAATTTGAAACATCACTTGAGGTAGTCTCTCCACAGACCGCTTGGAGGCACACAGGGCACCGTGAACCGTGAACCGTGGAGTAGAAGCCATCAGATTCAAAACAAACAACATAGTAAATGATGTGCAAGTCTGAGTAGGCACCAAGAGTAATTGAAAATGCACACTGCAACCAAATATATAATAACAAATCTAATGTGGAAATAGAGTTTAATAACCCTCCCTTTACTTTTGAATGTGTTACACATACTGACCTTCGATCCCTGAGCAATCTGCACTGTCATAGTGCCTGTGGCGCCTATTATTCGTCGAGTCAACCGGAAGTAGGTGGCGCTTCGAACCCCCTCCGCGGCCATCTTGGGAAGGAACCTATGCAGTGCTAAGTCTATGGGAGATTCAAACATTCCTTTCTGATAGTATTTAATATGTGGGGATGTATTAAGTAACCCCCAAGCCACTCTCTGGACCAAATCAGACTACCCTGGCAGTTTCAGATCAAATTATTACGTGATGGCCTCAGTTTAGCCTTCGAATGCGATGTCAACAAATCGTCGAAACGGCCGATTTACTTCGAGTTGGCACGTCTAAATCATGTCTAGATGTTGGATATAATCCTATTTAAACGATTACATCTACAGATTGCACATTAGAATGTCGGAAACAATATTTTTTCACCATTTAACACTCTGACAGCGCTTTGTGGTCACCAGCAATATGGCGGACCTTGTCCGTTGTCAGGGAGATTTGCATATATTGGAGGGTATTTTGAACCGGAAGTCACCAGATGACTCGGAGAATAGCTCAAGCACCTGTCAAAGCAAACAAAGTTTGTTTTTGAGAAATATTTCAGTTATAATGATACATCATAAGTTGTATTTACCTTCTCTTATTGAATTTTATCAGTTTAATACCAATGTTTAAGTTTATTGCTTGTGATAATCACATCGCAACTATCGCCATGTCCGTTGATATTCGAAAACTGAGTTTGTTCCCGGGTGCATTGGCCAATTCTGATCATTGACTCAAAAACCAGCATCGAACCCATGCCAGCTCTCCAGCTAGGGACTACTACCTGCCTGTAAGTAGCCAGCGGCATACACAGGCGGAACCCAGCCAATCACCACTTTAGACACTGGAACTCAGTAGCCTATGTAAAATGATGGGGGGGGGGGGGGGAGGGGATCTTGAGTGAAACATGCTCAAATAGAGGTTTATTCAATATTGATTTACTTTGAGCATTGCTTTAACATTTACCATCTCAATAAGTGGCACTGACAGTTTCTTACATCCTATAAAGTAGCATTATTTAGGTTTAACTTATGTGGCATGATATTCATGTATTTTTTGCCTAGTTTCATAAAAAGGGCAAAAATACATGAATATCATGCCACATATTGCCTAGTTTCATTTTTTGATGACAAACTATCTTTCACACCTCACATAGAATATGTGAGGAGAAAATGTCAAAAAGCCCTGAATTTACTGAAGGTCCTCTGCCATACAAGTTGGGGGGGGGGGGGGGGGGCTGATAGAGAGATCTTGATCACTCTCTACAAAGCCTACATTCAATCAAGATTAGACAATGGATCCATTGTGTATAGCTCAGCCAGCAAAAGCTATCTGGACAGACTGAAACCAATCCAGAACCAATCCGGAACCAAGGCCTTAGACTTTGTCTTGGTGCATTCCAAACCTCTCCCCAAAGGAGTTTGGAAGTAGAGGCGCTGATACCACCACTTGAGCTCCGCAGAGAGACATTATCTCTACAGTATGCAATCAAGACAAAGGTAAACACGAGAAACCCCACACATGAGACAATATTCAAAAAGAATAACCAGAGACTATTTGAGAACAAACCAAGAGTAGCCTCACCATATGCTACTTCCATGAGAAGTCTCTTGGAGAAAACAAACCTCCCTCTCAATGATCTGAGGGAGCTAACTCCACCACGTGCTCCTTCCTGGCTGGAGAGAAAACCTGGGATTATTCTTGATCCAAGTAATAACAAAAAAGGTGAAACTAGCACTTTCCAGTTCAAAACTGAACTGAAAAAGATAGAAAAGGACCACAAAGAGTACATTCCCATATACACTGATGGGTCGAAAGAAGGACAGAAAGTGGACTTTTCTGTCCATACACCATATGGTAACCTGACTGCAGGATTACCTAACCAGGCCAGAATTTCACTGCAGAGACCAGGGCAATACTGAAAGCCCTACACTGGGTAGGTGTCTGGCACCACCGTAAATTCATCATATACTCTGACTCAAAATTATGTCTTCAAAGTATCCTCCAATACTCTCTGACGAACCCTTTGGTAAGAGAAGTTCAAGAGAGGATTTCCATTTTGAAGAAATGAAAGAAGGACATAGTTCTATGCTGGCTACCAAGTCACATAGGAATTGTCGGAAATGAAGAGACAGACAGAGCAGCAAAGAAAGCTCTGAAGTTGCATCCCGGTACAGCGAAAATTCCACACAGGGATATGACAGCTCCAATAAGAGAAATGACAATGAATAAATGGCAATCTGACTGGAACAAGCAAATAAGAAACAAACTACATACCATTCACACAACTGTGAATGGGAAGAGAAACTGTGGGGGATTAAGTCGTCGTGAACAAGTGAAGTTGACCCGTCTGAAAATAGGTCACTCCAGACTTACACACAAATATCTTTTGAAAGGGGAAAATCCCCCATTATGCCAAGCATGCAATGTACCCATCACTGTTGAGCATATCCGGCTGAACTGTAAAAGGGTACAAGACAATAGAAGAAAGCAATTGAAAAACAGTAACAACATGAAAATGTTGTTCGAAACTATTCTAAAGAAAGATATCATCATGTTTTTGAAAGAGACAAATCTCTTTGATTTTATATAAAATATTTGAAAATATTTGAAACATTGAAAAGAATTGACTGAAATAAGTCTATGAAAGTGAAAAGTTAAATCATTGATAATCCTTATATAACCTCAGGGTCCCCTGGTACGTTAAACCACAAACAAACAAACAAACAAACAAACAAGCCTAGTTTCATAGTGTTTTTTTTTTTTTTTGGGGGGGGGGGGGTATATCAACCATCTTTGAATTGTAATGCAGCCATGTTACACCAGAGGACTCTGTTTCCTAGCACTCTCCAAGCATATTGGCACATACCTTATACCTATATCCATTTCACGAATGCGAATTATCTGGTTGGAGCTCAGCCTCACTTTGAACATAGAGCCTGTAGTATGGCCAACTAACACCAGATGGGACCATAACTAAGTACAGATAGGTATATGGTTATTTTTTCTGGACAAGTTTGATGGCAATGCAAGATGTTATAGTTTTATCATTTAGTATATTGACATGGATTTGAAAAAAAAGAAGAAAAAGGGTCATTTAATTTTTCTTTTTTTTTTGGGGGGGGGGGGGGGGGGTTAGTCACAGGTCTATTTCTTAAAAACTCCCTGGCAGGGTTTGGTCTTTCCCTGAACTTGCTCAAATCTTTGATTATGGACCTCAAACTACTTTATGAACTTTCCCAAACACCTGACAGGCCCAGTAATCAAAGCCTTTCCCCCTCCCTTACACCTCCAATTCCTGGGGTGGCTTCCTTGATATCATAGTAATTAATTATTGGCAGACCTTGTATTGAGTTTTGAATGCGTCCACCTCCTAATTTGGCCTTTAAAGGTCAATATTTACCTACCACATATAAAACGTTAGAATTTTGTCGGATCTGCTTGGAGTTGCTCCCACACATAAAGACATAGACCAAGCCAGGGACCCGTTTCAACAGTCTGTAGGACGTCCGTTATTGGGTCCTGCGACACAATAGCGGCAGGTAGCGTTTCAGTAGTTTAGTGACAACCCATTCTGCGACACAGGGTAATAGACAGGCGCAAATAGTGGCATGTACCATTTCAGAAGTGCACTATATGGGTCACTGTAGTGTCCTAAATAGCGAGAGGGAAACCCCTCTCTCTATCTGTGGTCACAGACGCGTAACTTTACTTCCCCTAGGCATTAAGCTATGAAACTTTGACACATGTAACCTATAGACATGCCAAATATGAAGGAGATCGGCCCATGCAATCCAACGATATTCGCATTTGAATTTCGGCATTGCAAACGCTGCTCTGGTTGCCAGTGTAGGATTACTCAAGCGTCGTCGCTAATTTATGCGCGACATTTACCTTGATAGCACTTGTTCCCGGTTCCTTATGTGGTCCTTCTTGTCGGCTTCCGTTAGCGCAGGCACTACAAGCTTTTCATGAGTTTCTGGCAATCAGTACCCATAAGTGTGCAAAATGTTGCAGCAACTATGGGTTTCCCTTCTGGGTTTGCAGAGCCATCCTCCCTTACTAGTTGCTTATGGAGCTGTGTTGCAGTGTAGTAATAGCCCCAGCTACTCTCAAATTCCTTCTAATTTTCAGCCACATCACCTTGAACTGACATAGGTGATGGTATTGAGAGGTGGTATGTAGAAATTTTGTCCCTGTATGCTGATATTGATATTTAAAGATGAATTGACCTGTGCTTGCATCGTTGTATTAGTGTATTGTGTAGCTTGAGTCCTTTCCTGACTTTCCATATACTACTCACATGAAATTTCAGCCAAGGGTTGTCAAGACACAGATTTTGGCTTTCTTACACTATCAAAGTACGTGCACAAATTACAGGGTTAAACTTTAATGGTCAATAGTTTCCAGCAGGTTCCAGGGTATAGATTGGTCTATAATGCTCCAAATATGAGTTGTCCAGACATGTGCTCCTCTATTCCTTTCTTCTCAGTCTGTGGGTATGAGTGGGACTGAGCAGTACCCAAGCCATCCTCTCTGTAAAGAATCCCGAGCAGACGGGCTCTGAATTCTTGATCTAGGATAGTCTTCAATCGCTCATGGATCTACCTGACTAGTTTTGAAAGTGTTACGTAGATCCTGCCGCTGCCACCATGTAAGGGACCACTCATTAGTCACGGCTGGGGTTGGGGGAGGGGGATATGAGCCATTGTTATTTGCCTGGGGAGGGGGGCATTTCATGATATTTGCCGGGGGTTGAAGTATTCCTGAGGGGGTGGGAGGTGTCGCATTTTGAGGTATTTGCCTAGGGGGGGGGGGGGGGAGGGAATTTCATTTGGAGGTAATTCCAAGGGGGGGGGGGGGGTGGGCTCTTCATTTTGGAGGATTCACCAAGCAAAACCCACACATGCCCCCTGCCATAAATAATGGATGCTCCAGGAGCAGTATGAAGTTGAAGAATTTTATTCTATTGACACTAGTGGCAGCACAGCAGCAGCCTAGTATTAGTTCTCAAATATGACATAAGGTAGTAGTATTACCACAGTTGTGGTGACTGGTCCAAGTATACTAATTTAAAAGGGGCAGACCCTGTAATTTGCAAACATGGTATACTTCGCAGTGAAAAATTTCCAAGCTGGCAAAGCTCGTACCGCCCTTTGTACGCTTCTGCTTTAACCAAATTCCCTTTGGGATATCTTCAGCGCCTGAGATATTCAGTGTACTATGTCAGGCATCCTACATGGACTTGAAGGTGTGGTCTGTCACCTGGACAACATTCTGGTCCATGCCTCAGCACAGACTAAACATGGCCATAGATTTAGGATAGTCATGCAACAACTTTAAAAAGCAGTCCTCACACTTAACGACAAGTATGAATTCTCCAAGACAACAATCAACTTTTTGGGGCAAGTCATCACCCCATAAGGCATCCAAGGAGATCCCAACAAAGTAAAAGCAATATGCGAGTTCCATCCACCAACCACCATCACTGAACTACAGTGGTTAAATGGTGTGGTAAATCAGTTCGCTAAGTTCATACATTGAATGAGCCATTACGACAGCTGCTTCATGAAGACTGTGTGGGATACACCACAGACAGACGTCTTAGAATTCAAGCATCACTGGCTGAGGTGCATGACACTGACTTAGTGTATTGTCTGACATTGGTCAACCACTTCTCGTATGAAGTTAGTCTGTGTATCACCATCGACACAGTATTCAGATGAAGTTTTGATACTTACTCAAACTCCTTGCATATTAATGTAAAAAGTATATTTAGATGAGTGACCGAGCATCTTACATTATCTCCACTACTAGTACTATCTTGCAGTATCTGTAATATCAATAAGTTCCGAGTCCAACACGTGTTTTATACAGATTATTTTATTTCCCCATATCAATAGTCTGGGAAGTCTAACTTCTTTGCAAATATACAATGATGATGCCTTTCCACCAAGGCTTTCAGCCCTTCTATATAAGTATGAAAATATACATGTATATATATTCAGAAACACAATTTCGGCAGCTGCAAAAATGTAAATGCAATGATACATATGGATCGGGCAAATAATGAACTTTTCAAATTATGTCTGCAATCTTTTGCGATCACATATTTCTGTCGGTATCTATATAAAGCTGCATGCGCAATCACAATTTTCCTCGCCTTATTGAACGGGTGCAAGCATAGACAGTATACTGTCCATTGTGCAAGTAATACTCACTAAATAAGTTAAGATTCTTTGAAAGTGAAATTCTAATAATTGGCGATAGTCAAGAATTAATTAGTGAATTCACTTAATCTCAAGGTGAGTTGATTTGAAGAAAAAAACCCACAAAAAAACTGGAGAATTACTACATCAATTAATTGTTATAAGTATAGTAAAGCGCATCATAAACTAGTCCGGCAACATAACAGCCAGGGATCTTTTCGCGTAAATACTATCAATTGCGCCTGAAAAAAAAGGAACAAAACACTGGTCATGATGGAAATCTGAATCCTCATTCTACCAGGATCTCCCAGTTATTCGCACTCAATTCACGGGATGAAGCCTGAGCGTGTTCACAGTGGCGCCGTCTGGAGAAGACTAGTAGTACTCCTCCTCATCGTCTTTAGCGCCCTCTGCAGGCTTCTTTTGGTTGGAGATTTGTTTCTGGTTTTTGTACATGTCAGCCACCTGGACAAACGGGAGAGAACTGGAGTCAGTGAACAGTATCTGGTGAATGCGTCCAGATCTTCATCCAGTTATTTCTAGCACGTATGTGTGCTTTTTATCCATCGTTCATTTCCACTGAGTCATTTACATATTGGCAAATGTACCTAAATGACCTTATGATATAGGGCCGTGGTTAGCAAATTTGGAAATATAAATATACCACGAACCTAGGGAAAACACTAATTAACGATTCTACTATACAGTGCCAACAACAGTGCCCAACAACCTAAGCTGCCAGCTTTTATTTTTTTCCATGGATATCCCATGTTTTCAATTTCAGTTCATAATATTCTTTGTCCTTGCGTGAAAAGCTAAATCATTGATAGTCCCTATATACCCTCAGGGTCGCCTGGGACGTTAAACCACAATCAAACAGACAATTTTGACTTGTGTAATACAAAGATAATATCATTTGAGCGTTATTTACCCTTGACCTATTTCTATCCACTATGACAAAACCCACCTGTGAACTGCTTGTAGCCTCTTCCGTTTTCTTGTCATCTCGGATGCGCAGAAAACGCGGGAAGCGGAGAGAGATGCCCTTTTCTGGGTCGACCAGCCCGACTCCAGCCATGTGTGTCGGCGAGATGGACAGATCCGCGCACTTGATCTCCCACACCTGTCCCAAGTGTATCAATCATCACATATACCGCGTAGAACAAGTAAATGACAAACCTCACGGGGAACAAGAAGATATGACAGTCCTTGTTCACATGGACTACACGGTACAATACAAACGATTATTCATTGGCGCACATAATCTACCGTAATGAGGAAATATGGAATGAAATAAATTGACAGATTTGGAAAAATTATCGTTTTACCGCCTATTAAATCCGATAGACGCCATTGGTGGGGGAAATCAATTGACCACGATCTTTGATAGAGTAAATTATGACTACGGTGTGTGATACCACGGACCTGTATGAATATATGTCCGTGGTGATATATCACCTGTAAAGTGAAGCGCTAATCTTTAAATGTGAAAAGCGTACCTTACATAAGAGCGCACAGCGGGCAGGGTAGCTCAAACAGACTAAAGACGAATGCAACTTATTCAAGTGGATTGTAACATGTTCAGCGATTACTAAAGCAAATCTCAATGGTAATACATAAACATTTGATCAAGAGCTGCCACGTTATGACAGTCTTTTTTCATGAAGAAATGTGTATACAGTACCTGAACTGCATCAAACCAGTGGTCAGGCTCGTGTGCGTGGTCGTAACGGTAGTAAGATTTGGGTTTGGCGATCACATGCTCTTTTAAGAAAGCCGTGTGTTTCTCAAGGTCCTCATCCTTGAATCCTGTCCCGATCTAAAACAGCATCAGAGTAAGCCATAAAAGTAAAGGATATCAGAATCAAGAAGACTCTTATCATAAATTTTAAAGAAAATACAAGTGGGGTTTCTACATATGCAGCTTATCACTTTTCATAGCTTCTTTTTTTTTAAATTTGGATATAAAAGGTTTGCATGAATCGCGGTCTACCGCCAAATAATCTGTTGTTTGTTGTTTAAAGAAAGATTGAATTTGATTATAATTGACTTAGACTTTGCTTTTGAAACAGGACCAGTAAATGGTTAAAGGCTGGGTTTGATAATTGAATATGTGCAATCCAAATGGAAAAGAAAAGAAATTAGAGTTGTCTTTACCTTACAGATGGATTGGAACTCTTCATTCTCCTCATCATACACGGCAAGCAAGAACCCACCGTAACGTCCGGTGCGCTTGCCCGTGCCGTGGTAAGCACCGATCGGCACCACGTCCAATGTGTCGCCTACCCCCTCAAGATAGTCCTTCTTCAACTGCCAGTCAGGGAGAGCAAAGACGAGCGATGTATAGTAATACTAGAACACTTCACCACATGGTCATATACTCGTGGTATTGATAGTGACATTTTTCTTAATGCTTTGATTCACATATTTCAATGAAGAATGCTATTCCAGTGAAAGCAATTTTAGTACTCTAAATGGAACAGGGCATCATTGGTGTGTAGATGATTTGATATTGTGAAAAAAAAACCCAGAAAAGTAGGAAGAGATAAATAAGAACTATACGAGCATGGGTGAATCCTCAACCCAGTTTACTGAGGTAACAGGTACTGTTCAAACAATATTACTATACACCTATGGCCGAACATGTATGAAATACTGCCCGCTGCTAGGGGTGTAGTATAAATAATGTTCGCGCCCGCTGTGACAGCGGGCCGTAGTGAATTGCAGTAGTCTTTGTGGTCTTTGTAAAGGTAATTATAGGGCGTTTTAAATGATTGGGAGGTGTAAAGTAATAAGAAAACGTAGTGACTGAGCCTGTACGGTGTCCGTTCTTGGTCATTTGATGAAAAAATACGGCCCTCCCACCTGCGGTGTCGGGCCGTATTTTCATCATCAAATGACCTCGAACGGCCATCCGTACGGGCTCAGCAACCACGTTTTCTCATATTACCAATGCGTTATTTCAATATTCTGCAAGGAATGGTAATAAGATGAAAGTTAAAGTCAATCTTTGAGAATTATTCGTATTGATAGCAAGAATTGCATCACACTGTCATCTAAAAGTCCTGCAACTGCACTTTTTTGTTGTTGATAAATTACCAGTTTAGAAAAAGTAAAAGGCTTACCTTCAGCCAGTTATGGGACCTCTTGGCGATCTCGTAAGTAGCATCAATGTCCAATGTTTTCACCATCAGACCTTCGCAATTACCTGCCACACAAAACGCAATGCCCCATCTCAGTAAAAACACCGTTTACATACTCAATATGGTTATTTTGTACCACAGATGTCTTATAATCAGTAAACTTCACTGACGTACCACGGATAACTTGCTCATTTTGCTTTGAAAAATAAATGCACTGTAATATGGTATTATATGCATAAAAAGATTAATACGACGTGGCAATAACACCTCTATGGCAAGCCGGTAAAAATATAATAATATAAAAAATTTGAAAGCATTAAAAAACATGATATAATCATCATGTCTTACCTTTAATGGACTCCTCGAGAAACTCGCCGATCTCGTCTGTATCTTTGGAGTCCATGGCCGTGGCGAAGGTGAACTCGCCTTCCACCTCCTTGAAGTGCTCGTGCAGTAACCGTCGCCGTTCGCGGAACGTCTTCCGTACGAGCGGCTCGCCATTCAGATAGAGCAGGTCGAAGGCGTACACACACACCTGGACTTTGATCTCTGCTGCATCCGCGTCCTGTCATCAAAACATGTCTTCTTCAATTAATATATGACACATTATTCTTCGATTAAGTTTGATAATAATTGTCAACAGTTTGACAATAATAGTTCATACCCTCTCTATTTATTTTAGGATGAGGATGTCACTCATAACCATAAAAGCAGCTGCCACAACTATGGCCGTTCAGTACTCTCCGTCTGTGCGCATCAGTAGAACTATGACATCTCAAATCTATTATATCTCATTTAAAAAAGAAATATATCTTCATACTATACTTGTCATTGTTAAATATTCAATTGACCGACGACCTATGCTAGTATAATATCCAGATCAAACATTTGTTTTAAAAACTCTCCAACATTATTGATATGTATATAAATGATTCGTTATATGTTTTCTCTCCTAACAAACATACTGAATTACATGTACATATATACTCTTATCTATTCGATTATCGATTATTTTTACCGAAATAACCTACATAAAATCAGAATTTCCAAGAAGTTATCCCCCCCCCCTCCCATGTCGTACAACAAATCCTATTTACCTTACGCTTGCGCGTACTGAGCACCTGGAAGGGTAAGATTGCCTTGTTCTCAGCGTCCCAGGCCACAGCCTCGGAATCGATGACGGCGGAAGTGACGTCAGCGTCGTAGGTGGAGGAGATGCGGTTTATAATGTCGGGATACTTGGTTGTGTTGTCCTCCGAGTTCCGGCTGTAGATGTGCACTTTACCCGTGTCAAGAATGTGAATCTGCAGGAGTAAAAACCTCGCACATAACTATGTGAAATATATAAAAAATGTCATGACCATTCACTAATTATATACTATAGGAGGGATGTGCATACATGTCTATGAGCATATCAAAGGAAATGTCTACTTATTTTAGGACTTGTGTAGATTGCACTAAATTTGCCTTTTGCAACAGGCAGTGAGGAAAAACATTTGCATAGGAAGCTCACACGTTTTCATATCTCAAGCTGCATTTTGGAGTCATAGACCCTATTGAGGTATCCCAGAATACAGTCTGTTTACAGGTCCAGGTGTGTGCTTGTTACCAACGTTGAATGGTGATAGAACCTTGAACCGTAACCCGAAATTATTGCATATACGGTTTTTATAAATCTTCAAATGGGAAATCCTATGTCCGAAATGGAAATTTCAGCTGTTTCTACATATAAATCCGAAATTATAGTCAGGTTCTTCAAATATAAATGGCAAAACTGTGGTTGATGTGATCGTGGTGTGCCCAGCCACTCGCGAGCGGAACTTTTATTTACCCTGGGCGATAATAGGGAGTTTAGTAACCTCTGGTATGGTGAAAGTTTGACAACATTCGGTGGACCTGGGAGATCTATGGTTGACTGACCTGGGCTCTCTCGCCGTCGTATTTGTATTCACAGGTGAAGTCCGCCTTATCGAACCGTTCCATCACCTCACTCACACCCTTCGTCGGGTGGGCCAGCATAGGCTTAAGCGGAATACCTGTAGAGGATAGTGTTAATAAAAATATATTAATATTGTCTGATGGGCCCTGAGATATGAATTTAGACTTAAAAAACCACAAATCATATTTTTTTACAGAACTCTCACCTGACATAGTCTTTTTGAGTTACAATATCCCAACTAAGAGTCGTTAAGACCCAGACAAGAAAAAGTGGTGCGTAAATAGGTCTACGTCTTAGTATATCGTAGCATGATAGAACTATTAATATAATTAGGGATAATGACATATGTAAAGTAAACAGCGCGTACCTGGGGTGAGTTTGCATTTCAATGGCAGTCCATCGATGCCATCAGCGAGGAGGACGGGGATTATAGCGTCATAATTTGGACATTCACTGTTAGATGAAAAATTTAAATGGAGAGTTTTAGGATGGGAGCATTTAAAAGCTATTAATTCATGCAAAAATCAGCAATTGATCACTAAAATGCTGAAAACATTTAACCATGGGCAGTGTATTCTTTATGGACATGATGCTGGCTATAGGTAACAGTACGAGTGGCGCCGATGTGTGCCACACACAGGCTGACGGGGACCGTGGTGCTCTCTGGTGGCTAAAAAGTGAAAACTACTATATAGAGTAAGTCCACTGGCCAACGGCCCCCAGGGGTCTCTCAACCTTTATAAATTAACAAAAAGTTTCCTTATATTCTACAACAATTAGAATAAAGAGAGAAGCAAAATTCAAAGTGTTCCATAAAGACCTAAACTAACTATCATGATGCTGAGAGGTTTTTGAGATTTTGAAACCAGGGGATACTCTTCATGATGTATCATGCTAGGCCACTCCCGCAGATAGTGTCAGTCTGCAGTGACAAAAGTTTCCCATTTTTCTTAAATGACTAGAAATTGAATAAAGATAGAAGCACTATTCAGAGTGTTTCAGAAAGGCCCGTAATAACTATAATTTACGGATCTTGTGTCGTAAAGCTGGGACGTTGTAAAGAATATTCCACATTGAATAAATCATTAAAAATATCCCTTGAATTGAAAATCCTGAAACCGTCTTAGCCTTTTGAGACATGTCCATTACACAACAGTTATTACAGCCCTTACTAGAACCCGTTGAATTCTGGTTCTATCTTTATTCTCAGTTATCTAGAAAAATGTGAGACCTTTCATCACTGCTAAGTTACATTATCTCAGACCATATCCCAGAGTGAAAAAAAATCATCAAAATTATCTCCTGATTTAAAAAATCCCATCTCAGGATTGCTCTATAAGCAAAGGACGTAAGCCATTGTCACCACTCACCAGTATGTTGTCTTGATAACCAAAGCGCTTTCCTCTACTTTCTTCTTAAACACATCAGCTGCAATGCCCTTCGACGCGTCAAGGATTTCTGGTGGGTACTCTGAATATGACAGTGAAGCACCATATATAAGTAGCACTCTAAAATTCCTCTATTCATATCTGAATGACAATATAGTTTTTTTTTTTGTAAAGTTCTTTTATTGGCAGAAGATAGGTATACCAAGCATACTTTAGATTACAATATGTCAACCAATAAAAGGCTGATAGACATCGTCTTTGCTGCGGGTTACCTACGCTAGTTTTCGTTGGATGTCCTTCAAGATAGTCGTGTACAACGCTGTAAGCTATCACAGTATACTAGTCGGTGTTAGAATAATACTCGGCCGACAACATGATCTCCACTGAGACAAAGTTAAGGATTTGATGTAGACTTAAAGAACTTGGTGGTGACCTGACCTTGACACGGTGGGGTCATGGTGACGGCCTGGCCTAGTGCCTGCAGCACTGACTGCTCTGCAAGTCCGATTCGCAGCTTGCCGCCCAGTGACCTGATCAGGAAACGGGCCTCCGACTGCCGGCACGCAACAAACATGCCCTTTATCTTGTCTGTCTTCTTGGTTTGTACCTGAAAATATTTCAATTCTTGGCATGGTTTCTCTACAGCAAATATACATGATTTATTTAGCCAATGAAAGAGTACAAACTCACACGATTACAGTAGAACCCCGCCTAACGGACACCCCGCGTAAGCAGACACCCCGTGTAAGCGGTCACTTTTGCTCGGAACGGAAATTTTCCCCTCTATTAGATGTTTAATTTAACCCCGCGTAAGCGGACACCTCGCGTAAGCGGACTGTTATTTCGGTACAAAAGGCCTAAAAACCCCGTGTAAGCGGACACTTCCGACGGACAACCTACCAAAAATTGATTAATCTGTGTTTTTATAAGCGTGTCTCAGTATATTTAATAGAAAATACATTTATAATTCAAAGTTGAATAACTTCAGATCCAATTAAGATATTGCAAAATGGATTTCAGATTTACGATCCCCTCTGTCTCCCCTACATATCGGTATATATAACACTTCAATATTGGTCCGGGAGAAACTTGAAAACCCCGCGTAAGCGGACACCCCGCGTAAGCGGACACTTTAGCCCGGAACGGAGGGTGTCCGCTTACGCGGGGTTTTACTGTATGTCTTTTTTCCTGTTTGACTGATAACATGAATTTATAGATAATTAATGAAAAAAAATGATGTGCGCCCCCGACCTGTCTAATGAACTAATTTGTTTATAGAGTCTGCTAGTATGCTACACCATCCATGGACAGTTTGTTTGAGTACAATGTCCATGCACCATCTCACTTCTTACTTTAAAACGATCGCTGATGTTGAATGCCTTTAGATTATTGATACATGCTGTATTTTGTACCAAGCTACGGTACATCAAAAGGAAGAGTATCCATCACATTGCAGCGAGAGTGTATGAGAAAGCTGATGGCTATTGTTGTGTTGACAGGTATAGTAAAGCGACATATCAGAGATGATACTGCACTGCACACAGATATGAGTTGGAGATTTATATTATTTCTGTTGTCCGGTGCAACAAAACATATCGAACAGGACAAATGATACTTACGGCATTGCCCGACATGGTGGCGATCTCTTTCAGCTTGGCAAAGACAGTGGACACGGTCAGTTTGGGCGGCGCAAACATCGTCCTCTGACTACTGCGACTAGTCTGCCAACAGTAAACAGACAAATACAGAACAAATTCTTTGAGGTAATGACAAATTTCTTCTAGAAACCTGCAACAAATGCCCACATGACTTTCATACCAAAGTAGTTGTATTGTTTTCATTAATACACTACTACTAGTATAATGCATTCATAAAATCTCGTCATACAGGCTCGTTTGGTAAAAATGAAGTACATACAAATGTAATCCATACACAATATTGACTGGTTTCAGATACAAGCGGCCGTATGCTCCGAGGAGCATACGGCCGCTTGTATCTGGAACCAGTCAATATTGCATCTGTTATCCACCTTTTCCTGACAAGTGGCGCTCCCATTTTAGTTCATTTGGTTACGCACTATTTTTACGTATGAGCCGACATTTGCAGCCTGGAGCATACAACATATTTGTATGCTCCATGTACACACTCACTATATGTTTTCTATGGACACTTCGTATTAGGTGGATATCAAAACCAGGTATGCCCCTTTATCCCATAGTACTTTATTACTTAATGCTTGGGCAAGCACTACATCGACGCTGCTATTTGATGATTCGTATGGTGTAATCTCGAAATATGAAGGATGTTCAAATGTATAACTGGAGACTTGCTCGTGATGAAATTGTTTGTCCAATATTACTTTCTATGTGTGATTGAATTTTTATGAGAGAAATGAGAAATTGTCACTTTCTGTCAGAAAGACAATCCGAGATAATACATGGTTCATGACAAGTTGTAAGTGATTACTGGATAGAAAAGGAGTAATGCTGGTAGAATAAGAAACAAAAACATTGAGCTACATGCGACAAAATTCATGATAAATCGAAATGAGGTGGGTCCATGGTGGAGATTTTAAAAATATATTGCTTTGGGTTTAATACTAGAATATCTACATCTGATACGGGTATTGGGCAGTGGGGGCTCTCCAACGTATCAATAGGTATAGTCTACCCCTATTCCTCTAGAAGGTATAGGAGTGGTTGGCTGGTGCCCGCCTGTGTACGCCGCTGGCTTCTAACTTCTGGCGGTCTATCTCCGCCGAGCCCCCTAGCGGATACCCCGGGAACCAGCGTATAGGAGTGGTGGCAGGTCACCAGGATGGATGTAAACCAGCTGGTTTCGCTCTTACTTCACCCACCAGATGGCCCGTCAGAGATCAGTACCGCCCCTAGCGGTCTGACTATTTACTACACCACTACTTTTATCTAACAGATAAGGCGAAGGAGAGAATCTCTTTCCCGGTGAAGGAGGGTGTCACCGGTTGCTCTTCCTGATTTCAGGAAAGACTGGTCAGCATCTTCCCACTGGCAACCATCACACTAAGCCCTACAGGGTTAGTACCCTTTTTCTAAAAACCTGAGACGTAGTTTGTCCACACATGGAGAGTTCGCCTGTCATGTACATTTTAACACCTGAATAAAGCCACCTTTACATTTTCAAGTAAAACATGAAAATAAGTGGAGTTTCAGCGAAACTAAACCAAATGATATATTTAAAAACCAGCCCCACTGATATTGTCAAACGTATCTGACAACAGTGCAATAATTTCAAAACTAGTTTAGTTCATATATTAAATGCCTATACTTTCTATTTTGAATAAAAGTATAGTGACACTAATTAATTAAATAATTCAAAAAGTAATTGCATTTCAAATATCAATTACATTCACTTTTTATATTTCTTTGAATAAAACCTGTATTTGAAAAAAAACAAACAACAACAATATTCTTCTAAAAATACCATTTGGGCATTTCATTAGCAGACAGTGCATCTTGTTAATCCCATTCACAAGTTTGATAGTAAGTGAATATGTTTCTAGTGATGCTTTGAGATACCCTTGGCAAATTACTCCCAGGATTGAAATAGTCTACATGTAACTGAGAGAGGGTTAAGACACCGTTGATTAATTATTTTTTTTTTGTTTGTTTGGTTAGATTTTACGTCCAGTCAACCATTATAGGTCCTTTCCAGACTTTCTCAAGGTTCTTTTACACCACTAGGGTGGTGATCGAATCTATGTGATGAATTCAGGTAGAAATCTCACCCCTACACATTTACCGAGGTGAGAGTTCTTTTACTTCCCACACCACATAGACATGGTATGCACCGTTGATTAAAAACATATTCAAGATGAAACAATATAATCTTACCTCAGCTACCAATCCAAGGTCACCCTTTTCTTGTGCGTCAATCTTTATTTTGTCCAGGCTGCGACCTAAATGAGACGAACATATGTCCAATGACCTTTAACTACTAAATGCTAATGAAATAGATACTGTATTACTAAATTCCTTTTGAGAACTCACAATGAAAAAAATATATGAACAATACAATAGATGCTGTAAATAATGTTACAATTAATAGTAGTTAACGCTAAAAGGCACACTGGAATAAATAACTTCACAAACGAGTGCGAAGCAAGCGTTGTATTCTGAGTAGTCAATTAACCCTTAAGTGCAACATGATGCCTCCAGACATTCCCCTAGCTAAGGCAGCATGATGACTCCAGGCATTCCCCGAGCTATGGCAGCATGATGCCTCTAGGCATTCCCCGATCTATGGCAGCATGATGCTTCCAGGCATCTGAGAGGCATCATTTATACTTATAGTTATATACAAAATTCAATGAATAGAAAATTAATTATTTAAATTAAAAGAAAGTATAACAGGCATATTGGACTTTGATTTGGTAAAACAAAATATCATCAGTAACCATGGTAAACTACTCAAATTGCGTGAGACAATACGTGACATTGCTATTTCCCCAAAAAAGGTGCCTGCTGTAAGAGGTCTGTTTCTACAGGTAATGCCTGCAGTGTATTGCATTGCAGGGGAACTTGGTGCTGCAGGGAAGGGGTCAACAACCACATACAAACATTTAAAAAATAAAACACAAATGAAGTACATTCTGTGAAGCATTTTCTCAGTTAAGTATATGCTGTCCAATAACAGCGCATCTCATTGCCACAGATGCATGATTTGCAAATTATAAATATAGGTGAAAAACGATGAAAGTTGTAATGTTACGTTAATGTGTTGTTTTGATTTTTGAATTCCATTTCCCCCGGGAATGCGACCAAAATGAGCTATGACTGCGTTTCCAATTAAATAGAATATTGACAATACAACCCAGGTGGCTGTTGCTCAGTCTCCCTTTCCCAATCAATAAAAACAAGGATTAAAAGTTGGCATGGCATTGCCATGATTTCGGTTTCAACAAGTAATGTATACATGTTTTAAGAAATAAAAAAGAATTAGATTTTTAAATCAGTCCAAATAAGATAAATTTAAAACTCCAGTACAAGTTGCAACAGTCTTACAATAGTCTTGCAATAGTGTACTGTTTGGGTGGTGCTATGAAGTCTCGAAAGTGCGGGTAGGAAAAACATTACATGGTACACCATCAGTTTCTATTTCCAGTAGTAACAATAACAACGCGCTCGGCGCCTAAGGTAGGTGGTTTACATACATACTGTTGCAATATATAAAAATACACTACTGTCGCCGGGTGCAGACCACATCTGACCAGAGCGGGTCCCACCCGCTAGTAGGTATTCATTGAACCATAACGGGTGCCTGCGCAATATATAAAAATACACTACTGTCACCGGGTGCGGACCACAGCTGACCTGTGCGGGTTTGCTGGTGACCTATTTGACCTGATTCCGTCGAAAGTGTCTGTTATCGGCACCCGCGGGACCCACCCGCTAGGGAGGGAGGGAGGGAGGGAGGGAGGGAGGGAGGGAGGGAGGGAGGGAGGGAGGGAGGGAGGGAGGGAGGGAGGGAGGGAGGGAGGGAGGGAGGGAGGGAGGGAGGGAGGGAGGGAGGGAGGGAGGGAGGGAGGGAGGGAGGGAGGGAGGGAGGGAGGGAGGGAGGGAGGGAGGGAGGGAGGGAGGGAGGGAGGGAGGGAGGGAGGGAGGGAGGGAGGGAGGGAGGGAGGGAGGGAGGGAGGGAGGGAGGGAGGGAGGGAGGGAGGGAGGGAGGGAGGGAGGGAGGGAGGGAGGGAGGGAGGGAGGGAGGGAGGGAGGGAGGGAGGGAGGGAGGGAGGGAGGGAGGGAGGCTGTTGCAAAATATAAAAATACACTACTGTCGCCAGGTGCGGACCACATCTGACCAGAGCAAGCCCCACCCGCTAGTAGGTATTCATTGAACCATAACGGGTGCCTGTGCAATATATAAAAATACACTACTGTCGCCGGGTGCGGACCCGGTATCGAGGGTATCGAGGCTATAATTATTCAGAATATATCACTGTAATGTATTATAATGTAAGCCGCAAAAACCGTTCCCCGTCTCCCCTACTATATTTCGGTCTTGACCTACAGGTCAAACTGAAATAATAAATGGATTGGCATTTGAATGAAATACATCTGCCTAAAATGTGACGTCATATGCCTTGAACATAGGCAAAATCAGATATCTAAATAGCCCGAAGCAGATGAAACTTTGAATCACCACTAAATCTATCATAATGTTCATGAAAATCCAAAATAATGCTTGGAGAAAAATAACTTTTACTTTACTCAGGTAGGACATTGGATATCACGCAAAGGTTGAGTATCCATGGCGGTCATATCGGTTGCCTTTGCAAAAACAATCGTTGCAGGGAGACTGTATAGCAACAGTGGTTCAAACTTGACAAGAAATATCACGTTCAAGGTAGCATCGGCTGCAGACTGAAAGCTTTTGCCTTGTTACCTAGAATTGTATTCTATTTCAAACCTGTTTACAATGGGTTGCTCTCTAATTTCTCGAGGCATCAAGTTCCATAGATAATATTTGTAAATGTTCTCGTTTATCAAAAGATTTAGGACTGGGTTTGCTTTGTTTGTTTATTCAAACTGCCCGGAGACTCTCAGGGTATATAGGGATCTGGGCTCAGCACTTATTTCCTTTATAGTACAAGAAATTTGTTCGCCTTTTAGACTGCACTATTACATATACAGTAAAACCCCGCTTCTGGGACACCCCGCTTAAGGGGACAATTTGCTGGAAACGGAAACTTTTCCGTCTATTAAGAGTTTTATTTAACCCCGCTTAAGGGACCACCCGCTTAAGGGGACAGTTTCAAAATCCTGCTTAAGGGGGACAGTTTGGAGGGACATATCAAATACACTCTAGATTATCTAAAATCCGTGTTTATGGTGTTTGTGTATGGTGGCCAGACAGGTGTCGCAACAATCCGACCTCCAACGATACCAAGACAGTAGATAAAGTGTTTTCGGGCGGGCACCAGAGGCCTGGGTTTGTTGATACTGTACTAATCCCTGCAGCTATACCGGCCCTGGGCGGCCCACAGTGAGCGAGTTTTAGCACCATTGAGCTTCACACCTGCTGAAGGTGGCATGTGAGAGGCCCGCTTACAGGTTACTGTGATGCACTGCATTGGTACTGAAACTGCTAAACCACAGAAAGTCCAGTACACCCTCGATGCCTTCCTGGGTATTGGAAACTGTTCATTGCACTGTTCTCTGGATGGTATAAATACTTATTTATCTTATACATTTGTGTAATTGTTTTATTTTTATTTGGCATTTATTTGCTAAGAATGTGTTATTTAACATACCTTTTATATAATAACCGGTGTTTCCTTCATTTATATAGGTATATTCTACTATATAACCACTGGCAGACTAAAACCCCGCTTAAGGGTACACTTGGTCCGGAACGGAGGGTGGCCCTTAAGCGGGGATTTACTGTATAATGAGTCCCATAGACGTTTACTTTTATATACTGGATTTCACTGACAATTCGTTTTCAATCCGCGCACATAAAAGTCTTTGTACCTGTACTCTTCTCCTTGGATTCATGGCAGGAACAAAAGCGCAGGGCAATTTTATAACCAGGTGAAAGCCTTTAAACATACATCAATTCTATATCTTAACGCATGGGAAAGGATTCAGCTGTCGGCGTACTGTCTCACCTGTCGCCTGTTAACTGCAGTCCAACCATGGACCAATGACAATGTGCCGTCCACCAGCACACAGGTAGGAGGCATGGTGGCCTACTTTATTTTATTTTTTGATTTTGCGAGGTGGGAGGCAACGCGTCTGTCTGATTCTTTTCCAGAGAACGCTCATGTTTTGTCTGATAATATTTAACGTTCAGGTTTGAAATGCGGCACGTCGACAGTTGGGGACCAGCGAGATAACAGGCGGCTGTCAACGCGAGCTGGGAACCAGCAGGCGGGGGCTCGCCGGTTCTAAGCGTAAAGAACAGAGACCAGCGGAGACGGGCCGTCAGTGACGTCAGCGTGACGTCAAGAGCGCGCGTCAGTAACGTGACGTTGGTGACATGGCGTCATAGCTCACCTTATGACACCTGTCACAGTTACAGCTGACATCAGGCGGCATCAGCAACCAAAAGCCAGCTTCTCGGGTTTCCCAAAATCTCAAATAAAAATAATCCTTAATGGCTAAAGCGTTCCAAAAAGGAAGGACCAATGACAAGTCGGAACTAGGGAAATGGACGACGGCTCAGTTTTAGGGCTACTCAATATGTGACAAGCTTATCAGAAATATGGCAGTCGGGCTACTCAATATGTGACAAGCTTATCAGAAATATGGCAGTCGCATTAATTGTCATTCTATTAATCAGACCACATAGAATGATTGCAGTAACGAGCAGGTCATGACTCAGATGGTTTTAATAAGCTAAATTCAATATACATGATCATGGCATACATATGATCGAGATCTTTGGAGCCTGAGGAGCAAAATGTAACATCGCCAAGCGTTATTTTGGTCAATAAACAAAGAGGAAAAAAATGTACATGTGCATCTACATCTATGACCTCGTATGTCCAGCGGGTATTTTCTTTTGAAATCTCAACATATGGGTGAGATGTGACACATGTATTTCGAAAATCTGTAGAAACAGGGTAGATTAATTTACCAGTGCATGACAACCCTATATCATTTAGAAATGTATGTTTCTTTATGGCTGCTAGAATAGTTGTGTGTATATATCCTGTACAAGTTGAAAATAAAATATTCTCCACAATAAAAAAAAAAAAAAAAAAAAATCTCAACATGATTTGTCCGATCTAGTCTAGCTGCTTTTTACATGCACTTCCGCGGCGTTCTGGGATTTCGACAAAAGGTTTGCTATTTTCCAATTCGTATTGTCGACCTCCCTAATGCATGGGGCAACTTGGAGACTCCTTACATTAATTTTTCGTAGAAAATAATAATGAGTTCAATGACTTTTGATATAGTTTAAGTTAAGATATCAGGAAACGGTTTTCCAATCTATTTTCACATTTGTGTCCATTCAATTATATATTTGATAAAAGGGATGTCAGTTGAAAAAGCCAGGAGGAAACATTTTACAGGTGGAAAGTACTGCCTCAAGGAGACTGAGAAAACATATCATTGTTGGTCATGGAATACCACTGGGGTGTGTGAGGACTCGGGAGGTTTGATCAACTATTCATTGGTGTGAATGAGGCCCAATTTATACTATTTTTGTTTCACACAATTTGATAAACAGGAAATGAAAACAAGGATTCCCTTGGAAAAGAGGGAAACTGCAATCTCTGATTTAATGGTCACTTGAAAAAACCCATAAATCTAGCATTGGTAAACATTGGCATAGCTCTTATCCTACCCATTTTAATTCATATCTCCAGGTTGCGCCCTCCTCCCCCCCCCCCCCAAAAAAAAAAGGCTAACCGGTTACCATTCAGCAATATGATACAAGCTAAGTTAATGGCTATTGATACAATACGTCTAATACAACAAAATCATGTCAGCTCATTGGCATGGCAGACTTACCTGTGGCCTGGGCGATGGTCTTCATGAGGAGAGTCTCGCCGATACCGAGCTCGAGCCCGGCGTACTCCGGCGCGATCTTATTTAGACACAGGTAGACGCACTGCAGCAGGTCCTCCGGCGTCAGCACCAACACTGAGCGGAAGAAGTTACTCAGGATCTCCGTCATCTTCAGCCTGGTGGTCAGCCATCAAAATAGAGACCACGGTAAGTGTGTGTTTTATTACCAGAATATGACAAGGGGCTAAGCAGGTAACTTAACCCTTTATTATTCCTGCGGCCAAGATACCCCCTTCAGGACGAGTGGTGTTGGCAGTTTTTCCTGCTAGGGGACGGGCACATAATAGTTAAAACTCATAATTTGAATGTCTTATCACGTGCAGGGATGCTAGTTGGGGTCAGAAGAAATTCCTACATGGGGACTGAGACCAGTCTATGTATCACCCAAAAAGCACATGTTGTATGGGGAATCCCGATCACTCTCCTAGCAGATTCTTGGGCATATATTTTAAGCCAATCATAAGTCAGTATTCAAGTTTGCCCTTATCAGTAGGAGCATTTCCTACAGGAATCCTACCATCCTACAGTTCTAGGTTGGAGCACTGTGATCCATAGGGCTTCTAACTGAGTGTACTTGGGGTAGCTAAATTCGGAATTTTGAAAGATTACAGAACAAGTTTATCTAAGATTTAGATTTCAGGGAACCTGGAGTCTATTTTGTTCTGAAAACATACAATTTCTTGAACTTTTCATCACTTTGAGACTAAAATGAAAATCCTACATGTAGGCAAAATCCTACAAACTGGCATCCCTGCACGTGGTACGAAACATAATCCTAAATATGTATTTTTTTTTTCTGAATAGAAATACTAATTGTGGTGTAAGACCTATATTCTGTGAAAATTTGATTAATATTGCTTTATTATTTCCATGTAAAAAACGAATTTGTGTGTTTTTGAGAAATGATGCGTCAAGGAATCATTCGCCCTGGGCTGGTTGATGCCTCAAGGAATCATTCGCACCTAAAGGGTTAGTTCTTCGTTTGAGCGGTTAGAGGTGATTTAAGTGAGAGCACATGGTCTCTCGTGTAAAGGTTGTTTAAAAAAAAAAAAAACGTACTTTAAGAAAAGAACAACAACAACATACTTTAGGTAAATGAATCAGATTTTCCATCTTCGGAAAAAGAGAGTGCTGGAGGGAAAGTGAAAATGGAAATTATAATAGAAAAAGGACCGGAGGAAAAGTAGAAAATGAAGGATAGGAGCAGGGACGAATGGGACGAAGAGAGAGGAAGAGCGGCAGAGGGGGAAGGAGGGGCATAAGAGGTAGGAACTGAGGCAGAAGGGAAGATGAATTACATGTATGAATAATGGAGGGAGAGAGGGACGGAGGAAGAGAAATATATTCATCTGCACCATCTCCGATTTAAAGAATTTCTATATCTCACTTTCTACAATTACAGACATTACCTAAGACTAATATAACTTGCTAGTAAAATCATAAGTAAATCTGCTTGAGATGGTAACGTTGATAAATGAAATAATGCGAATAAAAATCGCAACTGGTCATTACAAACAGTATATGCCATGTGTAACCTACATACTCAACCTTCTTTGACAAAAAAAATTGCGTACTACAAAAACCTTGGGTAGGTTCAGTATGACAAATATCGACTGAAAAGGGACAGAAATAACCGGTTGGCTCCATCCATTTTGGCCTCCCATCACTCGTGTCTTTATCACTGATATCAACGCGACACATCAGACAATAAGGATCGGGCATGGATCATCAGCCAAGGTCACGTGGCAACCGTGTGAGATACACATAGGCCGTCAAAGAAGCGTCGCCGCCTGCAGCAGTCAACCTACCTCGCCGATATGGCCTCGATCTCCTCAAACGTTTTCGCCAGAGCCAAGTACGGCACCCTAGGAGGTAAAGCGATGATATCACATTAGAAGATGGTTTGGTACCACCCCCATGGGATTCTAAGGACGATTTCTAGACTCTTGTAGATATCGGTGCTCCTGCACTTGTACAATTTACATTTATTATACACCTATGGCTGAACGTCTATGAAATACTACCCGCTGCAATACAAATAATGTTCGTGCTCACTGAGACGTAGTGAATGAGCTATGAATTTGAAAGTTAATAACATGGCGGGTTTTTTTTCGGTGTTAAATTTCATGTAATATAAAAGACCTTGAACGTTTATCCCTACGGTTTCAGTAACCACGTTCTCTCTTCATACAAATAAAATAAAATATACATATCAGTTGAACAATTGCCCCCTATCCTCGAAATTTGCTTCATGCCCTTCATAAATTGTTCACATTTTCCTACATATATACAGTTTACAATGGAGGGTATATGATGAAACTCTTACTTCTCTCCATGCTTCCAAAAGGCGTCATCTATTGGGTGATACCGTGATTTCTCAGGGTGGTACGAAACTTCTTCTTCCTTCTTCTTCCCGCCAAACATTCCAAACATTCTGTGGAGAGGATAGACATTTGATATGTTTAGTTCCTATCTGCGTGCTATTACAGGGGAACATGCATAATATACCGGAGTCGGCTACCCAATTGATCATGTCATATCATGATCAAGTATACGACCATGAAAGGCGCTGAAGTATATCACGTGATCCACTTTGTCATGTGATTGCTTTGAGCAAGTTACATGTGGTCTGTCTCCTCAACAAACGATTTTTCTTTAACTTCTTCTTTATAACTATCCTTTTAACATAAGGTATTCCGAAAAAAAAAAATAGCCCAAGCGATCGAGGCCGATGGCGACCCTGAACCCGACTGATTTATATTAGAACTCTATAAAATTGATCAAACTCATCGTAATTAAATTACAGGCACGGAATCTGGACATGAATAGGTGTTCTCAGGTTGGCTACCACAGCTTAAATGAGCTCGATTACAGGAATAAGCTTTGTTTTGATTAACTATATTGTGAAAAGCAGGGGGTTTGGGGGCCACCTATTATACCCCCAGTGAGGTTATGGGGAAATTAGATGCCTCAGGTGGTAGCCCCGGGGATGAAACCTCATGAAGCTTCTGTATTTTGATCTATTCTGGTGAATTCCTGGCCTCAGTCGAGAGCTATAATGGTCAGAATTGCGCAATATCGTTCACATTATTTTAGGTTTTAATTTTGAACCTCCACCCCCAAAAATTGTCTCCTCGTAATAACATTGATCTCAGGAATGAGCTTTGTGATGCAAAGGAAAAAAAGGAAAAAGAACGCTATGCCTGAATTTTCAGAAACTATTCCTTTTCTTTATACTTATCATAAACAATAACATGATTTAAGAAGACAGGCAAAAAAAATACAAGAACAAAGTTCATTTAAAACGCCACTTGAGGACCGAAAGTGGTCTGCCACCACAGCCTAGGTCGGCAAGTAAAAATGGCTGAGGACAGAACATAGCTGCAGGCCGCTGGCGACAGGTGCTCTGTTTACCCACCTGTACACCAGGGGGCGCCCCACCACGGCCAGCCACCTGAGGGACTCTGTGTCCACACCTGCCGCCAGGGGAGCAGACATTAGTGCTCCGGAGGGAGGGCGGCCGTCATGGTGCGAGCTTTTATTGAGTGGTTGGTGTTGTTTGAGTGAAGGGTGAAAGTCGACATTCAGGAGAGCGGGATTCAGGTGAGGGAAGTGGCGTTTAGAACGGGAGAGTGTATGTAAATGTGACACAGTGGTCAACATTTGCTGCTGGTTGGTGGTGGGAAAACACATTTCAGGGAGGTGTGATATATGACGAAACAACGTCCAAATGGCATTTATGTATGGCAGGGATGTCAGTTGGGGTTATGAGAAATACAGAGGAAATATTTTCCATGTCGAATTAACTGCCTCAGGGAGACTGAGAAAACATGGAAAGCACATCAGTGTTGGCCACTGTTTTATTGGTGTGAATGAGGCTCAATGCATACTAGCTTTGTTTTATACAAGAAAAATAATGTTGTAGATTGAAAATGAAAACAAGGATTTTCCTGAAAAATAGTGAACCTGCCATCTCTGTCTCATCATCATGTTACCCTAGTCGGTGTCAGCGCTACAGGCAAAAACCAGTAGAAATAAAAGAGCTGGGATACAGGCAAACCAGTGCATGTTCTATACAACTGACATTGAGTAATCCTTATATATTAGGGCAATCTGCGAGATTCTCGGACAATATCAAATTTTATAATTTTCCCGTTAATTTCATAAAATATTTTTTCACTATCTATTATACTAGAGATTCACCATGGTTTCTTCATTCAGAGGCTAGATGTTGTTACTACGAGAGTGTCAGTGTAATTTTAAAGGCCTCTCGTTCTAGATTAAAGTAGCAACTTGTTGGGAGCGGAGGATAGCACTATCACATCTGCATTCCACTCACATAACAACCAACCATGCCCCCTGCGTTTCTTTGTCTAGAAATCACTTATCACCAAGGCGCTAACTACTTTTTCACGAAACAATCATTTGTGCAAGTTCACATCTTTCTGTTATTTGCATTTCTGTTCTTAGAAAACCAAGATAGGTCACCTAACGTGTGTAAGTCATGTAAGGACAAATTATGTAGACAGGAGAAGCTCGATCAAGCCTGCACCGGTTTCTTGTGGTCGTGTAACATAGCTACCCGGTACGATGTCTCCACAATACCCAAATATGACAAATCCTGGAGAATTATTCCGCTTGTTCTGTCGGATCCTGTTAAATAGGTGATTGACATGTATCAATTTCTGAGATTTTCAACATATAACCTATGCACCCACTGCCCCCGATTCTCCAAGATAGACCTTCCGGTGCACTACGATTAGAAATGGCTAACACTATGGCCAACGAATCTTTTTTTATTTATTATTTGAACTGCCTCTGAAGTCAATCGTAAGGCCCCTCGGCGTATATCGGGAGTGCAGCGAGTTTAAATCATATGCCAAAGTTTGTTTTTAAATTTGTTTTTTTATTGAGCTCTTTTGGTTCGTTGAGTACAATATACTATCAATCTTCTTCGTTCTTTTCTTACCACTCTTTGAATTAAATTTAGAAACATTGACCTTAACGTAAAACACAAATATGTATTTATACGTTGTCTAATCTTATGCGCTGTTTCTGACTGATTGACTGACTGGTATAACAAGAACAAAATGAATTTGAAAAAAAAATGTATGTCTTTGACATGTGCCTTGGTATTGAAAGCTCTATACTTCAATGAAAAGCGTTCCTATTTTCGCTTGATAATGGTGATAATGTGAAGGGCGCATTCAGAGTAAAATGACGACAGAAAGACTTCCTAGAGATAAAGTTCAAGAGACATGGATATTAATAATGTACCTCAGGGTTGTTTGAACGTACGTACTTATTTGACCGCATTGTGATTCAATTACAGGATGTTCAAACTCACACTTCATTTAAAGAAGTATAATACGGCGAAAGTCGAGGTCTTGTGTGTCCTCTTAGTCTTTAAAAAAATATCTTAGTCAGTACACAGATGACTATGCGCTGGTAATTATTATGTTTTATAAATCGATATTTCTGTCAAAGAACTCCCCACACAGAGCCACCCACGTCGAGGCTGTGGCAGCCTCACTTTGACACGAGATGATTACTGGTGGATCATTCCGCCGGAATCTAAATCCAATTGGATGCGCAATGAAAACTAGAGGAACCCATTGAACTTCAACGTATTGTAAGAATCACTCCCGAGCAAAGTGCTTCTGATCATCAATAGTCATGTGTTTTTCTTTTTTTATCAACTCAATATCCAATACTCTATACGACTGCGTAACATGAACTCAATTGAACTCTTCATAGCTTCACTGGGATTTCAAACTATAATTTATATTTTTTTCTTCCCTTGAAATGTCATATTGTAGTACACCCGGTAAGCAAGCCAAAACAAACTTTCTATAAATATATCAAAGACAAAATATATGTCATTCGGCTCGGCATTAGCATGTAAAAGACTAGGCCATGTTGAAATCTTGATGGACAACATACCGCTACAAAATGTAACTGCATATAAATATTTAGGTATTACGCTCGATCCAGCATTAAATTACGGATTATATGCCAAAGATATTATAAAAAAGATAAATCATAAGTTATACAAATTGTCAAAAATGAGGAATTTTATTAACAGAAACACGGCTATTGAGGTTTACAAAACATGTATAAGACCCTCCTTCGAATATGGGGGTATCTTTCTGATAAATACATTTAGATATCATACTGAAAAGCTACAAAAGCTACAAAATCAAAGTTTAAGGATATGTTTATTTGCTGATCATCGGACGAGCATCCATAATTAACATGCAAGAGCGAATTTACCATTGATCAAGGATAGATGGCATACACAATTGTCCAATTTTATGTTCAAAAGATCTAAAAATGAAAAGTATATCGATAATAGAAATGTTGCTACCAGAAGGTTTGTATCAACGGTACTAAAGGTTTATCAACCTAATTGTGAAATGTATCGCAAAAGTATCGAATACATGGGAAGTGTATATTGGAACAGTCTACCCAACACGGTTAGACAAATCGATGAGTATAAGGAATTTAAATCTCTCTCAAAAAAGATACTGGTTGAAAAGATTCCCAAGTATTATGTATGAATTTCCTTATTAACTTCATGTATAACAAAATATATATTATGAATAATATACAAAGATGGTACGAAAGAAGATGTATGAAAAATACTTATGTACAGAAAAAGGCAGGATAGTAAGCATGTTATTAAACTGTTACAATGGTACCTGCTGAAAACCAGCATGTGACTTGGCTGACAGGTACCGCTTATTGACCCCAACTTATAATGTACGACCAAAAATACAACCAAATTGTAACACAACAAAGTGGTCAATAAAGACTTGAAAAAAAACAAAAAAAAACAACAAAAACGTCAGTTACACATGGCGGTAAGCAGCTGCGAATTGCTAAAATAAAAATTACCCTGATGTGGGACTCCAAAGTCCGAAACATGTCAGTAATATATGTCTTATTACCGACTTATCATCTAAAAATTCTCCGAGTCATTGGAAATACTTTCCTTCATGACTTATGTTGATGTATAATGAAGGTGTATGGATAATACATGTAATTGAAACAAACCCACCACCAGGGAACCTTATAAATTTATTAAAATGTAAAATAGTTATGTCACGTCACTTTCCAGTTAATTGCCAATCAATAGTACTCCAAAAGGGAATAATGAGAGGCACTGGGCAATCAAGTCATATATTTGATTAACTAAAACCTGGTAAAGTGACGTTTGTAATCAACGTCTGACGAAACGTCATGATTCATCATCACGCACGTGACAGACATTCCGCCAATCAGCGACTACTTCAACGTCTTGATCGCCATCGAGAAGGTGCCATTCGTAACACGTCCATAACTGTTTCAACCACAGTCCGACCCTCTGCTTGGAGAGCGCTCTAAACACTGGTGATTGGTGAGCAAGAGGCCTGTCCGTCGAGTTCCTGCGGTCGGCAGCGTGCGTGGGGCGCTGGTTGCTGGCAGGGAGGGCGTGCGGCAGCGGCTGGTACCAGACGGCGGTGGGCAGACGACATTTTACACGGACGCTGCTCGCCGGAAACACTTTGACGTGGATACTTTGACGTGTGCGCGTGCGTGCAGACTGGACACGGTGACGCGCGCCCAACGTGAGCTGGTATCGAGCACCACCAAGCAGATCTGAGTGGGTAACTCGTCAACTTTGGATATCTATATATATTTACCTGAGGCGTGTTCAAGGTAAGCACTGCTTGTATACACCACTTCATCCGAGGCTAACTCTATCAGCTATGAAAACTAACCCTGTTATTCCTCATGGTGTCTCATATACTTTTCAGGTGATTCAAAAGAAAGACACTGTATCACCAGGTTGAACTTTCTAAACATAGCTTTTTCTGGGTTTTTTTTTGTCTCGTGGTCACCCATCACTAGGTGGCCCATCCTAAAGAAAACATCGATTTCAGAGTAGGGCGAGTATAGGTTAGGTGGACTTAGAGGATAAATGTAGGCAGGGACCTCATCAATCTTTATCTCACAATGTTCCTGCTTTACCTAGGTGCATCATTATAGGTATCGCGATCGGTCTGTGTTTTACCAAGCTTTCCACTCGAGGCCCTCTCTACCAGAACCCCGCCCACCGTGTCTCCTTCTCTGTGATTTTGGAGACACACGAAACGCGCGGTGCCAGTTCGCAGTACGGCTCTTTACAGGTCCCGCTCAAACTGGATTCTGTTACCTCCTACAATTCACATCACTAGGGGAGCGTTCTGTACTTCAGAGAGTATATTCGAAACAATGTTTATCGGTACAAATGCTTTCTTAAGCATTTGGTGCTACCATTTAAAGCTTACACTTTAAACAGAAATTCTTATCCGTTAAAACATATCGTTCAAGGCAATGTCACCCTTTGTTGCTCCCGTTATCCATGTGCACTGAATACTAAAAATAGATCACCTTTATTCAAATCTCAAACCTTATACACGATGCTATATTCAATTAAAAATAAATGCTCTTCCTTCCAAAAGAAAAGTCGTTGGATTGTGCCCTCTATCCAATAACAGCACATCCTGTTTTCATAACGTTGAGGTGATGCCCAATTCAGTTCACTTGATAACCTTAATTTCTCTGCACTGAGTTTCGTCACGGAATATGTTTTCCACTATCCACCTGCTCTCAACATCATAGCTTACTTTGGATACAGAAAGCTCGATGCATTAATCATCTCTTGAAAGGTACAGGCATCAGGGGAATTATCAAAAATTATTATCACAGGAAATCTATGCACCGATATGCATATTTATCGTGCGATTTGTTAAGTCGTTCTGAATATGCATGCCCAGTACTGACTGTCCATATCTCGCCCAAACAACCGGCGGCATCAAAAGAGAAAGCCAGAACGTTCAACTTCACGGAAACCATACGCAACTCGCAAGTCCGTCGAAGGTGTGTACGATTTGGGGTTGCAGTAGTAGAGGGTATACCTAACTGTAGTGTGAATCAAGTCAGATGTTGGATGATAACAGATATCAATCCTTTCAAATATATACATGCATTTTGCAAAATGCCAGGACATGAATTTATAATTTTTCCTGGAATCCTTACTTTCCTATATTTCAAACAAGTTACAACCAATATTCATTTTTGGTCATATTTTTGGGGGGCGTTAACTTAAATGCGGAGGTGTCTCTGGCCACTAGGAGGTTACTGAACGCGCTCGGATGAGCACCGGGCCAGGTTTAGTGGCGAGGAACCCTACTTGTCTATCGAGTTGCGCTCATTGCATCGTCGGCGGCCCGGCGTAATTCTTCCAATTTATCAAATGTAACTTGATTTGGCGCACTGTACCGCTCTCAATGCTCGCCCGACTGTCTGCATACACCCGGAGCACCTTATTCACACCATTACACACGAAGCGGCTTCCTCGTCGTGACCGCACACAGCAGTACAACTGGACCACCCCATACTACCACTACATATTCACCGAGCAAAAACAGACAGGACAGAACGGAGGGGAGAAGCGAGGATGAAGGGTGAGTAGGAGAAGGAAGGGGAAGGAATGGACGGAGGTGGAGAGGTAGGTGGGTAAGGAGGGGAGGGAAGGGGAAGGGAGGGGAAGGGAGGGGAAGGGAGGGGAGTGGAGGGGGGGGGGAAGGGAGGGGTGAGGGTATGGTAGGGGAAGGGAGGGTAGGGGAGGGGGAGAGGTGAGGGGAGGGGGAGAGGTGAGTAGGGGGTAGGGAGGAGGGAGGGTAGGGAGGGAGGGAGGGAGGGAGGGAGGGAGGGAGGGAGGGAGGGAGGGAGGGAGGGAAGGAGGGAGGGAGGGAGGGAGGGAGGGAGGGAGGGAGGGAGGGAGGGAGGGAGGGAGGGAGGGAGGGAGGGAGGGAGGGAGGGAGGGAGGGAGGGAGGGAGGGAGGGAGGGAGGGAGGGAAGGTATGAGTGGGAGGCAAAAGGAGTGCGGTACAAAGAAAGGAGGGATACAGAGTGTTGTACGTACGGCCAGACGTGGGGCGCACGGACATTCACACCTGAGTAGCACGTAAGGCTCTTCAGCAATCAGTGCGCCAGCTGGGAGTCGCTGTGGCCGAGGATAACTACCACCATCATAACGCCGCCATCTGGTCGATGATAGCCTTTAGTTTTGTGTAAGATTGATTTATTCTGATCCGGGTAGATGTAGTGTTCTGATCGCCGGAGTGAGCCGGAAGACTATTCGCTATGGGCGGATGTCAGGTGAGTTAACTCTACGTGTATATTAGCGTTTGGTGAAGTGTATGGGTAAATAAATATGTCGGCAAGAGGTATTAAAAGTAGGAAGGGTTGAAATTAAGAAAGGAAGAAAGAAACTCAAGAAGGAAAAATGAGTGCAGGAGAAGGAAGGATGGAATATGGGAGGGTAAGGCCAGCAAGAGTGAGGGAGGAGAAGGATAGATTCATTACAAATCACTCTTCCAAGCAATGCATTCAGGAACGGCAACGGGAATGGTATTTACAATGAACCATGTGTAAGATTGTTACGCATGAACAAGAGTACAATATACGTAAGGTATACTGCAAGCATCCGTCTCAATATACATACTCTCTATTATTAGTGCTTATTACTCAGCTAGATCATCCATTAAAGCTTTCATTACTACTAGTTTAAACCTCCCTTTTGATTCTAGATGGATTCTAGGTGGATGGATAGCTGTAGAGGGAGGGAAAACAGAAGTAGATGGTTTTTTTTGTTGATAAGAAGTTTGGGGAAAGGAATAAGTAGGTAGGTGTGATTAGCGGATTGATCCTCAGCTCGGCCTATATATTCCTTGTCGCGGTATACATAATCAGGGTGCCTACATATCTTTTAAAGGCCTGGAGGCACAGATTTCGGAGCGATAAACGTCTAGCGTCTCTCTGATGCCTCTGACTGAGCCCGGCACGCTGAAAGTCAATGCATGTCTAATGACGCCTCTGGGGCCCCAGCAACCAGCGGCTACTCCCGACCAATCAACGCCCTTCACACTGTGACGTCACGGTTTATCCTCCAAGCCATGTCAAGTCGTAACCGCGGAATATATCATATTCTAGACACATATATTCCGTGATTTAAAAAACACAAGCCTTGAAGTCGAAATCAATCGTATCGATGAAAATGAACCTTTCTCAGGTTCTTTCTGGCACGCGCTTTCTGCCTGTAGTTTGCATGGAGCCAAGATGGTGGCCAATGGAAGAAGACGCTGTTAAATGGAACGGGTCCCAGTTCAAAGAACGTCATTCGTGCCTCCAGTTTTATCTTTCAGTTTTTGAAGCCGCTGAGTGGACATGGAAAGCTCGTGATAAGATAAAAAGACACCAGTTACCCAGAAGCAAGTGCCGAATCGCTGTCATTTGTTGGGATGTAGTCTGAAGTGGACAAGTGTTCTCATCTGGAGAAAATATTTGTGAAGGGCTATCAGCCAAGGGGTAAAAAACCCAGACTAAGAAGGGTCACAGGCTATGAATGCCAAGATTTAAAGAGAACTACTCTAGTGTGTTGTACGATTGATATGCAAACCTCCTATAATATTCGAAATCTTTAGTTGAAGCATAATTTTCTCAGGTCGACCAGTAAATACCACATATCAAAATGTGATACAAACCAATGATTGCTTCTTGATGAATGTTTAGTTTAATAATACAGAGATAGAAGTGGTGTAAAAAAAATTATAAAGGTTCGAGCACGTATTGGAAAGTGTGACTATGGAACGGTTCTCACTTTCAGAGCGAGTTTTCAGTTTACAATATTGCAGATTTGTAGAACAGTTAAAAAGATTCAATGCACGGTAGCAAAGCACCTGATGGGATGCACATGCGTAGACCACGCGGGGCTGACTTTCGGTTCCCGTGACACGTGTCGAAGTGCAGTGATGCGTGTCCATCAGTCTGTTATCGGAGCGGCAGGCGTTGTCAGATCGCTTTATCTAACATCTTATTACCTGGTTTTTAGTTACATCGTCGCCTCGCGTCCTCACTAAACACCTCTATAATGATACCCTCCACAGTCACCTACATTTATTACAACCTTGTGACAAAAGCACTAAATCAGGAACGGTCAAGATAAAAGGCGAAATAAACCCCCAAAATAAAACATGATGCCGCCCCAAAAGGGCATAGTTATCTGGGCTCCCAGCAGGTGGCGGGGCGTGACACCACCTGCCACGCCCCCTATCGGCAACACATCTGCGTGGGAATTAATTTAAAAAAACAAGTCCCAAAAAGATGGATATTTTCAGATTGATGGCTCTCATCCTCATCTCCCTGACCAATCTTGATGATTCTTCCCGATGCGTATCTATTCCCTGAGTCACAGCTCATAGAATAACCCAGGCTGATTCTCTTTTCATTCCCACCCCTGGAAGCCCCTGTGTTGTAGGTGATTTGTAAAAGCCAGCCAACCACCTCGGAGCATGGCGGCGCGCGCAGAGCGCCTGAAACAGATAAACCCATCACTGAGAGAGCTGTCACGTTCCCGCCGCCCGGCAACGCAAGGCTCCCTTTAGCGTTTTGTTCCCCGTGACATTAACTAATTAAGATATTGATTATTAATTAGCTTTCCGGCCACCAGTGCCATGCTTCCCCCTCCCTCCCTCCCTCGACCCAGCTCCACTCAAAAGAGCACGGCGTTTATTCTACGGGACAAACAACCCAACTCCCATGGCATACAGATATCCCCCTCACCATTGGAGAACGTTAATTAGAACATACAATTCCCAACGAAAGGGCAGATCAAAATATGAAACCAATATTGGGGATTTGCCCAGGGTATAATTTGTCAAATTGCAATGGCGGATTAGAAAGCTTTAATTCTACAGCTGTTCGCCCGGCAGAACGGCTGCTTCATAATCAAATGTGTCATTTGTAATGTTAACCTGCTGCGTGATTTTGCCAGCTGCATTTTTTTATTTACAGCAGCGGCGATACACTTAATAAGTTCTCCCAACCTTTTCCATCCACTGACCCGTCGTTACTGCGGTGATAGTATGATCTTCCACTTTTGTACAACACAGGAATCGTTACTATTACTATACTACATCAATGATCTACTTTCTAAGACTGGACCAAACCTTGAAGATCGGTTTGCCAAGACGTAAATGATAACATCTCCAGTATTATATAGAGGTTGGTAATACCCACCAGGGCGGAAAGGAACCAGGTGGAAGAAGGGATTGATTTGCATATATTTTCACTTATCATTCCTGATATATACATGGATCAACGTTGGTACTCAGTGAAGAATATATCGAAAATTATAAACATTGAATTTTTTTTTTTTTAAATTGTAACATTATTTTGTCTCTAGAATAGATATAAATCAATATATATTCCAATTTCTTTTGACTGCACTGTTATTTTTAGCATTTAGCCGGTTCTGACAACAGTTTGCATCACTGCTGGCAGCCTATAATGGCCTGGTCCACGGTATTGACCGTCTAACCTCGGGTGCCTCCCATCTTAGGGTGCAGCTGTTGCGTAAATACATACATTGTATTGCTGAAGTTTTAGTTTTTTTAATGATGAATGAAAATACCCAAATTTCGAAATTTCAGTCATTTGTCAAGCAAATGATCCATGTATATGCACCACACGTGGTGAACAGGTAAACAATGCGGCAAACAAATGAGGCAAACATCACCCGTCTGCGTGTAGTGTGAATACACTTAATTAGCGGTGTTGCTAGGAGACCGAGACCCACAAGCCAGGCACGCGTAAATTAGCAGGTGAATATACATCAAAACAGCGCATACAGAGAACGATTTCTCTACACTCGTTGGTAAAAGGTACATGTAAAGGATCCCTTGAGACCAAACTCATCATTCAGTTGTTATAACCGCGAGTGACCGGGCATTCAACTTTGGCCTGTCACCTCCAGGTTGATCTTCTATTATTCACAGATCTATACCTGTACTCTAACACATATTCTACTTTAATATCTTACAATTCCCATATACATACTGTGAGTCGTAAAGCCTAATCAATAGCGTAGGCGCGCGTCACTTTCTTGGGACTGCAGACACAGTGGGTGCAGACACAGTGGGGAAACCGGTGTATTCACAGCCCCAGAGGTGTTTCCCAGTGGAGCCTGCTAATCACGAGTACTCCATCTCCAACCCGATTCTATGCCACGTGGGACACTCCACGAAAAAGGGGGTTCGTTCAGTCGAGTGACTGCGGTAAATTACCGCCGCCCGTGACGTCCCAACGGGGCTGGAGGGAATCAATGACGGTTTGTTTATCTCTCAAATCCTGTTAATGCTAGAATGAAACAACCTCATTGGTTATTAGTCATACTTTTACGTCCAGTTCAGAAAGATATAAAATATATAGTCATTAATCCGCATGTGATCCCTGTTTGTTTTCCGTGATATGACATTTGGACACCATTTATCAATTAACTGAAACACACTCTTTCCTCACCTCTAATTAAACACAAATTAGCACGAGAAATGGGCTCGTAATGTCGCCATTGATGAGGAACAAGTCAAGCTATACTGGAATACGATATATCAAAAAGAAGTAAACAGACCGACAAAACCACCCTTGCAGTCAGAGATTTTTATCTTCTTCGTTTTTTTCATGTTTATACATACATGATTATAGTTATATTATAAAAGCGGACGCGCAATGCCGAAGGTGCGGCTTTGGGCACGAGACGCCAGCGTCCCCCTGGCGTCCCGTGCCGAACGCCGGTTGGCAAAGCGGCAGTCAGTTGATGAAGAGCGGGCGCGTGTCTCACTAGACACCGTCTGAGCGAGTACAGAGACGGGCTGCACCATAGACGCTCTGCGGGCATTGCTTCCAAGTTAATAGGCGTGAGGGCGATAGAGGCAACCACGTAAAACGCCATGTAGCCATCAGCAATATCGCCTACACTAGACCTCTGTGTACACGTACTCCCCTGAATTACACACCTAGCGGGCTTCCAAAAGTGTCTAATAACCGTCACTCCGTATGTGGTAGGCTACATATTGAAGGATAACGACTGGTTACTGTTTAATTAACAAATGTCGATGTATGGCGACAGGCCTTGTTCAGTGTAGGTAAACCTTTGGCAGATTTACGGTAATTGCCCTCTTCGCGGGTTTGGAGGTGCTCCACTGAGTAGCTCATTGTGACATCCTGACCTATGGAAATATATTTCAAGTGGAATATTCTGCCATAGAGAGACCGGAAATCTTGAATAACATGTCTTTGTCGGCCATGGCATGGGGCTGAGGGTTTATGGGGAGGTTCAAACCAGTTTTATTGGAGTAAATGAGACTAAATCAATATCACCTTTGTTTGACACAAGATGAAGCAATTACATATGCTAAATAGGAAAAAGTGGATTTCCACGAAAAAAAGAGAGAGAAAACTGGCATCTCAACCTGACCACATTCCATTGGACAGGCTTCATGCAGATTGCCCCTACTGGAGACAGCGCAGTGAAGTCCTCGAGGGACGGCACACTACTGTAGGTCAATCTCGCGATACACGAGGGTACGTCCTGACCACTTGGGAGTGGTCTCGACGTGTACCCACTTGTCATGATGAAAGTTATATTTTTAATTCTAAAACGGCAGCGGTCAGTATACCTTAACTCAGTGCTTCTTTTTCACAGAGAAGATTGAACAATCCCAGGCATATATAAATTCAGGCACAATACTACCAGATAATAGCGGAATATCTATTAATCATGAAGTCAAAGTTAATGTTAAACACTAGAATATGAAGTCATTTTACATCTACTGGTACATGCATACTTTCAGGTTTTGGGGTATCTAAATTAAATCAACTTTAGAACCCTGCTAATACGATCAATCTACCCTTTTCGGGTAGGTTTGTAACCACACACTGGAATTTATGGAGTAAATACCAATCTGGATTCACTTTCCCATTTTACACAAAAGTTCAAGATGTCTTGATCACCTTGTCAACCCCTAAAAGCTTTCCTAAGATGCCTGAAGAGCCGATCCTGGCGAAACCTTGACCTCATTTGCATAAATCCCCCTTTCCCAGAGAATATCTCTACAGTATCACCCTTTTGTGGTGTCCTTCACTGTCTAAATCCAAATACTTGTTGGTAAGACATAGGGTTGCCGTGCGTCCTGCTAAGCAACCATAGGGGATCAGGGATGACATCATTTAATGATGTCACACCCACCAGTGTACATGGTTACGGTGGTTAGGTACAGTTCTTAACTGTTATTCAAGGTAGCATCAAGCTAGGGGACAGACTTAGCCTCGTCTTACATCTAGAATATGAAGTCATACTAGGTCCGTCCTTTGGACTATAAACAGAGTAGTAAATGTATAACACAAGTCGTACACATATAAGTTATTATTCTACCCCTCATATAAATCTCCATAGACTTAACATGGTGTGACTATGGCACGGTTATGCCATAAAATATCTATATACCATGGGCGACATATATGCAATTAAAAACATGTAATGATGTAGGATAAAATCTAAATGTGATTCAAATTCATAAAATTGTTTATATGGCGTCCATTGTATTCTGCTATATACTCAGCTCTGCTTCGTGATATCATTCCGCGAAGACAACTCGCGCCATATAAACAATTATAGCAAATTCTGTGACGTTTCTTGGTATTACTTTGTTATATTAACAACTCATATCTGATGAAGGAATATGATGTAAACTTAAAAGCACGCCATTCAAATTCTCGATATAGACCTCAAATATGCCTGTATGGTTGTTTCTTATTTTGTCCATTCATGCAGATGCTCTTTTGTCGTTACATAGAAACTTGTCCTGTACCTGCATGTCTTCATTTTGTTGTTGTCTTTCTCAATATTTGCTTGCATACATGTTTGCCTACTACATGGATAAGCGCCGATCAAGTTCGGTAAATGAACAATGATTTCGTTTAAAAAAATAAAGCAATTATAAAAAGTGTCCAGACTGACCATTGCGTGACTGCGCAGATGCAAACGACCCTCGGTTGCACCTCGAATAGACGATAATTACACCTGGAATTACTAATATCATACTAGAGACATTTGAGGATATGGAAAGTGAATGCGGGACTGCTATGCCCAAACCATGCAAGGGTCGGCTTCTTGTAATATAGCCTGTAGAAAAACACACAAAAAAATCCCAAGGACATGCAGCAAACGACAATTTTCGTGATGTTTGTATTGAGCAAGTAATATAGCCTGGATATAATACACGCACTGTGTGTGACAGCATGACCATTTGTATGCAAAGGAATGTGTGTGCAATATGATGCTATGTATGTCTAAGAGACGTAGCTACGTATATGTCTGAGAGGTACCCTCGTCATCTTTCTATGATGGTTGATCACGGATCAAAAGGTTGCTCAACCGCCTTTTCCATATTTGCTCTAATATCCACTCTTTTCTGATGTGATGAACAGGGAGATATAAACCAACTACAATATATAACGTAACCTATTCACTTCTGTGAGGAATCCATCCCACCTGCCTGAAGTTAGATTGGGATATTTCTACTACTAAAATGAGGCCTGCATATCAGAAAACCAACAATAAAACCACCCTTATCAAGCCTCTCCACCCGTAGCGGGGAGTGAGTTGCAGAGTTGCCTCCCAACTTCTACATCTAGTGGCGTTTATTTTGGTGGTTTTTTTTACTCGGGCCGCACGCGTGCATGGCGGTATCTGGGCAGTGTATGGGGGTTGACAATGCGCGCGTGACGGCGCCTCGCTTTATCAAATCTGTCTCCCGAGTTACATCATCAGCGATAAAGACCCGTGTTTGCCATTCATTAAATCCCTTAATCAAGCCATGAACGGTGGCCGTGCCTTTGTTCTAATTGCTCTTATCATTACATCAACCAATCACAGTTGCCACTTGGTTGTCAACGAGAAAGGCTATGGAGCGCGGAGTGATATAAAAGACCAGTGAAGAAAATGAACTAGATCGGTATTGTGTTCCTTTTTAAATTGTTATTTTCGTTCAATTTGCTCCATAGGAAATGACTTAAAAAACATTGGATGGAATTTCAGGGCTGAGAATCGCGATAAATAGGGTGCTTCCCAAACTCCATGTCGAATCAATAATTTATCAAATGAGCATTATGCCGTAAAGTGCTGTCGTCGCTAACCACATTTGTTCCATTTCAATCTCAGTCCATTGTAATTCCATAACAGCTTAATGAAATATTCACATGGGAGGATCGGTAGACGACCAACTGGGGCCGGCCAACTGAAGTGTTTACAGACCTAATCAGGGCACAGATCTGCTCATAAAACCATGGAGTACAGCGAATATGTACAATGCATATGTTTACAGGACTAGGAGGTACAGACCTGTTCATAGAATCATGGAGTAACCACATATGCATATGTTTACAAACCCAATTAGAGGAGGTACATACCTACTCATAAAAGCATAGAGTAACCTAATGCATGTTTTCATGCCTAATCAGAGGAGGTACAGTCCTGCTCATTGATCCATTGAGTACAGCTAAAATGCATTTGTTTACAGGTCTAATTAGATAAGGTACAGACCTGCTCATACAGTCACTTCGTGTATTGGGTTTGACACTGTGAAATTGTCTCTACCAATCTAGCCGACTGTATTGCACCATGTCAAGCCCCATGATTGCAGCAAGTCTGTATACAGTAACCTAGCTGTTACGTGATATAATTTTATTTGAAGTGGCCACTTAAATGATACCTTTTCATTCCTTATCCCGCTATCACTCAAACCATTCAACTATTATAAACCATCTAATCTATTATAAACCATCTAATCCTTTACAAACTTGACTATATGAAACCAACCATGAAAGACCATCACGATACTATGTATGATGGAAGACTGCCCACACCAAGGCGAATTGTTTGTAAATAAGAAAAAAAAACAGATCCATAAAGAAGGAGGTTCAGACCTGCTCAGAGAACAGTGGAGACTTTATTTACAGATTATCAGCAAATTAAACAAAATAGCTACCTACTGAGTCCCATGTAGAGAGAAGTTCACGCATCAATTTCTAGGGACAATACTCTACATAAATCCTATTCACTTCAGACCCAAATGGCAATAACACAAAATACTCAAAACACTGTCTGTGACAGCACCGATGCATTCAGAATCGGAGGAAAGATGGCTGAATCCGAAACTGAAGACTTCGCCTATTTTTAGACCAAGGTTAGCAGCTGATATTAAACCCAGCAGGAAACATGACGCTCTGAAGCCCCCACATGTTTGGCAAAGGAATGCGAAGTAAAGTGGATGTGTACATGTCAGCAAAATTTGAGGAACATAGATAAACTCGACGAACTCAATGAGGCATCTGAAATGATGAGTCAGGAAGTGGAATTCTTATTCAAAACCTCGTGGCATTCTGTCAATACATCTTTTAATGTTTTATCAAGCACACATGCATGTATTGTAAGGGTAAAAAACCAACTACGTGAACACTGTCCTTCATTCATACAAAAGTGCAATGTTAACATCGATAGCATTGTTCTACATTCATTGGTCATTAACAGCACAGGGGTGAGAATCGGGACAGAGTAAAAGATCGGAAATTTGAAACACTTATAAAAAAGAATAATTTGTAGGAATTCCGTCATTTGTTGGGAAACATGCATCCCTAACAGCAGTGTAACTTGGGAGAACCGAAGTAGATCACTGAATTACGAATTCTTTATCGAAAAGAGCTGACAAATCATGGCATTTGTTATAATCTTATACCTGTCTCATTGAATGCAAGACCTGATCTTGTTCAAAACGTCAGACCTTGCCAGGTTGCCTAGAAACAGGTGATATACTATCCTTACCAAAATGTCAGTTAAGGGGCCCTTTCATCAGCACACAAGATATAATGAAGTTTGTCCTGATTTGGATGACTTGCAAGGTTTTGAGTTATCGCATGCATTTTTGCAGCGAAGCAATGGTCTGGTTAAGCACCTTTCCAATTCTTGCTATGATAGCTTGTGGTATGCTGTGATATGTCAGACAATATATCGTAAGGCATCACAGTGGTAAAGCACACACAAATACACAGATCATGGCACACGACATGATGCGGGCAAAGGAGGTAAGAGATACCGTGATACTTTAAGATATAACAAGACATCCCAAGATATAACACGGCAAATCCATCGCGTTGATGCAACTAGCCCTTTGTGCTACTTAGTTACAGCTGATGCAGGGATGTCAGTTGGAGCCAGGAGACAATATTTTCTTGTGAAATTGCCTACGAGAGACTGAGATAGTTTATTGGCGTGAATAAGACTCATTTGATACTGTCTTTGTTGTAAGAGAAAATACAAATTTATAAACTCTAACTGAAAATAAGGATTCCCATGGAAAAGTGGAACACTGCCATCTCTGATGAGGTGAACATTTTGTCCATCACACACTATCATGTTGCCTAGTTACAACCTTGTCAAAAATGTCAGTCATACCACCTAGTTACAGATCATGTGCTCTCCTTGTCTGAGACTTCATGCACAGTCACGGTTCATAATCCTTGCAGGCCACATGGGAAATAGTGTGGTCAGATGGGAACCAGCCAAGCCAAACAAAAAATTCTCTGGGTGTGAATCACACATGAGAGGCCATGCAGCGCCCATTGGTGGATGTCAGGCCGACGGGGTGTTTTCATTCTATCACCAATCAAATATTTTCTAACAAAAACGAAAACACCGGAGGGCAGGTGTGTGTAGATCATGGAGCCATTCCCAAGTCACTAGTGCCACTGATAACAAGACGTTATGACGTCACAAAGCAAATACAATATCACGAAAAATAATGCACGCTGCTATGCTGGTTCAAAGCACCACCATCTGTAAGAAATTACTAAAAAAATGTTGTGGAAATATCGACGACTTTATAACTTGAATTGGGAACTGAATTGGCTATATTTGACAATACCACAAATAGATATGCATTAAAGGTTTGATTAATGTGGGTTTATTTCTTTCTCTTGATCAAATTATGTGTCCACTTTGCACATAGAAGTTATGATATACAAGTGGTGAAACAGCTAATTGGTGATATGACCAGATTTTTGAAGGCTTATTCTCGATTCAGTTTATAAAACCCCTTTCTTGCCAAATGCTTTTTCTTCAAGCAGAGGTCACTTCGAGGGGCCTTCTTATGAAATCGTGTGTGTGTGTGTGTTAATGTGTATGTGTGTGTGTGTGGGGGGGGGGGGGGGGGGGGGGCGATGACCCTAACAGTGTCTCCTGGTCCCTGCATGTTGGTGTTGGCGGGCCGTGGAAACGAGTCCAGTTACCTGCCGTCACTCCTGTGGCCCTAAACCATACCAGTCTTTCTAACCAGACACGAACCACGATTACTATGGCGCAGGGCAAGCCAAGTGGCCGCCTGTTCCCCAAGGGCCTTCCTTTATTGAATTCCACAGTTGGACACGAGAAGTGGAATCTGTGTAGATCTGGCACCAGATATGCTCATTTTGTCACCTCTACATGGATATAACATTTCCTCGAAGTTGGGGTGGATTGATTTGTTCCCCTTTTCTTTTTGTATATATTAGGTTCCCTAATCCAAGTTCTACTTCGTCTTGTTATTTATTTCCTATGTTCCTTTTTAGAAATTGCAAAATAAGATCATTAAAAGCCTTACACTACCAACTCCTCTGAGACCCACATTTAAAACTGCGGGGAAACCCATCAATACTCAGCTCTAAGGATTGGGTGCACTAATCCTGAGAATCCAATTCATCACTTAACAGAACGACTTTGGACTGGACGAGAAACCAAATAAAACAAATTGAATTAATGTCTCCATTTATCTCTATACAGCTACATGTTAGTACCTAAGGAGCCAAACCTGGCGCTTTGAAAAGTGAAAAAGGACAGATCTTAACTTAGAACACAGGTAGTCGGCCATCCAGGAGTAAAGAGTTATCGGCGCGCTGATTGGCTGATATCAGTATGCGGCAGACGAGATCCAGGCCCGACGCCAGAATGAACAGCTTTTGTGGGTTTAAGCGCGGTTCTAACAGAGTGTCGAACAGCGTGGCGCCTGGCCCCTAAACCTTCCTTACCGGCCAATGCACGGGTTAATACCGATCCCCGCCTCACAGCCAAACACAATCCGAATCAAATAAAACCCCAAAACCCCCTCGCACGTAGTGCCCCCTCCACCCGTCTGGGTGGTGCCCATTTATGCCCTGATTGTCAACGCCGCAATTTCCCAGGAAGTAAGTTTTAAAGATAAACCACGCCAAGAGGAAGAGGAGGAAGCGGAGGGCCCTCTCACTTACACGAATCAGTTATTTGTCACTCTCAGAAGCCGACCGGATCTTCAATAGTTGCCAATTAAGGGGGATTTCTGGAGGTGTAGAGGCAAATTGGTCGGCTTGTCGTGGCGGCTGCAGGGGGCGGTGGAGGGCGGGGCAGGCAGGCCGACCACCCGCCGCCGCGTGCCGGCCCGCCGCTTGCCTGACAGGATTGCGTGAATTATTTACTAAACGAGCAGAGACTTTGTTGGGGCTTCCTGCATCTTCTCAAACCACCGGGAAGTTCTCGGCGCGCATCCAGGGAGCGCCACCCGAGGGCGGGCCATTACGTACCAAGCTAGGTACCAGGGGATGGGTGGGATCGTCGGCAGTAGTGTTTTGATCAGTAAATCAGACGGGTTCATGGGATACAGGAGTTGGTTAACCAAACAGACCGCCCGAACATGCAGAATAATAAGGACAGGGTCTGCTGCAAGAGATTGAGAGGGACGTGTGGACACTACAAAATAAATATTGATGCTGTGATGCCCCCCACCCCTCAATACCAGACTAAATTACCAGTCCTTCCCACTCCTTGCCCACACAGAATACAGGCTCCGTCCCTAAAGGCTGATGCAGCTCACAGGATAGTCAGGGATGGGGTCTTTAGGTTAAATACCAGGCTACAGTGAGGGCTATTGGCGAGCGAGAGACGAGAGACAACATCACAACACACAATGAAATGCCCCACTCCCTTCTGCTTCCTTTGACAAACAGTTCTTCCTGCTTGTCTTTACGGCATGTTTATGGGTTTTTTTGGTCATGGCGTGAGGCCATAGAATCTGTCTTACTTCATTTAGCACACCAACAAAAGGGTTCTTTGCTCAGGGTCTTCGGTCACACCTGTCCTCATGAGGGCCTTCGGTGTTTGTTGTGCTACATGTTTATTCACGAGCTGCATCAAACAACAAAGACAGTATGCATTGTCCGCGATTAAACTTAATCCCTCTATACAACGGGAGACGTAACTTGTGAATATTGGCAAGAGGCAAATCTTTATTGTTGGTGATATAACATTTCGGCATAACGTTATCGATGATAAAATTCGAAGTATTTCGTTTAGTGGTATTTGTTTGTTGGTTTGTTTGTTGGTTTGATTTAACGTCCAGTTAACCATTGCAGGTTCTCACCAGACTTTCTCAAGGTTCATTTACGACACAAGGGTGGTGATCGGATCTATGAAATGAATTTAGATAGAAACCTCACCCCTACACAATTACCGAGGTGAGAGTTCTTTTACTTCCCACACCACATAGACATGGTATGAGAAGGATTGGCCTTTGATATAGCAGTAAATCTACCACTGCTGGGGGTGAAGGAGAAAAGTGGCTGCAGTGTTTAGTGGTAGGCATCCATTATATCTGCATTATATACCTGCATTGTAACTACATTATATCTTCTAATGGTAGAAATTTTTATGTAAAAATAGCTGCCTGCTTGTTATTGAAATTACTCCAGAATCCCAATGGTTCAATACCCGATAAGAAACCCTAAAAATACTTCCTTGTTGCGCTCTGCTAGAGTAGAGCAGTCTGAGAAAAGAACAAACATGAAATTAACTGAAGATATCTTATCTACATGTCTAAGATTTAGACGACATTCATTTAGTGACCAGTTTCAAATCGTCTGTATCAGTCTCAGAGGTATAAGAATCTGAGCAAACAGATACTTCTACATAAATTTGTGTTCGAATGCAATATAAACCAATTGCACATGTCACCTCCACGAGGGAGTCAAGTCTTACGGAGGTGTCCCGAACTGAGTCTCATTATCATTCGGTTTTGTCTGTAACTGTCTGAAGTTTGCATATTCCTGGGGACAGTCTCCAGTAGTTGTGGGATTGAAAGGTATGAGACCCAGAAAACTACCTCAAACAATAGTGGACGTATCTGGATTTATCTTTATTTTGTCCACGCCTCTGTATCCTGGGGTCACAGGGAGTGAGTCCACATGCGACTCCCCAGAGGGACCCGACTTAAAGGTCGTCCTCAAGGACCCAGATGCTAGCTAGCTGCTGATTCAATCAGTTTTACATGCATATCAGCCCGGCGCCAGTTCACCGGCAAGACAGCCACACTGTGCTCTTATTCGATTACCTCTCACCAGAAGCGAATATGATCCCACATACAACGATACAATGCCATTGGCACATACGACGAAGATATAATCAAATGATGAATATAGGATTCTGAATCGATTAATATACAGACATGTCGATGCCATGATTGCTCTTGTAAGACTAATATAGTTAAATTGCCACCGGTGAGTGGGGAGAGGGAAGATATTGTAGAATGGGGAAGGTTGAGATGTAAAGAGAAGAGGGAAATGAAGAAGAGGAAAGAAGAAGGCAGGGGCGAAGGAGAAGTGAGGGAGCAGATGACAGAGACAGAATCAGGAAGGAAAGGAAATGAGGGAAGACATACATCAGGGCCACTGAGGCATCACGCCAGTTAGCGGTTCGCTTCTCCTTCACCTTAGAACGTCTTCTTTTCACCTTATCGGATGAGATGAGCTCGTACCGATATGACCCGGACATGTGCGACAGTCTTAGAGTATTTACACGTCAAATGACCTTTAAAAACACTTACTACAACACTTTATGGTAGCATTTTCCACATCAATTGTTTTTATCTTAATGTTATGATCAATCTTATGATCAATCTTGAACTCAAATTCGTTCATGAATAGTTCATCAGTGAATCCCATCTAAAACATATACTTGTTTGTTTGTTTGGTTTGATTTTACGTCCAGTCAACCATTATTGGTCCTTTCCAGACTTTCTCAAGATTCTTTTACACCACTAGGGTGGTGATCAAATCTATGTGATGAATTCAGGTAGAAATCTCACCCCTACACATTTACCGAGGTGAGAGTTCTTTTACTTCCCACATTAAATAGACATGGTATGAGAAGGATTGGCCTTTGGTATAGCAGTAAATCTACCACATACAAGACCGACTAACTTAAAGTTGAAAAGGGTGCAGCGAGAGGGGTAGGTGGGAGAAAGGGCGACATCGGTTGACACACTTTCTCTATACTCGTTGGTTGACATGAGCAAGACATAGCATGCCAGTGGCAGGCAGACAAGTTTACTTTCTCGTGCTTTGGGGGCCATCCATAAAGTATGTATACAAGATCTCTCAAAATGTACTGGGCGCCGTGCATTTACATGTATATAAAACGAGTTAAAATAGGTTCCCTGCAAGGGTGAAAAGTTGTCAATACGTTCCATTTTATCTGAATACTGGAAAGCAGACACCACTCACCCTTCAGTATATCATTCTTCCTAGATATAGCGGAGTTTGGAGGTGCAACTATCTTGATCACGGATCAAAGTTTAAATCCTGGGCGTGTTCCCCCTTTTGTATCATAAGGGTGCAGGGTTGTCTAATTGGCAACATATTTCTTTAAGGCTAAAGTTAAACTAATGGTCGTCTTAGGTATTAAAAAAATATATCGAGATCTTTGTTTCTCTCTTTTTAGACTTCTATACTGAGTAAGGGTATTGGATAGGCTATAAGGAGAGTAAGGCTATGAGGGCATGTGGTAATTGATGAGTTGAGGGAACTCGGGGGGGGGGGGGGGGGAGGAATGCCTCACTGGGCTCTTCACACAGTAATATTCATATTTACTTCGGTGAGTTAGCTCCCCTTATCCCTACACTGGGCACCACAGCAAATGCTTGCTACGCTTAGCTCTGGTTAGTATTATCCGCAGTTGCCCTTCACACACTCTCCAAGCTGAGATTCTTATTACCATCGATGGGAGAGTGAATCACAGAGCTGTAATAGCCTGAAAAGCCTGGTCAATGTACTCACATGTTAAGCCAAATAACTACCATCATATTCCCGATGCATTGTGGAATTACATTGAGTTGCTACCTGACAAATACTTGTTGACTTGTTAGCAGATATCACATTTTCTTGTGCCAAAAGTGTCACATCTATGGTTTAGGAAGAACAAAAATGACAACCTATAATATTATCACTTGAACTTGCATTCAGACTGATTGGAGAACCCTCGTGAAAAGCAGCGATACTACTACTGTCTAGATCTGTCAGTTTTAATGAAACATTTTAATAAGTTAAGGTTGACATCAATATTTCCTTGCATTGTCGTTCATTTTAAACCAACGTAAATGGTTATTTGGGGAATCTTGTGAAGGAGAGATTTCCATAGATCAAGGTCGGTCAGAACCTGATACCTGTCCTATCATTTATTTGAACAGGGAACTAGTCTTAGATCTGTAAGTGTACAGTCAGGCCACTGTGTGCCATTCATTCTCTCAAAACCGCTCTTTATGTTTCCTTATTCTTTTATGATTATTTTGAGAGAAAAAATGACAATAAAGCTTGATTTGCTATCAATTGACGAAGCACATAATGTTTAAGTAATAAACATTCCTACTTTATGATCGAAAGCCTACTTTACTTCGAGATACCTTCACTACTACCATGGGTCTAGAAAGCGCTTGGTCTCCACCTGAGTCAGAGTGGAGACAGAGGTGGCGGCCAATCTGCCTTTATCCTCTCCCCTCTCCTGGTTCAGACAGACCAATAACATGTGATCCTTGACGTCACAACTGGTGCGGATCATAAATGGAACAACAGTACGTGAAGAGAATCAACTGGTGTTTCAACATACACACAGGTTTTCATCATTCTAAAGATTATTACGTCTACAACTTTTTTGTAGGTTTGATTTAACATCCAGTTAACCATTGCAGGTTCTCACTAGACTTTCTCAAGGTTCTTTTCCACCACAAGGGTGGTGATTGCATCTATGCAATGAATTTTAGGAAGAAACCTCACCCCTACACATTTACCGAGGTGAGAGTTCTTTTACTTCCCACACCACATAGACATGTCTACAAAGGCCATATGAAGCATGCGCTTTTGGGCACTGACATCTTGGTATCATCAATGGTGGTCAGTAGTCATATGAATAGACTAACCACTGCCTTAAACGGCGCACATACTGCTAATACTCACAGCAGGAAGCTACGGACATATATAAAATACACAATATTGACTGGTTTCAGATACAAGCGGTCGTGTGCTCCGAGGAGTTAACGCGTAGTGATATCCGAGCGCATGCGAGGATATTGCGAAGAGGCAACTCCGAGGAGCATACAACCACTTTCATCTGAAACCAGTCCACATTATATTTATTATCTACCTTTTTCTGACAATAGGCGTACCGATATTAGTTTATCTTAGGTACACACTATTTTTTCATACGCACTATTTTTCCATATCATACGCACTATTTTTCAATATGCGCCGGGTTTTGCAGCCGTAGAATATGTGTATGTTTTGGGTATGTAGATACACGTTGTCCATGCGTTTTCCATTAACACTATGTATTAGGTGGATGATAAATATATATACACACATATCTGTGTCGTTCTCCCTGAACACGTACATCACTTAGCATTTGATTGACCCTTGTACTATGTTTAACGGCTGAATCTGATAGCTGGTCTTAAAGATGAAATACAAAGTAAAACTTAAACCTAATAACAATGAAGTGATGAATAATGTCCTTGCAGTGGATTTAGAGTAATAAATCCACTGCAAGGACATTAATGAAGTGATGAATAATGTCCTTGCAGTGGATTTATTACTCTAAATCCACTGTAAGGACATTATTCATCACTTCATTGTTATTAGGTTTAAGTTTTACTTTGTATTTCATTTGTACTATACATCACTACAATATATATATATATATATATATATATATATATATATATATATATATATATATATATATATATATATATATATATATATATATATATATATATATATATATATGATCCTCCATTTATTCCTATGTACAAAACTGGTGACGAAATCAAAAAACTGTTTAAACGATAAAATTGAACGCACTTGTCACTTAGAGTATGATGGCAGATCGAGGTCCTGTACTTACGGATCGTACCTAATAAAAAAAAATAATAATAAAAAAAAATGAACTGAAATGCAACGCTATAGTAACAAATCCTCATACCTTTAGCGGAAGTCGAGGTGTATGCTTTTTATAAGACTGAACTCTCCAGCATTCTCTACGAAGGTTCCTGTTATTTCTATAGCACTCGCTTTTGAACAGATGAACTCGAAGACCCCTGCCTTGGTGACACAATAGGCTCCTGAGCCTACTTTATGCATAAAGAATGTCCTTTGTATGTTAATGACGGGTAGGTGAGAGGGCTTTCCGGCGGCCGGATAAATGATACTGATTAATTCTAGATAATAAAGTCCCTGATAATGCTTGGTGGTGGTTCTGTTACTATGAAGGATATGACATTAATACACGCAGGTGGTGGTGGGAGATTAATGCTGGATTCTGTAAGACTACGTTATGATTTTCCGTGGACGAGCGATCATGGTAAACTTATTCACCATCAGAAAAAAGCTATCTGAAATATCTAGTAAGTATACAGTGATTTTACGGAATATTTCTAGAGGACCTTCACTGGTAATAGATAATTAAACGAGGTACATACCAGTACTGAATGGGCACTGATGTTCTAATGAGGTGTAGAAATGAATTATGCCTAATAACTTTCCACTGGTTGAAAATATGTACGCGGGGCTCAGCTGTTGTTTTTCCATAAAATACAGCACAAGCGTTGCGACGATTCCATTCACCAATGGGACATACCATATATTTTTCTTGAGATTGAGGGGATGAATTAATCGCCATCAGGACAATAAAAACCAACCGATGGGGCGTCGATAAACCCATAAAACGTGTGTGACCACAGTCTGTAGTGCTCAACCTTGTACCTGGACGTGAAGGGCATCCAGTCCCATCGTTAAAATCGATTCTGCCAAAAATGTTACTGAATAGATCAGCCTAATCAGACACGAAAGAGATCAAATTCACGAACATATGTTTAAGAAACGGCCCCCTGTTCCCCTCCTTAAATTGTCCCTGGACAATGAGTCTCCTGCTACCGCACCCCGACAGTTTGAGTAGAGCGCGACTGTGACGGTTATGATCCCTACTTACAAGGGTAAACCAGTGAGATAATGTCGGCCAGTATGTGTTGAGGTAGCGTAAGCCTTGAGTAAGACTCCAATTACTGTCTTAGAACACCGACCACTCGAGCATAGACCACACCATGGCATGGCCCCTTATTGCTGTTGATCTTCAACTATTTCATCTGCATCAGAAACTCATGTCACATTTTTGGCAAATTCGTTCATTGTAATATACTCGAAACGAAAGTTATTTTATATGGACATATTGCCTCAAATCCGCCAGCACCATCGCCTCTCACTCAACTTTAAATTGACTACACATGTACATATGCATGGTGCGATCGCGATTCACTACAGATGGAATTATAATTAGTAGAAACCGAACGAGAGTTAGACTTGACAATGTTTATGCCACGATGGGCAGGTCGTGTATGACTACACGAGGTGTAGCCGAGTGTAGTGAGGAGTAGACCTGACCAGAGTGGCATAGACCCTGACAAGTCTAACTCGAGTTCGGTTTCGTATTTATCCTACCCCGTCTATGCTTTTGTATTACTAAAAGATAAATATTGACTCAACGACCAACAGAACTTTTTTCATAGTAGCTGACATCCTGCTCTCTGATTGGTCAATATTGTTATTACTCTAGTGGCATAAAAAACACTATGTCACGGCCTGCCACATAAAATTTGCCTATGTTAAGTCTATGGCGGTTTTTTATTAGGGGTAGGATAATGCCCTCTCTTTAGCAGATGCTCTATATGGTGTGTATTGCAGAAGTAGTTACTTCAAAATGCATATAATTGAGTAGGGATAGCAACATTTTTGAATTCAAAGTATGCGGAGCAACACCATGTATGTACTATCACTACACATATCAAAATACTAGGACGGTTTTGAAAAAAAGAATTTCCTAATACCTTGATTAATCGTAGGTTATTTCATATTGCATACATTTGTAAGTAAATAACCTCGCCAAGACAGATCGTTGTAACGAGGGAGAGGTGCAATCCTTAGTATAAACTGCACTTAGAGGTCTAAATGGCGGAACTTCGGAGGCGAATATAGAATAGATCAAAGGTTATTGCCTTTAGCTTTGTCTGGTCGATAACCTAAGTTGAAGTATAGGGTTCTTCGCGTCGAGGAAATATATGTGACGACAGCATATGATATGATATAAAGGAACAAGTTTGTTGAAGTAACGTATAATAGAAATCGATGCAGATCCCACTCTGGGCACTATTCCCTTACTTTAATGCTATTAATTCTGAAAACGGCATGCAAAATATCTCATCCATTACAAACACAACGAAGGAATAAACAACTCAGTGTTCAATACAAAGAACAATTGGCGGCCTCTCTTATCAATAGACACTATGTGTGAGTAAATCATATTCTTAATTGAGGGCGTAGTTGAGCGGGTCTTTTTCCCTACAAGACGCGCCATTCTATACACAGAGACGAGCATCCCAACACACGCCACCCGGCGGGACGCTGAGGAATTAGCAGGCCTATCATACCGGCGAGCCGCGGGTGGGTTATATTGACATTCCTCGGGAGGCAGTGGGCGGGGGTCGGGTACTTACAGGGCGCCATGAGGAGGTAATCTGGTGAAGATGGATCACCATGACGACCAGGTGAGTTAGGAGAGCAACACACTAGCGCCTGCAGAGATAGCGGCAGGAGGGAGGGGCGGGGGGTGAAGGGAGTACTTCGAACGTGTATAAAGCAAAGCATGTTTTACAATATAATAACAATAGAGCATATGCAGTTCCGTAAATCCTCAATATTGATGGTATATAAACATGATGTCTCAAGGGATGCATTGAGCACAAGAACGGTAGATCGACTTATATTGAGACGCACTCACATGCTTTTTGTTGTGTAATAAATACATCTTGCTAAAAAAAAAAAGAGGGAGAAGTAAATCATCAATGAGTTTAAAAGTATCAACAAGAAATGTATGATAGATTCTGGATCTAGGTTAATATAGTTTTTGAATAATAATATGTCACTATATACAGTACTTCGCATCATGTCTGATCTCTGTTGTTTGTACATCGTAGTCTGACATGAAAACCAATCCGCTACAGGATTGAAGCCAGATGCCTCCTTTATTGATACAGACTGTAACTTTGTAAAATCATTATGTTGAAACTATGTTTCTAAATGAAAACGACCATGAACGTCGTATTATAATACACAGAACTGCTGTAAAACACATACGAGATCAATTAAGAAAAACTTTACACCAGAAACAAAGACTATTCTTAAATATCATTAATAGTCAAGTATCACTACGATTTGAAGTAAATAGCGAAATCCTTTATCATTACTATTGATTAATGTTCATGCAATTAAATGTCTTTTATTTTCATTTTGATCATTACACTTGCCTCCTTCAGCGAAAGCCTGAATAATAAGATCCACACGAACAACTATAACTAATATTGTTACCCATTTATTCGCCTGTCTTACAGTTGGCATCATATTTCTTGAAAGCGTTACTTTAATGCATATCCAATATCTCATTAGTGGAAAATAAATCATTCAAATGAAAAAAAGAATTAGAAATAAAACTATCTAGGCTAGCTCGCGCACATTTATAAGCCGCGCCATAGCATGCTATTGTAATATACATGTACATGTATTCGGCGAAGATTCGAACAGTAAGGTGAAAAACAAGAAGTCCTTCCTGGCAGTCAACACTGTCTAATGACACGTTGCCAGACAAAGAAAGCAGTTGCCTGTTGAATAAGGCTTCCACACCGACACTTACCCCAGGTCATGCGTATACCGTGTGACGTCAGTAGATACGTCACGTGACATGGTAACGTGATCATAAAACTGTCGTCTGCAAAGCGACGCTCGGTCATAATGGCCGTTTGCTGCCGGCCCGAGTATTCTCTCGTCTCATGTAAGACGATCTGAACCTGTCTACCGCTATGACCATCACCCACATTCTTTCAAGAAAGCTCTATGTCATTGTACGTATGTATCTCAAAAGTCCGTGCTGCGCCGTTGTATCGATGCCTACTCATGACGTTGGGTATGAACATGGTGTGCTCATTCTTTTCCACTTAGTCGAGACACACCTGTCACGGATCCTAAAAACAACAGTGTTCATTTTCTCGATTCAGTCTTCGAGTACTTCACTGACAGTTAAAGATTTGCATGAATAGCAGGTTTTATCTCTGTTTTAAGCAGTATGTTTGCGAATTTCCAATAACAGATAAGTTCTATAACCAAGACTCCCCCTAGATTTATTTCAAGACATGGACCTATGGAATTCTTTTTGAATAACTACCAGCGTCACTTGCAATGAGACGTCAACTTCAAACTCTCAGCACCAGCAGTTGTAGGACTCGAACCATGGCTTTGTGAGCGCCGATACAGCCCGGATGTCCAGGCCTATCCTTTCCGTACCTTCCCCTGGTATGCGGCACAGCTATAGGGCACATAGCTATTGTGTTATGGAAGCGGCCATCTTGCCCCCAACGCTTAACAAAATACCAGGTGGCGGGTCCAATTATTGATGGATTTTACTAAAATATTTCTTTGGGGTTTGCCATGAAAGGATTTTCGCCATTTCATAATTATCTATAGATTACGACAGCAGAATATAGTGGTTGTCCCCTGTCTGCAGTGATGCTATGTAACAATTTCCTGGCGAATGATGGCGGAACTAGCAATCACTCTGTCCCTTATAGGTTAAGACATTGCACTGGGACACACAGCAAGACCAGTCAAGTCAGAATGCTTCAACAATCAGTCTTTGGTTAAACTTTTCTAGGTGTACATATAAAACTAGATTTGTATTTTGTAATAATATTTTTTTTCTTTTGCTGTTAACTAAACAATATAAAGGTGTCACACAAACAACATGAAGTTTACATGCTTCACAAAGGTCCCTACTTACAAAATCAAATATCTCTATAGGAATCAATTAATACCAAGATAATATTTCATTAATCTTTAAGTACAGGCACGTAAATCGAAGCAAGAAAAGACAGTTTCGTTTTCTTAGCGTGTGATAATAAACACGCCCTCTTGTCAGCAAGTGAGAGGTGGGCGGTGGGAGCAGGCGCCATGTTCAGGCTGTCTGTCTGGGAGGCCACACGTCTGCACGGCCCTTTGACACCTAACCTACCAGAACGGCCGCTCCCCACCCACACCTGTGCCGCGCACACAGGTAACACTACATCGAGAAGTCAGCTGATTATATCTTCATGTAAATGATCGAGTGGGAAAATTGGAATAATCCTCTCGTGTCGTCCATCAGGTGTAATTACTTAAACTAGCATCTAGGGCCGCGTGAACAAGATTTCTTTTTACAAAAGAAAATTCACGATATCCAAAGGCCATGGTCCTTAGTTCGTGGTGTGGCCGCCAGGTGTAGTTCAGGTTGGTGATTGCTCGGAAACCCACCTCGAACCGCCTCGAAGTGGCCGAGCGTACCGGGAAGTGCCGGTACACACAGGTGGGACTTGTTAGGGGCGCTGGTCCATGTTACTCACGCCCTCACCTTCACACAAATCATGTAAATACATGGTACAAATCATGTAAATATACACGTTAAACTTGTGAACCAATCTACGGGGGGACTACGTGTATTCGGCAAGTCCTACTTTAGAGCATCAAAGTACAGGTTTGTCGCAGAATGTAAATATGAAACATAAAGACTACCGAACATTCTGGTGTCAATATATTCTTATTTAATATTACCATAGCCGCCCTCATGCTAACCTGTCAATTAATAAGGAGTAGCATACTAATACCACCACCGGCTACCATTATTACGACACGGAACAAGGAACCAGCTGCAGTTGAGCGTCCTCTTCCGCGACGCAACACTTCAAATATTATTTTCCACTTATCGGATCACATCCCCGTGAGATATAGATCTAAGTTGTCGCATACATACTAAATGCATAAGACGCATATGGCAGCAGTAGAAAAAAAAGATATATGCTATTTCTTTAGGTTTTAACCCTTTCCTTACTAATGATGCCTCAGGGCACTCCCGTGACTAGTGCAGATGATGCCTCAAAGAATCATTTTCATATTTTTGTTAGAATGTCATTTACCTCAGCTTATTCACAATGGACCTTTATAGTTCTTCCCCGTATTATGACAATCCATGAATGATTTTATATTTATCGCCATGGTAATTTGGCAGACAACTTTGAATATGGTGGAAAACAATATATTTTCTCAAGAATTGTAACCTACTATTGCCCTACAGAGGTGGTAAGACATCGAGGGTGTGGCATTTAATGACGTGCACCTGTTATCGGGTCCGGTTAGGAATGAGTTAAGTGAATATATTTCATAGGTAAAGGGCTACTGAGACCATGTTAAAGGTATTCGTGATCAAAATGGGCGTGACACCATTATATATGCATAATTTCCTACATAATGCAATACACATGTTCAAGGTGCCCCAGATCATTATAGTTGCGCCTTCACGCCAAACGTTACAACCTCGCTGTAGTAGGCAGAGTTGTGGACATAATGGTTAATGCTGGAAAAATAATGGGGTGTGCCATGAATGAGTGTTATAAACTTTTTCCGGTGTTTTTAGATCGTGAAAAGCACCGTGTAGTGATACAGTAGTATACACACGTCTTCCACATGAATGAGTGTTATACTTAACTCTTATCATAAGTCCACACCTCTCACATGCACAGTCTACCGGTTCACCCTGAGGTATGTATGGAGGGTATGGACTACCCTTGGTATAGCTTATGTAGCAGGAGAAATCCCGTTATCATCCCTTATAATATCAGAGTTTCTATACACCTACAAGAAGAGAATGGAAATTTTCAGTACTCGCAATGTCTCTGCTTATATTTTCCCCAACATTTCTATATATTTACTGACTCTTCTACAATCACCTACGAAAGGTGACTTTTTAAAGCCACATCAACTGCACCAGTGATATATCACCAATACCTATACGGTGGAGCGACTGGGCCTGAAACCAGCAATCCCCATAATCCCCATTCCAGCACATTAACGCTTGTGCCACGCTGCCTCAGGTTACATGACAAGAGGTGATAATACAGGCCTTGAGTTCAAGCTGCCGGTCAGTGACTATTCAAGCACCCTGCTCTCCACTGTCGTACCCCTCTTCAGCCTGGTCACCATGCCACACGCTGTAATCGTTACCATGGCGACCATAGCAGTCACCCCTACGACGCCCACTCGTCTGTGCACGCCCGCGATAATGACGTCACTGTTCACGCCTATTAACCCTAAGTGACCTTTTTAATTGAGATTAGATATGGGTCAAATGACAAGTGGTGCCATGAGGAATCATAATACTATATATATATACATATATATATATATATATACATACAGTAAAACCCTGCCTTGGGGACACCCCGCTTAAAGGGTCAATTTGCTCAGAACGCAAATTTTCCTTATATCAAGAGTTTAATTTCACTCCGATTGAGGCGTTTCCATATTATTTTTTTAACATAAAAATAAAAAGAATAACAGAGATAAACACCCTGTGTATAATCAATTTTTATGGCAATATGCACATATACTTTGGCCTATGTTGTTTGATCAATCTAATGGTTGCAGGACGTTAGGGCCCACCAACTTAAAGTCGGGACGTTAGGGCCCACCCTACACCGGGAGTGTGAAAGCCTCAGTCGCGCCTCGGCCGCACCACGATGCCGCGGTCACACCTGTAGTGCCGGGAGGTAGAAATGGTATAAATAGACGTTAGGGCCCACCTAATTTTGCATAATTGGTTAATGTTCGAATACTAAAGAACTCTATCCCTAACCCTAACCCCTATCACTGACGGAAATAATATTGTTTAAAAATCTTCATATACTTTATTTTTTTATTTCTAACGATTTGAAAAATATGGATATTTAAATTATGTAAGTCGATCTTATGATGGTTGGGCTGCCTGGTTGGCTTTAGGCAGGCCCTAACGTCCCGATGAGGGGGCCCTAACGTCCCAACTTTCGGGTGGTGGGCCATAACGTCTACATACCAATCTAATATGACTCTTGAACAGACTTCAGAAATCCGTACCCAAAATAAATCTTCCGAATTTTCTACTCAGACTCAGACTCTAGTATATTCTCAAGCTAAATCGTTCTCCGAAACCGTGACATGCCCTGTCGATAGGTACAAATGTGATCAGCCAAGGTATTCACCTTTGTATAGCATTAACAGTCGACTGTTTTACTACTTGCATAATTACTACCATTTTTGGAAGTGAATTTTAAAAAAAATAAATTAATTTTTAGAAGTGAAAACATGCATCACAGAGACTTATATAGAACTGCATCAAGTCGAGTGTGGTTCTGGATTTATCTCACCCCTTCTACTGTTACTAGTGCTAGGGACGTTTAAATCTCTTGTTTTGTCTTGTCTTTCCTCTGAAATCCTGGCCCCTGATTGGGCAATCGCCTATGATGTCATCTCGTATTCACTACTCCACGGCCATGGCGTAGTATTGTCACTCTACCGGGGTGATCGTTGGGTATTTTTTTCTAATGTTATTCCTATGGCTAAACTTGCACCAGGGGTGAGATAAACCATAGCCTTGTATCTTCTAGGTCCGTGGAGAAACTGAGATCACTGCTTTCCACATGAATTTCTGAAGATCGATTATTTTGAATAGCCTCCAGGTACATGGGATACAATCTGTGAAGCAAGTTTCACTTAGACGGGTTGAATTGGTGCATCCAGAGGGGTGCAGGGAATTTACACCTGTGATGTGCTGTAGGTTGGCTGTGCCATAAAGATGCTACTATTGAACACCAAAAAGAGTACAGATACATGACCTCATGTGTGTGTAGCTATGACGTTGAATAGGTCCTTACCCTAGAAACCTACGGGCCAAACAATGCCCCTCCCCTCTTTTACTTAATACCAGCCATCTGCTAATAGGTTACTATGACAACAAAATAGTACAACTTCTGTTGCAGGGGGAACATTAGGTTGACTGATGGTGTCACATCTTTTTGTCTCGTTCAGGCTTTTTGATCTGCTGAGGATAGCATCTCACAAACTCAACTATAGGCGTTTCATAAAAGCAGCTATAGGGACTTAAAGGCGAGGAGCTCGAAGTTGTTTTTCATCTAAATTTAGAAGCTTTGTCTGCTTAAGGAATTTCTATCATTCCTACTTTGCGTGAGGTCTGAGTACAGGTATGTCACAAGTTATTACTTTCACTCCGACATGTTGCATGGTAACGTGCATGTATCTATACACTTTGTTTTCCAATATTTTATAAACAATCAAAGAGATTTGTCTCATTCAAAAGGCTTATATCTTTCTTTGGAATAGTCTCAAACAACATTTTCATGTTGTTACTTTAAAAAAAAAAGTAGTTTCTTCTATAGTCTTGTACCCTTTGACAGCTCAGTAGGATATGCTATGACAATAAGGGAAATATAACGTACATAGCGAGGGCAAGGTGATCATTACCATATCTTCACCGAAGTTCTTAATAATTATCATATGCATTGGAAGGGAGAAGGAGATAAAAAAGAAAACATAATAAAATTAAAAAACGAGTTAGTTTTGTGGACGACTTATCCTACCTAAATATTCATTGCTCTCTCCAACGTTGGAAGACAAGTATCATATTTACATGAGTTATGTGAGCAATGTGATGTAAGGGACCCTTGTCTAAAAAATGTTTTTCCATATGAAAAGGTCATCAGGTCTTCAATAAAGTAAAACTATATAAGATTGATTATTTCGCATGAATGCTTTCATGTAAAAATCTCTATTACAGTAAAGAATGATTGAGGTGACAGAGAAGAACAATAAGGGGGATATTGCCCTGCCCGTGAGGTATATATATACCCGCTGACGTATGACCTGTCTAGACGGCGTCCCGGGCCCCGCCATGCCCACTGCCGACAACAAGGCGCCCCCTGGAGACAACAAACACCACAAGCCTGAGAGAAATAATCAACCACCTGCATTCATCACTAGGCACGCGGGTACATTCCTCGAACACCCGACGGACAGGATTTGCTGTGCAGTAATGATGCTTTACTGGCCAAAGGGGATTCCATTTTATCTTTTTTTTTTAATTCCTCAGGTGGCGAGTTGAGTACTGAATTCAAAATTTATCTTTACAGTTCATCTGGGATCAGTGGCATTCACCATAACTCATGTCTCATAGACACATGAAAACAAAACGCATAATGCACTACTGGAAAACTCAAAACAAAAAACCATAACCCCAATAACAGACACTGGCCATTGGAAAATACACACACAGAAAATAAAAAAGACACGAATTTGTATACAGGTCCGTAATATATATAGCCGGGGAATTCCACTTGGGATGAGATGAGATCATTGCAACCAATATTACTCCGATTCCCACCATGTCTGGTAATGCAAGCAGAAACTAGTTTTTGTGAGGTTCTATATGAACATCATTAACCCTTTAGCAGCAGGCGGCTACTTCCAGGCATTCCCCTGGCTACGGCAGGAAGATGCCTCCAGCCATCTTAGAGGCATCATTGATAATTATATACAAAATTCAATGGATAAAAAGAAAATTATTTGATTCAAAAGTAATTGTGATGATGTATTAGAGCCATATTGACCTTTGATTTGGTATAACAAAATATTATCAGTCACCAAGGTAAATTACTTAAGTCACATGACACATCATGTGACATTGCTATTTAAAAAAAAGGTGCCTGCTGTAGCAGGGTGGTTTGGGCAGGCAATGCCTGCCGTGTAATACTGAGCAGGGGAAGTGGGTGCTGCACGGAAAGGGTTAAGTAGAATCCTCAATTGCTAATGGTTCTAAATTATATTTTTAATTTTCATAATTTTTTTATTTGTATGATTTCCAGAATATAGCCGCGATGATGTAGTTTCTTTATTCACATAATACAATGCAAGGGATCAAAGTTTTGAATGATTTATCAATTTTTCTACTATCATTAAAATAATTTTGTCTTCATTTTAAGTTTGAGTGGGATCTCTATATTTAATTCATAATCACTCGCATTCTGTCTAATCTGTGACTAGAACGCTCTTTACAATTAAGTTAGTTTACTACCTTAAGTTCTGGAGATAAATTTGACATTTTTGGATGATGCATATCACATTTAAAATCGGTACCAAGGTTTTCTCTCACGCTAGAATCTAAAGAACTAACTGAAACGTCCGACCCTTGACAGACCTAGTGCATGGTGTCTGGTAAGACACGTGGCTATTACGTGTAACGAAGTTACGCTAACATTACGTTATGTGCCTGGCTCACGTAACAGATTAACGCGCACCAGAACGTGGCATCCAACACACACTGCACCTCAGGGGACGTCCAACTCGCCACGCACCTTCCACAGGTCGTAGCTATTCCCGCTATCGACTGGTGCGTTTGAGGCAATCTAACAAGTATCCGTGCGGTCCGCAGGGCAGCGGTGAAGTCTTGCAACTGTTTATGGTGACATATAACTGGATGGGAAAGATTTTATGGCTTACTGAGTTGTGGGTGAGGGTATAACAGAAAACTCCCCGTCCGCCCACCTGCTGCACTGACTGCCTGCAGTGAAAGTACTATAGAGGAAACCCATGAAAGTTTAGGGTCTGAGCTCGTATCCCATCGAGTTTGAATCACGTAGTAATTCACAAGGCGAAGCCGCGTGAATTGCTATGTGATTCAAATGAGATGGGATCGAGCTCTGACCCTAAACTTGAATGGGTTTCTGAATTTATCTCACCCTTAATATTGACTAATGGGCTAACATTTGTGACATTATCCCCCATTGGATATTTTTCCTAAATATCTAATGGGGTTAGATACGAGTTTCCAATGTTAAGTCTATGGAGAAAAAATATCTGGGGTGAGATAAATCTCAGTTCTCTAAGTGTTCTTGATAGAGGGTGAGATGAATCATTAAACAGGGATGTCAGTTGGGTCAGGAAAGAAATGGAAACATTTTTCATGTGGAATTTCCTGCCTCAGGGAAACAGAAAACGTGAAGAACACACTGGTCTCGGCCATGGCGTGGGGCTGAGGGTGTGAAGAGATTCAAAACCACTATTTTATTGGCCTAAATGAGGCTCAGTTTATACTATCTTCGTTTTACACAAGAAAAATATAATTTTATAAAACGGAAATGGAAATATAACAAGTATTTCTATGGAAAACTGTAATCTCTGAAAACAAACCAATCCTACAACTGCTAATGTTCAGTTGTTATTTTGTGTCTTTTTAGTGAATAGTTGAGGGGACGGAGGAGGTAAGAGTTGATGAAGCCCTTTACTGAGCAGCTCATATATCATTTTATTAACCACCTGATACGGAGTCTCCATACTAAGCCTATGGAGATTACCGATCGCTACTGAGGAGGATACGGAGCTCCGTACCCTCCTAGGAGAATACGGATTTTTGAGATGAAAGTAGTCCCAAACATAACTTCTTAATTACGTTGAAAAATTTTCTAACGATCATATTTATTGCTTAAATCTAAAAATAAGTGAGTAATAAATACAACATTACCATAATTTCGATCTGTGTGGCCGTATTCTCCTTGTAGCTGACGCTACGCAATACTCGTCAACTACGCGGAGAATACGGCCACTCAGATCGAAATCATGGTAATATTGTGTATGTATCAATACAAACTGGGGAACAGAGGAGAGACTCTAGACTCATGGACGTTATCTTCGTAACCAGTCAGGCAAAGCTCGAACCGTTAGTTATCTGACATGCAATATAGAAAGAGAAGTTGCCCACCCACTGTATACATGCAGATCGGAGCATTCTCGTTTGTTTCAGATAATATACAATAACTGCAAATAGGAATAGTGTGTTAAAAACTGGAATTACTAAACTATTTGCAAATCCATAAGTAAAAAGTTTACTCTATTCGGGAATGCTTGTTAAATCACAATGTAGGTTTCCTGCCGATTCCGGGCAAAAAAACTTTTGGTGAAGACCATGCCACACATACATAGTGAAGTGTGTAGGGATGTGGGCTCCATGGGCTACTGAGGGAAATAATAATTTACTACTTATATATCAGAACATTTACAAAAATACATCAATTATATTTTCTAATATGAGTTGGTTGCAGTTGTCGTGAACTGAAATATAATCTAAATGAGGAGGCGAAGTACATTTCTGATCTCAACCGATGCTACCTTGAAAGTGATAATAACTTGCCAAATCCAAACCGTTGCTATGTAGTCTCCACTGAAGCAGTGTCAATAGAACATCATTCTGGTTACAGACACTGTCACAAATAAACGTTGGGGTGGGTGGGGTCAAGGTTTCATCTGAATCGGAGTCTTCAGGCATCTTAAAGTTTGGCTGTGTCAAGGCATGTGACACTGGCACATTTAGGGTAAATATACAATTTATAGGATTCCAAAGTTTATTAAAGGTTTATAAAGTCGGAGGAGAAAAAGCAACTCACCCAGGAAACAGTTGATTACTGTTTCCCTAGTTGGGAATGGGTTCAGCGTCATGGGAAATAATTAGCTTTCCTCGGACGATAAAAAGAAAGTCACTAATCCGGTAACATAAAAAAAATAAAATAAATCATTTAAAAAGGGAACTGAAATATAATAGTTTGCTGATATTTTTTTCTTCCTATCTTCTCTGTGTGAATAGGTTGCGGCTACTTTCAATCTCATAAAATGATTACTTGTCTTTTAAATGATGATTCATAAGGTGTGTCTACTAATCATAGCCTAATGTATGCTAACATGTTCGCCGTGTACACGAGTAGGGAAGGTGTCACTTTTAGAAATGATGAAAATTTATCTTTCAGATGAAGTTGCACGAAGTGAGTCTGTTGATGTTCGCTGTATGTGTGGGGAAGGTTCAGCTGACACTGTCTGATGCATACGGCTACCAGGGCAGCAATGACTTCAACAACAACAATAACAACAACAATAACAACGGCCACAACCGTGCACAGAACAAGGACCTTGGACAGTGTGCCTGTATGCAGGTAAGTAGTCTGTAGTTTACTGGGTAACCTACACGCATTTCAGCATTTTGGTATTTGGGAAAAGGTTCAGTCTCCACTGGTACTGTGATCTACGTGAATCTTTTAACCAAGCTTCCACCCGAATGACATTGGCGCTGGTAGATCCACAGTGAACGAATACATAGCCTTTTCAAAATAGAAAAGGTATAAAAGCACACATTAAAGCAATTTAGGATTTGTGAAGGTACAAATAACATATAGAATAGACTATAAATAACGCGAGCAGACGATTGCTCCGTCACTTAGATGCGGTAGCTCGAAGTGTACACATCCCTTAGCCACGTTTTAAGATCAAATAACATATAGAAATTCACAATATCCATCTCAAAGAAGCAGGTTGCATATCATATATTTCGTACTTGGTGCTTATCACACCGTATCATGGCTTATAATTGGGCAGGGCAAAAATTTAGTAGTTTTTACTTTAGATCACCTTACTATTGAGGTACAAAACTATGGAACAACTGGACCCGTCGGTGCAAAACATTAAAGATTTTAAACAATTCAAAAGGCATGTTAAATTGAAATATTTCAGCTACGACTGGCGTCCACTAACCTGTTAGTCTGGCTTTGAGTCCTGATCTACTCGTTCATTCTATTCGTGTTATTCTCTTTAAGTTATTTCCAAACTTATTTTACTTTATACTGGAATGTTATACTGAGCCTCCTATGTTACTTTTGCTCCCATACGCAGTTGTGGTGGAAGAGCTTACTTATGTAAGAACCATTTCTTTATCAATAAATAATTTTTTTTAAAAGAAGGTTGAAACCACCACGCCCCACAACGAATGTCCAAGAATGTAGCATACTGCTGAACTGTATGTGGCCACCACACTTGTTTCGATCGGTATTTTCCTCAATCTTGTCGCTATTTTATCACAAACACACAGAAACTAATTCTATTTATTAACTTTGTAATAAATTAATTCCATGAGAAAATTTCGGATGATAGCCGAATTTGTTGCGAGGTGGCTCTTTGGAGAAAGCCTACACTTTACATTGTTTCCCTGGTCAAGTTTAGGTGGAACAGAGCAGGTCGCTACCAAGGGTCAACAACGCAGTCTAAGTGAATTAATGGATAATTTGGATATGTAAGGAAATTTGAATTCCAAATGCCTACAAAAAAGAATATTTTTAACATTCTTTTGGAACAGAATGGCTATGAAACGATATACAATCTAACTGTGAGTGTTGCTGATGTAGGTGAATAGTTGATATTCCGTCATTTGTCGGAAAACTTGCACCCCTGAATTTATATAAAGTTTTCCTGATGTTGAAAAAGATTAGGACACGGTCATACTAGTTAAAATGTTGAAAATCAATCTGTACATCTGTAAACAATGCACCAACGATATGGATGGATCATGCTGATTGTTATCGTGTACTTTGGGTAATATATTTTTTCACGTGCGATCAGATTACTTAGAATTACATGTCTATGTCTTTATTACAGGCTCTGTCAAACATGAGATCGGTAATAAAGAGGTTTGTCTGCTGTGTTTCAAATTAACTGCGCATGATTTTCTGAACGTTTGCTAAACGTGGTCTGCTTTTAAATCATACGATTTCTGTGCTTCTCAAAAGAATACGGCACAATCGAACAAAGGAATAATGACAACATATTTTCGCCTATCATTCTAATATCTATACCAGGCAAGTACGATTTCTTCTGAGTCACGAAAGTTCACGTGACCCAGACATAGACTACGTGCCCGTTTTATTTTTTTTTCCAAATCAATATTTCCTATATTAGCTCTCTCTGAATCACGAAATGAACAAAGTACTATAACGCACCTTCATAAAACTGACCCTTTTACCGCTCTGGGTTTCTTGCATCCCCAGCGAATAGTCGCTGCTCTTACTTTAATTCCTGGTGTGTTAATTAAAACGGCCACTCGCTAATTAACTTCCCCATTGCTGCTGGTATTGGCTTCATAAATTCAATCCCACTATCACTTCATCCACATTGTTTTTACTGTATTAGAGAATGAAAGAGATATAATTAAGAAGGTTTAATGAAAGCGAAGCTGGGAAATATATATACTATTCTTGGTCTATGTTCTATTGAACAGAAATCTATCTACAAGAAGTATTAATTTCAGAATCCCTTTGAAATACACAAGGGACAAATCAATACCCCCCCCCCCCCCCCCCCCCCACACACACGAGTGTGATGAACGGCGAAGAAATTATGTCATCATAAATGTTGGAAGGTTTACATCGCTACTTATCATACAAACACACATTTACTCACATTTTAATAAGGCATTTTGAAATACTAATTCCTGAGTTTTCAACCCAAAGTTGCATTTGCGATGAAAATTACCTTACTAAAATATATGGGGCACAGTGTGATTGCTAGTTCCACTACCATCCGCCAGGATATTGTAATATAGCGCCATCGTAGTCTGGGGACAACCACTATTTCTGCTCTCATAATGCATAGATTTTTTTTATAAAATCACTTGACCCGTCACCTAGTGTTTTGTTTAGCGTTGGGGACAGGATGGTCGCCTCCATAACACAACAGCTATGTGCCTTATATACACCTAATACACTTTTTACACCTAATACTTCAATGTCATAATCATTTTTCAATGCAATAATTCCAGAATTCCTATTGAGTCTTCTTAGCACTTGTTAGAACGATATTGGTAGTGAAAGATGGCAGAACCATTAACCACTTTGCCTTGAATATCCTATTCAACACTGTTGATTAGTTCTCTTTGTATCAGACCCATACCTTTATGCACAATGGTAAATATACATTTAAAGAGTTCCCTGGAACGTGTGAAGATATCAACAGTACATTATTAGGTATGCATTTGGATTGATAAGCAGTTCTACGAAAGGATGAAGTGAAGGGTGGACATTTGTAATGTATTGGCACTACGAAACTCATCATGCACCACTATCCATTTTAATTCTGCTTTGTACACACATATTCAACAATATTCTTTAATGTTGTACTTCGGTGACCAGATACCTATCATCATTGTCACGAATAATTATCAATACCAGGTACTTGGGTGTCAATATGGTTTGGATTAGTAATGCCTTAATTCTAATGCAGTTTATCAGTTTCTGATCATGAAAAGGTAAAAATATTGATAGCGTGTCTGATAAATATGCCAGGGAGGGATGAATAAAACTACAAATTTCCGTCATCAATAATTCAGTTATTCTTATCTGTTACAGTCAGATGCTAAACTAGCCAGAGTTTGGAAAACTGCAGCTTCTTATATGTGATTAATAACAGTATAATGTGTTTCTGTCAGGCCAATGACTTTTGCAATTCTTATCACTATTGCTATCTACTTTTGTTTCATCAAATATTACCGGATGGTTGTATCAATTTCAAGAGAATATAAACTAGTTTGATTCAAGTAGAAACTACTGTAAAATTAACAACTCCGGGTATGCCGCTGAACGGCACCAAAAAAACACCGTTTATTCTATTCTATTATATACCTCTCACAGACAGGAGAAGAGACTTAAACATTAAAGTCCGTTCATCATGCGTTAAAAGTTTACAATTCGGGTAGGGGAAAAAGGTCTAAAGTAAAACGAAGCTAAAGGCCTAAGCCCCCTAAAAGGATGACCAGGGAACCAGAGCTGCCAGAACAGAAGTAAAATTTCACCGGTTTTTAGAACACTAGCTCTTGCATTGGTTCCACGGTCATCCACTTGTCTGTGGTTGGGATACTAGCAACCTAGATTTCGACCCAATCTAGTCACTCATCAAACAGAAAATATTCGGCGCGGAGAGTGAATTCTCTGTTTTTGCAGATTCTCAACCGATAAGTGGTAATTAAAACTGCGAGATTATGTCGGTCAGTGTAGGTCTCGCTACTGAGGGGCAACAACACACTCAAGTGAATCTAAGGGGGCACATAATCATTTATGTAATATTTTAATAAGAATGGTTGCTTTATTATCAATATTAGCACAGCTCTGCAGATATCTGTAGTTTATTATTAGTGATGTACACAACTGAGCTGGGAATATACCATATCAATCTATTCACCCATTGAGAGTCTGTCGCTTGTTACAGGGTCCGTCCGGGACTCCCGGCATGCCCGGCGTGCCCGGCGTTCCAGGGTCACGTGGCCTAGACGGCAGGAAAGGTGAAAGGGGAGAATCCGGTGAGCTCGGCTTGGAAGGGCCCAAAGGTAGGTCTCACCTCAAACTCATGCTCAATTTTTCGTTGTCAATTTATTTATTTTATTGGCTGTGGTTTCACTAAGTTATCCTACAACAAAGGGTCGCTCAATCGTTATGACTTAATATGAAGTAATACTCAATATTGGAATGATTTATAGTACTGGAATGACTTTGTTGCTATTCTGACAACGCCTCAAATAAAATAGGAATTTATCATATTCAGAAATATATTGATATTGATAGATACTTTGGTGTACTTACGATATTATCTAACTTTTACATGTGCCTCTCTCCCCCCCCCCCCCCCCCCCCCCGACTGAGTCATAGAAAAGGCACACCGGCTACCCTTCTTGTACACTGACACCCTGAGAACGGGTCCACAATGAGATAGCTCACAACTGGGTAGTTTCCACACAGGCTAATACTTGACATGCAATTTTCTTCACTATTTACGGTCATGTCTACGAACTGTGAATAAATTACGGAAAGCCATCAATAATTTCCACAAGTTCTGTAAGAGTAAAGATAATACATGTTCTTCAACTGAAAGGTAAATAATGCACATGTTAACACGCGGATCACAGATCATGCTATAGACTAAAGAACTAGTATATCAAGCAGAAATATATACGTTTTTACTCATAGCATGATCGCACATTCGCATCTTTCACGGTTATCGGAAATACGCTCTTGTTATTTAACATTATTCGCAAATATCCCAAAAAGAGAAATGAGCAAGCGCTGCCAACCTTCAGTGCTTTCATGATGTCAATATTGTCTTTTCTAATACAAGTAGTTAGACGTTTAAAAGATTTCCTTGTCTCTTTGTTGACTTGACTTTTGGAAGTTTCCTTGGAGAAACACTTCTCACACAGAGGTTTAATAATTGATTTCAATGCAGAAAATATTGCCCTTAGAAGACTAAATTTGCAAAGATCCGTATAATTCATTTTGAAAACTCAAGACCCTCCGGAGAGTGATAGCCAGTTTACTCGCAGTGTCCATAGCCTGTTAACGGCCGCTAGACGGCGTGGGACTACGCTTCATGACGTTATGATTTTAGCTGAAATCCCCACCAATATGCACCAACTCCGAAATGTGAAAACCTCATTTCACGCCTCGTTTACCTCCCGTGAGCCACCTCAGCTGTTGCCATGGCGACTATAGATGGTATCACGTGACCTGCAAGTGGCTGGGTTGAGCCAAGTCTGATTGCAACTGATGTGGATTCCGGCAAAATTGAATCTGGTTCACTTCGAGCTTAAAATACGACTGACGGGATTGGGGAAGTTTGAAACGCGTCAGTGGTAACACAATAATTAACTGGCAGCTGACTGACTTACAATGACCTAAGTGACACTCACTACTTGCCCTTCCGCTCGCCTGACAGGGCGACTGACTTCCTTCACTTTCACCAAATCAACAAGAAACAGTGTTAATGACTCTTTATCACTCTCTGTGCAGGCGAGATTGGAGAACTTGGTCCCCAGGGCCCGCCCGGTCATCGCGGCAAGAAGGGAGTTGTTGGCGACTTAGGCACCAAGGGCGAGAAAGGTGACCAGGGCGACCGAGGTGACCGCGGTTATCCCGGGCTGCCAGGACCCAAAGGTAGCCGGGGGGAGGCGGCCAAGAGCCCCCGCAAGATGGCCTTCTCCGTGGTACGCAGCGTGAAGCTGGGGCCTGTCATGCAGGACACTCCTGTCATATTTGACCGCGTCGTCACCAACATCGGCGAGGGTTTGTACCAATTTTGTTCCATTAAATTTACTTTAACGCATAAGTTCTATGAATTCCATGAGCTTATTCTACTCTCCACCCAGAGACTTCGTGTTCTTATAAGGATATATGTAGGAGGCTTGGAGAGTAACAGTAACCAAAGTTCTGGTGGAAGTTGGCTACTTTACTATGCCATGTGATTTTTAAGGATGGCAGATACCTCCCCCCCCCCCCCCACACACACATAATGAAATTAGGAAAAAATACATGAATATCATATCAAATATAGGTTTCACCTAAATAATGACACTTCCTAGGATGCAAGCAACTGTAACATATTATACCACTACTGACTTTAAATCAATATTGTGTGAACATCTGTTTTAGTATGCCTATTTCACTCAAACCCCTTCTCTCCCATTGTTAACAAATACATGGATATCTCACGAAATATAGAATCTACCTAGAACATTTCACTTCCTAGCAATTACTTTTAAATGAGGCACATTATATTATGATTGAACCAGTTTTAGGGGTAGAAATAAGTCCATAAAGAAGTTCTTAAAAATGGACCTGACTAAGAAAGCCCCCCCCCCCCCCCCAACCTGAAATAATTTCTTTTTAAAAATCCATGTCAAAACAGATATCATATTCCTATCTGTAATTAGATAGCTATTAAAAAACAAAATTGTGGTCAGGTCACTTAGTGACTCTAGAAGCACGTGTACTACAGTAGGCTATAACCATAACCTATAAGACCAACCGTCCACCTGCTAACATATATCTAGTTTGTTTTTTTTTTCTTATAATTTATGAAAAGTCACCAGGTATACCACCGGGTTGTTCTTCCACTGGATCAACATACATCAAGAATTCCATATGGCTATAACAATCAAACTGAGATGAGCAGGTCAATGGGATTATGAGATGAGATGAGTGGCATATGATATCAACTACACCCTCCATTCATTAGTGGAGGACTGAGATGTCACAATAACATTTCTTAGACTCAACACACTGCGTCTCTTTCGCCAGTTTTGACCATAGACAGTGACCTCTATATTGGGGCGACCGTTGGTAATGGGATACATTAATCCTAGGTAACATGCACTTAATCAGCCCATATCATAGTCTTCATATGTTTCTGTGAACTTGAGGTTCCATATTATGTAAGAGGTGTGAGGGATTTGCCAGTTCACATTCCATGGCAAGGAATGTGCAAAAAAGCCTAACTAGGGAGGATGTGAATTGATTATAACTAAATCATGACACTTCATCCCCGTTACCCATGCTGACACGCACCCCACTGCATTTTCTAAGATCATGCAGGTCAAACATCAATGCTTTCTTCTGATCTAGCATGCTTAATATTCATAGCCATCACATCAGAAGCGTAAATCCATGGGATGAGTATGATAGGCTAGCAGCGAAAGAGACCATCATGATCGGGACTCCAATCAAAGACCTTTTGGTGCGAGAACCAAACAAACAAGTTTCAGCTATGTTTCGCTGATGGATTTTTCAACGCCATTCCTCGACTGAATGCATGTTCTAGGGGCTGACTATTGATGTTTTATTTTTTCCCTTGGCAGGTTTCGACGAGTATTCATCTCACTTCGTCTGCCGCGTGAACGGCACATACGTCTTTATGACCCACATCCTGGGCCAGAACAACAAGGACGTATACGCCTGGGTCATGCTCAACAACAAGCACAAGGTGCCACTACACGGCGACGGGCGCGCCGGCTACGGCACCGGCTCCCAGAGCATCATTCTCCACCTCCGCTACGACGACCACGTGTGGCTGCAGCTCTCAAAGGACTCAGGGCTCCTCAATGACTATTCCACCTTCTCTGGCTTCCTGCTCTTCGAGGACTGAGATAGGCAGCGGCGCGCGGCCGCAGGCAACCGGGAGAGGTAGGCATGCGTCCCGGGGAAGGCCGTTAGGGATGCCATGTGCAACGAGCGTCCGCGTTGTTAACCCTTTCGTTATACAGTATCATGATCGTTTCCAAGTACTTGCTGGGGAAACGCCTTCCCTACCCGCTGAAATCATTAGGCATCGACAGGGAAAAACACCTTTCTTCACCCTTCCCCCAATGAGCTTGGAGTAATTAATCAAGGAAAGACTTATTAGAATATTTTAAAAATTAGAAAATGCTGAATCTATCTGAAAATGTGTAAATTTTAAGAGGCAATATTTGGAATATTCTTTTTCTAATGCGTAGCGTAACTATTTTATAACTTCAGTCTCTTGCATTGCCTCACCAGGCAGTTGTCGTAGAGGTGGATGCATGGAGATACCTTCAAGCCAATAGGTACTAAATCACCAGGTATTGCATTCTATATGTACTGTGCATCTACGTTGTGTTTATTAAATTGTAGTGGACTGTTTCATTATCACCGTCTGCTGCTAATTACGGTGGTATAATGGATTGAGAGAAGTCACATAAAAGGTTGTAGATATATTGACTTCCTATGATGTCCAAACATCTTGAGGTTGGGATACATTTCCTGACCAAAAGTACTGATTTAAACGAATCTGGAATTAATATGTAAAATTCCCCAGTCTTGGCAGTGTATAGGAAAGGTGTCTTTCCGCTGAATTTTTTTTAAAGGAATTAACCTAATATGATGACCTAAGGTGCATGTATAGGAAAAAGATTACTTTATCATGTTATATTTCTATATTTGTGTATTAAATGTTTACTGTTTCACAACCTGAAATTTCCTCAGACACAGTGGTAATAATTAGAAGAAATATATTTCAAAGAGAGATGGTGCGCTGAATTAATGCAAATGATATCTAAGGGGAATAAATCACTAATATGTGACGAGTGAGAAGTATTGTAGTACAGAATGACTAGGACACGCACAGGTACAGTTCAATAGTTTATTCACAGGCACTCTCAACGGAGGCTGGTAGACAAGCTTGACAGGTACGTACCTCCGGCACGTTAAGCGTAATATGTAACCAACGTAATCACCCACTTAGGGGGGAACTCTCAGGTACTCCGACCAGGTAAGTAACCGTGGAGGGTGCCAGACAGGAGGTTCGCAGGGAGCCTTCCGGAGGTGGTTCGGGCCCAGTCTCACGACGGACTGCCGTCCGGAGGGCATCCGGAGACTTATATAATAAGTCGGCCGGATGTCCCCCGACGTCACTTCCGGGACCAGGGCGACCCCTGGTGGGCCCGCGGGGTGTCACCGAGGCAACACTCCGGAACCCCTCCGAACCCTCCGGAACTCCGGAGGCGCCTCCGGACCGGAGGCGCCCCCCCGGAAGGCTCACCACACTCTCCCCCCCCGACTGACACCCATCCGCTCTGAAACCAGAAAAATTGACTCGAAAAAGTTGACTCGAAACCTACCCCTTTGGTAAACAACCCCCCCCCAAACATCAACGTCCACGTGATTAACCTGTATACTAATAACAACACTCGCTGGCCTCAGGCCCAAAAGTTCAACGTAACACAACGGTGTCCCAGCGGTCCCTGGGTCCGGAGAGACCCTATCCTCCGCTCGTCGCGCTGGGTCGGCTATTCTCTCGCTGTTAGGGGGGTTCCCTGGCGACGTCGTCCTCCCCGCGCCGTCACGAGCTTGACTCTCCCGGTCCTCTGGTACCGCCTGGTACTGCAACGGCAGCTCCTGACTCCGGTCCCCGTCTGTCCACCGGCCTCTGCGACTAACCCGGCGGCCTGGCCCACCGCCCTCCGGGAGTTCCGCCTCTGGTCCGGCCCAGTCCCCCGTCACTGCCCTCCCGTCGCCTAGGAGAAACCAACACCCTCCGATTACTCGAGTGACACAACAGATCAACCAACACATAATTGCGAGAGGCAAATCGACTGCGTTCATGGCTAACTGTCAACTATCAGGGAAAATGTGTGTACTCACCGGAGGAGGCATCTTCCGGTAGATCGTCGCCGTCGTAGTGACCATCCTGTAGAGGCCGTCGCCCACGATTTCTACTCTGGAATCGCGGTGGCCTCCGACTGCGGTGTAGCCCGCGCCCAACTCGGGGGCCTGGAGGTACGTGGACCAGCGGCCCAGGCGGTCAGGATTGGGGCCCGGGGCCCACGGCACCCACACCGGTCCTTCCGGGTACCCATCACAGCGGTGGGTGGCTGGCTGGGTTGGCCCCCTCGCGGCCTCCGGGCCAGGCGGGGGGGGCGGCTGTGTCGGCTCCGGACCAGGCGGGGGTGGCGGCTGCGTCGGCCCCCTCGCGGCCTCCGGGCCAGGCGGCGGCGGTGGTGGCGGCGGCGTTGAAGGGGGAGTGGCGGCTGACTTCTTCCCCTTGCTCTTGCCCTTACCCTTCCGTAGGGGAGCTGTCTCCGCAGGCGGCTCCGGTCGGCTGCCCGGCTGGGTCGCCTGACCCGTGCGGCTGGCTGCCGGCGGCGAGCTGGCCCGACTCGGGGGCCGGTCCACGTTGGCTTGTCGGAGGCCCGCCCGCTGGAAGGCCTGGGGGCCCTCCGGGGACGCCTGGAGGAACAGCTCCCCATCCTCCCGGAGTGTGCCCAACAGGGGCACCGGGGTTCCTGGCGGCATCACCACCGATTGATCAAAGTTCAAGGCCGTAACAACAGCAAGCTCGGGGAGGAGGGGGCCCACTTCCTCCGGCCCGTCACCTCCTGCCCAGGAGGGGCCCTGGAGGGGGTCCTCCTCCGTCCCCGGTAGGTCTTTGGCCTGGACGATCCGGGTGGGGCTGGCCGGGTGGCGCTCAGTCCTGGCTTTCTTCATCTTGGGTCGGGGGAGGTCTGACCTGGCGCGGCTGGACTCTCCGGAGCGTGCGGCGACCCGGGGGGAACGCCGGACACTCGTCCCTGCCTGGGGCTCCTCGGTGCACAGCGCCTCCAGGTTCCTCGCGGCTTCCACCAGTTCCTCGTCCTCACCCAGCACCACTCCGGGGGTCCCTAGAGATGACTCCACCGATGAAGGGGGGTCCTTGCTCCTCGCCGGGGGGTCCTTGCTCTTCACCCTACCACCGGCCTCCAGGGTAACCATCCGTGGCGAGGGGATGTCCGCCGGGTGGGTATGCCACCGGTGCTCTGGGTGCTTCCCCCTCAGATGGATCTGCAGGTCGTGCTTTCTATCTTTCGCATACACTTGGCGACATCCCTCCGCAGGACACGACCACCCTGGAGTAGTGCGGGCGGAGTGGCAACGCTGGTGCCTCCGCATGTTATCGCGTCGCGAAAATGTCATCTCACATTGAGCACAGGTGTAACTTTTACTATCCTTCCCCATCTCGCAGTCGGAGGGTGACGATGGCGTACCAAATAGCTGCCTGGACAGCTCGTCTCTGTTACGCGTGCCTGGAGAGACTGGCTTCCTCCGGGGTGACGTGCGCAATGCAGCGCGATGACGAGGGTAACCTCGCTCTCGCTCAGTGGCTTCCCTACGGGCTGCCCCGAAGCGAGGGCGAGAGCCCCCCCACCGGTCCCCCCCTCTCCAGCGCCTCTCGTTACGCCTCCGATTGCGAATCTTTTTAGCAGCATCCGACCGCCCACTTACCCTGGTGGTCTCCAGCATCTCCCTCCTGGCTGACTTGGCCCTTTCGAGGGCGTGGCCCTCATCCCCTCCACTCTCTCGTATCACCCTAGCTATCTCACTCCGCATCGTGGATGGACTGCCAGCAGAATGTAAACATTCGCTGGTGCCCACCCCTCTCCGGTCCGTGACGCGCCCAATCGTCGGGAACCAGCTGCAGCGCTGCTGTTCCCGCCTCCTCCCTCCTCGAACATGACCACCCTTCCCTGAGTGCCTACGGCCGAACCTCTCCGTGTGACGGTGGTTAACCTCTCCGATAGGCCTCCGCACTTCGTCTCGTTGATCCCCAGGGGGTAACACCGTGGTTCGCAAGCCACAAGGCTCTCCCTGGTGCAGACGACCACCTTGATTCGAACGAAAGTGGCGGCTGTTCTGCTCTACGGAGGCCCCCCCGCCTGACCAAATCAGCGCGCGTCGTGCCGGGAACAGGCTCCGGACCGGCTGTTCCCCCTTACTCCCCCTGGCCTGTGACGGATGCGTCGCGTGGAGAGCAGAAGCTCTGTTAAGTCGCTTGTGCCCTCTCCAGCCTCCGATACGCGTTAATGGCACTCCCCTCAGCCCTCCGCCGGTCTTCAGTAATGGCCGCCGGCAAGTAGCGGCCCCCCTACGACCAATAACGGCTGCCTGGGCCCCAGAGCCGAGCAGAGCACGGCTGTTCCCGCCACCGGAGGCCCCCCCCAGTAGCATCGCACGGCACCGTGTTGTCCGCCTCCGCAGGCCTTGCTCTCCCGTTAAGGGGCGCGGACAGTCCTGGGGGCCGACCGAGCGGCGCCCCCTCCCCAGATCGACCCCGGGAGGGGGCCGGCAGTCACTTCCCCCCTCCGTGGCCGGTGGAACACCGGCCTCCCCGACGGCCGGCCCCACGTAAGGGCGGGGGGGAAGCCCCCCTGGCCCCCCTCCCAGGGCCAGCCGTCGTACGCGATCCCCTACGGGGGGAGCAGATTCAGGGGCGACGGTGTCCGGAGGCCGACGTGGGCCAGGCTTCAGCAGATCCCCATGCACAATCCTCGTTTTTCGCCCCTGTCGAATCTGATATACTACCCCTCCGATGCGCGTGATCACTGTCCAGGGGCCCGTCCAGAACTGCTGAATCTTCGGGCACCGCCCTGGTTTACGGAGGGGGTGAAAGAAATATACTTCACTCCCCTCGGCAAACTGAGAACCCGCTACCCGGGCGTCGTAGCTACGAGCCTGCCTCCGCACGCATCCGAGTGAATGGGCTCGCGCGTATTCGTGACTCCGTGCCAGCCGCCGCTGTAGCCTGGCCACATATTCATCCTCCGAGAGAGGGTCAGACTCCGGGTATAAGACTGCGAGGGGGCCGGCCACCTCCCTACCCAGCATCAGGGCATTCGGAGTCTGGTCCGTGGACCGCTGGACCGAACTCCGATAAGCTGCCATCACCAGAGGTAGATGGAGGTCCCAGTCCCCCTGTGATTCGTCCACCACCGTGGTCAGGAGGGCCTTGATGGTCCGATTCATCCGTTCCACCAGCCCATCACTCCGGGGGTTAAACGGGCAGGTCCGGGTCTTGGTGATACCCAGTATGCGGAGGGTCTCCTGAAACACCTTACTCTCAAAATTCCGCCCCTGATCGGAGTGAATCACCAACGGGTAGCCATACCGACAAATAAACTCCGATACTAGCACCCGGGCGATAACTACCGCCTCCTGAGTGGGGACCGCGAACGCCTCCGACCACCGCGTAAAATAATCCGCGATCACCACTATATACCGGTTGCCCCGTTCCGTGACCGGCAGGGGGCCCATCACGTCCAGGGCCACCCTCTCCAATGGGGCTCCGGCCCCAACGTGTCCCATCGGGGCTCGGCGCTTCCGTGGAGGGTCCTTACTCCGGAGACACGCGGGGCACGAGGCACACCAGTCTATCACGTCAGCCCTATAACCAGGCCAATAATATGCAGCCTGACAGCGTCGTAGTGTCCGCGCGGTCCCGAAGTGCCCCGACAGGTGGGACCCGTGAAGCTCATGGAGGACCATCCGCCGGTCCCCAACAGGCACCGCTACCTGGAACTGGGTATCGCCCCCTGGTTCCACCCAGGGCCGGCCCAAAACTCCCTCGCACAGTTGAAGGCGATCGAACTGGGACTTCCAGGCCCGGACCTCGCGGGAGTCCGCCTCCACCAGGGGGGGGGGGCGACCGGCCCTTATCCCCTCAATCAATTGCTGCAAGACGGGGTCTTCTTGCTGAGCCGGGCCCCAGCCCCGCCCTCGTGGCTGCTCCGGCCGAGGGCGGCCCTGGGGGCCGCCAGCCACTACCGCCCGTCGCCTGGTGGTAATGCGTCGACAGAAACCCCCTGCCTCCCAACCGCACTGGCCACAGGGTCGCCTAGACAACCCGTCCGCATTTCCGTGTTGCTTGCCCGGCCGGTGCTCGATCTTAAAATCGTACGTGTCCAAAACCTGTACCCATCGGGCTACTTGCCCCTCCGGTTCCTTAAACTGGGTGACCCACTTTAAGGCGGCATGGTCTGTCCTGATACGGATAGGCCGGCCCACTAAGTAGTGACGGAATCTTTTAAGGCCAAAGATAACGGCGAGGAACTCCCTCCGGGTGACACAATAGTTCCGCTCGGCCCGGTTTAGGGTACGGCTAGCATACGCTAATACCCGTTCGCGCCCCTCCGAGTGCTGGGACAGTACCGCGCCCAACCCGACATCGCTAGCGTCCGTGTCCAAGATCAGGTCCCCGTCCTCCTGAGGATAGGCCAGCACTGGGGCGTCGATGAGGGCCGCCCGGAGAGCTCGAAACGCCTCTCGGCACTCGGATGAGAACTTAAACGGGCCCTTCGCCTTCTCAGATAGTGCAGTTAGGGGCTTGGCCACTGTCGCGAAGTTGGGTACGAACGACCTGTAATAACCGGCCAACCCGAGGAAACTGCGAACTTCGTGCACATCCCCTGGCTCGGGCCAGTCCCGCACAGCGGCTACTTTCTGTGGGTCGGTGGCAATACCGGCCCCCGACACGACATGGCCCAAGAATTCCACCTGTCTACGCAACAGGTGACACTTCTTAGCCTTCAATTTTAGTCCGGCGTCCTCCAGGCGCCGAAGGACCTCGTCCAGGCGGCCAAGGTGTTCCTCCCTTGTCGGTGCGAACACGATCACGTCGTCCAAATACACCAGGCATGTTTGCCACTGCAGGCCCCTCAGAGCCAGTTCCATCAATCTCTCGAAGGTCCCTGGTGCGTTACACAATCCGAAAGGCATCACGCGGAACTGATACAGCCCATGATGTGTTGTGAACGCGGTCTTGGCTCGATCATCGGCCGCTACCTCCACCTGCCAATATCCAGAGGCCAGGTCCAGGGTGCTGAACCATTGGGCCCCCGCCATTGAATCCAGGGAGTCATCGATTCGGGGAAGGGGGTATGCGTCTTTGACCGTGCATGCGTTCACCCGACGATAGTCCACACAGAACCTAGCGGTACCGTCTTTCTTCCGTACCAGCACGACCGGGGAGGCCCAGGGGCTCTCGGCCGGCTCAATCACGCCTTGTCGTAGCATGTCCTGGACCTGCTGGGTCACTACGTCCCTTCGATGGGGAGCTAACCGCCGAGGCGGCTGCTTGACCGGCCTGGCTTCCCCCGTGGGGATAGAGTGCTGCACTAAGTCCGTTCGTCCCATGTCCTGTCCGTCTCGCTGGAACGCATTCACATGGCGTTGTAAGACCGTGGTCAGTGGGGCCTGATCTTCTAGGGCCACTCCGGTCAACAGCTCCGCCAGTACCTCGGGTGGTAGCGTGGTGAGTCGGCGGCACTGTTGACCCGCCTCTGGTGGGCCCCTTTCGGGGGCCAAGGCCTCCACATGCCCCAACGTGGTTCCTTGATATACCGACAGCGTGTCAGCCCCGGGGTTCAAGACCCTGATGGGTACCTGTCCATCCTCAGGAAAGAATACCGCCCTCCCTACTCGAAAAGGGTTGTTACTGGTAGCCTGGGGCTCCAGTAGAGCGGCCTCTCCGTCTCTCCAGGCCCCTATCACCTCTCCATCTACTATCACTTCTCCTTGCCCCCGGATCTGAGTAGTGTGGCGGCAGACTACCCTACATCGCTCTCGCGACTCTGGCCACTCCAGATGCCCCTGGCGCAGGTCCACGGAGACCCCGTGGGACCGAAGGAATCCAGCTCCTAGAATGGCATCCGAGTCTACATCCGCTAACGCCATTTCAATCGTCACCTCCCTTTCCCCTAGTCGGAGCGGAACTTGCAACTTCCCTTCCAGCGCTAATGGCCTTCCGTCCGCGCAGTAGATGGGCTGCGTGGACGCAGTCACCTCCCCCGGTTGCTGGTGCTTCCTCCACCAGTTCTGAGATAGGATATTAATTCCAGCCCCAGTGTCCACCAGCAGCTGTATGGTCTGTCCCCATATTGTCCCGGTTACCACGAGCCCTGACCCTTGCGCCTCCTGCTGCCCGCGTATCAATCCTGACTTCGGCCTCTGATCCGTCTGCGGAGCGACCCCTGCCCGACCGGCAGCCGGGGTCGCTTCTAGTTTTCCGCCGGTTCCGGGGTCCTGGGACTCCTCTCTCTCCGGCCTCGTTGAGGACAATCCCGTTTGAAATGCCCTACCTGGTGACATAAAAAACACCTTCGTTCTGAGGGCTGCTGTATCTGTGGTTGTTGTACCGCAGATGTTAGTTCCGCCAGTTTACGGTTAACAGTTTCCAATTCTTCCGCCATGCTCCGTCCGGCCGCCCGAATCCGTGCCGGGTTTTCCCTCTCTACTGACAGGTAGGCTTCGGCTTCTACCGCCGTGGTGACTGCCTCCTCCAGTGTCCGGGGCTTACTTTGGTAAACCCAGTGTTTTAATTGCGTGTCCCCGATGGCATCGAGGAACCTGTCCCGCCCCATGGAGTCTAGGGTCTGGCCATCCGCCTCCGGGTAGGCGAGCCGTATCATCCTCCAGACCTCCTCTGCCAGACTTTGTAGGCTCTCCCCGGCCTGTCTGCTTCGTACACGCAGGGCCGCCTTGTAACTTTCCGTCTGGTTACGAGGGGCGAACCTTTGTTGGAGTGCGCTCCGGAGTCGAAGGTAGCCGGCCTCGGTATCTGGCCGGACTCCCGCCAACAATCGTCGGGCCACTCCGGTCAGGGAGAGTCCCAGAAACATTCCGGCCTCCGGGGCAGGCCACCCGTTGACCTTGGCGCACAGGTCAAAGTGAGCCAGGTATTCATCCAAGTCGGACGCCCCGTCAAATTTAGCTGGCATTACCACGGGCTTAGTGGCCTTCTTGGCCGCTGTGCCGTCGCCTCCCCCGCTCACTGGGTCGCGCCCTTCCTTCGACGCTAGACCTTCCGTTACGGTGGGCGCCCAAAAGGTTGTGGGTAGCGGTTTTACTTCCGGCGGGGGCGAGGCGACATAGGGGTTCCTGCGCCGAACGGGGGCCTCCGGTCCGGCCTCTCCCGATTCCCCCTCTAGCTCGGCTTTTACCCCGTCGCCTACCAGTACTCCGCCCGTGGTTTTCTCTAAGTCCCGTCTCCTCCAGGAGATATCACGATCCACGCATTCCCTCACCCGGCCCCCAGGGCTGGTGAACCTAGATCCCGGGGCCCACGCCGCCCGGGTAGCCTCGGGCACGCCGGGGGCAGCTTCCGCCACCCGAGCCTCCGGCGCCAGCATCCATGGCCACGAGGCTATCCCGGCGCGCGGTCCCCAGGCCAGCCCCGGGAACAGGCCCGGAGGAGGCTGCCAAGCCGTTCCCCCTTTTCCTTCCCCCGCAGGCGGGGTCGTCCCTAGGGAAGAAAGACGCCCCTCCGGCCTCTCCGGACTCTCCGGACCCTCCGGTCCTTCGGAGGTCTCCGATCGATGACTTTGAGGCGTGCCCGGCGTCTCCTGCAGGGTAGGCCCCTCACCTGTCCCAGCTCCTCCCTCGCTTAGGAGGGAGGCGGCTCCGGAGTCATTCTGTGTTGGGTTCATCTCCTTACTGATTAAAGAATCCCACCGCTGCCACCAATGTAGTACAGAATGACTAGGACACGCACAGGTACAGTTCAATAGTTTATTCACAGGCACTCTCAACGGAGGCTGGTAGACAAGCTTGACAGGTACGTACCTCCGGCACGTTAAGCGTAATATGTAACCAACGTAATCACCCACTTAGGGGGGAACTCTCAGGTACTCCGACCAGGTAAGTAACCGTGGAGGGTGCCAGACAGGAGGTTCGCAGGGAGCCTTCCGGAGGTGGTTCGGGCCCAGTCTCACGACGGACTGCCGTCCGGAGGGCATCCGGAGACTTATATAATAAGTCGGCCGGATGTCCCCCGACGTCACTTCCGGGACCAGGGCGACCCCTGGTGGGCCCGCGGGGTGTCACCGAGGCAACACTCCGGAACCCCTCCGAACCCTCCGGAACTCCGGAGGCGCCTCCGGACCGGAGGCGCCCCCCCGGAAGGCTCACCACAGTATATTGAAAATGGGGGTTATAGCTGGCATTTACAAAAAAACCGGTCGTGAAGTATGTATGGGACCAGCACCTAGAAGACAAGCGTCTGCACGTAATTTGAATTTTCTCATACGGAGAAACCTATCCCCGAGTCAATATGCGGTCTGATAAAAAACATCGCGGACCACACCCATACTCACCGAGCAGGTAACGGGTAAATAGCGACCCCAATCCCGATCATGATGTATAATTACCCGAGGTACTAACCGAGTACTGAAGGGGAATAACACAGCTATTCTTAGACACTGTAAGGCAGACAGTCACTGAGATTACAAAAAAATACAAACTTTTTGGGGGTGGAGATGGGGGTGGCAGGGAAGCAGGCTCCAAATAACTACACACCCCCTCGTGTTGCTGTAGGGAATGAGGTCCTTTGAGATAATGATCAAAATGATTGTCGTTCCCTTTCATCCTACCCCTCCCTTCCTTCCAAGCTACCCACCACATCATTCCATCCTAACCAAACACACGCCTCGCTCAGTTATCCTTGCCATGCATGCTGCAGCCCCTTCTCGCAATGTTAGCTCTATTCCACTCCTATCCATGCTCCAGGGATATATTGTAGTGGGAGAAGAGGTGGGGAAGCGGCGACTGATACTTGTATGTGTGCATGTGTGGAGGGAGGAGGGAGACCCTCGGTAGAGGCGCTCGGAGCACATCCACCAGACGCCCTCCCTTTGTTTTTCTTTGGAGAACAGGGTGCCAGGAGAGGGAGTCGGCAGAGGGCGCGACGGTGGCGGTCGTGTTTGACTGGCGCCCATCTTCAAAGGACGCCCTGTAGGCGGGCGGCGCTGCTAGTGACGGGAGGCTCCCCTAGGGGTCAGCACTGCTGTTTGGCTAGGAGAAGAGCCCTGCCTCGGGGCTATGGGGTTTGGGAAGAGGGTAGTGTGCCCATGCGGTAGCTGGGGAACTCTTCTACCATCTAGAGTTTTCTATTCGTATATTGCTCGGAGCATGTGTTGCCAAGCACACACTAAGTGACCTCTGAGTTTAACCCCTTTACCTCACCCTGTCGTAGTTCCCTTAACTTCCCAGTCAGGGAATTTATCTACAGAAGTTTTATTTCAAGGTTTTTTGTGTGGCTCTCGATATGGCTAAAATCTTGCATATCCTCGACAGGATTTTCCGTACAATACGTACGGTGTCCTAAAACCCAGTAAGGACGGTAAATGTTGAATCTTATGATGTTTTACTGTATAATTCGGCCATTTGAATATATTGACGAGTCGAACGTTTGTTTCGCTATACTGATACATGTCGTTTTGTGTTTGTGACCAGTTATATCTCAAAGTACAATCGTGAGAATCTACGTGTATATATACTCTTAGTTATTCACGTTCAAAAGTTCAATTCTGGTCTCGTGTAAAATATCAAATAATTATACAAAAGTTCTAGGAAAAAAAACGAGATTAAAAATTCAATGATTCCGTAAATGCATTAAGTGATCTTGTATCAATAATATGCTATGGTGAATCTTAAATGTGTTACTGCTTGAGAATCATTCTCTTAAAAGAGGGAGTGTTTCTTTTACGAATCTATCACTCTTGAAGCGGCTGTTTGTCAAGAGAGCATGAAGCCAGATTGGTGGGAAGCCCACACAGTGCTAAAAACAATCACCATCACCAATCAGCATGTTTCCATATTAACAATATTGTAAAGCCTATCATTGCGTCGTCCAAACTAACCGTTGAAAGCATATTTTACGATTTATAGTGGCCTCCTCTGGGTCATTTTTAGATATTGATAACTATCAGTTCAAACTGGTTCCCTGTAACTTATTCTAATGCCAGCTGAGTAAAGTAATAATATTTTGTTTGTCCTCAACCAATATGTAGAATATGCACATTTATATGTGCTTGATTTACATAGGAATAGTACTGAAAAATATGTGGGTCTATAATTTTTAGTAATTGTACTTACATGTGTAGTATTACACATTTGCTATATTCTGGGAAAATGACAGGGGTTTTACAATGTGACATCTAACCTTGTAGAATATCCACACCATAGTATCATAATTAATCTCATTTTAGTAGTTAAAACATGATCTACAACACTTTGTGATCATATTCAAATTCTAGAAAATAGCAAAAGTTTTACATCTTAAGCTGAATTATATGACATATCTTTAAAGGGCTTTGTTTAACTAAATTCCCACACATCTACATTTTGAACCTATTTCAGTTCTTAACTGAGCGAAACGTATCCAACCTCTTCTACGTGTGTATGGCATGAGGAATGTACATAAACGAGTAGAATACCAGAAAAACATTATTAGATAGAGCTATCGATGGCACACAGCCTAAAAGACTCGAGAGCTGTGAAAAATGTTAAGATCATTAGCCCATTTATGTATGTAATGCATGCCATATACACCCCATGTGAGTTACATGTTGTAAGAACAGTAATATTTGGTACAGAATTATTACTTGATAGCAGAAAGAAACATCCTATGAACGTATATATTGAATAGATTCTTTAAGTTAATTGGCATTCCAGTTGTTCCATTATCTGTGGTGTATTTATGAATTAAAAGGTGATCCAGGAACAAATCGCTTGGGATACAGAAAAAAGACACCGAAGGATAATCTCTTATCTGCAGTCCGGGTGGGAACAAAGTGTCGGGGTGTCTTGGTGGATAGGAAGACTACAATAGTTTTACATGGGTATATTTTCTAGGAAAGAAATCTTACAGGCATTGGTGATAGAAAGTCTGATGGGATTTAGTAAGAGCCCCTGACCTCATCAATAGCTTGTAGTTACCAGTTCGTTTGTGTCTCTAAAGGGGGCGTGACTGTATGGTCATATTATTCGCTATATGGTTTTGCAAATTTCCTCCAATGATCTTGTACGTATTTTTGACATTAGGGCTGTTAATGTAACTAACTCTTGCATATATCTGTATATTTCTTTGTTTTTGTACTGCATTTAAGGTTACATATGTGGTATTAAGCTAACTGAATTTTGACCAGTCGCGTGCATATGGGTCGCCTCTCCGTCGTCTAACGAAGTCTTAGAAATAACACTGAAAGGCAGGTAGAAAAGACAAGTATAATATTAGGTGACGTTTAGCAACTCATGTTTTAGGTGGAATAGACTACCTAGTGCTTTTCCACAGATGATCTCAGTATAAAGGTTGCTCTGCCTAGTCCTATCGAACTGTTGCTGTGTATTGTATCGCGATATTTGTTAATGTGAAAACTAAATATTGTATTCATTGCACTGTGGAGGTTAGTAAAGGAACGACGTCTTCATTTAACAATATCTGGAATATACGTTTGGATGTTCTGATCTACATTATGAAATACTCGATGCATTTGAATATAAGGTATGTATGCGTCGTTTATTTTGGATACAATAAAGTGTTGTAAATGTGGTTTTGTTTCTTTTTTCATTATAACAAATTTCTACAGGGTTCGTACATAGACAGCCCAATAACATTCCAGGCTTTTTCCAGGATTTTAATATTTTTTCCCCAGGCACCTAACAATATAAATCAGTACCATCTTGCTAGTGAATGAAAACAGTCATTGTTTGTTTTCTGAAGGGTGCATATCATATCTGGTCACTGTTTTTAAAACCATGTCTGATTCATCACCAAATTTAGTTGAGATTTTCTTCATCTTCCTTACTGCCTGTGGAATTTCTGTGGTTTGGGATAGATATCTTCAAAAGTCTTCTTTTTTCCCCCACTTTTGAATATGAAGACAAATAATTAAAACCATGGCATATTATTAGTTTTTTTAGAACTATTTAATCCAAGTCACATTCTGACCAGAATTTCATAGACTAAAAAAAAAATTCTTATGCAATTTCCCAGGCTCTTCCAGGTTTTTTCATGCTCTCTGTGAGAATTCCAGGCTTTTCCAGGCCTGGAAAACCCAAAAGCATAATTCCAGGCTTTTCCAGATTTTCCAGGCTCTGTACAATCCCTGTTTCCAAATTGTACAGCAAGGGAGGCTTGCAATAATATCTAAGGTCCCCATTAAAAACATACATGTAACTCTATGCTAAAAGTTAGCTTGCAAAAATTCTATTACTTATGTATCCATAACAAAACTTAGATAGGTATTTAAGTTTGCTTGCACAAATTTTATCACTTATGTATCCATAACAAAACTTAGATAGGTATTTCACAAAACTCAGGGATGCCAGTGAGTTTTAAGGAAAGAAAAGGAAATGTGAAAACCCTCTCTATCTTAAAAAAAGGGAAGCCAGGCTTTTTTGTTCACCTCTAACGATATCATGCGAGTGCCCAATTTTCGGAAAGTCTGCTAAGCTCTCATAGTCGAACATATGGCTTGGTGACCTAATGTTACACTATCAACATCGCTATGGAAGCGCTGTCGATGTGGTGAGTTGCCAGGCTAGTGTCAACAAGTGTGTATTATATCGTTCAACGGACATTTAAAATAATCTTTAATACAATGATACCTAGACACAATATACAGTAGTTGTATGAACATTACTCGTACATACGAGAGATGCAATAAAATCATTTAAAAAAAAGCCTTATGGACTGCGTCAATAGGCAGTTTTGCTCGGTGCCGAAATCTTTCCCTGTATTAGATGTTTATTTTACCCCGTGTAAGCGATCACCCAACTTAAGTGGACACCCCACGTAAACGGTCAGTTATTTCGGTATGAAAAGCCATTTAACCCTGTGTAAACGGACAGTTCAGAGAGACACCTTATCAATTATGGCACTGCGGTGTAGGGACAACACTCTAGGTGTCAGGTAGGTATGTGTCGGCAACGAACTGCCTTATCTCTCAAAGAGTAACCTATATCTACAATGATTGCATGACCAGAACTCTGATTTTCTCGCTTACATAGATGAGACAAAAGGAGTGATGGACATTGGAAAATTGAAAACCCTGAGTAAGGGGCCACCCAGTGTAAGTAGACACTTTGCCCCGGAACAGGGTCTCCGCTTATGCGGGGCTCTACTGTATCAAGAATATCAAATACCTTTATATATACCATGTAGGGAATAACCTGCAATTTTCCATCCTCTATATCATGATTTCTAATAGTGACATCCAGGTCGCAAACAGCTCCCTTCCTCTGATGAAGCTCTATTTTTAGAAACCACATTGTGGTATGTCAGACTTGCTCAAGGCTTCATGATGATTCATAAATAAGTAGAGAAGTTGATATAAAAGCTAGACCTTTCCTTTTGATAGGAATCCACTTTTCTGTGAAACAAACCTAAATTTATATATACATTCAACGATACTAGAATTATATATTGATTCTTTAGACTAGTTCAGTATACTGAAAGAGAATTTGAAGAGTGGAAATCTGTCATCTCTAGAATTTGTGTAGAAATCACGTTGAAGCGAAGTCTACGTTCCACTGAAACCTCAATGTATTTTGTATAACAATGTACAGCACAGGTTTCAGTACACAATATATATGGCATGTGGAGTGTTAGTACGTTCATGGGCAAATAATAGAGAACTGGACGAAAGAAAATGGACATGCATTTACTTACGGTTTAATAGGAGCAGGTTTCTCTTCTTTTTTATCTTTTGATTCTTTCTCTTGAGACTTTTCCTTCTCTCCTTTCACAGGGGATTCTTTCTTTTCAGTTTTCTTTGTATCCTTTTTGGAACTTGCCGCTTTTTTCACGTCCTTATTGGATGTCTCTTTTGCAGCTTTTGTATCCTTTTTAGAACTTGCCTCTTCCTTCACATCCTTTTTTAGTGTCTCTTTTGCAGCTTTTGTATCCTTTTTGGAAGTTGTCTCTTCCTTCACATCCTTTTTGGGTGTCTCTTTTGCAGCTTTTGTATCCTTTTTGGAAGTTGTCTCTTTCTTCACACCCTTTTTGGGTGTCTCTTTTGTATCCTCTTTGGAACTTGTCTCTTCCTTCACATCCTTTTTGGGTGTCTCTTTTGCTGCTTTACGTGGAGCTAAAGTAGAAATAATAGACATCTTAATCCCCCAAGAGCTTCGTTTACAGGGATGCTTAGATGGATAGGCTATGTATAGCGTGAATTAAGACAATATAGGAAAATCAAATAAGAGCTAAGTGTGCATTTTGAAATAGAATAATTGGCCTTTAAAAAGCCAAATGAGTGGGTGAACACATAAAAAAAATCACTACAAGTAGTTTAAGACATGTTGAAAATTATTGACAGAACATAGGCTAAGATGGAAATAATGCAGTATTTGATATCTTAGTTTCAATTACTTCTTTTCTTTTAATTGTTATATAAAAACAAATGCTTACTTTAACTAATTAGATATGCAGCACGAGTCAATATATAAGATTTTTTAGGGTAAAACAATTTGAAAACGGATCCCACCATAGTCCCTTATGCCTTACTGGCCTATAGTACACCCATTTTCCACTAGGTTTTTTTTACTGGTGGTGCCCTCTGATGTCCGATGCCTACAACTTGAGGCCTGACCTTGACCCCTGGCTTATTTACTCAGAGTTTTACTGTTAGAAATAGATCCATAACAAAAACATGGAGCATCATCTATGGGATTATTCTACAACACACACTACCTGAAGCAGGAAACCAAAATATAGAAATTACAAAATATGTCTGAGAGTAAATATTAAGTAATACCATCAATATCTAAACCTATTATAAGGGGAAGAGAATGGAATTACCGAAAAAGTTGCTGATGGGTGACTTCATTTGTTCTTTACTTTCAGATTCCTTTTGCTCTTGTTTTGGTGTCTGTGGCTCTTTCTTCACTTTTGGTGAAGTCTTCTTGTTCCGGGGTGTTTTTTCCTCACCCTTTTTTCCTTTTGACTTCGGAGTTTTGTTTTCTTGAGGCTCTGTGAAGATAAGTCGATATAAATATGTCATTACAATATGTAGAAAGAGAACATATATCTATAAGGAATTCATTGTTATAAAATGATGGATCTGAACGTTTAGAGTGGTGTTTCTGCTTAATGTTGGTTGAGTCGATGGGGTTTTATGAAATAACATCAGCAATTTTTTTTCCTACCACGGAGCCGCACGCCGGGTCCATTGGAACCGAAAAAAATACATAAACAGCAGCAAAGTTCATATCGAAACGGGATCGAATGAAATAAAGATTTCAAATTTCAGTCAACTAATTACCGGTTAAGTACGATATTCCTTAAGGGGTCCCAGGCCAAGTTGAATTGAGGACCACTGTGTAAGGGTCTTGATTACCGTTCATTGCATAATAAATCATACCTTTTGCCTCAATCGCCTCTTCGCTTTTCTCCTCTTTTACTCCATCATTATTTTTGGCTTTCGAGGAAGATTTTTTGGCTTTCCCTTTCTTTGCATTTGGCGTTTCACTTTTGGCCTCTGTGACTTCAGATTCTGGAAACACGGACAGAATACCCTGTATTTATCCTGCTATTGAGTGCAACAAATCCGTCGTAGTTGGGGTAATAAAATAGGTTGAGGGGGCATTTACGGTCCCATAAAACATGTGCGACGATCACATCGCATCAGTGGGGCAGGGCCTTTGCTCAATACCAGATGTGACACCTCTCAAATAGGGGAGGACCCCTGCCCTTATCGTAATCTCAGTGGAACATGCTTCACAGCAGGGAACAAAAGACGACATACAAAATGGTCCCTCAAAATCATCTAGATAGTTTTCCATAACTCCCACAGACGCATATATATATGCTTTTCTCCGCACCTTTTTAGATGACTATCATATGCGCAGCTGATATAGAGCTGCGCATAAAAAGTTATCTGTGATATACCTGGAAGGTTGGCACACCACACGTGGTGGGCTGTGTTGTGAGTATATCAATAGCCATTCAAACGTTGATTCCACCATGCTGACTGATATGCCGGACAGATGTCAACTTTACTCTATTTCTTACCAGGTACCTAGCCCTTGTATGCTGGTCAAATAACAGCAAACCTGTTGTGGACCTATTTTGCAGGTACTATCATTGGTCGTCAACGAAAAAATTGCCATTTCACCCCATTCATGCTTTCAGGGATGTCAGTTGGGGTCAGAAATAAAAGTGGAAATATTTTGTATGTGGAATTTGCTGCCTCAGAGTAGACTGAAAAAAAGACATGGAAAATACATCACTATTGAATCACAAGGAATGGGCTGAGGGTCTGTGGAGAGGTTTAGACACTGTTGAATTGGCATGAATGAGGTGAAATTTACACTTTCCTCGATTTATACAAGGAAAATGAATTCTTAAACTGGTAATTAAAAAAGTGGATTTCCATGGAAAAGTGAAAAACTGTCATCCCTGTGCTTTGGGACTTGGCATTGTACTACCACACTGAGGGAGCATATTGGCAAGCGCCTGCCAAAATCTATTCCAGTAGAAAATAGCAGCCGACCGCAGCTTGGCATTTCTCTCTATATATGCCTGTTAATGTATAGACTAACAAATTATTTGTAGCAGTGCCACTCTTCTTAACATTAATGATAGTATTACAACATCTGCTCAATCGTAAAAACGACATCTAGTTGACACAGTAAAAGTGTACCAGTTGCCAGACGAATCGATAGCTGGGCTATATGCCAAGGTCGAAGGCTTAAGTAATGGGAGTCCAGAGGCAGTGCTCTGCATGGAGCCACAGCTCCTACCCCAGCTAGCCACTGCCTATCCTCTGCACTCACGGTGCTGCCACCAGTGTCAGAATCAGGACTAGGCGCCACTTCAGATGTATAAGCAACCATTCCAAACGAGATAGTCAAAGTTTGTGGCTACCAGTAAAACGATATACCGTTGACAATCGTTTGTTTATTTCATAAAATATTATGCGACGAAAGTTCCATTCATGTTTGAATGGATAATGTTAGATATACAGTGTCGGGCGAGATCTGGGTAGAAATAAACATACCTTCAGTCTCCATCGCTTCCTCATCTCTGTCTTCTTCAACTTTCACTTCAGATTCCTTCTCTGTGGTTTTTCCTTTTGTCTCGGGCTGCGTAGAAAATACATAATGAACAGTACGTTGTTCAATATGTTATACACAATTCAGGCTTGATCAAAACGAAAACCAAATATCCAAAGAACTTTTCATAAGTTATAATGCAAGAACAGGTTTTGTAGGAAATGTCTATGAACCAATTTAATCATCGTTCAGGTATATGTACTGGTAACTGATAACAACAAAGCTTTACGTAATATACGACCTAGATATCCAGGCTTGACAACTTTTTCATCCTGATATGATCAACCCTAAGTTTATCAATAATGTGGCAATGTCACTGTCATTAATACCTCTTTATCTTTGGTGTCTTTATTACTTTCGGCCTTCACTCTGTCAGTGGCATCTTTCACTGGTTCATCTTCATCTTTGGGTTTCTTTGGTGATTCGGTAGATGGGGTCTCGGTTTCATTGGAACTTCTTTTTCTGGACACTTTCTTTGCTGTCGTTAAGGATATGGGGATTCGAGTTAGAAAACTTAGCAACGACAAAGAGGGCAGTGAGGGAGATTTAACTTCGACTACAAAGTCTAATGTGTAAGAGACTCAATTACTATAGATTTACTATTAGATCATAATGTTCTCTGTCTGTGGATACCAAATAAAACTCTGTGCAGTAAATACAAAGACTATGAGCTTTTGTAGAATGTACAATAGTATAGAAAATGCCAGTTGCACCATATTTCCATATTTTGACCCATATCTATATTTTCCTGTGCACTAAATCATACGGTCATTATATCTCTCCAATCACTACCAATTTTGCATAGGCCAGTTTAGCTAATGACATCCAGCACTAGCTGGGTGAATGTTCCGGAATACTTTGATTATACCAAACTGATTCACTTTGGCAAATACAAGTACTCATTTATCATGTAGAAACGATCTTGGGTCTCAGAGGGTTGCCGCATTGTTTGGTCTAAATTTCTACTAACCTGTTCTTCGGTAGGGTATACCATGTGCTGGCGTTGATTTCAATGGCGATAATTGGTCTTCAATATCAAACTTGCCATCCGTAATCCCTTCCTTCTTTACCGGAGATTGTTCAGGCGACTTCTCCGGATCTGCAATCTGAAGAAAAGAGTAAAATCTTTAATTGTGTGACTATCCCCAATACATAAATCATATTTCTGTAAACCAAAATGTAAATAGGTAAGTCAAAGATAAATACATGATGTTTCGTAAATGTATACATAGATTGTACTTAAATATATGTTAATCATAATTGACAATGGCGTGCGACTTGCCATGACGTCACAATATGTTTGATCATATTGTCATTCACACTGGTAGCATAGTGCAAATCAGTCACACCTTCGCTAGCTCTGTCCGAAAATAAAATTGTATATACTGGAAATAAAAAAATGGATTTCCCTGAAAAGGTGGAGGGCTGCTTTATCTCACCTCTGGTATTTTTGTCCCATAGGTTTAACATTGGGAACTCGTTCTTCCTGCCCCTACGAGTATTGCAGTCCGTTCGCAACATTCATTCTTTTAGTGTGTACAGGGGGGAGATAAATACAGAAAGCAACCCGTTTTGATCAGTACATGTTGTTGCAATTGTTATCCAACTTGTTTGTCGCTATATGATATAAACTCAGCTGTTGCCTCGTTCATATCACTCCGCATCAAACTTGTTGAGAATGATGACTTCGACCAAAACTTGTTGGTTTCTTCTTTAATCTCTGATATTTACTTTGGATCTTGTCACATCTAGTTATAAATGTCCCAGTTCCACACTGAAAAGTACCCACAGCGATTCAAATGCCAATTAAGGTAGCACCACTTGGTTGATCAGACGACAACTCTGATCTCTGACTTGATTGTATCCCCAGATCAAATGCATGAAAGATTCTGTGAGAGACTTTGAATGTCACTTACATTCTCAGTTGCATCCTCCTCATCACTCTCAATAACCATTCGTCTGCCCTTCTTTCGATTACTGGCCTTCACTGGCGAATCTGCTGCCTCTGGGGAGTGATTCTTGGTTTTAAGTGGCACTTTCTTCTTGGATTCCAAAGGGTTTTTTTCCTCTCTGAAATGAACATGAAATTCAAACACCTCTTAGATAAATAAAAACAGCATACAAATGTAAAATAGATAATTATCCGAGTACATTATTGTACTTGTTTTTGGTAGAAGTAGGAAAGGGAATTGGTGTTCTCACGAGCCTATAGTAACTACTAACTACCCCCATTTTGAAAAGTCAAAGGGCGCCTTAAAATACCCATATAAAACAAAGACTACTCCATTAAATTCTGCTACTTTTGCGCCGACACCTTAATGAACACCTGCAGAATCATATTCCTATTGTATTTCGCTGATATTACAGTAAAACCCAGCAACTGAGCATAATCGGACACTCTGCGTTCCGGACCAACGTGTCTGCTTATATTTTGTGTCCGCTAATGCAGGCTTTTTAGGTTAATACTGGTTATATAATTTCCTATTCCATGTATCACTATTCCGGCCTGTGAAACCCGACAGCTTCAAAGACACCCAACCTGCTCCAGCCCGCTACTGACTGTTCTCCTCTGCACTCTAAGCCTGTACAACAACCTACACACACTCCTTTTGCCTCACATGTGTAGGTGAGAACATTAGACTTGTAGATCTGCAATCACTGTATATACAGGCCACTCTGTGTCAGAGATATGGTAGGTCATTGCTGAAACATGCGCTTACCTGAGGTGAACCAATGAGTCAGTGTCAAAAGGACGTAACTAGCCTACCGAGACGTAAAACTACACAAACAAACAAAAGCTTATCTGATGCCCTCAGCAGCCTAGGCAGGCTGACAGTCGACCTGCCAGACAAACACAGACCGATAAACCGATAAATTAGATATGCTGGAGTGTATATTCAGCTATATTTAATAGGGTCCCAGCATGAAGTATTCGCTTACACGTGGTTAAATGGCTTTTTGTACCATAGGAACTGTCCGCTTATGCGGGGTGTTCGCTTACGCTGGGTATCCGTTTGACGAGGATTATAAACACCTTGAGCCCAAGACGATTTGAGCCTGGACGCCTTGAGCCTTTCTGTGGACACTTTGAGCCCATGCTGTGGACGCCATTAGGCTACCCCTTTTGGACGCCTTCAGCCTCTGTAAAAACTTTAAAAAGTGTACTTAAACTGGCTTATAGTAATTCATACACATCCCTTTCCCTTACCCAACCCTACTCTAAAACTAACCCGCCGGTCGGAACTCTTTTATTGCTCAAATTCCCACCACTGTACAGTGAACACTCTATAGACCCCTTTCAAGTGACGTCACGCATACATTAACTTTGATGCGCGAGCATACTAAGGACAGAAAACGCTATTAACGGCTTGGTGTTTTAAGGTTTTGAATGTATGAGAATACTGAAGTCCTTGGGAAAATACTCATGGTGTATTGAATGTTATGTAAGACATCATAAACCTGGTCATTCAGGACTTGCACACTAGCGCCATCTTGTATTGGCCGCCTAAGTAGGTCAAACGAAAACGAGGCGAGCACTCTCCACTCAATCCTGAGTAATGACAAAAAACTAGTGTTTTTCTCACCTGAAAGATGGAAATGGCGCTCACGAAATAAATAATCTTTATTTAAAGAATACATTGTTAGAAAGCTGACACTTGGGCCTATCTGCTGGTATATATATGAAATAACTGTATTATGGATAAGATTCCCTGTGATAGATTGAACATCGGAATTGTTTGTGTAAAAAAACACTTAAACATATTTCCTTCCTGTTTTCTTAGTGATTTAATGAAAAATCCATCGCAATGACCTATAGAAATATTCATCCTACCTTTTTGGGTATTTCATGATTAAAATGATACCTACATTGCACGGCTGTGATAGATATTTCTTGATGTAAAATAGCATTATGACAGATGATAAAGAGTCCAGAAGAGCACTAAAAACGTGATTTCATGATTGGTATCATGATATTATTGAGATTCTGCAAATATTTCATGAATTAAAAGGGGTTTAGTTGATAATTCATTTCATTATCATGTACATGCCAAGCTATAGTGGCTTCACCGTGCAGTGGATGCCTCTGAGACAGGCTCCCGAGTTCTCAGTGTCAATCTCAATATCAATACAAATTCCCAAATTTTCTGATAATTAACTGATGCATTATTAGTCTATTACCTCAGGAAATATCTATCACAACCTGGTAATATCAGTATCATTTTAATCATCTTGAAATGCATAAGAAGGTACGAAGTTTATTTCTATAGGTCATCGCGATAGATTTTCCATTAAATCACTGTCAAAGCAGGAAGGTAACATGTTTGTGTTTTTTTTTACCTAAACAATTCTGATGTTCAAGCTATGACAGGAAACCATAGACGTTACACAGGTATATCATATATATACCAACAGATAGGCCTAAGTCCCAGCTTTCTAGAGATGTTTTAATTGTAAAATTTGGCCGTTTATTTATGACAGAAGAGCGATTTATATTTTCACTATAATAGTGGTACTAGGCACTTGCTGCAGTGTTGGCTTTTGGCTGGTTCCCCCTGCTGCTAAGAGCGAACATCTCCGCCGAGCCCCCTAGCGGATACCCCGGGAACCAGCGCATGTTGGCTTCACTCCACGCTGGAAGCCTGCGCATCTAACGCTCGCCTCGCATCGCTACGATTAACGCAGGTACAGTGCTCTGTCAGAACGTAGGGGCGTGAAGGGGGCTGTTGTAACGGTGTGTAGTGGTGGGCGTTTTTCGCGTTATTTTCTGCTACGCGGCACCGTTCGCAGACACGGAGAAACATCAAATAACTCTTCTCTCATTGCTGGTAGTAGCTGTTTCAAGTATTTAGTTAGAATTGTCACATTCTAGCAGCAATTTGTTATATAGACAGGGTAGAGTGCAGTTTATCGGTCGGTAATTGCGGGAAAAAAAACACCGCGAAAATAGAACGTCAGGATGTTGCTAAGTAAACAGGGTAGCAACATGATTTGCTACTGTGCGACGGCAGAGTACTGTACCTGCGCCAATCGTAAGGGGTGACTGGAGATGTGCAGGCTACCAGCGTGGCTTCACTCTAATAGCGCTCGCCTCGTTCTGGAGTGCGGAAATTTCGCTGGTGCGTGGCTGGTACATAGAACCAGCGAAACCCATTATCACGGCGATTGCAGCGCCACACTTATATGCAAGAGGTGAATTGATAAAGTCGATCTGATTAAAGTAAAACTATCCCAACCTTTATACACACTGCTCGGTTCAAACCGATGACCACCCCTAAGTGCACCCTGCCTCTGCCTGCTGACTGTATACAGCCTACTCCACTCAGTGAGCCCATGCTGTTGTATCTCCACAGTTAACTAGCTCAAGATTAAATGATTGGGGGTGTGGTGTAAGGGAGGCAGTGGCAGCAGAGTGGAAGACAAAGTTGAAGGGGTAGGTCACATGGACTGAGGCCAGTCTAGACTAGCCCTTGCCTCTGCAGATCTATTTACCTGGACATATCTAAGCAACTACTCATCAGATGCACATATTTAACTTACTAGAATAAGCCTACTGAAATGTATATTTTGGCACTGCACTTTTCTCTCCTTTTGGAAAATCATTATATAAGTGTCCAGACAAACTTGAGAGCGGAGTATATTAGCACGGTGGTATGAGCAACTCAGTAAATCCATGCCTGTGACCTAGTTCTTTCTGGCCGCAGTGTGCAGGCGTGCTTAACTAGGTGGGCGTTTGTGTACCAACATAGAAAGGGGTCTTTAGTCTACATCACATCTCCAGGAGAAATCTGTCAAGTCAGAGAAGTGCTAAACTGCTATAGTGAAATAACCAAACATGCTATTGCATACTGGCAGTATTGACAATGACACCCCTATCACAGTGATCTACACACTATTACTATGAAATTCCCGAAAATGTTACTAAAGTAGTATTAGTTAGAGGCCCAAGGCGTCCATAGGGTCGGCTCACGGCGTCCACTGGTCAGTGGGTGAGCTCAAGCCTTGCTTGAAGCCTTGAGTAAGGGGCCTTGACTTGAGAAGTTGAGTTAAGGAGTCCACATTTTTACGCTGGTTGACACTGACAGGGGCTCAAACAGTAAAACAGTAAACATGTCCTGATGACAGGTTGCCAGACTACTTCCGCAAATGATGCGACGATATCAGCATCTGCATTTCATTTAACAGCAAATGGTTAATCACTATATCTTAATAGTAAATGATTGTGTAGGGATCACACGGGCGGCGTTCACTCGTGCGCCTCTGTATCTATCACAGTGCTAAACTGTTCTTATTGATTTTTGGCAATAAATATCCTTAGGAAGATTACAATACGACTTATCCTATGCAGAATTTTATTCTGATCATTTCTGTGGCATCAAACCTTTGATCCAATGCATATAAAACCAGATACAACCATGTTTTCGACTTGTCTGATGCGCAGGAATGACACATTTTGAGCTGCCCCGACTCCACAGTAAATGGATTTTCTCAGGAAATTTTTACCAATCAGCATTGTTCTGACCATTTTCTGCATGGCTACACCCTGACTCTCCAATTACGGCAAAAATAATTGGCAAAATCGAGCAGGTTTTTGAAAAAATGAGCACTATTTTCACTTTGATTGCCATTTTCGAAGTGTTATTATGCATCACTCTTTCTCACACTTTCCCCAATTGTGTATGGATGTGTTTGATAAACTGTGTCTGAATTTTGTTGGTCTAGGACATAACACAAACTGGCACAACAAGATATACTGAGAGTAGCCAGTGTATAGAGATAACAGACTAAAATTCAATATTCAGCTAACTTCATTCATGCATATATTTCCCAAAAGCTTAGGTCATGGGAAAGACAAATCTGATATCATTTAGTGTCCATCACCAAAAATCTATTTTTGCAACTTTTTTGAAAAATAAAAATAATTGAGAATTTGTGTCAATTTCTGTTTTAATTCAATTTAAATTTGAATTTTGGTGATACACACTTAGGAAAAACAAATTTGTCTTTCCCATGATCTAAGCTTTCAGTAACTATATACATTAATGGCGTTTATACCATGAAAGACAGGTTTCATTAAAAAATGATATCTGACAGAAATTCTCAATTATTTTTATTCTTAAAAAAATCAGTTAAGATTGAATTTTGGTGTTAGACATTTAAGAAAACTAGATTTGTCTTTCTCATGACCTAAGCTTTCAGGAAATGTATACATGATTGAAGTTAGCTGAATATTGAATTTTAGTGTGTTGTCCCTAGATTGTGTTTTGATAAGATCCCAAGTGAGCGATATTATAAGATAATACGTACTTGTCATCCGAGTCAGGTGTTCCCAGTACAGCTTTCTTCCCCTTTGGGGAGAAAAACGTCCTGAAATTGAAACGTAAATGTTAGACCGATAATTCTGTATCTCTTCCGTAACATAAATTGGCATAATTATTACAAATGCGTATACTTACATTATAGATCGCTGAGCCATTTTATCCCCTGTGCAGCGTATTTCGCGCCAAATTTGCGTCTGCTCCAGAAGGGAGCGTTAAAGATTAAATACTTGTTAGATATATTGTAATAAAATGATTGAATTATTCTAATATTTATCCAATACCATACAATGAGCAAACATTATATCTTAATATCGACATCAGTTCGATGAAAACAAAACTGAAACACAATACTTAATTAGTTTAAATATATGCTCCCCAGCAGTGTAACTCTCCTGTGTATGAGATTCTCTGCTCAACTTCCTGCGTGCATATATGTCCAGTGGATGCTTACCAAGACGAAATTCAAGGTGCACTTCATGTTTCATGATTGAAAGTACCTTCAGTGATGGGAAACACTGCAAGTTCCACTGAGAGTGATGATGAACTTCTCACAAATTTTAAGGTTGGTTCTTCCATATACTGTAACGAGTTGTTACTCTGTGATGCTGGACCTGAAACGAAAGTAAACAAATGAGTGTTTTCACAGGTTGGATCGTTTCCGTTTCTACACAAGTCAGTTGAAGGCTTCAAGTAAGAAGGAACTGTCAAAGATGTTAAGGGTAGCATACACCCATTATAAAGAAATATTGTTTGATTAGCTCCATTTCTGTCTATATTAGAATAGGTATTCTAATTAAATAGCTGTCATTCAGTGAAAATAAGAGTCGATCTCGACCATTTTCATCAGTGTGCCTTCGATGCGAAAAGCGGATCCTGATTTATTTTGGTTATCACACACTTCTGTCAAATGTCTCAGTCATTGAATGTTTGACCCATCAACATTCAACTGTAGACACTTGAAACAAGGCAAATTTTCTGACCAGATATTCATAATGACATGAATCATGTAGATAATAATTGTCATATCTATCAAGGCTAAAGCTCAAGGGGTCCACGTTTCGCGCTGACAGGAGGCTCAAACCTCAAACGGTAAAAGGCTCAAGGCGTCCACATCCCCTAGATTTCTCTAGATCTATCTAGATCTAGACCCTATTCTATCTAAACTAAAATACATGTATCTAGATTCTAAGAAGGAACTGCATTGAAAAAATATGCCGTTCATTTTGGTTGCGGAGTAATCTCACTCGGTAAATCAATGGCGCAATTCCAGTGGCTATATGTCGAGTGTGGTTTAGAATTTATCTCAAGGCATCCACAGAAAGGCTCAAATCGTCCATGACCCCCCCCCCCCCCCCATCACTGACTAATTTTTGAAGCAGTATATTTCGCATGGATTACAGCAGTTACATTGCCGAATTTTCCAAGGTTGAAATCCTGTAACTAGTGTACGACCATTTGTAACACTATAGTATTATACATTCATTGGCCCATGATTGGGGGTTACCAACGTTGTTCTTTGGCACTGACTGACGTTTGTGGGGAATTGGACGCCTTGAGCCTTTTACCGTTTGAGCCTTCTGTCAGCGCGAAAACGCTACGCTCGCTTTTAAAAAACACAACGTGGACGACTGACGCTTGAGCCTACCCCGTGGACGCCTTGAGCCTACCCCATTTTAGTTCCGATTGGCGGTTTAGGGTTAGAAAAGGGTTGGGTAAGGGTTAGGGTTGAGTATGACTACAAACCAGTATAACTATAAGTGCAAGTTTTTATATCTAGAAGCTCAAGGCAACCAAAACGGGGTAGGCTCAAGGCGTCCACATGGTAGGCTCAAGGCGTCCACAGAAAGGCTCAAGACGTCCAGGGCTCAAATTGTCCCTGGCTCAATGCGTCCATGAACCCGTTTGTGACATCATCCCCCATTGCTATTGGGTGTTCTATTTTTACAAAACTCCATGGGCGTTAAGTACGAGTTACGGTACCGGTACCAATGTTAAATCAATGGGCACAAGATATACCGTGACCAGCATGTCAGGTCATCATACTTCAATATTTGGAACAAGTACCGATGTTGGATTTTTTGCTTGTCCAGCCATCTCTTATTATCTCACTGGTGCAACTTTTCTCAAATACTCCATGTCAATTCTCTGGAATAAGGTCAAGAGAATCCCTTTCACCTCATCTATACTCTCATTGGATACTGATTCCAGAAGTAAATGCTTAAATTAACTTTTCAGTTTCTTCCTTGTCGACCATTGAGTGCATTTATTCCTCTTTTAGCTCAGATACACCTTGAATGAGCTTTGGGATGTTTGTTATCAAGTTGCACCTTTTCAGTACAACATCTGTTTCAGAGCTTGCAAGGTCCTCATGGTACATCTTGAAGGGCATGGTTTAGGTTTGAGATGACCCGCTCTGCTGGATTACATAAGTTTTGTACTGGAATACACTCTGATCCTATATCAAAGTCAAGCTTCTTGATAATGTATACAAAACATTAAAAATAAATCAAGAGTAATGTGATGGTTAGTGTCTCCATCAGAGTATTTGATAAGAATCTTTGGCCTTCATGCCTTGGATAATTTAACCTGCTTGATATTACAGCATACCTTTAGGGTATTGATTGCTGCAACGACAAATCATGAATAGTTAATGATCCAACACCTCAATTAAAAGACTTTACTTGATTTGGGAATCTTTCACTTCAGAAACATCAAAAGTGTTAGTTATGCTTTCACGATCTGAAGCTACAGACAAGGAGCTTGATGGCACTAGCAAATTCTTAGCAGTGGAAGCTTTCTGGCTCTCCCATGTTTGTTGTCACAGAAAAAGCATATCATCTTCAGAATTACCCACTTATGTATTATGATATGCTTCTGAAACAGCAAGTTTGAATTATAGTAACTTTATAAGATAGAGTGAGAAAATTATTTGTTCTCTGTGAAAGTTTTTTTTATCAATTTTATAGACTCCATATATTGCTGTATGTTTTGTCCTTATGTATTTTTTTGCATATTTTCTGTAAGAAACTGCACATCATAAACACTATAGAGGCAAAAACAATTTTAGGTAGGGTCAAGTTTTGCTAGGTAGGGGGTGAACCAGGATCACTCCTGTTTTTTGTTTTGGCCTAAGGGTCAGACATACAAAGAAGCACAGATAGTCCCTGGGCCAATTTGGAAAAGAGGCTTAATTAAGGAGTTGGCTCCCCCCCCCCCCCCCCCCCCCCCGGAAACATTTGTTTTATCTTGTAGATCCATCCCTCTAGTTAACATTTCCACTTGTTGTCGCTCTGGCGAGTGGTCGGATTACCATGACAACAGCTGTTGAAGAGACCTCCCGTCAAAATGTCTGAATGCCTATAATTCTGAGTGCTGAAAACCATTACTTGGTTCTGTGTTCTTTTAAGTATAACAATGACTCATTAGATTAAACTTTGGTATTGGGCTGCATATTCTGGTCCTTTGTGGACTCAATACAACAAACCGAATCAAAATATGTCTTTTCAGTAGCCTACAGCAGCCTTTTTTATGTGTGTACTATTAATGTCCCCTTTACACATCTGCAATTTTCCACATATTTGTTTTTTATATAATTTAAAAACTATGTAATCTTTTCATATGCAGTTTTTTGTTATCTGGCCATATTGTATTATCCCTTAGAAACATTTTGAGGCATTTTAAGGGTTTTGTGATATCAAGTTCTAGGTATATTACCTATTTTGCTATCCCTGCTGCTCATGTTGTTTGACATATCTGAGAGTAAGTACTGAAGACTTATGGTGTCTAAAAGCTATATGACCTTAATATATGCAGTTTTTTGCTATGTTGCCTGTTCTGGCATCCCTTAGACACATTTTAAGCTATTGTTTAGTGTTCTGTGATCTGAGGATCCAGTTATATAACCAATCTTTCTACCACTACCGCCACCGTCATTTGACAAATGTTCCTAAGGGATCCTACAATATGGCAAGATAGCAAAACACTGCACAGAAAAGATTATATAGTTTTTAAATTATTTAGGAAGCCAATATGTGGAAAATTGCAGATGTGTAAAGGGGACATTAATAGTACACACATGATAGAGGCTGCTGTAGGCCACTGAGAAGACATATTTTGATTCTGTTTGCTGTACTGAGTCCACAAAGGACCGGACGATGGAGTCCAATACCAAAGTTTAATCTAACTCAGAATTATAGGGGTTCAGGCATTTTGACGGGAGGTCTCTTCAACAGCTGTTGTCATAGTAATCCGACCACTTGCCAGAGTGACAACAAGTGGAAATGTTAACTAGAGGGATGGATCGACAAAATAAAACAATAAAACAAATGTTTCCAGGGGGGGCAGCGGGAATGAAAATTTGGGGTCTTGGCCCAGGGACTAAGAGGAAGGAGCAGACAGTCACACACATCTGACAGACACATACCTTTTTTAGACAGATAGATGGACAGACCCAGAATTTTTATAGGCATACAGACAGACACAGGTCTAGTGAGGAGGTGTGGGGTAGGTGGAAGGGTGGGCATAGGTCTCCAGTCTACCTCAACCCAGTCACTCCATATGAGCACACACCCCTCCACCCCCAACACACACATACACACACCTGACACTCCTTACCTTCGTCCACTGGCCAAATTATTTAATCCATCACATTCAGACCCATATAAAACCTGATTGAGAGACTTTTTAATGCATTAATATATACTGGTTTTAAAAACAGAAATTAATTTCAACCAGTAACCAGTTCCCATCTGTTCACACATGTAAATATCTATACCGTAGTAAATATTCCTGTTCATGCTGCTTGAGAGTAACTATCAAATCCATTTTCTTGATTCATTGAAACATCATTGATAGTTTCAAATACAAATGACTTACCGATAGATAATTTCTTATTTTATTCTCTTACTTTTATTTGATGAAATAATTTAGGTCTCCGCTCTTCCAGTATAAATGGAAATAACATTAGGTCCTGGTATCACATAAGCGTTATGCTAGACTGAACAGTGTTTGGCCGAGGAATAACGTAATTAAACAGTATGCCGCTAGACGGTGCTGAACGGTAAAATAACAATTGGCTGACATGAGCTATAATAGGGTTTTTACATACAGGGATAATTAGGCAAGCAGATCTTACATGATTTAGGACGATCCAGCAGGATGTGACCAGGTGCTGTATGACAGCCGCACCTTGCCAGCCAAAAATATATCAGGCCAGTGGAACTAACACGTTCGGGTTAGGGTTCTGCCTTCGGGTTTGGGTAAGAGATGTGTTTATATACACTCATTAGGGGCCGTCCATAAATGCTATGCAGCAGGGGTAGGGGGGTTCCAGTCTCCCATGATTAAGCATGACAGGGGTTGTATGAGAAAACCTTGACAAGGGGGGAGGGGGTCATAATGGTCAAAATAGCATGACGTGATTCATGGACAGCCTCATATACATGTGGACGTCTTAAAGTATACACCAGGGCTGAACCAACAAAGATTCGGGGGAGATGAACATTTTAGGGCAGACTACCATTTTTTAAGTCAATTTACTTCAGGATACTTCAGACGCTTCAGCATCATATTCTTCTGACTCCTAAGCCGCCGATGATACTTTTTTTGTCAACAGATGATGAATACAGTGTCTCCTTTGTTCAGTGATATATTATATAACTTGGCGACAATACTTACAGTAGTATTATCAGCATAGGCTGCCTTTTATAGATATGCCGTTTTTTTTACGAATCTACTTTTAATCTCTATTGTGATCCAGGTAGAGCGTATGCCAGATAAGTTCTTTTGACCTCTGGTCGGGAATAAAATATACACATTAAGCAATGGTATTTCAGCCAATCATACTTGATCTAAGGAAAGTTTTCTATACATACTACACTCTACACGATTGAAATAGAGTTTCTCATGGTGCAATTTAATGTAAAACAGGGCACACTCAACATATTGATAGATCAGGAGTGTCATGACTATCCTGAATAGACATAAATAAGTAATCGACTAAATGTCACTCGCATTGCGATACTCAAGAATGGACAAGGAAGATAAATTCCTATTGATTCTTATATTAAATAGCATCTTGATATCTTAGCTTATTGACTAGCGTTGGATGAGTTCATTCATTGCAGATCAAACATAGTGTGGAGATAAGTGGCTGATATAGATTTGCTTGCCCTAGAAACTGTCTCTAGAATCTAATAGATCTATGCACCTTATTAATACTGATTTATTCCCCCTCTTGAGAGGCTGAACCTACCATTATATAACTGCATCAGTATCGACTGAGCACGAGGGTAACAAATGAATTATTGGAGACAGGGTAGGATAAATACTAAAGTGAACTCCAGTTAGTAGTGTTAGTATTTATCCCGCTCAGGTCAGGGCGGCTACTCACTACACTCAGCTAATGCCTTGTGCAGTAAAGCCCATAAAACAGGGACATTTTCCACAGATTCTCGCCGATCCGATTACCGATTATAATGGGGAACAAGAATGTCGCTGTCTTATACCCTCAAGGACGCTTGCCAATCACACCTCTCCACTTTATGAGAGTAAGGGATTAGAGTAAATTGCTACGAGGAACGCTATTTCAGTGGATTTGATCTGGCTTGGCCAAATGTTGTAATGTCAGTTTTTGTAATGAAGTCTGAATAGATGTAAATGCAGTGTAAATGCAGGGAGCAGCATACTACCTTGCTAGTATCTCATTGTGGCTCTTCAGTTTCATGATTTGCCTGATAACCTCAAAAATAGGAATGTATTTCGTATGATTATATTCCTTTATTTCGTTTCACTCCCTTTAATGTTTTCTTACTTGCCCTCGCCACAATAGTAAACGGTAACACATTTGTAGACTCCAAATTTTCCTACCTTGTTTATAGTTTTCCTGATGAGATTTAAAGTCGAAACGGTCTCATTGAATTTAGTAACAAGGTCATCTGCTCTTGGTGTGACAAACCAATGTAGTGCATATAGGGTAACTGTACAGCGGTCTGTATCAGTCTATAGTAGTTTGAGGAGACCGATAATTGGCAGATTTCACACGATATAATAGGATTGCATGATGTAGTATTTTCATGTGACTAAACAAAATTAGTGTGGGTGAAATCTTAACAAAATCTAAAATAGAGAAATCTATGCCGCCAATAATCAGATTTGTTTAAGTATTCATCCTGGAAATGACTACACTTAAAATAGGCAGTCAGTTAAGGGATAAACCTTGGTTTTAATTAGATTCAGCATTGATTTTTATACCCATCCCCATTTGTCATGTGGTCTTGAGGGACAACGGCGTCTGGTGCTACACCCCCGCACAGACACGACCGGCGCCAGGATCAATACAGTGACCCTGCAGAAATACAGGTGCACTCCCCGTTGGCTGTGCACCCAGGGTATATAGGACGCCCTAGTCTGTACGTACCCTCTCCTCCAGTCAGGATGTAATATTGTACCCCGCCGCCTTAATAGGCGACCATATTATTACCAAAAATTTACTGACCAACAGTAACGGAGGGAACTATACGGTAAATGAGTACGTTTCACACAGCAGAGCATGCACAGGGTGCTTTTAGTGTATGACAACCCATACCCGACACTAACGTGTGTATTTACATTATGGTGAGTATCTGACACCTTTTACAAGGCTTGTGAATATCTGCACGATTGTGGGTGTTAATCCACAACATAGAATTAGTCAGTGCCAGCTAGGTTGCGTCAGTATATCTTTTATGGTGCAATAGCCGGGTAGCATGTGAAAGGCTATTGGTTTTCTCTCTTCGAGGCACTCCCACAGACCACCCGTTACTGTTAGGGAAGAGAGGGGATGATACGGCTGTGTCCCCAATGTGGCACATTCATCATAACTATAGCGTGACAAATCTTTCGTATGATATTCTGACGTAGTATTAACAGTGCACACAAAAAATGTGTTTTGCTTCTGCGTCCTACGTAGAAAACGATATATTTGTAGAACACTATATATAGGCGAGATTTCCCATTTGTTGTATCGGATGACAATACCGTCGAGCTACCAGAAGTTTTGGGACATCTCTTAACTTGACTATTATAATTCCCCATAGAAAATGGTAAAAATTCAATTTCTGTAGATGAAATTAATTTACCGGGTAGGACTTTTCATACCTAATATCGATTATATAAGACTGCTTCAATGTGGAGACATGATACGATCATATTAACCATTCAGAAAATCCATATAATTCAATAAATAGACGGAATGCTGTCATGACATTAAAATATTTCTTTGTTCTTCACTTTGCAGGAGGACGACACCTCATCCGACGGCGAGCTTGAAAATGGTTAGTACATACCAAGAAATAAGTAAAAATATATATATATATATATAAATAAAAGCAAGAGATTGCCTTTGGTAGAAAGTTTGGTAGAACCTAAACCCTCTGGTTATTTGTTTGCTTCCCGTAGTATCTGGTCAGATCTATCCATCCAATTTCTTATAAATTTAATCGTTTTCTACACCGTCCGTTATTTATAGTAACGAGAATTTATGCTACTTATTGACATGGAACTGAATGCATAGACAAAGATCGTCGACACATTCGATTTAATGTGGCGAGAAATGGGATTAACAATGTCAATTGAAGATGCCTCCTTGCCAGATTTTTACCATAGAATTAAATGATAAAAAACGGAGAATTGGTGATCTTTCTTTCAGAGCTCGCTTTGGATGAATTTGATTTATTGGAACATCATAGACCAGCCCCCCTTCAAACCCGTATGGGTGTTGGGACCATAAGCGTATTTTTAAATGCCTTATTCTACCGCATGATCTCGATTTTATTATCACTATCACTGATTTTGTATGGTCCATATATATACCCTCAGGGTCCCCTGGGACGTTAAACCACAAACAAATAAACACTGATTTTGTTACCAATAAGAAAGCTCTGTTATCATGGGGTGAGAAGTGCATATGAACAACTCAGTTAGAACCACTACTCATCCCAAGTTGGGTCCGAGAAATAAAGGACCTGATGCAGGTGCAGCGACCACCACGATCATGTAACCTACAAGTCTGCTCTGCAAAATGAGAAAAAACATGAGGCCAAGATGGTAGTCTCGAATCAGGGCGTGATGCTCGACAGAATTAGAGAATGTGCCACTTCATACCGACATTAAATGAAAGCCTCAGGTGAACATGTTACAGGTGTGACTTCACGTCGATACTTCCTGAAAAGTACCTGGCGAAATCTTGATGATCCTATCAAACCCGAACTCTTCCTAAATAAATGAGTGTCCATTCCACTTTTAAAAATTAAACACTTTATACTTGTTCTGGTGGACGTTTCGACCAGACCAGGGTCTTCCTCACAACAGGAATTATTGGTAAAACGGAATAACAAATATCTATAGTAATATTACTGTCACCTCATTTTGGAGATCCCAATCAGAAACCATAGTTAGCATTTTATGTTTATCCAAATGTGATGGTTAGAACGATTATTGAATCATAACGTGGTGATCCTTGTGGTCACCAGAATATAAATATTTATGGACGTCCATATATATATATAAACAAACTCCAGTAACATACGGTAGTTACAAAACAAGGGTATATGTCGACTTTTCCCACATGGAGAAATACCTGGAGAAATCTTGTATCTTAGAAACTCATCTAAACAAAATGTTCCACAATTCATTATGGAGCGAATTTCGAAATATGTCCACACAAGTCCTAGAATTAAGTTCGAGTTAGTTAAAGTGAAATAAAAACATACATGTATATTATCACATTGTGGACTACCGCAACCATATTACATTGTGGACTTTGCATACTACTACACTCACATATATAGATTGTGTGTACCACTCCTAAGTGTTTCTTATAGTGTTAACATGTATGTGTGGTATCTAGCACTTGTTAGCTTGGTCAGCACTCCTCTAGAAGTGACGGATCCCAGACAAGGTCAGGGCTGGATGCCAAGAAGCGGTCCCGACATTCCAGGGCAGGAAAGGGTAGCCATCCAACTAAAAAGATATATACAGTGCATACCCGAGTGCGTTAGTAAATGTAGTAGATCGTTATTCGCATTGGTCTACACCCTTACAGCTGAATATCCGCCACTATTCTTCAGACTTTGCAAAGGAATGTATGAAGGGAGAGAGTAGGCTTTTCCAGATCACGTTATCTTTCTTAATGGTGTAGATCGATCCACAGAAACAATTCAGTTTTCATTGTTAATGCTCTATGACGTATAAGAAAAAGTACATGAATTACAATACTATCAGCAAAATGCTAATATGGGTCTCTCTGTAGGCATCATTACTACAAAACTACCCAGGGCTCTTGGTTACACACTGACGCCCAAGAAGTTTTGTTATCAGCAGGTGGACAGTTGGTCTATAGCCTACTGTAGTACACCTGCTTGTAGAGTCACTAGGCGAGCTGACCACATCTTTGCCTTTTACAGCTAACTAAGTATAGATAGGAATATGATTTCTGTTTTGGACAAGTTTTTATGGTGGTACAATGCCTTACAGTTTTAGAATTTAGTATTTTGGCATCGATTTAAAAAAAATAGTGAATTCGGTTTTGGGGGTCACAAGTCCATTTTAAGAACTCCTTTATGGACATATTTCTACCCCTTAAACTTGTTGAATCTTAATATAATTTGCCTTATTTGAAAGAAAATAAAAAACAATAGGTGATAGGGAGTGGAATTTTATAGGTAGATTCTATATTTACAGAGAGCATTGGTGTACCATTTACCCTCCTAGAAAGCATCACTGTTTAGGTTAAACTTATATTTGGCATGATATTCATGTATTTTTGCCTAATTTTATAGCATGGGGGGAAGAGCCATCTTTGAATTGTAATGCAGTCATGTTCGACCAGAGGACTCTGGTTCCTATCAGTCTCCAAGCATATTGGCACATGCCTTATACCTATATCCTTATGCTAGGTTTACACCATCACCCTGACAGTCCCGACAGTGAATTTTGCACAAACCGTGAGTCAACTTTGAACTTCTATGACAATTTTATGGTTTTTCTCCTCTTCTTGACTTAAGACGAACTGCGTTGAGTTAAGGTTGCCATAGTTCAACGCATGCCTGACGACATAGGGTAGACTACGGAACATTGCCGTTCACTTAAGATGAATTGCAGCATTCCCGACCAACTATGGCTTTTTGCCGGTGTGGTCCCGGTGTGGTCCTGGTGTGCTTTATGGGTAAAAGTCACACAGAAATGCCTATATGTATGTATATAATTTACTTGTACGCCTTCCCGTAATCCACTGTTGCAAAACAGAAATGGATAGGGTTTATACAAAAAAAAGTTTAATTAAAAAAAACCACTCATCAAACTTACATGTTCACAACTATTTACAGTTGTTCACCTTCTCTGGTGGCTTACATAGACAATAATCGATGGTTTTGTGGCCGTAAACCATGAGAGGTTGACGTGTAGTAATACAGAACCGCCTGTCCAAAAATCATCGTTTGTTGCATTTATTATCCATCTTTTCGAATAAATTAAACCCAGTAATTGCCATATCAAATGGTATAACAATAAGGACTATTTCTTTGTTCTATAGCAAATGGGACTATTTAGCCCGTATACCATGGTTTTGAGGCTCTATACCACAGGTTTGAATCCGTATACCACAGTTATGGTATCTGACAGTTTTTAGCAGGTGGACTCCTTTATGGACATATTTCTACCTGTAAAACTGGTTCAATCATGCCTCATTTAAAAGAGAATAAAAAACAGTAGGTGCTAGGAAGTGGAATTTTTTAAGTAGATTCTATATTTACTGAGATATTCAAGTATTTGTTATAAGAGGGGGGATTTGTTGTGAAATGGGCATACTCAAACAAATGTTTACTCAATATTGATTTACATTCAGCATTAGTGTAACATTTACCATCTCCATATGGAAGTGTCATTATTAAGGTGAAATGTATATTTGTTGTGCTATTCATGTATTTTTGCCAAATCTCCTAATTGGAGGAGGGGAGGCAGAAGGTGTATGAGAAGATATTTTAATCATCATATTTACACACAAACAGAAGTCAAGATGGTTGTATGTAGGCATTGCTGATTGCCAATTGAATCCCCTACAGGTAGCTAGATATATGTGTGCACTGATCCATTAACTACTGTGTTCACAGAGGAATAGGCCTTTAAATAGCCAATCAATGCAGGTCCTTCCCTATTCCCTCCCTCCCTCCCTCCCTCCCTCCCTCCCTCCCTCCCTCCCTCCCTCCCTCCCTCCCTCCCTCCCTCCCTCCCTCCCTCCCTCCCTCCCTCCCTCCCTCCCTCCCTCCCTCCCTCCCTCCCTCCCTCCCTCCCTCCCTCCCTCCTCCCTTCATTAAGATATCAAAATATTTTCAGTCAACAATTTTAAACATGTGTTAAACTACTTGTAATAAGTTTTAAATGCGTCCACCTGCTTATTTGGCCTTTTAAAGGCCACTGATTCTATTTGAAAATGCACACTTAGCTCTTGTTATACAATGGGTCGTGGTTTACTGAGTCCCCATACATTTTCAAGGGGGGCTTTGTATATGATGGATAATAAATGTATGTATGCATGTAAATTCAAGATATTCTCTCATTGTGACTGTTGGAAGTTGAATGAATATCCCGGCAGACTACGGCCCATAGGCCTAGTGCTATCCAGCAGCCGGTCTCCCAGCCTGTTGATATTAGGCGATTTAAAGCAATCCTGATTCTCATTAGCGACAGGATTTGCTGGGAATTGTCGGGACTGTCGTGCTGGAATTTTTGACAGACCTTAACTTTCCTTGACAACTCCCCGACCACCAAGTCAACCGACAATTGGCAATCCCGATGACCTAAGGCAGACTTGGAAATAACCATTGAGATAGGGAAACGCCTTTTGAGGCCGTCGGTACTGTCAAGGTGAAGGTGTAAACCTAACATTATAAGACCACTTAATATCTGGTTGAAACTCAGCCTCACATTGAACATGGAGCCTGTAGTATGGCCAACTAACACCAAATGGAGCCATAACTAAATCCAGATAGGTATATGATTTTATTTATTTTTTTTGGGGGGGGGGGGACAAGTTTTATGGAAATGCAATATCTTATAGTTTTATTATTCAGTATTTTGACATGGATTTAAAAAAAAGAAAGCATTCATTTGATTTTGGGGCAGGCGATTTTTTAGTTACAGGTCTATTTTTAAGAACTCCTTGGCAAGGTCTGGTCTCTCTTTAGACTTGCTCAAGTCTTTGATTATGGACCTCAAACTATTTTATGAACTTCCCTAAACACATGACAGGCCCAGTAATCAAAGACATGTAAGTTAGGCACAAAACTTTGTAAGTTTCTCCTATGGTTACTGGACAACTCCCTTCCCCCTCCCCTATACCTCAAATTCCTGCCAACACCTGGGGGCTTCCTTGATATCATAGTAATTAATCATTGGCAGAGCTTGTATTGAGTTTTAGATGCGTCCACCTGCTGATTTGGCCTTTAAATCAGGGATGCCAGTTTTCAGTGTTTCCCTTGAAAACTGAATAAAAATAATAATTCCTCATTTAATATTGATATACCAACTGCTAAATTACTCAATTCAACCACAGCCCATGATCCCCCACTGAACCTGCCCACTGACCCATGTAAAAACATGAGCTTTCCCTTTATTCCCCACTGTAATGTGTATGTTATGCATAAACCCCGTACTGCAATGAAAAATATTTCAGATTTTTTTCCGACCCCAACTGGCAACCCTGTTTAAAGGCCAATATATTTATTATTAAATGCACTCTTAGATCGTGATGTTGTTGTTTGATGTTGATGTTGTTGTTGTTTTGTTGGGTTGGTTTTCTTTTTGAGGTGGGGGGGGGGGGTTATTGACATAGACCAGATTCATACATGACATACACGATTTTACTAGGAGTGGTCGTTTGTCTCATGCAAGTACATTTTGTAACCATTTGGAACCTAATCGAGAAACAAGGAAGTATCAAACGTGCTAGACTAGTAACTCTACACTGCTACACTCCTTACAGATAAGGATGCAATCCCGTCCATCGACCTCCAGTCCCTCTTTGAGCATGCGTCACTGCGGGCCTCCGCCGCCAAAGTCAAGTGAGCCGCCTTTCTGATAGTTCTGAATAAGTGTATATGTATTCAAATGAAATATTGAAACAATATATCGATGTGAAGAATTCAAATATTCCCGTTCACAAAATCTATTAAATAGAGACCTGTTACCATTTTCATTATATAAAAAGGCATATCTTACACAGTTTCAATTTTTTATAGAAATAACAAAAGTGATTTATGCGATTTGGTCAACAGAATTACAAAAGATCTTTATCATGAACACACATTTTTTTAAAGATATCAAAATGTGGGACGGTAGTTAGATTTTTTTTTACTAATCTTTCCTAATGATAGTTGGAAAATATTAATAGAATGATTATTTACCAAATCAATTGATGCACCCTACCAGAGATGATATGCCGGAGAATGTGGTTCAGCAGCACCAGGCGCACCTCCTGACCTGGCTGGAAGAACGACAAAAGCGCAGCGAGGTAAGGCTCCTCGTTCATGATTACTTGATTGATAAAGATTATACATTGTTATATTATTATCAAGTCTATATATAGCGAAAAATGCCGCATTCAGTAAATATCGGAGATTTCTTTGTTATATTTGTTGATAAATTTGTCCATAACAACTTTAGTTATTTGAGAATTGTTTTCAATACCTGTGATAGAAATCTATGGTTAGTTTTCACAGCCACCAATCAAGGATTACATATTTTCAGCAGGCTCTGATTATTGTGATTCAAATGAAGTCCACAATGTCTGGTTTCTGTTCAGAAGTCAATGTATATATATTGTAGAAAAAATTTTGATTATTCTCGGCTGTGCAGATCCAATAATATTATACATGTGTAACTGAGAAGACTCTATAATTTATATCTGAAGACGTGGCATATGAAACCTCTGTTGCAATTTTGCATCAAAATGATTACAAGAATACCATACTATACCATACCATGTAACTTCGTCACGTAATGCCTACCTTTTTGTGCATAGGATACGGTGACACTAGCCCAGTTCTGTGATGTTCTCATGGGCCGCTCCGTGGGCCGAGAGGAAGCCATTCAGGTATACCCGTTTATCAAATCTAAAACAACTAGATACAGGAGAGTGGTGTTATGACATATTTCTACCACTTAAACTGGTTGAATCATAATATGATATGCCACATTTGAAAGAGAATAAAAAACAGTAGGTGCTAGGAAGTGGAATTTTCTAAGTAGATTCTATATTTACAGAGATATTTTTGTATTTGAAAGTGGGGGGGGGGGGGGGGGATTTTCAGTGAAATGTGAAATTAGTGAGCATTAGTGTAACATTTAACTTCTACACAAGTGGCACTGACAGTTGCTTACACACTAGGAAGTGTCATTATTTAGGTAAAATACATATTTGCTGTGCTATTCATATATTTCTTCTAAATCTCACAATGTGAGGGGGCGAGGCAGCAGGTGCATGAGTGGATGGTTTATTCAGGATATTTACACACAAATAGAATTCAAAATGGTTCATAACTTCGTTGTAGGAATCAGTCAAGACCCAGTCAAATGATATTGGTTTGTAAAATTATTTGTAATATCATTTACCACCAGATATTGCCTTGACCTACTTTATTGGTGTATATAGAAACAAAGTTTTGTCCCCCACATGGCTAGGGAGCATGCAGGCAGGTCTGTGTGCACTCATCCAAGAAGCTATCACCATGAAGCTATCTGAAAACGTTTCCTATGTACTCAGAGAATTGTTGATTGCCCAAAGAAATTGCCCTCAGGGACCTAAATTTATGTGTGCATTGAGCCATGACCTGCTGAGTTCACAGAAGAGTAGGGCTTAAAATATCCAATCAATGCAGGCCCTTCCCTATTCATCTCTCCCTCCCTCCCTCCCTCCCTCCCTCCCTCCCTCCCTCCCTCCCTCCCTCCCTCCCTCCCTCCCTCCCTCCCTCCCTCCCTCCCTCCCTCCCTCCCTCCCTCCCTCCCTCCCTCCCTCCCTCCCTCCCTCCCTCCCTCCCTCCCTCCCTCCCTCCCTCCCTCCCTCCCTCCCTCCCTCCCTCCCTCCCTCCTCCCTCCCTCCCTCCCTCCCTCCCTCCCTCCCTCCCTCCCTATTCATCCCTCCCTAATCCTCCCTCCCTAATCCTCCCTCCCTCCCTCCCTCCCTCCCTCCCTCCCTCCCTCCCTCCCTCCCTCCCTCCCTCCCTCCCTCCCTCCCTATTCATCCCTCCCTCCCTCCCTATTCATCCCTCCCTCCCTCCCTCCCTCCCTCCCTCCCTCCCTCCCTCCCTCCCTCCCTCCCTCCCTCCCTCCCTCCCTCCCTCCCTCCCTTCCTCCCTTCCTCCCTTCCTCCCTCCCTCTTAGAGGTAACCCAACACCTCTCTTTCCCCCTCCCCTATACCTATTGGTGGACCTTGTATTGAGTTCTAAATGCGTCCACCTAATTTGGCCTTTAAAGGCCAATATTTCTATTTTAAAATGACTCTTAGCTCTCGTTGTTGTTTTTATTATTATTATTATTATTATTATTATTATTATTATTATTATTATTAGTATTATTAGTATTATTATTATTATTAGTATGTGTTATCATTCATTGTATATACCATCAGCCCACCATTATAATTGTTGTTCATGGCAAGGGTCAAAGTTCTTGTTATCCGTTTCATTATTTTGCTGCCATACATGACATATTATGGAATCGTCTGATAACCTTTTAAATCAAATTAATTTTGTCCTATGGTTGACAATGGTGGCAGGCATTCCATCAGTTTGACACGGAGGGGGACGGGTCTGCCGATGTGGGCGCCATGATGGAAGTCTTGAAGAACACCAACAGTGCTGACTTGTCGGGCGAGCTGGGCTACGTGGTGCGCACTCTGCAGGCCTGCACTCTCACACCAGGTAAACCAACATTCTCTCCTCCCTGTCCCTGCTTCACTTACAAATGGCATGGTATAGGGGACTGGACATATATTAGTATTTATATTAGAAAGATATGCTTTGGTGGCGATTTCCGTCGTACTTTCCAAAAGTTCTTGAGGTGTGATGAAAATCTCCACCCAAGGAAATTTTTCTAAGATTATCACCTATTTGGACTCCACCCATGACAAATGAAAATGACCTGTCCCTATAATCTCCCTGACCAAAAATACCAAAGCTTTGGCTAAGCCTAGTAAGATTTTCCTAATCGAACCTATTGAGTAAAGATGTGGACATCAAATTTCTCCACCAAGAGGAAATTGATGAGAAAAACATTTCTCGGAACCTGACGCAGCCACCGTGTCATCTGATATTGATCTTTATATATGCACACAACGACCGCAACGTGTACCATAAAGTCAATCCATATTACGAATTTCCGGTCTAGGTATTCTACGGAAGCTGTCATGTAGCTCTGTGGCGAAAATTCAGGATGAAAGTTTTAGTCTGACTTCTACAATGATACAGATCGCAACAAATGTATTTGTGCAATATGATTTAGATCAGCTTCGCAGACGTTTAGTTAAATCCCCATCAAAGTGGACCAACACTGCATTGCCAGATACATTTACATATTGTAAAAATGAATGAATATTACAATTGATAGAAGGCTTGAATGACCAAAGGGAGGAATATTTGAATTTCATCTTATTTAAGTAATCGGTACCCCTTCCACTGTTGTCCATGAATGTGTCGAACGTAATTATGGAGCAGTCACATACGAACTAAACAAGAGATCTGATCAGTGAAATGGAATACCGCTGTTTATATATTATGAGATACATACTATTTCACCAAATGTAATAGAGTATAGCACAATCTTAAAAGACTACTGTGGATAAATTTGAAATTTTATCTCGTCTAATGACTTTATTCCAATTTTCAGGATTTATCGATGTTTATAATGAGGACAAACAAACAGTCGGACAGCATGGCTTGCGTATATTGAACGTAAGTATACACACAATATCAGATATCAATGATAATCTAGAAAGTAATATAGGATAGCTATATGTACTAGCTCAATGGGGATTGGTATCTACACTACAACCTAGATCCGCTCAAAAATATATAAACCAAAGGTAGATAATTCCTCCGAACGTCCACTGAAGAGATCAAGTAAACATGGCAACAGTTCGGACCCCCCACTTCGAGCTTCCTTATATGTATTCTATCCAATATTTCGGACATCCCCTGTTCCGCATCAGGGCATACACAAAAGTGAAAAGGAAGCTGTACACACTAGGTCAACACTTATCCATAAATGATTTGATATTATCATTCTCTAGTGAGGCAGTGTCCAGTTTATTTGTGAAAAAGATTGTGTTCAATAAGAATAAGAAACACAATGGAAAAGTATCAACATTGCTAACGATATTTCATTCTTTTGTTAATGTACTATGGATACAAGACTTACCAAAGGCCAGGAGCAATTTTATGCCTTTACATTTTTCTTTGGGGTCAGAATTTCCAAGGAATAACTTCAATTTCAATATAATACCGATTATCTTGTTTGTTTGTATTGCCAGTTTCTGTTGAGAAATCGTGCCCCCAGTTCATCATTACCCTTCCCTATCCTGAATGGCTTCAACAACACAGTCAACATGCGCCTGTCGACCGTAAAGAACCACTTCAATAAACTCAAAGACGTTGGTGAGTAATTCACGCATATACATATCGGAACTACCCACCTTTAAAATAATTAGTGGAGTACAAAATGTTCTAAGATGAATTTTAAGACTTAACCTTTCATCCTTTCTATTAAAACGGCTGTACTCTAATTATTTGTGGTCGACCAAAGTTCTGTGATGTTAATGAAGACAGGATAAAATAAACAAAAGCCATGGAACAACTCACTGGATGGTCTCTGTCATCTAGGAATTTGTTATCTAGGAATGACTTTTGAAGAATTTAGATTTGATAATATATTTTTGTAATTCCAAGTGATGAAATGAGAACAAAGTGCTACGTGACTGATATACCCACCCTTTCCACATATCCTGCTCATTTCAAATGTTGGTACGGCTTAAAATACCACAAATTCCACACTCGAATATGGTAGTAGGCAGTTAAACCGCACTAACAATTGTGAGTACATAATAAAGATAATAAAGGTAGACCTGACATTTGTTTTCACTTTAAACCTAAAAATAACGTGCTTGTTTCAGCGAGTCGCCAGCAGGTGGCGTGCATGCTAAACGAGGGAGAGGAGATGAAGACCATCACCCGCTGCTGGAAATCTATAGAAGTGTCCACCAACAAGAACGATGCATACAGGTGCGTAGTGTGATGTACACATCGCTTATGCACATGTTTTTTGTTGTTGTTTTTTTTAATTGAGTCAAAATCGCATTCAACGCAAAAGCGTCGCTCTTCCATACAATTGTTAAAAAAAATGATGGTGAGGATGGACAGATGGGTTTATCATTACTGTAAATTCTCCCACCCCCCACCTGGAGAATTAATGAGAGAAAAGTGGGTTGGGTTAATAGAATTTATTGATAAATAGTCCCTGTTCCCCTAGGGCACTCAGAAGTGTCCCTAGGCTCGCAAGAACCTTAATTCTCCTTCTTACTTTTACCAAAGGTAAGTAATCGGATAATTACCTATACATTTTATTGACTGATAAAATAGTTGTGGTAATAAATTAGGTAAAATATGATGTAGGTAATAATGATAAGAATGAAAATATATATTTAAATAGGGTTGATGGATGATAGGAAATATTAAAATTTTTGGTGTTGGGTGGATGGGTAATAAAATTTGTGAGAGTATGAGTTGGTGTGTGTACGTTTGGAGGTGGAGAAGAAGAAGGAAGTAGAATTGGGATTGATGGGGAATGTAGGTAATTTATGTGATATAGTATAGGTGGGGTAGTTTTGTATAGTTAGTACAGAGGAAAGTCGCCAGGTGGGGTGACGGTAGCAGCAATGAGGGGGCCTGTTACATATGTAACATGCCAACCCCATGAGGCAGTAGCTTTCTCATTCTATCAGAGATCCTACAAAGGTTTCAGGATATGAACTAATAGAAAGCAGTCCTGACCAAATCACACAGCCGTCGGACCAGGGCGAGGGGTGAGAATATGTACTCCGCGTTTAGAGTTTTCTTGTACATGTGCTAAAGAAGAAACCAACAAGGTATTGTCAAAGTCCTCGTTCTCCACGAGTTTGATGAAGAGTTTTATGAACGAGGCGACAGCTGAGTGAATATCACGTAGCGTTCACATGAGTTCGGAGAACAACTCTTTCGACAAAACGAGTTGCTTTCCGTATTTATCTCACCCCTGTACACACTAAAAGAATAGGCGACACACATGACATACCATGAAGCACGGACTGCAATACTTGTAGGGGCATGGAGAACGAGTTCCCAATGTTAAACCTATGAGACAAAAATATCAGGGGTGAGATAAATGTATATTATCTGGACCCACAACATAATACGATAAGTCCGGACCATTGATCAGTAACTATAAGTGATTTCACTGTACAGCCGACAATATTCTCCTCTCACAATTTGATCTTCATCATTGACGTCTATGACCTCTAGATATGTCCTCTATAAAGGTCGTCCGTTGGAATCTGTATAGATCTAGCCTGATGTATGTCCCTTGTGCCTTCTTTCTATTACAGGTTGACCAACTCAGACTTTTCATCTTTTTGGCAGTCTGATGGCTCAGCCCGCTCACACTGGATCCGGTGAGTACATACCCATACAACGATCACTTTCACACACGTATAACAACACACTTATCGGACAAGAGGTGCTGAGAAATTTGCTGATTACTGACGGACCCTTTGTACCTCGCCTCCATAAATAGATTGGATATTAATTCTTCTTGGAAATATCTCCAATGTTCTTAAAGTTTTTATTGATATCTTTAAGGTTTAGAACTAACAGTAGTCTATGAGTGACATAACACGACATATAAATAATTCTGTCTAGACTCAAAATTGTAGTTGACCATTCATCTATACGATAGCAATCATGAGAAAATACCCATAGAATTTATTGATGTGTGTGTGTTGCAGTTTACGGATGCGGAACAATGTGGTGATCAAGCAGCTGTCTGTGTTTGTGGCTGCGAGTGACCAGAGCTACATGCCGCAGCTGATCGTGGTCGCCGTGGGCAAGGTGGCACACTCCCTTCATGAGATTAAGGAGGTGCGGATTCATAGGTACGTGTCTCTGTTAGGTGAATAGTTTTATCTGTGGTCGTGGTGTCACTCTTCCTCTTGTCAATCCCCTCTATGATACAGAGATGGCTGTTTGCTCTTTTCTAAGGAAATCAAGGAAGAGATGGCTGTTTGCTCTTTTCTAAGGAAATCAAGGAAGAGATGGCTGTTTGCTCTTTTCTAAGGAAATCCTTGTTTCATTTTCACTTAATAAATTTGTTTTTTTTTCTTGTATATAACAAAGAAAGAATAAAATGGGTCTCATTCACGGCAATAAACAATGGTTCAAACCTTCCCACATCCACCAGTCTCTCTGAACGGGGGTTGGGAGTTAGCTCAGTGGTTAGAGCACCGGACTTTGTGGGTTCGAGTTACCCCCAGCAGTGGTAGATTTACTGCTATAACAAAGGCCATCCTTCTCATACCATGTCTATGTGGTGTGGGAAGTAAAAGAACTCTCACCTCAGTTAATGTGTAGGGGTGAGATTTCTACCTGAGTTCATCACATAGATTCGATCACCACCCTAGTGGTGTAAAAGAACCTTGAGATAGTCTGGAAAGGACCTATAATGGTTGACTGGACGTAAAATCAAACCAAACAAACAGACAAAGTCTCTCTGAGGCAGTAAATTCCACATATAAACTATTTCCTACCCATTTCATGAACCCAATGTGGAGTTCCTCCTGTAGCTGCATAGCATATCAGTATCATGTAAACATGCCCCAGAGTGTGTGGCAAGAGTCGTCTTATTTTTAACCTAGAAAGTGTATGTAAAGAATCTCGTTAAACTTGTTTGTGTATATCTATAACCTGTAAGTGTAGGAAAATAGTTGTGAATTTCGGTGGTGTTTCTAGAGTTTATGGTTCTTTATGTAACCAGTATCACTCATGTGTTTCAAGATATCACTTTCACTTCTTTACTTAGTAGTGTACTTCTTGTATTTGTATAACCTAAATTAGGAGTCTCATATTTATCTAGAGATTTTCACTGCTGCATATTGAGCAGTATTTCCTCTCTGAACAGCACCTATCGCATCTATCAGAATAGTCTCATCACACTTCACATTCAGTAAATGTGAAAGAGAATTCAAATAATTGCCATGTATCGGATTAAGACAGTTATTTTCCATTTGTGAATCAAAATTGAAATATGTTCGTCATTGTTGAGTATTCTAGAAATAAAAGGAATTGTTTCATTGAGTATTTACGATGCATTACGGATTGTAATTTGAAATCTCTTTAATCTGTTATGAGTAGATTTAAAGTCTTGCAGTGCATTAATTGACGTTTTTGTAAATCATTTTCAGTCATATTACGGGAGAGGTTGTCCTGTTAGAAAATCTGAAGACTTATTACCCAAGTGAGTAAATCAATTATATTTTATCCTACTCTATAGAGTGAAGTCAACGCAGAGTGGACCTCTGTAAATATTATCTCTACCTTAAATAATGTGCCTGAACACTATAGTTGTTTATTAGATCCAAATTATGGAACAACCTGATGCCTAACAACACACGGAACATCCCAGTAGCTCGTAACTCACCCAACATTCAAACGATTAAATTCACTAACGAATACAATTTTAAAGTTGAGATATCACACCATAACTGGATAGTAATCAAAGCTAAATATTCTTGGATGCAATATGATTATACTTTATAATCAATATGGCGACCCGGTTGCTGACTGTTGGTTCGTCGGTAGAGATCTTGTACTGGTTGTACTGAAGCTGTATTGACCTTGCTGTTAGATACTATTCAGTCTATTCTATTGACTATCATGTCTAAGGTTTATCGACACAATATATATTTCTGAAGCCTCTGGAAATATTTATGTGGTCTTTATTTATATCATAATAGTAGTCAACCTTTGAAATAAAAGTTACCTGTGGCTAGACAAAGAATAAAAACAGCCTAGAAAAAGCCTGTTAGATGCAAAATATGTTATGTAAAAATTGCCACTCTACAGAAGACATGTTCTGAAACTTGCAACAAAAGGACTTAATGAAAAAAGGTTATGTATTACATGGATGAGTTATTCCATATTCCATCTACCAATCTTATGTTTATAGCATGGGCAGTGTACAATGTTCATGGTTTGTACATAATGACTAGAAGAAAAAGAAAGTATATTAGCTTCATGCATTTATTACCTAATTCATCTAATGTTATTACATTTTCAGTCATACAGTTGAATATAAAACGTTGCCATAGCGACGGCTGTGATACTCGTATTCATGAAGTTAAAACCCTGGGATATCGGTACGTATTGTGATTATGATACTTGGATTAATAAATCCGTATTTCATACATACTCGCATCTTAAATCCAATAGACATTATAACAAGGATGTCTTTTGGCTTGTAAAGGAGTTAACACATGATCAATTGATATAGGATTAAGAAATCGAACATAGTGAATAGCGTTGTACTTCACAATAATAGTACAGTACTTTCCCGTCCTGCCCATGGCAAAACATTTTTTTGGTCTCCGTTGTATAAACAATTCACATTCATATAGGACTGACATCAGTCACATTATAGTCAATATCTTTACTGTAACTTTGACATAACCTTGCTTTGACATCGCAACCTTTAGGATTATGAAGGAGTCGACGGTTAGTGTGATGGACGCGTCGGCATCGTGGTTCCTTCAGGTATTAGCATCCACAGCCACCGCCGCCATCCCTACCAGCCCCGCCCTCCGCACCAATATTCTCCAGCACTCCAAGTACGTCACACTTCATAGTAGTCTTATTTGCTTGTGTGAAAGTTTATTTCTTAATCTTAAAGTCTCCTTGCTATCACTAGATGGTCTATTTAAATCAAAGAAAATTTAAGTTTTTTTATTCATGGTTAAACACACGTCTATGATTTCAATGTACTGATTCTCTAATAATAGCACACCCCAATAAAGGTACACATATATTACATAGAGCGTTAATCTACTCCATTATGTGATAGTTACGAGACATACTTATCATCCCTGATAAATAATTTCCGGTCAATAGAAATCCTGTTACAATGGCTACCAATTAGTGATATACACTTCGGGCTTCATGTGTTATATCTTAATTGCCACACACAAAAACGTTCTTGTGTTCTAGGATGAAATTCCACTTAGAAGTTTTATGAAAGCCATCTTCGTTGCATTTCTTTTTCTGCTTGATACCAATGTTAATACTTTGATGGTGTTACACAGATCAGCCCTTCAGTACATGATGCCGCTGTCCCTGTGCCCGGCAAGCAGCGACCGGCCGCAGGTTCTGAGCGCCCACGTTCTTAAGGAGGTCGACCGCTTCCTGAACGACATCTCAGGGTCTGTATCAACCCAATATGTGTATATATGTTGCACCTTTGTTTTAGCCCTCTTAGAGTTGAATCTATCAGTTGAAAATGTTCTACATCTAAGACAAAACACTTCACAAATGGGGGAGGTGGATCTAGCAATAATCATGTTCCTTTAGTCACCTTTAATTCAATCAGAGCAGATTTTCCTGTCCTATGTCGCTCATTCACTAAGCTATTGTGTATGTAACCTGGTAAAAAGCAATGAAATAATTAACAGAGACTAATTTCGGGCAAGCATGTCCATGTGATAGATGTACCGGTAGTTACCGACAGGTTAATTGCATGTAAGATTTTTTTTGGGTGTATGTGGTGTTGTTTTTTTCCAGCATCGGTTGGAGACAGAGGTCACTGTTACTGGTCACGTATTCTAAATCTTGATTGTATTACAGGGATGACTGTTTGGAAGTCCAGGAGGAGGCACTGTATGTCATGTTAGCATTCAACCTGGCCTGTGGTCACGTGGCCGGCACGCTACGCGCCCTCCAGTGTTTGCAAGGTGAACTACCTCCTCCTTTTTCTGTGTCAGTTATGAAAGTAATTTTTCCCATGCACATCAACGACACTAATATTGATAGAGGTCAATGAAGTAACTAAAAAATTAATATCCTTATTGTCTCCTGAAAAAAATATCGTCCTGCATCAATAGTTTCTTAGCTTTGTAAATAAAGATAAATACAAAAGAAATTTTATGGCGCTCTTTACAGAAATGGTACTGTATTGTAGAGAAAGAGTTACTGGTTAGAGTAGTAAGGTTTGGTAATGGTATGAAGCCTAACTCATCTTCTGCTAGAATTTATCGGTATAATTTCCTGTTGAGCTTTGATGAATTAGAATCTCCCATCTGCTCTAATCTACCAGAATATCATTCAGGGTAATAATGATAACATTTATTTCACAGAAAACAAGGGATTCAAACTGGAGGCAACCAAACTCCTGCAAAGCTTGCACTCAGTCCGAAATACCTTTTGGAAGAAACAAAGTATGTATCGACTTGAGTTTTTACCTCTGATAAATATAGACATACTGTTATAATCATATAAGCTTATGACCATATTAGAACGTAAGTTCTGATATGATTTTTGATAATGGCAACAATATCCTTCGGGCTGCACTATATCATTAGAATAAAATATTGGTATTGTAAGGATCGAGCATAGAATGAGAACAAAACCGTAAATTGAAGTGCCCAAACGTTAATTGAAATATATTGTGAGGTACAATCAACAGCCATCAACAGGCAATTGTTACAACAAGTAGAGTGTTCAGCGCTCAGTGGCGGGTGACTGCTGAGTGAGCTCCCGAGTGTGGCGGTCTGTTGTTCATATAGCTGGTGGGTGACGTCTGCTCCCGCGAGGTCCCGTACCCCGGGAAAACTTATGAGAGTTTATTCTCCCCTGGAATCTCGGGGGAACTGCCAATACCCGCCTGCCACAGTATATACACTAAATTGATGTTGATATATCATAATCTTTCGTGCATGTTACCAGTGTCATTAGCAATTGCCCTCTGTGACCTTGCAGGCTCCCTAGTGAATGTTGTGCTGCTTGCCTGTGATGGCGGACAGAAGGAGGCAACATCAGGCCCACAGAACGTACTCTATGGCAACTGGACCACGGCTCAGGGTAAAAGAAATATATTAATTTTTGTTAAAATGTGAAATTTAAAGAGTGGGGTACTTGAATTCTGTAATGAATAATAGGAATAATTTCTTTAAATTATTTCCAAGTTATTAGCGGGTGGACGGTCTGTCTCAGTGTCTATGGCTAATGCCTATTGTAGTACACCTGCATTCTCGTGTCACTAGGTTAGCTGACTTATTTTTGCTTTTTGCAGCTAACTTAGTACGGATTGGAATATGATTTCCGTCTTTTTTCCAGTGTTGTGCTGAGAAGTAACAAAATGGAGTAGGTGCTAAGAAGTGGAATTTAGAATCTATATTTACTGAAATATTCATAAATTAATCAGAAGTGGGGGTGGGGGCGGTACGTTTTGGGGAGTGAAACCATATGGTCAGCTCTTCAAATCCAGACATTTCTCTATGGACATATTACTGGCCTGAAACTGGTTCAGTAAAAGCACAATTTTAAATAGGAAATGTATATTTACTGTGATATTTATGTATTCTTTTTATTAAACTAGAAGGGTGGGAGGTAAAGATGTTATACTTGTTTACAGCCTCACCAGCCCCACCAAGGTCTATTCTATAGGGATCATTGCTCTAACTATACATATCATGGATGACTGACCAGGTGACAAGCCCATGCCCTGATGCTGCAATCTTCCCTTCCCTTCCCTTCCCTTCCCTTCCCTTCCCTTCTTTCCTTCCTATTTTCCTTCCTTCCATCTTCCTATTTTCCTTCCTTCCATCCTTCCTTCCTATTTTCCTTCCTTCCTTCTTCCTATTGTCCTTCTTCTTTCATTCCTTCATTCATTCCTTTGCCATTCCTTGCTTACACTCTTTCCTTCCCTCCCCATAACTAATTCCTTCCTTCTCTCTTTTCCTTCCCTCCTTCCATCATCCTTCATTCCCTGTTTTCCTTCCCTCCATCCCTTGAACCTTCACTCCTCCCCTCCTCCCTCCCCCCCCCTTCCTCCCTATTTCACTGCTTCCTTTCTCACCTCCTTCCCTCCTTCCTTCTTTCACTCCTTCACTCTTTCACTCCATCGCTCCTTCAGTCCATCCTTCCTTCGCTCTTTCCTTCCTGCATTCCTTCGTTTCTTCCTTCCTCCCTTCCTTCCTTCTTTACTTTTCATCCCTCCCACATTCCTTCCTTCCTCTTTTTCAGATTTGTTTGTTTGAAAGTATCCAGTGTATGTATATTCATATGGGTTCGGGGATTACCTTGAGTCTACCTGTTTTCCCAAAATATTGTTGGGACAAGCTTGTATGTTATATTTAATATTGAACACCCGTTAGTTTGTTTATAAAGGCCAATAACGCTATTAATCAATGCACACTAAGCTCTCGTTTCAAAATCACTTATCTTGTCTCATTGATCTTTCATTACGAATAACATACCGTAATTTCTCAATGTAACTAGACGTTAACTTATACACTAGTAAATAATTCAAACATTCTCATACTACTTTTTTATGAAGGATTGAACAGACACATATAAAGAAAATTCTACAGTGAACACTAACCAATTAATATTTCTCTGTAATAGCCTATCTGAGCGGGGACGGGAAGACAAAAGTCAACATGTTCTTCCGGGCTGCCGATCGTATCCAACTCACCAAAATCCGTTTCAAAGTGGACAAGGGCCCGCGGGGACCCAAACACGGCATGGTGTTCGTCTACAACTCAAGGTACGTCGCCCTCATTTTGTCAATGTGGATCTTAGATAATAAATATTGGGTATTTGTGGTGTACTTACAGGGGCCGTCAGTATCAAGATTAATATGGTTTCTTAAGGGTTTCCTTTGGTAACAGTATAATACGGTTTGCTTATATACCCGGGTACGCTTAATGTCAACTTCTTCTCATAGGAAATGGTAAATAACCTAAATGGGGTGGGGAAAATCTTATGAAATCACCTTATAAGACTCTACATAATTTGTAATATTTCATGTTTTTGTATTTTTGATATCGGTATAAAGCTGATTGCAAAATGAATCTTCACTGGTATCGTACCTCGGCGTTTCACGGACGGCCGCAGTCTAACATTTCACCCTTTTTTCACAGCCAAAATCTTTTAAATCTCATGACATGCTTCCAATAGAACACATACAAATGAATATGAAAAAAGATGACTTACGATTGATTCATTTCGGTTCGTTTTCAGACCGCCGTTTTCACTAACCGAACAAGTCGAGGCCTTTAAGAAGTACGACAGTTGGACTGCCACCTCATACGCACTGGCATCAAAGTGCAGGTATGCCTATGACATTGTTGAATTCTAAATTTATTTTTATTTTTTATATATATATTTTTTTTTGGGTCTGACTATAAATAACGCGAGCAGACGACTGCTCCGTCACTTAGATGCGGTAGCTCGAATAGTGAACACCCATAGCCACGTATTCAGATCTTGAATTCTTAATTTTGTTGATAAATGTCGTGAAAAAGCATATCTCTTTTTCAGGTTTCTGACATTTTGTTTTCTGCATCGGTTTTTACTGTTAATGAAAAATATAAGTGAGTTACCGTGATGCTAGACAGTATACTGTCCATGATGAAAGCTAATGGTAGACCCGATAGTATAAAAAAAAACTAAAGATGATATTAAGAACTTACCTTTCCTTGTCAGTTACAAACCAGTACCCTGCGTATATGTATGTTCATAATTAGTATTCACCTATCCTAATGTACGTAATAAGAACCCACCTAACCTTGTGTCCATTCTAAACCATTACTGTGTGCATATATCTATATGTACTTACTCTCTGAGAATCGCCTCTCCTTGTGCCCACTTAGGAGCGCAGGCATCCCAACGAAAGACGATGGTGGTCCGGTGGCTTTCTTCACTCTCGAGGACGACTGGGATGAGGTAGAAGTCACCATGGACACATGTCCTGTAGGGCAGGTAAACACTTTTTTATTTTTATCAAATTTGCGGATGAGAAAAGTTAAGGTACAAAGAATGTACATTGAGAAGAGCAATAACCAGCTCCCCCACCAGGGTTTAAGCATCACGAAATAGAGACGGCAGTTTCTCATTTTTCTATAGAAATCCACTTTGTCATTTTCAGTATAACAATTCTACCTTTTAGCCCATACCCATACAACCACTAACATCCCTTTCATGTGGATATCCTGGTCATGAGTCAGAACCTTGGCATCTCCTGGTTTCTCAGTAATTCCCAATTCCTATATTCAGTGTCGCTTTGATATTTATATTTATTTCTATTTTCAAGGTAGCATCAGCTTGACGTTGAGGTGTTTTTGCCTCGTCTTGTTTAAACTTGATGTAAGGTAAAGCTACCTATATCTAAGGCCGGTAGTGCAGCATATTCGTATTACGCCCACTATGAGTCGCAGGGCCTTCGAGGCCTCATCATGCCACCTTTTCACTGCCTGCCTGTATCCTGTTATTTCCACCAGTTTCAATGTCCCTGTGATAGAACAAGTGATCATTTTATAACTTAGAGAATTTGTTGCCAAAGGCGTAGGAGGGACTTGTGAAAATAATGTCATTTTTAAGCAAATATAGACAAACATAAGGGTGTCCCTTACCACCCCGAACCGTACAGAGTGAACTTCTCTCTTAATACCAACGGTGGTATTTCTTGAATCAGCCTCATCCTATGGTTATGTCTATTTTCAGTACATCCTGATAAAATTCTTGGAGCCACGACAACCTAGTGCAGAAAGACTTGGTATTGTAGGCATCAAGTTCCACGGATTCAACAGAAAGAGCATCTTCGTGGACAACTCACATCTGGTCAGTGTTTGCAAACCTAACTTGTTGCCACCATCTACCGTTTCTGTGTTTGATTCTTCACTGTCTATTCCAAATAAAAGGATACACCCTGACAGGCTGGTAATGAATTTAGTTGTTTAATTGATCAAGAATGGACACAAAATCTGATTCCTGTTAGAAAACCTCATACTCCCATCTGTGAAAGTGGAATCTAACTTGTTTTATTTCAAACTGCTACCCACTTCGCGGTAGCCTCCACCAAGTGTAGGTCGATGCTCTAGCTACGGCTAAAATTGCTTCATTTATTAACGTTTGTAATCTTTATGGCTATTTACAAGTCACAATGTAGAAGAGATGCTTTGCTATCGATGTAGATATTAAATTTGAATTTTCCTATGGTAACAACCAGCAACAGATGGCCAAAACACTTTCTTCCTATCTGATGAGACATCTAGTGTACTTCATGTTTCAGTACGAACAGTATAAGATCCCTACCGACGACCGAACAGTCAACAGCAGTGTTGTCATATTTTGGACACTTGACTTCCTCGTCTCCTTATCCAGAGATCACGTATGTTATCACGCATTTGTCATGTGACGTTTATCAGCATATCCCAGGCGCACAAACTCTCACGAGGTGTTCACTTGGCGTTTATTAAACGGCTCACAGTCTTCTGATGCATTATTCTGAGTGTATTATAATTGCGCCTAACCTCCATCTAAACATGTATGTATAGTGACGCATTTAAATGGTGAAAGCAAAGTAACTGAATACAAGAGTCACCACAGGGTATGATGGCAGATCGGAGTCTTGTACTAACGAATCGTACCTAATAAAAAAAAAAAAAATTAAAATAAAATTTAAAAAAATTTAAGTCACCAGTTTGAGTAACAGTTAGGGATTTAGAATGTGAGACGCGAATAACTAACTTTGAATTTATATAATCAAGTCCCTTATTTAAAAGAAAAAAAAGATATCAAGTCCCTCATTCAAGGCCTTCCTTTTCTTTCTAAGTAACGGAACTTTAAATATTTATGTCTATTCATGCATTACCGATCTGAAGCTCAGGTGTTTTACCCCATTTAACAGGTGCCACAAAGGGCTGACGCCCCAAACCCCAAAGCCCCCACTTTGGACATGACGGGTGTGTCCGTGGACCAAATATGGCAGCTCTACAACGGATTTCCCGACGGGTAAGAGCTAATAAATCTAGTAGGAACTACATCAGTATTAGGGTGCAGCTAAAGGTTCTCTTCCACCTGACACTGGATGGCAGCTATCGATGCAGTGGAGCGGTGCACCACAATACAGGTGTTGCCGTTCAGCGCCGCCTAACGGCCCACTGTGTAGTAACGCGGCCGCTCAGACAAACACGGCCGACTCCAGCCACATGCCCATAGAGCCACACAGTAATAACACCTAAAGTGTGAACGGTGGGTGTGATTACAGGAGTGTTGTTTTTTGACAGATTAAATTGTTGGAGCAAACTAGGGTATTGTATCAACGAGTCTGAGCTGTCTAAACTTTATAGTTGATAATTATTCTGGTTTTAACTTGGAGAAAGATAAGCATATGATAGCTAGGCCTGCCAATGTATTAAGGTGTATTCAATTTCGGTGATCCTATGTTATCTCTACTATATCTAAAGTATTATTGAGGCAATATGCATGTATAACATACCAGATTTGAGCTGGAATACCATAGAATACGATGCAATCATTATTAAGTCTCTGGAAATAATACACGGGTAATACAAACGTATTACTTGCATATACTTAGTGCTCCAATGCTAAAGTATACGTTGCCAGGGGTATGTTTGGCTGCAGGCATTGCGTATCCAAGTAGATAACGTGCGACACCGACCTGTGGAAAAAGGCCTATTGAGAGCCGACGTTTGCCAGTGGCTGGGGGCATACGTCCTGTGTCAAAAGTTGATTGCACAATACCAGCTGTCGACCCTGTAGCGCAGCTCCACTGCAGGGACAGGTAGCCAGGTGACAAAGATTGCCTGCAGGATGCCAAAAGTGCGTCCTGCGTGGCTGTAGGGAGCAACTTGTTTCCACCTGACAAAACCTATTCAAATAGGTCTTTATGACTTTCAGCCTTTCGCATTTTCTGTTTTTGCAAAGTACTTCATGTTATTCATTTTTAGAACAAAGATAGTTTAAAATATCTACCCCCTCAGAAATACCATCTATTTGATTCACTAACATCGAAATCCTGAACCCTTTTGGGGTTACCATTTTGTTTTCTGTGTTTAAATTCTCTGCACATGTACCAATCCACAAAGGAAGGGAGCCTAACGTCTGGGTGCAGTTCAATGTGGAGGGGGGAGGGGTGTTCTTTCAAATAAACATTCCCCGCAGACGCCAAATAATCACCAAATTTTGTCAAATGGGTGTCTAATTCCAGTCCATGCAATCAAAGACACCCTGCTAGCACAGACTCACAGGTCCATGCTGCTAGCAAGTACAGTAGAACCCCTCATATGCGGGCACCCCGCGTTTATGGACACCCTCTATTAGATGTTTATTTTAACCCTGTATAAGCGGCCCACCCACTCAAGCGGACACTTTGGCCCGGAACGGATGATGTCCGGTTACATGGGGTTCTACTGTACATGAATAAGTTACCCCATATATATCCAGATTGTTCTATGCAATTAATTCCAGGGAGCACGGATCTATATGGTCATCCAAGTCCTTGCAGGGAGTTTGGACCACACATAAATATTGCTCTTTTAGGTGTTTTAGAAACTTTTTTTTTTTCTTTTTCCCCCCCCCCCTAAGATGCCTGAAGAGCCGATCCTGGCGAAACCTTTACCTCATTTGCAAAAAGCCCCTTTCCCCAGAGAGTTTCTCTACATTATCACCCTTTTGGGGTGTCTTTCACTGTCTGAATCCAAATACCTGTTGGTAAGACATAGGGTTGCCGTGCGTCCTGCCAAGCAACCATAGGGGACCAGGTATGACATCATTTGATGATGTCACACCCACCAGTGTACATGGTTACGGTGGTTAGGTACAGTTCTTAACTGTTATTCAAGGTAGCATCAAGCTAGGGGACAGACTTAGCCTCGTCTTACATCTGGTGTTTTAGAAACAAAGAACTTTTTTTTTAAAAACCAAGAGATCCTACCTAGGCTGGGTGAATAAAGTTATTCTAACTGATTTAGGAACTGCCCCATGATCTTGCCTTGGTATTACAGCGTACAACACTATACAGGCCTGGCCAAGTCCAATAAAGATTCCGTTCTCTAATTGCTCTGGTGTTTCAAAGTTAATATGCCATGTCTCGCTTGTTAATCAAGACAAATTGTTCGTTTCAGAATACACCAGAACCTGGTTCTACAGTTGCTACACAGTTTGTTCCCATTCTTGATCGGCGTCAGTGAGAAACAAAGGGTGAGTCAAGTCATCAGTGTTTTGTGCATGGACGCTATTATGGCTGGTATCGTTCATCATTTTCTGATATATACCTATGCCTCAGGCACTGGACAATGCTTGCCGTCGACTGGGCTGAAAAAAGTTTGTGCCAATGCATCCACCGCCCCAGTGGAACAAGCCCTTTATAAAGAATAACAACCACTCTGAGTGTGTGACGTGCCCCACCTCTTCACTGAGGAATTAATAAGAATCACTAAACCTGATGAAGGATCTTTTATGAATCCGAAACGTTGTTATCTAATATAAGCAAATAAATACCATCCTGAACTTTTACTTCAATTCACTGTCTTGAGTTGTGTCTTCCCTACAAACGAATTAATATGATGACCAACGTCTCGCCTGAAGTGGCAATGGGCTGATTATCACGTAGAGGGGCACTGTACTGCTCTACTATAGATATACAGCCATATACCACAAAATGGCATGTTTTTTCTTATCCATACCAGTATATGTTGTCATAAAAAAAAACGTTGGAAAGAAATACTTTACTCTACTCACTGGCTTTATCATTTTTACTCAACGTCAGTATTTTACGACAACCTTTTCACTCGTGCAGAATACATGTAGCTAGCTAGGTTGAGTCACAGCAGGATAAAAAAGTGGAATTTCCTTATATGATACAGATACATATGGAATAAATACTGCCAAACTGCTGCACAACATTCGGATTAAATACTCCATCCGTGTACATAAAAAACAATTGCCATCTTTCTTGGGTTTTATTTTCATTTCCCACATTCTTGAAGTGCAGTCTAAAAACTGTGCAAGAGTGAAGCAGTGTCACAGAACTAGATATAACATTAATGGAATGCACGTGGTTCTACTTTTTCGTAGAATGCCTCAGAGACGCTGTTCAAGCACTTGTGTCACCTGGTAGACAACCCTCCTCCAGTAAAAGAGGACGCTACGGATGATCACCTGCTGAGCATTGCTCGACAAGTCATCATCGACGGTGAGTTGTATACATTATCCTACCCCTAATAAAAAAACCGCCATAGACTTAACATAGGCAAATTTTATGTGGCAGGCCGTGACATAAAATGTTTTTTTATGCCACTAGAGTAATAACAATATTGACCAATCAGAGAGCAGGATGTCAGCTACTATGAAGAGTCAATATTTATCTTTTAGTAATACAAAAGCATATATGGGGTAGGATAAATACGAAACCGAACTCGAGTTAGACTTGTCAGTGTCTATGCCACTCTGGTCAGGTCTGCTCCTCACTACACTCGGCTACGCCTCGTGTAGTAATACACGACCTGCCCATCGTGGCATAAACATTGTCAAGTCTAACTCTCGTTCGGTTTCTACTAATTACTTGACTCTTGCTACACCTGCTGATATGCATAGGGATTGCCATATGTCAAAGTGCTATGAATGAATAAATAACATAATCATGAACTGTAGAACCTTTATATTGGTAGTTTAGACGAAGCCATGGAGGGGAAGAGTCTATTCAGCTTAAAATCAACTGGTTCTCATAAAAAAAACCCACAAAGAACAAATAAAATGATGATCTCAATAATAGTAATTAGATAATGTATAGCACTTTTTGTTACCGCATATCACGAAACGATAGTTAAATTCTGTATTACTGCAGGATATATTACCTCGGGAAATATTGTGGGCAATGAGAAAAGAAACAGGAATAGAAACCCGTAATATTAGGAAGAATGAAGAAAATACAATCACGATTACGATGTAATGCTCAAATTTGAACTCATGTTCCAGGCGCAGCGGTTTTCTTCCCTGACAAGGAAGCGCGCCGAAAACAACTCTTCAGCATGATGACCGATATCAATGTGAGTACCACTGTTCTGCCAAGATCTGTTAGACCTGTATGTCTACACAAAATATCGTATATTCATCTTTCTCTTTAAAAGAAATCAAAGAAGGAACCTACACTAAAAAGGTACCTAAAAATGAATAACCCATTATGTGGTAAAGGACGATGAATTTGCTTTGCCTTAAACTACTAAAAGGACTAGCAACAGGTATGTTACCCATGTCATTAACAAATCAACTGTTATAGGAATCCTTGGGTCCAATGAAATTCCCAATACCATTGTCACCTGATCAACCAGATGATTGATCATGCTAAAAGTCCCTTCCCCTAGAAATCATTCTCTTATCAAATTCACCACATGACATCATCAATCATCCTCCTTGGGGCAGTAAGCCCGCGTTAATGTACATCTACCAATACTGTATATCTGTAAAACGGACCCGCAATTAGCGGAAGTTGTCACGCTGGACGAAAGTAAGACAGGCCACCGAGCCTACGAAATCCAGGATAAATAAACGAATGGAAAAAAAAAACAAAAAAAAACGAGGTGTTGATGTTGCCTATCAACAAGTTAAAATAAACTCGATAAGAAACCCTTCTTTAAATCAAGAACACAAGGTTTACAAAGCAGACTATAGTGTGTCTTTTTTGTACACAGGGTACAGCGGAAGTCCCGTCAGTGTCACTAGTGTTCCAATCACTGTGCCAATTCTTTGGCAGCGTTGACCCCAGCGGGTTGCTGGACCTGCCCGTCACAGTTGAAAAGGTAGGAGATACTAGCTTCATTTCTCCCATTTTATTGGTAATCCGTGACCAGTTATCTTCCCTATGGGGGAATACTCTATTGTACAAAGGTGCGAGTAATTTATAATGTCCTGAATCATTGTTAATATTACTTCTCATAAGAGTCGTACTGAGTGAGAAGTAATTGAATTTTAATTTTTAATGCATGTCTGTTATGATGAACATATATCTATTTTATCACATATCCATGTTGAATATAGATTTCTACTGAAATATGTAACAGGAAACAGTATAGCTGCTCATTACTTAGTCAATTGTGAATCCTACCTAAACCTAGGTCCACCTTTTATTATCCACCTAATATAGAGTCTCCATACAAAGCCTATGGAGTCTACAGATCGCTACTGAGTAGATTCCGGAAAGTCGGAATCTACTCAGTAGAATACGGCTTTTTCTGCCACCTGACGGGCACTATTCACCTCTTGCACACTAGCGTGGCGCGACGGTCGCCGTGATAACGGGTTGCGCTGGTCTCATAACTGCGCACCACCTGCCGAGAACCAGCTTGTCTGTGCTGATCGAAATCGAGGCATGCGACCTGGTGTGGCTTCCCAGTGCAGTGGGTGCCTATGTATAAAGGCTTAAATTCACAGACACAGCCTGTTTTTTCACAGTTTGTTTTTCTATCACACCTCCTGAGTAATAACACCTGAGTGGAGTGTCTTGACCTCTGGAACAAGATGTGAAAACACTGCAATCGGCCATATTATAGATGCTAGAACCATAGGACATCTTTGAATATTGACATGTATCCCTTCAAATTTGGGGGGTGTATTCTAATACTAGATAAATTAAATCTAATATTTTTCAATTTGTTCTAACCCAATATCTAAAATAGGCCTATTTACATTTGGTGATTTTTATAGGTAATATACTGGAAAATATGGTTTTCTTCAATTCTCTTAAACCTTATTTTTTTCATCTACTAAACCCCTTTTTTTCATCTACTAAACCCCTTTTAATTTAAGAAATATCCACAGAGAATATTTCTATTTGTTTCCTGTACCTTAATGATTTTATAATTCCACAGAAAATCACAATTTTTAGTCTTCTGGACTTTTTGTCATCTGTCATAATGTTTCATTACCTCAGGAAATATCTGTCACAGCCTGGCAATATAGGTACCATTTTATTTGTCTTGAACTACCGAAGAAGATAGGATGGTAATTTATATAGGTCATCGTGATAGATTTTTCATGAAATCCCTGTAAATACAGGAAGGTAACATTTGTTAATATTTTTTAGAAAACAAATTCCGATGTTCAAGCTTTTATGGGAAATCTTAGCCAAGGCATAGGTGTCTAATATGCATATCAACAAATAGACCAGAGTCTTAGCTTTCTAAAAATGCTTTACTTATAAAGATCGGCCTGTTATTCACAATGCAAGAACAATTTTCATTTTCTGACTTAAAAAATAATAGTGTTCTCCCATACAAAACGCTCAGGAGTCAGGTCGCAAGCCTCGTTTTCATGTTACCTACTTGGGCGGCCATTACAAGATGGCGCCAGTGTGAAGAGGGTCTATAGGAACTATTTTACATAAACAATGCATTGTGTTTATCGTCAAATTTCTAATAATTTACAAGATTTTGTATTCTAGTAATTTGGCGAAAGCTCAGTAATAAATACAAAATGCCATGATATTGATCTGAGTGGCCATGTTCTCCTTGTAATTTTGACACTATGGAATATTCCTGGCTATCGCTCGGAGATTTACTACATGTCGACTACGCAGAGAATATGACACTCAGATTAAAATCATGGTAATATTGTGTATATCCTCATGCCATGAGTGGCACTGGAGAGAAGACGCACTCATGTGAAGCCTAGTAAAGAATAGGCACATTAGAAGACATTTTAATAAGTTTGAAGGTTTTGCACAAAATATAACAAAATATGATTTCCACGAATAAGGATATTAATGCTTGCATAAATGAAGAAAAAAAACTTGAAGCATACATGGATGTCCAAAACCCGTTTTATGAAGTCGTCCCTGATATATAACAAGCGGCCGTATGCGCAGTAATATCCACCTGGACAAGTGGCATGTCCATATCAGTTCGTTTTTGTTATGCACTATTTTTCCGTACGCACTATTTTTCCGTATGCGCCCCCCGGAGCATACAACATATATCCATACGCGACGGGTATGTCTATATAAACTCCCTATGTGTTTACTATTGACACTTTATATAAGGTGGATAATAAAATTAATAATTCATGAGATATCCTTGGCCTATGAACACACACCCCATGATATGCCTGCTGTTCAGGGCTACGACCCGGCGGCCGTGCTGGCTGTGATGGAGACGCTCGTATCAGTGGCGGGCCGCGAGCTGTTCAGGGTCCTCCAGCAGACGGAGGTGAGCACACAGGCCTCGCACCTCGGACAACTCCTGTGCTCACTGCAGACAGCGCTACTCTGCTGGTGCCACCGCCAGATTAGCTCCAGCGAGAAGGAGCACTCCAATATCGCCCAGGACGTCCTCGTTAGATGTACGTCCCGCGTTTTATCTGTTTTATGTGGATTGAAATATGAAGTATGGCTAAACATATGGACGGGAAGTACTTACATTTTTGGGTTATAATATACACAGAAGGGTTATAGATAACCCAAGAAAAAAAACAGCGTATAAATTTACACAACTATGATTTGTATGAACAATAAGTTGGATGTTAACCAAACTGAAAGTCCCCTGTATTTTCTCATAATGCTTGTATTTCTGATTGGTAAACGCTGATAATAATGATACTAAAAAAATGAAGTATGGCACACGAAGTAATCTAAGCAAGGCCATATTTGATCTTGTAGTTGTCTTGACTTTTCTCCAAAAATGTATTCGTAATTCTGATTAGATGTATATGTAATTATAAGCGACGAGTGAGACGTTTCTGTTTGGCAACGTTCCCAGATAACACATATTTCATTATTGCCTGGGTTTTGTTGTTTCAGATGTGTTACTACTAGTGACGAAGGCTTGTCAAGCCTGTCAGGAATTCCGCAAGAAGACCCCGGAAGAAATGGTAAGGTTCTATGCAAACGACCAAAACTAGTATAGACTACTTTTACAAAATGTAACCTTTAAATTGAATGAGGTTTTAGAAAAAATCACCTACTACAGATCATTGCATTAAATGGTTTTTTATTTTGCTATTTTTCAGGCAAGTGTGATTTGCAAACTTGAAGGGACATTCCTCTCAACTACTGTGAGACAGATGGTAAGTTTTTAATGCTTAGTTTACATCACGTAAAGAGGGTTTTCCATTGGGATAACTGCACTACATAAAAGAGCATCGTGCGTTTGTCTGGCAGCATATCGATAGGGATAAGCATGTTTGGCAAATGGCGTCAGATTAAGTCCAGCCCAGTGGAACACCCCTAAGTAAAAGTATCATTTTTAAAACCAGCCACTTGTTTATGTTTCTTCAAAGCCTTGGTGTATATATATATCCGTGATATCTGCAATAATTACTATATATATCCATGCCGTATGTACTATAAATACGTATCGTGGTTATCATCTCGTTTTGTAGCTTGTACAGCATGGTATAATTCTGAATAATTACCGGGCCCAGATTTATCGATTACATGCAAATGAAATCTAATCGCCAGTATTTTCGATTCTAGGTGCTTATCGTGATGTTACTCGGGGATGAACTCTCACCTTCCACGCATGTTAGCCTTCTGAAGTTACTCAAGCCGCTGGCACAGGAGCTTCACAAGATTGAGCTTCTGATGCCGAACCACTTCTACCCTGTAAGTACTGGGCCACTCCTGCCCAACCACTTATAACCTGTAAGAACTGAGTGTGTGCCGCAGATCAAGCCACTTGTATTAAATGGGAAACACATCGATGATTTCGTTCTCACCGATTAACTCCCTTAATCGTAAGCTAGTCTTAACGTGTCTCAGGCGAATTTGCGCAGGGCATCTTACCATCACAGCGGGATTTATGGATGGGGATGGTGGTTATTTGCAGGAGTTAATCATATAATAAGCGAATTCTGTCCACACTGGACGACTGACTGTCAATATCGTGAGCAATTCAGGGCCACCGATAAAGGAACAAGTACTCAATCTTAGTCGTCAGGGGCTTAATCAGTGGGCGGGGCTCAGACTGTGTGCGGCAGGGCCTCACTCAGCGACTAATCATGAGCCAATATCGGTAAGCGCCAGGGGGTATTTATTAAACTCTGTTGTCGCCGACAACAGGAAGGAACAGATTCGTTAATTTATCGGTCCCGATTTTGGAATATTGGACTGCAATTTATTGGCGACAAAGGTACATGTCCACAGGGGGCATTTTTAAAATCTTAGCCAATGTTCTGGAGAGGGATGCCACACTGTCCGAATCAATTTCTAGGTCTCGCCTGAGCCTACGATTGTTCTTTCGTCGCCAAGAAAGGAACATTCATGTTCCGGAATCGTAAGTCTAATTGGACAAATTGGATGTTAAACTACCCAGACAAACAAAATCCGGAATCATGCAGTGTGTAATGGCCTTTAGTTCCTCAAAGCCTGACACTGTTCGCTGTTTGATCTACAGGTGGATAGCCCTCACTGGGATGAGATGGGTGGTACCGACGTGGTGCTTCGTACGTGGGAGGTCGAGTCACCGCACAACTACGAGAACAACGTGCACACGATCCAGGTAAGAATGAGGCGTCACAACATTCTGTTCAGTCCTTTCTTGCATTATGATGAGACAGAGAACTATGTGTCGTACAGTCTTTTTCGACAAGGAGGGCAATTTTACCCTGACACACCCATAAAATGATACACATTAAATTGATGTTATATTATAACCAAGCTTGTTCAAAGTCACAAAAGATCGTTCATGATTTGTATTAGATTCTGATATTTTCTTACGTTTCTATGGATCCCTACAGCTTATCAGTTTAATGTTGCAGATATTCAGTTGCCCTGGAGCGGCAACCTTCACAGTTGAATTTGATCCGCGCTGTGAGACTGAAAAACGGTAATAATTCACGTACTTTATATGGACTCCGTTGTAACGTATCTATGGGCAAATATTGCCATGTAAGTGACGAATAAGTTCAAATCTATGTAAGTCATAAACTATTCACTATATTTATGATGAATTTTGTTGATTTTGATGTACGTTTCCGTCCACATAATCAGTATATATCTACTTGATACTGGTTAGGTATGACTACTTGGAATTCACCGACTCCCGTGGTTCTAAGATGCGGTTTGACCAGAAGGTTGGCACAGAAAAATGGCCGACGACCATTACCTTCAAGAGTGGTCACCGCCTTCAGTTCCACTTTCATTCAGACAGCAGCAACAACGAGTGGGGATACAAGTTTAAGGTCAGTTCACATGGGGCATTTTCTTACGAGTTAAGTATAGTAGAATCCCGCTTAAAGGGATATACTCCATCCCGAGCAAATTGTCCGCTTATGCCGGGTGTACCCTTACACGGGGTTTTCAGTCTGACAAATTTCTTTTTCGGGCCTGTGCAACAACCACTATCCTATAACCAGATAGGTGGTTATACTGTGTATACAGTGTCTTATTGTTATAACACCAGTCTACCCACTAGACACACACACCATAAACAAGTCATTTAGGCGATGCAGAGTGTTGTCCCCACACTGTCTCGCTACATTTGATAAGGTGTCCCTCTAACGTGTCCCCTAATATGGTGTTATGAGGTATTTTGTACAGAAAATACTGTACGTTATCGCCGTTTGCTGCCTTACGCAGGGTGTCCCTTAAGTCGGGGTTTTATTGGACTCTGTATCAAACGGCCATATATATAGACAATATGTTCGTTAAACTGAGCATAGGGGGGTATGTTCACATGCATTGATTTATTTTCCCTGGAGAGGATGGGGGCACCGGAAGTGGATGGAGAAAATACATGGCTCAATACAGGATGCAGCATGGGCCAACCAATGTGAGCCCACAGTCCTCATTGCAAAGGGGAGGGGGGGGGGGGGGGGATAACTAGCCAACCTACAGTAAAAAGTCAACCTTTTAACATTGTTAACCAATGCAATTTGATTTTAAACATTTTATTTGGAATGTCCTACAGGTGATTGCGACTGGCACCCCGGACGTCCCTCTGTGCTGGATGTTTGACCTTCACCTCAGCTTGGCCGAATTGCTCGGCCAGCTGTGTGGTGCCACACTTGACCGCTCTGTATGTGAGTATCATTCATGTCTCCCAGTGGGGCACAGGCTGACTACCGAACGTATGATTTGTGATTGTACGAAGGATTTACACAGCTGGGAACCGATATTTGATATATATACTGATGTTAAATTCTTCTTTTTTTTTCGTAATGTATTGACATTTTTATTGGGTCACTTCGCATACTTGAACAGTCGCAGTCTACCACATTCCCATTGAAATCATCTTTACTTGTTCCATATTACCATAGATCCATAAGCTTTCTATACCTCTCCTGTTCTATATAGTAATATGCTAACACTACATGACATAACGTGATATATACTTAGTAGAAACCAAACGAGAGTTAGCCTTGTCAATGTTTATGCCACGATGGGCAGGTTGTGTATTACTACACGAGGCGTTAGCCGAGTTTAGTGAGTAGCAGACCTGACCAGAGTGGTATTGAACATTGACAAGGCTAACTCGAGTTCAGTTTCGTATTTATCCTTCCCCATCTCACCGATATACAGAGAATATTTGTTATTATGCATGTTAGTAGTTATCAATGCTGCCGGATCTACTTTCGTTATCTCGTCCCTGATTGATCCGTTTTTCTTATTCACCTAGGTGCATAAATAACACTTTATCCAACGCTCCGTCAAATACATTGAGTCAATGTTAAACCTATGGCGTTTTTTATTAGGGGTAGGATAAATAGTCAAGATACATGCGGAAGACGCATTTTACTGTTACCTATTTTCTCAACAAGCATCAATTACTTGATCCAGCTTTATGTTATACACAAAGGATAACTCACATACACAAAGAATAAGTCTCAAAGCTATTTTTATCACAATTATAAAGCGAACAACTTTCTATCAATCTTAAAGATTTTATATTTTCAAATTTGTATATCTCTGCAAAACAATCAGGAATGAATTTCGCTAACGCATTGATTCTAAATGGCAACGATAATTTTTTTTTTTTTTTTTTTAAGTTTTATTGAGTCGGTTCGCAAATATACATTCGCGGTCTACCACCTTCCCAGTTGGTATAAATACAACAAAATATATTATATATAATAATAAAGTGCGTTGTTCCGTTGCGTATGATTGCATATGTGTGGTTGGTGGCTGGTCGATTTTGTGAGATCGCCGCCTGACGTTGTGTAGCGTTGCTCCACTGTAATAGTGTACATATCGACCTCAATGGCTGAAATCAGGTTATAGCCGTGCGATGTTGTTAAGCGCAAGCAAGTCGTCTTTTTGACGCATTGGCCAGCTCAATGTAATACCTCCTTTAGGCATCACCGCCAGTACTAAATACAAATGATCGAAGATATTGCGCAATGAGGGGACTCTACAATGAATGGTGTCCGTCTATAGGCTACTATTATTCTGTATATGTACTTATTGGTCGCTGAGATTCTATACGTGTCAGAATCAACCCAAAGTCGCTTAGAATTAGAATGTTTATGCTCACCAACTATTGAGACAGTGTCCATTCTAAGGATCCATTTTCCCAAGAAACTCAAATGGATTCCATTCTCACAAAATTCTCACATTTCGGAGTATATTTTTGATGTTACGCTTCTTGGCGCAAATTTTTGATTCGAAGATGTGAGGCAATTGTGATGTTTATGTTGGGCAGCTGTGAAGAAGATTGCGACGCCAGAAGAGCAGGATGACTCGGAGGCCGAGCTGATCAGGAGTGACCTATGGACTACGTTATTCCGCGGCGGCTATCGTATCGGCAAACTCCAGTGGTCCCTCTCCCACCGCTATGTAAGTTTAGCACCTGAGATCCTGAACTGATTTGGAGTTGTTATACGTAAGACAACAGTAAAACGATTGGATTTTCTTCCCTTAACCTTTAATTATAATTGCAGTGCCTAGTCATTGTATTTATTGAAAAAAGGGTAAACTGATAGTTACACATGTATCTCAGCAGTACGTCAATTCTTAAAATTTTAAAACAATATGGAGTTCTCATTTTAGAAAACGCACTTCCTCTGTAATGTTTCATTTATGATTGAAGTGCATAATAAATAGAATGGGAAAGATGGAATAAGAGAAGGGTAAGATGGGGATGGGTGAGGCGATAAATCGAGGGCAGGAGAACGAAAAATTCAAGAGCAGCAGGAGAGATCAACTTGGATGAGTTGAAGAGGAGCTCAGAGAAGAGGGGAGACACAACCATAACGTTCTAGACCAAGCGTTCTAAAGTGTGACGTAGGGTATGACGTAAAGTACCCGTTACATGCAAAAATAGTGCGCCTATCAGGCGATTGCGCATGTTAACCTTACCACCATACCCTCATCTATCAAAGGATCGGTCTAGAAGCTAGTCAGAAGTCATTTGATATTATTTTGGTATTCAGGCAGCGGTGGAGGATGGTGGTGTGTTGGACATACTGTGGGCTATCATCGGCAAGGAGGAAAACGGAAATGGCGGTGTACTATTACGCAGGTAATGATCTCATTCTTCATTTTATGTTGACAATCTTCTCTTGCGTTGCGGTGATATTGCGAACGTCGATAGCGGGATATTTTTTTCTGGGTGAGGTATATATAAATCCACTATATTTTGCCTATGAAGATAAATTTGTTGTCCTTAGTGAAGATATGACTTGGTGTGGTTTCTATCGTAGCTATCGCTTGGCTCACTCGATATATGACATAGAGTTACCACACTTCTCCGTTCATGATATGATGACCAGAGCTGCTTGGATGTAACCAAGATGATTTTTTTTATATTGTTGGTCGTATAGCTTATGGCTATAGCCTACTGAAGGACACCTGCTTGTAGAGCCACTAGGTGACCTGACCACACTTTTGCTTTTTATATTTTATGGTTCTTTACTTATGAATAAAGAGACCTGGTGTTTTACATTTCAAGAACGTAGCATAACGTGATTCATTTTCGTTCAGGTGTCAGGAACACGTGACCGGGCCGCAGATAGGAGGCGCTGCCATGGACGACGCCGTCATTGCCGTCTTCTGCGCCCTCCTGTGGCACACACAGGTACTACGCGAGGAGCTGGAGAAAATCGAGAACGGTAAGAACCGCGTTCATATTTTCAGGGGTACCTTGGGGAAGAAGCGCAGACGATTTTCAGCACCATATTTCCCTTAAGTTATGTGTTATGTTAGAAAACATTTAGCAATGAGTTTTACGATATCCTTCAGTTTTACAATTAAGTTAAGCACCCTGTCAAATGATTTATTGCCGATATAAAGGACATACGTATGAAATCCGGGTTCCAAAGCTGCTAGATAGTGATTATGAAGGTATGTCGAAGAGGTTTATCGTCAGAATTTTGTAACGGTGATTTTTATTATTCGTCTTATACGGAGTCTCCACGCTAAACCTAATTGGAGTGTGCAATTCCCCGGAGGAGATTACGGAAGAAGAGTCCCTTGCGTACAAAATAGATGCGTTAGAAGATCAGTGGTCATTTGGTCTTTTCTACGATAACTTAAATTTGCAATGATGAATAATAAATACATAATTAAATGGTTTCAGATAAAAGCGGTCCTAATCTTCTCGGACAAGACCGTACGTGATATCCTCGCATTCCCTCGGATATTACTATGCATATAGTCCTTGGAGATTACGGCCGATTGTATCTGAAACCAGTTGATATTGTGTAGATACTCTGTGTTTATAGGCCTATTTTATGAGGTGTTACCCTTTTTATTAGTACATAATCCCTTTCCGTCAATGAAACCTTCCCCCCCCCCCCCCCAAAAAAAAAAAATATATATATATATATATATATATATATATATATATATATATATATATATATATATATATATATATATATATATATATATATATATATATATATATATATATATATATATATATATATATATATAATGGACATCTTACAAATAAATTGACCAATCATTATAAGTTGAATGATATCTGTTTTTATTCATATGGTATTTAGAATTGTTTATTGTGTTCATTTGCACAGGAAAGTTTGAGGATTGTTTGCTGTCTGATGGTATAATACAGGCTTACAACATTGCACACTCGGTTCGACAGATGCTGGTAAGAGTTTCATGTAGATAATTCTTACTGCCTATGGTAATAAAAGTTCCGTATGCTATTACTCAATGTGTAGATATTTCTGGTTGTCAGATTTTTGATGAAAGAAGTATTTTGTAAAATGAAACGATGGTTATATTGGAAACTTTGTTGTAGGACAGATCTAAGATATATTAACTCAATGAAACATATGAAGACCATATCCAGGGTTTAATAAATGAACTGACACCTACTTTCCTGTCATCCTCGTCATATAGGTTTGGTCTGGGTGTCACATTACATTGCCCTATATATTGCACACATATTAGACTGTCATATCAAAAATTGATGGTTATAATAAGTACAAAATTTAGAAAGTTAAGGAGAGTTAATGGAGCATAACTCAAAACAATAAAATTGAATCGGCGATCAGATGGACTTGAAGTGATTATGATATTATTGTGTTGGCAGATGGTGCAGCGGCAGAATCTGCGGACAGTGGCTGAGAAGTCGGGTGAAGAGGTAGACGTGGACGAACCTGTCCGTCAGTACACGGAGAAAGCCTTATATCTGCTCAAGTTCGCCGGTCTCCAACGCGTTCACATCAAAACCGAGGTAATTACTTGTAACCCTGCAGCTTTGCCTCATACCATGTTACCATTTATGAGTGGTCAAGTTTGTATTCTTCCAGCCAACCACATTATATAATGCATTCTCATTGGGATAACCGGTGGAATCTTACAGTGTATTAATTAACAATTTCAGATGTATGAGTTAAGAGTTATGATGAATATAATTGAATTCTTCTTCTATTTCTTTTTACGGTGGGGAGAGTTCCTTTCCCATTTCAAGGTAGCATCTAGTATTTCAGCCTTGTTCATAATATATTGAATATGATTGAAAGATTATTGCACGTTATAATAATCAATATATAGGTTTTGTATAAGTCCTCACCTGAAATATATGGCATTTCATTCTCTTAAACTTTCAGACAAAACCAAAGTTAAGTCGTCAGAGCAGCAGGTTCACTCGTCTACCAAGGGGCATCAAAACAGGGAACGTGAGTTGAAGTACTCTTTTATCTGTATTTTGACATGTGGATTTCATGTTTTAAATCTGTGTTTGCGATGTGTGCCTGTTCAGTTATGAGAACTTGTTAGATTTCTACTGTTCATCACAAAACAAGAGAAAAGGTATAAAGGATTCCATCCATGAAACCCAGAAAAATCATATTTTTAATTTTTTAATTTTGTCAATAAGATATGTTAGAATCAGGTAATACTTGTGACAAAGTACCTTATACAGTTTAATGTTGAAAACAAATATAGCTTTCTTTTTCAAAATATAATCTATTTGACAAAACCAGGTCAGAACACACTCCTACGCACAGAAAAAATATAATAATTTGTATATGAGTTTTGGTTATCATGGTTAGAATAAGTTTCTTTTGTGTGTTCCTCAATCCAGTACTTGGATGCTTATTTTCTAACACGGTTATATGCAGATGGAGAGTTCCATGGAAAAGTACCCGTCTTTCCGTCTAGTTCTGGAGTTCGTGCGGGACCCTGCCTGGAGCAAGGACAGGTCAGTTCTGGCAACCATCCTATGATGATTTGTTCTAATGAGACATTTTCATGTAATTGCATGAATTCCTCCGTTTCATGGTAGGACCATGGAAACCAGCTCTACATATGGGCTGAGGTCCGATTGCCTCTTTATTGAGTGTAAGAAATATGGAAAAAAAACAAACGATGTAAACCGACAAAGAAGATCTCAATAAAGAAAAAAGAAAATGGTAATCCATACAAGACTGGATCTGCTGACATAATGGACTTTTCTACAACCCCGTCTTATAATATTGTCCCGCTCCTGTAGGGATTGACTAGTACTTCCTGACCAAGATAGATGATTGTCAGAAGAAATAGAACGGTCAAAAATTGAACTGTTGGATAGATCGATGCGTTTCCGTAATACCAAATGGGTGACAGCACACAGCTCTAGTAAAGTTTAAGAATAAGAAAAATTCATTATGGAACGTACAAAGATTAATCCATTTGGTAGAGTTTACAATGGATCATTGCACAGTATGTATTATAGTAAATATATGATATGATGTGTAAGAGCCAACGTACAATTCCTATCACCATAGATAAATTGATACCATTTAATAAGAGGTAATTCCAATTATGGGACGTTGAATCAAACCAAACCAAAAGCTAAATTGATATGCAATTTCAATTACATTCTTTAGCTGGGATTCCAATTCGTCTTTGAAATCTTTAGATATGCGTAAATGTATCTTTATGTTTAATACAGATAATTAATATTTTTAAATCCTACAGTATGATGTCTTACTGTCTTATTAGGTGATGGTTATACTTTTATTTAAGACTCTCTGTCTGTGTTGTAGAGTGGAGGAACTCCTCAAAGAACGATCTCTAAGAGCAACAGCGGTGTCCGAAGTATACATGTTCGCCTCAGAGTACATCCGCATCATGACCAATGAGCACATTTTTCAGGTAGATCTTAAGATATGCATATTGAGAGTACAGTAGATCTAGCCTTTTGTATATAATCGATGATTACCTGATAACTTTTCATATGTGAATTTTAAAAAAACCAAACTTTTCATACGTGTTAGTTGTGCAAGTCACATATCAATCGTTCTAGCTGAAAACCAGTGAAACTGTTCTGATCTTCTCACATTCTCCTAGCAACAAGAATCTCAGTTTTCCGGCAATTTCTGTTTTTTTTGGCCTTGTTTTTCCTGAATACTTATTATATTTTTTTCAGTGTTATTTCTCAAACTTCACTGGGATTGTTGCATATGTTAAGGGGAAGTATCAACCCTTAATAGCAGTATTACTAGTTAGCATTATCTCGTTCACTCACCAGAGGGCACCACCTCCCGATATTCGGATTTGGACCCTCAATCCCGTCGGTTCTCACTGACTCGGAAACGGGGACTTTTTCTTGTTTTACCAGGTGCCAGTGGTGCTGTTCCTGCAGCACATGTTGGCGTACCAGTCGGGCTTCCCGCAGCACTACGCTGACGGGCTGGACGGGTGCGGACTGGAGCAGGAGGGTCGCGTCCGCCAGACATTTTACGCCCTCTCGCGCCGCCTGGTGGAGGCCATCCGCCATGCCAAACGTGCCCAGTTCCCACAGTAAGTCAGACTAAATGTGCATTATTTCTATACCATCTATATATCACCCTTGGGCAAAGCACTCGCAAATGAGTCATGTCTACATAAAAGTCAAACATTTGATTAAAACAGGTGACAAACAAAAATAAGGGTCTCAATGATGGTGAAAGGTTGATTCGGAGGATGTTTGCAGTGGATTAGATATATGGTCAAACCTTTTTGAAACTAGATCAACAATATTCACTAAGAACATTAGATCAACAATATTCATTCTACTACTGCATGTTAATTAGTCCCATCCCAGGCGGTATTTGTGGTATTGAAGTTATATATCCAGTTGCTATTGAAGAATGATCACGTTTCTTAACGATATATACATGTTTAAGGTTGTTGATATATTCGATATGTGAAAAGTTTGATCATTATTTTCTGTTTTGTTTCAGCTCTATTTACATTTATTACCGTAGTGAGTCTTTTAAAATTTCTAGGTAATTAATAACAAATGCTCATTGTACTGAGCCAGGGTAGGGAGTTGGCTCAGTGGTAAAGAGCACTGGACTTGTAATCCCAAGGTTGTTGGACTTTGTTGATTTGAGTTCCACTGCAGCCACTTTTCTCCTTCACCGCCAGGAGTGGTAGATTTACTGCTATATCAAAGGCCAATCCTTCTCGTGCCATGTCTATGTGGTGTGTGAAGTAAAAGAACTATCACCGGGGTAAATATGTAGGGTTGGGATTACTACCTACATTCATCTCATAGATTCGGTCAAATCCAAAGTAAGTCAAATTGAACAAATTGGACGTTAAACTACCCAAACAAACAAACAAATCATTGTACTGAGTCCCTGCTCACGAGAGTTGTCTACACCCTTTCCTGTGTTTGCTACAAAGTTGTACACCGACCAGTCTTAATCCAGAATCAGCCGGACTGTATGGTGAATCCGGCATAAGATTTCATGGTTATCATTGAACTAAAGTTCTCCATACGGATTGTGATAAAATACATACGAGATCCAGTTTTTTTTTATACAAATGTATGTACATGTATTTAATTGTAGTACTTCTCTGTTGTCTTAGAAGCAGTTCTTCTTTTATACGTTACATTTTACTATATACCCATGCCGTATATACTGTAAATACTCACCGTTTTAGCATATGACGTTAAAATACTGTACGGACCGCTGGTCCGTACACTAAAATACGGACCACCTTGCCATACACGTTTACTAACATATCGGTTGTTAAAAATTAAATTAATGATTTATTTAAAATTTTTGGGTATATAGTAAATATATAATGTCCAACCATGCTTGTACAAGTCACAGAACTCGATCATAATTTACGGTTTGTACGGAACTCGGCATAAATGCCTCGGTCCGTTCAAACCGTAAATTACCATCTCGTTCTGTGAATTGTACAGCATGGTCAGGACGTTCTATATAATTACTTCTGCTACTGAGGGGCGGGCAGCACCAGGCAGCTGTCAGTGCCCTGCCTATACTTCTCCCGTGGCCCGCTGATATAGGACTCCCTGCTGGAGAAGAGATGCTTCTCTCTATATCGGAGCCACATATCACTTTCTCCAGTAATAGTCTACATTCTTCAGCTGCCTCAATCTAGATAACAGGCATAAATGAACTATTCATAGGGAGTGTCTCCGTGCATGAAAGTACCGTCTGGTAGCCTTTAAGAGCTCCATCTTTTTCTAATATCTCACTGGAATCTCTGGTTACAGGGCAGTGATGGCCGCCTATGACTACATCCAGGCCTGTACTCTACATCTTCTTGACATTAACTGGCAGGTGAGGATTATTGTGTATTGATTAATTAACACATCCCATTCTATATATTGCAGTAATAAGTTCAAAACCATGGAGGTTTTATCTATTTCCTGATATTTTGTGTATACATTAGGCAATATGTTATATTACTTCTTTGATTTGAATTTCCAGATGTATGACCTGTCGTTCTTGGTAGACATTAAATTACCGGACCTGTATATGAACCTAGCTAAAGGTAAGTATCTAATTAAAATATTACGAGCGTCACAGTTCAACCATATGTGAGTAAACTTACCAATGGGTGAATTTTCATGAATGGCAGAAGCAAATATCGTATATGTTTCCAAAATCGAATAGCAAGCCACCTGTCGTTGCCTTGACTAATTCTTCATACAAAATAGCAAAATATTGTGAAATATACGAAATTAGTTTCGAAGATCATAGAAACACGTAAAATAGAAAGGATCTATGATATGAATAGCAAGAGTGCCAAGGTCAAAACCTATTAGATTGTTGTGTGTGTGTGATACATTTTCGCGTGGTGTTCGTCTGCAGGAAGTGTGTCAATGCGCGAGAAGATTGTGGGTGAGATGAACAAGGAGGACGAACTGGTTGAATACAAAAAGGATATGAGCTGGTTGGCTGAATGCAAGAAGGACTTCATGACGTGGTACAAGAACACGCCCTCTTGCAGTGACAGCAAAAAGGTCGGTATGACATTATCACTCTGTAACTCTAAATGTCTGTCTGTAATGATGCCTATTTTCTATTTAGCATAAACGTTCTGTGGAGACTGAAAATTCAATTTATATTCGAGACGAAGCAACGTCTGCTCCCTTTACTTGATGCTACCTTGAATGAAAGTTTTAGAACTGCACCTAACCACCGTAACTATGTACACTGGTGGGCGTGACATCACCAGATGATGTCACGTCTGCTCCCTTATGGTTGCATGGCTAGAAAAAAAATCGATTTATGCATCGATCTATCATAGAAAACTAGGTGATCAGATGAATATGTGTAAGTATTGACTCGTAGAGCCCTTTTTACAGGCAGTATAAGAACCAGATATAATTGGCATAAAACCCTTTAAGCAAGAGTAAATTCAAACGTGATGAAATAACTAATGATGTTCAAACATAGAACCACTGTCATCCAAAGGACTGCACATTGGAATATGATTATCCCACCCAAACCCCTCTATCATACATAAGTCATGTGTCTTTGGTCAAACCAGCCAGAAACAGGAATGTCCTGACGATAGATCTTTTCACGGTTATGCTTATGTATAATAACCTAGAACCAGAGATGTCAGTTTTCCGAGAATCTCCGGTTTCCCAGGCTTTTTCTACTCTTTTTGAATCCTTTGAAATATGGTCCATGATTGGATAGGAATGGGAACCCCGGTGGCCCGGAACGGGAACCTTGGCAGCCGGGAGTGTGAGTACCAATGGCAGGTACCCGTATCACTCCGTGATAGACCAGCAACACCCTGTGTGCCCCAGTGGCTTACTGCATCCGGGATTTCCCCGGAAATTGTACTGCCTACATAGTAAACGTCCATAGGCAAACCCCGGAGACCATAGCTCTGTAGGGAGAGTGCTGAGCATCACGCCTGGAGCTCAGGGATCTGACCTATATTCTTTCTGTCTGCCTAGACTTGTCCAGGCCTGTTGACATTCATTGAAATATTAAACTCCAATAATTGGCCCTATCGTAAAAATGCCCGCAAGAATATACCAATATTTAGTGCGAAAGTATCATTTACGGCAAAGTATTATTGATAAATAGGGGTTTAAATATTCTCTTCCTTTTTTTCTGAAAGCTTACTGGCACCTATGTAGAACACACATTTAACGTTTTGGTGTTGTCTTTTTTAGGCAAAACAGATGTTTTTGGCCAAGTTCTGCGACTTCTTGGAGGTGGAGGTGAACTGTGATGGGTGCACAGTGATGCTGCCAGGCCGCCGCTACCGGTGTCTGCAGTGTGAGGATATGGACCTGTGCACCATGTGTTACGCTGGTGAGTATAGGCCTTCAAAAGTTGACATTACTATAATAGTTGAACGAGGGATTAGTATATACGGACATGGTCATCAAAGACCGTCGTTGACCATACAAATTTGTTTTATTTAGGTCTATCTCGTTTTGTAATGAAAAATTTGCCTATACCTAAATACCACTAAATTTTGTTTTCGGGGATAAAATGACATGTGGTGCACTACATGTATGTGTATAAAGTGTTTGCGTTACCGATCAAATAAAATACTATTGATGCTGAATTAGAAGGTTTAATCTACTACATGAAAATGTGTGATTGTGTACATGTCAATCTGTATATGGATCGCATATCATTGCATTTAAAGGCATGGCCACCAGTGTAGACTGATTGTATCATTTGCGATTTCAGGAGGTGTGAAGCCTGGCGGAGAACACACAGACGACCATGAGATTGTTCACATGATGTAAGGACAAATGCTTCTCTATCATATCACCGCATAATAGAGAAAATCTGCAATAACTGATCACCTACGGTTTACCCCTGCTAAATTGTCGCCTGCATATTAAACTGTAGCGTGTCTAGTCTCGTATCCACATAACAAGTGGCAAACAAATATGTTACTAAACGTCATTGGTTTAAAAAAAACCGATGCCTGTCATTATAAGATTATTGAGTTATTCTATCATTTCGAAAGAGAACCTGAGCAAAATATTAAAATCGGAAACAAATATTAGCAAGGTCTTCTTGACGGTTTTTCTGGGAATAGAGAGGTTCAATAGAAGTATCGCTGAATATTATGGCTAGTTTCCAGGACCAAGGCCAATAATTGTAGAGGCAATTAACACTGTGTCTGTTGCTTTCATTCAGGTACAAGTGTGATGAATGTCAGGGGTTTATCGTTGGCACGCGGCTCCACTGTAAGGAATGTGAGGATTTTGACCTGTGTCTCGGCTGTCACGAGGAGCGCCACTTCCCCGCTGGGTCTGTACATCCCTTCAACACACCCTCCTATATACACTATTCCTAGGAAGATCAGTGATCTCCATTAAAACGCAGCTGTATCCCACTATATAGGGCAGATAGCTAGTGTGCTATGGAGACGGCCACCTTGCCTCCCCGACGCCACCCAACACATGAGGTGGCGGAACCAATTATCAACGGATTTTTTTCAAGAATAATTTTGGGCTTGCTATGTCGGAATTTTAGCCTCGCAATATAGGTATCATTTTAATTGTCTTGAAATAGTTAGAAGATAGGATGTTAATTTCTGTAGGTCATCGTGATAGATTTTTCATTAAATCACTGTGAAGACAGGAAGGTAACATGTTTTAGTGTTTTTTTACCTAAGAAATCTTTATGTTCAATCTATGACAGCATAATCTTAGCCATAACACGGGTATATCAGATACATACCAATAGATAGGCCCAAGCCTTAGCTTTCTAACGATGTTTTGTTTATAAAAAAATTATTCAGGAAAAACAGCGATTTGCCCTTCTCAAGTTAGAAAAAACTAGTTTTTTGTCCATATCAAATGCCCAGGACTATAGGAGCACTACGTTCATGAGTTACCGAGTTAACTTAAGGCAATACATGTGACGAATTACCCCCGATTACATTTTACATATCACATCACGACAATATAAAGAGTTCTTTCCCGACATGGGAATTTTAGTCTTGTAGTTGCTTTAGCTTGAAGTACAAGTTAAGTGAATGCCTTTTTCTCTGCTATCTTGGAGAGTATACTCTGAATATACGGTATTTAGTCCTTGCTGATATTAATCACGGATCTATAACAAGTCATCCAAGTCTGTGAAATAATTCTCAACTCGGTTTTCATTTTTACAGCCATAGTCTAGACCATGAAATGGAAACATTCCCTATGGTGAAGCGTAAGTATTTCTTCATGTGCAAAACTTAGCCACAAAAGCTGTTTGAAAAATACATTTATCACTGTCCTTTCTTTTCCTCTCGATTATATCGGTCGTTACTAGTTATGTTATATGTACAGCTGGTAAAAGCGAAGGAATTTGAATGATATTAATTCAGCTGAACCTACTACAGCCTAAGAGGGATAAATTTGTTAAACGTTTCAATGGACGCCCTTGCCTTACTGACATACTTGACATATTGGATTTTGTTATATAACGAAGACTTCAAATTTAATGTCGTTATTTAATTGTTCTTTATAGATATTCTAAAATATCTATCTTGGTGTTAGAATAGTAACGTAAATATTGCCATCTTGTTTAATTGGGAGGAAGGTTTATATGGCGTAGGGATGTATTATTTTGATATCCCCGTGCTTTTATAGATGCAGTATTATGTTACAAAACTTTCATATTCTGATAGCTATTGGTGGTTTGGCTAGTGGGGTTTTACGTGATAACAACTGCCATGGAATATCCCGGTGGCGATTGGGGATCTATGAGATAAGGATGACAGATAACCAGAGAAATACATCTACAAACCTAAGACTTAAACCTGGGACTTTGTAGTCCGTAAGTAAGGACACTGCCTATTGAGCCGCCTTGCCGTCCTAGGAGAGCTATTGATTTTAACGGAATACTTTTATTTTCAGTGAAGTTAAGCAAAGACTCCGACTCGGCTCTTCAGTCGTATCTCCATCAACATGTGTGGCTGCTGTTCGCTTCCATGTCACTCTCCATGGCTGCCGTTATGTATAGTGATGGTAACAAAGGTGGCGAGGTGCACTCAGACTATATTAAGGCTTGTACACAGCTACACAACATGTGCCTCGATATGTCCACGAGTTGTCTCCGTAAAGTCACTCCGCAATCAGACGAGCAAGGTAAGAGTTGATGATATTAAAAAACACATCTAAACACAGAGAGGGTTGATCATGAGTAAAACAGATCTAATTATCATTTTTCCATAGGCTTGACTCAAGATAACAGTTTGTGGGTATTGTCAAAATGTCGAGGCTTACGCTAATACTCTATTTTTCTTAAACGCATATTCAGTTCTACTCACATACTGGCAAAGTTCAAGGAGCTGGAAAATATCATGGTGCTTATGTGTAAAAGAAATGAATTTGATTTCACAATGTCTATCCATCATTTTTATCCTTTAAGAACCTGTCTATTTAAAGAAATATTGTGTGCGTGGAATACGTGATCCTCCTACTTCAGTTTCCTATTCCCAAATTGAGACACTTTTGAAAACCTCATGTTTATGAAATTGAGTTTAATTCCCTGTAATTGTTGATATATATATATATGTATATATATATATATATATGTATATGTATATATATGTATATGTATATGTATATATATATGTATATACAGTAGAACCCCGTCTAACGGACACCCCGCGTAAGCGGACACCCCGCGTTAACGAACTCCTTTGCTCGGAACGGTTCCCTCTATTAGATGTTTATCTTAACCTCGCGTAAGCGGACACCCCGCGTAAGCGGTCACTTTGGCCCGGAACGGAAGGTGTCCGCTTACGCGGGGTTCTACTGTATATATATGTATATATACATGTATGTATATGTATATATATGTATGTGTATATATATATATAATCTCATTATTCACATAAATAACTAATCATTTGTGGTAGAAGTAGACGATGCGCCAGAGACACTGGAGTTGAGACAAGAGGAAGCCTTCGCCTCTCACGCGCAGGAAAGGGTCATGGGGCTGCTGGGAGCCATGATACCTCCAGAGAATAAGGTAAATCCAGCAAGGTTTGAATTCAGTTGGAAATGTGGTAAATGTGTAGAGTTGATGATAACAATTTACTAAAGTGTCCATTGATTTTGTAACTTAGAGAAACCAGGTAATATTCTTGATGAGTATCTATATTTGGGAACAACCTGACCCAATATTGAGTGCCTCATTCTTTTTAGCTGGCTCATAGTGTTAATTCATTAGTAATGAGAATTAACAGTAACGATATGTGATTAGCTCCTGGAGATGTAGCATATGTGTATTGGTCGTCAGCTACCGCATTAATTAAGACTGTAATTACAAAGAGTTTTCAAACGGAAAATATAAGTAAAAATTAGGTCGGTTAAAGGTACTGTGACTAGCTGTAGGTTTCAACGTCTGATGGGGTCCATGACATTTAAGCCCACTGTGGTATTGGTACGTAATCGTTGAATCCAGTTGAATTCGGGCAGGTTGATGACTCATCAATGATAGAAAAGGTCAATGAAGATACATATATATCCGGCAATAAGTGATTTTGTTTAAAATTTTCATTTAGATGGCGATCTCAACGGAGGTCAACTACACCTTCACTTCAGAAAACTTCCTTCAGCTTCTTTTCCAAATAGCAAGGTAAGGAACTCATTAGGTCCTACAGATTGAGACAAATGTTTTGTTACCTCTTAGTCGTACCGATAGGAATGTGATTTTTGTTTGGCTCAGAAAGTTTTGATCCAATATGCAATCCTACAGTTTTCATCATTTTGTATTTTGACAGTTTGGTATTTGTTTGCCATTGGTTCACTTTTAAGAACTACTTTATGGACATATTTATTCCATTAAAACTGGTTTATTGCTATCACAATATATCTCATTTGAAAGGTAACAAAATGGAGTCGGTATTGGTAAAAATCTATCTCTGCTGTGATATTTATGAATTGGGGGCCGTCTATAAATGACATGATGCAACGGGGGAGGGGGGATTCCAGTCTCTATGACTAGCACGACAAGGGCAGTTTGAGAAAACATGAGAAGGGGGGGGGGGGGGGGGGGGGGCGGTGGTCAAAAATGGTCAAATATAGCAGGACATCATTTAGGGGCCATCCATAAAGTACGTACGCAGAATTTCTGAAATTTTGGACCCCCCACCCCTCCTCCTGATTTTGTATGCAATAGAACAAGGAAGGAGCATACGCAAAATATCAGAAATTTTGGACCCCCTACGTACTTTATGGATGGCCCCTTATGGACAGCCCCTTTATCAAAGGTTTGTGTGTGTGTGGGGTGGTGTAAATTATGTGGTGGGCTCTTCAAATCTTGATACATTTCTCTGTGAATATATTTCTAACATGAAACTGCTTCAGTGAGACCCATTTAATTAAAGGAAGAAGTGGAATATTCCAGGTAAATTGTATATTCGCTGTGATACCCTTGACTAAACTAGATAGGGGAGGGGGTTGTAATACTTGCTTACAGCCTCTTCAAGGTCACCAACTGGACATGTCATGGATGACCGACCAGGTGATTAACCCATGCCCTGCTGCTGCCAGATGGGTCGTTGCACTGCTGGCGTGACCCCCTCCCACTCTACTGCTGAGTGGAGCGTGTGTATGAGTGCTCGCTTTCATAAAACCACTTTGTGAGCGGTCATTAAGTATGTTCCTCTTATAGTAGAGTGAATGGGACTTCATGGGGGCATTTTCAGAAAAGGGAAAACGTTTTCAAGAGGGGGATACCCCAACCACCAAACACCCACTCCCCCTATCCCGATGGAAGGTATTTGTTGTTTTGAATCCTACAGCTTCTTGTCAGACATGTGCAGTAGTCCACAGTGTAGATTCATAGGAAGTGGACTGGTCATTTGTACAGTTTGGTGGCGGGGCGGGGGGAGGGGGGGGGGGGTTGGCTCACGTCCTCTTTCTTTCATTCCTTCCTTCTATCCTTCCTTCTATCCTTTACTCGCTCCTTCATTCCTTTCCTCCCTTCACCCATTTCTCCACTTCTTCCTCAATCTCTCCTTCCTTAACACCTTTCTTTCCTTCCTTCACACTTTCCTTCTTCCACTCCTTCTTTCCTTAACCTTTTCTTTCTTTCCTTCCTTTTTCTCTTCCTTCCTTCCTTCCTTCCTTCCTTCCTTCCTTCCTTCCTTCCTTCCTTCCTTCCTTCCTTCCTTCCTTCCTTCCTTCTTACCTTCCTTCCTTCCTCCTTCCACTCCTTCCCTCCATAATTCCTTTTTTCCTTCACTCCATCCTTCCATCACTCCATCCATCCTTTTTTTTCACTCATCCCTCCATCCCTCTATAACTTCATGTTTACTTCCCTCCTTCCATCTTGCATTTCTTCCCTTCCTTCCTTCCTTCCTTCCTTCCTTCCTTCCTTCCTTCCTTCCTTCCTTCCTTCCTTCCTTCCTTCCTTCCTTCCTTCCTTCCTTCCTTCCTTCCTTCCTTCCTTTCTTCCTTCCTTCCTTCCTTCCTTCCTTCCTTCCTTCCTTCCTTCCTTCCTTCCTTCCATCCTTCCTTCCTTCCTTCCTCTCTTTCACTTTGATAATTTATAAAATTGTTGAAAACATTATAGTCTAAATAGACTGAAGTAAGTATACTAACGTGAAAACCTTATATCTTTGATGGTCCCTTTGTACCGTGAGGGTCCCCTGGGACGGTAATCCACAAACAAACATCATTGTGTGTGTGTGTGTCTTGCAGTGGGGAGAGTGGTCACGAGACAAACACTCAACACTTGGCGATGGGATTGGTTGGTCAGCTTCTTCAGCGCAGCACCACCTCCTGCTCCTCTGTTGACACCGCAGTCGCCATGGCCACGACCACACCGATACCTCAAGATGCTCCCTCCGGGGCTCACACCGCCGAGTACTTGTTCTCCTTTGGCGCTACCTGTCTTGAGAGGTAGGACATCTCACGTGCTGTACACTACTGCTAACAAAGAGGTTCCTCTTTTTTTTCATTGAGTGTCTAGCGCATTTTGCTTGTTGCGACTGGTTTTTATTTGTAGCCGGGAGGTATATCAGAGATAAAATGCATAGTAAATTTCGATCCATTTCAGATATTTTGAAACAGTTATCGAATTATAGTTCTCTTTAAATCGTAAAGTAAAGATACTAATTACCCTCAAACTCCCATTAAAGGCAGTCAAGAGACTCGAAAACAGTTTTGGACGCCCACTTCGAGTTTCTGAATTTAAACAAATAGCCAATGTTTCGGACGTTAGTCCTTAACCAGGATTTGAGTACATGAAACCACGGATTTGGATGATGTGTTTATGGTTAATAGGTCAGGACTTGAGTGGGCTAACTCCATGGCCAGCATCCTGCAGAAAATGTTTAAGTCTCCGGCCTGGAAAGAAGTCCTCCTGCAACATCTGAGCACCTCCATAAGGCGCCTGAAACAGGTGAGTAATGCTTAGTCTCACACTGATCAGAATATCTGTGTATGTAGAATATCACATATAGATCCTACAGAGTATCTGTGCAACATGTCTTTGTAAACTCACAAAAATTATCCACATTTGATATGCAAAGTATTCATCTTCTATATGTACACGCTTCACATTTTTACTGTGATATGCATCGATAGAGTCTCAAGATATTTGTGTGGTACAGGCAATCCATGTTCCACAGTGGCAGACACAGGAACCACGCATTCTATCTACATATTGATCCATCCCATTCATGACACATAAGTATAAGTATACACTTGGACTAGGATCACTGTTTAACCTGATGCTATGGACTCAACACTGTATATTCTATTATCAATCAACTCAGGACTTGTAAACCACACCAGGAAATGTGGATAAGAGACTATCAAAAATATTATTACAACCACTTACTTACTAGTGCTTTAAATGTGTAATCAATGTAGACTATAGTTTATACGGTCTCAAGATTATACTGTATTCGCAAAAGAAGGTAAAACTACGATGTAAATATTCCATGTTTGGAAACTCACTCATACCAGCTAGACGCTGAAGATTTTCTCAATGGAAATAAAGAGTTTAAAAAAACGAAAAAATAAGGCTTCTAACTAGACAGGGAAAATGTCACATTATCTTGTAGGCCTCGACCGAGTCAACGCAATCAGTCGGTGGTCAGGACGCGGCGACTGACCAGGCCCGATTCGAGGCCTTGTTCAAGACGGTCGACACTGAAAACAAAGGCTATGTAACTACAGTACAACTGGAACAGTTCCTGAAACCCTTAGTCGGCACGGAATGGAAAACATTTTGGTAGGTTTCTGCGTACACACGCCTCTATAGGGAATGCTTGTTGTACAGTTCATAGATAGTTAAAGAGCTTTAGTTTATTCTCTGTTCAATCGTTCATTGTTAAAACCCTTTTCTGTTTCCTCTGCCTCCAAGGCTTAATGATAACTTGGGTGTCTCAATAAAGGGACAGCATTCGTAAACACCAATGTGAATGAAAATCAATGCATGCATTGTTTGCTGTTTCTTTATAAAATCTATCACAGTTTCACATGGGCCTTTCACTAATATGGAGAGACAAAAGGAGACATTAGCTCCCATGAAAATGCATTGAAATAGCCCAGGATTTACGTTTTTTGTAGTTATCTACCTAACTAATATTTAGTAATTTCTTAACACCGCAAACTAGTCCAGGCAAAGAAGGTCCGCACATATTGCATCCTTTTGGATGTCTTCGCAATGTTCATTGGGCCTAGAAATCCTGCAAAAGTTCACAAGTTACTCCTCCTTCTCTATGACTTAGTCTGCTCTGGCATGTTCTAATCACTCTCCTGCTAGCATGTAGTCCTGTGTAATTCTTTAGCAAATAATGTGCATGGATAGTGGACGTGGCGGCTATTGTTCGCTATACCCAACTAGGTATTGTAGCCACTTCTGCATACATATTTCTTGTCTTTGTATCTCCCAGCTCCTCTTTTCTTTTACCATGGTAGCAGCCCTATCTTGTGTAGAATATCTTTAGCATTCATAACATTATATGTATAGGATTTGGTCCAAATTAATTCATTAGAAGAGGTTATTATAAGAAATCAAGATGGTAAAATAGAGATTAGACGGATGATGTGTATTCAACAGTTCTTTTTTTAACCTTTCTCTGATAATAACTAAACAAAAATAATGGGGAAATACTACCTGCAGCTACTCTTACGATTTCTCCTTCTTGATGCTGACATCAGTAGCTATCATATCTAATTATTAGCAGGTGGACGGTTGGTCTTTAGGTTATGGCTATAGCCTACTGTAGTACACATGCTTGTAAAGACATTAGGTGACCTGACCATATTTTTGCTTTTTATAGCTCACTAAGTATAGATATGAATATGATTTCTGTTTTGAAATGAAGGTTTTATGGTGATTCAATGCCTCACAGTTTTTAAAATTTAGTATTTTGGAATCGATTTGGAAAAAAAAGTGAATCCAGTTTGGGGGGGACTTTTGTAGTCACAGGTCCATTTTTAAGAATTCCTTTAGGGACATATTTTTACCCCTTAAACTGGTTGAATCATGATATGGTATGCCTCATTTGAAAGAGAATAAAAAACAGATGTTACCTCATTTACATTCAGCATTAGTTTAACGTCTCCATTAGTGGCACTGACACTTGCTTACACCCTAGGAAGTGTCATTATTTAGGTGAAATGGATATTTGATGTGCTATTCATGTATATTTGTCAAATCTCATAATAGGAGGGGGGAGGCAGCAGGTGTTAAGTTTATTCAGCACATTTACACACAAATAGAATTCAAAATGGTTCATAACTTTGTTCTAGGAATAAATCAAGACCCATTCAAATGATATTGGTTTATAAAATCATTTGCAATATCAGTTACCACCAGATATTGGCTTTGACCTACTCATCCATGAAGGTCTGAAACCATAAGGCTGAAAACGTTTCCATATGTATTGTTGATTGCCAATTGAAATCGCCCTCAGGTAGCTAAATATGTGTGTGCATTGATCTATGAACTGCTGAGTTCACAGAGTAGTAGAGCTTAAAATAGCCAATAAATGCAGGCCCTTCCCTATTCATGGATGACCCTCTCTTCCTCCCTCCCTCCCTTCGTCCCTCCCTTCGTCCCTCCCTTCGTCCCTCCCTTCGTCCCTCCCTTCGTCCCTCCCTCCCTCCCTCCCTCCCTCCCTCCCTCCGTCCCTCCCTCCGTCCCTCCCTCCCTCCGTCCCTCCCTCCCTCCCTCCCTCCCTCCCTCCCTCCCTCCCTCCCTCCCTCCCTCCCTCCCTCCCTCCCTCCCTCCCTCCCTCCCTCCCTCCCTCCCTCCCTCCCTCCCTCCCTCCCTCCCTCCCTCCCTCCCTCCCTCCCTCCCTCCCTCCCTCCCTCCCTCCCTCCCTCCCTCCCTCCCTCCCTCCCTCCCTCCCTCCCTCCCTCCCTCCCTCCCTCCCTCCCTCCCTCCCTCCCTCCCTCCCTCCCTCCCTCCCTCCCTCCCTCCCTCCCTCCCTCCCTCCCTCCCTCCCTCCCTCCCTCCCTCCCTCCCTCCCTCCCTCCCTCCCTCCCTCCCTCCCTCCCTCCCTCCCTCCCTCCCTCCCTCCCTCCCTCCCTCCCTCCCTCCCTCCCTCCCTCCCTCCCTCCCTCCCTCCCTGGGAATGATGTAATTTAGCCTGATGCATTCGCTGCCAGTGTTGGTGATAGGAGTATCATAACATATTAGTGTATTAATGCTTAGTCCAAGTCTTCCTGGGTATTCGACTGTCATACATAAGTTGATTTAATACATGCACCACTCTATAAGCCTTTTACACAGTGCCTTTAGATGGGCGCTTCTCCAACTCCTATGAAAAGAAAGCTTTTCTGTGATATAATATAAGTGAGGCAAGTAAGTAGATCGAAACTATGAAGTGCTGGTTTCACCAACAGGTTAATTTACCATGTTATATCTAGGTATGTTGTGTTATATCTTAAATTGTCGCATTATGTCTTACCTCTTTTGCATGCAATCATATGTGTTCTTTTTCATGATGTTGTGTGTATACTTTGGTGCTGGACCACAGCGATGCCTCAATATCTATTGCCGACATATCGCGACATACTGCGGCATATCAAGACAAGAGCGCAACGAAGGTGCTTAACCTTACCAATGCAGTGTGTCAAATATGCAAAACCTAGCAATATTTAGCAAGACAACCAAATCACAGAGATTCAAGTATTCCGACAAATGACGGAATTCCGACATTTCATATACATCAGCAACTGTCACAGTGTTATAAATTATATCCGTTCATAGCCATTCTGTTCAAAAATAATATTAGGAATGATTTTTGAGCGTTTTAGATTACCGAATTTTTTCCTCAGTCCCGACTTTAATTCCTGAAATCATAACCAATCTCGCTATATTTTGTGTGTTGGTGGAACCGGCCCTTTATTTGGTGACTGTTATCACAATGTAAGTCTTTATGGGATATAATGGTATACCTGAGACTTGATTCTCATCTCTGTCTCATACTTTACCTAGATTTCTGTGTAGAAAGTAGCCCACACCTCTTTTTTCCAGACTTACATTTGAAGATTTTTCCAGAGTCGCTGAATATTGATCAGCTCTCACTGACTCAATGGCGGCTAGTCCTAAGAGAAATGCTGGTTTGAATTATACCAAAGATGTCTTCATTTAAATATAATTCAAAGTCAACTCATCGCTAGTGGTCATCACTTTCTTACAATACAGGCGAGACATGTTGTTTAAGGAGCCAAATGGTGAAAGCATGGACAGTGTATTCTCTAGATTATAAGTCCATGGTGAAAGTGGCTGTTTTGCTTTTTCCCTATGGTGATGCCACAGTGGTGTATGTACTTTTTGCTGAAGGCCATGGTTGGGTTTTCACTTCTATACAATTACGGTGTGGTCTCATCTCAACCGACGCGCGTAGTATCGTACAAGTATTCTGGATTTTTTTCTGTATATAACAAGATTCAATATTACTATATTTCACATCTTTTAAAGTGTGACCTTGTTTCATCACAGATGATATGGGGTTCTTTGTGAAAACTATTAAGATGTCATATATATGTTCAATATCAAAAGTTGCATAAGATATAAGTATATTGAACACATTAGAAGTGCCTTTCCCTTGTAGGTGTTCTTTTGCTATATTTGGAACCTACATCGCGACAAAATCTTATTCTTTCGATTCCCGATGCTATGCAATTAGCTTAATAACGAAGTATGAAAAGTACAACGGCCATTTCAGAGTTTATTGCTGCTTATGGGGGTTGTTCTTTAATTAATATGCCGTCATCAAGATATATTTTCAAGGTTCTGGAATGATACGAGCTAAATAATTAGCTCAATGTTTCACTCCATCCATTGATGGAAAGTATAGTCTAGCGCATACAATCCATGATCCAATTACTCTCTTGCCAATTTTTTGGATAAGTTGATCGAGAAATCGGATAAATATAGAAATGAGCTTCAAGCTGTTTAAACGATAACATTTGCCCGGCTTTAAATTGTATCCATAATCGCCCTCGTTGACTGGGTCGGGTCTGCAATGGTGCGCTGGGTAATGGTATTATGAACTGTATATGTTGACAGGATGATAGCACGCTGTGTCAGCCTCCGGCGCATAGAGGCTACGCTGCAGTCCGCCCAACCTAATAGGTAAATCTTAGGAAAACAATCTTAATCGAAACACAACTGTCGGCACAGCATCGTCATTCTGTTGGCTGAATTGGGCGTAACCTTTGATTCAACCCACTCTCCTCTGTGCCTCCTCTTCCCCCACTTGCAGCTCGACTTTGTAAAACAAACTACGTTGGTAAGATTGGACGATGTGTGCCGACAGCCTTTTTCCTCACGTCGCTTGTAGATAATCTATTGTTATCCCAGAAAAGAGGAGATTTTGTTACTTAATAGTATTCATTTTAAGATGTGTGTAATGTAAACTAGTAACATGAAAATAACTAAGCAGCGGATAATACAACTCTGGCTCACGTGTGTATAACAACAGATTGTGGGAATTTCTGATTTAAACTTCACCAATTGGTTCTGGGCAGCTTATAGGTTTAACCTCTACATTAACGAATAAGCATGTCTGTTCTATTTATCTGTGTGTCTTTATAAATATTTTCTGATAGAGGAAAACACTTCTATGAGGCATCAAATTAAGTGTTTCCATTGTCAGTGTGTCAATTTATCGTTTGGAATTGGTATTTTTGCTTATCATAACCTCACTCTTGCTTTTAAATAGTTTGTTATATCTATACATTTCTCTCATTGATTTTTGCAGAATTCTTCTTTGTTACAGTTATTTTAGTCTAATCTTCCTTTTTATTATTTGATCATGAAATTCAAAAAGAAAGGCTGTAGGTATCTTGATCGTATGTCTTTTTTTATAAGTAGAATTGTTTGATTTATAAAGCTCTTTTATTATGGAGTTATCCATGTTATTAAGTAATCGTATCCTTTTACCTTAAAGGAAACGGGACGAAGAAGAACAATTAGAACGAGTGACGCCAAAACAATTTGCTTTCACAATGATGCTTGTAGAAAGCCGACATGGTTCCATCACTAAATTAGTGAAAGACTGCTCAGATGTTCAAGACAACTCCAAAACAGCTGATACCAGTGAATCTCCCCTGAACAACTCAGTGCCGGAGTCCAGTGAGAAATCTCTGACGAAAACTGCAAATGTAGAGGAAAAATGTAACAGAGATTCAACTGAGTCTACTTTGAAGAAGGAAACTTTGGAAGCCCACGATGAAGTGGGAAATAAAAAAGTAGAAAGTGATCCACCAAAGAGTGATGTAGCTGGAAATGTTCAACTCAGCTGCAAAGCTGATGCGGCTACTAAAGATGGAAGTAAGAGTCCAGCTAACAACCAAGAGAAGACCACTGGCCCAGATGATGCATCTATCAAAGATAGAAGTGGCAGCCCAGCTGAGCTTACCACATCTACCAAAGAAGAAACAAGCAGGCCAGTAGAGACTGAAACCAGTGTCGATGAGGCTCCGGTAAATGATGGAACAGGCACAGCACCCGCTAATACCGCCATGCCTGCGCCTGATGGGATAGAGACCAAAACCAGCGACGGTGAAAAATCTGATACAGAGACCAAAACCAGGTCACAGTCCAACACTCAAAGTGTACTGACAACGATGAAGAAAAATGAAAATGTAAGTTTTTATTGTGCTTACCTATGTTGATAATTTATCCCTTGGGAATGATTGAACCCGTGTGTTAAAGTATGGATTCCCTTTTACCAACCAAGCAACTCTTACTTGTCTCTAGAAGTAGTGATGACCAGTGTTTAAACGATGTATGCTCTCAGTGTTTTAGCTGTAACTATGCATTTGAATCTGACTTCGAACATTTTAACAACGGCGATTCTATTACAATGTATCTCATAACCGCCGTCTATCTTGTAAATGACAGAATGTTCGTTGCACAGAACTGCTACAATTCATCTAATGTCTTATTTTTTATGATAAATGTGTACTGGAATTGGTGATGGCAGTCGACATTATTTTCTCAACTTTGTGTTTAAGGGTCCAGAACTCGCATCAATCTTCGCCCTTTTCGTCATTGCTGGTTTCCCAGAGGTAAGAGCTTATTATCTTAAAAATGGTAATATTCTGTGGTCTAATACATACATAAAATGATAAATCAGTAGTTTCACTTTGGCCACGTGGATCAACGTGGATTTTCGAATTAGGGAAATTTGAAAGAGTGATTATTGAATGCTTCCAACTGTATTACTTGTGTTTTTTCATGCATGATTATACTGCACTCCTTTCTTTGGTTAAGAACATCTGCTGTTTAAAACGTTTTCTGGCTACTCAGAGAAAACTGGGCCGTCCATTTTATACTCACATCTATATGCCAATCTACTGCACTGCCAACTAGAATCTTCATCTATAGTGAGATACGCTAATATGTACCCTTCTGACCTTGCTATCTAACACCTCCTGTAATAGCAGTAGGCATTGTTATAGCATAAATACTCTAGATTTTAGTCCAATAAGACTTTTGTATCTGACCTACCAAATGTTGACCTTATAATCAAGACACATCCAGACGTTATTCGGACTTATATACGGGAACATCTAAGATCTGCTCTGCAGAGGCCAGAATATGTGCTCATTTTTTGTGTGTGCAAAATGCAAAATGAATAAGGTGAATTGCTGAAATGTCGGTGTGATACAATAAAGTAAAATTGTTATAAACTAAAAAAAAGAGACTGGTTTCAATAGTGTTGGAAGTGAAATATGCTTTGTGTAATTTATTCTAAAACAGGTTTTATCCATCGGAGCGCCGGTGCGTTACACGGACTTCGGGACAGAGTTCAAGAAGGGAGTCGTGCTGAAACACTTCCCTGACAAGTACCAAACGCTGCTCGTGGATCGCAAAACAAGGCGACGCAAAAGGGTCTCAGACATTTTCTCATTGCTTTATGATGATTTGAAAAGAGGTGGGGACTGCTCTTGTGTGCTGTAGCTTTGGATAGATCATCTGTGTTGATCAGGTTATGGTTAGGATTGCTATGGGAAGGGTTATTGGCAACAAAAACGGTTTCATCTGGGGAAATCTTCAGGCAGAACATAGGCAGATTTAAGCCGATGCTACCTTGGAAATGACAACTCCGAAGTCATGTGAATCGCCATGATGCACATACATTGCCATGGACGCATGTTTGAAATCGATGTGTGGTATGACTTTAACATGTTAACTACTTTCATGTCACTCAAGCGGTAGCTGCATATGAGAGCACATCACCACGTCTTTAGAAATTGCTTATAGATATTTGATAATGAATTCTGAATATATATAAGGATAAGGTATTTTATACATGAATATAGATAATTAGGATTTACTCTCTTTATTTTTTTAACAGCAAACTTAATATTTCTGATAATTCATCTATCCGATAGAATTTACTATAATATCCTAGCTAAACTTCTCCTCTGAGAAAAGTGGAATATCAAATTCATTATTTGGAACCTATGGTTGTATATGGTGTTACGTTCCTGCGTATTCACGTACACCGGCTTACTGATCAATGTTTGGGGAAGACTGTTACCCCTGTTAACAGCCCCCTTCCCTCCCACATGTTATAACCGCACCCAATTCAAGTGTCTTTCCCCCTTTAAGTTATGGTCCACGATCTGGGATCATAGCAAAGGAAAAGTAATAGCTTCAAAATGTTCTGAACGTTCTCTTTTTCTTGGATTTCACATGTTCGTTTTTCAAAGTGAAGGCCATGGTTTCGAGTGTAAAACAAAGAGATTTTACAGTGATTTAAGGAATGTGCAAACACTTGCTGTCACGAATAGAACACTAGAGATTATTCCAATTTCTTTGTCTTTTTGTAGAAAAAAGACGAGCATGTTGAATGTGAAAGCCATGACCTCCAAGTCCTGGACCAACAGCACATTTGTGCCTTCATAGAGGTCATCAAGGACATAACCTCCAAGGTCAAACAAGGTCAGTTAGAACTTCATGTATGAAATTCATTTCTAAAAGGTCCAGAACACAGTTTCGTACTCTCATGATTTACCAAAGTCAAGCGGACTTAGATTTTGTGAATCTTAGACATGTATGTCAGATCTTGGCTTCTCGCGGTGTTTTAATTCTATTTTGATATGCACACTTAGTTCTTGTTTGGGTAACGACTGAACAATTCAATTCTGTTGATTTGTATATTAATTCTCTATTTGATTGTACGGGACAGGTGCCTGCGTGAGCGCAGAGAATGTGTGGGTGGGGTCTCTGGCCCTGAAGGCGTTGCTTAAAACGCTGCGTTCTGGTCTAGACGAACACGTGCCTGAACTTTATACATCTGAGTTTGTCCAAGCCACCATCTATCTCGCCTCCCAAGGGACGGGCTTCAGCAAACAGTGGCTCCTCAAAGACTTTGAGGTAAGACTTCCGTATATTAGTGTGTCTGTCTCTCAGAATCGCCCTCCCTATTTACCCCTCCACCTTCCCCCACATTTTCTTTCTACTTTTTACTTCCTACTTCTCCCCATTCCCTCCATTCCATTGGCATTGACAATAAAGTATACCGGTGACATAGGCCGGAATAATTCCACCCTCGGCAATTACTGTTAGGATTGCAAGTAACCCCTGACCTCACAATGGTGCACGTAACACAACATCCGAAGAGTGTTTTCAGCAGTTAACATACTCTGGTAAAAGCAAATCCTTTATTGTTCCCATCATAGAAACATCAAATTCTATTCAGAACACTTAGACTATTCATCACATATGGAATGTGTGTCACTGGGTAGAAAAATCCAAAATGTAAATCAAGTGATACAAAAATATAACTCTAGGTAATCTCACCATATAATCCCTCTTACAGATCCTGTCACTGATGCTGTATACGAGGGACCAAGAAAAAGCCGAAGAGCCGTCAGATGTTGTTGAGAAGAAGACGTTGCAGGAGGATGATGGCGGTTCATCCAGCGACGAGGGCGGCCAGGACCCGTGGCAGGGTCTGGACGAAGCAGCCAGACACACCTTTAAGGTAACTCTTTAATCTGCTATAGGCTGAACCTTTTTGAATGTGAATACTAATTTAACCTGTCTTTTTTTCCGTAATGTGGAGCTCCCGCTTCTTAAAAGATAAGACATATTCACATCTCCGAGATTGAGATATTTTATCAGCGGGTGGATGTTTGGTCACAGTCTCCATGGCATCGGCTATAGCCTATTGTAGTACTCCTGTTGGTGTCACTAGGTGAGCTGACCACAGTTTTGCTTTTTGCAGCTATCTAAGTAAAGATAAGAATATGATATATATTTGGGTCAGGTTTTAAGTCAATATACCATCCTACAGTTTTCATTTTTTCAATTTTGACATGGCATTTTGATAAAAGTCTGATTTCAGTTTTTACTTGAATTTTAGTCACAGGCTCATATTTATAAACTTGTTTATGGACATATTTGTACCCCTGGTTCAATGTTATCAGAAATGGCTCATTTAAAAATTCACAAAATTGTGTAGGTGATAGGAAGTTGAAATTTCTAGGTAGATTCTATGTTTATGTGTTTGTTAAAAGTGTATGGGGGTGGGGTTGGGGTGGAATAGGCATATTAAAATAGGTTCAGGCAACAGTGATTTACAGTGAGCATTAAAGTCACATTTACCATCTCCATATGTGGCACTGAGTGCTACTTACATTCTAGAAAGTATCATTAAGTATGTAAAACATTTATTTGGTGTACTATTCATGTATTTTTGCCAAATCCAATGTGTGTAAGTGTGTGTGTGTGTGGGGGGGGGGGGGGGAGCGGCAGGTGTATGAGTTGGTATTTATTTCAGCATATCGTCGTTTATGCTCTATGAGTTGGTGTTTTTTTCAGCATATCGTCGTTTATGTTCTAGAAGTTGCTGTTCTTTCTTATTTCGTGTCCTCAATATGCATATGGTAGTGTAGAGCTCTTGAGCTTTAAGAGAGTACTGGTAAATGGTTTTACGGGGTTATTCCTACATGCATGAGCTGCAGATGAATAAAACGTGATTTATTTTGATCTTGTAAATTGCAATTTTTGAAAAATATGAGAACATTGTAAAATATAACAGTATTCTATTGGCTTTGGCTATATGTTTGTCTGTACGGGAAAATAACATACGAGGCACTGCCTTCTGGGGCACTGCCACCCCGGGCATTGCCACCCCGGGCATTGATAGGGGACATCTTAGCAATAACATACTCAAGTAATAGAAATTATGGTTTGGGTCTGCAGGGTATATTAAGAAGTCAAAAGATTGTAAATTTGTGTTCATCCAGCATATACATAGTCACACATAGATTTGCTTGCAAATGTCACTGTAATAAGTCCTTTTTGTTTTGGTGTTCTCATTACTCAGACCCTGCACGGCCACCTGGACATTCCCGTAGCAATCCTGAGAGCCGTCTATGATATACACGACCAAGACGCTAACGCCCTCATCATGGCTGTTCACGAAAAGTACGATATGTTATCATCTATTTCTTAATGCGTAGTACCCCATTTTCACGATGCCTATACTATCTGAAAGCCTTAAATTCCATTTCGATCTAGATGAACAAGAAAAAGTGAAAGGATTTCATCAAATTTAAGGGAAATATAATCCAATAAAGGTGGGAATTTTTATAGCTTACAACACGGACTTGGAAGACCTATATATAGGTCCGTACTTACAGTTACTAAAAGTTTAAAATGAATTAATGAGAGGTGATAAGGAGTTCATGGAGAATTTCATCTAAGTCATTACCATTTTGTTACATACATAAAATGATAAGACTTAGCAAGTTTTACATGTTTGTGGTGAGAGTTTAATTAGTAAATACCCACTCAGTACATTCTTTACTTTACATTTGTAATGGCAGATTTTGGTCATTAATGCAGCGTTGCCAGAAGTGTGAATATCAAACTCTCACCGAGATTAAAATTACAGAGACATTTTGTTGGTATTAGAGTGATATCTTTCTATAACTACATCGATGTGTTAAGAATGCAGTTTACCCACAGTTGCAACAAAATCTATCACTAAGTATCAATCATGACAGGTAACGCATGTATAATGTGTAAGTCATCAGTTGCAACAAAATCTGATAACCCATTATAGTTAATTCAATTGTCATGATGTCTGCCGAGGATACCTTGCTTATTCGTGCTAATACGGTGAGGATTGCACAATATTTGAAAGAATAAGAGAATAGTCGATCTACCTATTTTGTTTTTCTGAATTGCATAAATTACTCTATTGCAATTATCTTTCCAGCGCAAGTTCTACGAGTAATGGCGTTTTTATACCCACGGATGAAATCAAGAGGATGGCGCGGAAATGGTACTTCATTCTCGATCCTTTTCTGTTAACTAAAATTCTCTTGGCTGCAATTATTCCGTATGAAATTATTTTGCCCAATACCGCAGCCAACAAACCGCGGCTCACAAAATTATTTTTATCGAATAATGCTGGGTAATTCATTGTCGCGTGCAATTTGATTGATACTAATACTATAATGAAGATGGCGGTGACAATGGGATATATAAAAAAAACCCTGATATATGATGTCACATTCCTCATAGCCTAACAAGAAGTAAGTGAAGACAAATTTTGCTTTAGTTTTTGTCATATACAGTGACCATGTATCCAACGTTGTAGTATACATTGCTATTGCCTCTAAGTGATAAAGCTTATCTGAGAACTATATAGCCTACAGCTATTATATGATATGTACACAGCTTATACTATACTATACTGTTAAAACACTTGGTTCATTGAACAGCCAAAGAAAACCAGCTCCATGCTGATGGCTGTCCCTTTATTTTGGATTCCCATGGAAGAACTGTATGTAACATGACAGAATGGTGAAATAAACATTATTTAAAAAAAAAACTTTAAAAAATTGGAACAACAATATTTCTGTTACTGAATTTCGAAAACTGTCAAAATGCAAATGAACCAATAAAGAAATCTGAAAAAAAAAATATATATCGTATTGCATTCCATACACAGGGAGGTGCGCAGTAGCAGCACTAACATGGTGGACAAGTCACTGGACCTGGGCATGCAGCTTACCACCATCAGGCCCCTCACAGACAGGTATGGGTTCCAGATTACACCCTCCATTTACAACAGAAAATAATCTAGGTATTTTTTTCCCATAGACTTAACATTGGGAACTCGTTCCCCATTCCCCTACAAGTATTGCAGCTCGTTCTCCATGGTCTATATCCTGTGCAACATCCTTTCTCTTAGTATGTACAGGGGTGAGATAAATACAGAAAGGAACTCGTTTTGGTCATAGTCGTTGTTCTCCCAACTCGTTTGAACGCTAGTGATAGCCACTTGGCTATCGCCCCATTCATATCGCTCAGCACCAAACTAGTGGAGAACGACGAATTTGACCAAAACATTCCTTGTTTCTATATATTGCTATGACCAGGATGTTGAAACCTGTGATTACGGACATTTATCCTATCCCTAATAAAAAACGCCATAGGTTTTAGCATTGACTCAATGTATTTGACATAGCATTGGATAAAGTGTTATTTATGCACCGAGGTGAATAAAAAAACTGACCAATCAGTGACGAGATAACGAAAGTAGATCCGGCAGCATTGATAACTACTAACATGGATAATTACAAATATTCTCTGTATATCGGTGAGATGGGGTAGGATAAATACGAAACCGAACTCGAGTTAGCCAACGCCTCGTGTAGTAATACACAACCTGCCCTTCGTGGCATAAACATTGACAAGGCTAACTCTCGTTTGGTATCTACTAATTACGGTCATCGAAGTCCGTGCAGTGATCTAACCTAGCTTTCTTACGTTGTCTTCACTCTGCTGCTTACACACTTCGTTCTCTCTAGAAATGAAAATGTATAATTGAAGAAGGAGCGGGGTACTTTCTAGTCCAGTTGTTAACTACCCTTCATCTCGACCCTACTTATGTCCTGTCAGGAATGTGGATAAGGCCGACGAGGAGGCGACTGATGAGTCGCAGAAACTCATCGTCTCCGCCGTGGACGCGATGTCGAGCGAGACAGTGAAACAACGGAAAAATCGCAGTGCCTCAATGCTTAAGAAAGAGCTCGAGACTCAAGGCAAGGCTGGGTCGAGAGACTTCTTACTCAAAGTAAGGAGCTTTATCGTCATACAATATTAACTGATTATTATGTTTGATTCAATAGTTGTCTATTATCTTCAAGCTATAAGACATCAAACTTCTTATCAACATGATCAAATTGTGCCCAAATATCTTCAATTACTGGATAATTTGGTCTACATATTTGGTTTTGTTTGATCCCAACAGAGATCAACGATTTCTGTATGTTAAATATTACTGATTCTGTATATCAAGAATACTGTCGGGGTGCAGGTACCGCACAGCAATAAAAGTGGGTAGCCGTCACAATCAAAATATTGAAATACATGTAGTATGAATCAGGGAGAAACAGCGGATATACAACCATCCATACAAGTCCATGATGTAACTTAAGAAATATTTGGCTTAAAGAAACACAGGCAAAATTGTTTACGACAAATAGATGTGTTGGGGCTAGTGAGTAAGAGTAGTTCCTTTGGTCTTTTTATAAATCTTGCTGTTAAGTGTTGTCCTGGGTAAAATCTCAAGTCTAATTCTTGTTACTGGTCGGTTGGATAACAACAGATACGGCATTTGTTAGGTACCAGCAGTGGCAACTCACAGGTAAAACCACAAAGCATCAACCTTAATGTTGGAAGATTTGTGAATTGTGGAACTTCTTCTAAGATACTCCCATATGCCTTAACAGTTTGTCTGTCAAGTAGGTTGTTTTTATGTCTCGCACACATACCAAGTTACAGTTTCGATTCCTGTGGTATGGGTGAAAACTGCGATCCAAAAAGCAAACTTACATTTATTAGCCTTGATAGTAGCTCAGAAGACACAGACTTCACTTTCTCCAGACAGAGTGGCTATTATATGGAATGATGAAGGTGTCATTCTACAGTAACAGATATTGGTGAAACACACTAGAGAAGGTTAAGCATTAGAACAACTTACAGTAGTTAAGTTTAAGGATAAGAGACTGTGCCCTTATTATGCTTTAAAACAATACTGTGCTCAAACAAAACAGCATAGAGGACACTATACACAATTATGGATAATGCTGGGTGAGGATCCTCACCCAGCAACTAAAGACACCATTGTGAGATGAATTGAAATGACTTTATCAGGGGTAGGTATAGACTTACAAGTATTTAAAGCTCATTCAACTAGAGGAGCAGCTACCTCGAAAGCTGCCCGAAAGGACTTAACAATGCAACTATTCTGAGGAAGGGTTGGTGGACAAATGCCAATGCATTTGCCAGGTTCTACCAAAGAACCAGGTGATCAGATGATAACGCCTTCAAGGATACAGCTCTTCAGACAGAAAAAGACAACTACCTAGAATACTTTCTCTGAAGGAGCTCAGGTAAAGTGATAAAGTCTGTGTTGTTATCTGACTGACCAGGTACAAGAAGTAGACTTTAAAAGTTGAATGAGACTTACCAGATTGAGCAACATTCCCACACCTGGACAGTTGTCTCCCTACCCTAGATATTGAGTTGCTCTCATGGGGGTAGTTTACCTGAGCCCCTTGGGATGTTAAATATTGCTGGTACCCGTTTCTCTGTTGCTCAATCCTACAACCCTGTAGCATCGTAGACCTTAGGTCAAATATCACCTTTTACCAAGTGAAAGTAAGTCTCACATAACCTTTAAATTTTACTTCAACTCACCAAAATTCTTTTATTATATTAAATATGTCATCTAATTGGTGTGATTACATGTGTAAGATAAAGCATGGATAGGGCTAGACGATGAGGGTCTAAAGATCTACAACGCATTTCACTTAACAGAAGATGAAAGAAAAATACCGGAGCGGATTTTTGAGAAATTCGAGGAACGATTGAAAATCTCAAAACCAAATTTCCGTGCCGCCAGACTCGATCTCCACTTCTTCTATCAGGGCAAAACCGAGTCACTTGACGAGTTCTACACAAGATGTCGCGAAAAAACAGTCGACTGCAGTTTCACACCTGTTGAGGAAAAAGAACGAATTGTAGAGCAGCTACTAGCAAGCACGCCAATCGAAGACTTCAAGAAATGGTTATTAGGCCAAGATGCCGAAGTAACTATTGAGACAGTTCTAGCAGAGGGTAGAAAATTTGAGACAACGCTCAACAGCATACGTCACATCAATGATCGCACCAACAACACTACTACCCCAGCTAACGTTGATGCTATACGTCAAAAGGGCCGTGGTCAACTACATAACAAAAAGGGAAAAATAAAGTCAGTATGCAAACGCTGCGGTGGGGACCACAGAAAGGATCCTAACAGCTGTCCCGCAAAGGATTCAGAGTGCTACAACTGCCACAAAACCGGACATTGGGCACATCTATGCTTGCAACCAGAGCAGGGGAAAACACAAGCAAGACTGTCAAATAGAGGTCCATCGCATGGCGGACGACAACAAAGACCACAGCAACGCGGCAAACAACAGAGACGTATACATGATGTTACAGCAGCAAGCAACTATGACAGGGACGAGTATTCAGAAGAAGAGGACTTTGAGACTGTCGAATATAACATGATCAGTCTCGATGTCGCAGACGTAACAGAGAAAAAACAACGCAAAGAGGTATTTGCAAAAATCAACATAAAGCTCCCAGAACAGCTCAATGATCGAACGAAACGACTCATTAACATGAAGGTCGACACTGGAGCCATGGGAAACACCCTCCCCCTCAGGATATTTCAACAATTGATGCCTGAGAAGCTGGACAGAGATGGAACACCGAATGAGGAAATCTCCAGGACAGCAAAAAACACTACACTACTAGCCTACAACAAAACCACCATCAAGTGCTACGGCAGTATAGACCTACAATGTAGTTATGGACGGGGTAACTGGAAGACATTCCAGTTCCACATTGTAGATGTGACCAGCCCAGCAGTGTGTGGACTGTCGATGGCGGAAACACTGGGTCTCGTAACCCTGCACTGCAACATAGACATGCCAGCCCCAACACCAAAGACCATCGAATCGGTAAAAGACCTGCAACAGGTATATAGCAACCAATTCGACAGGATCGGTAACCTCCCAGGCAAAGCCAGACTACATCTGAAAGACAACGCAACACCTTTCATTGATCCACCACGCAAGTATTCGATCCACATGAAGCCGAAGCTGAAGGCAGAACTTGACAAGATGGAATCGCAGGGCGTAATAGCAAAAGTGGAACAACACTCGGATTGGTGCAGCAGCCTTGTAACAAGCATCAAGAAGGATGGAACAATAAGAGTATGTCTGGACCCGAAAAAACTGAACGAAGCACTGAGGAGATGCCCACATAAGATACTGACGCTGGAAGAAATTAGCCATCAATTCCATCGGGCAAAGTATTTTAGCAAACTGGATGCCAAAGCTGGGTATTGGAGTGTAGAGCTGGACGAGGAAAGCCAACTGCTAACCACGTTCAGAACACCTTTCGGGAGATACAAGTTCTGCAAGTTGCCGTTTGGCCTCAGTGTGAGCCAAGACATTTTCCAACAGAAGATTGATATGATCCTGGAAAAGTGCCCAGGAACTGTCGGCATTGCAGATGACATAGCATGCTTCGGAGCAACAGAAGAAGAGCATGACAAGAATCTACACAACCTGATGATGGAGGCACAGAAAAATGGCCTTGTCTTCAACAGCAGCAAATGCATCATCAAAAAGCCCCAGATTGAGTACTTCGGTATGGTATTCAGTGTGAATGGAATGAAGCCGGATGAAGCAAAAGTCACCGACCTCAAAGCCATGCCTGCTCCAACAAACAAGACAGAGCTTCAGGAGTTTCTAGGTCTCATCACATACCTGAGCCCATTCATCAGGAATCTATCTGCCCAGGCAGAGCCGGTGAGGAAGCTACTGTGCAAGGAAACACCATTTGAGTGGTCAGCGGACCATCAGCATGTGTTTGACCATCTAAAAACACTGGTTAGCACAGAAGCCTGCCTTAAGTACTATGATACTGAAGCACCAACGTACCTCATGGTAGACGCAAGCCAACGTGGGCTGGGAGCAGCACTTCTCCAGCCAGACCGACTACAGGACGGCAGCTACTCCACGGAAACTAGGCCTGTAGCGTTCGCGAGCAAATCCCTATCACCATCCCAGAAGAATTATGTGAACATTGAACGTGAAATGCTTGCAATAACATTCGGAATCAAGCGTCTCCATACCTATCTCTACAACAGGAGATTCACCGTACTTAGCGATCATAAACCACTTGAGATGATCTGCAACAAAGCCCTAATCGTTGCACCACCCCGACTCCAAGCTATGATGCTTGCGGTGCAAGATTATGACTTCAAGGTAAAATACTTACCAGGGAAGGATGTCGGACTGGCAGACGCACTCAGTAGACTGCCAAATCCCAAGAACCACGAGGATGTCAAGATGGATGTGCGAATTGAGCATGTTCAGTTTACCAGTGACAAGATCAAAGCCATCAGGGACTCAACACTATCTGACCCAACCTTGAATGAACTGAAGGAAGTGATCTACACTGGGTGGCCAGAAACAATTAAAGAACTACCATCGGAACTTCGCCAATTCTGGTCATACAGGGATGAGCTCAGCACGGATAACGGACTCATTCTGAAAGGAGAGCGTGTTTACATTCCCAAACCGCACAGGCAGAGTGTGTTGGAAAATCTCCACACTGGACATATGGGAATCATCAAGACCCAGCTCCGAGCACGCAAGGATGTCTATTGGCCGAGAATCAACGAGGACATAGAGAATCTGTGCAAACAGTGCACAATCTGCCAGGAACACCAACAAACACAGACACATGAGCCATTGGAACCTACTGAAACACCAAGCAGACCATGGAGCATGATCGGAACAGACCTGTTCCAAATAGACGATGAACAGTACCTAATCATCGCAGACTACTACACCAAGTTCCCCTTGGTGGACAAACTGCCAAAACCAGCAACATCAGAGACAGTGGTATCCATCATAAAAGACCACTGTGCCATCATGGGAGTGCCAGACATCATACGATCAGACAATGGACCCCACTACAGCAGCCAGGCCTTTGCAAGGTTCACCAGAGAGTGGGGTATAAGGCACATAACATCTTCGCCACGGTATCCCAGATCCAACGGATTTATAGAGCGCCAAGTTGGATCTGTGAAAAACGCAATGAAAAAGGCCAAAGAAGCTAATGAGGACATACAGCTGGCACTACTACGACTGAGGACAACCCCAATCAGCTGCAAACTGCCAAGCCCAGCGGAAATGATGTTCCAAAGAAGGGTGAAGGACACTCTCCCATCAAAAATCAGGAGCACTGACCCTATGCAGGAGGACATACGGAAAGAACTCAACTTCAGGCAAAGTGAACAAAAGGCCTACCACGATAGGAATGTGAAACAGATACCACCTCTAATACCAGGCCAGAAGGCTATGTACCAAGATGTCCAGTCAGGACGATGGGCCCCAGCAACTGTCTTAGCAAGGGCCCAGGAGCCAAGGAGTTATATAATCCAGACTCCTAGTGGACAGACTCTGCGCCGAAATCGCATTCACCTTAAAGGTAGAATCACTGAGCAGGGCCAGTCAGGCAACCGAACGCCTGAGGCCACTGGACCACCACCATGTCCACCATGCAAGACTACTACGGAAGGCTGCAACATGACAAGCCTCCCAAACTGTGCCAACAATCGACCGGTTCAGAAAGGAACAAGTAACAGCAGTAATGATGGGCAAAATCTCATGGGCAAATCACCAGTGCCTGTGTCCAGTCCTAAACCACCTACAGTGGTGTCACGCAGTGGGCGGGAAATAAGAAAGCCAGTCCGGTTCAGTGAATAAGTTTGAGTGACTAAGATCTGAAACAGATAAACACATACAAGTAGTATATTTGTATTAATCGACTATATCTTATGTTTAGTAGTACATACATACCTTAGCTTTATCATTTTTACATTTACAGTCAAAAGAGGTGCTGTCAAATATATATTATCTTTTCAGAGCAAAAATCAAAAGTACTTGATTCAAATATTGTCATAAGTCATTACTAAGTCATTATTCATATATTTTATTGAAAGACTTTCCAGCAAAGACTTGTCTCACTGAGACGAAGAAAGACTGATTTGAAAGTAGCATATTACAATTACAAACAGTATTTACTTTTATGCCAAAGACTTTGTTATATTACAAACAGTATCTACTTCTATGCCAAAGACTGTTTTGCCACAACTTAACTACTATGGTTGTGATACCTGTGTATACTCAACATTATGAGTAATATCTCATTTGGAAAAAGAGGGATGTTGTATCATTGCCATAAGCAATACCACACTCAGTGGCGCCATCTAGTGAGTTATATGTTAACTACCTATTGGTAAAAGTATAGAATAAACGCTTCCTGATCTCCTACACTTCCTGGTATGACTTGACAATGGACAGTGTATCTAGAGTTGTATGTCCATGGATAAAGTAACACTTTAACTTTCTGCACAGGTCAATATGGCTATGGCCATTCTGTATGCCCGTCACGTGCTCATGAAGCTGCTCGCTGATTGGCCAGCCTCCATTCCACTACACATTGGATGCAGGGACGATGTACAGGTGCCATTCATTTTGGACCTGCTCAACCGCTACGACACACAGGACACCTTTCAGAAGGTTTGTGGCACTAGTACTACTTGTCTGATCTCTCAGGTGAAGGGTTGAAAACGAGATAATGGTTTGTTTTATGAAGTACGGGGTGGAGGCAGCATGATGGGTTATTGAGGATACTTCGAGATAAAAACAAGTCGGCATGGTTCATAATTATGTTCTAGGCATCAGTCAAGACCCAGTCAAATGGTATTTGGTGTCAAATCATATTCTACCTTAATTCAGACGAACACATTTTATTGGAAGACATAGGCACATAGAGTTTTGTCCACTAGTTTTAAGCACATGGCCAGAATGGGCTCTCCACCTCTATGCACTGATCCATGAAGGAATTTCCAACATTCTGCCGACCTACCTAGGTCATATGTAAGTAGGGCATCGTTGATTGCCAATCCACCTACCCCAACTGGCACACAGAACGGCTGTATGGTGACCAGGGTGGATGTTCTTGTTTCCCCTCCTTCTTTCCTCTCTTCCTCCCTTCCCCTTCCCCTTCCCCTTTTCCACTTGCCCTTCCACCTCCCTCCCCTATCTTTCCTGCACTCAAATATTCCTTCCTTCCCCTATTTACCCTACTCCCTTCAATTCCTCCCTCCCCCTTCCTCTTCCTTCCTCCCTCCCATTCCTTCCTTCAATCCTTTATTCCTTTTCATGTACTTCTTATCACTGTTACTTACGCTTCTTATCACTGTTACTTGGGCAGAAAGGTTTCCATAGGTTGAGAAAGATCGTGCTCCTCGCGTGTAGATGTGCATTTTGTTTTAACCTCGCGAAACATCGTTACTGTTAGATGAGAATATTAACTTTGGACATGTTTTCATGACAACAGGTGGTGCGTAACGTCATCTCGTGCTACTCTGTGGACTGCGTGGTTCCTATAGGCATGGCAGCCTGTCAGTTCCTTGAGGAGGTGAATGTGTCTTCAGTGACAAAGGAGTCTGAACACCAGTACAAAAACAATACGCGCGTAGAAGACAAGGTCACCATACCAGGAGTGGCCTACATCGGTATTCACTTCGACAACAGGTGAGCAGCTCGCTTAATCTAAAAGTTTCTATTTATGAAAACCTGCAGCAAAGTATGATGTGCATTTAGCGATGGAATAAACTGAATCGACAACCTGGATAAACATCACTAGCAAAATCGGTTAATCTCAAGGTTAATTTCTTAAAAGGTATCCAATATTCTGACTCTGGCATATAAATATATATGGTCGAATCCCAAATAACGTGCCCAAATTGTTAAAAATCCGAACGTTCACTGATCACAGAAATTGTTGAAACTACAACATGTTGATACTATGAGTCAGAATGATGCATGGAGGCAATATTTTCCGATATTTACAAATCATTTCAGGTGTGTGACTGAGGAAGGCTGTGATGAGTTATTTATGGCGTCTTCATCCGACTACTGCCAGTCCAAACATGTGTTCAGCGGACCCAGAGAGCATTGGGTCGACTTTGAAATGCCAGGTGAATATTGCCTTCCTATAACAGTTAAGTGACGATAGAGATAGACGGTAATAGAGTCCATCCAAATTCGAGATAGCACCTATAATCCAGGGAATGGAGACATAAATATGACATGCTAAACTTACTTATTAGCGGATTTCAGTTGGGGGGGGGGGGACTTTTTGAATCACAGGTCCATTTCTAAGAACTCATTTATGGACATATTTCTACCCCTTAAACTGGTTCAATCATAATATAATATGCCCCATTCGAAAGAGAATAATAAACAGTAGGTGCTAAGAAGTGGAATTTTCTAGTTAGATTCTAGATTTACTTAGATATACAAGTATTGTTAAAAGTAGGGGGGGGGGGGGGATTTTGGGTGAAATGGGCATACTAAAACAGATGTTTACTCAATATTGATTTACAGTGAGCATTGGTGTAACATCTACCATCTCCATAAGTGGTACTAACTGTTGCTTACATTCTAGGAAGTGTCATTATTTAGTTGAAATGTATATTTGATGTGCTATTCATGTATCTCATAATGTGAGGGGGGAGCAGCAGGTGTATGAGAGGATGGGTTATTCAGCATATTTACACATAAACAGAAGTCAAAATGGTTCCTAACACGAACTAAGACCCAGACAAATGATATTGGAATATAGAATTATTTGCAGTATCAATTACTACCAGATATTGGCTTGACCTACTTTATCGGTGTACATAGGAACAGAGGCTTTTCCCCCATTTTGAGGCACATGGCCAGAGAGACAGGTCTGGATGCACTCATCCATGAAGGTATCGCCATGAAGCAACTCCAAATGTTTCATATGTAGATAGGGCAACGTTGATTGCCAATTGAAGTCGCCTACAGGTAGCTAAATATATGTGTGCAATGATCCATGAACTACTGAGTTCACAGAGAAGAAGCCCTTTAAATACCCAATCAATGCAGGCCCTTTATCTTGTACATTTAACGTGTATGGTGCTATTTGCCATTAGTATGTTACCATGTGTAGGATTGGTACCAATATAGTATAATAAAGGTCTCGTGTGCGGAGCTTAGGGTAAGCTGACACAAAAGTAATTGCTTGCCTGTGATTAGCTAGAACCCCTACTCATAATAGAAAGTCAACCTGAGGTATAAGGAAACAGCTTCTCAAAGTATAGGAGTTCCATTAACTCATGACGACCACACTTATTTTAAACCTGTCTTCTTCCCGCATTGGTTTAGGAGATACAGTGTACTTCAAGTTCGAGTCGGACGGTAGTAACACTGACTGGGGATACAAGTTCACAGTTACCGGTCGTAAAATCGGCCGCTTCGATACAGGCTATATGATTCTGAAGAGCATCTTCGCCATGCCTCACGTCACCAGGTCGGTAAAGCATACCTGTATTTGTAAAAAAAAAAAAAAAAAAAGTTTTCCTTTATCGTCGTTGTTCTTTTGTTTTCACAAAAAGTCTCGATTACGAGGGAATATTTTTTTTTAGAGTATACCAGAATAGAAGTCACTCTTCACAGCTCCCAACAAGGCAATATATTTCTCTGCAGGTTTTAAGGCGGTAGATTCATCTAGTCGTACTGTAATCATGTTTTGAAAACGGACATGGTATCCACCTAGAATTAGGTCATTTTACTCCATTTTCAATACATTAATCCGTTCTGTTAAATGCCTGTATATGAAGGTGAGGTAAAGAGGTGATGATAAAATTCCTCCTATTACTGCATCTTGGAAGTATGACTTCCCCTGATTTGTATTCGAAATGGCTTTCATTGTCTGAGAAACTAAGTAACCGTTCTTAACTAGAAAAGTACCAGTGTAGAAAATTGTACTATATCTTAACATAATGGAATTAACAATACTATTGATAATTTCTCTGACCACAGTCGAACTCTCCAATGAAGAATAGTTATCAGAACCTTTAAGTGATGAAATACATTGTATTTTTGTAAAAACTACCTTGGGGTTTTGACTTTGACTAGACGACTTCCACTGAGAGACCTCTGGTCAAGCCTGATGTTCGTGGCCTGCAAGCAGACCGGGCAGCAACGACTCAAAGCGCTTCACCTCACCCTCAAGATACTCCAGTCCCAGTTCAAGTGAGGTTTCTTCTACCTATGAATGGGTAACAAGTATTCTAAATGGCATACGAATGTACTGCAAAACGTTTGTATGAATTAAGGAAATATTCACAAAACACCGCATTTCGTGAGCCTAACCTTACTGTCCAAGACTCGTGCAAGTAACTATAGAAAAGATTTGTTTTATCTTTTTTTTTTTTTTTTTTTTTCGGCTTATTACAGAGGTGTCATAGCCACGTCTTACTAATTTGTTTTATCATTTACTACCGTATCATATAAATCATCCTATCATGATTATGTTTTGAAAAAAACTCTTCCTATTTTGTCTACAATCCCTCTCCCTGTTGGAGGTGTATGGGATACGACTCCGTGAAAAAAATGTTTTTCATTCTATCATGTTCATACCATTTACACATCCATAGGTATGTGTTCTTGATTATACTCCTTACAACAGCAATATCATATAGTTGATAATCCTGATTATATATGATGTCGATTAGAGCGTATTGTGCTATCATGTAGATGTGCTGAGTGCGAGCAGCTGTCGATTGACCTTGGGCTGCTGCGACCGCTGTGGGTGCTCTACAACAAAATGAGCAACTCAGACATGGACGCGAGCAACATTGTGCCACCCGTAGTACGCGCCCTCACTGAGGTCTTCCTCGTCGCCGAAAACCTGGCAATGGTAACTCTTTGTGTTCTCATAATAGATTATCTTTATGATCTTCTCTCTGTATTTTTGTGTATTAAAAGGATCATATTGATTTAATCAGGGTATAATATTGCTAGCCATTTGCGATTTCAGAAGCTGAAGTCTACAGGTTCACTTTGAATTATTTTTTTATGTGGGGTGGGTGGGGTACGGCCGAACAAGAAGATGTTAGAAGATGTTACTTTGGCCTACTGAAATACCAGTATTCTGTTTTTAGCCACTGTTAAGGATTAGACAGTTTGTTGTTCTCATCCGAGTTATTGTCAGAAGTGCCTCTAACATTAATAATATACCAGTGTTCCTTCCGTTTCCCGATGGCAGATGACAGTTTGCTCGCAAACCGAATTCTACTCAGAACTTCTGGTTTTCGTATGATATTTCATGATGACGAAACCACCTCAAATTGTCGAATCAAAGGTTGTTATTGACCGATACTAGTGTGTACACGATGTTTTATAGTTTGAACCTGGTGAAATGTAGTGAGTCGTTGTAAATAATAGATGTTTTATTTCAACTCTAGCTTAATTCTAAAATGTATGCTTTCAGGAATGGAATGTGTCCCGTCAGTACATGGCTTCGCTTCTGTCATCTGAAGACATTCATCGCCTTATGTTTGAAGTGAGTGTTATAATGATAAAGCTCTAACAGTATGCACCAGATAAATAAATAACGGACCTTTTGATAGTAAGGATAACGTAATCGTTATCAATCTTACCGTAAAGTCAATATAGCGTTCTTCCTTTTATAGTGTGTTTTCAGGTTGTTATATGAGGAGTGCTGTTATAAACTCGCTCACGATTGACAGACAGCCGACTTCCATTGCTTTTTTTAAAACTGAAAAGTATTTCTAAGCTAGCTATCTTAGAACTTTGTATGATTCAGTCTACCAGCCTTGAGAAAGGAATAGATTCAAAATTTCAAAAATATGCTTCCGTTTATATAACAAAAGGATCAATAAATCTTATTTGATTGGCTGGTCAGCCTTACAAAATGTATATGCTTCAGTGTGAAAAAAAAACTGATAATGAACTGCATCTAGATCCATGGCCACTGACAATGAGCCTATCACTGACTAATTGGCTAGGATTTGTGACATCATCCCCCATTGAGTATTTTTCTACAGTACTATATGTGCGTTGAGAACGAGTTCCTAATGTTTACTCTACATGCAAAAAATACCAGGGGTGAGATAATACATGGAAAAAGCTTCGTGTTGTGCAGATCCTCTAAGTTAATACACTGGGGTTTAGCATCTTACCCTCGTGTGGCGACTCTAATTCTTTTGTGACACCTTCAGTGATAATTTGGGTCCTTGAAAACTTGGATCATTAATTTGCAGGGTATCAAAAATATTGCTGCGATGAGTCTCATGATTGGCGTCACGAACAAGGCGACGGAAGGACTCAAGTCGCTGCCGGAGAAAGCGAACAAGAAGAAAAAGGACGAGTAGTCAGACGAGGCCAGTTGACGGAGGGGCCGAGTCGTCCCAGTCCGTCACACCGGCACAGCGGGTTTACGTAGGACCAACTACACCACCACCCAGTCGCCTCCTGCATGAATGACATTTACATCAGGCCCCGAAGACAGACACCCCATGTTTTATTAGGACTCGTGCAAAGTTCACTCACAACTGCACCAATTATATTAAATACACATGCTTTTGTCGCCGTATGGTCACGGGAAGACATTTCCTTCTGTTTTGATGCAAGCACGGTTTCTAAGATGAGATATATCCAATTTTTCGACTTCCGTTATCATAAATCCCCATATATGAACTTGACGTATACTCCTAATATTAGGATTATAACACGGTTTGCATCTCTCCCATACCATACTCAAGATTCCTTATATCACTAACCGGGTATAAGAAAAACAAATATATTGTTGCAAATAATTGCATTTTTCCTTATGATTTAAATATACTAAATAGAAAGATGTGATATAGGTACACTTTCCATTGCATGTAAATTAACCTTTAAATAGGAGATCTAGCGCGTTACACGTAGTTTCGTGTAGGTAGCAGCTAGCTCTCTGGCAACGGGGTATTAAAGTGGATGGGTACATTCCTCATTGTTAGAGCTGGTCCTTCTGCTTCTTCTGCGATAAACACCATCCCTTTATTATACGTATTAGAACCAAATGTGTATTGCACCCCGACATAGCGATGACGATGTGCTGCATTTATGAATGGAAGACTGAATCTTTAATAGCCATTAGCTCTTCAGCTCTCATATTACGGAGCCGTACCACTTGTTAGTATGTTTGCTTCATCGCAAGTGGAGATAGATTTTTATGCCTTTTGAAGTTTCTATGGAAATTACTTATGCTTCATCTCTTTATCGGGGTTTGCTCAATAACGTCGGCTTAAGAAGTTTTAATTTGGAAGAAAACCTCCGTCTATCGATTATGGATACGCGATTGCATTGACTTAAGTTGGTTTTTTTTATATGATTTTATCACTTGTGAGTCCATAAGGTCTAGCTATGCGAGTATTGATTCTGAGAGGTGCTTACCAATATTTGTTCGTTTTTAAAAGATACTTCTGACCTTTTTGTAAGCCTTGACGTTTATCGGTGTGCTAGAAATATCGAGCTCTGATAAAGGGTGATACTGCACCAGTGGAAGTAAAATGTTTTAGAAGCATCTATTGGAAACTGAAATTTGTGTCTTTGTCTGCTTATAGCATTAGCAGATGGTGCGATGGACAGCACAGATTTAGATTTTGCTGCCACATGATTCTTCTCTTTCATAGGCGATTTATTGAAACCCGTTTGTAAGATTTAAAAGCCTGGATTTGAGACTCAGCTGAATTATAAATATTTTTCACGGTAGGGTTTATCTGGCCCATAGCGCTGTGTACATATTCTAGTGACATTTTCTACTTTATTATCGGGATCAGTAAGGGGGTGCCTACTAAACAAGGTGTAGATGTGCGCTAGTCTCATAAGAAGGTCCACGAGGGTTACACTTGATATTGTCTTAGAAGCATGGTCACGCATTGTTACCCCTCTTTGCTGTCAGCAGTTGAGCACATCTGATCTGGCTGCAACAGGAAAATCATAGGAGGCATGTATTACCAATATTTCTAGGTTCTTTTTGTTTCCCCAGGTGTCTTTATTTTTCCTCATTAAAATATGTCAGGTTGTACTTTGCTATAACATGGCAGGAACGTCCTAACACATTCAAGTTGAGAATGATATTACCAGACCAGGAAAAATAAACGATATTTTTAAGTCCAGGCTACCCTTCCCCCCGCTATTTGGGATGCTGGCGATGCGACTATGCCGTGGTTCCTGGCTACATTTTGGTGTAATGCATCAGAATAAAACCGGAATAGACGCTTCACTTTCCAACCCAGTTAAACAATTATGCATATTTTTTTATTTCATGCCAGCACTCACACGCTTCGTGGCGCTTTCGGGAGTCTACGTTCCACCTAATTGTGCGACATAGAACTGAAACGATGGCCAATATTAGTTTCTCAATACCGTACATAGGGTTCACTATCCATTGACACGATATGAATTCCCACCGATCTCAGACCCCATTCAGACCACTGGCCATAATATTCACCTCCGGAAATCATGTGGACTAGCTAAGTTTCAGTCATCTAGTACATGGCTACTCTCACAGATTCCATTAAACTGTTGCTACATTTGGAACAGTTTAAAAGATGTCTTTTCCTTGGTGTCAGTCGTCAGTGTTAAGGGTGATCACACAGGGGAGCCGGATGGGCACAGCAGACGTCAGATTTTTATCTTTTTCTCACCTGGTATTCAGCGCGTGTCTGCCGGTACCAGGAGTGCGGTGGAGCAGGTCACAGCCCCAACCCCAGCTGTGTAGGGTTGTAGTTAAGTGGGAAAATCATCACTGACAGTTTCTGTCATTTTAGGTGGAATATGGTTTCACGGAGTTATAATACACGAGTCTATAGAGTCCGTGATGGTTCGTTCAAATAAAGACACCTGGCAGATCCCCAAATTTGTCTTATGCCCCAGTCACACTGGCGTAAAAAACGGCGTTTTCCCGTGTACGCTCCTCTACGTTCTTCTACTCATTTTGGAATCTCAAAATACGCCGCAAAACGCGGAGATACGTAAAGGAAAGTCGGAATGCGCCGAAAAACGCCACAATACATACAGAGGTGTAAATAAACATTGATAAGCGTACAAAAACGTTAAAGCAAAGCAACCAGATACGTTCCAAATCCGTAGCTAATACGTGGTCCCCACCAATTCAAATGCGTAGAAGAAACGCCAGAATTTACGCCAGTGTGACTGGGGCATAAGATGTGAAACGTCAGCCTGATGTATTCATCGCTTACAGAATGTGTCAGGCTAGATTTAAGGTTAGTTTTCTTCCTGTTGTAACTATTTCAGTTAGGTTTCTTTTAAGATGTTAAGTAGGAGATCATCATTTACTTTGAGGTAAAACAGATAATGTATCCACTTTTGCTTTAATGAACATGCTCCAAACCCATCGCAGGTCTCTTATAAGAACACTTGTTATAGTAGTCTAATGGTCTTAGTTATACTGTTAGATGTCAGCTGATGTAATAACATGTTCAATTCAAAGCCTTTTTTACTTGCCAATGGTTCTCATTTAGAATCGATATTACTGATCTTTAGCCACTGACTCTGTGAACACCTTAATCCCTGGTCGTAAGCACGTTTGTTTCTTCTTCAGTTAACTTACCGGAAAGCAGTGCCTGCCATAGATACATTCCCAATGAACGTCACCAAACATATAATTTCGAGATTGCTCCCATGTCCAGATCTTATCTTTTTAGATACGCGATAGATTTATTAGGACCAAGCATTTACTCAATTTTGATTTTTGATAACTTGATGTTTCACTAAATTTCATTGTGCCTATAGGAAGAAGACCAGATTATTCCTTCAAACTTCAGGCCAGTCTTTTAAAATTGTAGAACTATAGCACTATACATTATGTAAAACTATATAAAATCAAGGTAAGGTGTTTGAGCCACTAACCAAGTAATACCCAAGTACTTTGTCTTCTTTGATTTCCCCAGTTTTATACATTCAACATGAGTTACAATTGGTTGGTTTATATAAAATTAAGTAACCTTGTTTCAGGTTACTAATGAAGGAAGTGAGTTATTTGGTGTCCTCATGGGAAATGTTGGCAGGTACCATTCACATTTTCAGTGGTTTGAAAAGTCAGAACGTGAAGTTGCCGCATTGGTATAGAAATGCACGGGAAAATACTAATTTAGTATGAAACGAACACAGATTGTACCATTTAAACGTGTGTAATATGAATGGTGTACCTAAGTGGTACTGGACAAGTGATTAGTCAAAAACGGGGGATAACGTGTGATTGTCCTAATAGACGGGCGACCAGTCATTGGAAGGTGTTATTTCAGGTGGGAACAAAAAAAGGGATGCAACCGAAATGACCTCACTGTGAACACGGAGAGTAAGCAGAAACGGTTTTCACTATTGATTTTTATTTGTGGAACTATTTTATTCCTTGTGTTTATTTAAATTGTATCTATTGTTAATCTTACCTGTGATATACAATTACTACCATATATATGCAAGTTCCTCTCACTCAGAGAGGCCCACACGCGTGATAGCTCCTCTTCTCCTTGCTTATAATCATGATTGCAAACGTTGATTTATACATTTTCTTTGTGTATAAGAAGGAAGTAACCTAAACAAGAATGTTGTAAGGCATTTAGTAACCAGTTCCTAGACTGAGTTTGTTATCAGTGTAATAAATGCAGTTGTTGCAGATCTTGACTCTGGTGTTGACTGTGTATTTTATAGAAGACGGTTACACTTTCTTTACGGATAATGAACCTTGATAGTCTACGAAATAAATAAATGCCTACAATTTCAACATGATCATATAAGTAGTTGCACTATTTTCAGACCTAAATTTTTTTAATATAAATTTATCTATCGACTCTCTTTCACCCATGAAGGTGCTTTTCAAAGTAACAGTCGCACGGTTGTTATTTTAATCTCGGTATCTACAGATTATACTTTTAATCATATTAAAGTATGTTCTTCCGTGGTGAACTAGAGATTTCTAATAAGTATCTCGGATAATTTAAATCTCCATCTTACAGTTTTAGTAATCCTTTCATTTCAGATTAATCAACACGTTTAACAATTTTTTTACATCTCATTCGCCATCCATGATCGACAAAGTTGGTCGCTCGACCAATATACTATATCGTTAAACTTTGTTAACAAAACATATTTTAGTCTTCTTTTGACTAATTAGTATCAGATAATGAAATATATACAGCAGTTTTATCACAAACATCAGTCATAAACAATTGGAGCAAAACAGTACGTATAGGACCACTGAATTTTATTATTTCTCCCATCAACGATATTATTCATTAAAAACTAAATCCAAACCTCAGTTCAGCTCTAAAATCAATCGTTATTTCCATCATTGCACTTTCTCATTGTGTGTTATTACCTAATAGTGATATAATAGACGGCTGTTCATTGGTATCCATGATTGTATTAAGCTTAGTACATGCTGTCAAAAGTTGAATGATCCATGATTTAATGTGATATTACTCCAGTTGTGGCATAAAATTGTAAGTGTTGCAATTTTCTTGTCGGTGGGGGTATCTGTTTCAGACACAGTAGGTTTTCTTTAGATGCTCAAAACTATCTACGAGGCCTGTCATCTGAAAATAAAAATGGTATTCTTAAATCAGGTAAAAGATATTCATCTCAGAGTAACAGTTAACATTTAACAAATTTGTGACATGAAAAATAAATGGCTAGGATTAAAGAAAAAAATATATGGCTAGGAGCAGAGAAAACAAATCAGTCTCTGCCCTTTGCTTCTCTTTTGTTGTTGTTGATAACATTACATATGATTCCCCAACCACGCAGATATATTACTGTCGGGTAATGAATGATAAAAGTTCTTACCTGGTTTGATGTGGATTGGCGTAATGCTCTCCACAAAGCGTCGTTCTCATCCTCTAGCTTAATGATTGTCTGGGTAAGACGGTGGATGGTTTGCTCCTTCTCTGCCACTTTTTTCAGTATCGCGTCATTATATTTCTGTGTTGACGCTAATTCCTCTATCAGGCGATCTACTCTAGCCTCAGATTCCTGAAAACATATACATGTCTAAAGCATAAATGCCGCACTAAATGAAGATTGGGAACATTCAATGAAAATACACACGAAATGCTCAATCGATGCGCACCATGCTATGAGTTATTTACATTCAAGTTTACATATTGGGCCTATCATTCTTACCACTGGCATACCAGTTCCCTTTTGTAACTGTCCCAAGGTAAATCATCCAGGAACTGGGCAGCGTGTTTTGTACTTACTTCCAAGTTGAACGTGAGGGCACGACACCTCCTCTTCAAAGACCAAATATCCTTGAAAAATCAAGTAGTGAAGATTAAATATTCATGTAATTTGGTATATTCTTTCTATACAAGTATCGAATATGTAGTTGCTCCACTGCAGCAGATTCAGGGACGATTAAGGGGGTGATCATTTGGTCGCGGGTTGATTGGTGCTTAATCGCCTCATATTGCTGGGCCCCGTTTTTTAGTCACGACATGATCTTAGCACGGTAAGCTAAGATGTCTCAGCGATTGTAAGACAATTTGCAATGGCCAGTGTGCTATAGACAGTATCGTAGTGCGCCACGTGAGTTCGCCGCTAAAAGGGTCTCAAGTATAGAATTGTCTTAGGTTCTATCAAACCTCACTGTGCATATATAGAGGATTTCCCGTGGTTCCCATACAAATTAAGCGATGAAACTTTAACATGAATGTATAACCTATGATCGTACCAAATATGAAGAAGATCGGCCACTCCGATCAGCTGTAATTCGCATTTGAATTTCGTCATAGCAATTGTCTGCTCTGTTGGACAGTGAACCCTCCCATCTCCCGGTGCGCAGTGAATGTCGAGGTCGCCGCATAAATTAGCGGAGGCGTGGCGAAAGTACACTGGCCACCAGAGCAGATGTTTGCTATGACGAAATTCAAACGCCAATATCTTCGAATCGGAGCGGCCGATCTTCTTCATATTTAGTACGATTATAGGTTATATGTATACCTTACTCGTATTAACATTTCATTGCTTAAGTCCTACGGGAAGTGAAGTTGCGCATTCGGTACAACATGCCCATAATTGTCTTGGGTGTAAGACACTTTCCAAGACATTTTCAATCACATGACCCTAAGATTATCGTGACTATAGCACACCTCAGACCACCCTAAGTGTCTTAGACCTAAGATCTTGTACATATCGGCTAAGATATCATGTCTATAGGACACTGACACCTGTAAGATATCCTTCAGAATGGTTATCATGACTGAAAAACAGGGCCCTGATTTCAGGTTAGAATGTTAGCAGAATCTTACAGCTATAAAGGCTAAGAGTATTAACTCAAACTGTCATCATAGCATTGTATAATAGTGCAGCCAACTTCAACCAGTTGGCATTGTGCTTGATGCAATCACACTTCAAGCATTTGCCTGTGCCTGTATGTAGAACTTCGTATCGACACTAAGTATAGGGTAGGAGAGTTAAAAATCACACACCTGGGCCCTGGTTTTTAGTCACGACCATTGTGGGTCCAGTCAGCCCCATGATCTACCAACAATATCACGACAGTTTGGATGACACAAGATGGCCGGTGTGCTATAGACGGTGTCGTAGTGTGCCACGGGAGAAAAGTGTCATACTTAAGACAGTAAATATCTCACTAACTCACTGTGCGTATATAGAGGATTTTTCCACTTCCCGACGGAATTAAGTGATGAAATTTTAACACGAGTAAGGGATACATATAACATATAATCGTACCAAATATAAAGAAGAACGGCCGTACCGTTTCGAAGTTATCGGCGTTTGAATTTGAAACATCTGGATATCGATTGGATATCGTACATGCACTCTCCAAGCAGATCTTTTGCAGTGTCGAGCACAGAATTTCTGCTGGGAGAGTGAAGCAAATCAGGGCCCTGTTTTTCAGTCACGACAATCGTTATGGGCGACGTGTTTTTGCCGTCAGTGTTCGATAGACACAACACTATAGTGAATAGGCGACATGTCGTGACTGTAAGAGTCACAGGGCGTCCAGACATGTTTTTCAGTCACGACAATCGTGGGGTCACGTGATTGAAAATGTCGCCCAAAGTGTCATCCGTTCATCTATGGACATGTCGTACCGAATGCGCAACTTCACTTCCCGTACGAATTAAGCCTTACACGAGTAAGGTATACATATAACAAATAATCGTACCAAATATGAAGAAAATCGATTGCAGCGTTCCAAAGATATCGGCGTTTTAATTTCGTAATAGCAATCGTCTGCTCTGGTGGCCAGTGTATTTACCTGTCGCCTCCGCTAATTTATGCAGTATTGACTGCGTACGGGAGGTGGGAGGGTGACTGGCCACCAGAGCAGACGATTGCTATGACGAAATTCAAACGCCGATAACTTCGGAACGCTACGTCCGATCTTCTTCATATTTTAGACGATTATAGTCTATATGTAGCCCCTACTCGTGTTAAAATTTCATTGCTTAATTCCGTCGGGAAATGGAAAAATCCTCAATATACGCACAGTGATGTGTTATAGAACCTAAGACAGTTCTATATTTGTCGTAGCGGCCGACATTTTTCGCAGCGATCGTGAGTGGCGCACTACGATCGTGTCTATAGAACAGCGGCCATTTTGAGTCTTCCAGAATGTCGTGGAATCTCTGGACGATCGTAGGGTAAACGAGGGCCCTGTTTTTTAGTCACGACAATCGTTATGTACGACATGTTTTTGCTGTCAGCGTATTATAGTCACGACATTTTAGGGGGTCGGCCGATTATTGTAGCCCTACAACACATAGGGCGGTGTGAAGTGTGCTATAGTGACGACAATCGTAAGGTCACGTGGGTAAATTTGTCTCCCAAACTGTCGTAGCCCTAAGACATCTATGGACATGTCGTACCAAACGCGGAAATTCACTTAACACGTGTAAGGTATACATCTAACCTATAATCGTACCAAATATGAAGATAATCGGCCGTAGCGTTCCGGAGATATCAGCGTTTGAATTTTGATATCATGTCTATAGGACATGCTATAATTCTATCCCTTGGAGGGTTGTTGAAATATCGGCTGGGGTATCGCCTGAAAAATCTGGTTGGTGGAAGCTTTTTTCAGGAGAAACCACAGCTGATGCTCCAACAACCACCAGCAACCATGGGGTGACATGCCAGCAACCACCAACAGATGCTCAACTAACCTAGAAACCAAGAGCAGACGTCTGGCAGATGGCATTCGTGCGGCATCGCACGATGCTCCACCAAACAGACAAAAACTAAATCCAACGAGATGTTCCAGCAACCGATAATTCCAAATTATTACTTGTGTTCTTCCCCATATTTCAGCTTTTATTTGATGTTTATGTGCATTTACTGAGCCAATTTTGGGTAGAACAGCTTCAAAACATGCTATTGGCCCTGGCCGGCGGTCAGCGAACACCAACAGGGCAGCCAACACTTGCCGCCGACTTGGTTTTGGAGGCAGGGTAATGGGCAGGTGGTCGGCGGGGCCAGCTCGGCAAATGTCATTTGACATTATGAGCTGTTTCACCAATCAGATTATCACCGGCAGGGCGAGATTTGGGCTGGCATCTGACACCGACATCCAACAGGTGACCACAAGGCGTCTGGTTAGGGCTAGCCCCACGTTGGTGGAATAGCCGCTTCAGGGCCCTGTTATTTAGTGACAACCATTGTTACGGGCGACATGTTTTGCTGTCAGTGTACTATAGCCGCGATAGTTTAGGGGGTCGGACAATTATCGCCCCTGTACGACATGTAGGGCAGTGTGAGGTGTGCTATAGTCACGACACATGGAAGGTCACATGGGTAAATTTGACTCCCAAACTGTTGTAGGCCTAAGACATCTATGGACATGTCGTACCGAATGCGGAACTTCACTTCCTGTATGAATTAAGCAATAAAATTTTAACACGTAAGGGATACATATAATCTATAATCGTACCAAACATGAAGAAGATCGGCTGCACCGTTCAGAAGATATCGGCGTTTGAATTTCGTCATAGCAATCTCTGCTCTGGTGGCCAGTGTAGCCCTACGCTCATGTGACCCTAATTTATGAAGCGACCTCGACATTCACTGCACACCGGGAGGTGGGAGGGTGTACTGGCCAACAGAGCAGATGAAATTCAAACGCAAATATCTTCGGAACAGCCGATCTTCATATTTGTTACGATTATAGGTTATATGTATCCCTGACTCGTGTTAAAATTTCATCGCTTAATTTTGTATGGAAGTGGAGAAATCCTCTATATACGCACAGTGAGGTTTTATAGAACCTAAGACAGTTTCTATACTTGAGACACTTTTAGCGGCGATCTCCCGTGCGCACTGCTACGTCGTCTATAGCACATCGGCCATCTTTTGTCGTCAAAACTGTTGTGATATCGCTGGTTGGTCTTGGGCCTTCCTGGCCACACAATGGTCGTGACTAAAGGGCCCTGATATGGAAAAGAACGATGAAGACTTGGGGGAGAATAGGGGGAAAACATGAATCAGCGCAGTGGAGGACCATCTTCTTAATGTCTAAACATAAACAGCTGTGGTGATACTAAGAAGATAGGCTGACATGGCCTCAACAAATAATGATGCCCCATTGATGGTGGATGCTTTGGGTCAGGCAGGGGATGCCATGGAATAGTTATAAAATAATTATAGATTTTTAATTTATTCATTACGTGGTATATGGAGAGGCCTACTGCCGTACTGGCCACCCCATTCAAACAATATCTAAAAGAACACGGATTTTGATATACGGTACATGTATATATCATATTGCCCGTAGTTTGAAATAATTATGATTAGGAGTTTGTTAACCATACAAATATAAATTATCTTTAAAATGCTATCGATGCTAGACTTTACAGCCTGATGTTGACGTAACTATGTATGGACAAAATATTTAAATACCATGGACATTTCATCAAGTTCCGTGAGAATAACATCTTCTGCGTGCCAAATCTTTGAATTTGACTTTGAGTATGATGACTTGGCCCAGGCGTGGGACTGTGAAGGTGGTCTAGATCTATCTTTGCTCATTGTACTCAACTGTTTAGATAATTTCAAAGTAAAAATGGATTATTTGGATTGATTGCAAATTTACATAAAACTACATCTAGATCTAGATCTAAATCTAGATATAGATTCTAGAATAATAGATCAAGTAAAGGGTGACAAGTCCAACATAATTAACTATTATCAACGGAATTAAAGAAACCATTATTCCTACCGAACGTGTCTCATATAACTTTTTTCCTCCTAGTTTTCCTATTTGTAGAAGCAAGGAAAGCAACATAGAGACCGATATAGAACTTAAATAACTTTTGATCAAAAGGGGAAAGAAACACTGAAATTAATTCAAGGTAGTTTTAACTTACTCGAAGGTCTGAGCCTCAGGAGGGAAACCGAGGGACTTGGTTCTGAAATAATGGTTGCTCGGGCTCCACGGTGACAGTTGTTGCTGGATCCATGCTCGGTTGCTAGGCAATAATTGTGTATGTCTAGAGTGCTGTAATTATCCCACAGACCTCGGTAATTAATTGATAATTGGAGCAGGAGGCCCAGGGCAGTGCTGTAAGATATGCAGCGACATACCAAAAATATTGTGACGTTCTTAGCGGGAACGCACGGCAACGTCGTATTGCCCTAGTGTTTAAGAAGCGAACTATAATTTGCCTCGACGATTGATTGCATTCTTCAAGCAGTGCTTTAGTTAATATCCGGGCTTTTATTAAGAATAGAATCTGCTGTAAGAGTGAATATTCTAATGGTTCATTCTCTTGGAATAACCTCTTGAAAAAATGTACATATGAATTGCTAGTATTTCATGTAAAATTTGGAGATTACAGCAGAGCTCAGAGAGACCTGAAAAAAAGCGAAGAAAAGGGGCAAGAAAAGGCAAGCATCGAGGCAAGTTCGAACATCCCCTATTATCGCAACCCAAAAGCAGACAGAGCGATGGCCATGGATGGCAGGTCCAAGTAAGATATACATGTTTTCCTAAGTTTATTTTGTATTCAGTATTTATCAAGTCATCACTCCAATATTTAACCGAATAGACAGCTCCTGAACACTAGATAAATAGTGTAGATACAGCCTTGCACTGGAATTAATGAAAGCAATGTAGAGTGACACTGACAAGTGTCACTGAGTGACACTGACAGGGCAATGAATGATGTTGCACGATGAGTAGCAATACACATTATTAGTTATTACATGTATATCTAGATAAAGGTGTTAGGGAGGGAGACACGATAAGTGTTGATAGACCTATCAATACACGTATATTCATATTGTAAAGCCTCAAATGGATGGAATTAGATGGGTCTATTAAAACATTCTGCGGATATGAGCAGTGCCAAATCATGCATACATGTACACTATATGTATGCAGTATGCTATAGATCTCTAGAACCACAGTTCTTGCCGAGGAATGTATATTGGCGAAGTATTTGTAACTAAAATATGTGTTATGTCAACGCCTGAATGTTTTTGTGTGATTCTAAAATGGATGGTCAGGTAGATTAAGTGACGGACCAACTGTGATAGCATGAAGGAATGCTTTCCCAACTCACAATTACTTTATAAATACAGGGTTCGTACAGAGCCTGAAAAACCTGGAAAAGCCTGGAATTATGCTTTTGGGTTTAAAAACCTGGAATTCTCACAGAAAGGCTGGAAAAACCTGGAAGAGCCGGGAAAATTTTGTTTTGCATAAAAACAATATTTTGTGGTCTATGAAATTCTGGTTATTATTAGTTTTCCTTAACTACGGTACCTGACTGCCTATGAAATTTCAGTGACTTGGATTAAATAGATCCAAAAATCCTTTATTTGGCCATGTATAGCAATTTGCTGATAATATAGCATGGTTTTGATTATTTGTCTTCATATTTAAAAGAAGATAGAAATTTTAGCTAAATTTGTTGATGAATCAGACATGGTTTTAAAAACTGTGACCAGATACCAGAAAACAACAACATTTCATTCACTAAAAATATGGTATTGATTCACATTGCTATGTGCCTGGAAAAAAATAATTAGAGCCTGGAATATCCTGGAAAAGCCTGGAATTTTATTGTGGGCTAACTATGTACGAACCCTGCTTATAAAAATTACTTATTTTTTACGAATGAAGTTGATATATCTGCCATGAGACTAAGTCTAAGTTACTGCATAACCAAAAGAAGGGCATTCAGTGTAGTTAATGCTGACTCAGTAGTGTATAGTGGGGAAATGTTTGATAAAAGTTATCTGATAATCACAGCTCCTAAATTTCAAAAATAATAAATAAAGGAAATAACAAGCACTTGCCACCCAACCCCTGGGTCTAGAAATTTATTAATTCCTATACATAATTGTATGAGATTTGACGCTATCTGTTATATTTGAGATTGTGCTTTAATATATTGTAGGACAGAACAACGATAACTTCAGATACAATACAGTTGAGGTTTATTCACAGCAGGACTCTCACCGGCATACATTTACAAGCGTGCAATGTCAACTTACACCCACAAATGGTGTATAGAAAATGGTTACCAGACAGCTCACCACACTATGAACCTTATCATATCTGTGCACGATACAAGACGAGATGACACTTGACATTTTTATTGAACAAAGCCATGAGGTAGAATAAATATAACTTAACTGTACTCCGGTGTATTCATCATTCTGTACTACAATATACAGTATTGGGAGCATCGGAACGTGACTATTAATTAAAAGTATGTGGCATACGGTACATACCTTAAAGTGTATATAGTGTGTTTCATTTATCATATTCCAATCAGCCCGAGTCGAAAGAGAGCCCGGAGTCCTGATGCTGACTGTGAAGAGTGTATGCCAATCTCCAAACGTATACACAACCTTAACATCAGGTAAGTATTGGGGCATCCATCGTGATTTAGCCCAATTGCTATTTTATCATTCCGCGCCTCCTAGTAGCACACAGTCAGTTACACCTTCGCTTGAACAAACACTGTTTGGTCTAGCCTCACGCTCATATAAAACAATATTTTCACACTTAGATCGTGAATAATTGGTGTAAGTGCAAATCCGTTATTTTATGCAAGAGAATATGACTGTTGGGACACAGTAGAATTATCGAGTATGGACTCTAGTTGATAATTATCTTGGTTTCCACATAGGTAAAGATAGGTATATGCTAGTTATGGTCCAAAACCCAAACCTAATACTAGTCATATCGCAAAACTGGATGAGTTTTAATCTTGACCACCATATGCCACGCCTGGAGTTTGGCAAAGTGACTTCATGAGGCGAAGCCGAGTGAAGTCCAGAGTCAAAACTCCAGGAGTGGCATGCAGTGGCCAAGATTAAAACGAATCAGGTTTTGATTTTATCCTTACCCATCTCCTCGATTTTGGAATATTATGTGATAATAATTTTGTATGCCACTATTGGCATATAAAACTCCATATGCCAGTCAGCGTTGCATACGGAAACTCAATGTTAAGCCTATGGGATTTTATATTAGGGTAGGATAATAGGGCCGGACTCGTCTGACTAAGTATATACGGGGGCCATTTATTCATGCCAATGAGCTATTGTTGAGGCATTTACAGTGTCCCTGTGCAATTTAGACCATATCTTACGTATTAGTGGGGCAGTATGCATCTCTAACCCGCCGAATTAGAGTTAGAATACCATAGATCAAAATGCAATCACTGTATTTTTCTGGAGATAGCATAAACAAGTATTATAGTTTTGAAAATTCAGTGTGGACGTGGCAGGTAGTTTATCAGGCGCAGCTACCGCTTGAATGAGTTGTATGGAGACAGCGCGATGATGTCACCATGCACTCACTATCGAACACAAAAAAGTATCACAGTTTTAGATGAATAAACCAACAGATTTGGAAAATAAGTTCGGTTAGGGATAGGGGTAGGGGTAGGATTTTCTGTTTCTTTTCTTCCTCCAAGAAGACTAAATTTGAAGCCAAGACAACATACAATTGAAATAGGTTATTTAAAAGTATCCCATATTGACTGAAAGTTATGTACGGTTTACAGATCCCGCGGATGCAGTGTCGATGACGATGGCGTTGAGTGTGATATTTCAATTAATAATAATGTAAGTACCGCTGCTGAATATAGTTGAAAAGAATCTGCACGTCTACATTTAAATTAGTAGAAGAAGGTGTGTATGTATGACAAGTGGTGTTCATTTCAATAAAAGACTGATACAGATGATATAAACAAGATATTCCCTCTAAACCTTAATGACTAGTCTTCTTATAGAAAGGATAAGGAGTCAATGATTGGCGGTTTTAAATATCCAACATGTTTCTGTGCTTATGCACCTTCATCAGGGATTGGTTAATGTTCAGACTAATACAGAAGCAGCATATAACCCATACTTAAATTTTATCTGTCTTTAATCACATATTTATATTGGTCTGAACGAACGAGGCAACACACCTCTGGTGCGGCCGACCCCATCTTGCAAACAATTTTGGAATGCTAGAAATATGTAATGCAGATAAAAGAATATGTCACAATAGACAACCTGGAAAATGTTATTATGATATCATTTGTAGAAACCCATCTCTTTTTCTCAGGTACAATTAGGGAACAACTGCTGTTGCGGCACGGATAGGTGTCGACCCCAGCCGGGCACGTCCACTTCAACGGACAGCACTCACTGGCTCTCAGCCACGGATGGCTCCAGGCTCAACGGCCATGTGAGCCAGTCACCAGCCGTTCACCCCGGACCGGCGTTCACCAACCACGGCCTGCCGCCAGCCGCCCAGCACACCCAGAATGGTGCAGATCCATATGAGCCAGACCTAGACGCTACGGAGAACCCACACTACTACCACCAGAACAGATTGCTCTACGAAGCTCATATACAGCGAGTACGTAGAACCAAACCTGACTGAGCGGACTTGCAGGCCACCTTTCATGGCACCACACTCTGAATGTGGCACGTTAATATTTCGTGTATTAAGAGATGCCGGGTGTTATATGAACTCCAGTTAAACGGAAACTTTTGTGACTGAAAGAATCGACATACTGATCTTGTTGGTTCTATGTGATATGCTTGAAGTTCCCTGGATTTAGACAGAACGAATGTGTCGAATAGTTGATGGGATGAAGAACAAACCCGACAGACGTTGTTAATGGAATTGCTTTTTAGTATATTCATGTAACACTAACTTAAGGAGTTACGTATTTATAGGTTTACGTATTTGAAATTACCTTTACACTATCGATAATATTCAGGGTGTTAGTTCTTGCCATATATGCCGGCACTTATAATACTCTCCCTTCCAGTCCATGAAGAAGTTTAGAAGATAACATGAATACTTTCATTATTCAGGATTCTATGATTAAGTATGAAGGACATTAAGCGTAATCGTATCAATATTCAAAACCTGATTTTTTTATTACCTTTTGGATATTTTGCTTGAAGTGGATTAATTCCCTGCTGAATTTTTAAGTTGAACACAAATAGTTATACACCAAGGTTATTTGCCACATTATTGTATTCCATGAAATAAAACTGTTTAGTAAACAACCAGAGACGAAATCTCTACTGCACTGCCCCCTGGTGCTGAAGTCTTCCAGGCCACTTCTTGCGGCTACTTGACCAAGGGAATGGCCGTGTAAGGTGCACATATATACATGTGTATTGTTCTCTTTCCTTTTTTTTTTACCTGAAAGTGTTCATCAAAGTCTTTTTCCGGGTCCTCTCAATCAGTAGTCTGTATGCTAGTTCTTGCAACAACCATAAAGCATTGGTCCTACGGTATTGTATATTCGATCAAGTGTTTTTTGAAAATAGAGGAGTAAGTCGTCATGAGTACTTTCAAAGTAGGTGGTATCGCTTCGCGAAAAGTAGGGCTGTGTGTTTTTTCTCCTGGTGGGAGAGGCGGGATGCACATGTGTGAGGTACTCCATTTGGACTAGACTTATTTATTAGAACAGAAACGTGATGTACATAGGTCAAGCTTTAATGATGATGATGTTATATTTGTATCCCCTATATGTTTCTCTCATTAAAAACACGTCCATCCGATTTTCTTGCCATTCTCTTTACGAGACCTGCTTAAGGTTATTTCAGCACGTCGGTATCAACCGGACAGTTAATAACTTCACATTTTCATGATGCCCCAAAAAGTAATAAATCTAGCAGTATATTCTATAGGACAGACGTCGTATCATGGCGTCTAGATTTCCAACAAACCGACAAATACAGACAAAAGATGTTACCTAAATTGTGGCAAAATCATGTTATTTTGACCTTTTGGCAAGATCTTTCAATTTCCACAAGAAATTTTGTGGCATTAGTAATTCGTTCGTAGCAGAATGATCTGTTGGCGATCAACCCAATAATATCCTGAGCATTACCAATCATCGCTCCCTGTAGTGAAGGCATTTCGGGAAATAAAAGGGCAAGATAGGACACTTAAAAGAGTAAAGTATTCAAAGAAAACGTGTTTACTTAGCCCGTAGGGATGGTCATTTGAGATCTTTTGTCCCATAAAATACCTCCTCCCAAAGCAAGGGCAGAGGGACATCTATGGGATAAAAGGCCGAGAACAGCAGCCCTATGGACTCGGTCACTACGTTTTCTTATTATTATATACCTAAAATAGCACTTAAAAAGAGCTACTTATGTATTAACAAAATTGCGGATTCACTACGGCTCAGTGAGCACAAACATTATTTATATTGTACCCCTAGCAGCGGGTATTTATTTATTTTTTTTTAAGCTTTTTATTTTAGCTGGAGGTAAAACGGTAGGCTAATAAAAGCCTATTTCCACGCTGCTCCAGGCTCAGTGAATTCACAAATGCATGGTATCTCCACCGACGTCGTCACAGCAAGCTGTCGGCCAAATTACACCAAAGTTATCAATCAAGACCGGTGTGTCCCAGGTCAAGATTGTGAAAACTATATACATAATACCCATTACTGTTGAGTTACATGTTTAGCTTGATTCCTATATGGAGGTAATTATCATTAAGTCTAGATGATTGAGCGAATGTAGAAAGAACATTTCCGATAAGCTTTCTGTGCTTACCACTCAGACAGCAATATCATGCCATATGTTGACTTGATGGGCTGTTGTCAGTTCACAGATATACATCGGACATTCAAAAAAGGTGGCCTGGGCTAGGACATCCACCCCGGCTCTCCCGCCCTCATAGATCGGTGTATCCCAATTGCCTAACTTGAGTGTACGTTTAAGACTATTCTTTAACTCTCCTTTGGTTTGAGTGTTTCTCAGATTCGTGTTTTGGCTGTTCCAGATACAGGCTGACTTATACATAACAGAACGCTCATACCCAGTCATTTCATAGACGTTTGGCCAGAGGTATCTGATAATGCATCACATGGCATTGTAGCGCAGAACAGCAATTTAGGATTAAGTATTCCGATGGCACTACAGTCTCTGAAGGGAAAGGTATGGCAGCCCAGGATTGGATGATCAGAGATGTTTATCAGGCATCAGCGAATTAAGATAATGGTATATCCATATTGACATTTTGAACTGATGAGTTGGTTAAAATAAAAGATGTTCATAAAATGTGATTAACCCTTTCAGGGCGGATAATGCCTTGAGGCATTCCCCAGCATAGACCGGATAATGCCTTGAAGCATTCCCCCAAGGAGACCGGATAAGGCCTTGAGGCATTATTTATGAAATTTAGTAATATTTACCATTTCATTGTTTTATGAAGAAATAATTGATCAATATATCTTAAACTTTCAGAGAATATACCTATGATATAGTATTTGATATTATTTGGTAGCCAAATAATATAGATAAAAATGATGTGTCATATCATGTGATCAAATAATAGAAGATGGGTTTAGACAAATTTTGGCCCTTCCCCTGGAGTTATGCCAATCCAAAGTACCCGCCCCAACCAACAGGGCTCTGCCACAGACCCCCGTCTTTAAAGGGTTAAAAGCAAACAATTATGGATTCCAGCCAATAGCAGGCCTCCCAGTGTCCCGCTTCCTCAATATAGTTTTTTTTTTATATGTTTTGAAAATCAAAATGTTTTTCAAGGCCCAAAACATAGGTTTTATAGGCTTTTAGTGTTAACATATTCAGCATAATTATTATTAAGAGTCAAAATAAAGTGAATTGCTTATTTTCAGTTCTTGATTTCTGAAAAATGTATCTAGTACTAAATTGCAGGGCGTCAGGATGTCTGACTTATCAGGTCATACCCAGCAAGCATGTATACGCGTGTTGTGTTGAGTTTCCAACAGGCAAGCCAGCCTGACAAGAAGTCACACCAACTGTTGATTCCTAAACACTTTTATGACATCTTAAATAAACTGATAATGTGGATTTCTTGTTTCTAACTTTGTCTGAAATTAACTTCTAAGACTTCTTGTACATATTAATCAGCATGGCAGGGAAATATAGGCTATATACGTTCCTTTGAAAAAAAATACAGGCTCAAGAATGAAAATGATTTCACTTTGCCATACAGCAGATAATGTATATGGCTATTTTTGACCTTACTAGAATACATCTCTGAGCACAGCCCAAACATTCCGGCTACACAACCTAAAAGCACACAGAGGGTAGTGCAGACTTGCACAGGTCTTTGATTAAGGACATTCATTAAGAGATCAAGCTATTTTCCATTATGCTCTTCATAACTCGGTGGAGTTTTGGCTACAGATTTCACTCTACTTCGCATCATGATATCACTAGGCCAAACTCCGTGACTGGCATACGGCGGCCAATACTAAAAATAGTTTTACATTCGATACGTGGCTCGGTGTGTATTATACGGCAAAAAAACACACACAAATTCATTTAGTTTTACGATAATTCGTAGTAATGAACTAGAATACACTAGATATAGACTCTTCAAAAGTCCCAAGGGAAAACAAAGTATTCGAGTATGGATAATTTTATTTGTGACTGGGATGGCGATGACGATGCAGTTACAAACATGATCAAAATGAAAGATATATCAGGTAAGTTTGCTTTTCTAAACAACTAACTTTATTTGGAGGGATGAAATACAAGTAAATGACATGAAGCGACATGGAAACATTACAAATGCGTCACACGACGGGATCCACATGCTTTCAGTGGTATCTTATAACGGCGTGGATTTTACCATAATTCCTCCTATTGTTTTATTCCCACGACTTGCCTCATACACCTCGTACCTACTGACATCCAACCCAGAAAGCAGGTGTCATTTAGACAGGGAGGTATAAATCAAGTCATGGATACTGTAAATCCTACATAATTCAAGACTTAATCGCAGTCGAGGGAAAATCTGTGAGTGCAAATTTTAGGCTGGGCGTAGAGTCAGAATTTGATTTAAGGGCGGTTGACGGTGTGCGTTTTCCTAAAATCCTCTTTATATGTGTTGAATGGGAACATTTCGATCATGAGACCAGGTGACTCATAATCATGCAGCATCCAAATATTATTCATATTTGTGTTTTTCATATCGATGTAATTGGCATCCAATATTTTCTAACTATTTATAAGAACATTGCTTAATATGAAAATTATTCCAAAGTTGTTGTTTTTTTTGTATTGTGGAATATTATATCGCAACTAAATATCAGGACATTTTATGTTTTTACATGAAGCACCTGACGCACCCCTGTACTAGTCGCCATTCTATACTAGGCAACTAGGGTCTGTATGGACAGTCTGTGAGCAGCTCTCGCTTTAAAGTTACCTAAGCAGCAGAGTGACCTAATTCCACAATGGGTGGCCGCATGAGTGCACGTTTCTATTTACTTCATTCACATAAACTACAAATTGTTATACTCGGTCTTATACTTAATCTGATAGCGTTCCCATCTGCTGTTATTTTAGTTTTCCTTTCTTTTATTGTTTATGGAACGTCGGAGAATGTTCATGTCTAAACTTATTTTATAATGTAGACTTTGCTATAGGGAGCCAACAGGAGACACTTTAGATTACCTTTAAGCTTAAAAAACAGTATATTTAAAAATATTTCACACAATAGAAGGATTAAACACACACAAAACTAATTTTAACTTTTGCATTACAAAGTTATTTTCAAAAATATCGTAATCTAACCTTATGAATCGTTCTGGAAACCGTTTTGTATCTAATAATATTATAGGTCATCAAATTAGAACAATCGCCATAAGATACATGTTAAGACGTCATTTACATACATGGAAACAGTGACAACATGGTTCTTATACTTCCATTTTGGTCGTTAATTAGATTAGGACAACATCTATGAGATTAACAGTCTGAGAACCAAAATCAACTATTACTTGTGCTTTTAAGAACAAAATTCAAGACCCTTAATAAGGTGATCGGAGACTAATTCCTTACACCTGTTTGTTTATAGTCATCTTTACAAGGAGAGAGGGGATGAAAAGGATAAATGATATTAAGCATTCGCTTAATCAATATAAATACTGCTTTTGTAAATAGCATTTAACTCCACTTCAGTGGACTGCCACTGAGATGTAGCACCAACACCTACAGCTGCCTCTCGCTGAGGTGAAATGAAAACAAATCATAGAACAATCCCATAATTTACTTTTCCTTTAACTTTTGTAATGGAAACCAGTAAAACATGAAATTTTCAAAATAACCAAAAGAGCGTTTATATGACTCGTAATATATATATAAACAAAAACAGAATAGAGAAAGTTGATTTCAGGTGATTCTGTGATCGTAAATGAAGGTACGACAGTAGAACCTCTAGATTGTCTTATGAATACTGATCAAAATACGAAAGGAAAGAATACACAAAATGGCCTGCGGATCTAAGGGTTTCATTCCTGTATTCTAACCACGGTCATCATGCAATCAAATTTAAACAACTAGATTATAAACATAAATAAATGTATCTCAATTTAGTCAAATTAGGCTTGTAACTGTCACTAAGGTGTGCAATATCAAACAGAACTTCTAGGCAATCTGATATGAGGTAATGTAGTGCAGTACAGCATCGCAGATTAGTATTGATAAAAAAACGAGACATTGTCATAGTAATACGACACATAAACACAATGGGTCGATAGCTAACACGTTATATTACATTCCGATTTGTAGAGAAGACAACATCAATGCCAACCCTGCGAACATGTGATTGGGTAAAGATACCCAAATACAGTTCCAATGTCATAAATACATTCACTGCAGATAGTGTACGTATATGTATGAGCATTACACATTAACGTATGGAAGAAAATCACAAACAACATTTAGAATACAAACCAATCCTGCCCAGAAGGTGATAGATGATATAGCCACAGAAATGACCATGTGTCAAATCTATGACCATAATTACATCTTTTAGAATAAATCACAGACAATATCCCTGCAACCAACCATAAAGTCACTCACCTCAGATAGAAATACAGTAATACAAAAACAAATCTGCAGCAACACAATGGACCAGCGTTGTGAAAATTATGAAGGAAACAAAAGTATTGAGCTTGAAAAGTCTAGACAAAAAAACTGAGATTTAAAAATAAAGATCTTTGTTATTTCCACTTTCCAACACGGCTTTAGAGGTTAGTATAGTAGTGGACATTCTCCCACATTACGAATTCTGTGGCCACCTTCCATGGATAACCTAAGAGCTCCGTGATGGCAAGTTCAAGTGCACCTAAGGAAGACCCACTTTCATGGATCCAGTTGATGAAGTCTTGCTCCCAGTCGGCGCTCACTGGCCAATCCATGTCAAATGTCAGTTCATCCAGCAAGAAGACATAATGGGAGAGCTTACGCACCCGAGCGATCATTAATGCTGTCGTCGAGGATATCTGGAAGCCATACACTAGCGTGTGTAGCCGCGTGCAGCTGCAAGCCAAGTCATACAATGCCATGGGTAGCCGCTTGTCTTCCAAGCTAGCACAGTCCAGTTGATACGACTTGGTGTAGACAAATACTTCGAGAGTGCCGGAGTACTGAGTCGCGATGGTGTCCAGTATGCCTTTGGTGAGCGAGGCAGAGAGATCAACCATGACTAACGCTTGCAAGGGCGCTGAAGCCGGGAAGTTGGATCGGAGCACAATAATGTTCCGAAGCAGCAAGCGAAATATAAACCCTGGCTGACGATGGCAGACCTTTTGCCAAGTGTTGGCTGAGTAAATCATTGGTGTGCCATACTGAACCTCCTCATCAAGGAATACTGTCAGCTTTTTGAGGCTGTGGCCTGCAAGCTGCTCCAATAATTCAGCTGTAAGCTCCTCTCGCCTGATCTTCAGTGACTGCAAAGAGGTGAAATTACGCAGCATTAGAAGCGGCCCTTCATGCTCCACAAGAGAGACACTGGTTAGTATGAGATTGCTCAGTTTCCTAGCGTGTTCCGGTTTGCCGAGAATAGTGACTACATTGTCCTCTTCCTCGCTCCATGCCAGTACAGGCCGAACTAGAGCAATACTACTGAGATGCCGACAGTTCTCCAGTACTCGACATAGGGCAGTCTCTGCCCTATTGCTCCACACAGTGTCCCCAATATGCAGGATGCGCAGCAGCGGACAATGGTTGGCAATCTCATGTAGGATCTGTGTGCCACGACGTCCGACTGGGTACCAATAGTGGAAAGCCAGTCTGATTGAGGTGAGGTACTTCCCGTAGCATGACACACACTGAGATACTTTCTGTCTCTCCTCTGCCTTTGTCGAAGCGTCTTCGTTGTAGGCCAGCACAGGCCATGCGCTAACAGTACACAATGCTTCGTACCACGTCGGTATCACTCCCACCACTGAGAGTTTGTCCTTCCAGTGTAAAAAGGACAGAATGTACGATACCGCTACCGATGGCAGATGGTCTACTAGGCTACTGTCTTCGTTGCTCTGTGCCGTTCCGTTTTGTTTATACAACGGTTTCTTGAACGTGTCATGCAGATCTGAGTCTAACGGAGCCTGGTATTCCTCTGTTTCCATGTCAATATCTAGAAGACTGGCGGAACTTCCGCAGGACGACTGCATGTTGATGAGAGGTGGTTGGATTGTGGTTCATTGATGCTCTCTACTCACTGCTTTCTGCTAAGCCATGGTCACGTTAACAACACCTACAGAAGGAATATAACAGATCAAATATAACATCACATTAGCTAAAAAAAAAATTTAAGGAGTTCTCATAAGCAAGTTTTTTCAATAATAATATTTCCAATACTCGGTATTTCAGAGCGCTGATCAAACAGAATCACCAAGTACAATTATATTCAAATTTATACAATACTATGTAGAAATATAAAGCACTGAAACAGTAAGCAATGACGATGACAGTAGGTGAGTATGAATATAAGAAGCATCAAGTTGAAACAACGATTGACATGCATACCCAACAACCTACTTACCCACCAACCTGCCTACTTACAAACATACGTTCCCACCAGCTTGTTCACTCATCTACTTGCCAACCCATAAACCTGCCTACGCACAAACACACCAACCTGCCTACCCACCAATGTGCCCACCCACTTGACTACACACCAACCAGTGGGCCCACCAGTCTGCCTTCCCACCAATCCTGCTTTATCGACTTTCGTAAAGCATTCGACAGTGTTTCACACGAGCTGCTCATAATGAAATTGTCACATTTACTAAAATTACCTTATAATTTAGTTGCCTGGTTAGATACATATCTTTTGGATCGTAGGCAAAGGCTCAAGGTGAATGATAAGTATCAGCAGAACTAGGAGTCGATTGTGGTGTCCCACAGGGGTCCGTTCTCGGACCTCTGCTCTTTGTGTTGTATGTGAATGACCTCTCAAACTGTGTTGTAAAATGTTCGTTCATCCAATACGCGGATGATCTGGTGGTTTATCATTCCAATAAAACTTCCAAGGCTGCCCAATCTACTTTACAGGGGGACGTGGATCGAGTTGTACACTGGTGCTCAAAGAATGCCCTAACAATAAATGTTAGGAAAACAAAATGTATGTGGTTCGGTTCACCTGGTAGAGTGAGAACCGCGGGTGCTCTGAAACTCAACATTCACGGGAAAGATGTGTGCGAGGTTAGAAGTTTTGACTACCTTGGTGTAACGTTGGACACTGAACTTAGTTGGTCCCACAATGTAAGCAGGGTAACGAGGTTAATGAATAATAGGTTGTATAAGCTATCGAAGCTGCTTAACTTTCGATGCAGCGCGGCAGATTTACATATCAACCGTAATCTCCATACTAGGTTATTGCGGTTTCCTCAATGAATCGTATAAGAGCAAGGATCATCAACAGCTACAGATCTTACATCATTGTGGCCTAAGGATCGTACAAAGCAAATCAATACGGGGACAATCGATTCATAACTTGCATATCTCATGCCGGATAAAACCTCTGAACCAGCAATGGCGAAAGGAGCTTCTCGTATTAATGTATAAGTATGCATCGGATCCGGACAATGTAATCGCTGGTGTCCTGGGCACGCGTAGCATTTCAAAAATATGATATGACAATTTTTATGTGCTGTTTATTCTCATCCGCATCCCTCATCATCATCGCTTCATCACCCTCCCGTTGAGGTATTCCTTACTAACCCATGTTCCTGTTTCGACTATGTTGTTTTTCTGTGCTGGAAATGTTACCCATGGATCGGCTTATTGCCCAGAAGAACTTCTGTATGGAGAGAGGACAATAAAGATTCTATAAAAAAAAAAAAAAAAAAAAAAACTACCTACCTACCCACCAGTGTGCTTACCTACCAGTTTGCTTACCTGACTACCAACCAACCTGGCTAACCATCAGTCTACTCACCCACCATCCTGTCATTATTCCAAAACCAGTGTTCCCTACGGTAAAATATGGAACACCTTCCCATACGCGTTGACTAAAATATCATGAGAAAACGTGGTTCCTGAGCCCGTGCGGATGGCCGTTCAATATCATTTGATGAAAAAATAAGGCCTGACGCCGCAGGCGGGAGGGCTGTGAATACGATTATAGACGCCTTGAGCCCAGGACGATTTGAGCCTGGACACCTTGAGCCTTTATGTGGACCCCTTGAGCCTACCTCATTTTGGAGGTCTTGAGCCTCTAGGTGTAAAAACTTTGAAAACTGCACTTATACTGGGCCCTATTTTTTATTCATGATATCGTAGGTCTACGATACCCTAAGATCGTCCAGTGAATCCACGACACTCTGGGCAACAAAAGATGGCCAGCGTCCTAGACAGTGTCATAGCGCACCACGGGAGATCGCCGCTAAAAGTGTCAGTCATTATGACAAGTATATAATTGTCTTAGGTTCTATCAAACTTAGACAGTACAAGTCTAACTCACTGTGCGTATATAGAGGATTTCACCCACTTCCCATAGGAATTAAGCAATGAAACTTTAACAGGAGTAAGAGATACATATAACCTATAATAGTACCAAATATGAAGAAGATCAGCCGCTCCAAGTTACACTCTGTGTCGGAACGGAACACGCAACGAAACTTCTCGTAGGAATTAAGCAATAAAACTTAAACACAAGTTAGGTAAGCGACGTGATCGGCTCTAGCGACTGCTGGTATGTGACTAGAGATTTTCCGCCTCCGAAAAAAAAATTTCCGAAATATTCTCGCACCGCACACCTCCATGAGGAAGAGGCACGTAGGACATGAGGGAAATGTTTTTTCCAAACTTAAACACAAGTTAGGGACACATAAGACCTATAATCATTACAAATATGAAGATCGGCTAGGAGAATTTCCGCATTTGGTATGACATGTCCATAGATGTCTTAGGGCTATGACAGTTTGAACGACATTTTCAATCATGTGACCTCAAGATTGTCGTGACTGTAGCACACCTCACATTGCTCTAAGTGTCTTAGGGCAACGGTAATTGGCCCACCCCCTAAAATATATCGCGTCTATAGTACACTGACAGGAAAAACATATCGTTCATAACGATTGTCGTGACTAAAAAACAGGGCCCTGATTTATAGTCACTAATACACAACCCTAACCCTGACACAACCCTATTCTAACCCTAAAGGCTGTGCTCCATTGCGCCGATCCACTGGAGATTGATTTGGTCATTGACCAATCGGCTCCCAGTCGCCAATAGTGGAGCTGTAGTGGAGCTAGAGTCCCGGTCCCCCGACAGTCTATGCTCAAACTCCTAGCGGTGCTCCATACCGGAGATTGAGTGTCGATTCACTGGAGACTGCCACTGGGGACTGGGAAAACCCCAGTCTCCAGCTGGTCGCCAGAGTGGAGCAGCAGCGCAGACCGAGGTAAGATCAAGGGAGCAACCAAGGGCAATAACTATGAGAGAATGGGAGGAGATAGGGTTAAGATTGCTCAGCGACCATCAATCTCCAATGGATCGGTGCAATGGAGCACAGCCTTAACCCGCCAATCGGAACTAAAAGAGGGGTAGGCTCAAGGCGTCCATAGAGTAGGCTCAAGGTAGGCACTTACATAACTCCCGTTCGCGGGCCGCTCATATTGTGATCAACCCTTTGAAGGAAATCTTTTACCTAACCTATCTTCAAATGTCGATTCTGAAGCTATTTATTGGAATATCAAGGCAATTAGAGTGTCATATTAAAGGGCTTGATGAGATCTATCACATGCATATAAGATATCAATGATTAGATGAGAAAGAAATAAGGGTTTGGTCAAGTGAAATTAAGGCCCAACTTTAGAGGCATTTTATGGTATGTAGATCAAGTTGCACATAAAAATAACTAGTTTGCACATGTTCTATGGTTAAAAATGGTATAGAATATGCCTTAACATTTCCATTTAGACATGGCCCACTATGTTTTATAAGCAGCCCCAACATCCTCCCATATACAATATACCAACATTGACCTTTGACCTTAAAATTACCTTGACCTTGGAAAAGGTCATTTCATGCATGGTCACATCCGCCTTGTGATGACCTTCAATCCACTTTTTAAATCATATTTCTAGCTTCAATAGTTCATGAGAAATAGGCATTTTAAGTAATTCAATGACTCTTGATACCAGCTTGGTGGATCACAAAATTTGGCTCACAATTAAACTCTTAACTATGGTTAATTGTGGCAGAATGATAGGCTGAATTCCAGGTCTTTGAATGGCCATAACTTTGCTTTAAATTGGCATAAAGACTTCATTCAAAAAGAAAAATCAATCAGTTTTGCAAGATCTATCCATAGATCACTAGCTAGAGTGCAGAGAACAAGTTGAAGAATAGGTCCTAAAAATTAGGTAAGTGCCTACTCAAGGCGTCCACGTTTTCGCGCTGACAGGAGGCTCAAACGGTTAAAGGCTCAGGGCGTCAAATTCCTGTGAATACGGTGATTAGACCTCGTGACCCTTTTCCGCCATGACCCAGAGTCACCATGACCCTACTTCCTGGTCTTGGTGACCCAGTGTCATGGTCGTGGTGACCCTGTGTCCTGGTCGTGGTGACCCAGGACTGGTCATGGTGACCCTTCTTCATTTTACAGGGAAATTGGCCAAATACTTTTGGGGAAATGGGGAAATTTCGAAAATACTTTTAGGGAAATGTGCTATTACTTTTGGGGAAATTGGGAAATCGGACCCCCCCTATGGGACCCTCTTTAATATTAGCTATTCAATAGATATTATGAGTATTTTGGGGTATTTTGTTAATTCTGATAGTTAATTCTGAAGGCAAATTTTGACAAATAGATCTATCATGAGTATTTTTTATTTTTTTGGGGTTCATTTCCCAATTTGTTGGTCATTGATGCAGGATTGGTTAAGGTTAGGGTTAGGGTTAGGGTTAGAGTCAGGCCTTCCCGGCGATCAAAGGGTCACGGCGACTAGCACCTCGGATCACGACGACCACAATTTTGCGCGAAAAACCGGGTCACGCGGAAAAGGGTCAGGATGACCATTAACCGTGAATACCTAGTCAGACATAGTCATGATAGTGTGACTCGTTCCTCACTAGATGTGGGGAGTGATAGCGGACACAGCGTTGTACTACTACTAGTACTATGTAAAACTAGTGAATACCATGCTTGTTTGTACAAGCCACAAAACTCAGTGATAATGGTACTTGGACTATACGCTTGGAAGCCTTTACGCTTGGGACGATAAGCTTCGTGAATTGGACGATACGATTCATTTTTGGTAGTTGGTGCCGTAGCCGCCTCGGAAGATGCGCTTTGTTTTCGAATATCGTCGGTTGGGAGTGGCTAATCTTCTTCATATTTGAAAAGTTTATAGGTTAAATATCACCCTACCTTATGTTAAAGTTTCATATCTTAATTCTTATGAGAAGTGGGTGAAATCACCCGGAAAATGTGTGGTCCTGTCAAGAGTGATAATAGGTGCACATAGCAATCGGAAAAAATGTCACACGCATAACTGCGAATTTTCCGCACTTCCCATAGGAATTTAGCAATGACACTTTTAGACGAGTTAGGGACATATGTGACATATAAGCCTTTCAAATATGAAGAAAATCGGCCGCACCGATCTGTGGTTATTACCGAAATAAAAAATGGTATGTAGCTGAAGTTAAGAAAAATCGTATGGTCCGTCGCTCACGCGCGGAAAAGCGAGGCGTGCCGGCTCCGAAGCTTATCGTCCAGCATTCGTGATAATAAACGATTTGTACGGAACTCATACGAATCATAAATAATCATCGAGTTTTGCAGCTTGTATAGCATGGTCAGGACGTTTTATATAAGTACGCATTTGGTTTAAACGCCACTCCCACCCCGTTGCTGCCCTAAATCGGCACTGGACCGCTAGGCCGCGCCGAACGGGAAAACAACGATATTTCGAGGCTTTAATTGTTATTAACCACTGGGATGGCAGTCCATACACTATTTTGTACAATTAATTCAACTTGAACTGTAGGCTTGATTCGTTAATTTACCAAATAAACGCGGTTTACACTACCATCCAGGTAAATACACTACGTTTAATCAAATCATTAAATTAAAGAACTATCGACTGTCGTGGCAACAATTTAGGTCTTTCTATTATCGCCCTGGCAGAGGACAAAATTTGATAGAATTAAGAAATTACGATTGCCTCCTATGTAATACCAATACTTTAAGAATAGTTGAATACACACATAGAAATGTGGATACATTGATTCAAATGAAATTACCTACACATTCGGCGATTTTTCCAAAAAAAATCATTTGACCACACACTTTTGCTTGTGCTTCGGATGTCAACAGACAGTACTCTAGCTGAACGCTTTAAATAACAGTTTCTACTTTGGATTTATAATGCGGGATATCTTTGAATGAAATATATTTCGAAGACAACATAGTATGTCACTTCATTTGGGCCATCTAGTTACGTTTTATGGATATCTTGTTCAATATTTGTATTTTATTAAGCTAAACGTTTTTAAGGCTATTTTGAGACATCCGTTTCCGGTTAAACCACAACAAACTCGCCGAGCACGTGCAGGGATTTCGTCTTTCGGAAGACAGTCGTGTAAATTGCATAAAAAAACAGTCGTATTTTGCACTTTCCAGTATAATTTCCTGATTGCATTTTTGGTGAGTTTCTTTTGACAAATATGAAAACCAATTCGTTCAAGTTTATGATGTGTAGTCTAGGTTTTCCGATAAATGACAGCAACATCCGCAGGTATCTATTACTATAAGTTATAACCCTCGGGACTAAAAGGATGGATGCAAGTGCTGTTTCAACGGTATTCAACCGACACACACGATATAGCGAGATGGGTCACGATTTGGTTGTCTTGCTAAATCGAGTTAGGTTTGAATAATCGCGTGCCTATTTGTCGCGAAGTGTCTTGAGGTGTCGCGGTGGTGTCGCTCCAAAGCTCCAAAATAGACACACGACATCTCATACTCAGTGATAGTCTGATGGTTAATGGTCGTCCTGACCCTTTTCCGCCGTGACCCGGTTTTTTTGCGCAAAATTGTGGTTGTCGTGACCCGAGGTGCTAGTCGCCGTGACCCTTTGATCGCCGGGAAGACAGGCCGCGGACGCCGGGCACGTAACGGGAGTAGGCGCGAATGACCCGAGGTGCTAGTCGCCGTGTGAGCCTTTGATCACCGGGAAGACCTGACTCTAACCCTAACCCTAGCCCTAACCCTAACCATAACCAATCCTGCATCAATGACCAACAAATTGGGAAATGAACCTCAGAAAATAAAAAATTACTCATAATAGATCTATTTATCAAAATTTGCCTTCAGAATTAACAAAATACTCATAATATCTATTGAATAGCTAATATTAAAGAGGGTACCACAGGGGGGGGGGGGGGCCGATTTCCCAATTTCGCCAAAAGTAATAGCACATTTTCCTAAAAGTATTTTCGAAATTTCCCCATTTCCCCAAAAGTATTTGGCCAATTTCCCTGTAAAATGAAGAAGGGTCACCATGACCAGTCCTGGGTCACCAGGACACAGGGTCACCACGACCATGACACTGGGTCACCATGACCAGGAAGTAGGGTCATGGTGACTCTGGGTCACGGCGGAAAAGGGTCACGAGGTCTAATCACCGTCTGGGTTTGTGTATCGCGACAACGGGGGGGAAGACACATCGCGACACTGCGTTATTTACTGCCGTGTTCCATCGCACAGATCCACTGGAGATTGATGGTCCCTGAGCAATCTTAACCCTATCTCCTCCTGTTCTCTGATAGTTCTTGCCCTTTGGTTCTTTCCTTGATCTTAACCTGATCGTACTCGTTTTCGGCGACCGGGTTTATCCCAGGCCCCTCTCAAACTCCGGTATGGAGCACCTGGGGGTGGGGGGGGGGGGGGGGGGATTGGGACTGGGAGCCGATCAACCAAATCAATCTCCAGTGGATTGGTGCAATGAAGCACAGCCTTTAGATAAAACAAGATAAACCCAGATATACCGTGGCAAATCCATCGTGTTGGTGGAACCAGCCCTTAATCCTTAGAAAGATGATTCGCACTGGAAATCAAAACAAAAACCAACCAACCAAGATTTTCACTGCTGAAAACTGTTAGTCCAGTTTCCATAAGACTAAATCATTACACTATATTTATTGTGATTACCTACCACATATAAAACGTGTAAATTCTATCGGATCCTTTTTTGTTCTATTTAATATGTACAAGATAAGGAGGGGAGGGGGTGAAATACGTGAAACGATGCAGTTTGGGTCGTGCTATGACTATATCTCTACGGGTATGTCAGTTTGTTTTTGCTACTCGAATAGATAGATGTCGTAGTGCTGTTGACATTGCTGTATCAGTGTATACTAGTCAGGCTGATCCGACCCTATACTCTAGTGGTTTTTCTCTAGTATATCACAAATAGGGAAACGTAGCAGTTTGAGTCGTACCATGACAATGTTGTATACATGTTGTATTTCTAATTAAAACATGTCACCTTTTTTAGAAACCATTATCACAAGTAGATTCCTTGGCGTTTTAGATTTTTATCCAATCCAGTGAGATCGATATCATTGCATTATATATTTCATAATATTGCAAAGCAATAAACTATCCTGGCCTTGCTCAGTGGAGCATCCATAGAAACACAATGAATGATATATATATTCTCTCTACTCTAAGGAATATCCTAAATGTGTTCTATTTATTAAATGCTACCGAGCTATTTGTGTAATGTTATATTTTGGTGGCAGTTCTATATCTTAAGTCATTTCTCTTAGTTCGAACATGTGTATTTCATAGTGCGAATCATCCAGAGTGAATCGTCCGAGTAGCAGTGTGAATCGTCCTCCAGTGCGAATCGTCGTACATTCGGTTAGAACGATGATTTTTCAGATGTTTACAAAGGTGTCAGGATAAAAGTAACAAAATTAAAGGGAGCAGTCATTGCGTGTATCATCGGCAACTTTTTGTACGGTTTAACTTTAAGGACGCCTAGAGCCCAGGACAATTTGAGGGACCCAATTTGAGCCCTGAGCCTTGAGCCAGGACGCCTTGAGCCTACCCCGTGGACGCCTTGAGCCTACTCCTTTTTGGTGGCCTGGAGCCTCGAGGTGTAAAAACTTTTGAAAAGTGTACTTATACTGGTTTATAGTCATATAGTCACAACCCTATCCCTTACACAACCCTATTATAACCCAAATCCGCCAATCGGAACCAAAATAGGATAGGCTCAAGGTGTCCACGGGGTGGGCTCAAGGCGTCCACGTTTTCGCGCTGACAGGGGGCTCAAACGGTTAAAGGCTCAGGGCGTCCGATTCCCTTTTGTACATTTTCCAGTGGTGGGCTATATTTGGCTGGTGCCAGCCTGTGTACGCCGCTGGCTTCTTACGTCTATCTCTGCCGAGCCCCCTAGCGTATACCCTGGGAACCAGCGTAGGGCTATATTACACTAATATAATATTGGCAGGCTTTGTGAAAGACACAAAACTTCAAATATTATTTTAACCTGGTCAGTCAATAATTAATGGTCCCACAATGTATGATAATTCGTCGTTGACATTAATCGATAAACAATCAAATCAAATTCAACTCCTAAGTTTATCATTTTATTCAAAGAACTGAATAGCTCACATTTTTTCATGTGTCACAACCATAGGAAAATGTGAAATTTTATGGTATCTTTTAAGAAAGCAGGTGACGAATAGACAGGGTCTAGTGAGCTTTCAGCAGGCTTAGTTACAAAAGTTCAACATTTCTATAGATAACCTTTGTCTCATTCCCCGTGCATTACTATCTGCGTAGATTATTTGTCAAATTCGTTTCTGATGGCTCCTCTAGAAATTCCACTCCCTGCTTTACCTCTTCATCCACGTTCTGCCTTTGGTTATACACATATCATATTACAATACGCTGTTTCTACTGCAGGCACCAAAATGGGTAGGAAATCAGAGAGAGTGTCCAAAGGGGAAGTGCCCGATGTAGTAAATAAAACAGAAGATTCTGACAACAACACTGAAGAACAACCAGTTACAGAAAAATCTGCCAAAAAGAAGAAATCAAAGAAACACAAAGATAAGGAAGAAATTAGCCAAACAGCCAATGTATTCAACACAGAGACAGATGAAAAAGAAAATGGAAATGTGGTGACACCCCAAAAAAAGCGAAGAAAGAATGAAGCGGATGAAGCCACCAAAGAACATCAGGCTTTGGAATCAGAGAGTGTGTCCAAAGAGGATTCTGACGGCAATACAAAAGAAGAATCAGATATAGAAAAATCTGCCAAAAAGAAAAAGAAACGAAAAAATAAGGATAATGATGAAAAGGTTAACGAAACAGAGGATTCTCTTGACGCGAAAGCAGATGAAAAAGACAATGAAGATGTAGAAACACCAAAGAAAAAGAAAAAACGAGAAAAGAAAGAAGCCGCTTCGGGTGAATCTGCTAAGGAACCTCAGGCTAGTACAAAGCCTACTGCAGGATTGGAATATCTTATAAAGTGGAAGAACGACCGCGCCACATGGAAGTTTCAGACGATGCGGCAAGTTTGGCTTTTGCAGCACATGTATAATAGTTCATTGGTAAGAATTATTTATTCAACTCAACAGTCACAAATATGTGGTTCGAAATTTTTTCCTTTGAAGCTGATTTCTGAATTGTTTTCCCTTTTGTTATATGCGCTAAAGTTTATTGAGATATCCCTTCTAATCGTAATACATGTATACTGTAATAGAAAATATTATAGTTCACGAACCACCTTGTTAAAATCCATTTTATTTCCATGTTGACTAACTTTCAGACTCTTTCAGGGCATATCATACAATGTGCTTTAAATCTTAAAACCTATGTGATTTTCTTTAAACATTCAGAGCATTAGTACTAGATCTATATGCAACTATCCTTTATTTTCATTGAATTTAAGAACACTTCATTTTCAGTACAGTTCCTATATAAATCAAGCAAATGTAAATTGGCCTATTTTCCCAATGGGACTGGAACAAACCGGAGTGATATATTTGGACTCATCGGGCATTAGAATAAGTTACAAGGAACCAGTTTGACCTGACATTCGTCAATATATAAAGATCACCCAGGTGGCGACACTTTAAATTGTTAGGTATGCATTTACAGTAGAACCCCGTTTACAGTAGAATCCCTGTTCCAGCCATAAGTGTCCGCTTACGCGGGGTGGTCGCTTACACGGGGTCAAAATAAACATCTGATAGAGGGGACCCTTCCGAGCAAAGGTGTCCGTTAACGCGGGGTGACCGCTTACGCAGGGCGTCCGTTAGGTGGGGTTCTACTGTAATTGTTTCTGTATAGCCTAACCTTGCGGGATCCGAGATACTTAAATTGACTGGTAATTATGCAGTAGAACCCCGCGTCAGCGGACACCCTCCGTTTTGGGCCAAAGTGACGGCTTACGCGGGGTATCCGCTAACCACTTGTTTCTCAACAACGCGCGCATCAGAAAAAAACGTTTTCAGGAGCCTACAGAGGCCGGTAGACGGTGGCCGGACAATCAGACACCAGGCACGACACACTTGCACGGGTTAAGTGGCTTTTCGCACCGACGTAACTGTCCGTTAATGCGGGGTGTCTGCTTACGCAGGGTGTTCACTTACACAGGGTTAAAACAAACATCTAATACATAGACAAATTTCTGTGTTGAGCAAAACTATCCATTAACATGGGGTGTCCGCTTATGTAGTGTATCCGTTAGGCGGGGTTCATATTACACACAGTAAAATGAGCTAGATATTCGGAATTTAGAATGAGAGTGCAAGATAGGATACAAATAAGTATATTTGAAGCCAATTTTATGACACTTCAAAAGCCTTTTTTGATCCAGCAAAAAAAACAAAATCAGTGCCCTCGTCATATTTTTCATGGCTTGGTGATGAGAAACAAGTGTTTTTTTAGTAAGGGAAGTTGTGCCGCCAATCCTGCACCATCAAGATGCCAACACCTTTAGACTCTCACAGACCGTACAAGATCAATCACATCTTCTAATTACAGATTCCGGATGATGAGTTCCCTACAATGCTCGACTACGTCGACTCCATCAAAGGAAAGTCCAGAGAGATTACATTAAAAAAAGCACAGGAAATGATGACGAAACACGAGTTAGCAGAAGAAAACGTTAGTGAAGGACAAGACGAAGAAAAACAGAACTCACCCGATGGTATGCTACTTTTGTCTTGTAAGCTTTAATGTCTCCTTATACAGGTACATAAATAAAGTAAAACTTAAATTATCAAAACTTACCTTTTAGGATGAGTTCTAATTCTGAAAACCTTATAAGAGCTACACTGAGTCTACATCCTTGTTGAAGGATAGAAGAAGAATGAATAGACTTCTTTTTCCACTAGTCCTGAAGTGAGACAGGCATCCTTTATATTGTGGTGGTGCTGCACTGCATTGTAAGAATCAGCATGGACAGACACTGCAGTGGCCACCGTTGTCCACCAGGTGGCATGATGGAGCCTGGTACTGGTACTCCCGAATTTACATAGCGTTGTGTCCGAGGTGTGCTGTTTATGAAGCGCATTGTCTGGTCTTCGGTAGGGGATATTACAGATTTACTAGATAAAAAGACGGGACTCCTTTCCTCACTTTTTCTAGTCCCTTCACAGATATTGAAGCATCAAAATGTTTTCAATTCCAAGGCATGGTAATGGCTCACAGATAAAGAGACAAAGTCTAACTTGGCCATAATCATAAACTCTTATAAAAGAGATGGTAAATGAGCGAGACATAAAAAAATGTTATTGAAGAAATGGTTCGGGTGGTTTTCCAGATGATAATAAATATAACGTGAAATTGCCAATGTTCCAGGTCTAAAAGTAGGTCCAAGGGGCCATCCATAAAGTACGTACGCAGAATTTTCAAAATTCTTGACCCCCCCCCCCCCCCACCACCCCTCCCTATCTTGTACGCAATAGAACAAAGAGGGAGCATACGCAAAAATTTCCAAAATTGTTGACCCCCCACCCCCCCTCGGTGCGTACATACTTTATGGATGGCCCCCAAGCTATTTTACAGAATCTTGAAATTCCATATTTCTATGATTTGTCCAGGTTCATACCATTTTTCAGGATTTCCAGGTGCCGTGGGAGTCCTGATAGTATAAATGATATGAATAAAAAGTGACCCGTAGATAACCAGAACATTTGAACCATATGTAATTGTCAGTTTATTTTGGTATGGATGCTTCTGATTGGATAAGAGTCAATCATAATTTTTTTCTGATTCGACGAGTCATTGGCCTTTAGGCAACCAGGGCACAGTTGGTCAGATAAGATGGCTTCTACATATACCTAGTTTTAGGCACCTCTATGCAAAACCGAACTAGTTTTCAACTCTAAAGTTGAGACAATCTATACTGATTTGTACAATACCCTAGTTTGTCCCAGCGGTCCTATCTTACACCGAACATCAATCCTGCAATCCCACTTAACATTCACACTCTATGTGAAAGCATTGAAGCGCACAGTAGTGAGGCCGGATTGACGTTTGCCAGAAGGATAGTGTTGTTATGCATAGTCGGTGAGGCGACGGCGACCTGCACTGTAAAACCTATATTTACCATGCAGTGCATGATGTGAGTGTGCTACTTGTTAACACTATGCTAATGTCTGATTGTTTCTGTTTCAGGTCAACTTCTTGAGGACAGTGTATACGATCGAGTACGACAAGTTATTCAACTATTGTTGTGATATAATTTCAGAGACTTAATGATTTTATGTATATATATATATATCAGATACATTAAAGAAATTTCACCTTTCCTTATCTAATTGTTATGGATACTTACAAGTGTATCTTTTAGGAATGTGCCCTATCAAGTAGAATATGTGTACATATTTAGACATTCTCATCGAGCAAAAAAAAAAAAAGTTCAAGGTAATATAGAAATGTATGCAGGTGAAAATAGTCTATGGGAATTGCTAAGCAGTTGGTTGCTGCCTACCAACCCAGAAATCGAATAAATATACGGGTAGAATTCAACTGAACGTAGTTAATAGAATTCATGCAAAAAAATGCATGTCTTGGGATGACAACGCAATACCTTTACAACTACCAGAAGACTCGGGGATTCCTGTACAATCGGGGATGTTGAGCGGGGAATCCTGTACAATAATTACTTGTAATTATAACTACCCCTATGTACTTACCCACCCACCCATTACATAGCAACGAACACCCACGATCCGTAGTGTAATTAACAGAGATGACAGCTTACCACTTTTACATGCAAATTTTCATCATATGGAATTCGTTGTCTGTGTGTAAAAAATAAAGATTGCATTAAACGCACATTCAGACTCTCGGCCCCAAGTCTTGTCTGATCTTACGTTTACCCCACGTTTTCTATCACTGAATCAGCAAATTACCCATGAAAATATTTCCACTTTCTATACTTAGCCCAACTGACATACAAGAATTAAGAAACAATATTTTGAAGAAATATACTCTTGAACACAAGTCGCATGTACTAATAAAACACTTTATTACATAATAGTCCCCATTGCACTTTCAAATAATTCCCGGTCGACGATGCTGCCATACCTAATTGAGTAATACAAAGTGTCCCGAGAATCATATCGACAGAACTTGATGTAAATATCACTAACATCATCAGCCATGCTTGTGATGGGTACGATTTCGTCAACAGGCACGTATAAATCATGTCGTTTACCCCAAAAAGTCAAATGGGATACCTTGACCAAGTCACGATCGTCGTTAATGCTCATAATACCAATAAGACGCCGGAAATAGTGACTCATGACATAGAGCATGACCCCGGCAAAGAGGGCAATACCAGAACTTGTTATTAGTGAAACATCAGAGCAGTAGCCAAAATACTGTAATGTAGCTATGGACGGCAGAGCCACGATCGTGAAGCCAGTCTGGTAGAGCTTCATTCGTGATATCAAACGTGCTGTGGTGATGGGGGCGAATCGGTAGAACGTGGTGAAGTTCTGATCTCTGGATAACGGCTGGTGGTGGTCATGCTGTTCTGAGGTGGTGTACCATTTACGCATCACAGGCATAGATGTTGATGAGGAACCTGTCCATCGAACATTGTGACTACATATCAGCTGTAACGTGGACGTCTTTCTATTTAGCAGTCGGCCCAAGAGTGCTATGCGTGTCATAGTCAAGACTCTGCTTGCGTTATCTGAAAAATTTCAAAAAGGAAGAAAATTAATAATATATTACCAAGAAGAACAAATCTATGGGACATCCGGTTATCACACTGGGGCCCGTTTGATAATCTAGGGTAGTACATGAAGACCCTTTTCCATATGCCGTCGAGACCCAGGGACGATGTGCATCAACTTTATTCAACACTTATGGACGGCTAATACTGTCTTAGCAAACAGATGTAAATATCATTAAACGACAATCCTTATACGAGATACAGAAAAGGGTCTTTATGTAGGATCCGAGATTATTAAATGGAATTCTTGTGCCACAAAGACTGAATTGAATTCAATATGGCAAAATGGATACTTCAGTTCGTTAGATGTTCTTTAAATGCGCTGTATTAACGCCAGAGATGTCAGTTGGGGTCATGAAAAACAATACATAATATGTTTCATGTGGAATGTACTGTTTCAGAGAGACTGAGAAAACATGGAAAACAGATTGTTATTCACTTAGTCATTATAACTTATTGGCCATTGAAGAAGGTTGGGGTGCAAAGGGAGTTTGAACTGCTGCTAATTGTTGTGAATGAGATCCAATATATTCCCCTTTGTTTTATACAAGATACAAGAATTTTATAAACTGAAAATGAGAACAAGGTTTGACTTGGAAAAAAGGAAAATTGCCTGGAGCCCGTTGAATAATCTAGGCTTGTTCATGAAGATCCATTTCTGTACCCCGTAAAAGGGTTATCGTTTATTAATATTTAAGTTTGTTCGCTAAAAAGGTCTTAGCCGTCCATAGGGTCTAGATTATTCAATTTAATGGCGAAACCTTGACAAATAAAATTGAGTATTGAAGTAGGTTATACACAAGCTGCTAGTCCGAGAGGCTCTTACTGACAAGCCGTGCAGACAGTCAGAGAGCAGTCCCATAGAGCCCTAGGCTAACTGGTCGCCCAAATTTGTACATCTCAGCTCAGCAGCCGTTTTCCATATAGATATAGGTTGAATCCTTCTGATTTTTCCTAAGGTAAAATGACAGTAATTTCCATCCTTTGCATTAATTTTAACTAATAGAACAGCCAGTGTTTGTAAAATCCATGTCAATGCATTCTGCAAGCGGTAAAAACAACAGAAAAAATATTTTCAAAAGTGCAGGAAATCCTACTCAGGAGATTTTGCTACGAACCAGCTTATCAAATATGGCCGACATGAGTTGGAAGTGTTGAAATGGGGTTAAATGAGTTGTACTCCCGAGGCTCCCGAAAGTAACACAAAGGAACAAAACAGAAGTTTTATCATCAAAAAGGAATTATTATGCATCTCTAAATGTAAGGGGGCATAAACATGCACTGCCATTGACAGGATTACTCAGACCCAAGGAAGTGACTTTCTGTACTGTGGGAATAAGCGGTTGTGCTCTCTGACTGTCCGCTAGGCAGTCAAAGTCTCTCTGACTAACAAGCTGCCCGAGTGGTATAGTGCCTGCATTTTTCAGGTGATATATTTCCAGACAAATGTTTAACACGGTCTTAATAAACACAGAAAAACTGTGAAATTTAGGATATAGCCTATATAGGTTAGTCAGATTATTAGTACCCTTCGCTCTAAATATCTTCAAGATTGCATCTCCTCTTTCAACTTTGAAGTATACGTTGCTAGGTAAATGTTTGGCAAAATCTACCACGCATCACTGAAACCACTCTCACGTCAGGCCTGTTCCCCATTCCCATACTGCGCCGCTGTTCCGGTTTACCGAGCTTTCAGTATGTTGTTCGAGCGATGCAGTGTGTCCCATTCCGTCGAATTTCGCCATGCCCCCTAGCGAATGACCGTGGAACAAAAAAAAACAAAACCCATTTATCGCTCATTTTTGGTCTGCGACGCAAAGATATGTAACAAGAGGGATACACAGAATATAGTTATCATGTATAACGCGTTATATACAAATCAGAATATCTAGTAAAAAAACTTACTGACCTTCATATGCCTACACGTACCCTGTAATAAAAGTAGTTAGACAGCTGACTTCTCATCGCTTGCGCCAGCAGTCAGCCAATCTGTGCGCTGGTTCCCGTGTCTCTCTCACAGAACGAAGGTATGATGGTTCGCCGTTCATCCGCTAGGTAGCACGTCGGAGCAGCGGAGGGGGTACGATGGTTCTCAAGTCATCCGCTAGGAAGCACTGCGGTGCTCAGTTGTGTCGGGGACCAGTCAACGGAAGGAGGAACCTTCTAAAAAAAGACACCACTATATAGTATTTTAGTCCTAAATGCTTAGCATTGGAACCTCGTTCTCCATGCCCCTACGAGTATTGTAGTCCGTTATTCATTATCTATATCCTGTGTGTTATTCATTCTTTTAGGGTATTGTAGTATTTTATCTGTGGTTTCAGAGGGTTCACTTTGGCTCGCTATTCCCTGCACTCCGATCCGGCTGGACACTTCCGGTTACAAAATACCCTCCAAATTATGCAAATTCACTTGACGACGGATCAATCCGCTATCTTTGCTGGTGAATACAAAGCGCTGTCAGAGTTTAAAATGGCGAAAAACCATACTAATCAACCTTCTCCTGTGAATTTTGTACATGAAATAGTTTAAATAGGATTATTTACATTATTCAGACATAATTTAAACATGCGTGCTTGAAGAAAAACGGTTGTTTCGATGATTTGTTGACATTGCGTTTATAGTCGAAACTAGGGCCACCACATTTGATCTGAAATTGCAGGGAACTCTAATTTTGACAAGAGAATTCTCCAGAAGTACTTAAAATATCCTCACACATTAAATAGTATGATAAATGGACGTCCGAACGGTTCCATAGGCTTAGCATTGTGCAGGGGATTCTTCAAAATGGCCGCCCAGGGGGTTCGTAGCGCCACCTACTTCCTGGCCAGATCAGAGAATAGGCCTATACATCCAAGTCCGTAGTGTGTACAGGGGTGAGCTGGATGCAGAAAGCGGCTGCACAGCGGTGGAAATGTAAAACCTGATAAATTAGCTTTTGCTGGGTACCTACCTTTCCCCATGGAAATACAAAAAAAGGAAATTGCCCCGACCCCTCATTGAATTTTTTTAACTGTTAAAAGAAAACTGAGGAAAATTGTTCACCCTTTTTTTTTTACTCTATTGACCAAATTTGCACTCCTTCCCCTTATAGAATACCGGTAGTGATGGTACTGCATACCTGACCTGCTAGCCTAGAACGATACTCAATTCCAACACCTTTATTTATTTAAAGAATAAAGTACATGTAAGTCCAATACTATCCCCCTTGTTGTTGAATACACAGACAACTGGCAGGGATTGGAGATGTCTGGATTGATCTGAAAATCACACCTGGCAAAGTAATTGTCATTTTAAGTAACTTCTTGAGAAAGGTGATTGCGAGAACTAAGTCCACATCTTTTATCCTACCCCTAATAAAAAAAACTCCATAGGCTTAACATTGGGTCACTGTATTCGGTCTGGAGTTCAGAAAAAAGATAAAAATTGCTCTAGTGGGATACACTTGACAAATGACGTCATCTGTTGTTTGGTTTCTCCATAATTTGTATGGCCTGCTGCAATGGGCTCGACTCTATTACAGCTACTGGTGTCTAACCTCCACTGGTGACTAAACCTGTTCTCCACACTGGTAAAAATGTATGCTCTACCCAAGATAGAAGGATAAGGTCATATGCGGATAATGAAATTTGAGGGAATGTAGGAGACCGCAACAAAGCCCATGCATCCATCTTATATACAAACCTGTGAGACTAGACCATTCCAGGATAAATTAATAAATAAAATATATATGTACATGATTAGTAACTGCCCCCATTGGAGATACAAAAACTGGCGACTGGGTTTGAGAGACACAACGATGAGCCCGCGGTTGGTGGGGCCGACCGTGAAGACGTTATTCGATGTTATGAGCTATTTCACCAAGCACGTCATTGTTGCCGGCGCGAGACTTGGGCAGGCAACTGCCGCGAACTACCAACAGGCGACCACAAGGCGGCCGGCAGGGGCTAGCGTCGGCTTGGTGGAACAACCGCTTTACCCACTACATACTTATGCCCAAGGAATCTATGCAACGCTGGTCAATATCAAGTTATGGATCAGATAGTATTTAGAATCAGGTGCATTGTTCGTAAACAACTCTTTCCTGACGCTTTAATCAGGGACTTGTGCTAATCTAGTCTAACCTGATACCGCCACTGATAAAACTACTCATGTGTTCTGATAAGAAAAATTGACCTATTTACATGAAAGATGCTAAGTCAGCTAGGGCAGGTGAACCCTGATTAACGTACGGACAAGATGTGTTATTTATATATCACAATCACCTGAAATAACAAGAGGCTGCAGAGAACAACGCATTACATGCACTTGGATATTCTAGAGAGTGATGACCATGGACGTATCCCTCAACACTACGGATTTTTAAACCCCTTTACTGTTCTGCCAGGATGTTAGTTTGCCAATAATATAAGGTAAATGTGCTTGGTGTTCATAGGTGCTTTAAAGCTAACAAATATTACCTGGAACTTATTTTCCGCATTGTGGTGGTTTCATTGTACATATGTGCATTATTCGACTTTATATTCAGCAAACACAATTAGGTACATGTATATTATCAGGATAAGAAAATATCAAACCCGTATTGCCGGAAAATCTTTTAAACCAAAAGTGTCCATCTTTTTCAGCAGATATTGTACAATTCACGGTAGTGCCACCTGGTGAACTTTAAATATTATTGCACTATGCTACTAGAAATAAAAACTAGAGGCTATTAAAAATTACCATTAAAGGCCTATCGGACAATTTGGCTTGAAAATTAAGACCCATGTCAATTTCCTTGAAATTTGATATGATCTCCAAGTGTTGTGGAACACATCTCTAACTTACAAATTGGGGGTCACCCTGCTTGTTTATGATCTACAGATTAATATTAAGATTATATCAAAAAAGAATATATAGATATCCTTAAAAGTTAATCCTTATTTTCAGATGGTAAAACCCATGTCAATTCCTCCAAACTTTCACAGAATATAGAAAATGCATAGTATTATACATGCTATGTCTATCAATTCATAGATCGCCGTCCTTATTTTTGAAAGATATTTTCAGAACATTTCCAATGTAAATCAAGCAAATGTAATTTGGTCTATTTTACCAATTAAGATTGGATAAACTGGGTAATGTTGAATTTACACATTCGGTATTAAAATCAATCATAAGGAACCAGTTTTGACTGGTAATTGAGAATATTTAAAAATCACCAGGTGGCCCACCGTAAATTGCCCGATATGCATTAAAAATGTGATATTCATACTATGATATCTGATGGGACAGACCACAGTGAAATATACTCAGATAGTCAAGTGTGACGGGCCAGATCTTACTAAACTATAGTTTGAGAGAGCTGATGGGCCAGACTTGACAATATATGTTTTTCAAATCAACTTGGCACAGAGCCAACAAACCAGGGACCTGTTTCATAAGTTGAAATTACTGTTGTAGATGGTTATAACATATTTAAGTAAATCACGTCCATGTCTTATGAGCGAGAGCTGCAGGGTCGGGTACTTTTTTTCTCTTTTTTTCAAATTCTTTTTATTGGTCTCAATAGATACACATTTCCCTGAGTCGTACATATATCTGCTATAACGAGAACCAATAAAAAAGGTCCGAACCTCAACTGGTAACAATTGATTTTCCTGGTCTAGACCTTACCCAACAACATGTTCAATAAACTGAATTCGGCTTAATTATATAAACATTAAAGTAAGAAAACAAGAAAAAAGTGATCTCGAACGAACACACAATGTCCCTCAGTCCGCTGGAATGATACAAAGTGTATATGCTAGGTACAACAATAGCCATTCAGTCCAATTCCACTATACATAATCAATAGTCATAATCAGTACACAGTACTTTAGATAAGTTTATATTCCTTTATCCTCCCATTCTGATTTGGTTGTTTCTCGGGTCACCATTCGGTAAATTATAATAAATTTATACTCTCAGTAAGTTTAACCTTCATCAACGATTTGTAATATTTCAAGTCTGGGGTATTCCGTAATAACGAGGTTTGACTGTTCCATAACGTGCCTCCAAAGTAATGTACCGAAGATGTATATGCCTTACAGTTTGGCTTGTGTACTAACAGTACTGGAGCATTAAAAAGACGGGTGCGGGTGCCCCTGTTATCGGTGTAATCTGGATTTCTAGACCTTTTGAACATAAAATTTAAGAGGTGTGTTTCCCTCCTATCCTTCAAGTATGGGATTTTCGCCTGTTTATGGAGATTTCGGATCGACGTATATCTCTGGGATTTCATGCACATTCGGAGGCAACTTTTTTGTAAGAGTTGTAGGGAAGGGGTATACTTAAAAGGGCTATCAATAAAAAGCACATCTCCAAAATCAAAATGCGGTAAGATTGCTGAGGTGTACACTTTTAAGGCTGTAATTCTGTAAAAGAAATACACGTAGAGACATAAAATAAAAACTGAAATGTGGGGAAGACACGAGGAATAATTTGGAATCATTATATTATTCATTAAATATTGATTTCTTAATTATTCCGTTCACTATGCTGGCATAGTGAATGTTAGGGGTACCTCAACAGTGATGCCACTTATGAAACGAGACTTTATATTCTCCACTGTAAGTGCCGTTGATTGCTCTCGCTGTAGTGGTGGCCATTCCCTTTTACCCCTCAAACTAGTGAAACGGGTCCCTGTTTTACACCATTACATCGAGTCAGCTATCCTTTGGTCTCACACTTGACCATAGACTTGATTAAGTGTTCAATTATGGACATTCATAAAGACATACAGACAGATATTCAGACGTACACACATACAGACATTTATAGATGCAGACAGAGGGAAAGACACACATGTAGGATAATCGATTAGGTATATTGCCGGTTCATCACTATGTGGCCGCTGGCGGTGGGCGTGTGACCTGCTCCACCATGCCGGTCTCTATACTTGAGCTAACACTGGCACCGCGTGGCCGTCGCATGGGAGCCATGCGGTGGCCGCGCGGCTCCCCTTTCATGCCATACCACCGGGCCGGTGGAGCACGCCCTGTTGGGTGGCTGCACAAAATCTGTTCAGTGTTATAATATTGTGTCAGAAATACAACTGAGTTTGAAGAACATGGTTTGTATTTTGGACTGAAACATCACCATGTCACATTATCATGTACCTGGAAATATCTGTGGAATTATTGCTGTTTAGCACATTTTAGTTTAACATTTACACCTGTTTCAGGTAGTGGCTCAGTGCAGGAATGGATAGCTGGATCCGTCTAGCGATATTGGTCGGTCTGGCATTCCTGTTTATTGTTCCCGGTGTTGCTCTGACAATTCATGGCCAGCTCTCACAAGATTCCCAACAGCCAGGAATGAACTCTACACTTGTTGCCGGTATCGTCTTACTATCAGTAGGTGGGACCACTCTCATCGTAGCTGCTGGTGCCATCACATGCCATGTGTGCCAAGCAAGAAACCAGGATGAAGTGCCTATTTTCAGTATTGCCGATTCATTGCCTCCTGATTTTGCGCCACCCTCCATTGAAGACATGGCTCAGTTGGGTGATCCACACCATATCTATGAGGTAGACATAGCCGACAACAATGGTTTTACAGATCATCAGGAGGAACAACCCACTCGAGGGGCTCACATGGAACTGGACATGCAAGCCCCTCCAACTTTTACAAGCTCTTCTGGACCACCAGAAAGGTATTAAAAGGTGGCTACAAACAAATATGATACATTTGAATACTAAGTTGCATCTTCAATTCAAGAAATTAACAGTATATCAATTGGAAAAAACTGTTGATAAGAATAAAAATGTATTTATATATTTAATGATAGAGTTATGAGTCCATGACAAAGATGTTGGTAGGTTTTCCTGTTGTTTGACAGCATCTTTATTCATGTAAGTACACACCGGTGTAAATTCATAAGATTGAATAAAGAAATATTTTGTTAAAAATCATGAAATGAACAGAAATAAAAAGTTTTTCTATTATGTCTTATTTTGTTATAATTCAAATATATCAGCTGGAGTAAAAACAAGAAGTAGAAATGGTGTAGTATGTGCTTCCCGAAGGGTTACTTCAGACCGTCCACAGGTGTGTCTGAAGGACCCTGGATGGACCTCCAAAGTTCGGAAGGTTTGAGGAGTTCCGGCGTCGCCTGGAGGTCTTCCTGTCGTACACACTAACCCGTCCTGGTCCCGGAAATGAGAGTCAGAGGTCCTCCAGGGTTTCCTTTAAAAACATCCTCTCTAGAATTGGCTCAAATCACCTTTAGGTACGCGCCTCTAAGGTACCTTCCGAACCACGCAGTGGTAGCCTAACAGCTTGGGAAGTGTACTTAAAGCATCTGGGAATGTGGGCAATAGAGACTTTCTGTTGTACACGATTCTAGTGTCTTCGTTGTTTATTACAATATTTATATATGGTATTTGCTGCTGCTGAATTTGTTGGTCGGAACTGACCAAAGACTTACAAGGCAAAATAGGAGTTCCTTGTTCAATGCAATCAGACCTAATCTTGACAAATTTAAGGTTAGTGTTATGTACCGAGGAGCAATAGCCCGAAACAACCTGACTGCTGACTTATGCAATAGCAACACTTACCAATTGTTTAAAAAGGAGAATGCTAGAAATTGCGATTGCAAAGGTATTGGAGCACTGATCGACAGTAGGATTACCGGTAAAGTGATCTACTATTGTGTTTTAATTAATAAAATACCTGAACCAAATTATGTGTTACATGTCCTTGAAATTTGTTTTATCTTCTGTAGTCTTGCCATACTACTGTGCTGCCACCTATTTCTACCTACTACACTACTATCACCTGATGAATAATACACAACATTTAGGGCCTCACACAGATACAATTACATGAGGACAAATTTCAACAACAAAAACCCAGCTCAACAACACATCCACCAACTTGACATGACTTAGATGAGCAATTCTGGCACATAAGAAAATAGGGATGAGCTGTTTAATTAAACAGAACAGAACAGTCATAATCATTACTTGAGCATTGACATTTGAACTGGTTTTATGTGTAAATCTGAAACAATTCAAACAACCCTAAGGAAACCCCAGCTCAAATTTCCATGTGAGTAGTATATGGAAAGCGGGAATCTGCACTGGCTACAAATTCACAATACAATAAAACCCTGCTTAAAGCCGGAGACACACCAAGCGAGTATTGCAGCGATTTCCGTAATCGCCAACACAAAATGACGTATATGTAAGTATTTTTTTCATATTCCACCTGATTATTGCTTCTGAGACACTAAACTATCAGTGGGAGATATGATTATCAAATAATGTCTCACATACATGCCATTTTGTGTTGGCGTTTCAAGAGATCGCTGCGTTGACTCGCTTGGTGTGTCCCCAGCATTTAAGGGTATACCCTCCATTCCGGGAAAAGTGACCCCTTAAGCGGGTGTTTGAGCCTATCATTGTTATATAGTGAAGTGTCATCTTCAGCGAGGTTAAAATAGACTTTAATTGAGAAAATATGTCTGGTTCCGAGCAAATTGTCCCCTTAAGTGGGGGTCCCCTTAACCCATTCATGCCGGGTGATGCCTTGAGGCATCAACCAGGGCTGGCCGGGTGATGCCTCGAGGCATCATCCGGAGATGGTAGGATGATGGCTTGAGGTATCATTTACAAAATATTCGTTATTTAAATAAAATTAAATGAAACTTTCGCAGAATGTAGATATAACATCATATTTGATATTTCAGGTGGATACAAAGATCAAAATGTTCACAATATACCCTATATACCCGGCTTCTAGCGGTATTCACTGGCACCTGTACCCGACAGTTGGAAGGATCTTGAATCCCAGTAGGACCAGTACTACTATGCCACATGCCAACACCTCAAGAAAGATGATGGCTCCAGATGGATAATGCAAGGCTGCTGCTCAGTTATGGATCTTAATTGCCCCAAGGTCATGAAATACATCCTAATTTTCAGCAGAAGCGAAACTTGGACGAATTCATGTCCAACTCAAAAGACACTTTCGACTTAGTTGATTATCAAATGATGATGGGAATAAGCTCTCTCTGCGTCCCCTATCTCCATCATTATAACCAGCTGAACCACCTAAATGTTAAAAGTGATTTCTCAACAAGGCTACCCACAATGCCCGGACTTCCTTTATCCGCTATCTCAAAGTAGCTCCTTTGTATGCTGTTCTGTAATTTCAGAAAAGTAAGACAGTAGAAAACCAATCATCTCATTCCTTTTCCCTCTAGAAAAGTGCCTCCTACAAATTCAGAAAAACTAAACCCTTTCTTAACTGAAATCCTGCATAGAATCAAAAGTGTGAAATATTGTAGTCGGCCTACAAAATTTGGGTTAGATTTCGACTGGTTAGACTGATGGTGAATGTATGGAGTGTGTAAAATGAAGTTATGTATTTGGTAGCATCTAAATGATGGAGCCTACTGAAAACAGGGTACTACCCTAGTAGACCCTGCAGTATAAAGGAAAGCCTAAAACACACTCTACTCAATCACATGACTGTAGCATGCGCGGCCTGCGTGTAGTCACGACCAATAAGGTTTGGACATGATCCCTAGCTCGGTTTAACATCATGGCGTGGTGTGGGGTGATTGGACGCTGGTAAGACACAAAGAAGGGTGAAATGGAATAAAAAGGAAGAATAGTAGTTGGGCAGAGATGTGCAGACATGGAGTTTGGCAGAACTGTGAGACTGGATGATGCCCTAAGAAAGGAGAGGAACAAAGAGCACAGCTGAATTCCTGTAGCAATGTATTGGCAGGAGAGACACTCTAATAGACTATGCTACCCATGCAGACAGATAGTGGTATTACTGCAATTCGTCTCCATGGCCCGTTAACCCCTACTGTCCTTAAGTACTGTACAGACCTCACTTCATCCTGACTTTACCCACATGCACACCTTGCCTATTGTTTGTGTTTTGGTACATCATACATCGGTTTGGCGTCTGATTGGTTATTAATCGTGTGTAACCGTGTTGAGCGGTTGGAATCATTGGAATTGTAACTTAATCTACTCATGTTTGTATTACACCACTTAAATCCTATGGGATATGGCCATGTTTGAATCCCGTAATAAATCTCACTTTCATCATTACTCCCAAATTTGTCAAAAGTTGTGTTTCTTCAATGATATGTGCACGTCAGTCAGTCATAGTGTCTTGGTCTAATGGCACTGATGTTGTACATGCACAAGCTGGCCACAGCCTCTACTGCCACAAGCACTAGTACAACACTCTATATATCTATTGTGATCACGCTTCGGTACTGCCTAGATGCATCATTCAGTCACGCAATCTTGTTTTCATTTGTCACATCCCCTAACAAATGGAAGTTGGCTGGTTCTCCCTGCAGCAGCTCTACGCCTAGCAGGCAGGTGTCCAACGGACTCTGTAACCTGTTCAGTTTTCAAACGCCAACAGCAACCCTTTAGTTTTGTATCACAGTAGCCTCTTCCAACTCCATGAACCGTATTATGATACCGTGAACCTGTAGGTATTTTGATGAAACCTATAAAATGCACCTTTTTTCTATTTCTCTGTTAAGCAGATTATGAAAGACAATATCATAAAGGGTTTTTTTTTTGTTTTTTTTTTTGCACTGATAGCGACTCATATCGCGGTTGCTGCTTCTAAGATGCAGATCGAGATCTAGCCTCGTCCGATATAATATCACATATGTTGCCTTTATTCTAGGCCATTCTCTGAAGCTTATTCTTTCATATCCCACATGCACCTCCGCTCCCTGCAGTCCTCGGGTAAAGCATCTTCACACAAATCCTATGGCTGAGAATTCAAATCACTTCCAGGTGCAAGTCTATCGTGAAAAGTAAGTATTTATACATGGAACCCACTCATACAATTGGAGGAATTATAACTCAAGACCTCTTTTCCATCGGCTATTCTGACATTATGCTGTAGTGAGACAGGAACATGTGTGGATATGACAAAATGATAATTTTGTAAACACTGCTATGTAATTGTATTTATTTATTCATTTATTTCAGGACATATATACATTTCTCCACGAGAGTGACCAGATGTTCTCCACCATACTTTAGAGAGCCAGCCAGAGACTGAGTTGGAAAATAACTTCTCCTTATAGAAGAATACATGAACATAGACTGAGTTCTACCTCCATTGCCAACATTACACTTGAATAATCCTATGTTGTTATGGTTTTATGAGTCTATTGTGATTCAGCCTGGCCTTTGCCTGACCCAACAGGACCATGGCGCCTCTCCCAGATAAGGCGATGCTTCTGCTTCATGTAAGCGTCTTTCACTGTACCCGCTACACCAATATCACCGTCTGTAATGAAATTAGATAAACAACATCACTTAATCTGATAATCCAAAGGGACAGCATTTATTTGATAATTAAATGCTTTCATCATATATAAAACTGAGCAGCTATCAAATAATGTACGTTACCGAACACCGTATTGGATATTTGGCGGGATGCATAAATAGCACTTAGGAACAACTAACATACAGAGCACAGTGAGTCGATATCACAACATTCAATAACGTCTACAGCTTTATTGTGATTGTCACTCACATTTCATAAACCAGCTCCCAGCGGCAGCTTCGTAGTCCTCGACGATTCGCTTGCATTTTTCTGGGTGGTCGGGGCCATAGAACGTCATGCATTCAACTCTCCTCTGACGCAGTATATTCAGGATCTCATTGTCCACTAGCCTGTAATAAACAAAGGATGATAACAATAACTAAAATATGTTGGTTTCTCCTAAGTGCCTGGAAGAACGCCTGTATGGGTGAATGTACTTTGTCACAACTGAATTTTAAAAAAAAATTAAAAACGGGAAAACCTTCTACAACTTGACTGCATGGCTTTTAGTATTTGTAAAAGGATGTAAGTTAGCTAATAGTCGCTACACTGTAGACTATACCCTTAGGTGTATGAAGTACACGATGATAGAATAATATAAAATTGTAATATCAAGGGCATACACCTCGAAAATTGTTTCCATTGATATGAGTAAATTCATAATAAGTCCGTGAACTTCTCAGCTAATGTGTCTGCTTAGTGAAACTGAACAAAGGCATGGTACATTCTGCTTCTTTAGGACCATGGGTTTGTGAGAAGATGGTGGCCAGTTTCTATTTCAGTGAAGTGGGTACCCAAGGCAGGTACTGCCGTCATACATGAAATGCCATCTTTTTAATAAGATGTTATGGTTGTAGCCACTAACCAATAATACCCAATAATTGTCTTGTTTTCCCAGTTTTTATTTTGTTCACAATCAGTGTTGCATTTGGTTTCCTGGAACAGCTGCCTTATATACCATATAATTGTGGGTAATTGTAATATAATTGTATAGTAGAGAACCATCGCGAGCAAATAATAAGTTATCATATCTTTACCAAAATCTTGAAATTTCTTGTATCCGTCATTTATTGAGAAACTTGCATTCCTGCAAAGTGTATAGAGAAGTCATAAGCTAAATCCATTTACTTGTCCCTTCTAAATTGATGTTCAGCTTCGTAGATGCAGACGGCATCGTTGGCATCACACTGGTCGATGTTGGGAACCCTGCGAAATTTTCGGTGGTAGTATTTAGGTTTTTCCTTGCCCTGGATGGGCTCGACAAACTTTTCTGAAAAAATAACAGCACAAAATTCAACAAGGTTTTAACAGATTAACGTGATTGGCCAAAGTTCATGAGGTTGGAGTTCGTAAGGTTGGAGCTTGTTTGATTGAAACGACATTTTTATAATGATGTGAATCAGTTCACCGACCAAAACATTTGTTCAAGTTTTAGGAAACCCAAACCGGTACATAGACCTCACAGTGACGTTTTAATAATATATGAAGTCTATTTAAAAGTAATCAAGACAGTCATATAGTTATACATGCTATTAAATGAAGTTGATTAAATCGTAACGATCGCGTTTGAATGACAAAAACACGGTAAATTAAAATGCCCAATCGTTCAGCACGTTATATTGTAACAATATTACAGGTACAATCAAAAGCAGACGATAGTCAATAGTCCTAACCGATCTGCATTATAAAAGGCTGCTTTTAAAAAGTGTTGTATTTAAATATGCATTTTCATCAATTTCCAAATGAGGTTTAGTTTGGTTTCATTGCCCTAGTTTGGATTTTACACAATCTTGCATGACACTGCTGCAGTCGCCTATGGTCATGGATGACTGACTTTCTACAGAAAGTAATGTGACAGGTGACATCTGATCAGCTGTGCGATGCTACCTTGAATGGTGTTTTTTTAAATGCCCCAAACCACTGTAACCATGGTGATCTGCATGCTCTACTTTCTTTAGTAGGATTGTGTTTTATGTAATTGCCAATAAATTAGATGTTATTATAGATGGTTCACAAGGTATATTTGGACCAGGGAATATAAGATTTTCAAGGATTCGTGACTACAGGGATCATCAGGCATTTTGCTATTCATTATAACAAATAATCTAGAGGGGAACAATAATCTTATATCAACATCAAGTTCGAAGTATAACGAGAAGAACAGCAGTTCTAAAGGAGAATGTGGGCTGTAATAAACCCATTTTATTTTTGATAAATCAAAAACTAGCACGGTGAACCATGGCCAATATGGTATGTAGACGTTAGGGCACACCACTTGCAAGTCGAGAGGTTAGGGCCCACTTATTGGGATATTAGGGCCCATCTATTATAACACTGACAAAGCATCCTGGAGAACATCCTGTAGTGCAGGAAGAGATAGCCTATGAAGTTATAGTTGGGTAGTTTTAAGTGTAATATATTAACAGAGATATTGCACATTGACCACTTCTGCAAAAATTGGTGCGCCCTAACGTCCACTTCTGCTATTTCTCCCTCCTGACAGAACAGCAGCATCACGGTGCGGTCGAGATGCGCGTGAGGCTTTCACAACCCCTGAGTAGCGTCGGCCCTAATGTCCTGAATTTAAGCTGGTGGGCCCTAAAGGGTCATCCATAAAATATGTTTGCATTGAGTGGGGTGGGTTCAAAATTTTGGAAATTTAGTGTATGCCCCTTGTTTGTTCTATTGTGCACAAGATTGGGAGTGAGGATTGGGGGTCTAAAATTTAGGAAATTCTGCATCTATACTTTATGGATGGCCCCTAACGTCCGCAATCACCAGTATAACTCCTATATATTAACCGCCCTGTCAGTCCTCAAACAGGGCCGTTTTGTTCCCCATGCTGCACAGCGCACTAGCGATCGTCGATAATTGTTGCTGCACAGACTTGACAAGTAGGAAACAAATTCATAATCAATAAATATATACCAATTTGTTTTTTGCCTACCTACTAAACAGCTTGCTCTTATGAATACTGGATGCTACGCTTCATAGCCAGCATGCTTTGGATGCTACGCTTCATTTCTGCAAGACAGCGCGATGGTCGCCTTAGGCACTACACTTCGTATGTTTTCTTGTTTATGTCCTTATGACAATCGAACCAGCTACTAAAACACAAACCAGTACCAGGCACCTTTTTAGCTGCAGGACAGTTTTTATTTGAAACTTCTACATAAATTCGAGACAAAGTTCTCATATACATTGACAAGTATTCTAGACAGTAAAACCCGAGAACCACCAAGTAGATTTTAAAGGCGTTCATTGTAGAACCGACGTTTCGAGCCCAAGTCGGTCTTTACCAAGGTTCATATACAATTAAAAGGGTTCTGAACTAAAGGGGTGGCATGACGAAGCGTAGTGTCCATCGGTCAACTTGAAAACCGAAGCCTGCTGGCAATGAAGTGTAGTATCCAGATTCCACTCTTACTTTAAAACTACATAATTACAGATTGTTTTCCTGTGGGGCTTGGCTACTTCTCAGTCCAGCCCTTTTTGTTCAGTTTGTGTCTTAGTTCTTTAACTGCACAGTGCCTCACCTATTGACACAGAGCAGCTTTTCACATAGTCAGACTGGTCCAACCCTATACTCTAGTATAAGGGTCGGACACCACTACATTTGATCTTTCTGGGGGTTTCCTTCACAGGGTGAATAAACGTATTTTGTTTATAACATCGTCCCTCGGGACTTTCTACACAAAATATGTACTAATATATAGCCAATAACCAATTCTAAATATTGTGCTACCCCCACAACAACCTAGACCACCTTGTTTTACTGTAAAGGGATGCCAGTTGGGGTCAGAAAAAACATTGAAATATTTTCCAATGCATTAAGGGAGCTTGACACATTTTCCATTGCAATACTGGGTTTACGTATTATATATGCACTAGAGTGTTAAAATATCAGGACATGGGTCAGTGGGGAATCATGGGCCATGGCTGAGATGGGTAATTTAGCAGTTGGTATATCAAGATTACACAATGAAAAAATAAAAATTTTATCCTGAAAATGAAAACATGAATTTCAATGGAAGCATTGAAAACTGGCATCTCTGCACTGTGTGACTCAATCTCCCCCTGCTGTCAGCTGTCTGCCGTTATTTAAATCTCGGCATAATCCAAAACGAGGGCTTACAAACAAACAGCTGTCAAAGTCATCAAAGTTTGTTTTCGATTAATAACTAGCGACTTCGTCGAGTTAGAGTTGGCTCAAATTAAGTTAGTTAGCAGACAGGGCAATGTTGTTATTGAACTGTTTTTTTTACGAGACGTTCATATGCTCTAGCGTGGCCCTGACGACAACGGGACATACTCCAATCGGTGATTAGACCTCGTGACCCTTTTCCGCCGTGACCCAGAGTCACCATGACCCTACTTCCTGGTCGTGGTGACCCAGTGTCATGGTCGTGGTGACCCTGTGTCCTGGTCGTGGTGACCCAGGACTGGTCATGGTGACCCTTCTTCATTTTATAGGGAAATTGGCCAAATACTTTTGGGGAAATGGGGAAATTTCGAAAATACATTATCATTAGTAACTTTGTTTTCATTTTGAAAAGGCCGGATCTATTTGCATTTAAGCTGGTTCCTGGCAAAACCTCTGTTTTGCCTTTTTTCCCATTAAGGTTAGGATTAAGGCTAACCCTAAATCTAACCCTATTTTAGGGTTAGGATTAAGGCTAACCCTAAACCTAACCCTATTTTAGGGTAGGGTTAGGTTTAGGGTTAGGTTTTAGTGAGTGATTCGGCTATGCATTGATACAAGTTGACACTGACATGGCACCGTTTTCGAAAAATCGGAATTACGACTTTGTTGACCCATTACGTCCAAAATAACGGTTAGTTTTAGGTAAATAAGCTAATATTTTGGCAATTAATATGTCCTGATTCCGATTCTAGCCTTTTTATTGCGTTATAATCGATGGTTTAGTTCGAAAACGTCTTCCCGGCGATCAAAGGGTCACGTCGACTAGCACCTCGGGTCACGACGACCACAATTTTGCCCGAAAAACCGGGTCACGGCGGAAAAGGGTCAGGACGACCATTAATCCTCCAATCTAAGATGTTTCTGACTGTGGTGCCCTATCTTGGCTGCAGTTCTCAACTTAAGGTCTTACTGCTCCTATTATATCATGTGACACAGGTACTTTTCCCGGCAACCTGCGCTACTATCTCGGACACTGATCTTAGAGTAAGGGGATCGGAAAACTACAATTCTAATTTATGTTTTAAATATAGGTGCGAATATATTATAAGAGAAGAATCACATCTGAGTCTAGCACTACAAAAAGGAATAGCAGGATCAATATTTGGTCACGATACGAGAATCTCACTCTCGTGGCTCTTCAGTCTCCAGGCCTAAGTCTAGTTCATGATGTCTTTATGTGCGGGAGGGTTCATGGACGCCTTGAGCCCGGGAAGATTCGAGCCCTGGACACTTTGAGCCTTTCTGTGGACGCCTTGAGCCTACCCCATTTTGGTTTCCTTGAGCATCTACATGTAAATAACTTTGAAAAGTGTACTTATAGCTCCAAGCGGATCCGACGAAATTCTAACGTTTTATATGTCGTAGGTAAATAGGAAATGATTTGATATCATTAGTTATATTTACCTCTTCTAAATGCATAGAGTCAGTTTAATACCCAATTAAAGGTTTTTGAATTCATGATAACCACATCGCAACTAGTGCGATTTCTGTTGGCATTTGAAAATTTACCCAATCACTGGTTTGTTTACATCTCATTGTTTCTTGTGAAAGAACAAGAGTCAATCAGAGGATGGCTACTGAGCTGACTGAGACAGTCACTGACAACCTTTAATAATTTTACAATACAGATATCTTAGTATCTTGATGTTATTTTCTGATAAAAATATACCAGAATATCTAAAAACGCCAGAGTGCGAACCAGTGAACCATAACTACTATTCACCGAATGTCAGACAACTGACCGAAATCTCAACTGACACACTCCTATGTCAGACAACTGACACTCCGGCTGAGACAACTGACACAATGTCGCGCTCGCGGTAAACTCCGTAACGAAAAGCGGGAAATTCGCATTTTACGTTTCGTATATCAAAATGAAAACTTATATACAGTTTCACACATGTATCCAGCTATCTATTAGTCGATATCTGGGGTTTCTACGCTAAATATTCACAGAGGTATGACCTGAGATGTGCCTGATGTATACACGGCCGCCCTGGCTGCCCGAATATCTGTCAAACTTCGATAACTTTTGATCACAAATTTGGATTTTTCAAATAGAAAAACATAAAAGATATTTGAGGATATAATTTTTATATGTATGGCATGCACATTCACCAACTTTCATAATCTTATTACGCTTGTTTGCTTTAGATTTGGCCATATAAAAAGACTGACACAAGGGTGAGACAACTGACCAGTGAGACAACTGTCACACGGTTTTCCCGTGTGTCACTTGTCTTGTGTCAGTTGAGATTTTGGTCAGTTGTACTGCCCCCGTACAGAATAGAAGTCTATGCCTAGCCCTAACTGAATGTCAGACATCTGACCGAAATCTCAACTGACACACTCCTATGTCAGACAACTGACACACCGAGTGAGACAACTGACACAATATCGCGCTTGTGGGAAACTCCGTAAAGAAAAACGGGAAATTCGCATTTTACCTTTTGTAAATCAAAATGTAAACTTAATGACTGTTTCACACATGTATCCAGCTATCTATTAGTTGTTATATGGTGTTTATAAGCTAGTTATTCACAGAGTTATGACCTAAGATGGATCTAAGATGTACCCGATGTATACACGGCCCCCTGGTCGCCCGGGTATCGTTCAAACTTAGATAACTTTCGATGACAAAATTGAATTTTTCAGATAGAAAAACATAATGAAATTGAAAGATATTTGAGGATATAATTTCTATGTATATGATACGCATATTCACCGAGTTACATAGTCTTATTACGCTTGTTTGCTTTAGATTTTGCCATATAAAAGGATGAACACAAAGGTGAGACAACTGACCAGTGAGACAACTGACACACTGTTTTTGCATATGTCACTTGTCTTGTGTCAGTTGAGATCTAACATACTTAGAGATCATTATCATATTCAACTTCAAGGAAAATGACATGGGTTTTGATGTTCAACTCAAGGCAAATTCTTTGAAATTATCCGACTTGCCTTAAACTTTAAGTTTAAGCAACGCAGAGGCCGACTGAGCCTGAGGACCAAGGCAACACTGGTGACAATGTTACTACTGTGTTTGGTTTATGACTATATCAATAACATTTATGCCTTACCTCTGAAAAGTGTCACTGGTTTATCAACCACTCCGAATAGCGCATATATAACTTTATCAATTGCATTTGTCCCAGGTGGATCGCCTGACATGATGAAGTATTTGTCGGGCGAAGCAGACTTTTTGGGGATTGACCTTGTTACCCTCAGTCGGTACTGAAGTTGTCGTGAAAAATACAGGCATGTCCAAACTTTAATGATAAATATAAAAATCCTTTAGTGTTTTATTACCAATTAAATGTATTTGTCACGGGAAAGAATTATCTTTCTATGTTTATCTTATTTAGCATCAATAAATAAATAACGACAACACAATCTCCAAGCATATATGCTGTGAGAGTGAAAGCAGCTTTACATAGCCTCAGACCAAGTCTTTATCTGCCAATTTGGTCACATATAGTTCTGTATATAGTTATATGGTGTCATTATATTCACCTATTAATAAAATGTACTTTCTTTTTAGAGTGATTAACGCGATACTATGTAATTTACGGGAAGATACATCAAATAACTTTTCGAGTTTATTTGGTTCGGGTGCGAGGTTATGTATATGCCCGCTGCCCTTTCCGCTTCCTCTTTCATGTAGTGACAGCCAACATGGTAAGTCGAAAATTCTCTGCTCTGGAATCCACTCCCATCACTTACTTAAGTAAACCCTGCATCTTATAAACATCATTATTTAGAAAATACATATAGTCTTTATGTTGAACACATCAAGATTATATGGTTTCCTACTACAACATGTACGGAATGAAAATGTTTTCTTCATTGGTATATGTCGATAGGACAGCCATTGCATCTCACATGTGACAGATGGGACCATAATACCGAGTCCCGTCCATGTCAGCTGTCAGGTAATGACTGTCATAATCAGACTTGTTCATTGACAATGAAATTAACATGCCTATCTGTATTGTATCGGTATCATTGTTACTCCGGTTCTGCACTAGAAGAATGACATGGCCAACTAGTATGCACTTGAAAGTTTGTCAGTCTCAGAGAAACGTTTGCCTGTCTGGCGAGGAACACCACTCAGGGCCTCTCGGAATACGTCAAGTGTGCACATGTATACAAATGAAAGAAAATGTGCAGTTTGGTTTATAACAATTTACGGTGTGGCGTTTTGAAAGTCAGTTTTTAAAGTCGCTTAAATAATGGGTTAGGAATACTAGTGTTTATTTATCCGGGACATGTCAAAGGATTTGGCAATCACCAGCTCGTGGCGGTTTCCTTGTGGCAACCGTAGAAAATTTACATGGGTGATTATGAACTCTCGTTTGCAATGTATAATCAAGAGTAGACTGTTGGATTACCTTTCTTGAGTGGAAAGCACCTCAAGTGTTGTGGGGTGTGTTTGTCAACATGACACACGTGCTGATTGGAAAGGGTAGTCTAAACAACTGGATTCCATTTATGCTGTTATTTAAAACTGATAAAGAAACGGCTTCATTGCCTTTGACAATGAAGCTCATTTAACAATTCCAGTAGTTTACAACTTCTCTGTATGAGTTGTTTGAGCTTCATAAATTTACTCTTTCTTGAATCCCAAATGTAGTTTCTCTGTGATATCACTGTTGAGGTAGGGATAAGTACTAGCAACGTGAATGATCTGGCAGGAAAGTGGTGGGGTTGCCACTCAAATATTATAGCATTGTTTCCAATATTGGTGCAATTCTTACGATTTTAGCTCTGTGGGGGTTAGGAATTAACTTGAGAAGGGGCTTCGTGTCATAAAAATAGTTGCACAGAGAATATTGTTGTCTTTGCTGGTTGCTAATGATGAAAATCCCATACAGAATTTAATGTTGATTACCATGAATTCCTCGTACGTGAAGCAACCTTCGAAATGATAACGCAAGTAAAAGAAAATGCGGCAAAGAATAAAGAGATGTTGATAAAACTCTTTTATGATAATAGCTTTTTATTAATCTCTCTGGTTCTCTCAACATGACGCATGCTGATTGGAAAGGGTAATCTAAACAACTGGATTCCATTTATGCTGTTATTTAAAACTGAAAAAGAAACGGCCTCATTGCCTGTGAAAATGAAGCTCATTTAACAATTCCAGTAGTTTACAACTCCTGAGTTGTTTGAGCTTCATAAATTCCTCTTTCTTGAATCCCAAATGTAGTTTCTCTGTGAAATCACTGTTGAGGTAGGGATAAGTACTAGCAACGTGAATGATCTGGCAGGAAAGTGGTGGGGTTGCCACTCGAATATTGTAGCATAGTTTCCGATATTAGTGCAATTCTTATGATTTTAGCTCGGGGGGGGGGGGGGGGGGTAGGAATTAACTTGAGTAGCTCAGAATACTTTCCAGGGGCTTTGTGTCATGAAAATAGTTTCACAGAGAATATTGCTGGTTGCTAATGATGAAAATCCCATACAGAATTTAATGTTGATTACCATGAATTCCTCGTACGTGAAGCAACCTTCGAAATGATAACACAAGTAAAAGAAAATGCGGCAAAGAATAAAGAGATGTTGATAGAACGCTTTTATGATAATAGCTTTTTATTAATCTCTGGTTCCTTTTTAGATGGGATCCCAGAAGTAGTCTGGCCTCGTTTTCGCTTGTTGAATAATCACATACGTTTTAGTGTATGTCATGTGTATAATCCGTTGCCTTTTGTCTAATGTGCCTTCATATTTTCTACCATTACAGTCACATAGAAAATTCTCAGCGCCGCGTCACGGCTCGCTGGGGTTCCTCCCCAAGAAGCGCAGTAGGCGTCATCGTGGAAAGGCAAAGTCTTTCCCCAAGGATGACGCAAGCAAGGATATCCACCTTACAGCCTTCATTGGCTACAAGGCTGGCATGACCCACATCCTGAGAGAGGTCGACAGACCAGGCTCAAGTAAGTATGATGGAGAATTAGAACTAGAATTTAATTCTGAATTTCGGGAGGTTTTGTTAGGTTGCTAATGATGAAAAATCCCCGACAGAATCTTCTGTTGATTACTATGAATTCCTCGTACGTGAAGCAACCTAGCAATTAGATTCCCCCTTAACTATTTTGTCATTAGTGTATTTTTTATCATTAGTGTATTTGTTATTGAATAGTTTTGCCCGAGGTAAATTATCCATATTTAATGGCTCAATAAAATTTAGCTTTGGGATTCCTGAAGTGTATGGCATGACTCAAACTTAACAATTGGTTTGATTTTCAGAGGTGAACAAGAAGGAAGTTGTGGAGGGTGTAACCATCGTGGAAACCCCACCAATGGTGATCGTTGGTGTCATTGGATACATCGAGACACCCAAGGGTCTGCGCAGCTTCAAGACCATCTTCGCTGAGCATTTGAGCGAGGAGTGCAAGCGTAGATTCTACAAGAACTGGTAACTATTAATTTTTAGTAAAATTTTGATTTAATTCCTACACGAATCTTCTCTACAGTGGCAGCAAGGTATATAGAAGTCTGATCATGTGTCCGCCTCAATTGTCAATTTCTAGATTTCCATCAAGACATTTTAAAATGCCAGCTACTCTACGTAATTTCAGAATAAATTAATTTCATGATTATTCATGGTTTGTATTACGAGTATCTATAGAAACTTGCATATTTTTGAGAAGACACATTTTATCATGAACTAATCCAAATATATACAGGCTCGGACGCAGTGCGTGAGCCCCACATAAACAGCAAGGCCCCTAGATGGGCGCTGTTTGGTGCTGGCAACTCCTCTCAGAGTTAATTCTCTGACGAGTTCCACCCACATTTCTCTCTCCTCTCTCAAGGTACCGTTCCAAGAAGAAGGCTTTCACCAAGTCTTCCAAGAAGTGGCAAGATGAGCAGGGCAAGAAGGAGATCGAGAAGGACTTCGCCAAGATGAAGAAGTACTGCCGTGTCATTCGCGTCATCGCCCACACCCAGGTACGTGGAGGAAATCCAGTTTTATGTTGATGTTCTTGTTGATTAAGACATATAATAACCACGAGGATGAATAAAATTTGTCCTCGTGGTCATTAGGGAATATTATATTGCAATATTGAAGAGTAAACTTAAAGGGATTATGAGCTAGGCAAGACTCTTTATCTGCAGCCGAAAATGAATACGGCATGGATCATCCTCTGCGATAGCAATCGTCTTATTCCTGATTTTTTAGACAAATTTGGGAACGGATCTTTATCCACTACCAACAATCTAGAAAATTTGAAATAATTATTCCTGATTTTCGCATTGAAGTGCATAAACGGACTGCATGATGAATATTGAACTCTCTCACTGATGAAAATGACAGACAATCTCAATTCTGAGCAGTTCGCGCCAATAACTAAGTTTCATACTCAAAATGGGCTGGTTAAAATTTCAGTAAGTTGATGGCATTTATATTGATTAACCTTTCAGATGAAGCTCCTGAAGAAGCGCCAAAAGAAGGCACATATGATGGAGATCCAGGTGAATGGCGGCACAATCTCCCAGAAGGTTGACTGGGCCCGTGAACACCTCGAGAAGCACGTACCTGTGACGCAGGTGTTCGGCAAGGACGAGATGATTGACGTCATCGGAGTCACCAGAGGTCGCGGATACAAGGGTATGTTCATCTCATTTGACTCTTGTCTGAAATGTCGTTAATGAAATAGGCGGTGCTCAGGCTGCTGTATCAGTGGCAAGGCAAGATCTAGTCTCGGGAGTATTTGAATCGGTATGAAGTATGAACAAAATTAAATGGTTTCAGATGCAATGTAATTTTTGAGAGTAGATTCTACTATTTATTATTCAGCATTGCAATTCTTTTTGAGCGGTAGCTGCTAGAGATAACACCAAGCCACGTCTTCAGCATTGCAAATTATCAAAGAAAAGACTGAATGACCGCCAAACTGCTCCCACATTATTTTTACACAAGGGACCTCTTTTTCGGTAATCGTCGCTCTGTGTACACCGGTGAATTAGTCCCTAGAGGGTTACTATGTAGTTTATTCTGTATTGGGTGGATCATTCATCAAATTACCCAAAGCCTTGAGCACTGTGCCAAATATTGTTTTCTTTCACTCACCTCTATTTTGTATTTTTCTTGCAGGTGTCACATCCCGTTGGCACACAAAGAAGCTTCCTCGCAAGACTCACAAGGGTCTGCGTAAGGTTGCCTGTATCGGAGCCTGGCATCCTGCTCGAGTGTCCTTCTCTGTGGCCCGTGGAGGTCAGAAGGGTTACCATCACCGTACAGAGATCAACAAGAAGATCTACCGTATCGGAACCGTAAGTGTCCTATGCCCGTTACTATTTTGGAGTTCTAAATCATATTTTTTTCCTGCTATATGTTGCTGTTCGTGATGAGGAAACATGTTATGCCCCTTCGCCGGGGCATCCTGAATGCATTGACGAAATCCCATGCTGCCTTCCTACTGATAACACAACATACCATACCTGATTCCTATTTTTTAATAAAAAAATTTAAATGCGTTTTTAAGTAACCATCTTATGTTGAATTATAGTTTAAAAGTATGAGATTGTCTAGGCTTCACAATACAATCGGAGATGTCAGTCCTTATCTAAGAGATAGAAGTTAATATCAACAGGATTTGCATATTTTCCCGGTTTTTATTAGACCTCACTGGCATCTCTGCAATATTATCTCGATACTAAAGTGTTATTTTGGGTTATTATATTTTTTACAAAATATCTGTCTCTGCTAGATTGAGTATGTTGCTGTTCGTGATGAGGAAACATGTTATGCCCCTTCGCCGGGGCATCCTGAATGCATTGACGAAATCCCATGCTGCCTTCCTACTGATAGCACAACATACCCAAATTCCATTCTAAATAATTAGTTTTGAAATACTGATCGCATGTTAGAGTTCAATAATATGACTATTTTTGTCCAAGCTTCACAATACCATCGGAGATGTCCGTTTTGGTGGTTTTGCTGATTGAGCTGCGTCTTGATCATGTTAGAGATGACACGTGAATATTATCAGGGCTCGCATGTTTTTCTGGGTTTTTATTGAAAATAACTAGCATCGCTGCATTATTATTTCCAAATCTAAGTGACATAGGGTCCCTACTTTTATAAAATAAATCTAGATCGAATTATTTGAAGGCGAGGTAATCATTTCACGCTACTCTCCTTCTCTATACAAGGTGCTCTTATTTCTTTTCATCTATTTGCTTTGTCTAATTAATGAACAACCGTTGTTAACAGAAATTCATTTTGTTTGTAGGGAATCCACACCAAGGATGGTAAGGTGATCAAGAACAACGCATCCACGGATTATGACTTGACTGACAAGACCATCACACCAATGGGTGGCTTCCCACACTATGGAGAGGTCCGCAACGATTTCATCATGATCCGCGGAGGTCTAGTTGGCTCCAAGAAGAGAGTACTCACACTCAGAAAGGTAATTGTCGATTAGTATTTTCTGCTACATCCAAGATCAGCTTGCAGTTCATTTTAATATTTTCCAACAGTGATAGTTATTGCTAGAACAAAGTCTTGTTGAACAAATTACCCAAACAAAACAAGTCTAGAACTTAGGTCATGATGAAAGTATTGTAGAAAATCCCATGCTGCCTTCTTATTGATCGGAGAACATGCATGCACATTTCAAAATTAAAAATAAAGAAATCTCGTAATAGGCATTTAATTTCCTAGACACTTATTTATCGTTAAACGCTTGGTATTTGATTAACTTTATCTGCGACCTGTGCATTAATTGTTAATTATTCTTTTTCCCTTAGTCACTCCTGACACACACCAAGAGGAAGGCTCTGGAGAAGATCACCCTCAAGTTCATCGATACCTCCTCCAAATGGGGACACGGTCGCTTCCAGACTCCCCAAGAAAAATCAAACTTCATGGTAAGCATTCATTTACCACATAACATCTTGAAAGAAAAGTACCACCATCCAGCTCCGTTGAAACATTATAATATTGTTACAATGGCGTTTCAATCGGTGGAAGAAAAAAGATGTGACACTGTATTGTCGTACCTCAAAATGGTGATGGCAGTAATATAAAAGCAACGACAAGATTTTGCTCTTTAGTTCCCTGGAAGACTCCCATTGATCCTCTATGAATGAGGGATAATGATATATTTCTAGTTAATTACTGCATTTATTTCCTGAGTTAGATTAGGTTTTCATGGTATCTTTACTAAGATACTAAACTGCAATTGAGCATATTATTTACATAAAAATGATTATCTTAGACATACCAGCCTAATTGATATAACCCACGGCCCAGCTCCGTCATAATGTCAAATATTGTTGTGATGGCGTTTCATTCTGTGGAATAGAAATGATGCGCGTCTACACTGATTTGCATCTTCTATATGCATTTCAACATGAAACCGCAACGACACTGGTTTATATTTAAATCTTAATATGATTGTATAATGATTAACCACAGTCCAGCTCCAAGTAATAGAGCAAAATTGTTACTGTGGCGTTTTAACTGTGAAGATTAATGTTGTGTCGCTATACTGACTTAGCAAATATAATTGCTGCGTCAGTACGATACACAACTACATGAACCGTTACAAATATCCCATTTGCCTGTGACCAGCAGCAAATTTAATCAAACTAAAGTCTAATTCAACATATTTGACATTTAACGCGATTTTTGCAAGTTATTTAAATCCTGATATGATTGCATAACAATTAACCACAGTCCAGCTCCAGGTAATAGAGCAAAATTGTTACTGTGGCGTTTTAACTGTGAAGATTAACGTTGTGTCGCTATACTGACTAAGCAAATATAATTGCTGTGTCAGTACGATACACAACTACACAAACCATTACAAATATGCCGTTTACCTGTGACGAGCAGTAAGTTATTTTAATCGAATTAAAGTCTAATTCAACATATTTGACATTAAGCACGATTTTTGCAAGTTATTTAAATCCTGATATGATTGCATAACAATTAACCACAGTCCAGCTCCAGGTAATAGAGCAAAATTGTTACTGTGGCGTTTTAACTGTGGAGATAGACGTTGTGTCGCTATACTGACTTGGCAAATATAATTGCTGTGTCAGTACGATACACAACTACATATACCATTACTTATTACAAATATACCGTTTGTCTGCGACAAGTCACAAGTCACTTTCGACCAAAGTCTAAAACAACATTGGACGTTAAGTTATATTAGCGATAATATTACACTGTATGTTATATGTGAATTGCAACACTTCTAATGTCCAAAATTTCCTCATTTTAGGGTCCTCTCAAGAAGGACAGGCTGAAGGAGGAGGCTGCTGCCACTTCATAAATCTACTGCATTTAAGGGTTGGAGCTATTACCATCTATCCAAGCGATGACCGAACTTGTAATAAAATCAGACGTGGAAAAAATGTAGTCTTTTGTTGGTATCTTTTAATTAAGTTGTGTTTACACATGGTATATCATTATTTTAAGAACCAGATAGGTCAACTAATGAGTCAGTCTTGAAAGGACGTAACTAGCCTACCGAAAACTACACAAACAATCCCAATATTGTTACCACAGCACCTGAAAATGGGATGAGCCTGGAACTAAAAAAAATTAGCACACTCCTTCTCTCCAACTGCATGATTTAATTTAAATTTCACGCTATAAATTTCATCTTAAGGAAGCCCCAAAACTCCTTGATCATTATTGAGATTAATTTAATTGTAAGGGAGGTACGTTCAAAATAAAAAACCCTGATCCATTCGAGGTATCTGCCAGGAATTTGCTTATGACAACTTAAAATAGAGGCTTTGCCTCGGGCCACCATCCCCAAATCCTATCGGATCGTATTATCTTGCCTGAGATGCATGTCCATAGGCTTAAGATTAGTAACTCCTTCTCAACGGTAGATGAACAGATAAGGCTAAGGTAAAATCTGATAAGTTTCCGTGCTTGACCTGTGTCCCCATTCGCCTCGTTCATATTACTGCGCACTCAATCTCGATGGTGAACGAGGACACAGACCAAACACTCATCAGTTTCTTAGTCCCTTGCCTGCGTCTTTCAGGTTTTATTCGATTCCCTGTTGAAAGCAAACAAGCTAAAATAACATTGTCAATCTAGAAAATTACATGGGCGTGCAAGATTTGCTAGTGGTTAAAAATCGAACGTGGATTTTCTAAGATTTCCGGACACAACGGGCATTAAAATAAATCAGCAAATATTTGTTAATCCACCAGGGGCTCTTTGAGGACCACCAAACCTTTATGGGCAGGTATGAGAAAAAACCCTAAATGCTTCATTCCAATCATATATGGTAGCTAATAAGTATGGTAAAAGCCGTATTCTTGAAATTGCATCGTGTGTATCACAATATGTGATACCTGATAATCTGGCAAATGACCTGAAATTTTGTATCGAACTCAGTGGAATCAACAGGTTGATACAGATTTCTCTAACTTTATACCCCCCCCCCCCCCCCCCATATATATAATCGCTAGACCTTCATCAATATATTTATATAAGTGGACGTTAAACTACGCACACAAAATTAATGCTATTTGCGAAATGATTCTGCAACATATCTAAATGTACTTGTCGAAATTCGGAGACTTGCTCATAATCACATCTTAAGAACCATTGTTTTTGGGGTTCGACACTTGTAATGAAAACCTGACATGGGGGCGATATTCGTGCAAATTCTAGCCATTTCAGCTGAGACCAGGAACTCACTTAGTCAAAATGTGAAGGGCTTCATCCCCTTAGGCCCTTGTCCTTTGTCTTCATAGCCCCTGCTGATTATTCCGGTTTTTCCCCCAATGTTTGATTACAGCATGTTAGCCGAATGCGGGATCTTCATATTCAAAGTTCTTTTAAGAAACTCGCACTGAGATTCCCGTATCTTAAGCGGGATTCATGTACCTCACAGGGTGTTCGTCTGAGACAAATCCTACTAAGTTCCTGTACACGAACACGATTTCTTTGTCTCAATTGTAGTTTTTCATTTCCCTGAGCCAGCCCCCTGCAATTTTAAGCAACATTTACCCCTTAAAGGAAAGGGAATCTCCTGAAATGTTAACCATGCGAGGTGCACGATTCCCACCGAGTGAATTACACTTTACTCCTGGGATAATCAGCCTAAGTTTTATTAGATGAAGGATAGATTTTGAATACGTTCCTGATTATTTGGACTATGGTTTTAGGTTACTTTGCAACCAGTGCCTAACCCACACAGGCAACGTCGGTTTAGAAAAATATAAAGGAAAGGGTTGGTCTGCGTATGGCATAGTGTCAACTTGCTTCGATGTTTGATTACGGTAAAAGATGACTATTCTAAGGTATGTGATAATAGAATGTGATTTTGTCTGTATGACGGGATTACCTCCTTTTAGCCGGCGACGTGTATATACGTCTTAAACTAGGTAATCATGGAATGGACATAATACGTGACCTACAAACAGGGATGTCAGCATCCGTTTGAAAAATTCCCTGAAGTCATTTGCGACTCCCCCACCTCTTCTGCAAAAAATGCCTGTGGTGGGATTGACCTCATTACTGCACCCCTACTCTATCCAAATGTGAACAATGATGTGTTGTGAACTTACACTCCCCCTACACATTCTAGGTTCTGATACGATTGGAGAGTTTCAGGGGGGTTCAGGGAGTCACTGATATCCTATGGCGGTTTACAAGACAGTCAGTGAACATTCAGGACGACCCCTGACTCTGGTGGTCCCCTGTGGGCCCAAGGACCTTGCAGTCAGTCACTCCTAGGTCACTGTAACCGGCGCCATGTGCGTCCCCCGCTACCGCCCGCCTATACACCACAGTTCAGTGCAAATTTTGGATATATGTAGAGGTGAAGATAATCCCTGAAAACTGGCATCCTTGTACAAAAAAGCTGTTTGGCATCAAGACTAAAAGAAGTTCTTGAGGCAACCAATGTAGATACCTTCCAATATTCTCATTAGAGCAGAGATGAAGACCCACGAAACCCCTGTATTTTGGGCTCCTCTAGATTCTGGTCTCAGGTAAGCTTTAATTACCAGAATTGTGAAAATTTGGTAAAATATCTTTTAGGTTTACACACCTCGAGATAAAAAAATCCATGAAAATACCATGCCTTACAAGTTGATTTCCCAAAAGTACGTTAAAAAGAAGTGGTAAGAATCACTGAAAGCAGATTAATTAAATTCTGACCTTTAGTAAGTGTTTGTGCTAACGGCTATGATCGCAGAAACTGCCTACATAACTTGTACTTGTAAAGCAGGGAAACATAACACGAAAATCCACAAATTTCAATCATAATTGTTTATTAAACAACTCGTTCGGCTGTGGTAGTTAGTACATCTTGGGCTCAGCGGGAACGGCTGCCGACACACGGTTGTGGGTCTTGGACAGGTAATCTGTGAACTCCTGGTATGGTGACTTGGTGAAGACGGTTTCCTTCCACAAATCGGGAGTCAGGTAGGTGTATGTCTGCGCAATGGCCGCGTAAGTTGCCTTGGCTGAAAGAGCAATGACAAATTGCATAAGGTTCAATATATACACATACATTCAATTGAGTGGATTTCGAAATAAATTACCAGTATACCAGCTTAACAGAAAACATTCATGTCACAGCAGAACACTGCCGACGTTTAACCCAAATGAAATGATTTTTCAGAATATGAATTACCAACATAGCCCCTATAATGTAAAGGGGCTGACTTGAGTCAACATTGGGGGAAACCCTTCTGACAGACTCCACGACTGCGCCATCTCGTAATGGCCTCAAATTGGTGACACCTGAACGAGGCGTCAGGTGGGTAGCTTGCACAGCAGAGCAAAGGCATAGCACTTTTATAAAATGCTCATTTTAACCGACTAAACTTAACCTATCGAAAGCTTTTTTAATGAGAGGAACATACATCCATCTGAAACACTTATTTCCATAATGCGTTATCTAGTCCGTGAGGTTGTGCCCCTCTCTCCCCCTTAAATACATAAATACAGTTCGGGGAAAACCCATTAATTATTTCTTGAACATACCGAAGTTGCCAAGGGTAGCGGTCTGGCCACGGGCGCTTGTGTAGCAATCCTCGATTCCAGCCATAGACAGCAGCTTCTTGGGAACGGGTGCGCTGACAATACCAGTACCACGTGGGGCTGGGATAAGCCTCACCACAACACTGCCGCACTTGCCAGTCACCTGCGATGAAACAATTCATATTCAGATTATCGTTCTTAGAAAAAAAGACATCTAAGCACCATTGCCAACATTTCAATTTTTGGAGTCAAGTAAAATGCTCCATAGAATCAGTCTCGAATACAACACTTTGGTATTCAGAAAAAGGATGGAAATGGTATTCATGTGTCATTTCCTGCCCTATAGACAATAAATGTAAAAAAAAAAAAGAAGTTGGTATTAGCCACCGTGTGGGGCTCAATCTTACAGCAGGAAAAGAAAAGAGTAGCATTGCATGGGAAATGGAAATCTGCGATCTCTTGAGTAAAACGCATTATTATATGGACACCTACATCATAATTATATTTCAACAAAGAGATTCAGTTGGTTGATCCAAATGTATAATCTTAATCATATGTAGGCTTTGTATTTCCACATTACTGACGTGAAACTATATTGTAAAAATGCATAATGAATTGTCTGTACAGTATCTGCATAATGTATTACCCAAAGTATGACTTCTAGTAAAAACAGAAGTGGAAATCTGTGATCTCTTGGGTAAAACGCATTGTTATATGAACACCTACATCATAATTATATTTCAACAAAGAGATTCAGTTGGTTGATCCAAATGTATAATCTTAATCATATGTAGGCTTTGTATTTCCACATTACTGACGTGAAACTATATTGTAAAAATGCATAATGAATTGTCTGTATCTGCATAATGTATTATTCAAAGTAGGACTTCTAGTAAAAACAGATAATTTAGTGCAATAAGAAATGTTTGCAACTGCCTTGTGTAAAACTGTGTATTGCTATACAAACACCTACATCATAAGTAAACTTCAACATAGAGATTCAGTTGGTTGATCCAAATGTATATTCTTAATCATATGTAGGCTCAGTATCTTTACATTACTGACATCAAAAGTATATTGTAAAAATGTAGAAACCCAATAGGAATTACAATAAAAACTAACTAATCAGCGCCATGAGGTGATCTTAACTGCCTTACCTACCAAGGAACTGTATATTGTTAAATGGATGCCTACATCATAATTATATTTCAACAAAGAGATTCAGTTGGTTGATCCAAATGTATAATCTTAATCATATGTAGGCTTTGGATATCGACATGACTGACATGAAACTATATTGTTAAGATGTATGAGCCCTACAGGAAATTATGTAGTAAAAACAAATAGTGAAATTAGAGATGTTCGCAACTGCCTTACCTTGCAGAGAACTGCATACTATTATACAGACACCTACATCATAATCATATTTCAACAAAGAGATTCAGTTGGTTGATCCAAATGTATAATGTTAATCATATGTAGGCTTTGTATTTCAACATTACTGACATCGAATGAAAGATTTCACAGGTAGCTTACCTTGCAGGGAACTGTGTGGGGTTTTCCGATTTTGTTACCCCAGTAGCCACGACGCACAGGGATGACAGAGAGCTTGGCAAGGATGATAGCACCACGAATGGCTGTTGCTACTTCCTTTGAGCACTTCACTCCCAGACCAATATGGCCGTTGAAGTCACCGATAGCGACAAATGCCTGTAATGAAAAGAGTCAATATAAGTTCCTTTCATCCTGACACAACGTCTGTGCTAACAATGTTAATTTATTTCTCGATGATATTGAGCAGGTCGACGTGCCGGCAAAAGGAAACGCGGCACTTCTCGGCAATGTACACGATGGTGATGACCATTTGCGGACGCTAAATGAGTGATTGTTTGATTGTATGTTTGTTTAGTTTGACGTCCAATTTGTTCAATTAGACTTCTAAATGAGTGAGCCGGCCCAGCTATATGTGCCTGTACCTGGGAAGAACTGCCTCCAAACACAACCATGCTGTTTTGGCTGCGGTTTATTTAAAGGTATGGGCAGTTCTACCGCTGTGTAATTATTTGGAAATGTTTAGGTTGTATTTCAATCATCTATTTAAGTTGCATGTATATATAAAAATCTTGACGCCCCCTGGTATTGGATGACTCGCAACAGACAAAATTGTAAATTTAAGATCTTACCTTGAACCTGGTGCGCTGACCGGCACGTGTCTGTTTCTGGACGGGCATGATCTTAAGAACCTCATCCTTCAGAGCAGATCCCAGGAAGAAATCGATGATCTCGAACTCCTGGAATACAACAATAAGCACCATTAAGGAATTGACACTGGAATTAGCTCTCAAAAAAAGAGATGATGTGAAACTCAACTGAGGGCAACACGTAGTGGGGTATCGAGCAGGTGGCGCAATTAATATCATATATGTCTAGGTAGGTAAAGTATTGACCCCTGATCTCCATTCAGGGGTGAACAGCAATTCTATGTCAATAGGCGAGGCACTTTATAGTTAGCGAACCAGCAAGGAAGACTGAACAAAATGGCTGGACTTGAGAAACAGCCAAGCTCCACTGGAAAACTACCTCTAAATACACAGTTGAAACATTAGAGGCAGCTGTTTTAAAGGTTGGCAAAGACAAATGGGTATATATTTATTGATTCGATTGCCCCAGTGGAGGGGTCTAAAGAGCCTCCAGAGGTTACTAAACTCCCAATTATCGCCCCGGGTAAGGCAAAGTTCCGCTCCCGATTGACTAGCCACACTACGACAACATGAACCACAGTTTTCTGATTTATAATTGGAGAAACTGAATATTATTTCGCATTTCAATGTAGAAATAGCTGAAATTTCCATTTCTGGCATCAGAATTTCAATTTGAAGATTTCTGAAAACCGTTAAACTGCATTAATTCTGGGTTACGGGTAAAGGGTCTATCACCATACAACATCGGTAACCAGCGAAAACCAGAACTTTTGAATAGACTGAATTCTGGGATACCTCAATAGGGTCTATGGCAGAGGAACCGGGCCATATTTGGGACAGGGCCGGGTACACCGCCTAATTTTTTGTCATACTCAAAGAAGAGTAACTTTATTTATTACCCACCAAATAGTCCCAATAGGAAATGTATAGAGCACCTGGAATCTCCTGCAGGAGATTCCGGAAAAAAAAGTCCCATCCATAATGAGGTCAAATTATCATGCTCTTCAAAAGAAGTTTCCTGAATGTTCATTCAATATATCACTTATAGTCAGTCATAATAATCATATTTATCATCAGAAATCAGTATTATAAAATTTCGGCTAAAACACAGAAACCTAGCGTACTATATAACTGGTTTAAGTATATACTGAATTACTACCATGCTTGGTAGTGCTATGGCCTCGTGGAATGTGTAGTCATCCTATATGTTGATTTATTGTCCATTTTTGGACTGGTTTTCTGTACGAGTGAACGTAATCTCCTGGAAATCGACGAGGTAATATCCTCGCTAATCGCTCGGGTATTACTACGCGTCAACTACTATGAGACTACGGCCACTCGTACACAAAACCAGTCATTATTGTGTATCTATAACGAAGATGAAAAGTGGATTTTCTGAGAAAATGGAAAACCGACATCTTTGCAAGAATAACTTACTCATACGGGATATAAAACCCAGGGATGTTAGTGAGGTCTAGTTGAAAATCTCCACTCTTTATCTTTAAGTAAATATGATCAAGACTTCATACACGAGGAGAAAACACAGGAAAGCTGACTTGCAATGCGTCTGCTATGAGTATGATAAAGGTTTAAAAGCTCACCTTGATGGGGAGTGAGAACAGGTAAATGTCCTCCAGAGACTTGATCTTGATATCCTTTACAAGGCGACCAAGCTTAGTAACTGGCATCCATTCCTTGTCTTCCTTTGCCCCACGACCGCGTCCACGTCCGCGTCCACGGCCACGGCCGCGACCGCGTCCGCGACCACGGTCGCCGAAGCCACCACGGAAACCTCCTCTACCACCGGCTGGTGCTGCGTCCGCCATTTGCTAAAATACAATATGGTTTTCTTAATAACTGTTGGGTACGAAATTCGTAGATATATTTAGTTAAAATACAGAAATAAAATAAGCCACTTTAGCTTGAGTAAACGAGATTAACTCGCCACTGTAGACGAGGTTCGACACTCGTTCAGGGGGTCATTTATCACCAAAACAGTCAGATGGTCGTCTTTCATGTACAGTAAAATCAATGTATTTCGGTACGCGGTTACAAGTTATCATATTTACAGGAATGGGGAAAAGACTGCCGAGACAAGGGCATGCATTTTCAGTTATCACAAACTAGTCTAGATCTAGGGTTGTGAGAAGTGATGCGTCAGACTTTGCCTTGGCAGGGGTAGCGAACAATAACATAGGCTTTGATTATTGAGCGGGTTCTTATTCGTCACTTTTTCTCCCCCGAGTACGTCTCTAGAATTTCCATTGAAACATTGAAAAATATCATGCCTGTATTTAGAATGAAATTACACTGGCAATCATGATTTATCGAATGACAGGTGTCACTCGTCATTCTTTCATTCGAGAACCGGAAGCCATGCTGCCGCTGTCATTCATTGACAACATGAAGAATATCTCCGAATTGACAAGTATAAAGATGTAAAAAATAACGTTATTTTCTCCTATAATATGAGCACAATGTTTAGGTAATAGTGTAAACTAAATCAATGGGTGAAAATATTGAGAATATAACTACAGATTACAAAGATTTTGGTCGATTTTCAGAAGATATTCGTAAACACAACTTACGTGATCAGGGTGTAGAACGAGAAAGAGGCTGATACTCTCGCGGAGGTCGAGATCTCGGGTTAGAGACGAGAGTTCGCTTGAAGGATCGACTTTGTGATGGTTTCTGGAGGAAGCTCTCGAGGTACGAAGTCACAATCTTGATCTTTAACTAAGTGTGACATTTTAGTAAAAATACATTTGCTAAATTGGATAAATACATAAGAGTTGACAATGTCAGCAGTGAGCTAATTATCACATCTCGGTTTTGTTCTATAAAGAATACGCTTTGTGTCAGGGCGCTGTGTTGATGCAATTCCCTTCAGAAGACGAGATGTCAAGAATCTGAGTTCCTGTTGTCTCTTTGCTGCTTCTGCTACAGTGCTAGTGTCAGAATGTCAGCTTGCGATTGTTTTCTCAGCATTGTACATTCAAGTAATGAGTAGACCAGTTTATTTTGCTTGGGAGTATTAACATTCAGGAAATAGTCATTTCTTACATATTATTGATGGCTGGGGTGTGTGTCTCAGTTTGAGTTTGCCACACCTCGACTCGAGGGTGGACGGCAATTGAAATCATTGATTTTATTGGCAGATTCTAAACAGTTCGGACCTCTCACTCTAAGAACTAGCCTACGCTAGATTTTCTGAACCTTACCTCATTATGAGTGAGCTACAGCTTGGTCTAAATCAAAATGACGAGGTTCAACGGCATTTATCAGGACGTTATATTGTCATTGATGTTCAGTATTTACATGTTTTTTAATCAAGATTTACCGACTCGGTAATCCTGTTTTTTCTCCTAATACATATATGAAACAATATATAGATATATGTCATCACAGTAACTTTCAACAATGAGAACTTTTTTAAAAAAAATCATTTGATCAATAATATAATATTACTGCATATATTTATAGATATGGTATTTATTAATTGATATTATTAAATGGTAATCATTTTTCAAAATAGAGTCTCTAATCTTTATTTTGTTTTCATAAAAAAAAGTCCGCTATATTTCTGTTTACCCCGGTACACTGACTCGTGTATTTTCCTCCCTTTTGTGTAAATTGAATTCGATTTTACTATTTGGTATTTTTTCTGTTTTTATATCAGCGGGTGTCACTGGTAACAACTCAAGAAGTACCATTCCAGGATTAGAGGATTTACTATACCGAAACAGAATTCGTCTAAGTTTGCTCAACCCTCAATCAACCATGTGACGTTGTACAAGGAGAACGTTTATCGCTAGAATCCATCAATTCAAAATGAATGAACATTCTTGACACGGGAAAAATCGCACGACAGAATCAGAGGAGTAAGTGTACAGAAGAGGCCCTAGTAGGGGCTCTGGTCGCAGCGCTAGCTGTACCATTGACAAATCTTATAACGTAGTCTGCCTACAGGAAAATAACGGTAAGTCATATTTTACTCTATATAAACTTGAATCGGCTCAAATCTGTATTAGTATGACTAAAAAAATCCTCTGCTAGATGGCCGGCGTCTACCGCATCCCAGGGGGAGGGGGACGCGGTTAAATTCTGACTGAAAAGAAAACAATGGTTAAATTCGTTAGATCTATATGACCTTTCATCGCATCGTTTTACAGTAGGTCTGCACGAGAATTGCATACGTTCCATTCGTGTTCAGGTCTGGTAACACTTAGTTGCCATTTCCGAACGTTAGATCAACCAAACCAAGCTTCACTTCGCGTACAGGAGAAATGTTTTAATTAGAATATTCCGTGAATTGTGTAAAATAATTAGTAGAAACCAAACGAGAGTGAGACTTGTCAATGTTTATGCCACGACGGGAAGGTCGTGTATTACTACACGAGGCGTAGCTGAGTGTAGTGAGGAGCAGACCTGACCAGAGTGGCATAGACATTGACAAGTCTAACTCGAGTTCGGTTTCATATTTATCCTACCCCGTCTAGGCTTATATTACTGTTAAAATGATAGATATTGAGTCAACGACCAACAGAACTTATTTCATAGTAGCTGACATCCTGCTCTCTGATTGGTCAATATTGTTATTACTCTAGTGGCATAAAAAACACTTTATGTCACGGCCTGCCACATAAATTTTCCCTATGTTAAGTCTATGGCCGTTTTTTATTAGGGGTAGGATAAAACAAACTCTCCTATTTTGCAGCTTCTGTTGCAATCCATTTGTGCTCTACACTTCATAAGCTATCTATTCTCTGAAATGTCAGCATACCTTTCCATGATTTTCACAGATGGAGAAAGAAGATATTACTGAGGTTGAACCTGAGGTAAGTTTACCCAAATATACATGTACAAAAACCTTCATGTAATCATGAAATAAATTTTGGTAAGTAAGATTATCAAGAGACGTCACGAGTTTGAGTCTGAGTTTATTTATGCCACGCATTTTGTTGCCTCCATAATTTCACGAGTCGAAGACGCATGCTTTATGAGTACCAATCACTACTTTGGCGGAGTTGTCAAATATAGAAGTCGGAATGGATAACATGATACTGCGAATTGGTCTTTGAGTCTACTTGTCAAGTTTGGTGGTCGTTTTAGATTTCCCTTTCAATCACTACTTTGTACTCCATTATACTATCGCCCAGATATTGCCCTGGGAATTGTCATAAAGTAAATCCTCGATGACACTACCCACACTACCCATATAGTCCATATTGATAGCGGTATAAATAGTGCCATTTCAAAAGAAAAAGTGGTCATATTTTGTATAAACATTTTTGCAGCCTTTGTTGAGGAGATTTGAATGAATCATGATTCAACCTAAAGCATGTAATATAGTCCTAATCAAGTAAAAGAAATATATACATATTCAGGTCATGATTGGCCATCATATGTCTACATGTCTGTGTTGTCCCTTTTTGAAGCATTTTGTTATTAGCGGGTAGACCAGCATAGAGTTGTCCCCCTGCATTAACTGCCATATAAGGAATAGAGTAGACCAAGTAGCCAATGACTGCATTCGGAGCAAACCACGACCTTCACCCTGACCTCCTTACATCATATTTATAGCGCCTTGGGACGGTTCTACAGTCTATAGTTGACCTAAAATCTAGTGGGCCACAACCACCCTCAGACTGTTGATCTTATAGGTTATGGCTGTAGCCTATTTACTATAGTATACCTGTTTGTAGAGGCACTAGGTGACCTAACCACATTTTTGCTTTTGTAGCTAACTAAGTACAGATATGAATATCATTTCTGTTTTGGACAAGGTGTTAGGGTCATACAATAAATCACAGTTTTAATATTTAGTATTTGACATGTATTTACAATCTAGGAGCTAAAAATATTTCTATTTACAATGGATGAGCGCAGTACATCTTAAGTACAATAGACTCTCACATAAGAACAACCTCAATAATACAACTATTTACAAATTATGAATTTAGGGCAGAGGTATGGTCAGATTGGGATACTGGGTACCTGCCCATTCTACCAGACCATTATTGTTGGTGCATGGATAGTGAAGGTTGACTAACTGATCAAACAGGTTTGCTGGCTCTGGGTATGGAGTCTGCCCCATCAGATATCAGTGTGCTCCAATTGTTAGTAGAGGAAGTCAGTGAGTAGTTGTGGGGTTGGGGTTTGGGTTGAGGGGAGGGATGGTTTTGTCTATGGTCAGTAGAGCACATGGGTTAATGACTGGTCAAACAGGATTTCTGGCTCTGTGCCATGTAGGGAGTCTGTCCCATCAGATATCAGTGTACTCAGAATATCAGTGTGTCTGAATATAGTGTATTCAGGTCTGTCCCATCAGATTTGAAAATGTAAATATCACATTTAGTCGTCATCGTCTTCATCTAATTGTTTCTTACTCTATATTAGCAGATATCAGAATCCGTGACTAAGTGTTAGTTATTAGCAGGTGGATAGTTGGTCTTTAGGTTAGGGCTATAGCCTACTGTAATACACTGCTTATAGAGTTACTATGCTTCCTGACCGCATTTTTGCTTTTTATAGCTCACCAAGTACAGATAGGAATGTGATTTCTGTTTTGAAAAAAAGGTTTTTTGGTGGTACAATGCCTTAAAGTTTTACCATTTAGTATTTTGGCAAGGATTTGAAAAAAAAACGAATTCAGTTTTGGGGGGACTTTTGTAGTCACAGGTCCATTTTTAAAAACTCTTTATGGACATATTTCTACCCCTCCCTCCCTCCCTCCCACTTGTAGTGAGTTTTAAATGCGTCCACCTGCTTAGTCAGCCTTTTAAAGGCCAACTAGCAACTTCGTCAATTCATATTTGGCTATCAATTCCTAACTGCCGTCTAGCCCCCTAGCGGGTGAACGGGAAACCATCATTATAACATGGTAATCATTTCATATGACACAGGTGTTTGAGCTGAACATCAGCGATCATAACTATTTGGATTGACGCCAGCGTTAGGTTGTGGTCTCGGAGGCTGAATTCAAAGCAATGAGATCAGAAAACTACAGTTCTAAATTATGTTTTCAGTATGGCACGAAATGAATCCTAAGAATAGAAGTATATCTGAGTAGATTAATACAAAAAAAGAGTAGCAGGGTTCAGTAAAGTACTGCACGAGAATCTCACTCTTGTGGCCCTTCAGTCTCCAACCCTAGATCGGGTTCACTCTGTCTCTATGTGCGGGAGACACTCCAAGCGGATTCTACCAGAATCATAGTTTTTTTAGATATAGTAGGTAATGATTCTATTTGAAAATGCACACTTAGCTCTTGTTTAATGGCACAAATACTTTGTTCCCAAAAAGGGTGTCAGACTGGGATACTAGGCACCTGAAAATGTTACCAAGCTTTTATAGTTGGTGCATGGATAGTGACGGGTGAATAACAGGTTTGCTGGCTCTGTGCTATGTATGTAGTCTGTCCCATCAGATATCAGTGTACTCCGATTGTTAGTAGAAGAAGTCAGTGAGTAGTTGTAGGGATGGGGGTTGGGGTGAGCGGAGGAGGGTTTGGTCTGTGGTCAGTAAGGGCATGAGGGTGAATAACTGGTGAAATAGGATTGCTGGCTCTGCTCCGTGTAGGAAGACGCCAATCAGCTATCAGTGTGCTCAGATTGTTATTAGAAGAAGTCAGAGAGTCGTTGTAGGGGTGGGGTTGGTCTGTGGTCAGTAGGAGCAAAAGGGTGAATAACTGGTCAAACAGGATTGCTGGCTCTGCGCCATGTAGGGAGTCTGTCCCATCAGATATCAGAATGCCTGAATATAGTGTATTTAGGTCTGTCCCATCAGATTTGACGGCCTCTTTAAGAGTATGATATGGGCGGTAATCCCCAATGATCAATAATACCTTATATCAAAATTACTGAATGTGTATTATATCAGAAACTAAATCTTTGATCAATGCGAAACCTTGTGAAATCTGGCGGTAAGGTAGACAGGCCTCGAGTAGAGCACCAGACTAAATAAAATTACCATCCTGTAACTCACAACAAACATAATAAAAGTCACTTTAAACAAACCTGGTGGACTCGTGGTTGTTTTGTAATTCAAATATTCAAAACTGTATGAGGCTTACACAATGTTCCTTATGTATATTGTGATGGGCAGGTAGGGAAGGGCCTGCATTAATTGGATATTTAAAGCCCTACCCCTCTTGTGAACTCAGCAGTTCATGGATCAGTGCACACTATTGAGGTGGGCGAGGACGGGAGGGTGAATGGGAGAGGGGAAAGACCAGGGCCCTGTTTTTCAGTCGAGACAATCTCAAGTTGAGACCGTTTGGAAGCCAAACTGTTTTTCAGTTGAGATGATCTCTGGGGATCTCAGCCTGAGACGGAGATGTGACTGTTTCGGGTGATTTTAGTGTTTTTCAGTTGTGATGATCTCAAGGGATCTCAAGTGAAATGATCTCCCAAACAGTCTCAACCTGAGACCAATTGATACTTGTCATAACTTATTTTTTCAGATGCTAAAACTTCTTCAAATTTGAAGATATTTTGATTGGAGGGTACTAACAATCTGACATACCTATATCCCAAATTTCATTGTATTCCTGTGGTTATTAAGACTGTGATAAACGTTTGTCTGGAAATCTGAAAAAGGCAGGCACTGCACCTCTCAGGCAGCTTGTGTATACCTACTGTAATGCTCAATTTATTTTAGCATGGTAGGGTCAAGGTCACTTCATATACATAAATAACAAAAATACCCATTCACAAAGTAAAGCATGTCTTACTCTTGAAATATTTAATAGAAAATTATGAAATCTTAGGATTCGATTGAATAGACATGGACAATTATCCGCTGTAAATATGGTATAATTTGAATAAGTTTAAGTGTCTCAAATCAATAATTTCCGATCACAGAATCTTGTACCTGGCAGGAAATGATCGCTATGGTTCTCAGCTGAATGATCACAACCTGAGATCCCCCTAAGATACGCTATGGCGCACTGAGACCATGACTGACAAACACCTACAGCCATTGATCTCCCAAACGGTCTCAGGATCGCTCACAGATCTCAGCAGATCTCCGCTAGCGATCATCTCGACTGAAAAACAGGGCCCTGTTTCCCTGCCAAGTGTTCTAATGCAATTACATACTGGCCTTTATAGAATCTACAGTATATTCTCAAAATACAAACACTGCTGAGCCAGGCCAAGTGAAGGTTCATGTGAAGGTTCATGGAAGGAGTGAGGCCTGGTGACTCGCGGTGCCGTCCCACGATGCCTCTTTTGCCCGCCAGGTGATCCTCTGCTTGCACCTGCCTTCTCATGTGGAGCTTATACACCAATAAGCCTTCATTGGTCCCATTAATTACCGTCGGCAATAAATCATAAGAAGAAATTTAACCTTCCAACAAAAAGAGTAGACTATCCAATTACGCTGTTGGGCCATCCATAGAGTATATACGCAATTCTTGAGGGGGGGGGGGGGGGGGGGGAGATTGCCCCAATTCCTTGCAAATTATATAATGAATATATATTATGAATTACTCCTTTATCTAAATAAGAGGATATCTAGTAGAATATCTCAAGTGCATATATTTACTAAAATAAATCTATATATCATTGCTGATACGTAAATATCTATTTGTTATGCAAGAGACTGCACCTTTTTACAGCGCGGTTCCTAAAATGGGGTTTCAATCAGTGACGTTACAACCTTTCCATAATTTTCACGTGACTTATTTGATAAAGATAATGTACCCTTCTGACTAAAGCCGTTCGGCTTATAAAGTGGTGTCAGCAGACATCCAGGGTAACGAAATAATGAGTATTTAGTGACTCTAAAGGTTAGGCAGTTCACAGGCATTTCAGTGACCTGACAATCTTTACATGCATTTTCAGTCTCTTATTTGATTTCTGATACCGACTCTTCAATCCCGACTGACCGATACAGACTTAACAATACTGACAGGCCGATCTCGACTGACTGATGCCAAGTGACCGATAAGTGCCATCTGGTAGTCTGTCACCCGGGCCACTGCCACCGCCACTGCCACGCAGGCTACTCATGTGATATCCTCTTGGTTGATTGTTCATGCTGGCCTCCATAACGTCTTTAGATTCTGTGAGGCCCCAGTGGAGTTCCTACCTTTGTAGCTGGAAAAGCAGAAAATCAAATCTGATACCGTTGCACACATAATAAACCAGACTTTTTATCATTGTTTGAAGGAGGTGACATTGACCGTGGAAACAGACCTCACCACTCCAGACTCAGAGGTGAGAAAAGAGGAATTTTGAGCTACTTATTCTGAGTTTTTGCAGAATATTGTTATAAATCAAGTGAATACATGACTATCTCAGGCAGCTCATAGTTATTAACTATTTAGTTATTATCAACTGCCAATTAATGGCGCGAGAAGATCCCATATTTTACTTTTTGTTAAAAAATCTTGAATTGATGAACAGTGAAAGAACTCAGTAGAACAACACTGAATTACTAGTTGGTTCTCATAGCTTTATTTGGGCCATGGTACCTTACTAATCTTCTTTACTACATATTTCCCTCCAGTTTTATTATCTTAGTCCTATAAAGTGATAAAATTGAGATACCTTTCTCTGACAAGTTTATCATTGTAGGTACAATATATCATTAAAAAAAATCTTTAAAAGATGTTTTCACGATTCATTATCATAAGTGAAATAGTAAGATTCATTGTTCTGAATTTTACAGCAGCTAAATAGGTATACCTGTTTGTTGATAATCGTTGTATCTGTTCTGTGGTAACAGGATAAAACAGATGGAACAGAAACTGACATCAGGTCCGAGTATGAGGTAAGTCTCATCAATCTGTTTTGGTATACAGCATCGTGGGATGTTCTGCTAACATAAGCAGTATTTTCAGACCGGATCTTTCATATCCGGAACTAGATATATAAGCGTATATACATGCACACGGATATGTATGCATTTCAACTGGAGCTATGGCGTATTGGATTGTTTGATTTAGGACCATCTCCTTTTCACTCAAATTATTACTCTCCGAGTTTTGACGAGGCTAGGTGTAATCTCGACGGCAGCTACTGCTTGATTAAGCTCGATGTCTGTCATCGGCTGGCGTCATTCGTCCGTTCGTTTTGCGAAGAGCATAGTGATAGCAGCGTGATCATGGCGATTTGATTAAGATTGGTATCACTTTGTTAACAAATTGTTTGTTATGTTACAAATTGTTTGTTATGTTACAAAGCGGGTTTGTCATGGTATGGGTCTGAAAGAAAAAAGTTTCCTCTGTTTACCTTGACTGTAAGCATTTTCCAACACACATTGTATATATCTTTACTTTTCTGATAAAGGATTTCTAATTTAATTGCAGGAAAAAGGGATGATGGACGACCAATTGACGGAGATAAAGGTAAAATAGATACGGACGATAGTAAAAACGGTATTGAAATAATGTTTCCTTGAATATTGATATCTTTGTAGACTTATCAAGAATATTTTTCAATCCTACCTCGCATGATTATTTTTCTGTGTAAGACCTTCGTCCTGGATTTATACCTCGTGTCTTAGATTATACTCCTCCCCTAAGTCTCTCTTCTGACCAATGATAAGTACACATTATCCGGTAATAAAAGTTGTTAATTGAGATGTTTCTGTTAAAGGGGGGAGCAAGCTCACACGCGGACCTATCGCCCATAGAATCTGAGGTGGGTGGCTAACAATGAATTAAACCATTAACACACAAACAGTCACGCCCCGTTGTCCTACACCAAAGCGAACACTCCAGTGGACATAAAGCAAAATTTCTGAAGTCTTTGAACGTCTGACAAGGCGACAAATCATCGATATCTACGTACCCCTCACTAACATAATGAATTAGCAAGCCCGTTGCAGGCTTGAGTGTGGGTTCTTTGATATAATTGATGATAAACACTGCAGTTGCGATGTGAAATTATGTCGTCGATTACAGGTCATATTTTTCATCACAGTTGCTATTCACGTTATTCTTTAGCACCAATTGTGACATTAACAAGATTTTCTTAAACGTGGCCTGACTGTTGTTAAAATATAATCTAACGTAAACTATAAAACTGTGCGAATTAATTGAATAATTAAAACAGGTGTGTAGTAATTGTATAATGCAAATTATTAGCCAAATGACTAAAACTCAATTAGAAGGGTAACATCGTGGTTTATTTTAAGTTGTCTGTGTACATACCTGGCTAGGGTTAAACTTAATTATCTGAAAGACATTTTTTTTATTTTAACTTTTTTTGTCTGAAAGACATTTTAAAGTCAATTGTTGATGGTTCTGTGTGACGGCAGCTCAACGCGGAGGATGTGAGCACCAGCAATAGCGGGATGATCACGGCAATGGAGGTGTGTCAGCTGCTTCATATTCAGTAAACTCACTTAAACATCCAGCACCTCATTGGAGGGCACACCTCACTCTCCAGGCAGAGCCTTGCTCTACAAGCAGGGATCTACCTCTTTCTCTGACGCACCAACAATATTAAGGTTGTTTGAGATGTGCGTGAATGAGGTGCTGCATGATTGTGCATCCCAATTATCTAAATAACACACGTTGGTGGCGTGCTGCATGGGTCGAACGGGTTGACGTAACGACCATATCAGTGTCAGATTCTGCATAAGAAAAATGCAGCATGTCATGTGACCTGTGTGCTCGGGAGCACTTCTCTCTTGATGCTTGAAAGTGTGTGGTGCTTACAATGACAGGTCATTTATACCCAGCTATTATGCTGCACTCTTGCCTCTGCTTGATTGCTTTTCGCTGTTGTAAAGCTTCCCGAATTTCGCGTTACAACTTGAAGACAGGCTCGATGATACCTGACCTGTTGTCATTGGCATTGACCGATATTTTCTGTTGCCACAATCTTTGGAAGTCGCATACTTAAATATGTTGCTGGTACACATATTTTGGTTTGGCTGGTGGGAGAGGGGATTTAAGTAAAAATATTACATACATACGTACATTTATTTAGCGGTGTAAGACAAATAAGGAAGAACGATCTGATTTCTAAAATATGATATGACCTCTTCTTTGGAATATGAAAAAGGATATGAATTTTGATAATTTTGGTCAAACTTATATTGACTTGGTGCACTTGCTGCCATAAAAGGAAACCGTAAACAATCTCGATAACAAGATTTCTCACGTCTACTGAGCGAGGGAATAATAATCATATATTATATTATATGTACCAACTATTTGTCACTAGGGTATTAATGCAATCTTGACCCATAATGATATTAACAATCTCTAGGTGGTGGAATATTGAACTAAAACTATCGGTGGCAAATAAAATTCTACTTCATGCCTCAAACAATTGCAGCAGAGATCACTGCTTTCACATCACTCCTACCTCTTAATTCCCCGCACCGTGATGCCTCTAGTGATTCGGCACTTAAAGCAGGATGGTCACCAGTCTGAGATTACTTCTTTCAGTAACTCTATTGACACCTGCATAGGATTCACTAACAAAATCAATCGAACACCACATATATGCAGTGGAAAACGCTTATCAGCAAATACACCAAGCATAGACTAATCGGCCTTTTCTTTTATAGGGAACTTTATAGAAGATAGCTTCACTAGATATGTCTTCATAAGGCTGGCCTCTGCCAAACACACTGTGATGCCTGAAAAACCATGAGATTATGCTGCATGTAATTCATGATATGTTGACCAGATACAAAATGGGAACCCGTCAGATTTGATAAGGTGGCCCTCCAAAGTTTCCCCATAAGCGGAGTTAAGAAGCATTCCCTTCCGAAATAAATGGCCCCTTAAGCGGGTTGTTCCCATAAGCGGGGTTAAGATAAATTCTTAATAGAGGAAAAAATTTCTGTTCTGAGCAAATTGGCCCCTTAAGCGGGGTGTACCGGAACCGGGGTTATACTTAATTTTGATATTCATGCCAAAACTGTGACTCTATGCTACAGCAAAATTGCAGATTTAGTAGCATGACTTGTAAAGTACAGCTCATTATAACTCTTAAAAGTAATACAAATTAAAAACTTCAAAAGTAATACAACTATTTTAGGATCACCGGTGCTGCCATCCTATTGTCATAATGACTAATTATGTGGGTGAATAGTGACTAATCAAAAAGAATCAAATAGCCAGGTAATTTTATTTCTGTAATCATAACCCTAATTAAGTCGCTTCACTTTCCAGATGAAGAGATTAATCATAGAGAATAGCAATACGTGGAGTCTGAACAATAAGAAATGTTTAGAAATACATTGATAAGGAGGAGAAAAGTACTTAATCTATCCACATTCTGTAGAGATGCATGTGCATGCGAGATGTTCGTTAAACCTTTCAAGTGTAGAAATATTATTTATAATATAGCTATGAGATACTACCGGTATCAAGTGTAATTAGTTGGATACATGCCATTATCTCACCCCGGTATTTTTTTCCATAGGCTTAACATTAGGAACTCGTACTCCACGGCCGTGAGGTTCGTGTACCCAATACTCAATGGCTAATTTGGTGATTCATTTCATCAATAAATAGTGTTATACGGGGTGAGATAAAATCAGAAACTCACTCGATGAAAGTAACTTGGTCTGCACTCCACCTCGTTTGACCACAGAGTAATTCACTCAGCTTCGCTTCGTGAATTACTCTGCAGTCAAACTCGGTGGAGTACGGACCAAGCTATTTTCATCTTGTGGGTTTCCTTCTAATTACATGTCGAGTTTCCTTGGCTACCTCTCTCAACATACTTATACCTGCGTTTGTTAGAGACTTGCTCTCGGCTGGCGTGTCCATGCTGGTACTACGCGCCAGGCACTGCCATACGTGTGTACTCTTCTCTGGCTGGAACCGCTTTGGTATTTGCTTAGATTGGTGGAGGGGGGGGGGGTGAGACAATATCGTATAAAGTTCCGATTCATGAATTCCACAAGGACAGAATTTCTGATGTAGTACAAAAATACTACATGTTGATAAGCATGTACAATGTCAATTAAATTCAATCCAACCGTAGACAAAAGTAGTAATGATGAAGGTGTTTGTATGTTGCAGAGAGCAATGGATATATGTATATGGTTTATGAGCAGATTTGTATGCATGTGCCGTGTTATCCTGTCTGCTGCGATTACGGGTGGTATAACATATTTGTACTCCCCTCCCCTCCCAACACTGTCACTCTTGCTATCAGGTAAACTTTCTGTTTGCACCCAGCCTAGACTCGCAGTGTAAATTAACTCAGAGAAGACGATTTACCCATGTTACACAAAGAACCCCCCTCCCCCAACTCCCGCATGATGCAGATATCTCCCAGTTCTTTAACTTGAGCGCACATTGTCTATATATAGAGTTTGAGAAATTCTGGTTATCTTCATTGTTTTGACAGTGGTCATAAGTTTATCTTGTCACTCGGCATACCATCCACAAAGACAATTCATAATGATGTTCGTCTATAGGGGTCTGTGTCTTAGTTCAGCGCTTCGACCAATCAGCATGCTCCAAAGTAGTACTCCAAGAGGGATGTACCGTAGAGCAGCCAGCAATGGTATAACTGACAAATGAGACTTGTCTTAGAAACTTCAATACTTCAATTTAATGCATCTTATAACAGTCGATTAACACATTAAGGAGTCGTAAACCATGTTGAAAATGCTTTTGGATATATTATTTCCCAAGTGTTTTATAGTGTGACTTGTATAGTAGAATGCCAGATTTACCTCCTACCTCCAACCAGCCCACGCTTACTCTACGTTTGAAATTATTTCTGTGGTGCACAATAGTTATAGTTAGAGATGGTAACCTTGATCTTATAGAGGTACACACTATGCACTGTAATCAGTTGACATTTTGAAGAAAAAACCCAGAAAAGTTTAAATATAATCAGGATGACTCAATAGGAGATGTAATATTGTTGAGGTGTAGCTTAACATCCTCACTTTTTTTTGCCGGGGACTATTTCCTCTAAACGTAGCTGAAATCTATAAGCTCATGTATTACCTACAACGTTCTCCTTACACCAACTCCTCTCCAGTCACTGCTGGACAAATGTCTGGTATTCACATTGGTGAAGAGGTTTGTCATTCAGTATCCCAGTCCTCTCCTCAGTAGGCTGCTTCACCTATCCAACAAACACGTCAGCCAGCCTGATTGGCCCGGATGTTCACACATACCAGAATCTGCCTCACCTGTCCCACCTCATCTACCTACCTACACTCTGCCCTGCGGACTGGCTGTCTACCGGTCAGTGAGCTTGCCGGATATTTCGATATGAATATTATCGAAGAGTAATTCCATCGCCTCCAGCCCATGCTGCAACTATCTCCATGTACCCCTCCTCCGCCGGTGTCGCCTCCAGCCCAGCCTGCAACATCGTACTATCTCCATGTACCCCTTCTCCCCCGGTGTCGCCTCCAGCCCAGCCTGCAACATCGTACTATCTTCCATGTACCCCTTCTCCCCCGGTGTCGCCTCCAGCCCAGCCTGCAACATCGTACTATGTCCATGTACCCCTTCTCCCCCGGTGTCGCCTCCAGCCCAGCCTGCAACATCGTACTATGTCCATGTACCCCTTCTCCCCCGGTGTCGCCTCCAGCCCAGCCTGCAACATCGTACTATGTCCATGTACCCCTTCTCCCCCGGTGTCGCCTCCAGCCCAGCCTGCAACATCGTACTATCTCCATGTACCCCTTCTCCCCCGGTGTCGCCTCCAGCCCAGCCTGCAACATCGTACTATCTCCATGTACCCCTTCTCCCCCGGTGTCGCCTCCAGCCCAGCCTGCAACATCGTACTATGTCCATGTACCCCTCCTCTCCTGGTGTCGCCTCCAGCCCAGCCTGCAACATCGTACTATGTCCATGTACCCCTCCTCTCCTGGTGTCGCCTCCAGCCCAGCCTGCAACATCGTACTATCTCCATGTACCCCTTCTCCCCCGGTGTCGCCTCCAGCCCAGCCTGCAACATCGTACTATGTCCATGTACCCCTCCTCTCCTGGTGTCGCCTCCAGCCCAGCCTGCAACATCGTACTATGTCCATGTACCCCTCCTCTCCTGGTGTCCCATCATGCTGATCACAGATCACATAACCTGATAAGTCCCCGGGCGAGCCGCCGATCCCAATCATAGTCCAGCGCCAGCTCCAACAGGGTGGAAACGTCTCACCACTGAGTTCTCCTTCCAATGACTGTATTTATCAGTGGTGACCTGCTCACACATTGGCATGTTGAGTTTGATTTTGTTGCACAAAGACTTTTAAGTTTGCCTGTTGTCTAAATTATCTTCAGTTTTACCTCGTAAACTAGTTTTAATTTTCCAATCTCCACTGCTGTCTTGCAGAGACCAATGGATTATTTGGAGCCCGACGTAGATCCGGAGGTATGTTTTTGAAGTATTAGATAATACTTAGTACGAGGCTAGGTGTCGATAAAAACAAAAGAAAAAAAAGTATTAAATAAGAACTTTAAAAAATATCACTGTAACAGGAAATCGGGTGTTAGATATCATATCCCAATTTTCCTTTCCTACTTTCTCATAATATCCTGTTTTGTACTTTAAGAAAATACTTGGTATTTCTAAGAATTATGTGCATACTTTTCTAAATGATGTAATTGGCTTTACATCTTTTTATGTGGTTATTTTGCTAATACAGAGGGAGCCCTTGCGCTTCACTCTACCGACTGGAGGTGTGAGTCCGGAGGAGTTGGAAGTGATGCTACACATTAAAGAGGTACTTTCAGCAATTTACAAATAACTTAAAGGGATATCCGACAGTTTACAATGGCGCCACCTGTTGATTTTTTAATATTGAAGATGATCAGTCCAAACTGATTAATTCTAATGTCAAAATAAGCAAAACTACAAATGTGTCCACCTTTTCCTCACCCAATAGGTAAAGAAAAATATATTGGGTCGATTCATATATGAAATGGAAATGTTGGTGTAAATGCTAAGCCTGTGGACTGTACGGGGTCCCAGCCACTGCGGAATGGGTGGAAATTTCGAACTCTTATATAGTATATTATGATATTTATCTCCAGAACAAAAACTAACATGGTAACCTGCATCTTTTGAATGTGTTCTACAACACTCTTAGTTCATCGTTTTCAATATCTAGGAGAATGGCATGGGTTTTGATTTTAAGGTAAATTAACTAATATGCCTTTAAGATTGAAACAACTTTTTGAATGTAGGTCACTTTTTTAGCTACTTCAATCCCATGGTGCCTTTAGTTAACTTTCTCCAATGTTAATTGTTGCACGTTGATTAAGTAATATACGAACATACTCATGTTTACTATGTTGCAAGTGTATGTTTAAGACTTTCAGGTGTAGTTTTTTGACAAACCATTTAACATATCATGTTACAGTTGGCGGAGTCGCTGCTTTATCACTGGAGTCTATTTCCTATCGTCCTACCGCCATCCATCACTGAACACAACGCTGGTCGTGATGACATTAGGGTAAGTGCATTCATATTACACATAACGTATTTGAGACACCTAAACATGTAGTGTGGGCCCGTGTCAAGTAATCCTGGAATATTTATGCATTCACTTTTCCCTAGTTCGTCATCGCGGATCACGGTTTGCTTGGCAGGTGTAATCATGTGTCACTTCCAGTCAATAATAATGTAAAAGTGTGTATAGTGAATTACATGTACTGGTTTTGGTAATGATATCATTAGTCATTTTTTAAATTTTAATTTGTCTTTGGACCCGCATTAATTTGACATATAGTATGTGCGGTTTGCTTCCGCCATCATTAAGATATGATTTTCTCAATTATGCTAAAGCAAGGCACTGGTAAGACACTGGTACCCGTCATATTAAAACTGCATGTATCCACGTCTTTATTTCTTGCTCACGTTAGTGACTTCCACAAGACCTGTCTAATGTGGTTTCGCAGACATATACGGGGTTATACATACGGTGGTGATATGCATAGGCTTCACCATTTGATATTTGCTAGGCTCAATTGAATATTTGGATTTGTTTAGATTCCTATATGATTTATACGCAAAATTAACAGTACTACAAATAGATGCTCTTTATTTTCACAGGAAGGTGTCATATCTTTCAAGGACTTGTTCATTGCGCCCACATTTGACGAGTTGGAGGAAGTGGCCCGCGACGCCAATGGTGCCTCTAAACTTCTCAATGAGAAGCAGTTAGAGAGCATACGTAGTTTTGGGTCAGTGACTAGTCTATACGCTATAGTGGTCTAATTTCCCTAAAAAGAATTTGCAAAGATAATTGGATTTAACGGGTTCCATTTAAGTTAATGGCAGCAATATCACCAGGTAATTATTAAATGGAATCTAAAAGAAAAACTGCAGCCTCAAGAAAAGCTTAAAAATTTTTTTTTTTTAAAGAATGTTTATTATCAACTACAATGTATACCAATCGACCATTTGTCAATTATTTATGCACGATATCACTACAAAAACTACCATTGATTATTTACTGTATTTGTCTTGTTAATCTACGAAGTTCATATATTTCTTGTACCTGCAGGGAATTTGAAGTTGACAGTAATCATTTCCCAGGCCAGACACATAGATGGCGCCTCAGTCTACTCCTCCAGAAAGGTACACAGCGCAGCCATGATACACTACTCCAAGTAAGTCAATCATTCATTAAGTACCCCCTGTCTTGAAATAACGGACTTGTAATGGTTTGTCACTACAGATGAAACCATAACCAAATCACATTGCTAACTGGTTTCATGAAAACCTCTCTCATATTCATAGGGTGACAATAACCTTTTTATCTGACACTGATGATATTTAATGGCTCCATTATTTGATTTTTCTCTTTTTGAAATCATTTTGTGACTATATTCTTATACCAAATAAGTTAATTAAATGGGAAAAACATACCGCAAGATTCATGTAACCCTTGAGGTATAATTGTCAGACTTTTTCATGTATGCTTGTTTTCCTCTCTTTAGGATATGTCGCTGGCTTTACGGTTCATCATCATCACAGCTCGAAACCGGTTCCACTCACACTTCTTCAGCATCTCCCAATCAGTGAAATCCCTGGGGCGAGCAGTATGGCATTTATTTGGTATGTAGCTGTTGATTTCCTGCATGAGGTAATTATAAAGCATGTACCATAGGGTGATATTATCGTAAAACTGGATGAGTTTTAATCTTGGCCACCGTATGCCACAACTGGAGTTTGGCATAGTGACTTCATGAGGTTAAGCCAAGTGAAGTCCGGAGCCAAAACTCCAGGAGTTGCATGCGGTGGCCAAGATTAAAACAAATCAGGTTTTGATTTTATCCTACCCAGTTTCCTCGATTTTGGAATATTACGTGATAACAATTCTGTATGCCACTAGTGGCATATAAAACTCTGTATACCAGTCAGCGTGGCATACGAAAACTCAATGTTAAGCCTATGGGATTTTATATTAGGGGTAGGATAAAGTGTTAAATACCCACTAGTATATTGTCGTGTACTAGATTGTCACTTATGAAATCCCAGTTAAGGTCTCATGAGCAAAGCCTAAGGTAGAGCAGAGCCACAAATAGTCACTTGCCTGTGAAATACAAACCTACCAATACTTGTAATATAGAACGTTCAGTTGTAGTACAACTGTAGTACAACTGTAGAATAAAATATCCTTGATATGAAAGTAACCTTTCATATCAAGGATATTTTATTACACAGAGCTCCGGGGATGGTTACATTTTTTGTTGTTGGGGGGGGGGGGGGGGGTGTATTTATTTCTCACGGAGTGTTTATCTGTAGGGTTATAACAATACAGCCAATCACATAAGATCATGTCACAGTACTGAACTCCTAGATTTCTAAGTTGAGTTCTAATGACCAATCAACATCCAACCTCACCACAGGATGCACCATACTTTGCTGACAAACATAGCGGGTCTACTTATCATAGTTTGCTTTATTTGGTATGGAGATAAACAGTACTGCAATGATTGCTGTCCCGTTGTGTTAAAAGAATAAACACCAACTTGTGGAGAGCCTTGATTTAAAGGATTTTTTTTTTTTTTTTTTTTTTTTTTTTTCTTTGTGACACCGCACTCTTGGAGATTGCATAGCAACGGTTTGGATTTGATGAGTAATTGTCACTTTCAAGGTAGCATCGGTTGATGACAGAAGTGTACTAGCCACGTTTCCCTAAATCTTGATTTAAAGGATTTAACTGATAAATTTGTTTTCATTTTCAGATATATTGATTGGCATGCCTTCAACAACTCCGGGAAACATCGCACAGAAACTTGGCGAGGAGCATGGTCGATTCATGGTTGCAGAACTCAACGTTAAAGTAGGCACCATCACCCTCGCTTATCTTTGTGCATCGCATTTTTAATATACATGTTTCATTTTCCGTAGACTGAGGAATATATCTGATCAATAGTTTTACCAAGTATTTTGAAGTACAAGGAGTCATTCTGTTGTCGTATTTTTATATACCTAAAGTGGCGAAATTTTACCTAGTTACATGATCACATACCTCGTACGTCACACTGTGATATATGGGGTATGTGATCACATGGCATGAATACGACAGGAGTAGGAGTTGGCGGTATACATACGAGATATACAAATATGAACACTTTTTTTAAAGAACATAACCCACCCACCCACCCACTATCAGTTAGACCTAATTCTCGACTAATAGTTATCCTCCCGAGAAGTGGCAAATACACTACTAACAAAGTATAGCAAGCACCCTTGACAATGTATCATTGTTACTATAAGTTTCTGGATGGGTAAGTGGGATGATCTAAATAGATTTCTGGATATGTGAACTACAATGTGACCATACATGTTGTTTACTTTACCTATGTCTACCTTGACGCAGATAAGACAAAATATTGGAGAGACCTTCTGGAGTTCAACTGGATCCAACTGCTTCATACTAATATTCCTATAGGCTTAATGTCGTGGGCCCCAAAAGACATTAGACTGCAATAATACATGACGCTAGGAATCGATCTTTTTATTCAAAATACTTTCGGTTCGCAGAGTGGTGTTAAAATGTCATTTATACACACGAAGGAAACAATATCATATCGATCATTACAGATATGCCATTATTACCCACCTGAACACAAAATACTTGTATCAAAATTGTATATCACAGCATAATTTGGATTAAGGACTGTCAAGATTAGCAGTCCAAACATATAAAATGTTCTCGCCCAGCCCTGTCCAAAAATATGTGTACACTTTTTATTACCTACCCTCACCAGTGGGCGGGGTCGCTTGAAGGTCAGACATTAATAGTGTCAATACTGACAATGGCTGGTATCCAAAATCAATAAAAAGATAATCTCAGATGAAACCGTCTAGGGGATAAACTATTCGTGGCATATGAACTATCATGCCAAACAATTGCATCCTTACAAATTTCCATGATATGCATGCTTGGTCGTAATTTTGAATACATTGTTTAATGAAATAAGCAGTAACCCATATGAAGTTCATGATTAAGCGGTAGCTGCTGAACTGTCTACCTACCTTCATCACAAACATGCATTAATGTTTCTATGTTATTCTTTGATTATGATATGAAACAAATATCTATATATATTTGATTCGTTATCTGCATAAACTGCTATTTTTTTAAATCGGGTTTAATAATCCACCCCTTACATTTTTATAGCCTGTATCGAAAAAGGACTGGAACAATTTCTGTGATTACACAAAAGTCAAGTGCAAGCAATTACAACAAGAAAAGAACAAGGTACTTCAATTAGATGAATATATAGTCGATATATAAGAGTTTTCATTCTCTTCAGATTTTTATATACATACAATTATAAATATATTTTGCAAAATTAAAAAAAAATTGTTGGAAGACCGTCTTGGTCATATATTTGTAGAAAGTGTACACATTGGTTACCTTATGTTTGATATCCAGTAGATATTGAACAATAGAAACAAAATGTTAAGCAATCAATTGACAATAACTACTATGGTTCTATGAGGAAAATAACACTGATTAATGTTATATATCATAATCTCAGACCACAGACTTCAGTCCACCTCCGGTGCCCTACAAGTATCAAACACCTAAGGGAACAGAGATTGATCTGAGACTCTTCAATAATGGTAAACTCACTCTTCTATCAATGGTTTAGTTAACATCTATTCATCTAAATGCCCAAATCTGACATAATGAAAATTTGATAGCCGCATTGTCCTACAAGTTTAGACAAGTTGAAGTCATGCGCATCCCTTTTATTTTCATCTACCGTCACAAAGTCAACTTATATTCCACTTAATTTTTTCAAGTGATGCGACCGAAAATAATCTATAGAATTCAATTAGAGAAATGAAAACTAGAATCCCCTGCAAAGAAACAAATAAGAAAAATATTACTTGGACATGTTAACATGAAAACTTAATCGATTCTTTTAGTCTTATATTAAAGCTGTTTCCACCTCTTTATAGATTTAATGCAGAGATGCACAGCAATACTGAAGGGCATCTTAGAAAAGGAATCCAAAGGATGGTACATAAAGTTTAAGGACCGTATGCTCGCCGACCTCAAAGGTAATTAGATCACAAATATATTGAAGGCTAAAGAATTAGTATGTTCCTGTTGATTTCCTTTTCCATGTATGTATCAAATAAAGTATTTTAAAGCGGAAGTCACCGGTCATAGGTACTTAGCCTCGTCATACGATAGATGCACTTTCTGTTAACTTATTTGAATCGAAATATCTGAGTTTGTTATTCGAATTTCCTGCTGACAATTTCACAGTAGTTACAGATGTTTCTATAACTTGATGTTGAAAATTGTATTTTTTCCTTAGCTATCCATATTCTAGGAAATAACCCATTCCATTTCATTTCAGATCAAAACTTGACCTACGAAGAGATTGTAGAGGTGAGTATATTAAGTGCACTTGAAATTTATTTCGGTAATATTGCTAAGTGTGCAGATAAGGGAGTGATTCTATGAGCAAATAATATTTTTTAAATTATTTCTAACTCTTCGTCGCACTGCCATTTTCACAGCCAGGTATACTGTCGTACAGTGGACATGCGTAGTTACAGCATTTTAAGCCTCCCTCAAGCAAATAACATTTTGAAAATATTTTTACAATGTTCATCATGAACATTAAAAATACATGTATATCCATTATCCTTGTAGCAACCCAAGATGATGGTGTGATATGCTTAGTAAAGGATCAACGGTTTTAGATTTCTCATCATAAGACTTTAAAACAATGTCACAACTATATTTTTTAGTCAAAAGTCTATAATGCTTCTGATTTATGAATAGTTTCGGCAAATAAGGGCAAGTGAAGGGAAAACTAGCTCATCACGTCTGTATGTAGCTGAAGTTCATACAATTTTTTTCATGACATTATGCACCTCATGTCATTTAGTATTATGCTCTTCTCTGAATCTTGAGACATGTTAGAGTATTTCAAAAGGTTAACTGATGCATTATGTACGTACACATGTCTATTGAATGAAACTTTTATATCTAAGAGAGCTAGTATCTGAGTCTTTTTCATCACAATACGGGTAATTTTAGCTGTAAGACTATTTTGCAATTTTCATGACAAAATGAATCTGAAAGAGAGGTGACTAGTTAAGATATAGCATACACGTGACCAACACAAGCATCAATGTCATGAATCACGAATAGAGCCGGGCTGGGCAGCGGCGAAGAAATCGTGAAATATCCCCCAGATAACTTGTCATTAATAGATAGTACTATTTTATCTTATCAAAAGTAGCAAATTAGTCATTCAGGTGTTCAAGAAATAAGTTTAGATAAAACTTTCATAGCTTTCTCTTCAGAGCATGCTTTCTCTTCATGAAGTTGTCCTGCCACCTTGTCCATGTGTTTGTCATATACATTGTTTCCTGTGGTAATTATTTGCCAAATAAAGTAAAACTAAAATAGACTTAGGAGATCATAAAGTATAAAAAACAGAATGTATTTACGACATATTTATTGTGTTCATGTCGGAAAGTGTAGCTATACTTTAAGATTATATGAATAACCAGAGTATAATTCAAAATACAGTGATATTGTAGGTCTTCTCGTCTGAACCTTTCTTATGTTCGCTGTAAATGTGTTCACGAGGAATAAAAATGAAAAAATTGTGATATCTAAAATCTTTAAAAACTCATCGAGAATTCCCATTTAAAATAGATTCATGGTAGGAGAGACTTCTGTTGTCAATATTTCACATCCTGTGTTCATTTTTGATAGGATTTTTTTAGAAATCAATCAAGTGTGAGCCAAGTTGAAAGGGTCAGTACAATAATTGTTGTAAAGGCAATGTAACGGGCGACTGTAAACTACTAACACCTTGTTGGGTTATGTGCTTACCTTTGCGACTCTAAATTACAAGTAAAGCAGCATATAGATTCCATCGAATTTCAAAAGTTTCCGAAATTCGGTGCGTCTGTCTTGTTGCTTTTTCCAAAATATATTTTTACTTCTTGAGGTGTTTTTTTCCCCTCAGATGTATGTATATTAGAATAAATAGTTGGGCATGAGCGCTTCTGTGTAATTTGTATAGTGAATGAAGGACATAAATAGAAGAGGAAAACAAGACGGCTTCGATAGCATCCCAAATTTGTTTTCACGAGAGCGTTTTCCCATAAAAAGTATTTTTATCTGTTTATACGCTTACTCGGTGAAATAGGTAAACGGGAATATTAAGAATATCACATTCTCTTTAGCAGTGCAGTGACAAAAAAATATATTGATTCTAACATTTCTTAAAACACCCAAAGCAGAGCATGTATTGATCATAAAATATCAGTTGACACTTTCAAATCACTTGCACTTTTTTCACACATCTTCAGTTCACAAGTGGTTAATGTTTGGTATCACATGAATAAATACTCGTCACGCATATGTGTTAATATAATGATTTTGAGTTAAACCCCAATCAAAAGCACCTATTTCCCACAATTGGAAAAATAATTTTTTTAGCAATTTTATTTTATCATCTAAAGTAAAATTAAACTGAGGTAAAACGAACTCTGAATTTGGGATTTAAATGCTCTGCATATCTGTTTCTTGCAAGTCGTCCAAAAAGAGATATTCTGCCACATAGTTTGCATGCCATGCAAATGTCGGAGAATAACTCATTTCCAGCCTTGAATGTTTGCACAGGGTTCTTTTTTGTTGAGCCTGCATTTGATCTACCCAAGACAAGTGCCAACTGCAGTCAGACCCCAGCCCCTCCCCCAGCCACCCTCAATACACAAACTTTCACTCTGGGATCACAACTAGATAATACCACTTCTGTTACAGTTGGCAGACGTGTCTGTCTGAATTTACTAAATACATGTATTTACTGATATTATTACCCAAACCCCGTTTGTCTATGACCCCCCCCCCCCCTCCTGCTGCTGTATGCATTAGGATTTCTCTTAAAAGTAGCGAAATATAAAAATCTCATTTAATATTCAATGTATAACCGATTTCTAAAACTTATTAGCAATCAAATCTTTATCAACTTTAATCTAAATTATATCCATAAAAACTATCGCACGAGTGATGCTTTAGAATGATAACGGTCGTAATCTGATTAGAAGTATATCTGTGACCACTAGACGTGTAATCAAAGTCTAGATGAACCGTTCATATGTTTTTGTGTTCTTTGTGACGTCATCAGAAGGTGAACCGTGCCATCTTGGATGAGTACATCCGGCGAGTTTATGACGCCATCATGCGCAATGCAGAGCTCGACATGTTGCAGCCCAGGATAGGTGAGTTTTAATCACGACTGCTCGAGCTACATACTAGTAAAAGTGATAAACGCTATAGATCATTCACCTTTATGCCTCTAGAAATTGCATTCTGGCTCACCTTGAATTAGCACGACTATCTAAAATTTGTATAGAATGTATCACCAAATCAACAAGTCCTCATTTTAAATTGAAAGTGAATATAAATTGATCCGTATTTATAATGTATTGTAGCGTACCACTGGTCGCTGAAAGTGTGTGACCACTTTCCGTGAATGGCAGTCGACCAATGGCTCGAGACAGTAGTCGCTACCCCGTGCTTACCGCTCCACCACGGGTGGGTTCGGAATGAATGGAAAGGGCAGGGAGATGTGGGATCTACAACCTATCGCTACCGGTGGACACAAGACTAGACTCCGGACTATTTCAATATACAGGCTTTTATTTGCAGTATGTTAGTGCTACGGGGCACCAACTAGCACGGGAAGAGATTCTGGTCTCTTCACCGTTGAAAGGTTCCGAAGCAACCATACCAACTTATGAGGCTCCAGGTGTTCACTCGACTGAGAGGCATCGTGAGAAGTCCTGTCAACACGCTGCGGACTGAGTCTTATATACTGACTGAGTTACGTAATGCGGGCGACCCCTTAGTATTTGCATACACGGGTCTGCCGGCTTTACCGCACAGCAGGGATCGGCACTCGCGCCATCTAGCGTAAAGTGAAACAACGCTACCCGACTACCCTGACCCCTACAGTATGATTAATATGGCGATTTGTATTTTTGTCACACACAATGTTACATAACATGCAGTGATGGAGTCTTAACTTGTAATGGGCACCTGCACACCTGTCAGAATCGGTAATTTTGATAAGTTTGACTGACTGCAACTCCCAGCACGTATACTTTGCTTGCGTGAATAGGTGAAGTACTTGTGGAGCAGGCCAAGTCAGTCTTAATCATGACCGCATCTGTCGACCACATGCGGAACAAACTACAGCGACATAAAGAAGAGGTAAGACAAATATATCTATGACTGATTGTCAACCAGGTTTAGTTGAAAACACTCACACCTCTCTTAATACATTAAGGAAATGCTAATGGATGTTTTATGTCGCAGTTGTTCTACTGGGTAATATAAAGGTATTAGACGACGCTTCGATTTCATAATATGTCATCTGAACTTTTGTAATGTGTTCGTCTGAAGTCTGGCTATTTTGTGTGGTAGGAATGTAGCGATATATCTCTCTCTGTAGTTTGCTGTCATGTCTGATTTTTTCACGTAGTTGCGGACACACCTGGTGCGATCCTACCCTGTGCGGTCCAGAATACGAGCCTGGATGAATGAGAAGCTACAAGCGTTTGAGGTATTTGAACCACTGTTAATTTAACCTCGTGATATGAGTTAAATTATGTTTTCATGTACCTCTGCTACAAGTTGATACATAAAAAAGAGCCCACTTAATCCAAAGACATACAATGTGAATATTATATATCTTGTATTGTCCTACTTTTCGCTAGATCTTCTCCTCCCATCCCTTCACCAAGCCTCCTTTATTTTACCCTACATACACTACCCTCCTCAGCACTATTTCAAAGCCAGTTTTTTTCTTAGGGTGCATCTCTCCCTGTTTTGCTGGGCCATCCTCTCTATATACCCAGTGTAAAACAAGTCAGGGGTCCACAATAATCATTAACAAATCCTGACATATTCAAGCAATCTACCATCAATTACACCCCCCCCCCCCCCTTCACCAACACACACAAACACAGATTAACTCGAAATTTCCTTCCTCAGTTTCTATTTTCTTCCCTCTGAAACCATATATACCATGCCTTACTCTCGGTTCATTTTCCCTCTCCTGCCATAACCTGCCTCCTTCTCTCTCCAGTCATGTCTTACCCTATGCTGCTCTATTTTGCCTTCATTCAGCGCGAGTTTATCGAGCAGAACCAGTGGGGTGCACACGAGGAAGCCATCGAAGACTGCCGGGCCGAGGGGCTGGACCAGGCCGTCTACTTCCTACAGCGAGACCTCATCTTTATGAGGGATGTGAGTATATACCTTACTTACACTCAGTTGTACTTGTTCTACACCGGACAGGCAAGTTATCTTGATAGATTGACTATTTCTGATTTCAGGTGAAAAGGTATTGAGCAAAACATGTGAGAGAAAGATCATAACTAAAGACGAGTTCTACGCACCAAGTTACTTAACTGTGTGATATAACAATATATTGTTCAGAAAATGGGATGTAAGGGGTGATATGATAAAGCAGAGATGGCAGTTTTCCAACTTTCCTTTGTTTTCATTTTCAGTTTATCAATTCTGTGTGTGTTTAAAACAAATCTCATATACACCAATAAAAGTGCGTGTTAAACCTCCCCACACTCTCAGCACCATTCGAGAGCCAACGCTGATGTGTTTTCCACCATATTTTCTTAGTCTTATCGGGGCAGTAAATTCTACTTGAGAAATATTTCCATTTTTTTCCCTTAGCCCAACTGACATCCCTGAATTAGATAATTTCTTAAAAAGCTAATATCCACTTCAAATCTAAACTTCAGTCGCATTTTGAACCATAGCTTCTTCATGTTTATGTAGCGAGTAATCTATGGACGGTATCCAGTTCTATAACTGGCATACATCTATCAATATCTACAGTACATCATATCTGTTCATCATCTATTAACTCGCAAAGATTGATAATTAAATGGCTAGAATTAAATATTTAAACCACACTACTCGGAGGAGCCTAGTATCAATGCGAATTACCAGGTAAATGTATCATGTAACGAATGAAACGAATAGATAATATATTTTTACTGTACCAGCAGATCAACCATCTCATTTCATTGCATCTCATTATCTGGTGATGATATGAAAAATTGTGAACATAGATATGAAGAAATTGTTCGTGGTTATCATGTAGCGATCCCTACTCTGATGTACAAATCTGATGTCTTTATGTACACTACAGAGGCACCAAATGGCAGAGATCGGCCATTGCTGGACCTGGAAATGTTTGTTATATGTTCGGCCCTAATAAAAAAAAAAAAATTAAAAAAAAAAAAAAAGATAAATAAAACCATTCATAACGGGGAAAAGAAGGCAGGCAGATGATTATGGCGAACCGTGATTGCTTTTCAGAGGGAACCAGTGTGGAGCCAGGAGCTGAGTAAGGTGCGCATCCCGACGCGCGTCTTCACGTGGGCCATCCGGGTGTGGCGTCCCGCGCGCTGGGTCATCAAGCGCCATCTGGACGGTGAGGAGGAAGTCATCCCCACCGTCATCGTCGACTCGCCCATCTCCGTCCGCCCACCCGGAACCGACCCTGACGAGGTACAGCTCTCTTCTCATCCTCGTTATACTCATTATGTATACTTGTTACTCGAAGCAATATTGATGTTCTGATGCCAACAGCTGTAGTGAAATATACAAGCTGCGGACCGCTGAGGAGCGGCGTAAAACGCCATGATAATTTGTGTATATAATGTGCTTTAATATGGGTCTGTGACACAAATCTCGAATGCTTGATTCCTGTATAGATGTTTGATTGATTGCTGATTGGATTTTTTTTTGCTTACATATTTAATGATATAAGCGATTTACTTGATTGTTTTGGGATGCGTGACTGATGGCGATAGGGATTGGCTGATTGGCTCATACAGGAGAACCCTCCTACCACCCTTTATCTTGGATCAGATAGTTTAGGAATGGAATTATTTGTTTATTTTTACACCAGTATTAAAGGCGACATGGTCAGTAATCAAGGGTGGTTCTTTCTGCAGGGTGTCGCTGTAATCGCTTGGTACTCACTGGCAGGGAGTAACTAATAAGTTTGTGACTACAGTAAAACCGCGCTTAAGGGGACACCCTCTGTTCCGAGCAAAGTGTCCTTTCAGTGTGTCGATGGGTTACATAGTAAGGTATACCTATATAAATGAAGGAAATGTTGGGTATAAGAGAAAATGTTCATCGAATAACCAATTTTAAGCAAATACATGGAAAATAGATACAAAATTAATAAGAAAAAAATAGAAAGAGAATAAATAGATAAATAAAATAAATAGATTAATATTTACAGCATCCAACACAGTTCAATGAACAGTTTCACAGTCCCAGGTAGGCATCCAGGTGATCTCATGCTTTCACACCTTACTTGTTTATATCTGCGTGACTCATAGAGACGGGGATTGATTGTATTTAACAGGCGACGTTCAGCGTGCAGAAAAACATACTGAGGAAGACGAGCACACGCTATCCCTTCTGGCGATGGATATGCTACCTACATCGTACCTTCGCCTGGACACTCAACTCCATGTTCGTTTTAGGGGTATGTACTACTCCCTCGCCTCGTTGATAAGCAAGCTGCCTATTCAAATTGTAAAGAACCAAGAAAAACAAGATATGCTTTACACTTTAGTGATCCAAAAAGGTAACTCTTTGAAGATGTGATTTTCATCCCTTTTAGATAGTATATCGTAATACTAACATTTGTATCAGAATGCATATTGCAAATAACTTTTGACAATCTAAACTATGGGATCACGGACTTGATGGGATGAAGGTTAATGATTAGCCGAAATGTTGGTTCTGAAGCTAAAGATTAGCCGAAATGTTGGTTCCTGCTGATTCTCATGAATTAACGAATCCTAATCAATCGTATTGGTGGTGTTTTTATTTCGTACCCAAAACTTACATACAACATATAAGATGTGTCACGTTGTGTCGTTTTTCGTCTTTTAGATCGTGATTCCATGGTGCAGTCCTGTCAGTTTACGGGCCCTCTTCTTCCCCAGGCCATTCATGGCGGTCTGCGAACTAAACCAGGTCAACGTGAGTACTGAGTTTGACACCTGAGGGCGTGACAGTCGTGCCCCCTGCCCACAAGGGGGCGCGGACTGCTCCCCCAAACGTAGGCCTGCTTCTGCACCCATTGTTGTAAAATGTCTTTCGTTTCCTTAAGACTTGTATTCTGAAAACTACCTGGAAGACCGAACTTCCCGTGTTCTGAGCGATACACCCAAACGTGCAGAGAATTCGTTGGTGGATACCCCATTGCTCTCGCCGATACCATATTGAATTTTTCCAGAAATCAACCTTAGCCTATAAGCTGGTTTTCAGAAGTAAAGTACTAATAGCACCAGGGACCACCACAGAGATTGTAATATTCCACTTCTCCAATGGAAAGTCTTTGTTTTATTTTTCAGTATATAACATGATTTTTCTTGTGTCAAAGATGATACTAATTTAGCCTTATTCCCACTTATGAAACAGTTTTTTAACCTCCATTAAAGCAGCAAATGCCATACATAGTACATTTCCACCGTTTTTCGCTGACCCGAACTAACAAGGAATCGTTGCCAACAGGATTTTAATACAAGCATTTAGATCTTTGAGGTTTGATGATAGCAGAACTCGGATAGAACACGATCTTTCACTGATACATCCAGCTCCCCAGTTACTTTGGTGGATATTTTAGCGACCGCTTCTAGAATACTTCACTGAAATAGACAGATTGGTGTTGTGAATCATCACTCAGTCGTTGACTGCATTAGCGTTGGATCTCGCCACTGGACACCAAAGCTCACACGTTCACTCACAAGAATTGTTTAGACATACGTATATAGTCTAGGGTTATGATTTTCTTTCTTACTTTCTTTGTTTTTGTTGATAAAATCAAAACGAGTAACCTTTCTCTTATTATATATTCAAATCCTTCTGGGTGAAAAACAGGACGGAAAGAGTGTAAGTAGGCCATTACATTGATTTCCTATGTGAGGGAGTTGGGTGGTAATAGAGTAATCCCGAGTAGATGGTTCATCAGTTAACACAAGGTGCTACAGCATATTGCTGTCGTTACAAAGGCTCATCTTCATTAGGTTAGAACTCAGAGGTTGAGAGAAGCACTCGAAGCCGCACAAAATCCGATACAAGTTGTAACCACTTTTAGATCTATTCCTTTGCTAGAATCTCTTTTTTTAGATGCAGATTACTTCTTGGCATACCATGGATGTATAGTATCTTCCCAGATTTCATAAACAGTTGAATGAAAGAGTGAAATGAGCCTGTCGAGGTAGCGTCACCTTGTGTTAACTACCCTCGAGAATACTCAATATGATGGTGAATTTAACCATTGGTTTACGTGTCATGATACGAACAGACGACAAATAGTGGTTAGGTGCTGGTTGCTGACGTACTTTGTATATATTGTACAGGGCACTCTCTGCCCACGCCAGTCGTCGCTGACGCACACCCTCGTCTCCCGACTCACCGCCCTATGGCGTCATGTACGACATTCAAGACTCACCTTCGAAAACACACCAGACACAGGTACGTGATTTGTGCCAGTTATCATCCATAGGATATTTAATTTCCATTTTATTCGTCATGTTCTCTTTTCCCCTTTATATGTTGCATCGTTTCTAATGGGATGATTATTTGGCCAGTTAGGTGTGAGGTTGTGTATTATTGCCAATTATCTTTGATTTGCATAACATCTAATTCATATATCATATGTTACAAGATGATTCGATTTTTTTTCAACAGATCGAGTAGAATAAGAAACAAATATAAAAGAAAGAAATATGAATAATAGTACCAGCATTAAAAAGTATTTGTAACTAATCATACTAGAAGCGTTCTTGGTTTAAATCTATATGTAAAAGTCTTTATTATAAAACATATTTTAGATAAAAAGGAATTTCTGTTGTCGAACATCCCCTAAAATCACCATAAACCTTTAATGGTATTTCTATAGAGTATATCTTTTGTGACCATTTTTTTGTACCAGCTACATAGCCACGTCTCCAATATTCTATTGTGAAAAATGAACACTACCTTCTATATATATGAATTCATATCAGAGGGATGCACGTTTCTCTAACCTTTTCTGATATTCGATATATGCAAGACTCAACTGCAGTGAACAGACATTATTAAGTACCCATCGTCATCAGCCCATTGAGAATGGCTATGGCTGGGTAATAGTGACTAAACTCGGCGCTATTCTGGTCTTGGACAGGTTTGCATTAACTTTTCCAGCAGTAACTATTTTACTGGTCGCTGATTGGTTAACATTCCGTTTCTGCTCCATGCAATTGGATTACAAGATGACGCATAATACATACACACCTTCCCTCACCACGTTGGGAGCAGCTCTGGATGCCATCGTGTTGTCACTTACCCTTCCTTATTAGACATGTGGGTTGACCACATAAATTAGCAAATCATACCTGATTATTACCCAATTCCATGAATTGATATTCAGGGTCCTACTGAATCATTTAACATGTGAAACAAATGTTATAATATTCCTGCACATTGTTTTATTAGGCTCTTTTGGCTTACTACATGGGAAATATCTAAAGATGATACCACACGAATACAAAAAACATATTCATAAATATGAATAATCATGGTAACTATGTGTTTATCTTAAAGATACTTGATATCCTTCGATCAAGCTGTTTTTATTTCGACATTCAATATTTTGATTCACTCTGATTACCATCACGGACTTATATAAAGGTCCGTGTTACCATTATGTATTTCGTTAACTGTGTCCTCCTACAAGTTGTATAGGATTTCTATAAATTGTCAATTTGAATCCTAGTCAATCCCAACCATTATTAGGCTATTAGACGCCACGTCATCTAATCATCAATAATACAATTCAGAAATGGTGAATAACACTCGAGCACCTGTCCTTTTTACGTGTGTTCATTGTCTGGTGGACAATACCTGAGACTAGTTCTAGGTATGACTTGTCATACTCTGGTGACTTTCAGGGTTCCTCGGGAAGGCGTTCACGCGGCACGTGAGCCGCGCGTGGAATTACGGCATCAAGGGCGGCCTGGGAAGCGTCCTACTCGTGTTGTGTTTCCCTATCGTGTGTCTGCTCGCCTCCACACTGTCCGTGATCGCAGCCCTCGCTGCCCCTCTATGGTAATATTTAGATTTTTTTTTTTAAATTATCATTAGGCAGCAGTTCAAATGTATATTTAGTTTTCAACCATAGACTTACAGTTTCTCAGTGTTTTCACTTATACGGCCTTCTCATAATATTAGCATTTGTTGTTACAGATATAATTTTGAATAGTACGGTGGAAATTTAACAGGTTTATTACCGTAAATCACACCTTGATATAGCGCCAGTAAAACTTAGATTGCCCCCTTCTTTTTATGACTTCTTGCCTGAGATATACAAATACCAAATCAATGTAGTGATATGTAACTAATATCACGGGCCAGTATGCAAGGTTCACGGCCATATTAAATATGATATGTATGTCATATCGCTAAGTTAAATGAATACAACATAACTAAATGCGTATTAGTAAGATACACCAAGCGTGTGTGCAAATATTTCAATGTACCTTGTGATGTAGAAGTAAATGCTCTTGTTTTTTAGGATGCCAGTGGTAACACTCTGCGTCCATATATTCGAGTTTCTCATCTTCGATTTTGACCACCAAGGTGAGCTATTGCGATCTACACCTAGCCCGTACATCATGTTTCGGGGACTTATACATATCTCAATAAGCTTAACATTAGGAACTCGTACTCAACAGGCGTGTGAGTACGGTAACTCATACTCAATAGGTGATAAACAGATGAATATGTTCAGTCTAAGATTAAATCAGAAGCATATTCGTCTTTGATCTGTGTTTACGTTTGCCATCTCGTTTGGAGCGCTTCAGAATATTCACTCGGTAATCGCCTCGTTTATATTACAGCACGCTACAAACTCGATGGCGAACGGGAACACAGATCAAACATTCTTCAATTTCTTTCTTACAAACTTATGTAAACACTAGCATTAAATACTTAAGAGTCAGCCATTTAGAGGTCTTGTTTGTCCTAATCTTTATGGAAGATTGTAAAGAAAAATACTGAATGGGGGATAATGTCTCGAATATAAGTCAATTAGTTAGTGATATTGGGGAGATTAAAGCTGGACCACACTCGACTCAAAGCCAATAGAAATATGCCATTTATTTTGGTTTGCTACATAATCTTACTCGGCTTTGCCTTGTGAGGTTACTCCGTGATCATAACTCGTGCTAATATTTGCAGTGGCTACCGATCTCGATGCAGTTCATTTTTATTACTCTCATATATGAGGCTTCTACAAGCTACCCATACAAGCTTTAATGACTGGCATGGAAGACTGAAGCGCCAAATCCACTAAGGCGACCAAGCGAATGCGTCTGTGATCCGTGCGACTGTGCGAATCCCATGCGATAATATTCAATATATTAGATATTATCGCAAGGCATTCGCATGTCCATGCGAACGTCTGCGAACGTCTGCGAACCCAAATTCGCATGTAAAATCGCCTTATTAGATCTGGCACTTTACAATCAATGTGGGACATTACCTGTGTGAGACTTGGTGGTGTTGTTTTTTTAGCTTAATAGACAAACTTTATAAGTCCATCCTAACTTGTAGACTTGTTTTGTGTTCTCACCAACAGATGGGAGCAACCGTATCCTGTACCTGTTTGATGTACTGATCTGGAAGTTCCTGGTACAAGGTTGCCTTCAGCCTGTGTGCGCCCTCATTGCGGGCACCATCTGCTGTCCGTTCGCCGCTCTTGTCATACAACTAGGTAACATGTACAAATTACACACAATATGATACCACAATAAGATATGATGGCTCGATCCGGAGCTACCTGTAATCTAGCTTTGGTTGCATTTTCTTCAGTGCTATTTGTTTTAAATTCAGAACTACCAAATAAAAGCTATTGTCATTTTGAAATCCAAGTGAGTTTGCAGTATTTGCACGGCATTTTTAGAGGGTATTCATGACCAATTTTGATAAGTATCAAAATACCTTTTCATATATTTTGATGCGCTACTGAATAGAAACCTCGACAACATTGAGATGAGACTCCTTGGTTTAATTTCAGGGTTTGCTCGAAACAGACTTTTATATTGATTGTCCTATGTGCAAATTTATAATATTTCTAATCCTAGCCAAATGTTCTGTACTTCTTGACTAGCTTTGTTTGGTGGGATTCTTTTACATTTTGACAATTTGTAATAATTCTTCGACTACTTTCAGATTCAGGTTTGTTTTATTGACTGTCTCGATTTATCTTTATAGTGGGTATCCTGAAGCGCGGTTGCCGAGCTGTGTGGGATGCCTTCATGTTTCATGTTATCATCAAGAAGCGAGGACGTGTCCCTGCCAGTGATGGCTTTGTTGCTCGACGTATTGCCGGACCAGGCCTAGCCTCTAACTACTTCTATCAGGTACTGAACAGTAAATTCACATGCTAAGTCCAGTTTTTATTTCCTTCAATTGTTACCATTAGTTTCGCTATTCAAGCTGACGGGATGTTTTCCTCAGAAAATTTGATATTCATTTTTGTTCCAAATTACAGGATATTTATTCTTAACTATGCTATTACATATGACACAATAGTATCAAGTGACCAAAATGATGGGATTATCTCACTGTATGCAATATTCATAAGAGATGGAGTCAGAACAGGAAAACCACATTTGAAAATCTGTATATATCAAAGTATAGTTTGTACAAACCATTTTCAACAGATTCACCCCGAGCAAGCCTTAGCTGCAGTTGAGGCTCAGATGGAGTTACATGAACTGAACGCCTGGTCCAAAAATGTGGGAACCGTCATCGACCAACCAGTTGCGGACTACAGGTAAGCCCAATGCCGCTGAGATTTATTTATTCAGGACTAGCCAGTCACAGACTGCAGGTAAACCCTGTGTCAGCCCAGTGTCGCTGAGATATCTTTTTTGCAGAATCAGCCCCCAGATAGGCACAGAGATGGCAGCTTTCCACAACAGATATAGATCAAAGTCCTTACAATAGCCCTGTGCGCCTCCTAAGAGGTGAATTAGTGCCTGTGTGCCAGACATGCGACACTCCGCTGAGCATAAAACATCTCATGCTACATTGTCAGGCCACAAAGAAGAGTAGGTAAAAATTCCTAAGGAGTGCAACAGAAATGCAGAGTATTTTCCATAACACTGGCAAGAGAAATTCTTGACTTCTTCAGGGAATATGTGCAGTCGTCCATGAAGGTATCACCACTAACAAACGTTTCATTTATAAGTAGGGCATTGCCGATTGCCAATTGAATTCTCCTACAGGTAGTTAAATATAGTGTGGATTCTGTAAAGATTAGTATGTATTTGCATCATATACACAGAACACTTGGCAGAGTGACTGGGCTCCCCCCCCCCCCTTTCCCATTCCCCCTCCCATCTCAGCTGTGTGCACTGATCCATGAAGGTATCACCACTAACAAACGTTTCATTTATAAGTAGGGCATTGCCGATTGCCAATTGAATTCTCCTACAGGTAGTTAAATATAGTGTGGATTCTGTAAAGATTAGTATGTATTTGCATCATATACACAGAACACTTGGCAGAGTGACTGGGCTCCCCCCCCTTTCCCATTCCCCCTCCCATCTCAGCTGTGTGCACTGATCCATGAAGGTATCACCACTAACAAACGTTTCATTTATAAGTAGGGCATTGCCGATTGCCAATTGAATTCTCCTACAGGTAGTTAAATATAGTGTGGATTCTGTAAAGATTAGTATGTATTTGCATCATATACACAGAACACTTGGCAGAGTGACTGGGCTCCCCCCTTTCCCATTCCCCCTCCCATCTCAGCTGTGTGCACTGATCCATGAAGAGCTCACAAAAGGGTAGGCCTTTAAGTATCCAAGCCCTTCCCTATTCATGGATGACCTCCTTCCCCCTCCTCCCTCCTTATATCATTTTCTGTAAATAATGTTCAACATATCTTAAGCCTCATGTATTCAGTTTTTAACTTGTGTCCACCTACTCATTTGGCCTTAAAAGGCCAAGAATTCTATTTCAAAATGCACACATAGCTCTTGTTTGGCTCAACATTAGAGTAAACAAATTTGTTTTGTTGGCGTTAGTGTAGCGGCTGGATGAATGGTCTTTATTTATGAAATGTGAACACATGCGTCGAGACTATTGATTGATGTATCTCTGCTTGGACAGTGCCTTTGTGGTGCGGGTCTTCAAACCGTTTTCTACTGTCATCACGTCTGAGGGCGTCTACCGGGAACTCTCAGAGGAGACCAGAGAACTCCACAAGAAACTGGAAGCTGCTATCACACAGTAAGATACTACTTTCATATCTTAATCTGCTCTAGGGCACTAAGGTAGTTAACACGTTATGAATTGGGACCTTCATGTAATGAAAAGTTGTTTTAGGGTAACTTTGTTTGGATACATGCCTTTGCAGCAGAGGCTTAACATGTCTATCAACCGATAGCTCTCAAAAGTATCCAATTTAGAGAAAGTGAAAAATGTTTATACCGAATTAATCTTAGATATTTATCATTTTATCTACAATTCTCATCAAATGAGATTATCCTTTGAATTATCTAAATTGTTCAACTCATGTATAAAATTTGAATTTTGACATTTTTTCCCCTTAATGCGAGTACGGTAGCTGTAGGAGTTTTTAATTATTAGCTAAATTGCAGTGTCATATCTTTTCCCACCATCACAGGCGCAAGCGATTGTTGAGAACGGGTCTCACTTCCAAGCTGAAAGACAAAATAAAGTTAACAAGCCGAGAACTAAAGGTATGATAAAATGTACAAAATTTAAAGTGAATTTTATCAATTTGACTATACATGTTCAGATTGAAGGCTTCTACCTTGGGTTAAGTTTAACATAGACAACTTAAATACATACTGGAAAAGTATATTCCAAGTTTTTTTTTAACTGTAGAAGTTTAAAAGCATTAGCTTTCCAATTACTTGTCCCATCAATCACTTGCAATTAACTTCTGAATTAATCTGAAATTTTATCTTATGAATCACAATTTAAGCGACACTATGTTTCTTATACGGCATTGCTTGAAGTAGAGAATAGCGAAATTTCTATCCTTTATATCTATTTTAGAATATATGAACACTATTGCACAGCATTTCGACCACACTGTAAAAGTGATATGGAAATAGAGTACCCAACTCACAAGTTACACCATCATAGTGATATAAGTGATCTGTATCGAATATAGTTAAAGATGGAATGGTTAACGTGATACCCGCATGTTTAGGTGACAGTGACACAAACAGCCAAGATGCTGGAGTCCTTCTACCCGGACCACGTGATTCGCCGACTCAACGTGGCGGAACATGACTTTTGGGAGGAGAGGCATCTGGACACGAACGACTGGCAGGGATTGGCCACGCAGATCCTCTGTGAGATCTTCTCCGCCTCCTTCCTCTCGCCACTCGAGGAGGCCGACACTTGCTTCAAACTCGAGGTCAGTCTCCACAAGTCACAATTTAGATTTTTTCTCTCTTTCTAAATCGGTTGGGAATAGACCGCATTAGTGTGACGTCATTTGACTGGGGTTCCCCTACGTTCTGGTGCCAAACATTGGGATATTCCAGGGGATATCCCTTCAAAAGTGCAGCAGTCGGCATCTAGACATCTCGATTTTTTTTAATTCTACAGTATATTTAACTCTTCTATGCCATGATGTTACGTTTATGCAGTGCTTCTCGGAGTTTGGATTTGTTTGGCACCAAAATGACGTCAGGACTAATGCGGTCTATGGAAGTGTACTTCGCCTCGTATTTTAAATCTTCACAATTATTAGCATAACACGTGCAGCCGTCGAACGGAGCAGAACACCGTACACATACTTTGGCTGGTTATCCATCGGTGGCACTTGATGGGCAGGGTAATTTGTACGTAATGTACCCCAAAGTGGAAAATGATTTATAAGCGAGCGTCAATCCGAAAACCATGTTTCGATAGATGCTTAGATAAAATGTTATTGCGCTGTATATTATTCCCTATTGGATAGGTTCTGAGCTGCCGGTCTGGCAGTCGGTCTTAGTTCCTGTAGATACTAAACTGTGCTCTTCATAATCTGTTATAGGGTAGAGAGCGATTCTGTCGTGGGGGCAGCTAATTTGAACCCGCCGCCAAACAAAACAAGAGGTAGCGGGTGCCGTTTACCATAGATTATATTAGACCTTGATGGTAGACTTTAGGCCCCAACTAGTTGCGCTCCCTTCGCGGGTCATGCTAGAACTCGCCCACTCTCCTTGCAGATCCCTAGTGCCATTTGGCATCCAAGCTGGGCAAAGGATCTGTTTGGAGGCTGGAACTCCCTGTGTACAGATTACCATGTATCCAGGGTGCGTTCTCTGCCTTATCGGGCACATAGCGATTATCGCGTGTTCCACCATCTTGCCCCCGACGCCACACAAATCATCATATGCGCACTGAAACTACACCACTCCTGGCAGAATCAACATACTTCCTGTGCCCTATGAGGGAGGTTTGAATGTGATCATTTTAGGTGAATGGTTTTCAATTAATTCGGGCCCTCCGTCTCCCTGATGTCTCTAGCGAAGCTGTCAGTTTTTCGAAAGAGCGAAAAAAAACCTCTTTTGATGTGAAGCACTTGAACATAATCTTCTATCACGGAAGTTATATTTGCTCTTTTCAGTTGAAGCACTTGAATATGACCCGGTACCTTGAGATGCTGAAATCTGCTGAATTCCGGGACGACCTGGACGTTGTCAGTGCCGTCCACACACCCAAAGGTGTCGTATTATGCTCCTTAGCAATGTATTTATTATAATGCAATCCCCACTCCATGACTGAAACTATTATGTCTTGGAATATAGATCCATAGAGTTACTTCAACCAAGTTCAAGTACTGATTTTTACCTAGATGAATACATCAACCTACACAGCATGGTGTACAATGAAATAGGAGAATAGTTCGAATTCCTGATAACATAGTCAACATTTTTATGTTTCCAAAGATATTTCTACAAGAAGATGACTTGGTTTTTTTTCTTGTAGTCCTTGCAATCATTACAATCGTCCAGGACGGTAAATTACTGTATTAATTCCATGATCATGTGGATAACCGAATATATAGGCTATATTTTTTCTGTCTGACCCTATAGGCGACATTGATGTTGATGCACCACGCATGGACATCAACCTCTTCAACCCCTTCAAGCAGAACATGAAATATGCTGACTACTATGCACCGAGGTAAGGTTAAAGAAGATCGTCCCGGAAATATTCATAAACATGTATAAAGTAGTGTTTGTTACTTTGAGAACCTAAGAAAATTATTTGTAATGATGGGATTGAGAAATTGTGGTTGGAAATGGTATGATTGCTTAGCTTGTCTGAGACGGTAGTGTTTTGTTTAAAACGTATCTCGTCTTAAGTGATGATGGGACTGGTTGAAGATCCCATGATGTGAATTGCTATCTTTATCTCTTCGCATTTCAGGAGGCCCACGCGGTGGCCCCGGCTGTGGAAAAAGCCCATCATGCTCTTCTCGGATATTGCTAAACTGGAGATCCCATTACACATCCCGCACCCGGCTTTGATATCGCTGCTCATATACAACAGGTAAGTCAGTTCTCCATCACTGTGGCTTTACAATGCAGCGCATTCCTTTACGAAGTACCTTCTGCCAAATTAACAGATAGAGGTGTCCACACCTGCCTCCAGACACTGGGGAGAGCGTGGTTCAAGCGTTTGTTGTAAGAAATGTGTATGCATGAAAATTGAGATGCAAATTGCTTGAAATTACATATCGACGCGATTGAAATATACCGGAAGTATTAGTTCTGAGGAATCATTATCGAGACAGAATTCAAATGATTAGTGTTCATGTGTTGTGACTTAGGATAAAAAATTGCCTTTCTTTTGTTCAGGGAACATATATTTGATTTACCAATATATACATATTACCTATATATATATATGTATATATTAAGAATGTTAAAGGTGACAGATGCTTGTAAGATGATTTATTTTTAAGTGTTTTTTCCCCACAGTTTTCAGTGTGTTTATAAGTTGTGAGAAAGTGTAGAACAGAGTGTAGTTATCGCCTACCTATGTTATTTTTCCCATATAGTTTTTTAGTATTAACATCTGGAAAATGCTACTTTTCATCTCATATTACCACTTCTCCTGTAATTTAGAGGACAGATAATTTAGGTCAGTTGGATACAAAGACAGGTAATGTTACATGGGTTCTGGTCGGAAGTTGAGAATATGTAACAAGTCTCAAGTCGCTATATAGATCATATTAAAACAAATGTCCTGCAGGTGGCTGCTCCTCTTTAAATATCTAAAAAAAAAATATCTGCGACTAAAAAGGGGTAGACCTGGAGATTTAATCAAAAAGAATCAAAATGGCACCTTGTGCTGCGTGTTTTTGGCTCTCAGGTCAGTCGAATTTCTGGACTTGGATCAACCAGGAGTTGCTGAAGTTATATTGAGGGCCCGACGCAGCAAAGTACTGTCGCCACAAAAAGAGACAAAGAAAACCAAGTGAAATGATGCAATGGATTAAAAAGAGGAAACTGAAGGAAATGGATCAAAATAATATGAAATGAAGAGCCAAACGGTCTGCGCAGGGCGAAATTACGAAACACCAAGCACAGGGCATATGTCATATAGATATTTGGATCAATAGAGTTAGTCTTGTAACCTTTGTATTGCGTTATATATCTTTGGGGACCTCTTTAATCGCTTCACTAAAAGGAGGCCATGCATCGCCATACCCTACTTGATTTTGAAAAACAAATCTTAGGAATCATTGTTTAACCAAATATATTCTACATATACCTCCAGCTTTCAGGGATGCAAGTCTTCCGACAAATGACGGAAATCCAACTTTTCGGAATTTTGATGAAAGTTGCATTAAAGCGTCAATATACCTTCTCCCATTAATACTGATGGGCATTGTCGGTAGCTAGCGGTCGGCCCTGCCGAGCTGGAACCCCGGCTTCTAGTGGGTGATAAGTGCCGACCGTTTCCGTACTTATCCGAACTTTTTTGAAAGAAACTGATGATATATACCTGCCACTAGAGCGAATACTTGTTCATTCAGTTTTGAAGGTTTTTGATTTCCGACTTTTTCCTCAGTCCCGACTTGCATCCCTGAGCTTTAGTAACATCACTTATGTATGTGTCCCTGGAAGTACAATCTGAAGCTTTTCAGTTCCTGAAATGAAATGAAACTGTTGTAGGATCCAACGAACAATTAGCATCTAGAACGCCGTGTGGAAAGTGTATCGTGGTTGATGAAACACGTATACATATACATTTATACCTGTATTTAGATTAGATAAGAGAAAAAAAAGAAGTTTAGATGAGATTGTGCGACGCAAGGAAAATAATATTTGTCTGGTGTATACCTGTACCATGGATCGGTTGCAAGAATTCCACACAATTATTCTCTTCACCAATTAATTGAACAAGATTAATTGATTGATACTCAAATGGCAAGAAACAGACTTGTTCTCCCAAGTAGCAGATAACGCATGAGTCTTTCTCATTTCAACGACCCCTTTTTGTTGGTCTACAATGTAGCTATGAATAAATATGTGCATGTATGTGAAAAGACTTTCTGGTATCCCATATAGCAAAAAGTAAAAACATAAAGTGATGATTTCTCGCAAGATGGCATATCTGTTATTGTTACCTTTAAAAGATTAGCAACAACTTTTTGTCTTTTGAATTTTTATCTTTGCTCTGTGATATGTAATTAATCGAACATTTCTGTAATCATATTGGTATAGATACAACCAACGAGTTCCGTATATGTATTGTGGTAGTTAGTGTATTTAGTAGAATATAGGGTAACGAATTGCTTCTACAATGTGATAAGTAGTCATCAGCACTGTTTACCATTACCAGACTTGTCGAGACTTCTCACAAGTCTTTAACGAGTGAAAGATATCATCATGTTATAACAAGAAATAAATTTTGTCTGAATGATCTTTGGTTGTTTGGTTTAGTCTATCAGTGATATAATCACTAAAGGGACTTTTACCATTCATAATTTGTGAAACTTGAACAGTTATATTTGTTAGGTAACGTAACTTATGCATGTGTTCGCCTACCTATGCTATAAGTACCATGCGTTCTTTATCGTCCTTCATCTGTATTTCGTTAATGTTGTATTATTGTATCAGACTTGTATATATACCTGAACCTATCACGTATTCACTGGAACATAAGCAAACAGGTGTCAGCATAATTCACGCCCATAAAGACATAACATCTACAATAAAGAAGAGACATAACTTTGAAAAAACGTGACTAATGTTCTATAACTAAGAGCTAATGTTATTTACATGTCCAATGGAAGAGTGCATTACTCATAAGGTCCTGTCATAAAGTATTCCGCCATGAGCCAGTTCTATTTTTAGCACTCACATCATCAGTAGGTTAAGGGGCTCACTGTTTTGGTTAGTATCACCCTAGATATAGAGAAAGCCCAGCGTACATGTATGTTGGATATCACAAAACATTGAATAATGGCAGAGTCACTCTCCTAGCAGAGATTTTTTACGCAAGTAAGCACAAGCGCCATGAAGAATCTGCTAGGAGACTGCAATAAGGTGGACCTACAAGAAATCTGTGAAGATCCCTTGCTGGGCTCCTGCACATCTTACCAATACATGAGATACTAGTCTGCACTCCTTGCGGTGCATTGTTTAGTTAAGGCCGGCGCTCGCTCAAACAATACATGGTCGGGCCTTAAGCCCATGGGATAGTATTGGAATGAAATACTATCACACCTAGAATGTGAACAGTGGGTATGATTACTAGGTTGTTATTTTGCCAGATACGACTGTCGGGACAAAATAAAGTGTTGTTAGGTCGAGTATGGACTATCCAGTGGACAAGTTTTCACATAGATCAAGATTTTTTGTTTTTTTGTTTTTGTTTATTACGACCAGTTCTGTCTAATGCGACAGATCTTCCACTGGAAGTTATAGGTTTATCATAACCAGGCATAGGTTTATCATAACCAGGCATGCCAATGTTTTATTGTACATCCTCAGGCAGTGTTCCTGTGTTATATCTAAAATAATGATACGGCAATGTGCATGTTGAGATCACCAACTTGGTGCTGGAATACCATTGATTACGGTGCAATCACTCAACTTCTTCTGGAGATGATCTAAACCGTTTTCATAAATTAATTAGGCTCACACTCCTAACCCTCAAATACTCAAGAAAACGTAGCTATATGGATGTTATGCCAACTCGAAACAGTATCTATGAAGCTGCTTCACTTTCGACAGCGGGAAAAAGTATATTGTTAGGGTTGGAGATAAGGGGACCCAGTGTGCAAAGCTACAAACCTCTATCTCACTCCTACTAAACTACTATGCAACATATCCGTGCGCAGGACCACGCACAAAATGACACCAAACTTAACGTTTCTGCATCTGGTTCTGTGGTGGTACCCAAGTTAATTGTATATGGAGATGTAAACATGGATTTGCTTTTCAGATGTGTTAAATATTCATTCTGTAAATAGAACAATTGTGGCTCCTTCCCGTGAGTGTTATTGCCTTATATTTGCAAGTGATTATAATTTATCTTTCTCGTAGTTAAAGCTACAAAGCACCACATACTTTACGTTTACAACAATCACCTGAAGATAAGGTTCCTAATATGTTCCTCATTGATCTTCTTCCTATCATAACTTTCAATCCGAACTTCCTATATATCGTAGTTCTTTCGACAACCCGGTCAAATAGAATCTTATCTAACATATACTTCGACTGTTAGGGTTTGTTATTTACATGATTTAATTATGACTATGATACTAGATTAACGATCTTTCCTGCAATCACTAATATATTTGACAATAATTTTTCAAAAAGAAATACCAACTCTTATATATATTTTTGGAAGGCATAACAGTAGAAATTAAATGTATAAGGGGATATTCAGAAATTTGAATATTATTTTTCAAGTTATGGATCAAACTACGACCCTTAACGAGACTTGTTATGTGTAGAGGAAAGGTATGTTTTAACTACTGTTTGTGATACGTCCTGCGTATCAAGTAATCACCCAATCCACCTATGTTTGTATTATTTTGTGAGAGTATAAACCTCTAATGATAATTGTGTATGGGAAATTTTCGTTCCATTGATGTTACGAGTAACCTCATGGTTGGATTTTTTTTTGCAACGCAGTGGGTGAAGGAAGTGCCAGCTAGGCTCCGTTCATCAAATTTAATCTAATGATAATTGTGCATTCATATCTTTCTTGTCCACAGGGAAGAAGATCAGGACTCCATCGATCTCGACGACCAGTGGGTACAGAGGGCGCTTCGTGCGGCCGAGGCCATGCCTTATATGGAAGTGCGGGACCCGACGCTGATGGACCTGTACGACGCGGACCCGGACCTGAGCACGCCGGACCACATGACCAACTCGGAGCCGGACGCCCTGCTCTCGCATCTCGCCGAACAGGAGCGCGCCTTCTCCGAGGACAACGTGAACGACCACGTGAGGGACGGGCTGCTGGGCGCCGGCCTGGGCCCGGGGCTGAGCGGCGGGCGGGTGGTGGCCCCGACGGCCGCCATCTCCATCGACATTCACAGTGAAGACGGGGAGTACAATCTACGCGAGGCGGTGGTGTACCGCGAGGCCGCTGTCGATAACTCCTGCGTCGTCAATGTTGGTGATGGTGATGGTGGGGAGTACAGCGGAGGAGGCGGCGGCGGCGGCGGCGGGCGGCGACAGAGCAAAGTCCGGGAGAGGAAGAAGAATGGCGAGGAAGAAGAGGACGAGGACGAAGACGAGGATGATGAAGACGATGATGAGTTCGGAGACGAAGAGGATGAGGAGTCGTTCAAGGAGTGCTATCCGAACATGGCCAACACGCTACAATGATATATGGGGTCTGCACCATGAGGGGGGGTTCATGCGTGCAGCTGATTAAAGGACTGCGGCAGGACTCAGCACTAACACTTCACTGGTCGCACGCTGCTGTTGTCATCTCACCGCATCGCACCTTTTTTTGTTTACACCCACTGCATTGTTACTACACAGTTGTCAAGCATAGACTTCCAGGTCGACCTCTTTTGTTTGTAGACATCCCCCCCCCCCCCCCACCCCCCCCCCCCCCCCCCCCCCCCCCCCCCCCCCCCCCCCCACCGCCCTCTAACACAAACAGTAAGAGCGATTGCAGATGAACTGGCTCATACCTGGGGTACGAAACTGACGCTGATACCCAAGCGGCCAGGGCAGTGTTAATGTAGAATCCTGAGGAAAAGCTAGAAGGAAAGCCTTGAATGTAGTATTTATGTGTTGCATGTCACAGAGAAAGATGGTACAGACTGAAATCACAAAGATATTCCTGATTTTTGTTCAGTTGCTTAGAAAGTCTCAGACTTATGTACACCTAAGGTATTATCTATCTTTCCTAGCTGTGCTCATAGAAAATCACAGTATTCCTATTTTGATACGAATGATTAACATGCATTTATATTGAATTAATTCTGTGTATGTTTTTTTTAATCCCACGTGTAATTATCTGTGAGGATAATATATTTGATTTTATTGTGTGCCCTTTTTTCAGATCAAATATTATCATTATCACATGCTTCGGTTGTGTTCATTCTCGGACAGCTAGGTCCCCAGTATAATAAGTTGGTGAATTGGGATGTGTTTGGGGATTGGTTCACGCTTGGTGCTTTAACTCCACTAGGGCTAAGGACTGTACCTACACATACACCAACACGTAGTACACAGAACGTGGTATGTGATATATACATACATATGTATCATTTATACATGGATTATTGTCATATTTATTGCCAAGTGCATTTACATGTGATGACACTCTCACTCTCGGGCCGGTGCTAATGATCTAATACAGCTTGATTACCATTCATTATCAAACTCAATGTACAGCTTTGCTTTCTATGTGTTCCTGATGAGAGGTTATTTTCAATGTTGCATTGTGGAAGAACAAATATCTGATTTTCTCTTCGATGTAGTGATGACTCAGTGTTTATTATTATTTTAGCAGTACAATTATGGGGTGTGAGCGAAGTTTGAAAACTCTGGTCACTGATTGTGGTCTGAGCTTCAAATTGCCCACAAAGAGTAGATGAGTATTGACTATTGCACTGTAATGGTATAGACATGCATTTTATTTTGTGGATATCAATATCCATACCTTAAGTATTCATTTTTCTGTTAATTTGGGTCTTTGGAAACTGGGGTGAGTGCGCGTAAAGGTCAATACTTGTTGATGTGATTAACTCAAGTCATCATCGGTAACTACATATCTTTCTGACTGTTATGTTGGATGTTATACCGGTCTGATTTTCCTACTAGTGAATAGGGTACAAGCTATCCTTCATTTACAAAGATGACAAAGTACACCAATATCTATTGTGTGGCAGAACCGTGTGTTATCTGATATTAATGTTATACACAAATTATATGGCGCCCGAAATTATGTAGGATAATTCATACAAAACTCTAATATGAAGTGAAATATATAGATCTGACTCTGTTATTGTAAATGAAAGCAGGAATGGTGTCGTTGTTATACAATATGTACTCATGGAATCTGATATTAACATGGCTTTATTGTGTGTTCCATTACATATTTTAAAGTCATGGTTTACAATTGACATTAATGATGAGAGACAGCTGGTTATTGTAAAACCACTATTTGAAATTAGATCTGATGTTATATGATGTTTGAAAAAAACCGTTTTAATCAATGCTATATAGAAAAATAAGACCAGTTGACTGGAATGTCCCCTTGAAATGTTGAGAGTGCACAATTACAATTGTATATATATATATATATATATCCACTATGAAACAACCAAGCATATAACTCAACCAATGATAACTACTAGTTGAAATGGTCAAGACTATAGTACCTGCAAATACAGTATGAGGATTCATATAGTATCCCCTCTAGCTCCCTGCCCTGTCAGTGGTTTGTAGTTGTGGTGCACTAGGAGTGGGAGGGAGGGTCAGGCTAAGCATATCAGGGTGTAAATAGGTGGATGGGGATGTTTTGGATTTGATGGAGCCGGCGTTGTGGCCTCTGGCACCTCCGCTAGTTAGAGAGAGTTGTGGTCGTTGCGGTCAGCAACGCCCTCCTTCCACGTCCAGTTGTGTGCCCTGCTTTTTTGTTGTGGATAAACGTATCCACAACATACTTCATCGTGCTTGCTATATCAAACGGCCCTTGAGACCTCTAACGATCGCACTGTAGGAATGTCATCATTGTTGCCGTTGCCATGAATGCTGTGCATAACCATTTTCCCCTTGTATAAAGCCCCTCAGCTTGTGGCTTCAGCCTGCGTTCAGTGTTTGTGATATTGGATGACATTGCATGCCGGCACCAATTGTTATGTCTTTTTGGGTCATGTTTTCGATTTTTTTAAATCTGGACCAGGACAGGAGAAGATAATATCTTTGTTGAGTAGTAGTTGTTAAGACTCACCGTAGGACTATTCACTGATTAAGCCCACTTGCTCACTTCATGTGTGTGGCCCTAGAATTCTATTTTTTACGATTCTGAATAGATGTAGTAGCATACTTGATCTAGGGAACAAATCTAGAATAAGTACAAATTAGGATATCATTTGTATATGGTAAGCGTATGCAGTGGCAGACTGAGACGTGCCCAGTTGCTGCACTTATCCGAAACGGTGAGCAAAACCCACTATCATTACTGCCTTTGGGTATGAAATAAATCGCTCTCACCCGGAACTACTTGACCAAATATCGCTAGGAAATTGTCCACGAAGCTCCAGTGTATATCAAATTGCGGGTTTTAATTCTGAACATGCGTGTTCTGTAACTGGGAAAGGAAAAGCAAATATCAAAGATAACCTTCATCGCGTGAATATTAACCAAGCACAGAGTCTATTTTTGTACTCACTTGCACTTGCAAAGCTAGTCTGAACATGCGTAACACATCAGTCGATAGTAAAACGCTTCAACTTGTTCGTTTTCCATAGGGATAGAGGAAATGCAATGGTAATTGTCATATCTTTATATTGAGATATTCCGTCAATTTATGTGATTTATTTGGAGCATGTTTAAGGACGCTTAGATTTTGAAGGTATAGGCTTTTCACCTTTGTTCATGCAATTAGAAAGGCATGTAATTTGCGGTTCATCCTCATTGTTAACACAACTGTTATATTATCTCATCATATGTAATTAAGTAGTATTTCAGTATTGGTGACTAGAGTCGGAGCACCTGTAAAGCCCAAGCCCTGGTCTAACCACTCGTAAAGTTCTGCGCTGTCTCGCTACATCTCCTCACTGCCATCATAACATTCATCATGGTCCTTAGATCTAGCAGGCATTTCTAGTCACTCTTCCCCACGAATAAGATATCACCAGAGAAGTTTGGATACAAAGCTTTAATCTCTTAACTCGACACATTTTCTCCTCAGATACCATTTGGCCTTTAAAATAGCCCATGCTTCTTCCATCTCTTCTGTGGTAGTTGTCAAAAAATAATTATAGTCTCACCTATATTGACCTATTTAGTTCATTGCTGCTAATATGAGTCCCTCAGGTTGGGTGACCTTGTGGGGTTTTCTTCGAGAAGAGCATAACTTTTCTTTTAACATGTGGAATGGGAATTGAGGCTAACAGGACTAATGGTCATAGTGAAGTTACATCATGCTGTGTGTGTGTGGTGTGCAGGTGAAATTAACGGTCGTCATGTTGTACCCATCTGTAAACTGCACTCCACTGATGGCTCTAAGCAACAATGGAACTTACCCACTTTTGTCACTCGTCTTGTCTATTGGGGGTATTGTGTGGTCCACAGGGCCTCATCCACATATGAATGGGAAGGGCCTCCACTGCTGCCATCTGTGATCGTTCATGGTACTAGCTTCACATTTCCTCCAGTGCCTGCTACGGACTATCCCGCATTCAAAGTAGTTGGGTCACCGCAATTTGAGATTCAAACATCTAGCTGAACTGGTTCGCAGCAGTTACCCCTGCCTCACAGTGCAGTGTAGTTTCAGAGGGCGGAACCAGTGGAGATACGATCTCTTTACATAGGGTCACGTGATTTACATCAGCCATTGATACGCCTTCTTTCATCTGTAAATTACAGTAATGGAACTCTTATCGTTTTTATGTTATATATAGGATAAGTGCACCAAACAGTTCGACAAAAAGTGCCATGTCTTTGCTTCTTTGGGTGTAGGAAATATACCTACAATAAAGCACTGTGATTATATCTTTGGGCTTATCAATGGCCTAGACCTTCCTTATTGCCGTATCTACTACACCCAAACCTTTTGTTCTGTCATATCTCTCACGCACACACAGCACTCTCACCTATACCATAATAACACTAACCCTGAGTTTGTTAAATGGGTAAACAAAAAATGCAGTAGTTGTGTACAAATTGTTAGATTGACAGTGAAGTATTTAACTATTATCACCCACCTACTGTACAAAACTGACTTGACGTTCCCACCAAGTGTCGCTCCTTTGATAGAAGTTCGTCGGCCATGCGCACTGTGCCCATGGCAGGTGTGTATACATGTTAATCCCCTGCACCGAAATAAAAGAAACTGGCTGTCCTTATTATGTACAGAACTATCCCTGTTCCACAGATCCAGACTGACGTTACAGTGTTATCGTTATACCGAGGTGTAGTGTTTGTCACAATACATTTGGAAGGCCGTAAAATTCCCAATAGCTCTGCTGATGAAAGAGCGATCGCCTTACAAAGGGCGAGTCCTGTTTTCTTGCAGATTCAGGAATATCCTGAATTTCTTTAATTCATCCTCTGAGATGGGCAAGGGAACCAGGCAGTAATGAGTCCTTGGTGCATCTACCCTGTCTTTGGGGGGTTCTCTTGCCCTACAAGTGGCATGCCGGCTTTCTGGATGCAAACACACGTGTCACCTTCCCTTGACAGCTTCTTCATCGAGCACACCAAAATTTCTCTCCTCTCTACCCCATCACGATGTATGAATTACTCCTGTTGTACGCACAATTGTTCTCGCAACTTACAATGCTGCCTCTTGTTAATTGGGGATTTTACGGTGACTCCATTGTGAGGTAAATTGACTGAGGTGTTGTTTCATGTATAATAACGTTGGTTGTTGTTTTTAGAAGGTGAGCAGTAAGCTGCCATAAGTGGTCAGGAATGTATGTCTTAATCCTAAATTCATGAAGACACAGTGATCATGTCCATGTGTCTCTAGCCGAGAGTGTAAATACAAGTACAGAGCTTACAGCCCGTGTAAAGGCATAGCTTTATGACACGAGATAACTTTTCAAATTCATTAACTCGCTTGTTGCTGTAAACCCATTATCGTGTTTTGTTTTTTTATCTTATATCATTTGCGTGGAAGTAGAAACCCGTATATTTTTGTGTGCATTGAGATTGATTTTCTTTTATTAAACTATGTATGTATGCTTTTAAGGTAGTTATTTTTTGCTAGACGAACATGTGTCCAGATGAAGATTATTGATTTTTATAAAGTGATATAATTTTGTAATGTAGCTTAGGCTGCCTGTTCGGCACTACTGTTATCATGACTATTACTTTTCTTCTAGTCAACTATTTGTTCCCTGCATCATTCATAAATTTACCCGTTTCACAAAGAGACGTTTATCTTCGTTAACTGACACTTGCATAATGCCCCGGGAAGACTGGTGCGATGAAATTATTATCAATCTTCAGTTAAGTTAACGCATTACAAAATATACCACCCCTGTTTTCAGGCAGTGGACTCCTCTTGCCTGTGTTGTTCAGCTCACTGCCGTTAACTGGAGGGGTGGAAGGATATGAAATGAAACCCTCCTGCTCCAGAAAGATACCTTGTATGTCTGAAAACTATGAAATAAACGCGGGTCCTGTGCTCCGCAATCTAAGCTTACTAGTGCGTCTTTGCTCTTCTCGAAAATTCAGTTTTCGTAATATGACCCTAGCTGTGGCTGTGACGTAATAAGATGTATAACAAAAATATCAGACCGTCGTAACCCCTATATATATAAATCGTTAGGTAGATGTCCTAATACTCTGCTGTCCAAAATAGCTACTTCAATATGGCTAAAATGCATATGTAGAAAACTATCAATATTCTTTTGAATGAAAATCAGTAATATTTACTTTTGAAAGAATTCTCGTATTTGCTTGACTTCCTAAGGTTCATCTATAAAGTATGTATGCACTAAGGTGTGTGTGTGTGTTGGGGGGGGGGGGGGGGGGGGTCAAACATTATGGAATTTCTTCTTCTTTCCACAATGATTGCTACGTTGATAACATGGCAAGAAGTTGATAACAGATCGAATTCTGGTCAAATTCAAAGTAGCGTCGGCCGAAGTGGAGGTGTTAATGCCCTTTCCCTTATTTTTTTTATTCGAGTGTGTATTTTGAGTTTCAATATGTCTCAATTCATTTAGCTTAAGTTTAAACCCTGTATGAGATGATTGTGATAGCCGATACAAAAACTGCGTAATGCCCAATAGGCCTTTTTCCATAGGCCGGTGTCGCACGTTATCTGCTTAGTTACGGCACGGCTGAAGCCAAACATTCCCCTGGCAACGTATTCTTTAGCATTGGATCACTGAGTGTATTAGCGTAATAAGTTTATAGTACCCATGCACATTAATTCCACAGACATAAAAGCGATTGCATCATATTCTATGATATTCCAGCTCCAATTTGGTGTATCATACATGCATATCACCTCAATGATACCATAGATATACCTTAGATAAGTCAGAGACACCTAAACTAGATACACTTTAATACATTGGCAGGGCTAGCTATAATATGCTTACCTTTTTCCAAACTAAACCCAAGATAATTATCAACTATAAAGTTTAGACAGCTCAGACTTGTTGATACAATACCATAGTTTGTTCCAACAATTTAATCTGTCAAAAAACAACACTCCTGCAATCACTCCCACCGTTCACACTTTAGGTGTGATTGCTGTCTTTCCCTATATGTATGTGGCTGACCTCGGCCGTGTTTGTCCGAGCGGCCGCGTAACGAGACAGTGGGCCGTTAGGCGGCGCTGAACGGCAACACCTGTATTCATTTAATCGATTTATGATTCTAAACTCGTCTAAATTGGACAATATTTATATGGAAGTGTAGGAACTCGTATCCCATGGCTATGAAGGTATTTTACTAATACTCAATGGCTAATTGGGCGAGTTATTTTATTTGACTAAGATCTGTCTGGGACCCATCATCCACTACACAAAAAACAGTAACGCTACAGCTCGAAAAGTATTTTTTTATTAAAAAGAAGACATGATCGGTATGACTGCATTCTTATAAAAATTTATCTCATTTGTTTTAAAGTGTTATTCCATATACCTGTACACATGGCCGGACAGAGTATGAATATATGTACACTGCACAAGTCCACGAAAATCACTCTCTCATTTGCATTGCGTCTCACACCCAGAGCTTAACACTTAAACTTCTTCCCAGTAAGGACTTCCAGGAAAAGGACAATTCACATAAATGTTTATCATCACAAAATGTCGCGATAGAAGACACTGAAATTGGAATGCATAAAAACGGTGTCAGGATAAAGGCCAATGTTGTCAATGGCCATCTCATATCAATATACTTTCGGAGTGTACCCAATAGATTCAAGTTATGACAACTTTGGGAATGGCAGTTCTGTCTGCATCAAGACATTGTCAATCAATATATCGGATAATGGAATGTTAGATATTGTAAACGAAAGAGGTCAAGTATAAAGTATTCAGCATATAATGGGACATACCCAAAACCATCCTAACTCCAGACAACATTGTCTCAGTTCATTAGACTGAAAATAATCTTAAAATGTTCAGGGAGGTACCAGTTGATATGAATGTTCCTGAATAGTCTTTAACACAATTATTTATTAATATGTTCATATCTTTGCTATTCCTGTAACTATCAGAAAGTAGTTTTTTATAACAACTTAACTTGTCATATTACATTTAAATTAAACTTGTCTCGCAATCAATGGTTATCAATAACTAGGCATGACACTGTCACATCTTAAGCTAATCAAATAATGCAGATCCTTGGATACACACATCAAGGACCGCTTGAATAAATCTCTGTTGCTATATATATAAGAACATTCGACTAATTTTTTCACGAAAATATATTTACAGCTTTAACATCATCGTAAAGTCAAAAGTTTTATACATGTATAATCAATTTACAAAAGACGTCATCATTATGACCTGCACGAAAAACAAGACACGGGATGGGGAAAATGCATAAAATAAGATTGAATCTACTATGTTCGCCACAGAGCATAGAGTGTGAGGGTGAGAGGGATGAGCAGAAGCGACTTGGAGAGACCGGTCATCGGGGCTGTATTGCAGTGGTCGCGGCCACATGTATAGATGCAGGCACGGTAAACGCGGTCATGGTCCGGGTAGCGGATAAACTGACACTGATTTCCCATGTCACGGGAGCTACAGAAACGAGTAGTCCCCACAACACCTGCAAAACAAGAACCACATAGACTTAAATGTCTTTATTTCTCTAATTCATATTTCCTCTGTAGGGGTAAATATGTGCTGTCAGTTGCTGCGATTTAAGTGTCTGTATCACTTTTATATAACATCAATTGTTTATCTTTTATGCGTCAATATTCAATCACGGACTTGTAACAATACGATTCTAATTTTGTATATATAGAAATATTATCCTTTTTAACTTTGTGCTGATATAGCTAACATTGATTGACAGAGAATCGAATCATGTAAAAGGGGTGTGTATGCACCTTAAGTATGAACCTGATATAGCGCAATTATTTCAACATATGGCTTATTACTTAATTCACCGAAAATCAGTTTAGTCATCTAGGCTATTACATAGGTGTGATGGTCTATGATTGTGTTTTACGCTCGTCTTTGTTTACTATTATTTTCATTTCTCATCAAAGATTAAGAGGGCATGCAAATAACACCGCGATGGCAAGTCGATGCCATAAAAACAATTTCTACTAATATACTTGACGTAAAACTATTTTCTTTTAAATTTGAAATGGAAGGATCGTAGAGTAAAAAAAACAAATTGTAAAGTATAGTCCAACATAGAACATCTCCCTAGTGGGAGCATTTGGAAATAAATATATCAAATTTTAAAAAAAAAGTAGAAATGAACTATACACCTGTATGTAGAGGAAGGTATTTTCTTATATAAAGTTTATTCACTTCTTTGATATTGAAAGAATTTCCAGTGAATACTATTTAACGTGTTGTGAATATGATGCTTGTGAAGACCTACGTACCTCCCCAGACACCTGTCGTCTTTATGCAGTACTGAGCGGCATCGACAGTGCATTCTGTTGATTTTACTGTCAGCGAGTTGATATTCTCATGATCAAAATATTCTTTGCAGTCGGGATCATTTTTCGAATCACAGCCATAGCAGCTGAGACTGTTGACTGTAAAAGAAGGTATTTAGCCATTTCAATATTCGAAATAAACAAGACAATAATGTCAAAAACCTATTACAACTTATGAATTCAAAGCCTAAAGCAACAAATACCAGATATCATCCGATACTCAGATGCCAGTCCAACAATAGATCTAATATTTACCAGTTCTAACTATATTGCTAATTCAGAATTCCTCCCAAATGCCAAAATCGATCACCAGCCTATCTTTATCAACAGGAGGAGACCGAAGCAACCCTATGTAGCAGAATCCTTCATAGGTAGAAACTACCGTAGATACGGCGAAGATTTGGACCCACAGTAAGGGCCTACTATTAATAGATATTCAATTCTAATAACAAAATACCTTCAATAATGTCTCACTGTTCAAGGGACATACAGCTGTCTTCCTGTTTTTATCATTAAACTTTCACATGATGCATTACATATATGACACGGTCTCATGAAAAGTGAGGAACCCAGTTTTCAGGTTCACCATGTTGTAACTCGTTCAATTTTGGAATTAGCCACCCATTTAGCAAAGAAAAAATTATTAATGTTTAAAAAAGAAACTTAGGATAATTTAAAAATATGTTCAGCTTCACTGTCAATTTTTTTCCTACATGTTCTGTACATTTTTTCCAATAAAAAATAATAAAATGGGGTGAAAACGGTGGAGAATATAAAGATGGGATTTATTGTCTCTTTAAGTCGTCAGTTTTCATTTGAATTTGAATTTAAATTTGATAGTTTCCCCCTCAAACTCACCCTTAAACTATGTCTCACCCTCACTGATAGTTACACCCTCATAACATGAATTGAATATGAGATATTAGCCTTTAAAGTGGCGATGTAAAGATTAGTACTCATCTTTACATCGCCAGTTTATGTCCATGGGAACAAAGGTTTAAATATAAATTTTAGTTGTTTAAGCCTCAAACTCACCCTCAACCTATGTCTCACCCTCACTGCTAGTCCCACCATTTTCACATGAATTAAAAATGAGATATTAGCCTTTGAAGCGGCGACATAAAGATGAGTACTCAGATAGTACTCATCCTTATGTCACCCATTTGTATTTGTCGCTGGGAACAAAGATCTAAATTCAATTTCGATTGTTTCAGCCTCAAACTCACCTTCAACCTATATTTCACCCTCACAGATAGTTACACTCTCCTTATATGAATTAAACATCGTATCTTAGCCTTTAAAAGATTAGTACTCATCTTTATGTTGCCTATTTATATATGTCTCTGGGAAGTAAATTAAATCTAAATTTGATTGTTTCAGCCTCAAACTCACCCTTAAACTATGTCTCACCCTCACTGATAGTCCCACCCTAGTCACAAGAATTGAACACGAGAAATAAGCCTTTAAAAATGGTGACGGAACATCGCCAATTTATATATGATCCTGGGAACTAAGATCTAAAGTGTGATTTGATTGTTTCAGCCTCAAACCCACCCTCAACCTGTGTATCGCCCTCACAGATAGTCCCATCCTGGTCACATGGTCTAATTATGAGATATTAGACTGTAAAAACGGCGACGTAATGATGAGTAGGTTGTATTTACATCATAAAGATTATTTTTTGCATCATTATGTCGTCCATTCTGTGATGAACATTTAAGAAATATCATATCCAATTTACATCATTGAAAGATATGATATAAAAAGGGATGATATCAGACTAGGCTTTTTTTTATTATTATTTACTTTATTGTCATAATTTTATAATAGAATATAGAATTCTAAGAAGTTGCTTATCACATAGTAAAATCCATGTCATTTTCCTCAAACCTTCACAGAATGTAGTAGATGTATAATACTGCACATTTATGTTTTAAAATCCCTAGGTCACCAACCTTGTTTTTGAAAAAAAATCAAGAAAACCATATACTTCAGTACATTTCCTATGTTGCTCAAGCAAATAGAAATTAGCCTATATTACCTATCAAAATTGGATAAACTGGACAAAACATTAACTTCACTCATTTAGAATTAGAATGAATCCCCTGAAACCTCTTTTGACTGATAATTGACAATATCTGAAAATCACCAGCTGGCGCCACTGTGAATTGTAGGATATGCCTTTAACATGATAATAGTTGATAGAAACCCCTATAAAAATATCCTGAATTAGCTATTTAGCCCATATAGGCATTCTCCCTTTTCTAAGCTAAAAATTAAAGAAATTGGACAATGTTTTTTTGCTTCATACATTGATATGGATATCATTTCACATATCCTAAACGATATGATGACATAAAGATAAAAATAAGGTGTGTTCTAATTCAAATTATTCTCATTTGAGAACCGAATGAGATATCTTGTAGCAAATTCTTCCTGATATAGCCAAATATGTACGTTCATTTTAGATTATATCGGGTACTCAATGAAAGTGTGTAAAATGTATTCCAAAAAAAGGGTGTCAAAAGCAGGGGTTCCTTAAACTTTATACAACTTAAACTTTATACAAATTATACAAAGTCCAAACAATAACACTGGACCGAACATGAGTGAAATTGTGTCACATACATATATAAATGTCAACAGAGAACGGCCAGTCCCCATAAACCACATCCCGGGAACATCTTGACGAAAACATTATTAAAGTGAGGTAAGGACGAGAAGTCAGGTACATCGTGCCATTGATTTTGTTTCAGCTTAATTGATGACAATAACTTATCGAATATCCCCATATCGCCTCTCTTTTAATGTAAAGGTTCCCAGCTGAACTGGGTCAACTTGAACATACATCATATATATCAATCAACTTACCTTCCTGGATTAATACCAACAGAAGAACAACACCCAGCGATAACCAAGATTTCATGGTGGTTTATAGTTGTCTTTTGGTGGACGGTTACATGAGGATTTCCCCAGTTTGTGGGTCGGCGAATTTGTACACACACCTGTGTCGAGAACACCTGCCCTAGATTCTGGGGAAGATGGCGTAGGGACCATATGTTTCAATAAGTCGAACCTTTCAAATAATATATATCGTTCATTCTTAGCCCTTAACAGTATATCACAAGGCGTTATATAATAAACTTTATATTCATTACATCTTTACGAAATGTATTCTTTTCGCCCATTATATAAGTCATATGAGAGTGGAGCCTGTTGTCACCTTTAATAATAAATTCTCCCTCCTTAGTACTAGTCGCGCGCCACCTTCAGGGCAGGTGAAAAACTAACACCCAACGCAAAGGACCCAGGCGAAAGGTTACTGCCTGGTTCCCTTGCCCGCATGAGCGGTGACTAACTTCGGGTGGTCCTTTTGATATCAGAGTGCGTTCTGGCATGAGTCGCACCTTATCTGCTTAGTGACGCCACGGCTGAGGTCAACCATTCACCTGGCAAAGTATTCTTTAGCATTGGATCACTGAATGTACGAGCGTAATACGTTCATCATACCAGTATACGTTATTTCCAGGGATTGCATATCAACTCAATGATACTTTAGATATTTAACTTAGACAAGAAATAACCCAGGTACCCAAACTATATACACGATAATATGTTGGCAGTCCTAGCTATCATATGCCATGGACATACACTACCATATGCCATAGAGATACACTGTCCATGCATATGCTTATCCTTTTCCAAGTTAAAATGAAGACAATTATCAACTATAACGTTTAGTCAGCAACTTGTTAATGCAATGCCCAAGATTGTTCCAACATTCTAATCTGTCCAAAAAAAACAAAAACCCCTGCAATCACACTCACCGTTGACACTTTAGGTGTGATTGCTGCCTTTACCTATATGCATGCAGCCGGACTCGGCCGTGTTTGTCTGAGCAGCGGCGTAACTAGACAGTGGACCGTTAGGCTGCGCTGAACAGCTACACCATATTGTAGCGGGTAGGGAAGGGGAACAGTTTTTTTTATGGGATGGGGGGGGGGGGGGGGGGGGGGGGCGAGGGGCAACATTTTTGGGGTATTCGAGGGGGGCAATTTTCTTTTGTATTCCAGGGGGGCAACTTTTTTCCACTATTTTCATTGGGCCGACTTTTTTTTCTAGCTAATCAATGAAGCAGACTCCCACCTTTGTGTTCAATGACAAGAATTGATATTTCTAATTAAATGCATTCATATCACATCACAAGAAATCAGCTTAGTTGAACTAAGTAGGCCCAATATAGGCTAGTACCGTAACTATAATTAACTTACAATATAACTATAGCTGTATCACTCCCTGGAGTTCAGTGTCTATTGCTACAGTCCTGTTCCTTTACTGGGAGATGAACTGGGAGATGAAATATCTTAATGATTTTGATGTAATGAGAGAACTGTAAACCTGTGATCATAATCTTCTTAATACCTCACCTGAATTCTCTGATGTTTAAAAACTGGTCTAAAGATCTCACTTTAATCATCTGAGGTTTACAGGTTCACAGATACTGGAAGATCACTCCAATATTGGAGAATGTCATACAAGATGTATCTTTAAAAGATGATTATTCCTCATCAGATTTTTAAGAGAGTGTGTTCAAACCATTAATAACACATCAAACAACAAGGCCTGAGCAGTGTTCCAAAGAAGAAATTTCAGTTATACACATACCATGGTATGTACCATCAGAAGTGTGACCACTAGCCTACCCTATATTTGTACAATTGACTGAATGTAACTGGGTTTGTTCTATGGTAAAGAAGTTTGTTCTATGGTAAAAAAAAAAAGATCGGGTATGCCTACAGATTTGGTAGGTATTGGGGCCTACCTAGACTTGCTCAAGTCTTTGATTATGAGCACTCATTAAATGATTAAAGATAATCAGAATAAAGTTCATTATAGTACGTGAGGTCTCAGCCCCTTTATTGGGTCTAACTTCTAGATATGTACAACTTTCATCGTGTATGTAACTACTTAGACTCAATAAAGAAATTTCACCAAAAAAAAAAGTATCCTTCTGTGACTGGCCCATGAATCAAAGACTTGTCCACTATGAACGAAATCTCCTGTTTATGGCCCCAAGCTGCTTCCTGTAACCCTACACCCCCTCCTACCCCTCCCCCTCCCCCTCCCTTCCTCCAGTTCTCTGGTCGCCTGTGTTGTTATAGCAATACATTTTGCCTGCTCCTGACTATGACCCGATTGAGATCGAAGTGATAGGGTATCAATCTCCCAGCAGATATCCTGACCAGTAGCCCGGATATCATAGCCATAGGATACAGGGACTGGAACCAGTCTAGGGCCTACCGGGTACCTATTCATGGTAGGCTACCTTTGATTGTGGGAAGTTGCCACAATCTATACGGTAGATATCGATCGATTAGGCTACTTGAGTTGCGGTTCTTTTATCGGAGTTCCTTAGCGCATACACAGGTTTCTGTCCATATATTATAAGGCTAGGCTATATGATATTGGACCGAGACCTGTCTATTGATTGTTATTAGTAAAATAGGTGCTACCTCTAAACCAGCATTTGCTGTGGCCAAAATCAAGTAATAAAGGGTAGCCTATTGCTATCGATCCCGGGGTGGTGGCGCAGGGGGGGGGGGGGGGGGGGGTGTCGCAACTCTGGGAAAGGGTCTAATTTTCATGGTTATCCTATTCCAATTCCCCTATTCACAGGGGATAATTTCTTTTGCTTTTTAGTCGGGCCCGGGCGGTTTTAGTGGCGCCACCGGGTCAAAGAACTATTTAGATATTGAACATTTTCAGTTTAACCGGTTTCGTTAGGCAAAACAAGCTTATTTTCATGATTTATATACCGGTATATAGGACATGTACCGAAAAATTTCATTTTCGTAAATTCTCTCAATAACCAGCACGGTGACCTATGATTCTTAAAGCATTAATGTGTAGTAGGCCCTATTGTACATTTACTGCTTTCTGTCAAAGCTTGTAGAAAATGGTTTTTTCCATGTGGAATACATTTTTCTTTCATAGTAGGGCCTAGAGCCTACCGGTATTATCATTATATCTAAATCTCTCTATATAAAACAAGCATTGTGACAACGCAAGGGGGGGGGGGGGGGGGGGGGACTCTTAACAAAAATACACACGTCGCTTCATGCTCAACTACATTTTGGAGTCGGCGCGTCATGACATAATTTTAGTCCAATCAACGCTGGAGACACTCTTTGGTGCGCACCGTCGATCCAATCCCGATTCAAGATGGAGGGCAACAAGGATGAAAGCGAAAAATGTATAAAGATTGCATTGAAGTTAGCGTCAGCTGGTGAGAAGGAAAAGGCGATTAAATTTCTTTTAAAGGCAGACAAACTATATCCCTCAGAAAAGGCAAAAGGTGAGAACTGTTTATATTTCCCTTGGTTCTATTTGGAGACTTTTCCTGTGGGTAGTCGGCTGACAGTACCGTCTATGGCTACGCTTCTCTTCGGGCTTTAGGACGACGTGGCCTTATCATGATAACAACACCCAAGCTTATCCAATTATCTCGCATAATATGAAACACAAACGAATAATCGGATGAAAGATGAATTTCTGAAAATAATATCATCGGTACAGATAACAAACTGACCATTTTAAATCACGACAAAGCATTGAAAACCTGCCCTGTCTGTGGCGTGGAAATCCGGTCTGGGGTGTGTGCTGCCCGTATGATATTGAATATCATATGTGATATTGATAGTAGTATAGCTATAAATAACACTATAAAGTTCTGATTCCATCGGTCCGAAATAAGTCCCGTCCCCTATCCGGGCGTCAAATCTGGTATATGTCCGTACCCTTCGCATCGAAGTCTTAAGATTCTTTGTATGACACATTGACAGTTGGACACACTGATTTCCAATCATCATATATTAGAACTTATACCGGTATCTAACTTTTAGAAAATGAGAAGAAAATAGGAACTAAACTATCCCGGTAGTCCTCTGTATGATTTAATATGCAAATACACTGGCTGTTCTGGCATGAGGAAGTGATAATGGTAGAGATATAAGGTCAATATTGACATTAAACTTTGATTATCGATCCAATCCGATATCTAAATGAAACTTTGAAGTAACACTAAATGAATTATTTGGGACCAAAACGGGCAAAAGAACCTATCATGAAACCCATATCATAACCCAAGACGACTGCTTGGTCAGATTCTGGTAGCTGCTGCAACTTAAATAGCAAAATTACCTTTTTCACAAAAAAGGATTGTCTTCCGCTATCTAAATAATATGTTTACTTTTAAGTGACACTACCAACCAACCGCGAGCAGTATTTTCTCAAAACGCCGTTTGCGTCATTTATTGTATTGATGACCTTCTGGAACCCGACAGAAAGATTTATAGTTAATTGTTGTCAAAGTTTCAATTGTTGAGATGTCAGTATTTGATATATTGTAGATCAGTGCTGATAAGGAGCATAGCTCAGCTGACCTAAGATCTTCTTTACAGTATCACCTTATGTATATATTTATATATGGATACCGTATATACATATATATACCAGGGTAACTGAGTATATGGAAATAACCATGCACAGATAATGTTTTTACTCACTCCCCTCCTTAACCAAACATTGGAGTACATATTCATACAGACTTGGTGTATATCGAGTATTTTCACGATTCGTTGAGATATATCAGTTCTAAATAGTTAAAACGAATACTGGAGAACTCGACCAGAAACGAACTTGACTCTTAAAAAATTTGATCCGTTAGAAGAACTCGACCCGTAACAAAATTGACCCACTTAGAATCTTCCCAAACATTAGCCAATCAGCGCATCCAAAAGTAGGCTGTTACCTGCTTGACAAAGTCTTGTAGCTGTCAGTTGTTTGTTTTGCAATTGGTTCTTCGTAATAAGATGTTGACTGCTATTTTAGTGGCTTTCCATACCAGAATTCAGTGGTGAGATAATGTAATGTGAACTATAGAACATCAGCGGTCGTTAAAATACGCGATTGATATATATATATATATATCTATTACCATGATTTTGACATAAGTGGACGTATTCTCTACATAATAATGTCTGAGCAAATGCGATGATATTGTGTAATGTCAACCATACAATAATGTATTTGTTAGCAGGTGGATGGTTGGTCTTTAGGTTATGGCTATAGCCTACTGTAGTACAACTGCTTGTAAAGTCACTAAGTGACCTGACCACATTTTATAGCTAACTAAGTACAGATAGGAATATGATTTCTGTTTTAGACAGAAAGTTTTATGGTGGTTCAATGCCATACAGTTTTGATATTTAGTATTTTGGTATGGATTAAAAAAAATAGTGAATTCAGTTTGGGGGGGGGGGGGGGACTTCTGTAGTCACAGGATTATTTTTAAGAACTCCTTTATGCACATTCTACCCCTTAAACTGGTTCAATCATAATATAATATGCCTCATTTGAAAGAGAATAAAAAAAACAGTAGGTGCTAGGAAGTGGAATTTTCAAGGTAGATTCTATATTTGCTGAGATATTCAAGTATGTGTTGAGTGTGGGGGGGATTTTTAGTGAAATGGGCATGCTCAAACAGATGTTTACTCAATAATGATTTACAGTGAGCATTGGTGTAACATTTACCATCTCCATAAGTGGCACTGACAGTTGCTTACACCCTAGGAAGTGTCATTATTTAGGTAAAATGCATATTTGATTTACTATTCATGTATTTTTTCTAAATCTCATAATGGGAGGGGGGGGGGGGGGGAGGCATCAGGTGTATGAGAGGACAGTTTATTCAGCATATTTACACATAAACAGAAGTCAAAATGGTTCATAACTTTGTTCTAGGAATCAGTCAAAACACAGTCAAATGATATTGTTTTGTAAAATCATTTGCAATACCAGATATTGGCTTGACCTACTTTATTGGTGTACATAGGAACAAGGTTTTACCCCAGCACATGGCTAGGCTGCATGCAGATCAGTCTGTGTGCACTCATCCATGAAGCTATCACCAACTACAAAACGTTTTATATGTAGTTAGGTCATTGATGATTTGCAATTGAAATCGTCCACAGGTAGCTAAATATATGTGTGCATTGATCCATGAACTGCTGAGTTCACAGAGGAGTAGGGCTTTAAATATCCAATCAATGCAGGCCCTTCCCTATTCATGAATATCCCTCCCTCCCTCCCTCCCTCCCTCCCTCCCTCCCTCCCTCCCTCCCTCCCTCCCTCCCTCCCTCCCTCCCTCCCTCCCTCCCTCCCTCCCTTCATTCATTAGAATTAAGATATCAAAATATTTCATTCAACAATTTTAAACATGTGTTAAGCTCCTTGTAGTTTTAAATGCTTCCACCTGCTTATTTGGCCTTTAAAGGCCAATGATTCTACTTGACTATGCACACTTAGCTCTTGTTTATTTCTCAAAGTGAAGTATACTAGTAACTGGACTATCAGTACGTGACAATGCTGCACCACTGAGATAAAACTTGTGATTCATGCCCTATTTTATATTCTAATCATAACAACTTTATTCATAAATGGTATTTACTACATGTCCATTATTTCTGAGATAGACATGGATAATCCGATATCTCCCGCCAACTTATTGCTCCCGTTAAACATTCTCTCTGAGGATACTCTCTTTTTATATAACAAACATTTGCTTGTAAAACAGAAGTCTGTTTTGAGCTTCTTAACTAAACGTTTTTATTTGTATTCCAGGACTGCTCACTAACCTTCAGATGCCCAATGGTAGTGCCGCGTCGGGTGAAGATGATCGGTCAGGAGCGTCATCCGGGGCAGCCCCTAACGGCAGTCCGGCGGGGGCGGCCGGGTCGGCGGACGGCGAAGAGCCGCAAGTACGGCAACGACGGGGATCAGGTGGGCGGGACAAAGCCGAACCCAAGGAAGCCAGCTACACATCAGAGCAACTAGTAGCCGTGAAGAGGTAGGTATCCGTTGGGGCTTGAATAAACTTGCTCAAGTCTTTGATTATGTTGATTATTAAGAAATAAAATTACTTTGCAACATGTGAACATCCTCAAAAGCCTGACAGACCCATGGCGGAGGGGTGAGGTAGGTGGAGGGGTAGCCATACGATGCAGGGACTGAATCGATTCTAGGGTATTTTTGACTAATAACCCCAGATACTTACCCAGCCGGAAGTTGATAAAAATAGGCGGGAAGGGGTCTCACAAGCATGAAGTATAGATTTCAGTGCTCTCCGTAGTGCTTTATCATACAGTTTTGATATTAACTATCTCGACATGGAATCTAAAAAAAAATCTGATTTCAATTTAGGGGGTTGGGGAAGGGGTTGTTTACCATCTCCGTTATTGGCACTGAGAGTAGCTTACCTCCGAGGAAGTGGCATTATTTGGAATAAACGTATATTTGATAAGATATCCATGTATTTTTGCCAAATTTCGTAATTAGGGACGGGGGGGCGGGCGGTGAGTGAGTTGATGGTTTACTCAGCAAATTTGATAAGAAGAAGAACGTCAGAATGGTTCAAATTTATGTTCTAGGAAACAGTCAAGAACCAGTTAAGTGGTATTGGGTTGGTACAATTATCAGCAACATCATTTTCCACCTAATTTTGGCCTGACCTATGTTATTGGGATACATAAAAACAGAGTTTTGTCCACCATTTTGAAGCACATGGTCAGGGGCCTTGCAGACAGGGCTCACTAGCTGTGTGCACTGATCCATAATGGTGTGACCATAAACCAGCCGACCTATGTACAATATGCGTGGTAGTTATTTGTTAAATGATAAGTTAAAAGTTTTCAAATAGCAATAGCATAAATCTAGCAACGCGTAATTTAAAACTTAAATAGTAGTGTCACTCTGTAAATTACTCTCGAGTATGCTCAAATTGCTGAATATTTTCCTGATTAAAAAGACCTTGATGTTGTGTTTTTATACCCAAACTTTGGTAATGCACTTGTGTAATCATCTAAGATCGAAAAGGTGAATGTATTCTTTTAACTTTCACAGAGTTCGCAAATGTAAGGATTACTATGAAATCCTTGGCTTGACCAAGGAGTGTACAGAAGACGACTTGAAGAAAGCTTACCGTAAACTAGCCATGAAACTTCATCCAGACAAGAACCACGCCCCAGGGTCCACCGAAGCATTCAAAGGTGAGGTGTCACAGTTATTTGAGCATCTAGCCAAGCTGGTCCGCAGCAAATGGTTTGTGTAATACCTCTATAGCTGAGCTACTGACGAAATAAGCCAACTCTACGTAAAAATACTATTGTTGAAATTAAGGACCAAGAGAACGGTATATTTCTGTACTTTACCGGTGATTAACGCGAGTTGTTTTGCTCAAGTTCTCTGTAATGACCTACTTAGTTTATTGCTGTAAAAGTAGCTCATACCAGTCGCATAGACTGATTATCTTTACAGGATGAATAAAGAATATAAAAAGAATGTTCTTGCCTCGCAATAAAATATAGCATCAGAGGGTGGACCAGCGATGGAGACGAAATCTTTTTACAAATGGGCGTGTGATTTACTTCAGCCAACATTACTCGCGTCCATAATGATTGTTATAGACTAGGGTCACTGTCTTCTAGGTTGGGAAGGTCACAGCAGAGATCAAACGTCTTCGCTATGTTCTTATGCTGTTTAATATGTCATCAGAAGTGTTTTACAACCCACCATGCTGGTAAACCTGATTAGCAGAGCAAAATTGACGATAGAAATTGATAGTCCATAGTAAGAATAATACTTAAATTAGGACCAAAGGTGTTTTAAGTCTATGAGTCTGACCAGAAAAAGATAGCACTTGAGCTGACTAGACCTAATTGCCTTTTTTTAATGGTTTTGTGGACAGGCGGCCGTAAATCACGAGTGGTTGATACGTAGTAATACACGAGCGATAGGCCTTACATGGGGTGCCCCTTAACCGGGGGTTTTAAGTCAATGGTTAGGAATGTAGTAAATACAGTAAAACCCCACTTCTGGGACACCCCACTGAAGGCAATCTGGAGTGTTGTCTCCACACTCTCCAATCAGATTTGATAACGTGTCCCGCCAAAGTGTCCCTTAACCAGGGTAAATAAGCATTCTGTACCGAAATAACTTTCCCTTTACGCGGGGTGCTCCGTTACGCGTGGTGGTCCCTTAATCAAGGTTAAAATAAACCCTTTATAGAGGTTGAAGTTTCCGTTCCATATTCAATGTTGACTTCGTAACGCATACGTAAGAAAAATAAATTCAGCAAACCGAACAGGAACTCTATTGACGCATGATGCCTTGAAGCATCACCGCACTGAAGACGTATGATGCTTCAAGCCATCATTTTGTCACTTCTACAACAACGAAATTTTATAATGAAATAATCATCAGATTTTAGTTAAATTTTTATATTTTGTCGAAAATAACATGCTTATGGTACATATGAAATAACCATGTGGTTACCAATAGCAACGTTCATATATAACTGCGGGTGAAATCTGTGATGCTCAGTGCAAACCTGCTGTTCCTTAGCGATACAATATGGCAACTAGCCTCATCCATAAGGAAGTGATACAGGCACAGGCAGTCGTCCTTAAAAGGTTAAGTGACTTACTTAGATCTTTGAGGTAATATTATATAGCCATGTCAACAAAAACAAATGTAAGTGTTCTATGTCAAACTGTCAGCCATCTACAACAAATACTTATTTTTCCCTTGAAAAATAGTGTTTTAGGTGAGACAATCGAAATTTACAGTGTTTTAGCATTGTTACTATCAGATGTAAAGGGCTAGTAATCTGAACGAAGGTCCCAAGGCGACATTCCCCTTAGAAATGTTATTTCAGTGACGGCTAGCTACAGACTAACTAGTACATCAAGATGCCACGCTATATGGTTACACAGTGTTTACGTGTGGAGGCAACCATATTGATCGTAACTAAGGGACGCAACTCTTAGAACGTTATGCAGGGCAAACATGGCCAGTTAGACCAAGGGAAATTGCATGCATGTTTCTCAATAGAGAAATTGGAACATAAGAGCATATTCAGTGTTCTATACTGGCCTTCAACTACTCACTGGGCAAAGCTATTATGCCTTCCCATATACTACATATATAGGTCTTCAGAAATAGCAATTAGGTTTAGTCAGCTCAAGCCATACTTTTTAAATATAGGTGTATGGTTCATGACTTTAGGTTAGGATAGAAAACCTACAGCATTGCCAATAGTAAACTACCAGCTGTTTTGAAGGTTTTCCAAGTGTTGCCACCAAAAACATTTTAGTACTGGTAAAGAAACGTTACAAAATTTCATAAGATTGTTTAGCTGAGTGATGTCTGTAATAGAATACAACGAATGCTATAAAAACAATCGTATGAAATTGAATGACGTTTAGATTATATCCTACCCCATCACATTTAAAAAAAATCTTTAATGGCGTAACCATGGCATACAGTCATACCATGTTAAGTCTATGGAGATTTATATGAGGGGTAGGATAAAGTTGTATTGCGTCTTAAAACACCCAAATCCAAGCCCAAATGCGCAATCTGTTCTTACTGCATAATTTTATGAAGCCTAATTTTACAGGACGTATTTTGTCTTTGCAGCGATCAGCAATGCCTTCAGTGTATTGAGTGACCCTAGTAAGCGGCAACGCTACGACCAGTTCGGGGCGGAGGATACAGTGTCCCGGTCACGGCATTCGCACGGTGACCACTATGACTACACGCGGGGATTCGAGGGTGAGACACCAGTTTCCTTTCAAATCAGCTGTAATGAGAAGTGTGCTAGCTATGTATAACAATATAAGTATGGCGCAATCAAATGTCAAGACACATGAAAGTACGCTTAAATAAATCACAGTTTACGATATTACCTTGTACAATGTCTTTTAAAGGATACCACACGCTGTTACTCTTTAAAAAAATTATGAAGAGATAACAAAGATTGATATTCCACTATTGATCTGTTAGCCGGTAGATTTAAAAAGATCAATTCTTTATCGACACGTTAGGCGGTGATCGAATATGGATGCAATTGAAGAAACAAACAAACGTCTGTTTTTTTTGTTTACAGGGGATATTTCGGCAGAGGAACTTTTCAATATGTTCTTCGGAGGTGCATTTCCATCTGGTACGTACCATTGTTTTCTTTCCATTGTTAGGAAAGGGGATATTCTTGTTGCTTTGTGACTGGTAGGAAGGATGTTGTAATCTAAGAAAAGTGATACTTTTATCCAAAAAGACACTTTGTTAATAATGTACATGTACAGTTGATTATAATATTTATGACAATCTATTTTTGGCAAATGGGATTATCCAACACAGCAACGTTTATGAAGGAGTGGTGGAGGATTATGAGAGAGGGTTACACTGACCTAGACAATCAGTGACACTAGTCTGCCATTCATGAGAGAGCATGGAATAGGGTTTTGGAGGGTAGATTAAACCTCTCTGGTGCCATGTTTGGTTGTGGACGGTAATATCGGTTTGTGGAGAACAGTGTAATAGTCAGTAATAATCTCACTGCTGAGAACTCGGTAACAACTAACCGGCGAATACTGTTGTTGGTCCGGTCTCTAGGAATTTTGAACCCGTTCTTGGTTTGTGTAAAAAGCTAAAACAAATGGTAAATTTTCACTCTGTAACTTTCATCTAAGATATATTCAAAGCTTATGTATATTGTGCAGTGTTTTATCACATACTTTATGGGAATATTAGAAAATAAGTCACTCGATCATTGCAGCACAACAGACTATAGTCTTGAGCTTGATTATCTGCTTGAGTTCTCCTTTTGCAAGCCAAAGTCTCAGTCAATTTATATGAGATTGGCCGTCACTGTGATCATTTATTCACAATTTGCATATGCAGAATACACCAATGGCAGTTAATTATTACCACCACTTCCCACTATCATCATCTTACCTGCGATATGCAAGGTGGACTCGATATGCGTTCACCTTATGACGGAAATGCTGTAGGTGTCAATATGATTAAGATATAGGGAGAGACTTCTTCCTCTTCGTTCAGGGTATACTGAATAAATCCTACGATACTTGGGGGCCTTCCAACCTACTACGACGCGCTATGACGGGCTGCAATTAAGTCCTTGATGGCAGCGCTTGTTGGCGACAACGTAGGTGACACGCACTGCCGTCGGGGACTTATATATCATAGCCCGTCATATCATATTAGCAGGGTTGTCTATTTTTACCCGGCTGGTCGGCGACAAAAAAAGAGCCGGAAAACTCTTTTAACTATCAACTTGAGGTAGCATATATAAAATCTGTTATACTTCAAAGAAATAAAGCATTGTTATAATAGATTTCTTAATAGTACATATTGTTTTCGAGACAAAAAAACACCAGTTCCAAGCTAAACCATAAAGTGATTGATTTGAGACCCTTTATTGAATGACAGCAAATTTGCAGTGCTGTATCTTAATTATATGACCCACCGGATCTGCAAATTTCATAAGTTTTGGTCAAGTATTTCACATATAAGAGAAATTTACCTGGCAGTATTTGTCATCGACGAGCTACGAAATTCAAACATGTTTGAATTTCGTAGACACCCTACGATTAACGTTTTTTGTTGTAGCACGTCGGCGCGCACCATAGAGCTCAGTGACAAAACCCAGCTAATTGACGCCGAGCTCTGCAACAGCTCTATGATTTTTTCGGTGTGTCGGCAACAAGGCCAAAGAGTTAATCATATTAAATCGTAGTAGGTGGGGGGGGGGGGGGGCGCCCTTAGAGATTTCCCCAATAGGTAACGTCTTTTTCTAAACGTTACCATCGATAGTCGTTTTCTATACCTTCCATCCCCACGACTCCTGTCTGTGTGGCACTGAAGAAAGAAACACACAGAGATTACTTTAGATCGGTTTTGCACTAGCCCCTGCTGCTCACTTAATTAATGTAGTGGCATCACATTATATTAGTTTTTTATCGGAACGTCTACATCTAGTGATAAGATATAGTGTTTTTAAGGATGGGAAACATAATTTTAATTGGAGGGGGAGGTTTTATTAGAATTGTGCTTAGAGAGAGATTCTTCTTGACTAAGACGTGTCTGAAAAGATGTTCGATATTGATGATATTGAGTATTGAACAAAACACAGCATGGATTGAAAGTGATCGTTTCGGAAATTAAAAAAAATCTGCTCTCTACTTTCTGAGAATGATTGTTTTAGGACAAGTTCACCATCTGCATTAAATGTTTACTATGGAGAGTGTCTCTTGGCGTCTATGTGCATGGGGGAGGGGGGGTGGTGTATGATTTAATTGAGGTATTTAACCTGTCATAGCCCTGGGTAAAGACAAAGAATGGGGAGACATTAAAAGTTATACAGGATGCGATTGAGTATCCCATTCATCGAAAAAATAATCATGTAATATCAAGCATACAATATCAGTATCTGTTTCTAAGGATGATGTTAGGGAAAGATTCCCTAAAAAGTGGAATACAGCCATACTTCCTTTACTTGAAAATTTCAGAAGACCTGGAGGCTTCTAGTTATTCATATTCGTTGAGGTATAAATCAGACTTAAGGAATGTAAAATATTGCCTGCCAGCTGTGGAGAAGATGATGGGTCTAGGTTTCGTTGGCTATGGTAGAACATGTTCAAATATCACAGCGATGTCCAAAGACCACCCTGAAGACCATGTTGGGTGATCAAGACAAGTGCTACTGTTTCTCAGTACGCACTGGACTTAAAACTTTCCCGTGAAGCAATATAAGTGGCATGCATGTTATAGTTATCCCCCTTTTTTTAATTCATCAGCCATGAATAACCTTCAGTCTGACAACTATGATAATGGGAGACCAACATAATGGACTCAATTATCATAAAGAACCGCCTATCAGAGAAGCGCGTAGATAATTCCCAACCTATTTCTATAGGTGGCTTGGCCTCTCTTTGGCTATGGCCATCCTTTCCTCCCTCACATACTGTGTCGATATGCCTGCAGATTCCGAGGTCTATGTTGTCAATGGTCGACTTGTTGTCAAGAAAAAACGGCGTGGTCCCAAGCAACAAAGAGCCAAACCACCCGACACCGACAAGGGTATGCGCGTTTCATAGATACATACCCTCGTCGCCATTTGCATTCTTTAGCGAGCCAATATTTTTGTGGAATGCTTACAGCGGTAGACTTAAGAACATCTGTACAAAACGTCTTTAGACCACGAAGTCCCTGTTGGTATTCACAATCCCAAACAGTAAAATGTGTATTTGGAAATGTTGTCATTGGTCGGGTCCCTCGGTCAGGTTGTATTAATTGACTGAGCAGGTCAGCTACACATCCAGGCTGTTGCCACATTTGAATCGTCGATTAGAACTACCCAAAGGATCAGAAATTAAACCAAGAGGGTCTGCTGGACTAGAAAAAAATTATTGATGCACACTGATGTGACCGCAAATAAAGATATACACCTTGAAAACCCGGAGAACATTTTTGACTAAATTTACAACATTCTATTTGATTTCTGTGGACCCTGTTCAGTGAAAATAACAATCATGTAAATGATTGTCATGAATTGTCACCAAAGACGTACTTTGACACTTATATCACTTCGTTGCACACACCATCCAAGTAGATGTATTTTTTTCTTTCCTTGTAGACTTTTCGTAAACAAACCAGTATTGTAATGAAAGTATTGCAAACAGAAAGGTTCTGGAAATCTTCTCTTTATTAGGAACTGTGAGTAGGAACGCTTAGCGAAAAGCAGTGAAGGGTTGGAGATTCATTGATATTTCTCATTCGACACTTATGCACAGACATACATGAAGGCTGCACTTGCTGAAATACTCTTCCTGTTTCCTGAGGATTATAAGTAAATCTGCTGTCATTTATGAATTGAGACTGCTGAAACTGGATAGATCCGGTTCCGTAAACGGTTTTCTTAAGTGCATCGCTGGTTGCCTAGTTTCTTGTAATTTGACACACACCCATGTCCAAATAACAGCTCCAAGGTCATATAGACCGTTCAAGAGACCGCAGTTACCCTGGCTACAGAATGTTATTTAACTTTATCATCAGGATGTTCAGTATTTATCATGATAAGTCTGCAACAACCGATGCTACCCTGCACATCCCGACTCATCTTCACAATCTGACCTTACCTTTTAACAATGTTATGAATCATTCATTTGTTTGTGGCTTCTATTGCCGAAATACCGCTTTGGAGTCGGGTGAATTAGTGAACTAAGCAATCGGTTTCATGAAAAACGTGGGTACTTGTTGTAATGAGCAGTCGGCTCGTGAAGCATGGTGTTAACATTATTTGGTATGTTGCAGTTGAGCTATCTAAACCTTTTTACAATTCTGGTTCACACCAGTCTGTTTACACTAGCTGGTCTACACCAATAAGTTTATACTAACTGGTATACACCAGTCTATTTACACTGGCTGTGCAGTGCCAATCTGTTTACTTTGACTGTTTAGTACCAGTCTATTTACACAGACTGGCCTAACTAGCTTGTTCAAACTGACTGGTCCAGTTTTCAGTATCCTTTGTAAGTATGCCTGATTGCGGTGATTTTCTTCTCAATCTGGTTTTCTCTAGCTCGTTTCCATTAACCAATAACTCTGGGTCAGTTTTTGCTGGAAATTGCCAATCTGCCAGCCTTTCTTTGCAGGTGTATGCAAAGGATATTTTTTAAGCCTCTATGCACACTATTTTGGCAGGCTTATGTAGGCTATCTAAAACAATTTGTATTCGAAAAAATTCTTTTACTCATTCATTCCAACTCCCTTTGGTTTTTCTATGGAATGGTACCTCCTATATTTTATTCAAATGCCATGCCTCTCTTTCAATAGAATATTCCTCTGTGCGGGTTGATATGTGTCACTGACTAAATTGCCTATTTCTAGTACATGTGTATGGAGGTTCACACCACATGTTCAATGCCTATTGGTGGTGGGTTGATGTCTCTGTTATAAGTATTGCTTGACTTGTCAGGGACACCTTTTACCCCTATCCACTGAGATAGAGGCTTGACATCCAAATAAAAGCTTTTCTAACCAATGGCGTGATTGAGAGGTGGTTTGCCACATCGTATAATGACATTTAAATAGACATAGGAGGTTCCATTCCAACGAAGTAAGAGCGGGTGGAACCATCCAAAATTTCAAACTAACGAATGGGATACAAAACCTCTAGCTGCAGCGGACCCAAACCAGGGGGCATAAAACAGGGCACGTGCATTGAGTACTTCCTCATGGTCGCCATTTTGACTACTGCCTTGTAAGTCTACAACATTTTGTCTTCAAACAACCTGTCTCTGTCTAGGAGACAGTAGACTGGACAGTTTGGCGTACATAAGTCAGGCCATCTTCATAGGCCGATTTACATAAACTATTTTGTCTGCTTATTTTACTCAATTTTATTATTGACGTCGTGAAATGTTCTTCTGACAACAATCCTGCAGATGGCAAAGTTGTGGTGCATCATTTCATAAGATAACCTATCTTACAACAGCACAGAGGAGTAGTATTTTCCCATCATATGTCCAAATGGAGAGTGACATTCACTCCTTTACTCATTGCTCCTTTGCTTATCACTTCATTTGCATCAGAAAGAAATGATCATCCTCGAGCATCTCCGATGTCCCAAAGCTTTGAGTTTTATCGCATGATTGGGAAGTGAAAAATGGCAAGGTAGTGCAATTATTTTCTCCCTAGATAGGCTTGCTATCTCACTTAGCTCTTAGAATATAGAACTTATTTACAAAAACATTTTATGTTTTTGTAAATACTCTTGCAAATCGTAGATAATATAGTAAAATTATATTTGATAGAGAGGGGTGGGACGATGCCACTGCACAGCTGCAATGTTGATATATCAGTATACACTTAATGTGTAATATCCCTGGCTGGTTTTGGTGTTACAGGTAACGTCTACACACGCCGCCACCACATGCACCGTACGTACACACACCACCGGGCCGAGGGGCAGAACGAACCAGCCTACACCCTACTCCTGCAGCTTGCGCCCATCCTTTTCCTTGTGCTCCTCTCTTTACTCAGCTCCTTCCTCGTCAGCGACCCGCCGTACAGCCTCACAAAAACAGAGTAAGTAAATGTGTGATAACCTTAAAAGACACCACCTTAGGTTCACCACTTTATCCTACCCCTAATAAAAAACGCCATAGGCTTAACATGGGATTTGTTTATGTCACGGGTAGTGACATAAAGTGTTGTTTATGCCACAACTTTCTGATACCGAAAAAATATGGAAACGGGGTAGGATAAAATCTAGATGCCACTAGTTTGAGTTTGAGCTTCTCTCGTGAATACTGCAATCAACACACAAAAACTCCCCTCTGATTGGAAGACTGCTAAAGTAGTGCCAATCCTGAAGACGGGTGATATTTATCTCATTGAAAATTGGCGACGAATTTCTCTGCGGAACTAACCTAGCAATATTGATGGAAGAATTGGTGCACAATACAATTTATGAAATAATGCAGAACGGTAATGTTCTCGCATAGCAACGATACGTTTTTTTTTCAACTGATATCGGAAACTTTATCGGAACGAAAAAATTGTTTACAACATTATGGCTTTGGCCCAAATAGGAGTACCCATGAGGCAATTTACACCAATAGCTGCATATGTAAAACTCAGTTACCCTGAGAGATTTTTGTCTGATATATAATAATTTTTTTTAAATATGAACAATTTATCAGATTTTTCAATGCAGCACGTGTAGACGTCATATCGATGGCAAATCTCGTGAAATAAATCAAACTATTATGCACTTTGTTTCCTGACTACTACCCATCAAAATGTCATGAGTTACCAGGTAGTATTTTTATGTTTTCAGTCGGTATCACATCGTTAGGAAAACGTCAAACCTCAACGTTCCATACTACGTGAAACCTGACTTCAGCGTAGACTATCGAGGCAGCATGAGACGCCTCGAACAGCAGATTGAGGACGAGTATATATCAAATTTAAGGAGCAATTGTTTTAGAGAGAGAAGCTACAGTAAGTATCATCACTTTTCTTATTAGATCTATCACCATTTTGAGATGTGCTAAAAAGTCATTGATAATTAGTGTATTAGCATGCGATGCATCTAGTGTACTTAAGAAATATAGGAATACTTAACATTGGCGACTATATTGGGCAAGATGACGAAATTACTCTACAGTACATGTATATGTAACTTTAAAATATGGGGTTGGGAGGGGGTGATAATGTGGGCAATGCGGTGGGGTCTTTTTCACTATTCTTTCCATGATGAAAAGTTTTCAACAGTCGTCACAGGAATTACTGCATCTTTTGAAAATGCCTTGGTTTGGTATTCTGTTTAATCTTCCTAGTATATAAAAATAATTTCCAGTTGACGCGTAGTAATACTCGCTATCGCTCGGAGTATTACTACGCGTCAACTACGTGGAGAATACGGCCACTCAGATCGAAATCATGGTAATATTGTGTATGTATCTGAAACCAAACAATATTGTGTATGTATCAAAAACATTATATTGTGTGTAGTTTACTTACGCTGACTAGAATAACGAATGACTGAGTATGGTTGGAAATGTTTGGATTCAAATTATTAAGTATTTTTTACCCTGATTCTAAGTTCTCTTTTTGATTAGATGGAACCATTACATCCATAGGGTTAACTTTAGTTCCCCGCTATGCGATCCCCCACAACCATGAACGTTATATATCAATAACATACCTGTTTTTCATTGTCTTGCAGAAGAAAATATGTTATGGCGCGCCAGGAACTTTAACGACCACAAATTACACGAAAAGGCTCAACATTTGAAGACACCATCATGCGATACGTTACAACATATCTACTCATGATTTGCGTTGCCTTTTGTTGTTTTAACCCAGCTCTGTTCTATATCTTGTGTCACTTATCCTTTAGATCACAGTTTGGGACCTCTGTCACACAGGGTCTCCTTTCAACATGTTTTATATACAGAGCCAAATCCAGGGGTGAATGGGGTTAAGGGAATGTGGGATGGTCGGGGGGGAAGGGAGGGCATAGGTCATGAGTGTTTTGTTTTTTTATGAATCCAGTGTAAATCTCCCACCTTTTTTCCGTGTTCTCCTCGTCAGAAATTCTAGTACAATAACTGGTTAATAATTGCTGGTTATATATTCTTGAGTTGAATATTGCACCATAAATACATCAGCCGAGGTTTACTGATGGAGAACTTGATATCACTGATTACGTGGAACGCTAGACTGCATATTAACGGGGAGCCTCACTAGGTGTCCTGTCAGACCTTGCCCTTATGCTTGAAGATTTTCTAGAATATAGCTTCTATTAAGGCACCACACACCTATTTTATATCCATTGTTACCCCTCCATAACACAATCAACGCACGGCTATAAATGGATTTCATTATATGTCGACATATCTAGAACTTTGTAAGGAGAAAGCCGTACTTGTTTCCTGTGTAAGATTGCAGAAAAAAGCTATGCTGACCATAGAGACATGATTTGTGTATATGAATCGAGATTTGATTAATACAATGTTAACTGTAAATTATTTCACTTGTAACTTAAACTATCCTTTTATCGGAGAAGGATTTCATTTATTTGCACATTGTTTGTAATGTAATTATTTTCTATCTAGTTGGTAAAAATATGTTTGGCAACTAAAATTTGTCATCTTGACACATTTATGCAATATTTGCAATATTCATACAGACTCCATTTCCAGACACAGTGTTGACAATGAATCTTGGGAAATACTTGGATCGTAGTATGAATACGGATCAAGTATCATATTTGCCGTTCACTCTGCTCCATATGGACGTCCAGTTCGAGATGGTTATCATGATGAAAGTTCCCTTTTTGTCATTCAATGACAAAGCTGTGCTAACAGACCTTAGATTTTCTAATTCCGAGTTGTAGAACCTGGCCAGGAACATATTATCTAAGGCTCTGTGTATGTGTATATATACTTTCAGGCACTGCAACCGCTGCGTATGCAGATAGTTCTCGTTTTAGATGAAAACTTTCACGATTTATTAAACTTACACTGCGGTTATATAAGGTATAGACCCGAGTGCCTGTCCGGATATACTGTATAAAGGAATTACTTAATACGTATGATGTGTAAATAGTATATTGAGGCGCACGAAGTTGTGTCGATGTGGGAGTGGAACTATTACAGGAAAGGTTTCTCTGAGCAACAGGCTTGAATAATGAAGGACTAGTCATGTCAAGCCCAACCCATCCCTATTTTGTACCGCGTTCCAGGCTTCATAAAAGGTATTAAGTTACTCAAGTCAGTGTACATATATGCCTGTATCCGGGCTAATATACTAAATATATACATGTATAAATTTATTATAGTTACTATCGTTGAAATTGCCAGGTCTGATTGGCCATGGGGAACTGTTATAAGAATATTACTCGAAATAGATGACCACCTACCACTCTGCAAGTGTAAATCTTTTTGAGTTAACAACACTGAGTGGTGGTTTTGCAATTGTATTATATTTAGGACCAGAAGGTGCAACATCTTGTATAGACATCATGTGGTCTACAGTGCGAATATTTACTTGTGATGCCATCAGGTTTTTATGTTGGGATATTGAACTGGAACATGTCAAAAACATTTTCATTTTCCTCTAAGCGGTACTTGTGGAAAACATCGCAAGCACCTATTTAAGGCAAATAAACAAGTTCAAAGATATTATTTCTCAGTTGTATCTATAAATTATAGTGTATGTATGTGAGAAACAAAATTTACAAGAATAAATACTGTTAGTTTTATTTGGTTACCAACAATATCTTGCGGCTTTTAATACGTGTGTGGTGTCGTCTCATTACTATTATTCGGTAAGGGCAGCTTAATATGGTATGATGGATATTCCAATGTTATTACTAAGCTCTAAGGCGACCCACATCTCATACAAAATTGTAAATTTTGTGGAAAACATTATCCTTTTCCCCATAACCAAATAAGCATCACAGACGGTAAAGATTTCACTGTATACCACTGTTGTTTATCGAACTTTAAAAGGTTGTTTTAAAATTTAAGTCCAGGCAGTAAAATTACCAAAGCTCATGGGTGACTACAAAATAAAAGACGATTCATTGTGACATAGCAAAAAGAAAGTAAACATTATGTGATGTGTTTGTATTGTTATAACGTGACAAGTGTGGCTGGTGTATGAGTGGATTTATGTGTTCAATTTTAATTCTATACCCGTGTGGAACTCCTGGTTTGACATGAATGTATTGCAATTCAATAAGATAGAGATGCGGTTCACACTAGCTGTTCAGATCAGGACTTCAACCACTTATCTAGGAGAATATAAATTTAGAAGACATTTTAGAATATACCGTTTTCATTAAGAAGCTTTCTATGAAAGTTGCAGGTTTGACTATGTTGTCATTAAATTCTGGAAGGTCCGATGCATTCTTGGATGATTTTCCTTTCACTTGGATATGTTTTAAGAGATTGTATTGTCGATGGAATTGAACCCATTTAGTCGTTACGCAAAGCGGGGTTCTCGAATCACACCATCGAATGTCCAACTAAAATACATCCAGGCGATGTATCCTTTAATGTGGTGTAGCTGTGATTTAGAAAATAAAACCTTTAGTTGAATTAAATTAAATTTTATTTGTATTGCACATTTTATAGAATTGTTTGAATAAATGTTTGGAGCTCTCGATTGTACCCTGTGACATCTAACCCCATTGTTGCTCTCCCTCATATTTATACTCGATAATATAGATGCGTGTAAATATACATGTGTTTGGTGTAAGACTGAGAATATAGTCCCAGGGTTTTCAAAATTGTGAAGACTAAAGAGTCCTCTAGTTGTATGGTCACCCCTTTCTGGGCAAAACTTTCTGGAAGAAATGGATGTGTGTTTACAGCATATTGATTACTACAAGCCACTAGATTTATTTTCGCAAAAAAGAAATGTTTAGGTAAGAGTAACAGGTACTGTAGGTTTAGTCTGCAGAGAAGTAAAAAGCTTTCATCCTTATTTGTTGCTCCACCTGATGAGTACCTACTAACTTTTCTAGTTGAACATTTCTCTGATCTCAGATTGTCAAGTGGCGGTTTGTCACTGATGTCTGAATTGACACGCATCTAGTGGTATATGATGCCAGTCCTCTGAACAAATTTCACATATGCTGATTGTAACCTCTTCTCTTTTTTTTTTACTTTACCCATTTTTCTTCCTGTATTTTTAATCTTTCAGAAAAATAATTTTGATTTATATATATGCCTATGATACGAATTTGTGAAGGAAAATTTACGTGTTTCATATTTTCATCATGGAATGGCATATAAACCAAGACAAGGATGGGTTTCTTGTACCAATGTGTATTGGCCTTCATCTATACTCTGTGGCATTTTGTCTTCTTAGATATTGAATTTACTCTTTTAAGTTGACATAAAGGTATCTGCACTAGTTCAGAAACGGTTATAAGTGCGTGAATTGTATTTCTACTACTCCTGTCATTCAGGACGATACCCTAAGTTAATATAAACCTTTTCACAGACTGAGCAGTGTTGGTACAATACTCATGGATGAGAGCAAGCCTCTTTTTAGATTCCAGCTGTTGCAGGGCCTGGTATTCATCGTTTTGTCAGAAACGCAGTAACCACCATAGCAGTGCCCATGTTAAAACGGTCAGGTTACTTCGTTCCTACTCTGATTGGACTGGGAAATATGTATTTGATCACCTAGTTCTCTGAAAACCTGCCACTATTATAGACAAAATACACAATTTTCCTTCAAAACTAGACCGCAGCCTATTTAAATATTGGTCATCAAGAACAATAAGTATGTAATATAAGAACCTTGCGGATTGTTTTGTTTTACATAAACATGTGATGTTCACCTTTTCTTTGTAAATACCTGTCTTATTGTATCTTGTGTTGATTAAGGGTGGACAGATGCCTAGGAAGACCTATACGGACTGGAATACACCCAATAATATTTGAGAATAAAAAATCGAATTACATATAGTAGAGTAGTTGTCCTAACATTATTGGATGAATTTCATATTTGCAAGTTTGTCACCAGAAAGAGAAATCGTTTACTGCTTAATACACAGTTCAATATAGTGATTTTAATCCTAATCTAAATCCTAATTCAAATTTGAGTAGGATTTTACTTAATGCTAAATTGCTGTCTAGTGATACCACCTGCCACTTCTCACCATGCTATTCATTACCTCATCTTATCCTGCCACTCGTCACCTGGGCACTTTTCATAGTACATCTCTCACTTTGCAATTGATCACTCAGACAATTTTTTTTATCAATGGTCACTCTGCCATGCATCACTGAAAGAGATGCCAACTCTCGGTTTATTTCTGCTACGTAGTTTATTCTCAGCTCAAAATATAGTAGTATGCCATTCATTATGAGCAAAAGTGTCTGCTTACTGAGGGTGGCCCAAACACCGGGTTTTCCGATTTTCAATGGTAATAAGGTAAAGTACACTCTTGCTATAACGATCACCTCAAAGACTGGGCTAAATTGATCGCATTGGCGAGGTGGTCACTACCGAAAGTACAGTGTAAAAGGAGAGATTAAAAAAAAATTGACAACGATAACATTACAAACATAAAACATTGAATGGCATATGATAATCAATGAAACATTTTGAGGGTCTCTGGGTTTTTCTTTGAAGTTTCTGCTGCTGGTTGGTTGTTATTTTGCTTAATTTTCCTTAAAGACTTCTTTTGTCCATACTGTACCGCTTTTTGTTATGATAGCTAATTAATAATGCCTTTACTCATCTTGCTGACCTTCCGAACAAGATATGGGACTGGTCGTTCACAAATAAGATGATCACAGCAGTCAATGTCGGTGGTACCAACTATCATGAAATATCATATGAGGCTATCTTTGAGGGTGCTGAATTTGCAAATGGTTGCCATTTGGCGTAGCCATGTGTAGCAGGCTTCAATTTTCTTTTGTGGGTTTCAGGTGGCAATGTTGAACTTGAAACATTCAATGGTTTCTTTTGTCTTCTGCTGACAGAGTTAGGAGGGATGTCATGACCTTGACACCACTGTCTAGTGCGTATTCGTCGGAACCAATCAGACCTCAGCTTACAATAGTCTGGTGCGTACGGCACAGAGTAAGGACGTAGGTCCATGATGGTCAAAGAGAGCACGACTGCGTGGTGAAAGGGATTTCTATTTATAGCATCAGTTTGACAAGATCTGATGGGTTCCGACGAATACGCACTAGACAGCCCTCTGAGGCAATCGAGACCCGTGATCTACAAAAGGAAGGCAGGTATGCCCACATGTGACCAAGTGCAAATATGGGGCATTCAAATGAAAGTGAGCTTTTTAAATAAAGAAATCAGTTGGAAACCCAACCTGAAAGACAACACCGACTTCTCCTTCACCAGATTTACAAGGTCGCTATTTTGTAGCCATTGATTTAGTGTTTTGTAGACAGTACAACCCCGCTTAAGGGGACACCATATTTTCCGGGCCAAGTGGCCCCTTAAGCTGGGTTTTCAGTCTGCCAATGGTCATATAGTAGAGAATACCTACATAAATGAAGGAAACACTGGTTATTAGGTTAAAAGGTTTACCAATAACACATTAATAAGCAAATGAATGGAAAGATAAATACCAAATAAATGTAAAACAAATATTAATGTACAAACAATTTTATCTAAATAGATAATACATTTACATGTACAGTATTTACAGCATCCAACAGTTTCACAGTCCCAGGAAGGCATCGAGGCTGGACTGTACTTTCTGTGGACGAGCAGCTCTATTCCTATTCACTGTACCGATGCAATGCATCACAGCCCCACAACCTCAGCATCATTTCTGTTCATTTATCTTACCCTTAATAAAAAAAACTCCATAGGCTTAACATTGGGTCACTGTATTCGGTCTGGAGTTCAGAAAAATGAAAAATATCGCTCTAGTGGGATGCCCTTGACAAATGACGTCATTTGTTTATGTAGAAGTAATTTAGATGGGCGGGTTAGGATAAATTCTAAACCAAACTCGAATTAGTTTGGAAAAAATCCTTCCTAATATCTCACATTCCTTTTCCTCATGGAGGTGTGTGGGATGTTCTGATATAGAGTTTTTTTTCTCGAATTAGTCGTGTTATTGTTCATCGCACTCCGGCAAGATCGCGTATTACTGCAACACCAACAGGACTAACTCTTGTTTGGTTTCTCCATAGTATTGTTTCCTGTGGCCTGCCCAGAACCGCTAGATATGTAGGGATTTCTGTTCAAACAACACACTCTGGCTGCCTAGGCCCGCACGGGAATGCTTAGTCTATTGTTCTGGTTGTGAGAACTGCCTGTCCCGTACAAACGAGCACCATTAACATGGATTTCCAGACCATCTGGGATGTTTTTTATAAGATGTCCCTCCAGACTGACCCCTTAAACGGGGTTTTGAAGCATTTTTGTATCGAAAAACTGCCCCCTTAAGCGGATTTCCCCTTAAGCAGGGTTAAAATAAATTCTTAACCCTTTCCTTACCAGGGGTTTTGGGCTAATTTCACTGGAAGTGTGCACCAAATACATTTTGCTCCACTGTGTTGGTAATAATAGATTGATTAAAAAGATATTTTACACATGTATAGATATTATGATTAGGTATATGGAACCACTAATAGGATTCGAAATTTCAGTTGCCATGGCAACCGATTTTAGGTAATTTTGCACAGAAAATGCATTTTTTAAGGATTTTTCACATATTTTGACATGTAAGGAATACCCAAACTTATTTAAGTTTAAAATTTAACTTAAGACCTTGTCATAATACAGATAGTGGTTAGTAGAGACATTTATTAGCAGATAATCTCATCTTTTAGATATAGGGAAGGCCTCACAGGGGTAGCTTGTACATGTACATATACATAATTTTTCTATGTAATCATATTTCCAATTTGGAGCTCCAATGATAAATGCATACTGTTACTCTTTCACATGTAACTCTCAAGAAATTTTATCTATCAAAACAATATTTGATTATGTTCTGAGTATAATGATCCTAATTACATTGACATGTTGATACTATTCCAATTTGGTTGCCATGGCAACCAAATTTACCCTTTTTTGGTAGAAATAGTGTTTTTCAAGGATTATTTATGTTTTTTTATAGGGAAGCCACACCCAAACATATAAACATAGACTTTTGTATCTTATGACAAAGTCAGAGTACAAAAATTACTCTTTAGAGACACTTTTGAATAGGAAAGTCTCATTTTAAGGCATAATGTAGGTTCAGCAAGGATGGCTTGAGCACAGGCATATATGTCGTGTATCTATGCAACCACATTCCCAATGTAGAGCTCGGAGATGCATACTGTTACTCTTTAACATGTAACTCACAGGCACTTTTATCCATAAAAATGATATTTGAGTATGTTCTGAGTATAATGATTCTGATTGCATTGAGATATTAACATTTTCCCTATTTGGTTGCCATAGCAACTGAAAATTGCATTTTTTGGTGGAAATACAGTGAAACTGCACTCATGGGGGCGCCTTCCGTTCTGAGTAGAATGTCCGCTTTCAATGGAGTTTTCAGTCTACAGATGGTTATATGATCATACCAATATAAAAGAAAGAAACACCAATTATATCAAAGGAATAAAAAATTATTGTTATTTATATATATAATAATCAATTATAAACCATGAAATAAATACATTCATTAATTAGTAGACAAATATATACAAAAGTTAGTAATATAAACAAACAATCAATTTTTCATATGGTTCGATACAAGAAGTGTCAAAGGTCACTGTATCCATGCCACCACCCCCCCCCCCTTCCCCCAAATCATCCTTGTTAAGGTTGTGCTTTCACACCATCCCCTGCCTTTATTCACTCTGAGGTTTGTTCAAGTATATATAATATTAAGCAGTTTGGAAGAGGGGAAGATAAGAAAATAAATGAATGAATGTGGACATAAAAGTGCGCGTTACCCTGTGTGGTGGGGAGGGGGAGGCTGACCACGAGAAGCACATCTGGGAGAGTTAGGAAATCATATTGTATAGGCCTTTTATTTTAAAAGAATAAAGGGGGACTTGGATATGTATATTCTCCACACTCAGAGGTTTGTTCCCATATCTATTTCGTTCAGTTTTTCTGTTCCGAGCAAATTGGTCCCCTAAGCGGGATGTCCCGGAAGCTGGGTTTTACTGTATTTATGTACTGTGAAGTTGTAGCCAGGGCAGATTCCCCATTTCCATACACTACTTACATGGAAATTTGGGCAGGGGTTTGTTTAGCACTGTTCTTTGACTTTTACTATCACAATTTTACAGATTTACACATGAAAACAGTTTAGATGTCAATTTTCAACTATTTGGCATATGATATTGGATGTAAGTTGGTGTACTTATGTGAGAAACAGTGTCATTATGCCATGTTGTCTCTCCTTCCTTTATTCTATATGGTCTAGTTGAGCTCAACCCTGATTGCAACTGTTCTGTTCTGTCTGAGCAGTTCATTTCTAGTTTCCTATGTGCCAGAGTTGCTCATAGAAGTCCTGTCAAGTTTATGGGTGTGTTGATAAGCTGTTATGAGAAAATCTCACCCTTTTTTATTGATAATTCCAATTTCTACAGTAGTAGTTCTTCCAGTTGGAACTTAAGAAAAGAGGTGAAGGAAAAGGAAGCAAACAAAAATGAAAAAAAACCCAGAGTAATGAGACAAATTTGGCAGTAGTTAGATAAATTGAATAACCAGTTGTAGAATATTATTACTACACATTTGAACCATAAATGGGTACTACACATTCAAAGGTTGATAAAGGCTATAATAAACATTTGTCACCATCTAATAATGTCTATGTGAGACCACGAGTGGTGTGTATGTCTGGTTTATTCACTAGGTGGCAGTAGTCTTGGCTAAACCTAGAATACATTTGCTCCTAACATTATTTTTTGTTTGTTTTATTTGCACAAGAGGTTCAATAAATGGCCTGTACCGTGGTAGATATTCTGGCCATCCTGAGAACAGGATACGGGGAAGGACGGGAACAATCATCGTCAAGATAATTATGTGATTTATATATACAATGGATGAGATGATGAGATACCACTGATAGAAGCGGAAGGCCTTGTTAGTCTGTTTACCAAGAAATGGTCACTGCACTCCAAGTAAATAACTTTGTTATTTGTGCATTTAAACTAGATTTCATAACGATTGTAAGTCGCATTGATTAAATGGTAGATTTGATAAATTTTTTGTAACTGTATAAAGACCCGTTTTGGATTGCCAATGGGAGATTATTCCATGCATCCTTGTTTCTAAACAATAGACTTCTCTTAAAGAAAGAGGTTCTCGGACGATGAAGTTTTATCAGTCGTTTACACTGGCCTCTAGTTTTAGTGCCTTCCGGTTCTATGTTTGTAGCAAATTTGCGCATAAACAGCAAGTCTAGATATTTCCTCCTACTATCTAACATGCGTACATTGCATATTTCATGTAACTGTATAGTTGATAATTCACCGACGTCCGACCGGGTGCATATTCGTAAGCCTCGATTCTGGGATGTTTGTAACTTAGATATGATTCGTTTGTTTGCCCCCCCCCCCCCTACAAAATAACCTGAATAGTAAAAGACCGGCGCAATCATGCTTTTGTAGATTAAAATACTGAGATCCTGTGATATATATCTTCTAATTTTCGCTAATTTGAATAGTTTATAATTCACGTGTTTTTGTGCCTCTTTAATATATTAACATTATATATAAATGGAGCCTGTTCTGTAAGTTGTAACACTATGGGAAATAGGTTCAGTATAATATTCAGTTACCTGATCGATTCACGATTGCATGATACAAAATTCTATGTTTTCTCTAGGTCATTTGCCAAATTTCCAGGTATAACAAGCTAAACAATGTAAATTTCCACTAGAAATAGAAATGATATCGAAAAGATGTGGCGTCGGTGTGGCGTCTAATAGGTCTAGAGGTGTATTTAACCCCTGACCACGATGTTGACTGGTAAGTCACCCCCCGTCTGTGACAGGAACGGTTCTGTCTAATCAATATAGATTTTATGTCTGTCCTTTGGGAGGGTTTACACTGGAAATGTGCAGGTGCCAGTGGACACTACTGCTGCCTCCCAGTGTGAGTTTCTGGGACTGGGTCCCTGTCTCTCTATACTCAACAGGTAGCAAAGCGTTTTGCTGCCTGCAGGGGCTGGTTCCATAGTAAGTTCGGTTTATCTTGTTGGGAAAGTGTGAACCTTCGATCCTCCCGTCTGCGGGGGATCGTTTACTCAGTAGTGTCGATAAGGATCTCTTCAGGCCTGTTTTTTTCACATATTAGAAATGAGTCATAAAATCCTAAAGATAGCAAATATAATATGGGAAAAATAATCTGTATATTTGTGAATGTAGTTGTACCACGTTCGTGACTGTATAGTCGATACATGGTGTGAAACTGCCTGTTTAGTAATAAAATACAGGCTATTTCAAAATTCCATATTTCCATGTGTTTTCCATATCCACCCCGTTCCTCATCGTCTGACAAAGCTTCAACCTAGAACAAGGTTCAGATTTGTAAGCTTTTATATAAATAGTATTTTCCCCAGGGATCTTCCAGACAAATCCATTAAATCCAACGCGATTTTTACGAATTATCTCGGACATTTTGTAATATTTATAAGTTATTTCGTTCTATTGCATATGATTTTTTTTTTAACAATTCGGCCTTATTCTAATTATAAAGCTAAGCCCAAAGAGCAATGAACATTGAACTCTCACTGACATGCAAATTTAAGACATATTTAAATTGTAGTTCTAGTTCTGTTACTATAGACGAGTAAAATTTGGTTGGGTGACATATATTGGGCTCAGGATGTACATATGCCTCCTTTAAGATTGTATATGGTTACAACAGGGCAGACACGAAGTCGAGGGCCATCATCATTGTAATAAGGTAAGGAAAGAATAGAGACTGCGTAAAAATCAACAGCAATTTTATTCATTGAAGATTCTCTTTTAAACATAATAATAATAATAATGCAAACTGAGCTGAAAAGACCTCAATGATTCCTAGCTGTGACCAGTCCGTCACTCTCCAAGCAGCGGTCTGTTGTGCTGGTAATGTAGCGGTCACACCACTCTGACGGCGTCTGCCTCCCAGTGCAGCTCAAGCTAGTTGGAGACAGGCTAAACTATAGGAAAAACGAGGCTTGAAAAACGGGAAGTCTCATAGCTCACTTGTTTTTACAATGCGTTAACTCACTGTGAATGAACAAACCACTATTTGACAGTATGATGTGGGTATCGTACGTAGATCAGGATTGACAATAAGATAAAGTATTGCATACTGTAACAAATGGAGGTTGTGAGTGTTGATTTACCTATTACATGTACAAGTGACAAAGGCATTGTGGTCGTGGTCTATTTAACATACATGTACTTGAAATCCAATGCAAGAGCAATCACTGAATGTACAGTCTACCTCAATCTGTAGCAATCTTACAGACAATGCGTAGTGACATAAACCCATGTGACCATCAACTCAAGGATTTCCCTTTTTCTCAAAACAATACTGAAGTAGAACAACTTGATTAACTCAAGCTGCAAACCCCACAAGAAGACGAACTGAAAGATACTGGGTATGCATACGATACTTTCACTATAAACAGGATTTAATGTGACTTGTGATACAAAGAGCTCTGAATGCATAATGCAAACAAAATGTCTCTATCGATTGCTTATCATTACATACCTATTGTGCTACAATGTCACCACTTATGTACAGAATTGATATATAGTGATATGGAATTTACACTAGTGAACACGACTGAGCTTTGTTGTCAAGTAGGTTATTTTGTGAATATCTGACGAGGCGAAAAATATAGAACTACCTCCAGCTTGAAAAAAGGTTGCTATTTTGAGTGTGAAGTAATCTTTGTAACATATATATTGAGAGGTAATACATAGGGCTGAAGCTGCATTGGAAACGTCCAGCATCAAGATTGACAAATATACGGGTAACAAGAACAAATAATCAAACTTCTCAATAAAACAGAAAAAACCTGAACATAAAACGTTTAGCATGCTGAACTAAAAAAGGGTGGGATTTAGCAAATACCACCCAAAAGTGAAACAACGTCTCGCCCGAGATAAAAGCAATGCAATAATAAATAGGTTATCAATATATCACATTGCAGTTATGAAGAATGAATACGTTAGTTAAAACAATCCAATGTCTATATGTTTCTTTCCTAGCCTACGATGATAGAAAACATTCTAGTAATCATAACATGAGATGCTTTTGTTGCGTTATGCTCCACAACAAAATGAGATCTGAAATCAGGGACTTTCATTTCTTTGTTCACAGTCGATAGTCAATCACATTGGATTTCGATTAGGTTAATTCCTCGCTGGCCAAGCAGTCAACACCTCTTCACAGACGTTAATTGCGTATTTTTGAGATCAATAGAAGCACAATAAATCATTCTTCACACAGACTATCTTAACTATCAGAGCAGTTAACCATTCTCCTCGCCTTTAAGACGATAACCAAATTTTGGGATCCACAAGTACAAGATATTTCACAGAAAACAGGGAAGTATTCAAGTATAAGGGGATAATTTAGAAACACTGACTGTGACTATATATGTTGACTGCATGCCCAGCCAAGCCATATACGCCAGTCTAGTGAAGCATACCTCAGCCATTCGATCCTACTTTGCAGTCTTCATTATCACATTGAGAAGATTCAAAGATATAAGGCTAACGTGAACAAGCAAAGAAGTGATTAAATACAGTGGAGAGAGAGACTATCCTTGCCCTACACCTCTACATAGTAAAGACTCTTAAACAACATGATCACAAGGTATTGTTTCTCTCATTGATAATTTGATATGCACAGAAAATGCACCATGACTGTCACAGCAACCAGTGATTTGTTTTTCGGTAGTCGGTTTACCAGCAGAACCAAACTTGCACTTCCCAGCCGGACCTTCACTATAAGTTTGACGGAAGCTTAACCCAACAGGAATCTTCAACAGCATTGTGAGTCTTCAACAACTGAAACCTACGGACAACAGTTGTGTTAGGAATGCTCAACAAATTCCAATTCATATATTGTCATATCGAGCAGATGATATATTAAGTCAATGTTGCTACTGCTGATCAGTGAGGTCCAGAAAGGAAATGGCAGGGTAGGTCCTTCCGGTGCATTAATGAATAGAAACATTAGTGCATTGTTAATCTGTATGACCAAGTGCAACTTATCCTGTCTAACAGTGAGACGGGGATCATTTAGACTCCCTCCCCTTTGTCATTTACCTATGTATGAAGAGTACCCCTCTCAGCAGGGGCTTGTCGGGTGAATCCCTAACCTATAACTACACTGAACCATAAACCCGCAATAGATGGCACGTTCAAATAAGGATCCCGTATAACTAAGCCACACTGTCCTCACCAAGCACAGCTCGATGAGACTTGCAGACATCGTTCACCGGTTTAACAATTACATATTTAAGCACAAACAGTATAAATACACTTTGGAGGAAACTCTTACGTTGGTTATCAGAATGCACCTTTACCAGAGAAAGAATTGGGCGGAGAAAGGGTTGGGACTGATAATGACATACCTCTGTTTATTGATGCCCTGTACTGCTCCAAGGACAGACAGAAGTCATGGAATCTTCATAACAGAAGGCAATTTCTTTCAAAAGAAACCTCCTCCGTCAAGATACAGGAAGGACTAGTGGAGTCTGGCCGGTGGCATGCATGCTTTCTTAACTTTAATGTGCGTATGCTTTACTTATCACACGCATGAGGTTGATTCCAATAAACAGGAGCATGACAGCCCAAACCAAATAAACCAGGCTCTACATGGCACATCTACCAACAGCAACAAAGTACGTAATTTAACAAAACTCAAAGTCGAGTTTTTCATCTTAACATATCTTGCGTAACTTGGCTGATATAACAAGATATTTTGTACTGAAGAGTGTTCAGTCCCATTACAACATCCTACGAACCAAAACATCATGTGGGACTCCTTGTCTCAATACGATCTGAAACTCTGCGTAGATGTAATCAGACACGTTAAAATGTGGATATATTTAGTATGATATTTCAATTATAGCCGTACTCAAAATACACATTGACAGAGCTTCCCTAACAAGAGCATGTATGCTATACCCATCATACTCCAATCTTCGGTGAACATATCTTGTAACAATAACAAATTGAGTTGTTAGATTCTTAGGAGTAAGGCAATTTCTCCTTTTCTGATGAATCACTATAGTGAGTCCAATAGAGGATAGAATGTTATGAGATTGATTTAAAACCCTGTTTGATATGAGTAAGAGACAAAATAACGTTGGGATTGGATTCCCAACAGCAATTACAGTTGTAAACAAAGCAATACCATCGGAAATGTTCATCTATCAATGAAACAATTTATGGCACAGTAAACTCTGTTTCCACGATTCTTTACTAAAGCACCAACACCAATTCTTGTAGCAACAACAATATTACAAAATAATCAACAACTACACCTATATTGGTCATCTGTAGAGCGGTATCATGGTACTAAAATCAAACTCTATTGATATTTCTTGAGACATTTCTGGATCGGCTGCTTATCAAGACATTTTGGTCCACACCAAAGTGACTGTCAAACACAGCCTTGGTGGACAATTACATAATATATATTCATATACATAAATATGTAAAGCACAAGAAACAGTGACTTTACGAACTGCAATGCAACGGGGAAGAAATAAACCAATCATAAAGACAACAAAATCAAAACAGAACCACATTGGATCAATGCAGAGAATGGCAACTGAACCAATCATGCTGAAGCCACAATAAACATTGGTAACTGAAGCGTCGGAGGGTGCATGCCATATCCCCCGTAGGTGTGGTACTGACCTGTTCTTTCACCTCACTGCAAGGTGACCGACAAGCAATTGTGCACATAAGCAGCACCAAGGCGCGGCATGCTGCAGCCATTGAGCTTATTACCCGCGCATCCAATTGTCCAAGGCAACTCCACTGTCAAAACATCCCTGGGGGAAGGGAGTTGGAGCTGGGAGCGCTATCTGGTGCGGGAACTGCCTACCAAAAGACACAGCTGTACGACCAAAGCAAATCCCTGCGTCTCTTTACTGTTTATAGTTCAATCACAATCCCCTGAGAGTGTATAGTAGCCATTACCTCTGAAGGAAAAAGACCCACACACACATACACACATAGCTAGAAATACCCGAAGAGGTCATTAGTGTGTGCACACACGCATACATTGCAAATGGAGCACATGCAGCCAAATATGCACCGTACTTCTTGACCACTGCAGATTATCACTTGCATAAACCCTGTAGTAAGATATTAAGTTTGAGTCTTATCATCGGTCACCATGTTATAGAATACCCTGCATTCTCTATGTTCAGGAGTCAACAACCCTGATACGTGTATTATTGTTCAGTTCTTTTACACTTTATCTCACGATTTATTGGCTCTCCCGACCTTAACTGGATCCCCATATACAAAGAGAAAAGTCGCACGCCCTAAATCAGTACGTACCATCATTAGATGCTGAAGAAAGACCGATCTATACAAAGATATGTTAGTATGAATCACAGAATTGAAATACAATTGGGTCTTGATAACGTGTAATGGGAATAAAGTGTGAGTACGAAATATCTGTAACAAGTATGGTAATTAGTTGAATAACTATAATGATACTTGCACCTAGTATGCCATTGCTATATAATTACTTCACGTCATTCATGGATGCACATCTAAACTTGTCACAACTGACTCTGTTCATAACACAATATTCAGTATATAGCAATATTTGTGGGACCTGGATAAAGAACATGCTTCCCAGCTATAGAGGGTTTTATGGTGGTGCGCAGTATAATGTAACGTTTCAATTATCTTAATGCACCCAACATCTAGACTCATAACGCATAGAACAGGGAAGTATATATCACGTACGGTAGCCGGTAGTATGTAGGTCATATGTTCTTACATTTCTCAATTTCATACCTGTCACCATGAACAAATTTGCATTTTTCTTTCTCATAACCTCTCTTTCGGACAACGATATGCAGCCGTGTAATATCTTGTAATGGAAAGGCAGGCACAGCTTCATTATGAAATGGATCATTTTTATAGGCCAGTACTACACGCCATGAATTTACCCAAGGGTGACAAATAAAATCTATTTAAGCCATGTAAACGCATATAGTAAAGACCTAATTGATACCTGTGTATACAATGTACAGTTCCAAACAACAGTAGGTAGCCTAAATATACCTGAAGTATGTAGAGATATTGGGACTTCTCATTGCAGTGACCCTTCTAGATATACTGTCTGTAATACATATACAATACCTTGGTAAGAGTAAGAGACACTTGAGTTTGGCTGAATGTGAAGTGCGTGCTTTATCATAAGGACCCTGACTGTGGTAAGGCCTCAGTGAAGAAGGACAACAAAATGTAGCTAAGCATCTTGAACTAGCTCCGAGGGCTGTCAGAGCTTAGAGAGTTGCTGGTCAAGCGTAGCCAGCAGCAGATCCACCATGCAGTCGCCGGCTGAGGTGGGACAAGTGTAATTGGGGCCAAGCTGGGCTTGGAGGCGGGGCATGTGGGTAGCGAGCCGGCTGTGCCAGCTCGTTGAAGGGTCTTCGCTCAACACTTTCTGTAGCATGGCACGACAACCCCACAGCTGGCGCGAAAGCTGCGCGGCAGAGCGGATTTGCAGGTCGGCAGCATGTGAAGCGGCATCTGGGTTGGCCCTGCGGAGGTCGAGCACTTCAGCGCTGAGATCGGGAGGTTCTCCACCGGTCGTCGCCATACGCCGTCCCGAGGATCCAGGAGGCAGAGGCGGATCCCCCTCCGGGCGCTTCGAGGCCTCCCACGTGGGGTACCTATAGGGCACTTGTGACCAGGAGAATGCTGTGGGGTCGTAGCCTGGGTCGTCCCCTTCACTTGGCGTCTCCTGTTTAACCTTGAACTCCCCAACGGTGGGCAGGAAGCCAACCGAACCAAGGTTGGGTGCAGTGGCGTAGAGATGGCCTGGCCATGCGGCGGGCAAGACCTTCACTTTGCTTGCCTGCTGTCCCCTTCGGGTAACGCGCTGGGAAGCAAACTGTGGGTCCTGAGGCCATGAACTGCTGCGCTCTCGAGCCATGCCTTCCTCCATCTCTGGTATCGTTTCTGTGCTGGGCTCCGGGTGTAAGGTTGCTGATCTCTCTCTAGAGGCGTCGGGGGTACTTGTCCGCTCCATGGCTTTCTCACGCTTGTGTTTCCAGCCTGGAGGTATGCCTGATATCTCCTCCTTTTGCTTTTCTTTGCCTCCTTCAACATATTTAGCCCACAAATCCAACGCTTCAGTCAATGCTTCTTCAATGGTACTAAAACCACCGTCCGCTGGGGCCTGATCAACACGGGTTTGGTAGGCTTTAGCCCAAGGTGTGTCACTCTCTAAGATTTCATTGACTTTCCCGAACATACTGACCATATTCTCTGATATGAACCGTCTGTAGATCTCCGGGGTGACCAGGTATTGTGGTCGTACACGTGGTTGTACCTGCAGTAGATCCTCTGAGTTATAATTCCTGAAGTAGTTGTGGCGATGGCGCTGCATCCATATGCCGAGCTGCTCAGACACGGAACAAATACTTGGCAGCGGTTTGAACAGGGTCTCTGTATTGGCCATGTCGTCATCCCAGATTTGGTCAAACTCCCGTTTGCGGGCTAACCTATCGAGTGGACTCCGCGATGGGGACATGTCCTTGCCATAGCCGGCGGGATCATATTCGGACTTGGAGGATTCAATTGAGGTTCCAGATGACCGCTTTCTACTGTGCTTGTCAAATGCAGTGGATGTGGATATGTCAGATGTGCTGTCAAGGTCCTTTGGTGAGCGTGAGTCGCTGTCAACACTGATACGAGAGGCCTTGGATTTAATTGTCGGCGAACTGCTGTCAGTTCTACTGTCTCCGTCCTGACCAGCTGCACTCATCTCAAAACTACGTTTGCGGCTCTTGCTGCTATGGTCGAGCCTGAAGGCACCTTCAGCTCCTGCAGCCAGTACTTGAGCATGTGAGGAACTCGTCTCTGCTGTGGACACGTGAGAGTGCGGCGTTTTGCCGGATGTGGTGAGCGTGCATGCTAAGCTGACGTGAACATTGAGCGGGGAAGAATTGGCTGAGCGTGATGTGACCATGCCAACCCCAGCAGTCGTGATGAACGGCGGAGGTTGTGGCCCTGGGGAAGACAATGCACTTCGCGAACTGGGGCTGGGGGATGAGTTCGCACTGCGTCCCTGCGACACACTCTCCTCACTTGTGACATATGAGCTGCGGCGTGATATGTTACACGGTTCTTCACCAACTGAAACATTAAGTGGCGAGCGACAACGTTGGAAGTCTCCACTTGATGGCATTGTACCCGGGAGGCTCTCCGGTGAGAAGTCAAGCCTGTGCGCTGCAGCTGCACCCTGCATGTAGGCTTGCCGATAACGCATGGTCCTGTCATCCGTTAAGTCAGAAATGGCGCGTGGGCGTGCTCTTGTGCTAGGGTCTGTTAAAATGTCACCAGAATCACCCATCTTTTGTTTGGCACGACTAGAAAAATCCTCCTTGAGGTCACCTTCTAGATATATCGAAGAGATTTCACTGTTGAGGTCCATCTGTGATTTGACAACATTGTGCATCTTGTAGCGGCCAGAATATTCCCTCCAGAGCCGCCCAGCCTCCTGCTTCACCTCACACAAGCTGTGGAAACCACCCTCACTCGGTGGTTTCGTCAGACGAGAACGGAACTCATCTGCCCAGGGTTCAGTAGATTCCAATGCAAACTGCAGGTTGGAGTCATATTTCATAGCATTGCGGTGGCAGTATTCCTTATAGAGCTGCCGGGTGACCACCATCTTTGGCCGCACTAGCTGGTCGAGTTGCTGGAGGATCTCTTCTGGCCAGCCCAAGAAGTAGTTGTGCTTGTGACGCAACACGGTGATGCGGACCTTGTCAAGGAGGCTGAGCTGCTGGTCAGCCAAGCTGGGGAAGAGGAAGGACAACCCTCGCTCCGACTTCTTGTATTCTGAGGAGCGGAACACGAGCGGCTTCTTGCCCTGCTCTGGGGTCGGTGTGGACGACCCGGAGGATGCTGGAGTGCCTGGTGCAGATATGGATGCGGACCTCCGGGAGAAGTTAGGCCCAGACGTGGTGGAGGCAGGGTACAAGCTGGCCAGGTCATGCAGGCCAGGATATCCAGGCATCATTGCTGGGATGAACACACCTCCCTGTTGGATCACCATGCCTGGCATGCTTGGGATCACTCCCGATGAACCGAGACTCACTGGAATCCCACCCTGGGGGCCTAGACCTGGCAGACCGAGTTGGTGGGCAGCTATTCCCCGGCCAATCTCTATACAGCTCTGGCTTCTCTCCCGCTGCGGGAAGCCTGGGCTCAGCCGGGAGTCACTCCTCAGCAACTCGCTGTCGTCACGCGACGTCATCTCTCCGATGTCAGAGCGGCTGCCCGGGGAATGGTGCGAGGCGGGCGAGTCCTTCGGGGGCAGGATCTGGTAGCTGCTGGCCTGCGACGACGCCAGACTGGTGGTGATCATGTCCGACTCCGTGCTCAGGATGGAGACGTTGCTCTCGCTACGACCTCGGCCGTTGGAGGAGGTCGTGCTCTCAGTTCGTGCTCGCTCTTCCGTGGAGACCATACTGCCGCTGTGGGAGCGCTGACTCATGTCCTTGCCAGTAGTATCGTCATTACCGGAGCCCGTGGCACGATCATCGACATACAGAACCCCCATATCTCTTTGATCCTTGCCCTGGTGACCATTACTCCCGCACACGGGTTGAGCGTCACCGTTGGGCTCTGGTACCGTTTTCTCAGCCAGCCTGTCGGATTTCCCAAATGATAGTGTACCAGTAGCTTCACCACCACCAACCCCTTGGTGCTCACTGTCAGAGTTAGATCTCGGCTGTGAGTTGTCCTCTATGTCTTGACTGTCATCATTGTTAGGATTATTGCTGTCAATGAAGTCTGTATCACCAGGATTACTGCCCCGCCTGGACTTGAATTTACTTTTCGGGTTTGGATAGCGAGCTTGGTGGCCTTTGTAGTTTTCACTGTATTTCCTCCAAAGTTCAGCTGCGGCAATTTTCACTTGACACAGACCTGTAAAAATAGAGATATCATTAGTTTAGATCTAACAAAATAATATTTGCCATTGGATATACAATTTTGATTGCTCAGTCTAATATAATAAAAATAGTTGATTATTTCGCAGAATAGTCATTGACAGATCTATTCGAAAGAAAACTCTTGTGGCCTCGTTTTATAGTCTACCTACTAAATATTATTCTGAACGCATTTCATTCAAATACAGATCAATCATCTAAGTTCCGGAATAAGGTAATTAGTAAATATAAATGCAGAGGTTGCTGAGGATACTTGTTTAGATTTAAGATCTATTTATGTATAAGGGCAATTCTGGAAATGCCTTATCGCAAAGGTAAATAGCTAGGATGTCCCCTACATTACTATTATTTGTAATCATATTCACTTACCACTGAAACCTCCTTGGTTTGGTGCTTTCTGCAATTTATCCCGGAACTCTTGTGCCCACTCATCTTTGCATTCCAAGCAATATTTTAATTTGACATTGCGACAATATTCACTTCTGTAATAGAAAACAGGTTCACTTTTATCACAGTATTGGCAGATATACATGTATATTGATGTATTCGGTCATCTACTAGACACGCGCACTATTCTGTAAAAGTCTAATTTTTGTTCAGCTCTGTGCTCAGAGGCTACTTTAATTTCAACCGTATTCAAAAATCTATAGAACATACTTTTATTGTTTAAAGTATACTGTTTGAGATTTCGCAAAATCGCCCATTCTAATTTCAACGAGAAATATATGCATCGGAATTTTACGACACATTTCTTCCAATCTTGCCATACTTAAATCATAGTGTAGAAATAACATATAATTTCTTTAAGGGCTGTTAAGTGATAAACTATGGAAGTTTAAATCTCATAGAAACCAGTAGCAATTCCCCTACAGGCGACAAGCGGCAATACCTGTTCATGTGCAACTTGTACAGTTCAGGAGTGATGGGCGCTATAGGGCGGAGGTTGGGGTCTACTTTTTCCAGCTGCTCAGCCGTGTAGCCAATGAAATACTTGTGGTCGTGTCGGGCCACCCAGATCTGCGCCCGCTCGTACAGCTTCACGTCCTCGCCGAGCGCGGGGAACAGGTATCGCATGCCCACCAGTTTGCGGTTGGCGTGTCGCCGGCCCGTGTCAGCACCACTGCTGCTGTTGGTGAGGGCGTTGTTACTGTTGCGGGGTCCGCCCAAGGGAGGACTTGGAGGGCTCTGGCCATAGTGCTGGTGATTATCACTGGAAGGGCTTGCTGGGCTGTAGTCTGTCGGCAAATAGGAAATATCTTGTTGAAATTCCTTAAACCATGGACAGTGTATCTCTAGAGTTGTATGTCCATGCTTAAAGATATGTTTTTCTTTATTTCTATTTCTAAATTTCATTGAATATTTTCTGTGATAGAAATGGAAAGCGAACCAGGGCTATTCCACTTAATCATGGGCAGTCTTAAGAAGGATGGTGAAATTATAGAATAATTTTATCTTTATACCAGTCATACATGACAATCGTCACTTAAGTCTGGTTAATAATGGGGTTCCACGCCAAGGTCATACATTTCTTTAGGCTTGTTATTCATATCGCCATCTTTTTTCAAGTCCTTGCTCGAATGTCAGAAAGAGGCATTGATTTAGCTAGTAACGAAAATTAAGGGATAATTAAAACTGAGATTCAGTGAGAACATAACATTGTCCTCCTCAATGGTTTTGATGTCCTTATACATCCATGTACTCGAAAGTAGGCTATAACTGTTATCGGTATACTGGATATCATCGAGATTTCACCAATTACTCCTGCCCTAGATTTGGCTGTGAGGAAATATCTTTTAACCTGAAAGAGGTATTACCTTCGCTGGTATCCGGCGGGGGACATCCGGCACCCAGCTCCCAGCCGTTTGTTGTCGCGCCCTCTAGTGGTGAAGCAGGGTCACCATGGCTCCTCTTGGAGTCGCCAGGTGGCGTCACACCATCTGCGGCGCCATCTACTGGTTGGTCATGCAGACCATACCAGCCCAGCATCTCTTTAATCGTACTCTCTGCATAACTCTGCAAATAGAAATAACCATAGGCAAGTATGAAAATAAGGTTCAAAGTCTTGCACATTCGTTTACCATCATGCTAACATATTATAACAGGGATAACGCCTCTATGTTTATTTCAGTGGATGGGATGGGTTGATGGATTTGTAAGCTGTGAGAACGACTATTTCAATAGGACGGCAAGCTTTCATCTCATAAATAGGGAACGACTAATACAAAAGTAGCGATGTGGACGCTACACGAACTTGATTCCTTTGTCCATTAATAGGACACGGCGCGTCTAATTATCATCAATTGCGGTAGTGAGAAAAACATGTAACAACCATCCACCCCGATTAACAAAATAATATTGAATCCTTCAAGGTCCCTTATTTATTGCAAATGTGATCGTAGCGGGTTAAGTGTGGCTACTTTGGACATTTGAAAGATATTGATATGCGTAACGTCGTACACTTCAAGCATATGATATACCGTATGGCATACTTTTGTGTGAAATGGGAAAAGCCAACTTAATACTTTTCTATGTGTACTAGTACTGGGTTAGACTTTTATCTTAGCGTCTCGAAGGCTAGAAACTCGATTGGCAAAGCCCCTCAGGCTGTTGCCATTTATTTCCCAAAATATTATATTTTTTCACAGACAATGTTCACACAACAGAGTACCTTGGAGTTATCTGGATTGTCTCAGTACACATTTCAATTGGATGTCGCGCGCCTGTGACAATTACATTAGCTTGCATAGATGATAACTATTCTACAACACCTGGCTAACTAGAATAAATTTAGACAATGTTTCATGTTAACTATTGTGTCCTTTTCTAAATTGATTTCTAACATTCTTTCTTGAAAATGTTGAGTTTCTCGGAACTAAGACACTGAGCATAAGGAAGTACCTCAGGCTTCTAGGTCAAAGCCATGGATGGAGAAGTTTCCGCTTATCGTCACCTTGCATTTCTATCTATTCCTATATACCTATGAGCGAACAACCTATGATTACCTAACGCTGCTGAGGGTGGAATAACTTTTGTTTACTGCCCAGGTGGAATTTACTGCCCAGGTTGACGTTTACTGCCCAGGTTGACGTTCAAAGACGTTCGGTTTTTATCGATATTAGCCGACAAATGAAGGTATATAGGAATAGGGAAACTACATACCGGTGGAAATAAGTCAAAGTTACTTGGTAAGGGTTGGAAAAATTACTGCCCGCGGCTACGCCTTGAGCAGTAATTTTCCCAAGCCTTACCTCGTAACTTTGACTTATTCCCACCGGAACATAGTTTCCCTCTAATATTTGACACATAATCCTAATATAGATATACACATGTTTTGTTTGCTTGGTTTGATTTAGCGTCCAGTCAGCTATTATAGATCCTTACCAGACTTTTTATACACATGTATTGTGTGTTCATCAACATTTACTATCTGGTGCCTATGAAATGAAACACCAACACCTGAGTATTTAACTCCAATAAATCCAGGACGGACAGACTTATAAAAAAATCTCTAACAATCAAAATGAACTGTCTCATATAATTCTATACATTTATATGAGACATTGATGAATACAGTTGTCAAATTTCATCTGTGAAACTCACAATCAGAACTATTATTGTGTCCCGAGACCTAGCTATAACTTTGATCTATAACTCCAATAAATCCAGGACGGACAGAATTATAAATAATTGTTCTCTAACAATCAAAATGAACTGTCTCATATAAATCTATACATTTATATGAGACATTAATGAATACAGTTATCAAATTTCATCTGTGAAACTCACACTCAGAACTATTATTGTGTCTCGAGACCTAGCTATAACTTTGAAGGACTGCTGAAGGATGACTGAAAAAGAAACGATTTCCAAGAAGGCATGGAAGATCACCTATCAGTGCAAACCATCTTTTGGGAATTAGTTTTTCCACATGAGTCCAGACTATTACGCCTAATAATCATCAACAACAAATGCCTGCTATGAATTTCTTTAGGTGGTCCTGCGCCTAAAATAGTACAAACTCTGGTAATTCATCACACTCCTACAAGTCCCTTCCGCTGATATCAACAGCCAAGTTGACAGACTTCTCTGCCAGTTGTTTAATTTAAGGAACTTTTCAGACCACCTTTCAACTTAATTGCTCTCTCGTCGCAAAAAATAACCCACATTAAACTGCGGGGCCTCGCAGTGTGTTATTGTTATGCTGACATTAAATCAAAAACGGTTTTCTTGGTGTCCAGTGCGCAAGAGAAGTCTGGGTGAACCCTCGGATAGCGGTGGTTAGGGGAGGCAACGCGGAGAATGGCCTTTCTCTGGTGACTCACCCAGCACCCAATGATGACACAAGGACTTTGCCAAATGCCACATCGACCAGCAACCACCACCGCACTTTGATAACCATGCGCGAGTTGACCTTCTTTTTTCCCCGTTGCACCTTAGTCCTCTATGAATGGGAGCATCTGTGATGCCCTTTTTCAAAGTCATGTTTCTGTACATGTAGCAGGTTTGCAATGGGCATGATTACAAAGGCACTTTTGGATATTTGAGGCATGCAATAATGATAGAATTATTCACAGAAGAATCATTTGGTTCAAAAAGTCTTTCGTCATTTGCCGGCATGCATATTTATCATCTACCTTATACAAAGTATCCATAGAAAACACACATCACCATACCCGGATCATACAGATATGTTGTATGCTCCGAGTTCCAATAAACGCGCACACGGAAAAATACTTCTTCCTGAAAAATAGTGGGTATCCAAATGAATTAAAATAGGAACGCCACTTAATAGGGAAAGGTGGATAATAAATGCAATATAGACTGGTTTTAGATAAGAGCGGCTGTATGCTCCTCGGAGTTGACTCTGCGCAATATCCTCGCATGCGCTCAGATATTACTACGCGTCAACTCCTCGGAGCATATAAGACCGGGTGTATCTGAAACCAGTCAATATTGTGTATGTAAGCACTGGTGGATGGGAAGAAAGTATCCTCTTACATTTTGTTCAAACCATCTCGTGTATCAAAAATCAAAAGGCAGTGCTTATCACTGGCTGGCCTTTACAGGAATTTGACTCGGAAACCTAGTCTAGGGGTCACCTAAACCCTCAAGAGGGTCTAAGGCCGGTGCCTAACATGGGGGGGGGGGGGGGGGGGGGGGGGGGGTGCAGAAGCTCGTGTATTTTGAGCTTTTCTCGATGAATTTCTGGGCTCAGTTGGGAGTCAAAATGGCAAAAGAAATGTGCAAATACTACTCACCGTCTTTCAGGCATTCATTCTGAACCCCATCCCCATTAAAAAAAACATGTTTGGATTTACATGCAGCTCAATAATGACCCCCCCCCCCCCCCCGCCCCCGGAAAACCCAATGCCTGCCTTTCCCAAAGAGACGGGAGCTGAAGAATCGTGTCCAGGGAATCAGGAAACGATCGAGTTAACAAATTCCAAACTGCCTGTTCTTGGAAGCAGCGCGGACATTAAGCGGCCCAGATGTGCGCAGAGGATGCTATATGAGCCACCTGCGAAAGGAGAATATACTTGGGCCGGATAATTAGAATGGCGCGTTAATACAGTCAGGGTCAGCTGAGTGGATGGTCCAGGTATGAAGAGTAAAATGACACTTAGGAAGAGTGGCTATTACGTGATCCAGATAAAAGAAATGTAGTGACTGGATTTCCAGGCACCTCGTTTTATAACTATACAACAGGGTCCAAGGCCAGTGTCCCACACCTCATTGTATAACCAATACACCTCACCAGCATTGATGCACAAAATACAGGGATATAGCCAAGAAAACCAATTGCAAGCCATTTGAGGCGATTGCCCCTTTATAGGGGCCATTTGTATTGTCTGTGAAAAAAAACCCCAACCAATTATGTATTATCTAATGACCCAATAAATAGACAGTACCTAAGAAATATATCCACATACATATATATCATATACCGTATTGTAAAGACAAACATAAAACTACATGTATCTCGCTATATGATGAGCTGTAGATGTCCCGATGTGTTTGGTATATGAAATGATATGATGGGAACGGTGAATATAGTACTAACATATTCAGAAACATGTTCATCTGGAGCCCCTGTCATTTTATATTACGCTTCTAACTTTCGCTGCTGGAGGTACCTGTCACTACAAAATATCACATATCTAGCAACGTGGTCAAATCTCCATAGCCAAAGCAATGGTTGGAGGTGAGACATGGCAACATTGGTTAAGCATAATACGGTGACAGCCTAGTGAAATTTGTGCGAAGGAACTCTCTAAAAGAGCAAATTAGGGACGGCAAAACTAGTGTACCCTATAGAAAGTTAGGTTTTGTCCATGAATAAATATTCTAGTCTAAGATTTGGGGTTCGGATAGAATTCTTCAAATTTGCATTTGTGTACGTAATCTCCGGAAAATTGGGTATGTTTACAGCAGATCCACGAACTTGTACAATTGTTCATGCAGCGTCTGACAACGATATAAAGCTTCTGAAGAAAATAATGCTTGGACGAATATCCCATTACCAGGCATGGCAACATAAGATAAATCTATGACCGATATATTATCTAAAGTTTAAAAATTTGAATTTATGACCGTGCCAAGTTCTGTAAAATCTTAATTCAACATTGCAGTTTTTTCCGCTGAGAATCTTTCGTCATGGAACAAAAAAAACACCCAAATCCACCAGATCTCTCTTTGCATACAGGAACTCTATGTCACCATGTCGTTCTTTGCATAGGTGCACTTTTAATGAGGGAGCAAACAATCAATTTCAGGGGATTGAGTAAAAAGCGTGCTGTTTGTTGTGCGCGATTGGCTAGAGTCATCACTATCATGTTCTCCTTCGGGGAACAGGAAAACTTAAGGTATGAAGCCGTCCTTTGAAAAGGAGCATCTAAATGTGCATCACCCTTGAAACCCCAATAGGAACGCAGTATGTCTAATATCTTTAGAAGTTAATTAACTTTTTCAAATAAGGGGTGCCTCGATTTCTTTTATTGCAACTGGAAACAATGTCATTCAACATGTACTTATATAGAACGTCCTGACCATGCTGTACAATTCACAGAACGAGACGGTAATTTACGGTTTGAACGGACCGAGGCATTTATGCAGAGTTCCGTACAAACGGTAAATTATCATTGAGTTAACAACCAAGCGGTCCGTACAGTATTTTTACGTCATGTGCCGAAACGGTGCGTATTTACAGTATATACGGCATGGGTATATAGTAAAAGACCACCTCTATTATGTTATCTATTGCATGTTCGACGGCATGATATTGCACTTCGTACACAGATGCGGCAATGCATCCTGATTTCTTTCACGTAGGAGTTTTACAAGACATCACATCATCCTTTTCAAATTAGCGCCTTGATAAGCTTGTTTTAACTGGCATATCCCACGACATAAACATAAAAATCAACCCAAACCCATCCAAGTAGTTCCTTGGCATCAGTAAGATGCAAAGATTCAAGCTTATCAGAAGTGGCTTATTTTGTGCAGTCAATAATGGGACTGAGCTTGGTAAACCCCCTCACATCGGGGGACCCATTTGAAGGCTCGGTGAATGGAGGGGATTGGGATGACTCTTCCAGCACACGGGAAGCAGCTCCCTGTCTTAAGTCGTGTGTTTTTTTGTGGGTGTGAGTTGTGACCTGCAGTGCGCCTCCGCCTCATCTATCTCCCCCCACCACACCCCATCCAATTAATCACCTTCAGAAATAAACATGCCGGACGAGCGAGAGAACCAGCATGTCTCATCAAGTAGAAACCGCAATATGTGCAAATAGGGCTATTTGGAGTTTCTATAAATAGGGGATGTTTTAGAAGGTGCACGTTGTTAAAATCGTTAACAATAAGTACTTGACTGGGCAAAGAGTTTAGAAAAAAAGATATTTGCCAAGTTAGCACTTTCCTGTCAGGGTCTTCCTCGTGACATTAATCTGTAACTGTGATTGATAACTGCCAATTATTCTGCTGATGAAGACGGTAATTTAAATCCAAAACATGTATTCCATGCCTACAAAATGGCGTCGTTACCCTTCACATATATTTTTTTCAACAGTAAAACATATTCAATAAGATTTTTAAATGAGATAAAAAGGATAAATAATGTGCATGTCAGCATTGCAGTGCAGATGGACTTTGAAATTCCCTTACATTTCCCCAGCTCATGTTAAAGTAAGACAATGCTCGTGGTACAGTTTCAGAGAAAATATTATGGTTTCTGATTTATATACATAATTTTTCAATTTGTTTGTTAGTTGTAACAACGGTTAAAGCCAATTCTGAACAGCAGATTTTCATTAGGCTCTTTAATAGGTCCATTGCACGTTTGACAGTGAGGGCCATTCTCTCCTTTAAAGGGGATGTTCCATTGGGATGAGTGTATGACTACAAATGAGTATTTCTGTGCGGTCGCCACACGGCCGCCGCATTTCAGTCGGTTATAGTAATCACTTCAATGGAATAGAGCATATTCACACAGCGGTGTGCCAAGCAACGGTCCTTCAGACCTAATGAATTAGCTTTTGTCGAGTGCTTGTAAATGTAACTCGCCTGACCGTTATGTGACGTCGGCCACTGAACCCCCATATGGGTTTCTACATTATAAGCATGTTTGAAAGACGCCCGACAGCATCGGATTCATGTCCAGCCCAATGGAACACCCACTTTAAGTAGTAAAGAAGAAACCCAACAAGTTTTGGTCAAAGTCGACAACAACAACTTTGACCCAAACGAGTTGCTTTCTGTATTCATCTCACCCCTGTACACACTAAAAGAAAGGATATTGCACAGGATATAGACCATGGAGAACGGACTGCAATTCTCGTAGGAGCATGGATAATTGCAAATACAATGGAACCCCGCTTCCGGGGCACTCAGCTTAAGGTGCACCCCGCGTTAACAGGCAATTTGCTCGGAACGAAATTTTTTTCTCTCTATTGAGATTATTTGAATCCCGCGTAAGAGCCTTGGAGAACATCCCACGTAAACGGACAGGTATTTCGGTACCGAATGCTTTTAACCCCAGTTAAGGGAACGCTTTGGAGGGACACCTTATCAAATCTGACGGAACAGTGTGGGGGCAACACTCAAGATTATTTGAACTGCTTGTGGCGTGAGTGTGTGGGACATAGAATGGTGTCTAAAGAGACACCAGACAATGACCTGTGTAGGCCCCGGTAGGCGACAGGTAGGCGTCTGTGGGCTGTATTTGTGGTTATATCAGTGTATCTATACTATAGTGTCACTTGTATATAAATTGATACCATATCTATTGAAACACCGAAACCCCTGCTTACGGGGACACCCTGCGTAACGGAACAATTTCTTCAGAACGGAGGGCGTCCCCTTAAGCGGGGTTCTACTATAAAGGGAATTATGGAGAGGAAAACCGTGAAAAGAGTGATACCAGAAAAGAATAATTCAATTGTTAACAGATGTAACCTTGTGACAAGACTGTAAACAGGGCATGGACCCAGGATGAAATCTGGATGAAATTAATTCCCAAATTTTTAGAAACAAGACTGTGTAGACTTTGTGTCTAGACTTGTTTTATTTGGTCTTCTCAACGCCGTGCCCCCGATCGCTAAAGTCTGGATGAAAGACGCAGAACAAATGACAGTGACCTAAGGTTCATTGATTGCTTGGTTAGGTGTTTGTTGTGTCTGAATGGTGAAAGAGGAGCGAGGGCAAGCATCAGGGAGTATAAAAGACGATGAGGTTGGGAGGGTGTATAAACAATATCCTGTGGAACGGGTGTGAGGCTGGTAATATGTAGCGGTAAGCTGATAGATCAAGAGAGAAGGGGTCGATGAGGATAAGCGATCATTGGCTAATCATCGGCATGAGATTGCAGTAGTATCTCCTCTGATTCTTCACTGATTGCGCTACTATCACTCCCTTCAGAGGCAACTTCCCTGTTTTTAACTTGGTTTTACGATACAGGGAAGAATTGCTCGAGATTAAATAGGATTTGTCAAGAGATATTGTGTTTCGTTCTTCTTGACACATCTATTGCTTTTACGCTTTTAAAACCTTTTTTTCAGAAGAATTGCTTAAGATGTCATTAGAAATATCAGATGTGGTGAAACAACCCGGGTACGCCTTCCCCACTGATTGATCCCTGCCGCCACCATAATGGATGCGTTCAGGGACCCCAGGCGATACCCGTGAAACTGAAAACCTGTAAGTGTTGGCCGAAAGTTCAGACAGTTTTGAAAAATTGGACATAACTTTATCGGTCGAGTGTGCTATAAACATTCATAACATCCAACACATATCATTATTTACCTGCATTATTCCATTACTTATCACCTCATTTTGTTTTTGCCAGCTCTGAGCCATGGCCGGTCGGTAGGTTTGATGTGAATACAACTCCCGCATTGACTGCACCCTGTCTCCACTGCAACGGATGCAGTCAGAGATTGCGGGTGATACCCGCGAGCTACTAACTCACGAGAGGAGATCGAACATTTGGACAGTTTTGGGCCGAATTTTAGCACCAGAGCATAACATCAATGGTTATCTTTATTTACCTTCGTTGTTAGGTTAACCACAGTATTTAGCAGAACTCGAAGACTTGTCAAATCCTAACATGGCGGACATCACGCTGCTCGTAGCGCCCCCTCTCGAATGAACGGGAAACTCGCGTATAGCGCGTAATGTGGCAAACGTCCACCAGATGGCGCCCGATTGTGGGGATCTCTACTATTACGCACCATATGAATGGAATCCAATGAAGCAAGCGCTCTAAACCAGCACGGATCAAGAGGAGAGACTGACAAAATACAATTCTTGTGGGAGTAAAGTGCTAATGGACTCTCACACAAGATAACGGTAAGATAGTGGGAAGAACGATACAGCCCAATTTGGTGAAGAACGTGGGGAGAACGCAGAGGGGCGGGGGGAGAACATGGGTCGGCGCAGTGGAGCAGCGCCTTAATAGAGAGCAGGGAGAAGAGTAGGAATAGTTTGAATAGAGCCATGGAGAAAGTTGTGTAAAAGAATGTGGCCGGACAACAAAACTGGGAGGAATAACGGAGAAGTGAGGCGATATGTTGATAGTAGGTTTCCAGGGAAGATAGTGTATGAGTTAGAATGGCCTATATGTTGAGATATCTCGCTTGTAACACAACGACCTGTCTCAGAAGGGGAAGGGATTGGTGGGAAACTGACGATGAAATCACCGGAACTGTATAGGTAAAACTTAGTTATTAAACACCAACTTCAAAAGCACGTGGCAACATCACTTCTCCATCTGAGGTTATCCATAGGTTAACACCGTGCATGCCTTTCACTAATGCTGGGCAAGCAGATCTATTCTCGACAGGTTTCTTTATAATGAGTCATATGTTTAACAAAACAACGTTCAATGCTCATGCCTTTTCATCACGAAAGGGTGCGAGTTGGGTAGAGGAAAAGATAGACAGAGAAGAGACTAGGACAGGGTGAGACTAGTGTAGAAGGGAGGATAGAGTTAGATGAAGAAACCATGGCAGGATAAGAATGAGATTAACGAATGACAAGGATACAACTCTAGACCATTACAAGGTGAGACTCAGACGGTAGGATAACGTCTGACAGGGGAGACACCATTACAAGATGAAACTCAGGTATAGGAGAATATACATGTACTATTAAAAGATGTGACTGAACAGAATGAGACTATGGTAGAGGTACAGAGGTGCAGCTGGACAGAGATGCGACTGTGGCAGGATGAGTCGCAGTTAGAAGGGAAGATAGTTAGACAGCAAAGAGGTTCCAACAGGATGAGTCTGAATTTGGAGGGCAGTATACAACTAGAGAAGAGACTTACAGTATTTGAGGGATGGACACAGATAGAGAAGATACAGAGAAAGGATAGCCATGAAATCCTGACAAAGACAGCCAGTCAGGGATTCTGTTGGGTAGAGAAGGAAAGCGGGAGAGCGGGTTTGCTTTGATGTCGCTGTCACGCTAATTTTAGCATGGTTAAGGCGGCGCCCTGCCCCGCAGCCACAGGCGTCGCGATAACAAGACGCCAGATGCTAAAGGTCCCGTCAGGATGACACTAGCTGCAGGAGTAGGCCAGTGAGTGAACGAGCAACTGTCGGAGGGATCCGAGTGAGAGAGTGAGTAAATGTATGTCAATATCGGAGTGACTAAAATGTGATTATATTGAATGAGTGAGTGAGTATGTGAGTAACTGAGTTTAGTGTGTCAGTGGGTTATCAAGGATGTGAGATCAATGAGCGAGTTGATGAGCGCATGAACGATTTAGAGTCAAAGTTTGTTAGTGAACGACTAAATGAACCAGAATCCCATCGCATCGCCCAAATACGAAAAACAAACATCACAGGGGAGCCAAGACATTAAAGCAAAGCACATACTTTCCAAACAATAAATTAATTCTAATATAATTCTCTTATGTCTCAAACACACCAATCACTGACAGTGGTACCGATAATATACGATGTCGTTCGTTCAGTTCTCTAGAATATTAGTTTCAACTTGTGATTTTGATGGATATTCAATACCAGCCAATATTGGACGATTCATGACAGCATTTAGGATGTGTTGGCGTTAGTGCGACAGCCTAGAAAAATTGGCCGAGGGAGTGTTGGCTGGCGAGTTACTGCGTACTAGATGAGATTTAACTGTGTTCAGGCGTAAAGCAAAGCTGAACATGTGCAATGACATTATAGAAAAGTAAGACGAGAAGAATGCATTTGATAACCTTTTCACGATAGCTGAATGAGTTATAGCACTTGGCAATATTCTTTCATGAATAATTACTATAATATGACTGAACATTCCAAGGTTGACGTAGACCCCCCCCCCCCCCACACCCCATTTTGGAATAATTTCTTTGGGAGCTGCTGTAAAAGTAAATTGGTAAGAGACTTCTGTAGTTCCTATAATATATAGGAGGAATGTGTGTCATGACGTGGAAACGCGAAAGCCGGCAAATTAAAAAGCAATAAAACGAACAAAACTATATATGAGACAAATTATACAGTGGACGCCGACAAATGGCGGGGAGCCTATTATGACCACCTATAGCCCCACACTTGGGAATCATGTGGGACGAGATGCAAGCTTCAGAGAATGAATAATTCCCTTGCAAGCCACTACCGGTTCATTGCATTTCAATGAGCTACAACAGCATAGGTATAGCACAATGCGTTGATACGCATCTTCATGTTGTGCATTTTGCAGACAAATATAGAAGTCCAAACAGAGACGCTCATCACTCTCGCCTGGGGTAATAGGATATGGCCACTCTTGTTACTGTATGGCCATGCGCTAAGTGCTAATATAACTCGTGAATTTGGCTTTAATAACTCAAAAAGGTAATGCTATTCAATGTTATCAATCTTATTTTATATGATTAATGCCCAGACCAGTGAAGAATGTATTGTTATTACACACTGATATGATATATCAATACGTGGTATTAATGGGTATACAAGCCTCGTCTGTCAGACAGCACTAGGCGCAGACACACGGTGCTGTTGTGATATGAGCATTCTCCCATTTACTGTTAAAGATCTCAAGTGCTAATAATATTGAATTCAGACATATAGAGAGATACGGGGTGAAGATATGTAGCCAACGAAGAACTTGGGAAATAAATCTGTTCTTGTCTCAGAATCCCGGTGTCACAGACCATCTAAAATAACACGTCTCTGGTTTCACATGCGCGACAGACGCATAAAATGGGAATAGAATATTGTTTACGCCCATACTCATTGGTGAATAATCTGAGAGTCAATATAATGTGAAATTTCGTTTCTCATATAGTGCAGAAGAAAAATCGAACTACGTAAATATGATTCGACATCCCAATCCCTTGATCCTTCCAAAATTCAGTTTTTAAAGGATTCTTCCTAATGCTCAATCAATATTTCATGATGATAATTTCTCAGCATCTGTTTATTTAAAGTGGGGACATTTACCATAATTCAAAAAAAAATTACTCTACACCTGTGGCCGAATCTATGAAAAATTACCCACTGCTACCCACTAATAATAATAAAACCTATTTTCTCATATTATCCATTGGGTACGCCAGAAGGGAGAAGAAACGACCAGATGCCAGCCGAAGGGGCCCGACGCCATCGTATGTGCTGTCGGGCCGGTCGAGCACGCCCTTTAGAAAAATAATTTCCTTTCGAGGAGAATTCACTTTCACACTTCACCGGTTTTAGATATAGGCTGTCAATTCCACCACGCTTTAAGGATTATTTTATAGTATAATAGTGTAGAAGTTTCCATATTCCTACCAGACATTACGCCATTTTCCCATCACATGCCTGCTCAAACCAATAAGAGCCTAAAGGTAACCTTTGTGCATTCAAAGGGCCGTATGCTTACTAGGTCTTCGCTAGCGTGCACACTATGCATTATACCATTCAACAGGTACGTTAAATCTGGGCCACATGCGTGGGTGGAGGGTCTACAGTTCAAGTAAAGCTCCAGCCACTTATTTATCTCCTGATGGGCATTGTAGTTCAAATGTTATTGGGAGTCCAACGAATATATTCGAGCAGCGAGTAGGCTGGGCCAAAAACGATATGGCATGATATTCAAGTGCGTATCTATTTGGTCCCTAATTTTATTTTTGAGGTGGGATAGTACATTCCCATTATAACAGTCTCTCTATTGAACCTCTGGTTCTTGGGTACCTAATAGAAATCACCTTTTACTAAAATTAGAAAGAACATGATTAAGCATGGTATGGTACGGCTAACATTTGTGTTCAGTCATCATCGTATTATTATTATCATTGTACAGAGTATAATGTAGATGTCCAATGTTAGTCTAAAGTGTTAGTTCAATATGTTAGTCTACTGACTCAGAATGTGTTATAGTAAGTAGTAACATTTACAGCACCCAAGAGTTTCACGTTTGTACATAGACTTGGGACTTTATATGGCAAATGTTAAATGCCAAAATAACAGATGAACTAATAAACCAAAAGTTTCACGTTTAAGGTGAAGTTTGCTTCATGAATCCTTTATGGTAAATGTTGAATGCCGAAATAACAGATGAACTGGAGAAGATAAACCTCTTAAGAGGAGAAGGCAATGTTGAAAAAAGAAAGAATCAAAAGGCGGAAACTTGTGATAGAGTAGGAATCCTTTATGCATTAGAGAAAGCAAGGTCTATTACATTTTTAAAATAAAACAAGCAAACAAAAAAAACAACAAAAAAACCAGAGCAACCTCGAGACCTCAAGCAAATGAAAAAATAAATTCAACGTTAAGAAATGGAAGACAATGTAACAGAGAACCACGGAAGTGACTTGTATTGAAAAATGAGAAGTAAAATAAAGGAATTGCTTATAAAAACACAGAAACATTTGTGTATTTTGTCGCGCCGCTCTTGTTTAGTATTCTCTAGCAGATCAGGCGGATGAATTATGAACTGCTGTATTACGATTTATTGATAAAAACTTTTTAATCTATCCCATATTTATCTGTAATCTATGTTAGAATTCCTGAGATCACTTTCTGTATCAAGACCAGATCTTTGAAAGTCTCAATTCCTGATAAACATCAAATTTTTGCTTGTTATAAAAGGATCTACGCAGATAAACCTCGGCTATATACACTATAAGGAGCCTCTGTATCTTTAAAATGCTTTTTGAATAAACTCTATCTTTACAAAATTTACCTTTTTAGATAATATCTTTATCTTTACAAAATTTACCCGTCTTCTACAACACACATCACATCAACACCACCTGTAATGACAAATATGTCTACAAACTGTCAACAACCTCCAGGCTACATACCTGCTCGTACTCTCAAGTAAGTCAATTACCACCTGGAGCGAATAAGCATCCCTAACAACCAGGAGAAGCCGTCTGTAGATGGACTCAGTACATTCATAGAAATGTCATTATATATCTCTCCAAATAAGTGAATACCAATTTAGAATATCAATCGAGATGGGGCCGGTTGAAGTGTCACCGTTAAATAAACAATAGTAGATAAACAGGTACAATGTGAGACGTACATAAAATGCTGACAAAAAATCCCCGACGCTTTCTGAACTGTGGCACCAGAAATCACACAAATCTCCTCACTGTCCTTATATTGCTGATAAAGCTCATTAAGGGCACGAGATGCTGACGGTTTGCATATTAGTCGCCGCACAATCGAATAAAACTCTAGGCCTATGTGATGGATTATCCAAGACGGAAGGTTGAGGAGCGTATCCCGTGTTATGATGACCTTTATATTAGCATTGGATATATGACTGGGGGAAGTGGCTGGCATTTTCAGGCAAACCTTCCCCACACCCACTGACGGTAATAGACACCTTATACGCACACAACTAGACAGTGGCAGATGCAGGTCAGTGGCACTGCTACTTACCTGAAGAACTATAATACTGGTCAGCACACTAACATGTCATAGCTTCAGCAACAAGGAATGCAATGGTGCTAACTACATTGGCAACTGGGATGTCTGATGTAGCTGTTCTGACGATGATAGATACGTATCACTCGTCCTGACATTCGAAGCGTAGTATATATAAACGTAACTTTGATTTTTTTTAAAAGCATGCCGGTGTAACCCGGAGAGAAAAAACCGACGGAAAACTTTCCAAACCCGTTTACTCAAACCCTTCCATACCAACACCGCTTCACCCAAGCAGGCATCCTGTATGGTACATGGGTCATTAGTGGAGTGGGACAGCTCATCTTTTTGTTGTGTGCCACTCGCTCCGTAAACCTTCATGCTGCTCTGAGGAGTTCCTTGGTGGGATGAACTTAAGATATCGAGAAGCCATTATTACATACCTATGGCCGAACGTCTATGAAATACTACCCGCTGCTAGGGGTGCAGTATAAATAATGTTCGGGCGCACTGAGCCCGTAGTGAATATTCGGGCGCACTGTGACCATCGGGTCAATTAGTACATTTATTAAGAATATAAAATGGCGTTTTTTTTAATATTTAGGTATGTAATAATAAGAAAACGTAGTGACTGAGTCTGTAGGGATGCCATTCTCGGCCTTTTCATGCCATAATTACGTCCCTCCGCCTGCGGCGTCGGGACGTATTTATGGCATGAAAAGACCTCGAACGGCCACCCCTTCAGGCTCAGTAACCACGTTTTCTCTTAGTAGCTGCAGACTGCACACACGCTGGAGCTCCCGACACTATGGATGCCTGGGAAGGTAGGGCCTGCTCCCAGTCGTACCAGAGTGATTCTGATTAGAAACTATGAAATAGTACAAAAATAGTTGTACTAAAACCATCTGGTATTTATGAGAAACTTGAAATAACCCGCGAAGTGGCATAACTGGATTCTGATATACAAACTGATAGGACTCGTGGTAATGTCAAGAACAACATCAATAAAATTGATAGTATTAGTGATAAATATGTCAGATACAGCCACTTTAAGGACGACAGGAATTTTCCAATGGTTTTGACATCCGATGGCAGAAATACAAATAGACTATGAGATATATGCCAATTCACTCTGACCGACGCTGACCTATGCACACCTATAATTATGAGGAGTCCAGAGCTGCCTTAAATAATGTTTTATTATAACTTAAACATGATTAAAATGACACGTAAAAGTGTGAATACAAGTAAGAGGTCATATGTTCTTTGGACTTGTGTTCTGTCGGGAAGCGCGCGACAGAATTGTGAGTCCCGTGTGGTCACGTGGTGACGCTACATTTAATGTATTCCGGATGCGTTTGAGTCATTGGATGGCTGTGTAACCGGGTGTGTTCAAGTACGGAGCTCTGGTATCAGAATTATGGATAATTTTCAATTATACGTCAATGCTGGCATCGTTACTGGCGGGTATATTATTACTACTGAACATGATGTTGACAGACATGTGTTATTACTGCTCTTATCAATAGACGGTAAAACCTGACTCCAATATCGTGTTCAATACCCAACTGCTGAGTGACACTTTATTGAATATGCCTCATCATAAAGTAACACTGGATGCCGTTGCAGTACATAACCCAAAGAAACCCATTTGGACTTTTGCTTCTGATACAAACACATTTTTCTCTACAGCTAGAGCAGTGGCAATTGTACCAACACTGACACCATCCTATCATTGTGGGTATTTCTGTTCAGGGATATTATCATATCATCGATGATAACAAAAAATTGACATTACCTCTGACATGGGGAACCCTCGCCACTGACACCAGAGACAACATAATTGAATCAGACAAGAATCACCATGTTACAATAGTGCCTCTAAGCTGTGGTGGTTTATATAATGGTAGTCCTATTATTGGGAAAGTGCTACTTTCATTAATGACGATAAAGATAATGACAACGATAAAGATTATATATTTATGTGTAACATTATTTGTTTACAATTGTGGTTAAACAAAAACTTTACTTACAGTGAGAAGGTAAAAAGTCTACAATGATAGCGATGATGTTGCGTATGTAGCAGCTATGCTTCTCAAGAACAAAGTGTAGCTATTTACTCTAGTTGTGTGAATTAAAGGTCTCTACAAGTGTGTAAATAGTCCCTTGCGAATTACTACCGTGATCTTGTTTGTTTCTTTAGCGTCCAAAATGTTCTGTCTGTATTACTTTTATATACTTTGAACATTGAGAGCTAAACTCTTTTAGAAATGTCCTTGTAGCCTGTATGATAGTGGGGGCTACGTAACTATCGTAATTATTACTGATGTAACAATGTCGCTGTTGCGTATACAAGACCCTGGGGGCTGTTGAAGAAGGTGTGTCCGTTTCTGGTGCTAGTGCTGGACGATACGATAACTCCAAAGATATTATTTCATACAACACTATGGCCCAACTCTAACACACATTTTTTGTCGTTCGTAGTTTATTCAACGGCCCCCTTGATTCCCTCCCCTCCAGGTATTACTAACAATGGCAGGCTGTTTCATGTGTCAGACACAGTATGACAGAGGCCACCAAGTGCTACTTGCGCATTTTCCTTGCGTGAAGCGGTCACTCCCGCCTTATTGACTCCTATTTAACATCCTCGTTATTAACAAGGGCCCGACACACAAGTAGTATATGGAATTCGTGTTTTCACCAGGCTCATAGGCCCCCCATTATCCTAACAAATCAACAGCAGTCTTTGGCCCAATCTTACTCATCTGCCTTGGAAATGCGAGATACCATGCTCCACCAGCTCAGCGTCTATCGAAGCATGGTCGTGTAAAGTCTCAACGCGCGTCCCGCACCCACCCACCCACGCACATTTCAAAAAGTGCTTAGGCCAAGGAGATTGAGTTGCAACGGACAAATTCGTTCTCAGTAAGGTGTTCAGGATACAAGGAAGCGCCCCCAATACGCCTTGCATTGAGGAAAATGTAGTTAGAGTGTAACTGTCCTCTTTGTGCTGTAGTCAGTAAAAGCGTAGGCGCATTAAACCACACGATCAGCGATATAACTTAAAGCAGACTGTTATTACGTACATAACACTCCTTATACATGTACTAAACACTTTCGGAAATTTATTCTGGTACATTTGCATGGTTTTCATGATATTTTACCTCTATGGTATTGACTAAATTCCGGAAACTATTCTGGTACATTTATGTTATTTCCACAAAGTTTTTGTTATACTCTAACAATTTCACCCCTCCAATTAACGTCTACAGATTGAGATTATACGCACAAGTCCCGCTCGTCATGGTTTTACTACATGAATACCATGAAAATTACATTAAAATATGGACCAAATATAAAATGACATAGGGACTAAATATTTCTTCTTTCTTATTTAAAAAAAGGCCTCGGTGTCTCATGGAGAATTATTGGCTCCTTTATCGGTAGAATACATCAGTTATTACTACTTGGCCAAAATCGTAAGAATGTCTTACATCCACCAGTTGTAGGTTCAATTAGCCCAATGTCGAGAGTCAAACTATTTCAGGGGACTTTCTATAAGTACATGTATGTATTCCTGAGCTAGTTCAAACATATTCATCAGTTACGATCGGTTGGATATAAGAAGTTGGGGTATATAACCACACCAGGTGACAACTAAGATTTACACTACTCGTACGGAATATACGTCTAACTGAGGAATGGGTTCAAAACAAGACCTCTAGTTCCAAAGGAAGTCTTGAACTGCTCTATGTTGTCCCTTCAGGTCTGTCTATTCAAACTAACTAGTCCTCATAATTCCCCAAATCAGACCTTATCTCAACTATAATCGTTTTGGGAACACGACGAACTCAACAAGCACCTTCCAGTACACGTAGGTAGTTCAAATGTATTGAACCTTCCGCTCCTTCCCCGTTGAATCTAATCTAATCTATCTAATGACCAATTGTTTTGTCGTGCCATGGCATGAAAAATAGTATGAGAGTCTCTGAAATTTGTGTCCCACTCCACAAAGTAGAGTAGTACCCCACTCTAAATGGAATTGCGATTGATTGGGAAAATGATATCTCTGAATAAGGCGTAGCCCTGAAAGGGATGAATTGATAAGGATCAAGGATTTCATAACTAGGAGAGCCTGAAATTCTAGATAGGCAGGTGGATGAGGAAAGAGACAGGAAAAATTAACATATCCAGCGAATGGCGGCCTATGAAATGTACAAAAGGAAAGAAGCGGACACTAATTAAACGATTACTGAGTATATAGATGACGGAATGTTATCAATTAGTCAAAGACAATAATCTTTATTAATATGCTGCAGTTGGTAAACACAGCTTACTTAATTCAATAGTCCTAGTGACAGGAACAAATGCGCGCATGCAACAGGTACGGATGTGTGAAAGATGCAGAGCCACAACAATATGTGGCTGCTACATGTACTTGAAATGATATATTTAATCACTAGACACCTACACACCTGCACCCAAACCAAGAATCAGTGTCCCACTTGTCTCCCATCAGGTAAAGAACATTCCCATGTTTCCTCCCACCCACCACCCACCCTGACTGCGTGCCTCGGCAGTTTCCAAGCAGCTCAGCGAAGCTGCTCATGAGGACTATGCACAACGTTGAAACAGACGGAAACCACGCCCCCTCTCCTTTCAATTCAAAGTGCTCGCTGTGTATATGTATGTGTTTGTGAAAGGACCCATCATGTTCACTGCAGGTGAAAACAGGTAACACAATGAAAAGCTCACACACAGCAGTTGGCCACACGTACTTGTTATCGTGTCAACAGCTAGGAGCATCTCACACAGAGAGCGTCAAACCCAACCAACCCACCAGAGTAAAGCAATAACTGCCGCCGTCATCCTGCTCCTTCTCTGCCGACCTACCATGAACCACCTGTACACAACAACAGTTTAGCACCTACGTTGGCGTGTGGGCCGTCCGCCCAGGTGTCCTGTCTAGAGGTAGTAGTAGTAGTAGTCGCCGCAGTAGTAGCTCCCTCTCTATAGGTAAGTCCTGTGTGATGGGCGAATGCGGGGTCCACTCCTTACGGTCTCACTCTTGGTGTAGTTGTCACCCAGGGAAAGGAGCTGCTCAGGCCGAGGGTCACGTCTCCCGTGCTCGGCCTCGTCTCTGCCGTCGCCGCCGCCGCCGCCGCCGCCGCTTTCGACCACGATCTCTGCTCACCGTGGGACGCAGCCGCCTCGTCCGGCGCTCAGAACGCAAATACCGATACGCTGTCCCCCCAGCGTCGTCGCCTATTAACCCACGTGGCCGCCGCCGCCGCCTGTGGTCATGGCGACGGCGATGACCATCACCTGGTTGTCATAGCAACGCCTCCCACCAATCGCGGCCGCGGGGCAGGTGATAGGAGGCAGGTAGCAGTAGCGGGCGGCATGCACTGTGTAAGAGGGGGGAGGGAGGACGGCTGGCAGTGGACGACGCACCTTGAGCTCGGCACGACGACGACGCCGACGACACGACGCCGAGCGGCGGGCGGCGAGCGGCGAAGACAGCACTATAACAAGGACATCAGCGACATTAGCAGCAGACGACTGCCGCTCTAGATTCTCGCGTTGAATGTAGGAAAAGCGAGTCAAGGGTGTGGGTCTCCAGGACATGTGTATCATGTGTATCTCTGTCCCAGGGGTTCAAGTGACGGTGACAGGTTGAGAATAATAATCATCACTTTAGGCTGTCTGCACTGAGTGCTCTCTCACTTATTCTATATCTTTCGGCTCTCTGAAAAAAACCTTACAATTATGAGTCGATTGAAGCCTTTGATCGAAATTACTAAGTGTGGTTGTCATTCCCCTGCATATGCACGAGCACCCAGCAAACACAAATACGTTCTAACAACGTAAATTTACGTTGTTATTTTGGCGAATTTACGTAACTTTTTACGTAGGAACGTGAAAATATTAAGGTTTCTTACGTCTGTAGAAAGTAAGCGAAAATTTATGTAGGTCTTTCGTGAATTTACGTAGATTCACATAGTTCAGAAACATAAATCTACATTTTTGAACTACATGAGTCTATGTAAATATATCAACAGAGAAATACGTAATTTTATGTAAATGGTAGGTTATTTTATATATATTGGAGGGGCATACCCTCCCCAAGAAGTACAAAATTCTTTCAGAAACTGCTGTCATACCATCTAGTGAATCCCTGCACTTAAGCGGGAATTCATGCACATAAGTAAATAAATGTAATATCAATTATATAAATTTACGTAAAATTGCCTAAAATTACCATACGTTCTACAGACGTATAAGTAAACCTTCACATTTGTATGTTTTATACGTAGGGAATCTACCTGTGAGCCACGTAAATTTATGTCTTGTGAGCAGTGATTGTAATTCCACTGCTCTGCATATGCAGAACTAAAGACTCATTTCTCTGCAAATGCAGCACCAATGACTTCTACCTATGCAGTACTAACAACTTAGTCCTCCCGAGATGCAGCATCAATGACTGTAATTCCTCTGCGTGTGCAGATTGTAATTCGTACATGTTTAGTGACTTAAACCAAAATTTTCCTGTATATACAGCATCAATGACAATACTCCCCTGTGTTTGCAGGATCAGCTTTTTTTCTGTTTATGCAATAGTTTCCTTAATCCCTCTTCATTTGCAGAGCCAATGAATTACGTCATTGTGTATTCAGGACCTTTGACAGAAATCCTCGGCGCATGCAGCAGCAATGACTATAAAAGCAATAGTCGGCGCATGCAACAGTAGTGATTATATAAACAATAGTCAATTTATCTGTGTATAAAGTTCAGTAGGGGAAATTTTATCAGTCCTTGCATATATGAATTCAACCATTTAGAATGAACGTCTTTATAGAGATATATCTCATTATTTTATTCATTATGTTATTTATCATTGTTTACCATGGTAACTACAGCTAGTCCAAAGATATACATAAAGCTGTAATTTCTAATCACAGTGACTTAAAATGTCAGCCATTTATAAAGAAAAGAGAGCACTATGTCTCTTTTTCTTTTGCTTCTTCAAATTTCCATGTGGAAGAATGAGCACTGCTGGCACCATGTCTCTTTCCCTTGCCTCTTCAAATTTCAATTGGGAAGAATAAGCACTGGTTGGTTATACACTGTATTATATGATGCTCTATTGGCTGAAGCTGATTGAATGATGCAGTGAAATATGATTGTCAATTCCCTGTAGGACGAAAGCAATATTTACTAGGGATTATATCGTTTCAGTGACTGTTACTACCATATAGAAATTCTGTTATGTAAGAAGCTGTGATCGTAATTCCGGACCTGTACTCTAATTTCTCTGGTAATATTTGAGAGTGTTGTCCCGCGTTCTCTTCATTACAGAGTAGAATTAATCCTATCATTGATTATCTGAAAACTATTAGAGGGTGATTGCGTAATACACGAGTTGGCACTCGTGTATTACTACGCATCAACATCTCGTGGGTTACGCCTACCTGTCCAAAAATATCTATTATTGTCTATGGATCCAATAGCGCACATTTTCCCTGAATGCAAGGCTGTCAATGTATTCTGGAAAATATATTCTGAAGAAGTAGATTAGAGCAACAATGGGTTGTTTCCTGGATCCCAACCATAATCATGTATTGCTCCGGAGCTCCGAAAATTATGGGGAGGCACTACTATATCATTATAGGGAATGTCAGCAGCCTTTCAAAAGACATCTCTGAAGTCGTTCTGTGCCCTCAAAGCCCGCCTTCCCCACCTGACTTATAAACTGTAGTATATTATACATGGTACATCGACTTCGATACCTTTTAATTCCAGCAATATTAGATCTTTTAATTTGCAATCTACATTCGCTGTGAAAATTATCTATATGTATGTTCATATCATTTTACCCTTCAAACCGTTCTTAGAGAATGGTTCAAATTGGTCTACAAGAATTTAATTCCCCATTGTACAGAGTCCGAGTATTCAGTCACTAAGAGTAGCATTTGTTTCATTAATCGTAAGCTAATGTCGATATTGAGGAGGTGCCTTATTTTCCGAAACTTGAATAATTTATTTCTAAACTTAGATTTGGTTATCAATTTCAATTGTAGATCAATTACAACCCCTAAGGTACTCCAGGGCCCAGGTACTCGAGGAACGGAATCAGATGGGAAAATTCATACATATTAGAATTTGATCGCACGCGATTCCGGGCCACGCGAAGGTACTGTTCCCTCTACGGGGGGGGGGGGGGGGGCAGTGTCAGAATCTCAGGGACGGGTGTAACAGGGTTAGCCCCACTCCTTGATTCTAGATGGTGGGGCCGGTAATCGCAGGGAAAGAAACAGGAGTCGCACAGCGGGTCATGCCCTTTAACCCTTTAAGGACGGCCACCTATGGCAGACCTACACTCTTGGGGACGTTTACTAGTGGCTACAGTTCTAGGGGACGGGGGCATTGCCCTTTGAATTTGAAATTCGAAGGTTGATCATGTGATATAATCTATTATCCTTAATATTCTTATTTCTATTATTTAGAATTCGAAAATATAAGGGCACTCCTACATTCTGTAAAAATTTCAAGTTTATTGTTAAAATATTTCATTTTCAAAAACAATTTCATATATGTCCAGCAAATGATGCCTTAAGGCATCATCCGCCCTTAAAGGGTTAATGGCAAACATTGCTACATGATCTGAGATTAAATTGAGATAAGAATTAAGATTAACCGAAAACTGGACACATGGGCAATTAGTATAATTGTCAATGGTGCCTTTATCCCTGCTGTGTAAATAAGGTTTATCAGTTTCAGGTAAGGTCGCCTATAACCCACGCTTCATCGTTTTTGAATCATTCATATCAAATCACATTGTCTAATATTGATAACAATATTTCACTTCATGTGGGGGCTTGTACACAGCTATGAATAGCTGCGTTATGCCATTTTATCCTACCCCTAATATAAAATCCCATAGGCTTAACATTGAGTTTCCGTATGCCACGCTGACTAGCATACGGAGTTTTACGATACGATCACTTCTTTCGAAATACAATATTCTTCATATTTCTTCATAATTATATTGATAATGTTAAATCACTAAAATATGTGTATTATGCACACATTACATACCGACCTTAAGGGACACAATTGCGAAAATAGATTTCAAAACAATATCTTCATCAGACAAATGATTATTGAACTTGACAACATTTGCTTTGAATAATTAGCATAGGGCAGCCCAGGAAGTTTAAAGCTTCTGGGTGGTTGCTGGTATGATATCTGGTATGAAAATGGCTAGCTTCTGGTTGAAATCACCGCGTACACTTGGGGTCTTGCACAGAAAAGATTCACGTAGGCCTATATGGACACTGATTTCATAGAAAGAATAATTAATGAAAAAGATGGGACTCCAATTGACGAAAAAGAAGAAGATTTCAATGAGCACACATCTTTTCTTAATAGATATCCCAAGTACCTACCAAGTCTTTGGGATAGCCCTAGACCGGAAGAGACACTTCGCAGACTTTACGGTTACATCTCAAGGCGGGATGGAGGCTGTGCGCGGCCACACTCTCCTAACACTGTTACTGCAAGCATACAGGCAACAGGTGTGTACACCGGACGCTGCGGACTGTGCTTGGAGAGCGTGTGTACCGCCCACCCGCTGACTCAGAGCGACTCACACTTGCTCGTCTCGGGGCGGCGCCGACAGGAGCAGCTCGCGGCGCGGGTCGGAGAGGAGGCGCCGGTCGGGGCGGTCCTTATTAAGGCGCCGCGTCATTACGACGACTACGACGACGACGCACATCAAACAAAAGGAGGCTCCTTCCGTCCACCGCCGCTGCCCGCCGCTTTTTGCGGCCACCCTTTGGACGCAGCCCGTAATACTGCTTATCTGAGCCTGCTTTTTGTAGGCTTTAATAATGCTCGTGGCGAGGTGGAAATACTGACGAGTCATTAAGGCGGCCCGGGGCTGACCACTAGCCCAAACCCTTCTTAATCATTTCCTTCCGAAACGGAAATTTTATTAATACCTCGCCCGGGTCTTCCCCCGTGTCTTTTATTATCTCCCAGTACTTCTTGTCGCTGCTCAACTTGGAAAGGTTTCTTTTTTTCTGGCTTAGTGTGTTAATTACTTAGGCCAGGCGTGCTTGGGCTTGGGCTCAGATAAAAGATAGCGGCTCGATTCTGCTGTCAGTGTCACAACCTGTTTATGTAGGCAGGCCCGACTGTCAGTGTCGCAGGCTGTATAAGTGGCCAACTCATACTGTCAGTATCCCTATTGATATATATGTATATATATATATGTATACATGCTTTACTGTCAGTGTCACAATCTGTATAATTAAGCAGGTCCTACTGTCATCTTTACATATGCCAGACCCATCAGCTTTACAACCTTTATAGGCACACAACACTATTCTCTTTGACACAACCTGCATGTGCTTATAGGTGTAATTCAAACTGTTAAGGACACAGGAACATACACTAAATAAAGCCCTGTGCCCATAATGTGATTAGCGTCTTTTATCTATTTTTCATATAGCAGCTCATGTATCTCGGAATCACTCATTAGCTTGTCACGCCTTCCTATTGGAGTCTCAAAGCTGCTGAGATTAGAGCATCGGTTAACAAACAAGACCAAGGAATGCAGAAATGTGGTCCTTATATGTATTATAAAGACATCTTGTCTACACATTGGGATACATTTGCAATGTGGATAATGCAGAGGTACAACAATCCCATTTTGGTGATGAGGCTTCAACTACTGGAACCAGCCCTTAATTCTCATATAAAACCGGAAATTGAAAAAAACTGTACAAGTGCAATTTGACAAGTTTTACACTGCAAGTGACAAGACTTATTTATTGATTGATGTCGATCAGTTTCACTCTGGTATCAGTATTTTCCTGAGGATTCCTGGTAATGGAACAATGGGGCAAGCTAAAAAGGTAGACTGTTTATCATAGACCAGGCAATCATCCTGGGAATTGTGTTTCTTCATAGTGTCAACACAGTGTGCCCATCCATACAACCCTATATGCTAGTGATCGTAGCAACCTAACACAATCTAATACGGTTTTACATCTCACAAATTGCATTTCTGACATACGAGTGATTAGTGTGATACAATAGGACAGTGTATCAATACATCAACAGTTGTTTTCGAAACATGTCCTTTGTTTTGATTTGGGATTTTGTTTGTAATATTGGCATTAACTATTTCCATTCGGCATATAAGCGACTCACGCATGCTATTTGAGAAGCCTAGAATTGAATTTTCTCACCCTTAATCATTTGGATATGAGACTGCTCTATCCTCTTATCTCGAGAAATAGATGACTACGAGGTATCTCGCCACTGTCTTTGCCACCATTTCACATTTTTACCACCTCCCTACCCTGTCACCACGATCCTTATAAAGGTCAAAAGTCCATGTATTACCTGTCACCACCTGGCCGTTCAAGACCCCTATCTGCCTTGTTCGTTTTCCTCCTGGCAAAAGGTCACGCCACCTCAACTGACATTTGTATTTTAACAAAAAAAAACACACAAAAAAACCCCCACAAATAGAGCAAGCGCACGGTAGCCATGACAACAGTACAGTTGGTATTTGGGTGTATCCTAGTTTTAACATTTAAGCCTCAACAATGCCCTAGACAGTCCGTTTTCTAAGATTACTATGCTTTATTAGCTTCACTTAAGCTCAACATGAATATATGCACAGATAAGTACCCAAAGATGCAATGTAGATGGCATGGTGACTATTAGAGAGAAGCTGAGCGAGGGACGTTTCAATATGGACAGGTCCCATGAGCATCTAATACTGGTCATCCTTACCATTGTAGCTTAGGCCAGCATACAACAGGTAGTCATGATTTGAGTCAATTACTGCATATCATATCCCATAAAAAGGAAGACCTAACATCAAAAATAAAGTCGACAGTTTTCCGTAATTTACACCACCTCAAAACTGTCCACAAGAGATTAAACGTTAGACGTAAATTTCTATGGTGTGGAATGAAGAAATAAAGCTATTTTGAGCATTATTTTCATTAACATCATGGAACATCAACGGAATGTGTAATGATGATCACGTGTCGTAAATTAGTCAACTTTTAAATCAATAAATCACATTTTCGATTTAGAGATTTTTGGCATAACCGAGTGCTCTCCATACAGTACAAGAGCCTCTACTAAAATATTTGGCAATGTGTTGGTATGGTTAAAATGATTTCAGCTAACCTGAGTCATCTTTGGTCGTTTAATATCTGAAGCAAAGACAAATTAGCTACATGGTCATATTTCCAGACCCATACTTTGCACACTGCAGCGATTTCAGGTGGTGTAATTGTGCTGTGAATTTACTGCAGTGAGCCAATATCCCGCATTTACTGTAGGTGTTATTCTCATGTCTTCCGGTTGTGGCTGTAGGTCTAACCACCATAAATGTCAGCACACAATCTCACGAAACAGAGCCACGTACGGCTCGCCCCCGCAAACGATCGCGTCGCCAAAAATAGGCGTGAAAATGTCTCAAAATAGGCCTGCTTCCGCCATGTGATGTCTTTTAAAGCTGTGATCAGAGCTATATTTAACAGGTAAGTGTAAGTTGAGACTAACGCCCTATACCATTGCTAAGGGAAGGACATGCATCCCTCTCCCCATCCCACATACATGACCAGATATAATGATTGAATAAGAAGTGAATCAGAGGAAGGATGAATACCCGGTATTTACTGACTCGTGGCTGCTGACCTTGCTCTATGCTGACCCTACCTTGTTACCAATACCTATAAGATATCTGAGAACAAGAGGAACTAACTTACTACAACAAAGGTTTACACAAATAATTTGATAAATTGAACCGCTGCTGACAAACGTGTCAGACTACATGTGCCTATACATATTCTGTGCCACATTTGATTAAATCGTCTCCTATTAATTCTAATTACTTAGATTAAATTCATGTAACCAAGTGCGGACTGGGTCGTCTAGGTCCCCGGTCAGCTGCTGGATTACATCCATTTTTCTATTTACAAGTGTGAGAAAAGATATTTTAAGTAAATAAGTGCCGATGAACTAAACACAATGTGGTTGTTTCAACCGAAGATACGCTTAAAAACATTCCTCAAAAATATTCTCTGTCTGTGTGTGTGTGTGTGTGTGTGTGTCTCTCTCTCTCTCTCTCTCTCTCTGTCTCTCTCCGTCTGTGTTTCTTTCTGTGTCCCTCTCTGTCTGTCTGTGTGTCTCTCGGTCTCTCTCTCACTCTCGCTTGCTCTCTCTCGGTCTGCCTCTGCCTGCCTGCCTGTATGCGTGCCTGCCTGATCGCACGCCCCTCCCTCACCTGCCTGCCTACCTACCTGCCTGCCTCTCTCGCTCTCTCTCTATCTGTCCGACTATCCCTCACTCCCTCCCTTATGGATATATGCACAGATAAGTACCCAAAATGCAATGTAGATGGCATGGTGAGTATTAGAGAGAAGCTGAGCGAGGGACGTTTCAATATAGACAGGTCCCATGAGCAACCAATACTAGTCATCGTTACTATTGTAGCTTAGGCCAGCATACAACAGGCAGTCATGATTTGAGTCAATTACTGCATATCATATCCCATAAAAAGGAAGACCTGACAATTGAATTTAAGTTGACAGTTTTCCATAATTTATACCACATCAAAACTGTCTATGACAGGGGCGGATCGGTGTAAAACGTAAATGCCTATGGTGTGGAATGAAGAAATAAAGCTATTTTGAGTATTATTTTCATCAACATCATGGAACATCAATGGAATGGAGTTCTTGTCAATGATAAAACTCCATGTGTAATGATAATTACGTGTCGTAAATTGGTCAACTTTTAAATCAATAAATCATATTTTCGATTTAGAGATTTTTGGCACAACCGAGCTCTCTCCCTACAGTACAAGAGCTTCTACTAGAATATTTGGCAATGTGTCGGTATGGTTAAAATAATTTCAGCTAACCTGAGTCATCTTTGGCCGTTTAATATATGAAGCAAAGACAAATTAGCTACATGGTCATGTTTCCTCCCTCCCTCTCTCTATCTGTCCGACCGTCTCTCCCTCCCTCCCTTAAGGAAATGATTAACCAATATTGTATAATGTAATACTAAGATAACACAAAATACAATACCATCATCTACAGATTCTACAAGGTACATGTACAATAAATATGGCAATCTATATCCGGTTCCCCTAAGAAAGCGAAGAAATAAATATCCGGTTGTGTGTTGCTTATTTGTTCCCTCCTGTCCTTGCTTGATAAGAAGTACGATGGAGAACCACCGCATTATATAATTGCGTATTTCGTAGGAGCATCGGGCCATCTGTACAGTATGATAACGTATATACTGTGAATTGGCTCCTACACGCCCACAGAGAATAAAATGTAATTCTATAATTATTCATGTTGTAAGAGCGAGAGGAAATACTTGAAGAAATCATAGGATATTTTAGTTCAATTTTAAGAAGGTTTTTGGAAAGAATGGTAGTGTCGAATTCCTAGTTAGGGATAAGTCAGAGGCCACAGCGGCCTGTTTCTTTGACATAAGAAAAGGTTTTGACTCAGTGCCGCACAGTCTGTTACTCAGAAAATTGGAACGACTGGCTTTGTCCCCAAAATTCTATTAGAATGGCTACAAATAACGTAGGGGAACGAAGTCAGCCGACAATATCAAATGGTTGCCTATCAGACATAAATGTAGTGAATACTGGTTAACCCCAGGGGTCAGTGCTCGGCCAACTCATATTCATTGTCTTTATTAATGATATATACCAAAATGTGAAACGATGAAAAATATGCACAAATATGCGGATGATCGTGTGGGATACACAAACGACCTGCACTTTTGAAAATGCTAAGGAAAAAGCTAGAAGTAGTGGCGCATGAAATATACAGATGGTACGACGCGAATGGCCTGCATCTTAACACAGCTAAGACTTGCCCTTGTTGGTTTGTGGCTAACACCAGGCAGAGACATTTACATAGTCTTGAAATTAACTGTGGAGAGAATATGATGCGAAGCAAAGAATCTTATAGTTACTTAGGAATCACACTTGAGGAGGCCTTGGAATTTCTCTGGATATGTTAAACAAATTCGGTTAATAATAGGCTATTTAAACATGCAAAAATCGGATGATCAATATCAAAGCACTTTGCACGATAAATATATTGTACCTGTATAAGACCTATTTTTGAATACGAGGATTTTATTTTAGATGGAGGTGCTCTTACAAAGACCACAGAATCGAGGTCTGCGAATTGTACAGGTATTCTATAGGAGAAAACAAACTCTAGAGAATCTACATGAGACTCTGAATATAGAACTACTTGCAACATGAAGATACATGAGACTGGCACAGACCATGTATAAATTATTGCACAATAGAGCTCTTCTGGACCTGAGGCCAAATATTACTCGGATTGCCTCAAAAAGAAATTTTAGGGTGCCCTACCACAAAACAACAAGTTATACGTGGTCGCCTATGTATAGGGGAATACGGATCTGAAATGGACTTCAGAAATACCTTCAGGAACTGAGCTCCATAGCTGCATTTAAGAGGGCGGTTAAACAGAAAACTTACAGAATATATATAAATATGTTATCAAAGTTATTTATTGGTGGTGGTGTTGCGCCATTAGGTGGGCAGCCTGAACATACTACTTGTATAGGAAGTTTCCTCGAGCAATTTCAAATGGAACAACTGGGTCTTTCCAGGATTTGTCAATAAAATTCAATCAACTAAAAATCTCTTAGGACAGAGGTGGAGAGTTAACCGTTTCCTACCTAGAAAAATAAATAGCTGAGCGTCCAGGAAATACCCCAATAGCCTTTATGAGTCTGTAAATGTGAAATGTTAAGACTTTGGTGTCAGAGCTTGTGTGATATGGCTTTATGTGACTTTACAGTTGATTTAGGCCCGCCATCTTGAAATTGGTAATTTGCTGCCTCAGAAACCGGGAAAACATGGAAAACATGTTGGTGTCAGTCACAGCATATGGCTGAGGGTCCGTGGGAGGTTCGAACCGGTTTTATTGGTTTGAATGAGTTTTACACACACATGTATGATTTTGTATACTGAAAATGAAAAAGTGGATTTCCATGGTGTTGACTCCTGTCATCTTTGGAGCACGAGAGTTAAAGTTGCTAGTTGAGAAAAGCCTCCTCTATTTGGTACTCAATGCACTGTCGCCTACAATAAGGAGGCTGTCCTGTCTCCTGCCCCACTTCTGTCAATTATAACGAGCACTGTATTTATTTCCTAATTGTGGTCACAAAATCATGTCGGAAGTTGTTCCGCCATTTCCTCGCCCATGTTATACTCACAAAGTAGTCCCCTTAGAGGTGCCTCACTGCTTGGAAAACTACTTGACCACTGCAACAATTGGCCTTTTTTTTCATTTCCGCAGAATAATTAGTGGCGACTGGCCGATGGCGGGTCAAAGGGACGACAGGCCAGTTGCCTATTAAAACAATGAGGTAAGTAAAAACGTGAGAATCTTGAAGCGACCAAGGCCTAAATATAGCATCAGTTGCCGCCCACCCACCAATCCAGGCTGCAGTAGTTTTACCACAGTTCAGCTCCAATGGTTGGACAGGGAGCAAGTTAGCAATCATAAAATACCCACCGGTAGTGGCCATCGCAAGGCTCGCGCTTGTCTTCCACGCTAAAAGTCATTTCCGAATGTGTTTGCACGCCTTCAAAAAGCGGACAAGTACTTGGCACGGATTTATGTATAATTACTACCGGAAGCAGCTTTTCGTCCATACCCAACAGCGGGTATCCACAAAGCCATAAAGGGACTCGTTTTCGAAAGTTGTCCCAATAAGGGAATATCGCTGCACGGAAGTAGGGTATCACAGTTCTGAACTATAAATGGGAAAACAGAATTGATTTATGAAATATCAGTTTGTATTCAAATCAATGTTAGTTAAATCTAAGAACAATGGAAAATGGTAAAGGGACCATCCCTAAAGTACGTATGCAAAACCTCTGAAATACTTCCATCTTGTACGTATTAGATCAAAGATGAGATGTACGCAAAATTCCCAAAGGTTTTTACTCCCTACTCTCCCCCCTTCATTGCGTACATACTCTATTTATATGATGAACCACTGGGATTTAATTTAAAGCCCCTAACAGACAAAAAAAACCCAATAAGATGAGTATTCAAGATAGAAAATGCTGAATTCTAAGGCCACCCGTAAAGGGTACTGGAAAGGTCCACTCACTCTCTACAACGCTCGCGCTTAGTTCTACCCTATCAGCTCTCTCCAACTGCTCTGATAAGAATTCCAACACATGTGCTATTATTTGGTCAGCCTAACACACACTGGGGTTAATTGATATAGCTTGATAAGCAAATTATTATATACCTGTGGCAGTACCAGTATATCCTATACATACTACCCGCTCCTACCCATGTCGTATCTATATCCGTATGGCATCTAGGTGACGTACGGGGCATGTACGGCGGCGAAATCCAAAAACTCGATAAAACGAACCTCTGCCTTCTACAACGGTTCGTTTTATCGACAATTTTACCGCGTATTTATGCCGTACGGCCACAGTAACCCTGTTTCCGTATATCATATCAAAGTTAGCCTGCATCATAGTTCTTACATGAGTAGCTATTTGCTGAGTGTGATGGTCCTCATTGCAATGATCTCTTATCAGATCTCCTGTATTTGAACAAAATTACAACGAATGTACATCATGTGTAATACTAATAGAAATCGCTTAAATGAATTATTAATGATGATCTTATCATAGAAAATATACGTACGTTCTAGACTCTACTTACAATGGTATGTATGAGCATTTAAGACGTAAAATATAATGCCGAACATGACAATAGGAAACGAAAATATGTAATGCTACGATCACTTGTAATAAATTCCGGGCTCGAATGAAGACAACTGATTCAACAGAATGCACATGTACTTATTGTACTTTGTGGGTTGCAGAAAAACTTCTCTTTAACTCTGAGGAAATTGTTGTAACGGATACTGAAGGAATATTTTTTTCAATCAGAAGCAAACGAAATAATCTTTGGTCAATACAATCGTGATAGACCCTCTAGAAATAGGCCTATGAACTTTTTTTATTCAGAGAACGAAACTGGTCTATATGAATAATTTGGGCTTAATGGGTTTCCTGGTACGGAAGAATGTTCTTTTGTTGAACTATTACAAATGTACATTACTGATTGGTTTGGTTGTTTGACGTCCAAGAATCATAATTAACTGTTATGAGAGTGCTGTGGTTAATACATGGACTTTACTATGTGGGCCCTAACTGAAGTGTAGGGTCTTTTGTCTGGAAGGACCAGGCTATGTTCTTTTGTCACTGACGAGTTGTCGGCCGATGTTCCGAAATCGCTTGCCAATAGTTTATCAACATATTGATATAAATTCTGTTGGTTACAGTGGACCATTGAAAATAACCCCCGTTGCACAGGCCGCCGGTCGAGCGACGGGATGCATGATTTGCCTGCGACAAGTTCCCCGACAACTATATGATTTGGGAACTAATCATTCAATCCCGAATCGGTTGGTGTGCATTAGACTTTGGAGATAAAGGGGTAATGCTTAATATGGCAGTAATAAACCCAAACGTGTAAGACATGAAAAATGATACTTAATATGACAGAAGGAAAGCAACATGTTAGACATGGGAAAGGGATACGAGAAGATGAGGAAAGCGACATAATTTCAACAAAAGGGTAGTAGGATACACGTGAACTGCGCAATACCGTCGTGGGGTATTACAGCCAAAACCATATTTACATAATCAGATTGGGATGAGGGGAAAAAAGCATCATCTATGTTGGACATAGTTTCAATATATCCTCATCTAGCTCTAGATTCGTGGCTATAATGGATGCACAAAAGCGTGGCCAGCGCGTTTAGTGACGTCACTCTCAGGACGAACAGAGACTAAAGCATGCAACTGACCTTTATGTGCGACATAAGAAAACCAATCATTTTATAAAAGTCAGAGCGAGCGCATACCATCACTGGACAGTCTAATGAGTGCCCCACATTCATTCTGCCTAAACATGGTATTATAATCATTGCAACATGTTTCTTTCTCTGTGTATCTATAATTATATGTGCCACTTCTGTCAGGGAAAAGATCTACCGGATTACCATATGTACTATTTTTCATCAAAGAAACATTCAGCTGTTGGTAATGACTAATCTTTGTTTTCATAAAAAGTCTGCTTTATCATAAGTAACACGTTTCCTTACGTTCGTCGTAAGCGAGAACCATATTATATATTAATCAATTTATCACGATATCATATATTTTATAACTTATGGACAATTCCCTCCATTACCTTTATAGGAAAAGGTAGAAGGCTTATTGGGTGCCATTGTCCGGTACATCATTTATCAAGTGTAACAGGACATATTGGACGTTAAACTACACAAACAAAAAAACATGATTTATCACTTCCCGTAAGAGATCTGAACAACAGTTGCTCTATTCCAAAGCTCTGGGACTGTTGTTGGATCAAAACTACATTGCGGAAAATATACAACTTCACTCAGTAAACGAGCAGAGCATCATTGAGAACTCTTGAGGATACCACATTGACACCCGAACGATTGAGGCAACTCATTGATTAATTTCCTTACCTCCCCTTTATAGTTCTATAGCAAGGTCGCTGGGGATTGAAATGTACATGCACTTCGTCCTATATCAAGTGAGCTATTTCATTTTTATCACATCTAGCAAGCAACGATTTTTCTATGCCACGGAAAACTTTATTAATATAGTCCAAACACTTATCCCTGTCAATAACATTGCCATCATCATCGACTGAGTGGCACTGTCTTAGGTTTGGTATCGAATAGTCCTAATGGTTTGCCTCTACTATCCTAGAGTTGCTAGAGAAGGTATTCCCTTAACTTGGCTTAAATTCTATTGCCAGTCCATCATACGAGGACCTTTGTTGCAAGTTACTTTAAGCAATTACTGTACCCTAAAGGGCACGATATTGTAATTGTGATACAGGTAATTACAACTTTATTGAAGTTAGGTAAATCAAAAACCGCTGTTTAAATACAACTTTACATAATTGAGACTGACTGATTGTCAAACATGAGACATGAGCTACTCTTTGATACAGAGTCGTTGCTCCAGCTAATATGCATTTTCCTGCACTTACTCTAACTGTTCATGTTGTACAATCAATCATATTTGTAAAGAGAAAGATTTACCAATCAATGAATGAAATCCACCTTCGGTCTCCGAAGCCAGAACGTCCAGCTTCGTCGGGGCTCGTAGCATTACATGTCCATGGTGATTCAGATTCGGAAACCTGATTGGTTATTTATGTAGCTGACTGCTGTACAGACATTTGCAATCTTACATTTATTGTCGACTAGGTTCAACTTACAGGTCAGCATCCTTCCCTCAAAACAAATAAGAAACTGAGCAGACTAATTGAAGTGTTTATCAATTGGAATTATGAGTACATCTTAACTCTACAGCAGCATATGCAGACTGTTTATCAACCGGTATAATACATCCATGAAAGTACATGTATATAACATTTTCAGCTAACATCTTTTGATCCCCCAGCTAACAATTTGATCCCCCCACCCCATCACGATTTTGTACGCAATAGAACAAAGAAGGGGCAAACGCAGAATGTCTGAAAATGTTGACCCCCACCCCACCTCAGTGCGTACGTACTTTTTATGGATAGCCCCTCTATATCAAGCGGCCCACGGGCATCGCCCTGGGTCATAAATGGTTCATGTCATGCGGCTGTATGGTGCTGCCCTCTTTGGAAAGGCAATGTGTATAGGAACTAAAACTGTAGCAAAACTGACCCTCTTTTTAGATTTTCTGCCCATCAGATATAATGAAATAACGTTATATCTTGAAAAGAGGACCCACATATGCTTATGACACTGATGTTTCTAACTGTCTTGCTATAGTATATTTTTATAGTCGTATTGCAATACAACTGATCGTGAAAAAGAAGTTTCAGGGCCAGCCTGAGTAATTGAGATGATATCTGGTTTACTGACTATAGGATATGTATATATATTATAATACATGTAGCACAAATCGGTTGTGTAGTTGTGCTGTATCTAGAAATGTAATACACATGCGTTTTCTCGATAAACCTGAAAGTGCGTGTACGTGCCTAGAATACTGACTAAATGCCGAGAATGCAAACAATGAAAGTCACGCACTATGATCATTACACAGATGCAACATATCATCTGAGCAATACGCCAAGGATTCCAATAAATATCATGGCGCCATACGCACATCCAAATTATGTATGAAGAGTGAATCTGGTTTCACTCACACACCTCTCAGATCGGATAGCGTCCAACACAACGGTAGCGCCGCCCCGTGTTAACTGGTGAAGTTGCACTACCTGAAAGACCAGTTGTAGAATACTTGGGCGAGCAGTGCGAGTAATTGCAGAGTAGCTCTAGAGAACGGTCCCGACATTTAACGCTAGACGTCGTAAGTGTTGCTGGTCAACCCTAAAATTAAAAAAACCCACCAAAAACCCCCCACGGGAAACAGGCACATCGCTGCGCATTCTGCCCACTCAATCAGGTTGGATAATAAATCTAGTCGACACTATCTCCAAGAGTATTCTGGGGCACTAAGAAAGTTGTTCCCCTGGTGAGTTAGAACCAATGGCATTACACACTGCATAGAATGGGATTAGACTGTGAAAATAGGCATAAGATATGTCTCTTTCTGCTCTGCAAGACGCAAGAGAGCGTGCTGATGTAATAGAGATAATCGAGGATAGACCTAACATATGAACACATGATGTTCAATTTGATCTAGAAACAACTATCTTTTCTTCAAATGTTACCAGCAGCAGACGACACCCGGTACCAGTCACTTATATAGAGATCGTGTAGGCGGAGTGGGGTACCAGCGCAGCTGGCAGCGTGTCACGGTGGCGCCAGGTGAGCACCAGCTACCAGCGAAATGCCTCGCCCACGGGGGCCACCACGTATAGAGGACGGTATCCATGACAACCCTCTCTCTACCACCCCCTCTCTCTATCCCACCCCTGCAAAACACATAAGAAAGCAAGGTAAATAAAAAGCTGGCCGGGTGGTGGTGGTGGTGGATTTCCCGGCAGTAGGGTGAGTGTGGTGTATAAGACGTATATGGCTCCAGTCATCTGGATCACGTGAGCATCAGGAGGTATACCCGACAGACCCGTGTGTAAACGTCAATGTGTTCGGCATTCCTCCCTTTGACTTATCTTCTCTACCCGATTCCAAGGAATGCTGGGAACATACGTCGTCGGGCTGGAGTACACGGCACTGGCCATGGTCTGCAAGCAGATCCACACCCACGTCCCCTATTCCCACCCCAGCCCACAGCACGGTGTGAAGGGGTAGAAAGACTGGTCATGGGGCAGGTATCCACCAACTTACCACTCTATTGGAAAAAGATATATTAAAAAAAAAAACCCCAAAAAACCCCCAACCAAAACGCTCCACATTCTAGCTGGCCCGATAATGCAACTCATTTGTTTAATGATCTTCTAGTGTCCACTAATTGTGGTGTACTCGATTATATGAAAAAAAACCCGGCAATATGCTTTGTTACTTGACCTTACACGCCAAACATGTGAAGCCACATGGGGGAGGGGGAGGGGTAGCAAATCTGCTGAAAGGTACAACATTGAAATGGAACTAATAGCACACAGTGTATCAGATGACCTACTGTATTTTGAATCAAAAATCCTAATAGAATTGGATGATACAGTAGCAGGGGTTAACTTAGTAACATTATCTACCTCCTCAGCACCAGATAAAAATCATACTTTTCAAGATAGTAATAATTATTTCTTTTTTTCCATCAAAATTAATGCAATGATAAATATATTGAGATGGTTGTATGTCAGATCATCCACAAACTATTTCTGAATATAAGTTGATATTTCTTCTCTCACAGATACCTTTGAGTGCAGACATGACGACTGTAACCCCGCCCAGGTGACTGGAGACTCCCCCTTCTGCGTGTTGGTACGAGCAAGAGCCCTCACTACCGCCTCAGCCCCACCCCATGACCTGGTACACCACGGGCTAGGCGGAGATGTGGCGTGGTTCTTTTTTCATCCATTTATCCTGGCTTTTTAGAGGGCAGTGTCGGGGGTAGCCGTGACAAGAGCAGAAAGCAGAGGGCGGAGAAAGTAGCAAGTGGCAGGCGCCATGTTGTGAGCAGTGTATAGTTGGCAGTGGTAAAACCAGGGGTAACAGGAGATATATAGTACTGGGCGATGGCTGTATGGTGACAGGTAGTATGCACTCAGTGGTAGAACGGAATATACTGGTGACATGTGGTATTTTATGGGTGGCAGTTACCAAAATAGAATGGCATAGTCTACAGTGGTACATCGGGTGGTAGGAGAGAGTTGGTGGTCTGTGGTGGATGGCATGTGGATGAAATTTGATAGCATGTGGGAGGTCTAGGATACTGGGTAGTAGAAAAGGTTAGCTGGTGATATATGAAGGTGGTTGGTAGGTGGCATGTTACGAGTCCTGTATATTCGTAGTGGTAGCGTATATGGGGTGGTGACAAGTGGCACCTGTGGTAACAAATGAACAGGTGCGTGGGTGTGTTGAGTGGCAGGGGATAGATCTTCTTGGGTAGCATAAATGTAAAGCGGGGGGTTGGGGACGTGATAAGTAGGAGGTGACAAGTTAGCAAGTGGTAATTCCTGGGGATGATATACGATGCATGGAGGTTAGTAGGTGGTGAAAATAATTTACTGCTGATAATAAAGGGTAATGAGTGGATAATGGTTACTCCAGGATGTGACATATCAGTGGTTAACGGTCGGTGACTGATGGAAGGTGATGGGTATATGGTGGTTGCGTAGGCCCTGCGCCCACCAACGCCGATGCGCCATGGTAGACCTGATACACTACGATTAGAAACACCTAACACTATAGCCTATGAATAAAATTTTGGATTCCAATTCGGAAGTCAGTCGTAAGGCCTATCGGGACCAGAATCGGCGTTGGTGGGTGCCGGACCTTAAGGGTGTGTTATGGAGGGAGCTATACCATGCTGGTGATGCTGATATATACCAGGTGGAGGTTGGGAAGTGGTAACCATAGAGAGGCTAAGGTGGATGTAAGTGGTGGATATTGGGGAGTGGATGCAGGGCGGCCGGTGACGAAGAGTGGGTGTGTGGGGAAGGTGAGAGTCCTATATATTGGTGTCATACAGAGGGTGAAGGGTATTTTGAAGTACTCAGCAGTGGCAGTCGAAGGAGGGGGGGGGGGGGGGGGGAGTGGCCGATGAGGTGGTCGTGAGCTCCCGGGCGATGGTGAGGGGTGGTGAGGGGGTCGGGATGGAAGCCTAGTAAGTTATACTTGTTACTGAAACTCACCGTCACACCATACAGCCTCGACTCTATCCACACCAACAACGGTACGAGCTGCAAGAAACTGGCTGATGGCATATATATTAATACGTAAATATATATATATACATATATATATATATACATATATACATATATATATATATACATACATACATATACGTATACGTCCCGATGAAATAACCACCTGAAATAATGTAGATTCTGGTATACACCACTCTTAAGTTAGGCAAGATAAACAAGTGTATAATCCGTATGAACATGATCCAACTGAGTAACATAAGATCCTTATCATCTCAGATTTGTTGTTATTCATGTCTCCTTTTGCGGGCTCTTGCAAGTTGCAGATGGTGTGGGGTTCCCCACGACCTATTCATGACTCCTCACTTACCCATCACGAGATATGCAAACTAGGGACGGTCTGGGGTATCATTCACTACACAGACCAAAAACGTCATCTTACGAACGCTCCCACCCCCTGACGTGACGTCACGTGAGGGGGTGAGCCGGTTGGAGGGGGCATCAGAACCCACCTGTGCTGACAATGGAGCCCGCAGTCACGCGCGCCCGTCATCAGGCAAGCAGAGACGCTACAGGCAGACGACAACGAGAGACCGACGGGTGTCTGTATTGGGGGCGGTGAGCTGGCCTTCAAATGCGCACACAAGTACCCAACCACCTGTACGTTAATAAAGATATGACAGCCAAGACGCGAGCACTTCCAGAGAAGATGACACTGTCCAAATAAACATGCTCCCCCTGTGTAGAGAGCGACAACGTGTCCCTTCCAGCCTAGATCCACGACAACCTCTACCTGCTACCCCTCCTTCTTGCCAACCCTCCACCCATGTCCCTAACCAGCATCCAACCTACATTGTTTCTCACTCCCCTGCTTCTGTCCTTCCACCTTACCCATTTGATCCCTCCCTCCTTGCCAACTAGGTTTCCTCCCTTTTCTTATATGCACGGAGGTCCATTCCTAAGTCACTTCCTTCTTTCGTCTGTCCGACCTTCTCTCGGCCTTCGTCACTCTAAATATCCCTCCCTCACTACCTGCCCACACTCCTCTAAGCCTTCATCATATCTTCACTCTATTTCTGGTCTGCCTGCCTGCATCTCCCATCCCTTTCCCCTGGTACCTCTTCCCTCATGGTTACCTTGCCTGGGTCTCCCCTCTCACCATCTTTGCCTTTATGCCCCCTCGTTTGTCACTGTACCTATTCCTCCCAAACTGTCTACCTTTCTATATGCCTCCTTCCCCATATCCCCATCCCTATACTACCTATCAGCACTCCTATCCCATTCCCTCTCCTATCCAATTATCGCTTCATCCAACTAAGTTAAATCATTCTACACCGGTTGTTTCATCCACATTCACGTTTTTCTATGATGATTCTAAAGGTCAATGAAAATACATGGTCAAGTTACAGTTGACTGGCAGTTCTAAGACAGTATACGACCGGTCTTGGTGATGTGGGGACTGTTATCACCCTAGGGATTCACACCAGATTCAGATCGCCACAGGTGATCTGGCCCTAAAGCCAAGTAAACACGAGGGGACCACTCGCGGTGCACACGCGGTGGGAGAGTGCGGACTGCCGGTAGAGGCGGGGGGAGTATTTAATATCAAAACAAGATGTGAGGTGTGACGTTCTACCGTCCGCCTTTTGATATAGCACATAGGGGACATACAGAGATGATAGAGCCGGGCATCGGGTGACCGGGAGGAGGAAGAGGGGAGGGGGTAGTGATATATAGGTGGGCCTGTAGGGGTCCGTTAAAAAACCATCCGAACAACAGGGCGTCTTCTACTCTGGCGTTGAGGAAACATTTCTACGGAAAGAATGCAGTAAATCGAGCCTAAAACAAGCAGATCGTGAGGAAGATGTGGCCCCGTCTGTTTTCTCATCCCCTCTGCCCACCCCGACCCCCATCCGCCTCTCCCTACGCCACCTTCACACCTGGCCCCGTGCCAGTGTAACCGGCGCCTGGGGGTGGTGGCGAGAGTGGCCGTGCTGGCGGTGGTGGTGTAGTGGGCGAGGGTGGTGTGGGGCAGTGGGTAGGGTGAGGGTCGCCGCGGCAGGGGGTTTCAGGTAAACACAGGTCCTCAGCAGGCCCTGGTGAGTCGGAGAGAGATCCCGAACAAGATGGAGGTGGATCCTGTGACGGGCTGCTCCGCGAGCTGCTCCCTCTGCCTGCTGAGTAACTGCGAGCTGCTCACGAACTGACTGCTCTGTAGTTGTTACTACAGTACTCGAAACCCTCAGTCTAGTTGTTAACTACCTATATATGTATACTACACGTTTAAGCTTGGTGGTCACTACCCCCACTTCACTACTTCCTTCAAATCCTTTGTTTACTGGTCACTCAGAGCTGTTGCCTGAACCGTGAGTGAACGCCTGATCTTCAGGTAGAGTTGTTATCTGAAGAGCGTAGTAGGCCATGTCCATCAATGTAGCCATTGTTGATATCAAAAGTATTGGTCAAGACACAACCGTAGAATCAGAGCTATCATTAAATGGAAAAGAGTTCAGCAAGATTTTGACAAATCAGAGCTGTTACCCAAAGGCCTGATGAACAATTGGTCACTCAGAGCTGTTATCGGAACGCCTGATCCTCATTTAAACACTTACGAACCCATTCCCATCATTGTAGCCATTAATTATCAAAAGTATTGGTTAAAAGTTGATATCAACACAACCGTGAAATCAGAGCGGTTATCTAAACGCCTGACACTTTTGTTAATAAGAATAGTTATTGGTATTTTGAACAAAATAAGGTTACTGAAATACCACATAACATCCACAGATCAATGGAAATTTACTACATCAATTTCAGCTGTTTAGTCTATAAAGTCCTGTAATAAGAACTCAATAGCTATGTTAGAGGCATCTAAAACCCGGTGTATAGTTTACCAACGTTATACTGAGTATTTTAGCTCCGATACAAAATCAGATGCATTCAAAGGTATCCACAGCGGTCTCCCGCTTTTGCAACCAACTTAGGGACTGGTCCAGAAAGGTCCCATTGGCGAATTGATCGTATTACCGAGAGTACAAAAGAGCCATGGGCAGGTGAGATGCCATTCAGGGCAGGTACTCGTCACAGGACATTGACTGTTACAGGTTTAGGGCTCACTAATACCCTTAAGATTGATTTCCGAATGGTTCTCGTATCTATTACAATGTACTCCTATCTATTACACATATGATGTGTTTCTGCAATCACATCCGACAATCTACAAATGCAGAAATCCGGACCACAGCTGGTGGTATTATTGAGAGAATATTTGAGATTTGGGTCTTGAAAAGGGTGGTCGTTAAGCGAGATATACGCAACGGTGAGGTGATAATATTACTGAGCATTTTGTAAACATAAAATTGATGGAAAAAGGTGGGTGATTGATCCTAGATATTCGTAATCAAAGTTCATCACGAGGTGGTCGTTATGTGAGTACTGTATTCTTCACAAGTATTTTCATATTACCATTAGAGGAAGCTATGCTATTCTTAGAAAAGCACCTGATATATAAAGGCTGCATTGCCAAACATCGACAAATATACGTGATCTTAATACATTTGCAATATCTAACACTGTCTTAAAATTTATAAAAGTACATTGTATTTATCTCTTGAAGGCCTATTCGTGTCAGAACTTCTTATTCACGGACACGATAATTCACTTCAGTCTGAGCACGAACAGGTACATCTGTTTTCGAAATAAGAATTCAGATTTATGAGAAAAAAGTTTATGAAATAAGAACTACATAATGGAATTGTAAATACCTGTTCAGACACCAAGTCAGCTCAAAACAGCAAAATGTAACTCACCTGAAACAGATAAACAGGGTCGTATGAATACATTTATAAGCGGACAATGTTATCTATTGCACAGGGTAACAAATGAATTATTGGAGACAGGGTAGGACAAATACTAAACTGAACTCAAGTTAGTAATGTTAGTGTGGATCACACTCCGGTCAGGTCTGCTTCTCATAATGCTCGGCTAACGCCTCGCGCAGTAATTCGCAACCTGCCCGTCGTGCAATACACACTGACAATACTAATTCTTGTTCAGTCTCTACAAAGTATTACCCTCTGTAAATGACAAACTAAATAAAATAATATAATGTTAAGAGGAATCCTTTTTTCTGTTTTCTTAGATATTTTTCAAAAATTTCCCTTCTGATTCTGCAATACCACACTCTATACCATACCCTCAACTTGACCATCATTTTTGTCTACCTTGGCATTTCATTCATCCATATCAAAAGTTAGGTGACGAAACGATTGCGTGTCTTGTGGCACCACATATTCATGTGGGCATGCGCACGAGGTAGTGCTGTCACAGGTAATGTGCATGTATGTGTCTGTATGCGGGGAGCGGACGGGATGGTGGTGGAGGATGTGGCAGTGTGTGAGGGGTGGTGTTCGAGGGGGTCGTCAGAGCTTATGAAAAGACGGCCGAAGAATCCGAGGGGTAAAGATAGCCTGCCCTGACAACCAAGACGCCTCACCAATGCTTCCCGGAGTTTCTAGGAACAATAGCAGTGGGGAGAGATATTTACAGTCAGTGACAAAACAACAGTAACCATATCCCAGCCCGACCGTCACACAAAAAATGTTGGCACCGCTACTCTTCAAACACAACCTCTGAGACATAAACAAGACCTGAAGACAGAGCCTGTGGTTGGAGACCGTGTTGGGGTGGTGAGGCAGAAGTGGTGAGGGGGGTGGGGTTGTAGCGGGGGTGGGGTTGTATGAGGGGGGTGTTTATATGAGCTTGTTTCCGGGCCGTGAAAAAGTGCCAACTGGCATGGAACTGGTCTGTTGTTATAGGTATCGGTGTCACACGTACAAGAATATTACTGCCTGTGATCGCGTCAGTAGCCACGAGGGCCCAACCAGCCAGTCACTACAAGCCAAGGGCAAGAGGCGATAAGACCTAAAAGGCACTCCACCGACACTGAATACTACATATCTTTTTATGTGAAACCTTGTGACACTATTCACATAATTATACTCGGTGTATGAACGTAATACATTTATTTACCTTTAGCTTATCTCAAGAGAAAGTGAAGCAATTGCATGGTATTGTATGGTATTCCAGCTACAATTTGGTGGGTAAACATGTGTCTTCAGATATGGTGTAGATATACCCCACATGACTGACTACACAATAACGCACTGGCAGGCCTGGCCATAAAATACCTATCTATATCTATATGAAACCAACTTGCATGAAGTGGTTGCATGGGCTGCTTTCGTTCTGCCTCCTTTAAAATCTGGACTTACATGCAACTTATATGAAACCAAGCCAATTATCAATATAGACATCCCATATTCGATGTTACAACACCCTACTTTGTCCCAGCAGTCATATCTTGCAGAAATGAATTTTCATTCGATCATAATGACCTTCTCCACTCTGAGTATGAAAGCACTGAATCACAAAGGGCTCGACTGAGTAGCCTAATGTTTGACCGAGCACCGGCATAACATAACAATGCAACACTAGGCGGCGCTGAACGGTACACATGTAGAACACTAATATGAAATATATTTCATTGTCACAACTTAATTCCCAACCTGTCCATTTTAAAAACCTTTGAATACTGATAATACCTTCCGACATTCCTGGGTTAGAACCCTCGTATACCGTGTGGACCCTCTAGTTAAAGATACGATGTTTCTCGCAGTCATGCTTGCCTGGTTGAAAACCGGATGATGCTTTCTAGTTGGCTGGATGGTGACATTTTATGTGAGTTTTATACCATGTATATGTGGTAAAATGGAAGGGGTTAACAGACCTGAATTCTTAGGTGAAAAGCGGATACCATCAGTAACGTTTGAAATAATCCCTGAATGAAACAGTTTTCCTGTTAAATCTTCAGGGCCGGATCTATACGAGATATTGAAATCGGAAGGAATGTAAGGAGATAAGTACAGTTTGTGTTCCGACACTAAGGTGAAGGTTTTAAGATAACACCCGGCCATCTTCTCTTAATCTTCCCCAGATGGTTGCATTAGAAAATCGAACTTTGTTCACGTTTCGCCTACTTGCCTTTGTCAATTAACTGAAGGGCGTATTACACTCAAGCAACAGCCAGTAAGTTGAATAGAATTTGGGCCATAGTGCAAAAATAAGTAGTATCAGATAACCAAACCAATATCCAGCTATTTGCACGTAATTTGTCAAAGCAATAATCATAATAATGAGGTATTGATATCTTACAAATTTCGTTTCATTATACAAAGAGACCTGACCGGATCAGGCAACCAAGTTATAGTAAGTGAATAGTTGAGGAATGATTTATCGGAAACGGCTATAATCGCATATCTATGACTTCCTAATCATGGTATATGGTTAATCGAGTTGCTTGGATCAATTGCGCACTTTATGTGTACAATTGCGTAATAATATTTAGGGAAGGAATTCTGAGGTAAACAGAGCGTCGGGCCCGCAGTGCTGTGAGCATTACAGTGAGAACAAAGTGTCACATTCTAAGTGTCACCCATGGTTTGTTTTCATTCGCACGAATCATTGACTTCTGCCACCTCAATTCCGCTTTACAAGTGGATAGCCCTAACTGTTTGTAATCAGTGTGGAATGTGACAATAAAGCGGAATTGAGGCATATCATAGTCATACATGTATCACGGACTTCAATATCTCGCTTTCATTTATTCGGAGGACAAACAAGCGCCATAATGCGCAGCAAAATGCCCAATATCACCTATCTCACCTGCGATGTGTCATTCGTTGTCTGCGGACCGTAAGCAATCCGCTACTCATGTTACTGATTAATAAATTGCTCCTGAAAAAGTTTTTGGCTTTAATATTGCGTATTGAAGGCTTCTTGATAAAGAGGGTTTGATTAGCGATAATGCGTGTGGTTCCGTTTTGACATTTATAAGAGTTGTTGTTTATATGACATGTAGAAGTCTGGATACTTCTGAAACAAAGCGAACTTCTACAACCTATGAGACATCGATATCGTATTGCCTATTCAGCCCGATCCGATGGTGGGTATACTTGCCTATAAATGCTAACACTCTTTTCGATGTATAATACCATCGTACAGCCACCCACCACAGCGGACACAGAAACACAATATGAAAAAAACTCTTCAAATTTGGTCTGCTTGTAGCAGTGGAACCCTATGCTTTACAAGAGTATCACCCGACGAGCATAGTGCAATAATCTTTACATCGCGTTTGGTGTGGTTCGAAAATAAAAAGGTCACTGATCTGTGAAATTCATCGGATCGGTGACAATTAAAGTTTCGATGTCCTTCAGACACTTAACACCAAGTGGAGGTGCATTAGGTCAATTAACTTATCAAAGCACCATGTCACAGCACCATTCTTGTCATAGGACCCACCCCCCCCCCCCCCTTTAGGCCTCACCGATCCCATCAAAACATCAGTTCTCAAAAGCAATGTCAAGCCATGACAGAATACCCAAGCCGCAGTTCTAACAATGAGTTTGAGTGTCGAAACAAACACTACTTCCATAGCCGTGGAGTATGAGTTCCTAACGCTAAGCCTATGGAGAAAAATACCGGGGTGATATACACACATGTGATTATTACTCCTCAACTTTTATGCCCGATTGTTCGAGTCCTTTGGGCCAGGCTTTCGACGTTGGAGCAACACAAGCAATCACAGCAAAAGAGATTACTATATGGAAATCTATAATCGAGAAAATGTCACATTGGCAAAAAAAAGCTAATACTGTCTGGGAATGGCCAATATCCGAACATCCGTAAAGTTCGGACAGCCATTCTGAATAGGCTAACTGTCTGATAGAAGGCCCGGCCAGTTTTTCCGTTTTTCATATTTGCCAATAAAGGCTAGGATCATATGACACTGGACAAGGGGCTTCATATGAGCTGAGAGCACCTGGATTCAGACACTCAATACCAGCGAAGCAATCCGTTGACACTTGTCGGCCAGCTCTGCATCTTCACTTCGGCAGTGCGCAATAGCTTATGGCAATTTAAGATAGCTATACATTTAGTGTAGATCTGTATGCTTTGGGAAGATTCAAAGTATATGCATGCCGGTCATAAATTATATGCATGCCGGTCATATATATAATGTTACTAATGGGCGTTAACATCAGCTTCCTTCCAGATCGGACTGCATTGAGTGATACTATGTTTCTTTAAAAGAAACGATGCAAACACCAACAGCTTGTGATCCAGAGATATCGATGGAAGGTTTTCAATTTATACTCGGCAGGTATGTAAAAAGTGGGGATAAATAAGGATGAAGCACTAACATTAAGCAGATCCATTAAACAGTACTCTGTGGCATATGCAGGCGAGCTTCTGTATATCGTGTAGGTCGGATTAGCAACGCCGAGAGGTATTAATTTATATCGGAAGAATACAGCTCTAAGATTTGTAAAGAGATTTTGCAGGTATTATCATTATTATTGTAAAGTATCAAGAACATGCTTAACTGATGCACAGTTTGCGGTGAAGGTCATTCTGCAATTTGTCCAATGCTTTGCAGGGAAATTTTCAACTGCAGAGTTTCCAGGAGTATTTTGCACAGTTTAACAGGAAAACTCTGGGCTTGTAATCATATAGATGTAACTATATTGTATCACAATCGATTTTGTGTAGCGTGTAAGGTTGAGAACGACATAGTGATGATGCATATCATTTTATTACCAATCGCCTTTAGATTGTTGTTTCATGGCGTCACCGTTGTTTCAACAGACATCAAACATCGATTTTGTTCTCTCTACATTTTTCCATCTACAAACTAAACATGTAGCAGTGTATAGTCTGGAAACTATGTAACCACTAGACGGTGGAAGCAGTGGGTTCCTGGGCGCATACATGTTTATAGGATGCCAATGAGTACTGGTCCTTAAACGTGACAGCAAGTAACAAGTATATATGACATAATGTTCACCGTTGCGTCGTCAGTACCGCATTAATGCACCAATGCAGACCAGTTGCGTCGCGTCTCGTTGGCTTTATCATGCCACAAGCCCAACTGTAGTATTTAAGCTGCAAAGGTTCCGATTCAACTCGTGCAATATATAATAAAAAAAGTATGAAAAGTTCAATATCTTGAAACCATTCAAAAACATAATAATGAAAAGAAATTGCTGAGAAAATTGTCTAAATGAATCATTGACCTCCAGCCCTGCCTGCCAACAGCACCTATTTAATTAGACCAATAGACATACATGTACAAGTACTTCATATACCGACGCATACAGGTTCGCGTGAAAATCAGAACAATTGTACATAATGTAAATATCTGTAAGTATCAAAGCGAAGTAGATAAAGATGTGAGTTTTTCTTTGTTCCCAATAAATGATAACATGTCTTATCTATAATAGACATTAATTCGCTTAACTGTCAACTGACAATCTGTTTGTATGAAGCAATTCACAGATGATGAAACAAAATCCACAAAGATCCCAATTTATTTTGACCATTGACTCCAGTTTACTGGCACAACATTAAAGGTGTATTCTATGAGTGACAGTGGTCTGCTGTCACAACATTAACTGCTGCTCCGACTGCCTGTCAGGGGTGTCTGTGCTATTTCTGTCTGAACCCACGAGCCTTCCGCGCAGTCAGGTCGCCAGTCACAGACTCTCACTGCCGCGCCACCTTGTGGCAGCCCCTTGAAGCATCTGTGGCCGTGAAGCAAGGATCAAGCTTCACGAGACGCCTGTGGTATCTGTGCTTCAGTGAGAGGTGAGTAGATAGGGGGCGGCTCTCAAAGCCAGTGTAGCCGTTGGGACAGAGATTGTGCTTGCTGGGTTTATACTACTTTTTTTCTTTTCTCTGGCACAAACGTTCGTAAACAGCGAGCTAGGTAGATGAGCACTGTGTGACAACATGTAAACAACGTATCACTACCCCTCTTGCACCATAAATACGTTGTTACTTATACATTTATGCAGATGTATTTTTACCACATTCCTTTTTGATACCCAGATTAACATGAATACGTGAAACCTATATCATCATCCCGAATTCTAGGGCAATCAAACCGTTGTATCATAGCGGATGAGGAGTTTCATGGAAACTACATTTATTTTTTTACAACATATCTACAATCCAAGACAGAGAAAAAAAGGCACATATGATGACATTTTACATTGAATAAGTTTGGTGTGTGTGAATGGTAGACTTATTTCTGTAATTTGATTTTCCCCAGTAATGAAAATTCACCATGATAGCCATTTGTTCATATTCACCTTGGTTTATCATATGCTATCTGAAGTCTATGAAAAAAGACGAAGAAATGTTGAGGTACTCAGTCTAATAGATAAACCTATCATCTCTAAAATGGAACCAATTTCTGGTAGGGAAAGGCATGATAAGACAATAGGTACCTGGCATTATCAATAAGTAAACTTAAGTACATCAGATTATCCGAGGAGAAAAATCTAAACGTTAAATATGCATAGTACATAAGTATAGTTTTTCACACCATTTAACCGCGAGAGGACCCTAATTAGATGCATTAGCTTCAACTGATCAATACATAATATAATGTTGGGCAAGACGTACATGTTCGTGGAAATTAAATGAGGTGTGACAAGAACACGTACACATACATCACGGACCTATAGACAAGTCCGTGATATACGTGTATTCACCAGGCCATCTTAGTGTAGAGAAGTCTAGCTCGACAGAGAGCAGGCCTGGCTGGAACTACGAATGCTGCTGTGTTTTAAGAGGGTCGATGTGGGGGAGGAGTGGTGGGGGGCAGGGGAGGGGGTGACATGAGAGGGCTGAGACCCATCATGTGGACTTAGGTATACACCTCACGGTAGATTCGGTGTCATGGCCTGCCTTATTGGGTCCGTCGCTGATTTATATACAGCACGTATTCATCTGTTGTTTTAGTTTGCTAGGCGTGTTTCTCTGAGTCGTGTTCAGCATGGAAGTATATATAAAAGGGGAAACCAGAAAATTAACATTTCAATACATGATAGAGGATAACTGTCGATATGGGACCTTGTATCTTCAAATTATCCAATGGCACCCAGGCATCATTCAAGTTTACCCACCAATAGGCCAAGGGATATTCATTTATTACCCACCTGATACAGAGTCTCCATACTAAGCCTATGGAGATTACAGATCGCTACTGAGGAGGATACGGAGCTCCGTACCCTCCTAGGAGGATACAGATTTTTTAGATGAAAGTAGTCCCAAACATAACTTCTTAGTTACGTTGAAAAGTTTTCTAACGATCATATTTATTGCTTAAATCTAAAAATAAGTGAGTAATAAATACAACATTACCATAATTTCGATCTGTGTGGCCGTATTCTCCTTGTAGTTGACGCTACGCAATACTCCTCGCTATCGCACGGTGTATTACTACGCGTCAACTACGCGGAGAATACGGCCACTCAGATCAAAATCATGGTAATATTGTGTATATACCAATGGTAGGGAAACTCTAGGGAAAGAAGGGGGAAAATCATACAATTCTACCAAAACTTAATGTACTCTATATCAAAATAGTGAATATCTTCCGAAATAAATGGATACAAAAATATTTCTCTCAGATGTTGTTGTGATAGGGCGCCCCCAGGTGCGTCATTCCGACATAATTATTCACATTACGTAAGGGTACCTGTCTGCCTCTGGGTCAGTATCGTCCCAGTCACCAGGCTACTGCGACTACCACACGTTGCCGTCTGAGTTAAATGCTGTACCGTTACCAATCCTTTTTTCCCTTCTCTCGATGCCCCTCTCTATCCAGCTACACCTTCAATGACGACTCCCTACTCCTCTCCCAGCGAAGGCTCCGCTGCTAACATACCCTCTTTACACCAGGAAATACAACCAACAACCACTTGTAGACTACATGCTAGAAAGATTAACTCTAGACAGCACAATAGTGGACTTGTAGATGCAGAAGCTCAGACATAATCATTGACAGCTACAATGAAACGTTGCACTTCTGTACTGAAGGAGTCCTCGTGGTGTTGTGGTTTTGCATAGAACAAGCTTGCAGATATCTCTCATAACAGCGGTGGGGATCTTAAGGTCAGGATGGTTTATAAGCTTCCCCATGTTTCAGACAAAAGACTGTATAGCGTGAACCCAAATTATATCAGTCGTCAGTCAGTGTTTACAGTTTTCGAATAGTGTGGTCTCTGTCCTTGGTTTCTATACATTTTACTTTACTGTCATATAGAAAATTAGAGGCTTAACCTATCGATGGCATAATCACCATAAGTACAAGAACAACACTGAATCACAATGTCTACTACCATAACTATAACGGAGTTCATAAAGGTTATTTAGAGGTATTCTGGACATTTGTGTTTACACAAACTGTATACTTCATAGAAATAAAAGCTTATATACATGTATATGTATTAAAAAATTGTTGAACATACTATTACATCTACATCTAGTGCAAATAATGCCTTGAGGCATCATTTTCCTATTTTTGTTAGAATGTCAGTTATCTCAGCTAATTTAAAATATATCTTTACAATTTGTATTTAATATTGTATTTATTATCCAGTATTGCAAATTTAAATTATTGAAGGAAAGACAAAATTGCCACCGATGTTCTCAAACAATACTTTCCACGCGAGGTGATGTTTTACGGTCTTTTTAAGTATTCTCCCAAGAAGATACAGGGTATGTGTCCTCCTTCGATAGTGATAACGCGAGCCCATACGTGTTCTATGGATAGTTTCTATCAGGTGGATGATAAACATAAATACACATAACACTCTATATTCACCCATAAACCTAACATCCTCTGTGTACACAGCAATTCACATACAGAGCTGTGTGTACACATAGAGACATATAAAGCATTGTGTGTACACACAATTACACATAGGGCCCTTTGTGTATACCCAAATATACATATGAATCTTTGTTTACACGCCTATATACTTAACCTCATCGTGTACACACCAATGCACATACAACCATGCCTTTCTCTACAGACCAGTGCACACAAATCCCATAGAGCAAATGCCATCCCGAATTCAATAACCAGTACAGAAGTTGTACAATTACAGCCACATGTGGAATACTCTGTCAAAACCCCACTATACTACTTAGGACTATGAAAATTTCTTTTTTACCTGTGCGCGTATGAATCAACAGGGGTTTCCACACTCTACAGGGCCTGGGGAAGGACACACGTACTCAGTATCTACAGCAGGTTTCTCCCACCCCCTATCAGGTGTCTATGGTGAGCTTCACCTCAGGTGTATCAGCAGGTACAATAGTATCGTCACATCGAGTCCCGATCGATGACGACCCACTTTTTATCAGGGCCACAGATCGGCGGTGTCACTGCCTATCACGATGACGCGTGATGTAGGTACCTGATCACACTGCTCTCAATCGTGGTCACCACGTCTGCCTCACCACTCAACGAGGTGTGTGTTCGCCGCCAACACCACCCCCACCCCCACCCCCACCCCCACCCCCACCCCCACCCCCACCCCCACCACCGACATCACCAACGTGCCGTGTGCTTCCAGTCAGGTGCTCAAAGCTGATAACCCAAGATAAAAACTGACACCTAGGTTTGGTCTGCCCCCCACCCACGTCCCTCCCCAGTTCTCGAATACTGACATACACAGATATATTATTTTTATTCTAACGCACGCACACAAACGCAGACACACACTCGCCCACCACTATCAACTTTCATCGTGGAGGTCGAACAGTCCCAGGGTCAAGCGTCAATAATTGTCACGCACTCCTGATATGACCTCAGAAGGCGCAGATTATTGGTGTAGAGGATATACAAACTTCTAGATCACAATACTTAATCCACATAACTTAAATCTAACATGACCTAGAATATTACCACACAACTATGCCTCAAATAGACGATACGAGGAAAGAGCCTTGGTCTCAGATTTATCATTAGAATTTGTTATTACAGATATTACGAAAATCCTGGAAGTCGACTATTAATGCACACTTTGTTTTTACCTTTTACTCAACTTCTTTTCCACATGAAACACATAGGACTAATGATATTGAATTGTATGAGAACAATCAAGAAGATTTAGAAAAGCTGATGACATGGTGTATCCAAAACAAATAAAATATGACTGTGTCATACACTAAAACCATGTTATTCACATAAAAAAATCGAATAAATTACCGAAAGTGGAAGTAATTTATTGAATGTGTCGGAATACAAATACATTGGATAGCTAAACTGTGTTCCTATTTAACCAAATATACATCAATTAAAATATACAAGACAACTATCTTACCATACTTAGACTATGGAATGTGCTGTAAGGATGGCATATCTACATGAAAGACGAAGATGTTATTTGCTTGATATATAAGGAGAACAGAAAATGAACAATACCTAAATGTATGTAATAAGGAAACAGGAGTGCCGCACCTTTATTGAAAGTCACTAAACCAAACTGCCATGTGTTTGAAAGGGCAGTCTTTGGTTCTGATATGTGGAATGGACTTAATCCGATTGTAAGAAACACCTTCATACTAGGAATTCAAAAGCCTAACAAAACAACTGTTAAAGGAGAGTGTACCACAGGCCTAGTTTTCCATATCACATGCTACCACTTGGGTACAGAGATTCAAATGCAACATGTAAAATTCTGTTAGTATGACTATATAATGTATAAAGCCATCAGGGAAACATGCAAGGTTTGGGCAAGAATAACACTCCAAAAGTCTTAATAATGAATATTTCTTCAAAAGATTCTGCAGAAGAATTTATCAATGAATTTTTCGACGTTATGGATGGAGTAACTGCAACCCAAGAAAGTTTGTGATTTCATAGACACATCCTGGCTTTATTTTTTAGAATTTAGAAATATACCCTCTTGCAATGTTCCTCGAGATGAAAAGACGAATATTGCATTATGTCATCGGGTCATCGGCATGCGAGTGCAAACGAGTCAAACGGATGGTGACTGTGGTATGAAATTGACCCGAGTTCTACATCATAGATATATAGGTATTAGGCGAGACTTGCTCACGGCCTTTGATAATGAAAATTTCCGAAGAAATGAGACTACATTGCTACATATAGTATTCCGCTGACGCCTGATAAGGCCCCAAGCCTCAGGGACTGAAGCCAGTCTAGTGGTATCATTTCAGAACAACGATAGGGACGATTACTGTGATGTAATGAAAGACGAATACATGGAATATGAAATACTTTTTGATAAGGGACAAACTATGGTAAATGCTGATGTACAGTGCCAGTCCTCTGTTGGCTTCCTTTAGAAACACAAAACTAACGATCTTGAGCGAAATGAATGATGGCAATCCTTTAAATGAGTATATTCTATTATATATGCTTCTCGTCTATTATCGTATCGGTATCCCATAAAGGAACTACACAATTAGATAATCCTTCTGATAAACCTCCGTGTGTAATGGTAAAAATAAAGAGGAGCTTTCATCAGCAGAATATACCACTCATCCCAATTCGGATATTATCAACGGCAGCACTGATATTATTCATATCGTACGAAACTAAGCCTTGAAATACTTCCACTCCCTTTCTATTCCTTCAACAGATGACATCACGTTCAGGGCTTCCCATTGGAAGACCGAAGTCTGTAAAACCTAGTTTTACATTCCAAAAGAACACGTTATCTTCGGTGTGGTCTCCGAAGATCGGAAAATCCTCCTTCTCATAAAAACACTATCATTAATCTAACTTAGCTTGTTGTAGAATGTTTCAGCTATTTACGACGCATACAGAATGGCGTCTTATGATCGGTTTGTGTTGTTGAATTACGACATTAATCTTCAGTCCCCCAGTGCAGTACACTGGTTTACAATTTTCAACCCTGCAATAATGCGGGTTGCCTTCTTCTGGCCTGGAATGGTTATGAGGTGATAATCAGAGGGTTCTCACTTATGTTACCTTTTGGGTTTGTTTGTTTGTTTGTTTTGGTAGTTTAACGTCCAATTTGTTCAATTACACATGTAGACTTACTTTGGGTTTGATCGAATCTATGAGATGAATGTAGGAGAAATCCCACCCCTACACATTTACCGAGGTGAGAGTTCTTTTACTTTCCACACCACATAGACATGGTATGAGAAGGATTGGCCTTTGATATAGCAGTAAATCTACCACTGCTGGGGGGTGAAGGAGAAAAGTGGCTCCAAATCAACAAAGTCCCGTGCTCTTTACCACTGAGCTATCTGCCAACCCACCCTGGTCGCTTTAGTTATGCTTGCGTGCAAGCATATCCGGTCTGCACCACGAGGAGGCGAGGCGACCAAGAGGGTGAACAGATTGGTAATTTCTGTTCACCCCAGCAGACCCCACCTTTTGGGTGAATATGACAACTGATATAGCAACTTCATAAGGAGATGTTATTATGGGATGGATACATAGGGTGAATTATGGGAGACACCGACATCTTGCGGATGTTACAGCACATTACACATGTTACAGCGGCCTTTCATATGCTACTGTTCTTGATTGCCATACTCTTTTTTATTCTGAATACTTTATGATAAAAAGTTGTTTCATGAGAGTCCATAGTTCAAAGTAGTCGCTATTCTCTAAGGCTGATATTAGCAGATAGTTTGTTAATCAAATTTCAAATCATTCATTTTGTATGTCACAGTATATAATATCATTTCATAATCAGTATTCAAGATTTCAGATGAAATAAAACTGAAATAATTGAAGTAAGTAAGAATGGCCCGTTTTGATATTAATCGACTCATATCAATAAACAGATATGTATATCTATTTCTTTAGTTTCAATAAACTCCATAGTGAGTATAATTGTCTCTGTCGGTTCTTTTCCTTGGATAGCCGTCAAAAATCATTCTAGAGTTCTGATCAGGTTCTTAACTCTGCACTGGAACCACAATTTAGGGATTCACATCTGTTTACTATACTCTATGGTCCTGAAATAAATGGAAAACCATCGCTGGAGTTGTTATTCTAAGACGTGAGTGAGCTGACCAGTACACCCCTGGGTGCATCTTACACTCTTTTGTTTCGGGCCAAATACCAACTACATTGACCTTTTCTTTCGTGACCCCAGGAGAGCTTTGATGGTATGGTAGAGATCTTGGCTTAGGTTACTGTGTGTTCCAGTTCAAAACAAACAAATGCATCCTGGAATTGTTTTTCCTTCGAGGAAAGGTTGGAAAAGGATTCCTTAATGTAGGTCAGAAGCGGTTGTCTACGGTGTAGAATCAGATCAGATTATGTTGGAGTTATAACGATCGATTAAAAAAAAGAGCTTTGTGATACAAAAAAAACGAGAATTTCAATCATAAAATCGACACCAACATTGATACAAATATTCCATATCTATAATAACATACACAGCTACTAAATTACGGTATCACACAGCCAATTTCAACACCAAAAAAAAACGGTTTGTGGGTCATTCTATCCTCCCTTTCATATTTATCTTGTTTCGCCTATCTTCAATTAGTGTCCCTTTAGGGCCTGATGAAAAGAAGGTTATTTAATACCATGTAATACACATGTTTTGAGGACGTGTGAGTTTTTGATAGGATACATGGGTGTCGACCCGTACAAGCGAGAGCTGATTCCATGTAGTACTCAACGACTATTACCGAATAGAACACATCTGTTACGACATGTCCAGAGTGATTTCATCGGGATCCGACCCCTCTCGGAATTTTATAATCTTAAAAAAAATGATTTATTCGCAAATTCATAACTTGAAGGGAAGTATTCTTTGGCCGGAGTTGCAAACCACGTCCCAGTTGAGGACAACTATTCATATTCCATATTCCTCCAGACCCCGATGCTTCGCCTCTGAAATGTTACTAAATCCATTACCATTACTTGTCACCTATGCATCTCCTGAATCAAAAGGTTTATCTCAGTTGACTAAAGATATAGTCCCTCCTCTCAGATCTATTTTGAAATCGGAATTTATCTACGAGATGGATTTTCTTAAATATGCAAGTATGAACAGCATAGTATCAGAAATCGATCAAGCGCTCTCTATCTATCTCTAGTCTGGGAAAATCTTTTCAAGAGATCCTTACTTATTGTAAATAATATTGTAATCGTATTATACTATAGATATAGAATTATAGTTTCATAAGGCCGCTGTTTAGCTACTAAAGTTGGCTAATCTGCCAGTCGCGTGTAGTCCTATCGCTTGGTGTGTAGTGGGCTTAAAGCCGAACTACATTTTGGTATTTGCCTCCTGCGGAATAATGTTCTTTGCGGTTGTAGCTGTCACGCAGGTTCATAAATTAACTGTTGATTGTTGTAATTAAGGTCACACTCCTAACTTAGACCTTTCACTTAAAATAAAATATGGAGTTCCTTAATTAGACCAGCGGTTTAAAAATAATTGGGCCTTTAATATTTCCTTACTTTCCTAACAGTTCGTTGATTGGTTTATTCGCAAATACCGAGTATCATCAATGTTGAAAGGAACTAAGCATTCCTCGGTTACATTTATTTGTCAATGCTTTTTCTATTAAAACTTATTTTACGATCCGGATAACTAGATTAGATAAGCCCGTATAAAAAGTTTCATACTTGATATGTGGTCACACCCCATTGGTGAGGGTCACATCTCAAAACAACTTCCCGTTCTTTGTACTCGCAATAGAGGGATGTTAATGGCTGCATACCCCTTCCTGGAGTTCACACATCTTGGTCTACTTTAACCGTAGGATATTGAGTATGGGATATGGAACAATGCGCAAGAAAAACGCTAACTTAGGTACACACTTCTGACAACTATCGCAGCTGATAAGCAGTGAGATTAAAGAAAAGAGAAAATTCAGAAAGAAATGTATATGTTTCTTTAATAGATTACAGCCACTCTACAAAGTTAATGATCCAACCTTATTACTGATAAAAATGATTTATAAGGCAAGAAGAGTGAATGGCCAACTACAATGTAAGCCCACCAAATATAAAACAGTCGCATGGGAAGGTCAAATAGAGAGCACCTATATCTGATTACATAATAAAGGTATCAATCACAACATGAGTGATATGTACAAATGTAGAAGAGATACTTAGCGATAGTACAGATAACACACAGCTAAAACATAACGGCAGCCCTCTCTTTAAAAGATACTCATGTCTGACCTTTAGCAATTATTCCTAAAATATGAACTACATGCATTCGACAATCATGCTCACTACAATAAATGGGAGGGTAAATGTGTATCGTATATATACTAATTTAGAGTACAATGAAATATACGGTTATGTTTCAATGCATAATCGCATTTTAAAGATCTCTGTAACGCTACCTCAAATTAAATTGGTGTTGGGCTTTTCCTAATCAATGGATACCAAGTTGAACGATCAAAGTTTCAACATTGAATAATCTTCTTTCATCATACCACGTTCACTTACCCAAAATATAACCAGAATATGCTGAACTGGGACCACACTGCACTGATGATATCCTCCACGATTCATCTAATTATAGGGCCACTTGTAACTTTAAAAAGTCTTTCTAACTATTTTCGTCAGCGTTCTTTCCCTACCGGAGGTAACATTTAAACGGTATTCATCTCTACCAGGCACTGGTGCCGGCCATTTCCGCTGGAGTCCGAATAACAATAACAAACACAACAATAATAGTATAGCCGTCATCCCATACGCCATTCGATTTGATGAGTACAAACGCCTGAAATAGAATCAGTTCATGTGGCAGACAAAATGCCAAGCCGGTAAAGCACTATCTGTGCGCATCTCCACCCAGATTTCTTGGAGCAGTCACTTTCCTGTCTTGACCCCACTTGGCGAGAAGGCTTTACTTACAGCGTCACAATTGATGGCTAAGTTTACTCCTGTCCAATCAAGAGTGCAGACCAGCCATGATTATGAGCATGTACTAGTCTCTGGACGGGCAGTTACCAGAGCTAGTACAGAGAAGAAGCTATGGGCACAAGGCCAGCCTTCAAGTCCGTCGTTACTACTACGACGCGTTTGTCGCAGACGATTTCTGGCCGTAAATACCTCACTGACGATATAGCCTTGATCAGACACAGTCTGTCGCACCCAATGTTTTCAGACTCTTTGCTTGTAGTGCTGGCAGAAGAACGACAATCTGTAATTGTTACGTGCTTACACTAAAAAGACAGGAATGTCATTTGGGAACAGGGAAACAAAGATAGGAAATATTTTTCATATGGAATTTACTGCCAATGAGAGATCGCGATAACGTGGAAGATACATCAATGCTGGCCATGGAATGTGGCTGAGGATATGTGAGGAGGTTGAAATCATATCATACTGGCATATTTATGAGGCTCAATTAATACCATCTATGTTTTCCACAACGACTACTGCAATGAAAAAACTGGCATTGAAAACGGGCGGGGAGGATATTGCGTGATTTGAAAATTTAAAGATGATTTCAAACCGAGATTGATTTTGAATAGGTTACTGGAATGTTAAATAGATCAAAATCCATTGTACTTTCTTATACCACTTCTTAGACAAAGGAAATTGATAATTCTTTAGTATTTACCGTATTCAAGGTATGAAGAATTCTCAAATGGGTAAAAAAAACATCTCAAAAACAAGTACAGTTCGTCACGCTATAATCACCTACACAAAAACTAGTACGCTCATTCTGCCTGAAAGGTTTTTAGTCAACCTGTCCTTGATAAACATACCGCATGCGACCGACTATTCGGGGGTCAATTATATCTATACATGTATAATAATACTGTTAATCATGAATATAAAAACTGGCTATGTCATCTGTAGTCGGCACCCAAAATGGTATATATTTGCTATGGTGTCACTATGACGTGTTCCCAATCACCGTCAGAATATACATGTATGTTGCTAGCTCTCTGTAAGAGTATTCGTAGGGTGTAAACCTCCTGTGAACTATATAAAGTAAACTAGTTATTCAGCGACCATATCATACCGAAAATGCAACAAAAGAAGCGCTGATCTCTGAGGGAATCAGAACAATGTCAACTTGCTGAAAACATATCCTAAACTCTTCAGTCACCAAGCCTGGAAGCCATACGGAGAAAAGCATGGCAGACAGACATTACTGGGAGATTGCGTGTGGGAACACTTTTACATACTGTTATCCTCCAGTTAGCTATACCTTTACCATTATGCCCATGTGGTGCCCTTGTCCTTAAACTTATACAAAACGAAGAGTTTCATCAGCTCTATTTCATTAATTACTATTAAATGCGGAAGCTGGAAGACACGTCATGAAAATGGGCCCACGAGGTTTATAGGGGATCATAAACATTCTGTTTTCATTTAACAACTTTTAAAATCCATGATATCTCACCGTCCCATAGGAAAATCTAAAGCCGATAAGACACCGACCCGACGGCTGTTCCCGATTCTACCTTTGCCTGACGAATCCGTCGGGTCTGTGACAATCTGCGTCAATCGGGTCGATGTACGCACTTCACCGACCCGATTTTATTGTTTTTCCCGACGGGTCGGGCATTACTACCATGTCAGATATGACCGACTCTCCCCGACCTTAAGATTTCGATGTACGCACTTTCACCGATTGTTACCGATTCTAAGTTGGCCGTTTGAATAACGATTTAGAAGTTCCTTATATCGATTTGTAGGCGATTATAGACCTGAAACCCGTTTTCTGGTATCTTAAATACAACAGAAATTATTAAACTTTGCATTATTACCTATATCAACCTACTACCCGGCCCGGGGCCCAGCCGGGCCCGGCTCCTGGCCGCTCTCTTTGATCTCAAAGGGTTGTTTTACCAAGTTATAAAAGGAGGAGGTGTCGTCAGGAAGAGTCTACAAGTCGATGTCTTAAACCTATAAGACACCGAAATTTGTTCCCGATTCATCCCGACCATCGGCTCGGTGAGAGTCGGGAATAAAATTTCGGTGTCTTATACCTATAAGCCACCGACATGTAGACTCTTCCCGACGACACCTCCTCCTTTTATAACCTCGTAAATTACCCGGGATAAGATCAAAGAGAGCCGCCGGGAGCCGAGCCGGGGTGAGCCATGGGCCGCTGGTGTGGAATCATAGAAGTTAATTCAAAGTTTAATAAATTCGGATCCAATTAAGATATCGGGAAACGGTTTTCAGAACTATGATCGCCTCTGTTCCACCTACAAATTGATATAAGGAACTTCTAAATCGGACTAGGGGATAGGTAGCATCGCTATTCAAACGGCCAACTTAGAATCGGTAACAATCAGTGAAAGTCTTAAGGTCGGGGAGAGTCGGTCATATCTGACATGGTAGTAATGCCCGACCCGTTGAGAAAAGCAATAAAATCGGGTCGGTGAAGTGCGTACATGACCCGATTGATGCAGATTGTCACAGACCCGACGGATCCGTCGGGCAAAGGTAGAATCGGGCACAACAGTCGGGTCGGTGTCTTACAGGATTTATAGGAATAAGACATCGACATTTTATTCCCGACTCTCACCGAGCCGATGGTCGGGATGAATCGGGAAAAAAATTCGGTGTCTTATAGGCTTAATTGCTGCTCTAATAACCCTCGATAATTGATCAATGTTTCTCTCTCCTCAGAAACAGTAAAATAAAACACTATATATACACTCTCCATTAACCTGGTTGCCTTCTCATCTTTTCCGATAACAACTATTTCTATAATCAATCAGAAGTAAACTCAAAAACAGTGGTATTTGATTTAAATAAACCCGTACGAAACTATTTAATTATAATTAGAAAGTAACTTGTCGTGAAATTCACGTGTGCTGAATTAATCTACAGCGCAGATCGTGACTCATCCCATCCGTTCGAAAACATCGTCAAACATCTAAATAAACCATCATTCATCAATAGTCCTACTGTCACTCTTACCTATTTCACCAAGATGTAACATTGCCGTCGTTCTCAGAGTACTCGGACGATGCAAACAGGTTCCGCGAAAAATGCTGACGAGGGACCCGTCAGAGGATAATCCCATATAGGAGCAGCGTGGTCGGCGTGGGGAAGACGCACTGACAGGCAGGGCGGTGCAGGACAGGATCTAAACATTACGCACTGAGATGCACTTGTGTGTAGACTCAGCGCCGGCTTATACTCCAGTCTACAAACACCTACTGCCCAACACCACGTTTGGTGACGGGTAGAGGCAGGTGTAAAAGCAATGTTCTATGGCAAGCCAGTTCTGCGGCACGCGATAGACATGGACAAGGTTGGCTGGTTGGGTGATGGTTATTCACACGGCAGCATTTGCATATGACGGCACCATTGAATCTATTAGATGATGGGATGCCAAAGCAACACGGTGGTGCAGATTGGATTGGGATTCGCACCATCAACTTCCTAATGATTCAAAATAGTTAAGTTCAATCCAAGTCACTGTGATGACTGTCAGGGCAGACTCAACACTTACCAGTGTTGGGGTCTCTTGGACACCGATTTTGGCTAGAGCACCATGAGGAACTAACCATGATCATCCCTCAGTCTACTACAACAATAGAATGGAGGATTGTGAAGGCTTGGTGCAGTCCGTACAGTAGTTATAGATGGATATTTATGATATATAAGTAATTCCAAAAGTAAAAATCTTATTTCAGGCATTAAATCAACTCCAAAACCAATTTACATACATATATGTAGTTAGTTATAAAATCAAGGTTCTTTGTAATAAATCTAAACTAGGACTAATTAGATGGTAGGTAGAGAGGAACGGTTTGATAAAACGGCTTGTTATGTGATGCATAATGTTTTTATACTACTACGACCATTACTACCTAAGTATGCGTGGGGTAAGTGGACTGAAGAAGGGGGAGGGGTGGGAGCGGCACATGGACGTACCTGTTTGACTTGGGAGGTAGCAGCCACACCCCTGTGTCTCGCCCCTCGATCTCTACCCCGCCCCCTTTTTGTATGTGGTACAGATTTCTTTATTATGGTCTCCTTGATTTAGTCTTTCCAGTTTAAATATTTCTTATAGACCTGACTCGTGCATCATTTTACAAAGTGTGGTAAATTTTAGAGCTTATCCTTTGATGTGTATCTAGAAAGCAACGCTTACGGCCTAAATACCCCCATAATCAACTGATCAGCATTGTCACCCTCCTCCCCAACAAGGCACAGATACACAGCCTTCATGCATTTATATATATTTCTGGGGCATAGATCCCTTTTATGCAGATCTGGCCCACAAAGATATTCAGAGACAAAAGATCAAATTATTATTTTTTTTTCAAATCAAAAATCAAATTGGACGAGACCTAGTTGTTGGCCAGACCAGTTTTGTCAATTAGAGTGACATATCTATTATTACCCGAAGTCGGCAAAGGGAAGTCTCTTATTTATGAGCACCAACGTATGAATTCACCTCCGTTGTGCCACGGGCAGCGAGGCATGGATGCGACTCTTGATAATTCTGTAGATTTTCATCATTGTTCTATTACTTGTTTTTTTGTTCCATACGGATTTGTGCGGAGGAGCGATGTTTGTATCATTGAACACAAAGTTGACCGAAAAAAAAAATTCAGTTAAGGATGTGAATCCAGTCAACAATAAATAGCTGATTCGAGATCAACGGTGCTTTATCTCAAAACATGGAATGGAAACCAGGCTCTAGGTCCCCATCCCTCAGCAAAAATACCAATTCAATAACACAGCCCTAAAACAGAAGTATTCCATCAGGCCTACAGGTAATTTCAGTGTTATATTACTGGTTCACCCTGGGTTATCTCTCATGTGGGTTTGTACTGGTTATGGTTATGAGTCTTGTTCCCCGTCTTTAAGGGCCTCTTCCACCGGGCTGCTCGTGAATCCGACTCCGTCAAATGTGCTTATATAGAGTGCAAACCCACTACTGGCGTCTCATTGGTGGCCGTGTGGGCAACGTTTGCTTGTGCTAATTTATCATGTTTTACTGCTTCATCGCTGTGCAACCACTGTCATTGAGTGTGTGGCATTTGCCACCAGACTGACTTCACTACCCACCTAACACACAGCAGCCGCACGGTGATGTTTGTGAAAGAGGTCCTTTTACCGAGACACCGTTAGCCATCAATTGACAGCTAATGGACTGTTCACACCAGCCACAGGCGAGGTAAGTTCAGTATGCCGATTGCCCAATCTTCTGATAATAGGGCGCCGTAGCCACTAACTCTTTTTAGGTGTTTCCTTTTCATTCTCGTCCAAAACCGTTGTTGTTTCTCATTTACATGTATGTTAATGACTTGCCTGCACCTCTACAAGAGAATACGCAGATTATGCATGCGATGACTTGGCTGTATGTTTGTTTACTTTATTGTCAAACTGACAAAGGCAATGCTACGTCGAAAAGTTGTACCCTGCTGCATCAATAAAGCCAATGACCAAACCATATTTGGGAAGTTGTTGAGTTGTACTTGACTAACTTACTCTGTTTAGTTTAACGTCCAACTGATTCAATTAGACAAAAGGTTTTGAACGATCTATATGCCTGATATATTGCACATCGCTGAGCGTAAATGTATTTAAAGAAGACAAAACTAGTTTACCATTGAAATACGAGAAAAGTAAATCGATTGGACAGGGGAAGTATATACATACAAAAGGAGAGTAGTATATTATGATGATATGAACTACCTAGGGGCAATGATTTACTTGATTTAAAAAAAAACCATGGGTATCACTTGATAAACAAATTAAATGTTAAATTTTTATTTTTGAAAATTAAGGAAATACACACGAGCCTGCTTGGTAGCGATCATTACTACTTTCTTCTTATACGGAGCCAATAATCTATTAGACCAAAGTGGTGTGGAGTAGCTCTGGGAAAATACACCTACAGAGATGATCGAAATATAAGTTTTGCAGACATTTGGGAAAAATGAGGAATAAGGGACCCAAGTGACAGAAGAATCATATTATTGCCAAAGCAATATGCAGGTTATATACAGGCTACAACAGATTTCTCGAGAAAATAGACTGATGCGGTGGAGCGGGTTACACGGTCTCGAGAAAAAGCAAAATATTCCTACCAAGAGTCAATAAGGAGAGGTATAGAAAATCAGCAACTTATGTGCGAATAAAATTATGGAATAACCTACTAAAAGATGTACACATAGCTAAATCTAAAATGATATTTCAAAAAGGTGTATTAAATCTGATTAGGGATGGCAGTATGACGATAGGGTCCTGAAACCCAGTGCTGGAATTGCACAAATAGCATCCTCAGTTATATTGAAAACTGAGTTATCGTTGTGCGTATATTGTAAGAAGTTCAATTACGCGTTCACACACGAAATGTATTGCATGGAAGAGCAATCGCAATAAAGGTTTAAAAATGCGTAATCATGCTGTTCTGTTCCGACAATCTGTGATGTCATACATGATACGTGGTAACATCCAATGCCCATGTCTTTGTGCTTATAATACACTCAAAATAGCTTGTCCAACTCAGCCTGCTAAACAATGTCAGTAAACGTTAGAAAGAAAAGAATGATCCCACTATAAGTAGTTATGAGTCTACAACTCTGTCAGTTTCACAATAGAGAGAAACGTCGGTGCGGCGAGGGGAGGGCACCTTCTGACTAACTATTAGTGAAATGACAGTAGACGAGATGCATCAAAAAGAGAACATTCTTCGCTTTCGATAGAAGAGAAGTCATATCAACAAACAGTGTCATATGGTATAGAGACACTGATATAACAACACAGACAACCCACAGACACCTATCTGACGCCTACAGGGGCCTACGCAGGCCGTCCTCATTTACCTGATTGTTTATACAGCAGTTTAAATACCGCACATATCAACCACAGAAAAGGGATTTAGATAATCCAGAGTGTCGTCCCCACCCTGCCCCCTCAAATATGATAAGGTGTCCCTCCAGAGTGCCCCTTTCTGTACTGAAATAACTGTCCCCTTAAGCGAGGGCCCCCTTAAGCGGGGTGAAAATAAACTCTTGACAGAGGGAAAAGATCCGTTCCGAGCAAATTGTCACCTTTAGTGTGGTGTCCCCTTAAGCGGGTTGTCCCCGAAGCGGGGTATTACTGTAAATGTAATAGAAGGGTGTAACAATAGTAGGTCGAAGGTGACAGTGCACAGTCTACAACACGATCGCATAGCAGTCTACGAGGAGTCATTGCCTTCACCTGGAGGACAGATATATTTGTATATACTGTGTGCCATAACACGCGGTGCTTGATGCTTCGTGACTTGGGTAAGGTGACTCTATGTAAGGAAACATACGTAATCGCTCTTCTGTCAAACAAAGCATACAGCGAAGGGGGATTTGGGGAGGAATAAAGAAACTCCACATTTTCTTGCTACTGCCTGTCGCCTGGTACAATTGTGATCACCCACTAAGAGCTTGCCTCGACTGACTCCGTCTTGCAAGTGTTTATTGATTCAACTCATACACTCACGAGTAGTTTCGTATTCTATGACAATCGGCGTGTTTAGAGCACCTTTTCTTATCTGATACGCATCCCTCTGGAGGCTCTGATGGGGGATCCGACTTCCTGTCTGACTTCCACGTCAATATCTTTGCCACAATGTCATAAATCACTAAAGTTTAACGTTTTCAGTTTAAACTTATACATTGGCAGGCAGAATCTCGCCTTCCCAGGAATATAATTACCAATATAAACTAATTGTTACAATGTGGAATCTTACTTAGATATTGGAAAATGGTTTACACATTCGTCATCTTTGGCCCCTATTCTTTCTAGGATATCAATGATTTCCATGGATACTTTTCGTGGTAAAACCAAATGAAATGGTATAATTGTATAAACAAACCTAGGTGCCTTCTGTAAAACCTAACTTGTCATGATTAACATGTTACACTAATCCTACAAACATATGTATCTGTGTTTAAAATTGGCAATTACCCAATGTACTTACCTAAATACTGAAGGGGAATTGGAGTTCTGACGAGCCCAGGACACTAGATTGTGTCCTAGGGTACCAGTTCTTAATGTGCAATCATTGTAATAACCAATTGCAATTTCAATAAAATTCAAATGTAAATCATACACTACGATAGACAGGCCGCACTGTGATTGTGATTAAACGGCAGTGATCTGCCCGTAATTTTGGCCAAATTTGTATGTTGGCGATGACCTATACTACTAACGCCGGCTTACAGTATATTGTCCAGACTGGCCTATAGACAAATACGACGGTTTGATCCTACTGCTTTTAGGTAGCGGGGTTCTCTCACCCATTCTCATTCTCACGATATCCAGACAAGCGAGGTATTCTGAAAATGCTTCGCATGACGCGTGCGTGAACTGATGAGATGATAATAAGTGGTTACACATGTGTATAATCACGATGTATAGTGTATGATACCCGCCATGCATGTCGGTCACCAACATCTCAAAACCGCAGTTGATAGTGTTCCCAAGGATGGCACCAAAAGTGACCACGATTTGGGTAGTAGATATGGTAAGTTTTCAGCCATCAAGCTTATCGGTTTTGTGTTGAAAGCCGTCACCACCTGGTGAACTGAACACGTTTTATGATCTCATTCCGCTAAGTTTGTCTTTTTGCGTCACGACTAGCTTCTGCGTTCCTTGTTGAGTGTGCTGTTATTTGTATAACCTTTGTAGGGACAAAGCTTGATTCATGCGCCTCCTGTTTCGCCTTGAAGTAGGAAAAGGTGCTTTAGCAAAGGTTGCTATGACAATTTTCCGACCTGACATATCATTCTGATTACTAAATAAGTAAAGCTTACAAAATAAGGCACTTGTCTCAAATATACCTGACTCGTAGATGCTACGTCTTGTCTAAAATTTTCAGTAGTGTTTTCCTTGCTTAAAATCAAACATGATCGTAAATTCTAGTGGACAGTCTGCCGCAGGACTTGTGCGTATTGCAGGGTTCGTACATAGACAGCCCAATAAAATTCCAGGCTTTTTCCAGGCTTTTCCAGGCTCTAATATTTCTTTTCCAGGCACATAACAACTTGAATCAATACCTTTCCCACCCTACCTACGTGTTGAACCGAATTAAGAGGTAAATGACATGATCCCGTTCACTTACAAAAACATTAGCTAATATCATAAATCTCTTTTGAAGTCACCAATAACACTAAGAATACCATTGGCAAACGTTGTACACGCATGAAATACATTTTTCTGCCCTAGTTTTCTTTTAAATCTATCGTCACCGCAATGGGTGTGGTGCAGTGTCTGACAAGATCAGATTTACCAGCTTGACACAGATACCTTATGTGATGTGACCATTTTGAGATGTACACAATGTATCTAATGATAATATCTCCTTTACTATTATCACCCCTTGGTTACCTAAAGGTATATAAGGAGGTCCCTCTATTAGAACACATCATAATCATTTCACCCCTGATGAAGGCCACATCTCACTAGGCCGAAACGTAAGCAAATGGAATTGTGTCATCAAATAACCACTGTAAGAATATAATAATAGAACTGATATTGATGAGTGGTTGTTAGTCATTCCCCCTCCTTGATGTAGCTGTGTAGTTCACCTAATTATGGAGAAAAGTGTCACCTCAATCGAGCTAATTGGACAAAGTCGGGGATGAGCGATGTAATTCATTAACTAAAAAACATCTGTACATCGCTATGGTGAATTTTCTATATTTTTATAGGTAAGTGAATTTTCTATATTTTTATAGGTAATTACCCGATGTACTTACCTGTACTGCAGGGGAATTGAGGTTCTAGCGAGCATAATCTAGGCTTGTACATGAATACCCCTTTCTGTACCTTGTACGAGGGTTATCAGTTAATAATTTTTAAGTTCATTCACCATGACAGTTTGAGCCGTGCATAAGGTCGTTCATAAGTGTCGATCCACATCGTCCCAGGGTCTCCTTGGCGCACAGAAAAGGGTCTTCATGTACGAACCTAGATTATTCAACGAGCACCAGGGGCACAACGTTTGTGCCCTAGGATAAAATGAAATTTGTCTCTTACTTCGGTAATCCTGTTAATATAAGTGCTCGATCGAGAAGATCCCTTGACGCATTGCGAGGATCAAAGTTCAGTAGTTTTCTCATGAGCAAAATTAATAAGGTACCTACAGACAATTTCTGAAACAACCTTAATCATCTTTTAAATAATTTCAAACCTCTGTTGGAATGAGGGAGTGCGGCAAAACAGTAGTAAAATGAGTTGCAAAAAAGTAATAAAGACTAGGTCTTTATCACAGCGTTCGCTCAAATCTAGATGTATGCCGTTCTTGTCAACAATCTCTTTCAGATGGTATGGTGTTGTTTCTGATTGAGTATTGTATAGGAGAGCTACGAGCTAGATTATATGGCTAAAAACTGAATGGCTGACAGGTTGATATTCGGCGAAAGCAATGTGCCTCATTTCATACCACTGACAACAAATTCATCTTAAAGTAAGACGAAATAAACAACAGCTCTAAAGCAAACGTCGCTACACCCCAGCGCCTGGTAAAGAGTAGGCGACACGCACATCTGCAGCGGAACGTAACTATACTAGACACAATGCAGAGGCAGCATGGACATAGTATTGCATAATAATCTGCCAACTTACAGTGCGTTTATGCATTATCCATACTTTGAGCTATAACTAGCCAAAAAATTGACACAGCTACACACTACTCTTCTTGATGTGTCACCTCATTGTGATATATAAAACCTCTAAACACAATAGTAAATACAGCGAAACCCCACTTCCGTGGTACCCCACTTCATGAGAAACTCGCATTAACGGACAATTTGGTCAGAAAGGGAGCTTTCCTTTTAATCAAGTGTTTATTTTAGCCCCAGTTAAGGGAACACCCCGCGTAAGCGGACTGGTATTTCGGTATGGAATCCTTCTTAACCGCAGTTAAGGGGGACACTTTGGAGGGACACCTTATCAAATCTGAGGGAACAGTGTGGTGATAACACTAGAGATTATCCCTATTGCTTGTTTATGGTATGTGTGTATGACAGGCAGACCGTTGATATAACAACGAGATCCTCTAACCACACAGATACTAAGACAATAGACAAACCGTTATCGTATATATTAGCACAGCGACACAGTTGATTTCAAAGAATGCCACCAGGAGCCGTGACGCTTAGGCCTGGGCCTTCAGAGAAAATAATTCAATCTTTAATAACTTTAATCTTTAATAACTTTTTAATAACACATTGATACATAATACTTATGTATTGTGTGATATTTTGGTTTATTTACCATGTATTTGTTTATATTTAACGAACCTTTTACATAATAATTTTGTGTTTTTTTAACATCAACCTACAAACCCATAGATCTTGAGTCTTTCTTTCATTGACCCTTTTAAGATGGTACAATCCTTTGGAATTGGTCTAGCTAATAGCCACGTTGTGGTGCCTTCCTCAAGGCAAGCTAGAGTGTAAATCTTTCACATAATAATCAGTGTTTCCTTCATTTATATAGCTATAGTGTCATATATAACCATCGACAGACTGAAAACCGCATTTAATATGTCCCGGTCATACTGGCGTAAAACGGGAAAACGCCGTCTTTGTTTTACGTCAGTGGGACTGGGGCATAGGGAACCCCGCGTAAGCAGACAATTTGCTCGGAACAGAAGCCGTGCGTTAAAAAAGAGACATATATAGTGACCATTGATAAACCAATAGGACCACAAGTTATATATTAGTATACCTACTGCCGTAACTAACGTAAATACCACACATTGCTATACATATACAGTAACTATGACTTCCCGCACTGCCCTATAGTAACGTACGTTACGCCTAAGGCTAAGGTCTTAGCGGATGAATAATGGCGGACGGACGTTAGGAACACATCGACCCACTCCTAACCACATATGATATAATCATACTGAAATCCGTAGATACATAGAATAAGCACAAATAGACATTGAGACATGTTATGTGGCGGCCGGTGGACTGCGGCCGTTACTCCGAAACCTGGAGTCAAAATGTAAACAAATTTTGTTTACATTTTGCAGAGGATATCTATGTGGTACAGATTCTGTATTGATTGGCGGATTTCTTTTTAGATGAAAGAAAATCGGCGAGGAACCTGATAGCTGGTTCCCGGGATCGAACACCCAACCCTCAGATCATAAAACCGGTGAGATAACCACTATACCACTGAGTCTCCACTATGCAAAAGGGTCTAACGTGAGGCTGTAATCTATGTTACGCTGTTACTGTTGCGTGCCCAAATTGGATTACAAATGACTGCCATGGCATAAATAAGGTATATAACTCATTATTTTTTAGGTATATAGTAATACAGAAACAGCATACCTGTGTTCGTAATCTTCCGGAACTTTACACGTTTCTTCGGAAGTGTAAACCTCGTTCTGAAGAACTCGGTTGAAACCTCCGGCGAAACGTGTTCGGTAAATGGAAGATTACTCCACAGGAATCATGTTTTTATATATCACTTCTCATAATTCATTTTGATTTAAAATTATGAGCGGCAAAGTGTTTGAAAAAATTACATAGATGACTAGACAGAACTGAAAGGGTCTGTGGCAGCATAGACTATTTTACAAATGACGTTTAGGTCTTATATTAGCAATGTTGAGAGGGGATTCTCAAACTGTGTAGATAAATGACGTGTCGTATGGATATAAATTACATAGCAAAGACCTGCTTAATCATTCTGGGATTATGAAAGAACTGATGAATAAGCAATGTATATCATTCAAGTATAAACAGCTACGACAAGGAAAACATCTCTTGTAATCCTCAAACCACTATGTTCAGCTTGGTGAAAGGCTAAAAACGCAAGACAATTCTAATAATGTATGGTTATAGGCATAATAACACATATGTGATGCTTTGGGTATGAGAGTAGGTGACGGGTATTACCTGTGACAGGATAGGAGGTGCCGTGACCAGCTGGCAATGTGCAGTTACACGGGTTGTATATTTCTTTCCGTGAATGTCGTCACCTCCACCCGCTGTCCTATATGCCACAAGCCGCCCATCCCATCCGCCTTCCCGTGTCTCCTGCCATCCACCGTACATTGCCCTGTGCTTCTCACTGTTCACCAAACCGCCACAAACCGCCCCATGCTACCGCCCGCCACCAACATTTGCAGCACACCCGCAATACCTTTTCATTCCGAATACTGGTGAGCTCGACCCGTAACGAACTCGACACGTTTTAAGAACTCGACCCGTTTTAAATCTTCCAAATTCAAGTATCATATAACAACTGTAAATAGATACTAAAAAACTAAAAGAAAACCGATTCCCTAAGCCTATCCCTAACCCTACTCCTAATCTTAACCATACACCTAAATATAAATGGACCTATTTTCCATATCCGCTGTTTATTTGTATAAAAGCTTACAAGGTAGACCTGTCCGTCTAAATACAATGTCTCATTCACAAGTATCTGAAGCATGTCAAGTTCCCCAATCGATTTCTCCGAAAAGGGTCGAGTTCTTCTAACAACTACGGGTCGAGTCCGTTTCGTGTCGAGTTCTCCAGTAACCCTCATTCCATCCAATAGACAGAAAAAAATATTGCCATATATGGTCATATGCAAAGTGGTTTGGTACGTGACCCAGGAGCGCAAACAAGCTTTGATATCATATCTGATGAAAAAATGGCAAACCCAATGTTGAGGCATCCCATAATGTTTTATGGAGTGCAGTACAGACTTGCATATCCAAGTCCATGAGTTCAGCATTTGCATCCCATTTGATGAGGTACAGATGCTGGGGTTTGTGGCGTGGCATTAGATGCAGTGCAGGCTTGGTGTCCTTTTTGCACAGATATCCTCCCCAAATCAGTTTGTTTACGCTCCCTAAAATGAAACCCTGTTTTTGTGTATTTATAACACAAACTGGTATTAAGAAAGAAATAGATGAGTGTTTGGTCTTCCATGCATCTCTGCAGAACCATATCGCCTCGTTCATATTACTGAGCGCTCCAAACTTGATGGCGAACGGGGACACAGACCTAGCACGAATATGTTTCTGATTTTATCTTAGTCTGGAAATATCTGTTTATCACCCATTGAGAACGAGTTACCGTACTCGCAAGCCTGTTGAGAACGAGTTCCTACCGTTAAGCCTATGGACATTTATTCCAGGCTAAGATAAAACTCCATATCCTGCTCCATGCCTCCCATCAGATTCTGCATAGACCTTACCTTCCAAAATATGCTATACACCGTCAAATATCTTCCACCGCACACCAGCCAATGTCTTTCATTATATTTAAGTCAGCCCATGCATTCCACCATATGTCATCTATTATTATATATCTGTGGTAGTATATCCTACACATACGGCCCGCTCCTACCCATGTCGTATTTATACCCGTACGACACCTAGGTGACGTACGGGGTATGTATGTAGCGTACGGGGCATGTACGGCGGCAAAATCCAAATATTCCCGCAGTAGCAAAGTTAAAAATTCGATATTTTAAGGTATATAATAATAGAGAAACAGGCTGACTGTCTCCGTACGGATAAAATACTTGGTAAAATCGGCGATCAGATGAACCTCTGCCTCCGGCATCGGTTCATCTGATCGCCGATTTTACCGCGTATTTTATCCGTACGGAGACAGTAAGCCTGTTTCTCTATAATACACGCCACACACTGACCCATGCCTCGAGCCATACATCACATGCCCAACCAATACCTTTCATCATATCCCCACGCACCACTCGATGTCTCTCACCATATGCCACGTGCTGGCCCATACCTTTTACCATGCGAGAAATGCCAACCCATGCATTTCACTATACGACCCATACCACCCCATGCCTCCCACCTTAAACCACATCCTACCGTCAATTACGCATGTCACACACCGCTCGCTACCAATCATGGGACAGGCTACCTTATATCTGAACAACGTCCGGGTTGGCACAAAGCTGCTCCTTTCAAGTTTTGTTTTCGAGCCAAAAATATGTTCAACGTGCATTTCCTTGTTTCTATTTCTCGATAAGTTATCCAGACCCCATCCCTACCGCAATGCTCAAACATACAATAACATTTTTTCTACTGTAGTATTTTGAATGACGTGGCAACAAACACCTGTATTCTATTTATTTTAACATATAAGGGGCCATCCATAAAGTACGCAGAATTTCTGAATTTTCCGCGCCCCCCCCCCAACCCCGCTACCAATCGTGTACGCAATAGATCAAAGAAGGGGCATACGCAAAATTTCCAAAATTTTGACCCCCCAACCCCCCAGCGCATACGTACTCTATGGATGGCCACACAAGGAATAATGCCCCCTCCCCCTCCTTCAGTAAATGAGTAATAGCCATTCTCGATTCCAGGCATATCAGGCCCCGACCTTCGTCATTAAATAGGAGTTTGCCAATCCAATTTTACAGGTATATCATATCACCTCCACACCCACAATAAATAATGCCCATTCTAATCTCCGTGCTACCTTTCATCGTTTTGAGGGCCACACCTCCATTTCCCGCCGCGGCGGGGACCACGTGGGTCGGGGCGGGAGGGCGGGGGATCCTTGGCTGAGGTGAGAACGTCGTGACGCCCCGCATCGCCCGATGACTCATGCTGCTAAAAGGTGGAAGAGAAAGTAAGGGATCAAAAAGGGGGAAATTGGGGACGGTACACACCCACCACACACACAGTCACACAGCATCCCATCTGAATTTTCTCGAGACCTTGATTATAGACATCATTAAAAAGTAAAACTACTTTGGAGAATATGGACTCCCCCTAACGCGTGACAGACCTATATCCCGGCGCGGAGCAGTAGGCAGAGGATACAGTGTCTGAAGCCAGTCTACATCACCCACCATGTGTCCTATCTTCTCCACCTCATTCGCCTGTGGTGCCTGCGTAAGTGGGATAGGAGGGAAGGAATGGCACAGGAGACCAGCGTACATTGAAAGGCGGGAAACTGTGTTAAAAGTCATCTGCTTGGAACGCAGCCCAGTGTTACCGGTAATCACAGGTGTAAAAGCGGGACGCCCCCGCACAGAGGTGTACGGAGTGGGGTGGCGAAAAGGAGGGGTATATAATAGTACGGCAGGGCGGGTCCCCTAATTGTCACGACGAAACAACACCCTCCCCTCTCCACCCCATGATAGTGGAGGTCGAAGCCCGCTGTCAATGTTTCGCTGGCGTTGTCAATGGGAAATGATCCTATACAACAAAACCTCGTTTTCTTCGAACAGTAAATACAAACATTCCCCATCCCTCTTTCAGAATCCCCCACCCACTCATCCATCCCGTCGCCAAAACCCCCTCCTCCCTGCCCTGACTAGGCCGATTGTGGACAAGGTAACGCTTCTGTCGTCTACTCCTGACGCTGTTTTCAGTGAACCAGGGGCCCGTTGAATAATCTACGATCGTGCATGAAGACCCTTTTTTTGTACCTCATACAAGGGCTGTCGTTTAATAATATCTGGTCTGTTCGCTAGGACAATATTAGCCGTCCACAAGGTTGTGCCTAAGTGTTGAATAAAGTTGACCCACGTCGTCCCTAGGTCTTTATGGCATACAAAGAAGAGTCTACATGTACGATCCTAGATTATTAAACGGGCCCCAGGGCCCCATTTAATAATCTAGGTTCGTACACGAAGGCACTTTTCTGTACCTCGTACTAGGGTTATCGTTTAATAATATTTAAGTCTGTTTGCTAAGACAGTATTAGCCGTCCATAAGGTCGTCCATAAGTGTTGAATAATGTTGACCCACATCGTACCTTGGTCTCTATGGCATACAGAAAAGGGTCTACATGTACGATCCTAGATTATCAAACGGGCCTCAGGAGGGAGTTTCGCTCGTTATGTACGATAGGATGGCTGGACGGTACGACCTACTACTGAACGATGTACGACCTTGGGGACGATGCATGGCCAAGATCGTCACATAAAACAGATCGTAGGGAGACATGTGAATCGTTCGTCCAAATGTCGTATATTTTGTTTGACAGACATCCTACTGGATGATCGGTCCACTATGTGTAAGCTATGCATCCCCACACCCACACCCACACATACATGCACCTTCATACACCATTGACCTCCGCAGTGTGATCTCTATAACACATACGCTGCATCCCTTCAATTCATACCACACACTATAAGATATATATTGATGAGGTTTATACATAGGAGCACAAAGTATATCATGACAAGCCATTGTGTCAATAAACTGCTTACACCAGCAGTTGTTATCAATATCAATACATATCTGACACCAACGACACCCCATTGAGGTGTCATTCATTTGGACAAGCTAAGACCATTTGAAAGATTGATGTCAGTATTTATGCAACGACACTGAGACAAGCAATTATATCTTATCATACAAAGGTCGCAGCTGTACGAACAACGTATTTATGTAACGAAAATAGCCCCAGGACCATCCTACGACCTTTTATAAGATCGTGGATGATCGTACGTAGTTTATGAAACGATGGTCAGGTTGTGTGGCTGCCCTGTACTGCACTCCGAACGAAGGAGAACCCTCTCCAACCTGGCCAGCGTCAGAAATCCTCGCGCCGTAATTTATCATACTGACACTAAGGGCGTTGGCGTGCCTAGTTCGCTCACCCGAGAAGACCATGCGCTTCTCCATACATCATTTATATATTTTTTTTCATATGAAGAAGGACTTTACTGTGAACATCTTGTGAAAGGCATGAGTGAGAAAAAAATATGTCCACATGGTTGGGGTCAGGGTGGATTGGGGGAGAGAGCTAGAGGTGCGAAGAGGCCTTGTAGAGATGAATACTAAATACATGTACATACATCACATGCAGCACCGTTATAACCATACCCCATTCCCTCTAACCAATAGGCCTTACTACCCTCTACATCTCCTCCGCCCATAGCAAACACCCCATTCCTAGAATTCAGGTATCTATGTTTCTCAAAATCCCGTGAATACCGTAAATTTCTTGGTAACTAGACTATCATGCCCCCCCCTCCCCCACCACCACATACACACTTGTTGACATGTATACTGAAGAGTCGTGTTGATTGATGGGTAGCATGGTTGACGGATCCCACGGTAGAAACTGTCTGGGTCATATCATGGTGAGATCAAATCTCCGAATGAGGGTGACGGAGAGAGACCACGGCTTGGAGGCGGTCTGCATGCATTCGAGTGACGTTTCTCTGTAATCTAGATATTGCGCACGCTTATTACCGCATAATCTTGTCACGTTCATGACATTTATACGCAACACAGACAGACACCAGACCTTTATCAAATAATTGATTTTTGGAGTTTTAGGACAGATAAAATGGCAATTTCGAAATCAATTTTAGGATTAGATTCCCCGCTAAAAATGTCATCAAATGTTATGTCTGAGTGTATTCTTTCCTACTGATCTACAAATTACGAATATTTTTACATATCTAATCAAAATACAGATCGCGTTTCCAGCTTATGTCATGTAAAGAAATAAAACTTTTAATTGAGTACATGTATATATATGCCTGTTATTTATATTAACTATACGTACAGGGCTATTCAAGTTTTCAACTGTAAAATAATGGTCCATGGCATGAAGACTAGGAACTATTCACATCACGTTCAGTATCATGAGTATGGGACACACGCCCACCATTTCCTCTCACCCCTACAACAACAATCGGACGGCTCGTGTTCCTAGAAAATAACACGGCGCTCAACATTATTTCCTTCAGGTGTAATTTTGACTGAAAATGAAACAGCGTCACCGATGAAATAAACGTCCTGATAATTCATGATTTGTAGCAACATTAAAAAAAAGAAATTTGTAGCATGATGTGTATAGTACAGCATTCACAATATAATCCTACTCTAACTGGAATCACAATTCTTTTTTGATACAGACTTCAAGATACAGTTGGTAGAAAATGACAGTTCATAACTAGTGATAGTAATTTTTCCTTTATAAAATGAATTAGGCGGGTATTCTTTTACTTCAACTTACTTTTCTGTGCAGAGGTTCCTTCTCAAGTTGCCAAAGATAAATACATTTCGTGGTTTCATAATGTTAGCATGGCAAGAGATAAATGTATATATAATCCTACGAAAAGGATATATAACAGTTAACCTAAATTATGTCCAAGACAGGTAAACTTTGTATAAATATCTCTCTACGTGTGTTTATACGGTGCTAATACAGGTGCTACACGCTTCCTTTACCGAACGACCCTCGCCGACAGTGGTATTTAGTCCGCTGTTCGTCCTGCCTAGAACATTACTACCTTGTGTACTAAGTCAACCAGTAGTGTTTATAAACAATACTCATCGAGACTCTCCGCAGGCCCGTACACCCTCACAGTCACGTGACTATAACTGGTATTTGCTGAGGACAAAAAGGTGGGTTTTTTTTCTAGTTATTAATAGACGACTGAAATAGTGTGCGACATCATGGCGTTTGACATATCATTATATAAAACAAGGTCATGGAATTTGATATAAACAGGAGTACCATTGACCTCTTCCATGCATCTCTGCAGAACCATAAAAATGTACGGACAAGTTTTAGGTTGCGATATATATGAATCTTTCATACTTTCTTCACAAATTTCAAGTTTAAAACCAACTTCCATCTTCTTTAAAACTTACATTACAGACAAGGAGGATAATACAATCAATGAAGAACGGACACCAACACACCAAAACATAAGCCTGTGAAAAGAAAACTAAGAAGGTATTTTTTCATGAGTTCCTCCTATGTTTCTTTGAATCCGTTTGTGTCCCCGGGGATCTGGGTGTCCGCCTCGGTTATTTAAAGATTAATTCAAAATCAAAATTAATCTTTCCTCAGCTCACTGGCTGTGGTGACGCGCCGGTCAGCTGACTGGATGACGTCACGTCCCTTCCCACTCACCCCAGTTTGAGCTAAATCTGTACAAAGCTCCAAACAGCCGGCAGGTTAATCAATTAATATTAATTGTTTCGGTGTTAGGTAGTGAACGGATCACATGCCCTCTTACTTCTTTGATCATAATAATCAGGTATTGTTTCTGATTTCGAAAACTGAAAAAAATAGAAAAGTTTACATTGTCAAAATTAATGCGGCTTATAAAGGTAAAATAAACAAAAAGCTATAACCTCGTGACAAAATCAAATTTGATAACCGTCTCTCGATATTTTATTTAGGTAGAAATGTGCCACACTTTATATTTTTATGGAATCGTTCAGATATGTCCGCTGGAGTGCCAGGTCGAGGTTGAGGCCCTCGGGTAAAAGATTTATAAATTAACTTGTCGGGAGCGGCGACCAAAGAAAAGATAAGCTTACTCGCCCCATTATAAACAACACTTATTCAAGGCCCACCGTTCTAGGAGGTCCAGCCCCCATAACTAACAGAAGTTTTGTGTGATATACATGACGGTTTACAAAAAAAGCTATCTGCATCGTGTGTACCCAACGGTCAGGTATCGTCACGCCCAACACCGCCCACGAACCAGCGAAAGGATGGCAGGAGTAGCCTCCAGTGATATCTGAACTTAAGTTTCCGAGACATATTTATTCTTTTCAAAATGTATCCATTTTCGTCCACCATTTTCTGTGGTGTTTTTTTAAAGAGATAATGAAGCCCACTCCTCGTGCTAAATATGTGAGTACAGGTGCAGGGACGCCTGTTATAATTGTGAAGGTTTACTACAACGTGTAGGGTAAGGGTTAAGGACCCGCCCGTCTCAAGGTCACCGGAGCGGCACCAAGTGACACGTGTAAACATTGGAGTCACTACATTCACTGCCAGCTTTTATATCCAGCATTTACCGATCTCAAACTCCCCCTCTTCAGGAATTTCCAGGTACATATATAACGGCTCTTTTATATTCCTATACATGGAATATTTGTGCTGTTTTTGTATAGGTTCAAAAAAGATAAGTCTGATGCGTGATGATTACTCTCTAGTTTTCACGTCTCATTCTGGAATAGATTTAGATTGATCTCGCAAAGACTTCTACCTTTATAGTTTTTACATATAACAAAACTAACCTCGTAACTCACAGAAAACTAATTTATCATAGGCGGAGGTGTAGAAGTGGACACGATCAGTGACGAGGACACGTCAACGCCCTTGGATGGCCACGTGTCCGTTACAGACAGGTAAGAATCGGAGCAAAGCTGCACCTGAGAACATGCTTCACTCACTCAGGTCGGGCGCCTCTCGCCAGGGAGAAGACTGACATTGACACCGTCATATCACATCACGACCACTTCCTCTCATGTACAGAGTGTTTGGGAGGTATACCTTATACTGCACGGCCATACTGTGTGGCCGAGCCTCGCAATTCACTGATTTGCATAGTTATATTATTCACAGTACTGTCCAGCCGTAGTTTGGTGCGTTGTACAGTCAATGCTATCAATCATACTGTCGAGCCACATCGGTTGTAGCGCTGTATAGTTATTTAATGTACTGGCCAGCGACACTGTAAACTGTGATCAGCCACAATTAACTGCTCTACAGCCACACATATAGGGGACAGAGCCATTGTTAGTTCACGAAACAGTCACTAGGTGGTCGGGGGACAAACCTGTATTCTGGCTCTTTGTTCTTACGAAATTCAACTGCATTTCAGTATTTTACCATGGTTCCCTTGACTCTCTACACCCATCCCATAGCAGGATGACATAATGATTAAACCCAAGACATGATATCTCCATATGGAACACTTTATATAAATATGTGAGCAAGGCTAAAGTTGTGACATTTCCCAATTATCACTCACTTCTTTTGCACCTCTATTAGTGAAGGACACCTTCTTTTTCACCTCCATTAGTGAAGAACACCTACTCGGGGGGCGTCATGGCCGCCCCCATGGGTCATATGCTATATGCCGTAAATATCCCTTCACTGCACATGCAACTATCTCTTCTGCCAGGCCATGTAGCTTGCTGCCCCCTGCATAACCATTTCCTACATGATGTTAATTGTCTATACAGCTCACAACACAGTTGTGCTCATCCCTTGCCTGCCAAGCCACAAATTCTCATATCCGTGTCATGTAATTGAGTAACATCAGTTCTCACCATACTGCCAACCATAGTCAGTATTACTGCTAAGTCATATTACATACATGGAGCAACAGTATCTGTTTTACTGTTAAATCTCACTGCCTGTTCTTTTTGCCATTCAGCGTTTACTACCAAGTTATATTGCTACAGCGCAGGAATTACTGCTCAACCACATTGCAGATTCTATCTATTATAGGCAGGTTGAACCTATTGGACGTTAAACTACCCAAACAAACAAAGCTTGACAGCAGGCTATAGTAAGCATGTACAGGTTTAGCAGGTTTGAGCAACTAACAGTTTCGAGTTTGTGAAAATTTCACTCGCGGTTGAGTAATTACTGGTAGCTGGTTTGTGTGTATGGTAGGGAACAAAAGGGAGCAAAGGTGATACTAAGAGTCAACCTACACCTTGCCAAATCTTTGTGGCCTTTTTGGATCGGTACAAATTTGTTTACGTAATTCTGCCTCTATAACCACGAACGTATTTCGTCAACTGATTACTTTATTTAATTTACACCAATACCTATGGTATCCCAAAAATCGAATATGCCACAAATTTCCACACAAAAGAAGTCGTCATGTAAATGCGATGGATAAGACAGTTCAAAGCATCAAAACACATCCTGTTAGCAATTATACGATAACATCTGAAAACAGATCTCGATCTATCCACTGCCACCTCCACCCCCCCCCCCCCCCACCACTCTGTGAAATCGATATATGATGTACCGTCCAACTCAGGAGAATGAAGAATTTTTGTATGTCAAAATGACGCTTACTCTAGGCGTGCACGTTTAAATACAAATAAGCAACTTTGGTTCTCATACTACCATTATTAGGTCAAACAGCAAAATACAATGATCCCCGGTTTTTCCTCGCAACAACCTCTGAAAAGTATATCGATCACGATGACCTGAATAACGGATGTCGCAACGAGGATTACTGTTGAAAATGAATATTTCAAAATATACTCATCTGTGGGTTTATTCATTGCATATGTATGGGCACCTAAAGTTCCACACAAAGCCCAAGACACATGACACAGATCGTATTTATCCAAGTGAAAAATGAGAGTATGGTAATTGTAATATCATGAAACAATTGAATACAATCTTGCTGAATATCATACACAATTCCTGAATTCATTTTTACCAGTATACCGAAATGGTACTATATCATTGGTTGATGTCTGACTAATTCAAGAATATGATCTGAACAAGGCAAAATTGACGTATTCATTTGAGATCAAATCAGATCCTGACTGACTCACGTGTCACATTAGGCCACCAAAAACTAAGATAAATGGGACAGCTGTTGATTTATCTTGTCATCGTTGACGACTGAGACACAAATCACACGTGTTTGAGTCATGAAATAAGTAGAACTCCGACCTGACTTTTCACTCCAAACACCGGATATGGTTCAATGATAAAAGGCACAATATGTGCTTTGTTAATTCATACAATCTACGGTATCCCTACTAGTATAAAAATCACTTATGATAGCTATGGGAATATCTTGTATCTGGTTAGAATAATGGTGCACAATCAACATTATCTCGAAACGATTTATACTGAAACCTGGTATAGTTACTTTTGAAACTAAAGCTTCTAGGTAATATTTCTTGAAGGAAGACGAGATTCGAATATCTATAATTTCTTACATATATTCATTTTCATAAAGCTACGGAAAGAAACAAGTTATAACGACTTTATATTATTTAACTTTGACTTTTTAGTATTGCACAATAGGTGCACTTCAATCTAAAAAGAGACAATTCAGGTTTTTTTGTACATCTTTTCCGAAGTATATCCCACAATTTTTTCCTTGGTGCAATATACTGAGCATAAATCGTTCTATGTTTGTTTAAGAGTTATATTGCAAATATTTTCCTTTCCAAATGTGTATGTGTAATGAGGTGTTCTTGTCACGTCTTAGATCCTATTAAAGGCATATCCTACAATTCACAGTGGCGCCACCAGTTGATTTTTAAATAATGTCAATTATTAGTCAAAACTGGTTTTGTGGGATTCATTCTAGTTCAACATGGGTAAATTTAACATTTTGTCCACTTTATCCAATCTCAATAGGTAAAATAGGCCAATTTGTATTTGCTCACTTTACAATAGAAATCTACTGAAAAATATGGTTTTCTTCAATTCTTTCAAAAACAAGAACGGTGATCCATGATTTTTAAAACATAAATAAGTAGTATTAAATATGCACTATATTCTGTGAAAATTTGAGGAAAATGACATGGGTTTTACTATGTGAAAAAATACTTTTTAGAATCTCTATATGTGCTTATATAAAATTATCATCATATTGATCTCTAAATCAAAAACTAGCACGGTGACCCCCGATTTTTAAGTTAGATATGTGTTCCACAACACTTGGAGATTATCATATTCAATTTTCAGGAAATTGACATGGGTCTAAATTTTCAAGACACATTGTCCGATATGCCTTTAAGAATCATATTACGTACTGCTTTTTCTGCACCTTTAATGGTAATACAGAGATAGTTTGATAAATCACTTAGCAGGCTGTCTTTTGGAATAGGTGTTACAACTCTATTTTCAAAACTTTGGTGTCCTAGGATAATTGATTAGATTTTCAATGAAGTCAGTATTTCCTATAAAAAATAGAGATTCAAATTACGAGGTGAAGCACACTTTTATATCCAACCGATATCATATCAAAATTCGGGAAACTTCGTAATTGCCTGACTTATGAAGCTGCTAAGCAAACCTATACTGCCAATATCCAGGCGATCTCAGAATATTGCTCGTTTGTGCAAGATGGCTTCAGGAAGTCGGATCTGCAGGCATTAGAAAAGTTAATGCTTATATTAGGGATTTGCGCATCATACAGAACTACAAAAACGTGGCTAGGCTATCTGTATCCTCCTATATGATAGGTGCGGTCTGAAAGCTCCAGCTACTCATAGATTAAGGCAGCTATTGATTTTGATGTATAAGTCGACCAAAAATACCGACTGCTTGGACACCAGAATAGGAAGAGCCAGGAGTAGCTCAAAGGTTAAGTTCAAACTATCATGTCTGAGTACAGTAGCTGTCAAAGAATCCCTTTTTGGCGACGTGTTATGGAACAATATTCCTGCAGAAACTCAACTTAGACAACACAGACAACTAAGGAGTTCAAATCCAAAGAAAAAAGGCTCTAGATGCACTGACGCTGGTGCATATCATCTGCATTAACATTATTCCATTGATCATTATTCATAACTATCCTTTTGCATCACATCTAGATGTATTGAATAATGATCCTTTTATAGTATGGCATACCATGTATAGAGAAACTGTATCTGAAAAATAAGAGTATACGGGTTTGTTTGAAACTTGGTAAACGTACCTCGCTTGAAACTCTTCATGCTAAGGCTTCATTGTCATACCTATACCACCGTCATGAACATCACCTGAGATGCTTCATGTATAAAAGAACTAAAAAAACTGAGTACCTGGATAAAACACATGGAAGAACTCGAAATTATGATGCACCTCTACTTTATATTCCTAGGCCAAATAACACCTATATCATGGTGGACGAACGTGGAATCTTTTGTCACCACTATCTAGAAACATTGAGTCATATAAGGACTTTAAAAGTATATCTAAAGCTTGTATGACAGAGACAATTCCACTACTCATCTAAGTTAATTTCTGTACGTTGCTATTTTCTCAGTTTTACTGGAACTTGAGCTCACCTCGGAGTGCAGTGCTATATTATACCTGTGATCAAACCTATTGCCTTATAAATCAGCTTCCAGCTTCATAAACTGGATTACAAGTCACACTTTGTTGGACACAGTTGCATATTGGTATTAGTTTATGTAAATCAATGTGAGTTATGTTATATTTACATGCTATCTCGGTTTGGGATTTGGCTAATGCGATGAAAATCAGCCTACTGTAGGGCTGACGCTTAGGCCTCTTTATTTGGTGTTCTGGAACATCCTCGGATTGTTGTATCATCAATACATGTAACTTTTGACACCAATAAAGAAATTTTTTGAAAAAAAAATTGTCACTGAAAAACTCGCTTTGTGAGAGTTTCCAATTGATGAATAAAAAAAAGTATTTCATATTAAGATTTGTTTATAGATAGGTTGGGTTTAATAGATATTGGTAGCTGTACTTATTAAAATCTCCACTGTGCAAATTATTTTCTTCATTATTTGTTTATTGCAAAGTGACAGTAGTCGGCATCGGACATTGTCTATCTATAGGAAGTCAACATGTTGATGTTTCCAGGACCGATAGTATATTTGCCAGGATGAAAATGGAAGTAATTTCATACTGACTTTGAAGAAACTAAACGAGAAATAATACTAATGACCTAAGACAAGCCATCGGATTTGTTTAAAATAGCGATAAAGCCCCCACACCCTCATGAGGATGCAGGATGACTCCCAACTATATTAGAAAAATATTAATAAAAAAGTACATGTAAATTGAAAATATGGATCAAATCGCCCATTAATAAGAACAGCCTGCAACAACAATACACATCGGTGTACCAGGAGGTCCAAACTCTGATGGCCACCGAATCCAGGATCTAAGATCAACATATCCTTCAAGAGAATGAGACTTCTTGAGCTAATTCGACGGATGCAAAAACAAGAGGCATGTGCTGAAGAAAGCTTTCAAAACAGGCTAATATACGTCAAATACCAGTCACTAATAACTCATTGGAATTCTCTGTAGCAGTGATTCGCAATGGACCCCTGACTCAAGCCCGGAACAGTTTAGACCATAAAATCTGCAGGAAAATTACAGGTACTGACAAAAACGCAAAACAGGTTCAAAGCCACAAGGAAAGATAGGCTCGCAGTAAGGTGTGAATCAGGACCAATGAGCCAATAGTGGTAGAGGGGTCAACAGGAAGTTATACAAAACGTAAAAGGCGGGAGAGATCAGAGAGAATTACTACTCCTAGTGCTCGGCGAGTGGTTCGGAGGAACTCGAGTAGTTCGGTGAGTAATTCGGGCGGGCTTGCGAGCAGCAAGGAAAAAGCTCACGTGGCTTTGTGAGTAATTCACGGTTCTGCTGCTGGTCTTGTGAGCAGTTGAACGATAACGAGGCACTCTGCTGAGCAACTTTTGAGCAGGTCCACCAGCTAGGACACCACCGCTACTCCCCACCTCTAGTATTTCCAGTCGGCACAAAATAGAGGCTGGTTTTGTCATCGGTCCTAAACAAAGTTTGAGATTTTCGTCATTGAGACAGAAATAGTAAGCGCCGAGTGGGAGAGTGACTATTTTTAGGCGCGCCCCGGCCGCTTAGATGCTGCAAAAATCAGCGACTCAGGAAAGGTGGCGGCGCTTAATTACTCCGTAGTGGGAGTTAGTTACAGAATGTGCTCGTGCAGCCTCATTACAGGCGAGTAATTAACATCTAATTAACACATCTGACCGCGCCCCACGGGGCCCATCTCCCAATGATAAGCGCCGCTCCTTCTGCCCCTGTCACCTCTCCCTCACGCGACCGGTGTCCAGGACCAAAGATCGTAGTCAAGACACTGTAGGTCAGCAGAGAGGATCAAATAGTTCTACACTGCTTCATACTAATTCCCGGTATTCATAACCAATAGTTGTCCTTCAGTACAATGTACTCATGGATGGATAGAGTTTGCCATATGACACTGCATAATCTAATGCCATGCATGTATCTTTTGAATACAACGGAAACGGATGTGTTTTAACTATCATAATTAGCCCTTAACTAGGTGCAGGCTAATAGAGGAGACATCAAAGATGTTATGTCCTGCTGACTAAAGTTAGTGATGCGCCAATCTCCACTATGCTTCGAGGACTATGTATGAGAAACCATAATCTCTTCTCATGTTCGAGTTCTCTAAATTACAACACCGTCTGTATCATTTTTAGAGTTTTCAAGCTAAATCTTACGTATTGTACAATATACCATTCTAATACAGTAGAACCCCGCCTAACGGACACCCGCGTGAGCTAACACCCCACGTTAACGGACACCTTTGCTCGGAACGGATCCCTCTATTAAATGTTCATTTCAACCCCATGTAAGCGACCACCCCGCCCACCCCATCCACCCCGCATAAGTGGACACTTTGGCCCGGAACGGAAGGTGTCTGCTTACACGGGGTTCTACTGTATCTCGCTTCATGAAAAAATGCAAATTATTTCAGACTAATATTACCTCTGCAGTTTGGATGTTTAATTAGTTTTTTACGGTCTGATTCAGCCTTAAAAAAAATCCATATTCATTCCTTATTTGAGCGAGGCCGGGTCGGTGTAGCTCACGATACGCCATCAGGTTGGATTTCACCTCTTCATCATTTTCTTTTTGAAGAGGGTCTCATGCCACTTTTTCTCTTTTCCACTTGTTCAGTCACTTTTTTAATATCCCCTCCCCCCCCCCCCCCCCCAGTATACTGTCCACTTGACTAGACGTGTTATTCCTCTCTCCATTTATTAGGCTCTTTTGCCAGTAGCAAGTTTACAAACTACAAACCATGTCCATCTAATGAGAATGTTATTTCATGTGGTAGACGTGCAATCAGCTGAAGCGGCAGCTGGCATATATAGGACTAGACTTGAACCGCTCTCAGTGGAGGCGGGGTGGGGTATGTCCCCGTCCTCTACTAAAAGAATATGTTCACGAAGTACTAAAAATAACCCACAAACCCCCATCAGGGACGGCGGGACTTGGGAATTGTCTGCGTGAAAAAGAGTTTATACCGAAAAATGTACATGTATTTTATGTTACATCATGACGTTCCTTGCTTTATCGGCCCTGCTACTTCATACAGTGATACACCCCCCTCCCTCCTACTCAACATCTTAATCCTGGTGTCCCGAAGGCTTTAGTGCATCAGCTATCGATGTGATACAAACTAACAGGAATGTCACTTAATTGGGGTTTTAATTTACTGCCTCCGAGAGACAGCGGAAACATAGAGACACATCGCTATTGGCCATGAAATGGTGCCAGAGAGTATCTTGAAGTTGGAATCACTGTTTATTGGTGTTCATGAGGCCAAATGTATTCTATCTTTGTTATAAACAAGAAAACATTATTTTATAAGCGGAAAGTAAAAAAAAGTCTTCGTTGCAGTGTAAACCCTACAGCATTATTCTAATACCTGTGAGCTAATAAGCTATTGCAATTTATAAGATTCACGAGCTTTGTCCTGTGCAATATATGTGATGTAACCATCTATTATGCATGGATTTGTATGTTATCATTTATTGCAAAATCACATCACATTAGGTACTGACGATGCATACAGTTTGTTTTATTACATGTAATATGTATTCTATATAATTGGTATTATCTACACGCAAACCTAACAACGTTTGGTTTCCCCCAAATTAGGTCATGTTATCTACCATTACATGATACGTGTACTTTAGAGTATTATTAATTTCCTTCGTCTATTATTTGATCCTCCCTTCCACTTTAAATGGCCATTCGCTCCCGGTATACCTTCTCCGCGCACCATAAACAGCCCAGGTCAGCGCTACCTTGTGAAACGTAGAAAAAGAAATGCCACATCCGTTAGGAAACGTTCCTGGGAGGAAAACTCGAGAATAAGGAAAGAATGTTCCACACGCCGATCCACCAGGCAGCAGTGAATCTGGTAAAACACTGCTTGTCAAGTTAAATGTGGTCAGTAAACAAGACCAAAGAACTCTTCTTGCTAGTTTTCTTCTCCCTCCCATTAACAAGTGGTCAGCCACGGAGGTCAGTGACTCGCAAACATAACTTTCCAAGAAACAATTCCACTTACATTAAGAAACCTCGGAGCCCTGCTTTGCTTCCTATCTTCATGAACGCGATTAGAGATAATCACCAGAAGATACAAGTCCGAATAGCTTTAAAAAAGAGCAGAAGATTACACTCCAGCCAGCCGAGCTATTATATTGACCATTAAACTTTATAGAATTACAAGCTGCTCTTTTTTTTTAACTCCGCCTTTATCGCCGCACGAATCTGCTGAATTATCAATCGTGCCAAGAGAAATGGAGGCTATATAAAACACCAGCTGAACTTCCTGAGACCTAATTTGTCGGACAGCATTTTTTCTACCAAGAACGCCTTTGTAACTTGTACTTCTATCCTCTATTAACCTGTCCCCACTAGGGGGCACCACTGGCGCGCAGCACTTCCGGTGGCGACGTGATTGTGGAGGTAATTAACACACTGGGTCGGGTTTAAATGTGGCTAATCGAGATGTCTTCAGGCCTTCAAACCGACCCAGACTTGAGTCAGCAGTACCTACATCTACAGGTCTTCACAGCCCACTCAAACCACGCAGTCGACAATCAAGTCTTCCGCCCCGTTTTTCCATTCTACATGTGATACCTGCGTTACCTATAGACAAGAGCGGGTATCTGACAATAAATAATCTGTGGATCAAAATACCTATAAGTTAGCGAAGGTGACAAAAAGATACCTTAATCTCATTACATTTCATATCTACACTACGTATCTGTAGAGGGCAAAGATGAAATCATTCATCCATGAAATCAATCATCCAACAAAATCTCGTTTCGGTGTTACATTTATAAAATTTCTTTGAAAAAAGCCCTCTTTAAGATGCACTTGTTGAGGCACATGCAACAATGTTTGGCATATTAAATGGCGAGGACACCATCTTACAATTACTGATGTCTGGAATATTGCATTATGCTCTGTGGAGTATTTCAGAACAGGCGTTTGTTTTAGGTGGCAGGAAGTGGCCGCTCTGGCAGGCAAAAAGCTCAGTCTAATCACGTTCAAAGCGTCGCCTTATTGTGTCCTGCTGTCTTTATAAATACCTGCTCAAATCTGCTCAGCCACCACAACGTGTTTCCGTTTGAGCACCTCAAAACCTACACCGAGGGTTAAATTAACGGTGAATATGTAATTAGAGGACTGCAACGTTGTCTAAATCTATCCCATTAATAGAAGAAAATACATCGCACCGGAAGATAATTCTCTTATACCTTATTTCATCTTTTGAAATGATTAGACTTCCAGGCTAAATTTACTTAATCATATTCTTTCGTCCATTTATATTGATATCTAAGAATTGGTTGTGTTCAAACGCAATCAATAGCTGATATTATCGCGAAAAACTTTAGCCTCTAAATCTATCAGGTCGTGTAGATAAGAAATATAACAAAATTCTTTAGTAAAACAATAAGTAATATTTGATTGTCAATGACATGCAAGATGAACAACGTCTTAAAGGGTAACTAACTTGATAATGTGACTAACATATCCCTGTCAGAGGGTGGTCTTATGCTAAAAGATATCTTATGAGCAAATTGGAAAAGAGAAGACTTAATTCAATAATGATATAAAGTTTCTATGCGGCCGTTTACATAAACCCTTTAAATGTGACATTATTGTGACATTGTAAGTGCACCGAGGTGATTCAGTTTGCTTAGCGTAGTAGTATCCGACACCAACGAACACATCAAGTCTCGCAATAAATTGTATGTGATTAAAAGCACTGAGTTCATATATATCACCTAATGCACATATCTGGAGATATGTGTATATAGTAAAGGTGCTTATTACCCTATTTAGTGTACAAATGATGTTACATTTTTCATGAGAATAATAAGTATATCCATGACCATCCATTAATTAATGAAATAATACAAATAGCTTTATACCAAAACTTACTTAAGAGTTCACTGCAAGCAACCAAGCTTAGCTAAATGAGATATACTAATATACGTAACGTGCTGGTAACATTTAACTGAAATAGTAATACCATTTGTGACTGTAATTGTACCTTGAACCTAAAAACTTCATCTTAGCAAACTGTAAATGTGCTAAATGCAATCACCAAAATAGAAAATAGAAACTCACCAAGGCTGCAATAAAAAAAGCAACAGAAAATAAAAGGTATCGGAAGATGTAAAAAGACAGTTGCATTCTCGTTTTCCTCCAGAGTGACACGGCAAGTAAGTGTTGTGGGGTATTATGACGAGATGAACAGCGATACACCAGTACGGTACACACCAAATTACAGATTGTCCGTAAGTGGGCGGGGAAAAGATACGTAGTCATCAAGGAAAACTCCGACTCAAACCACCACAAAGACGTTCTGTGTACTTTCCTCAGCTAAAACATTGTCCTATTTCCATACATTCTACAAATAATCTGGCGTGATGTTTTTTCCTCTCGACAATGGTTGATAGAAGGATAAAGATAATTACTCGTCAAGAGCTAGATTGGAATACAACTATCGAGATAAGACAGTCTAGAATATAGAATGAAGTATGATCACCTGCGGTATCTATATATATATATATTAAAAGAACGGCATTTGACGTGGGTTTTTATGGAGATTTCTATATGACGTGCTAGTTTTTGGGGTCATGGAATAAGCATCCATAATATATTGGAATAACAAGAAATACGCTTATTTTTAAACAACCGAACTATTTCTGGGATGTGTATCACACCTGTCATTAATTTATGTACAAATGGTTTGTCGTATCAATGCCTCGTTATATATCCAATTAGTTAAAAAAAACAACAGTCTAAGGCCATATCTAGTAGTAATTTATTGGGCGGGAATACGGGCCATTATAATCCAGTCTACATACATTATTTTGTGTGTGTACCTAACTAAACATATTAGAGTTTATTATATACCTGTGCCAGTATATTACACAAATACCAACCTCTGCTAGGGCATTGATATAAAATATATACCAGCAGCGTATGGTGGTATAAAATGATGTACCACCCTACTTTGAAAACACATTCTGATTGGCTGAAAAAAAAATCACACTGACCTACTTAGACATACTGACAATGACTTGCAGCACTCTGCTATCTATGTGTTCGAAGGAACATTGGATTTGAAGCAAAATAACAGTAAACAAATGTGCTTGGAGAGTATTCCGCGCTTGACATCCAGAGATGTCAACAGATATACAAGCATACTTTGAATCCAGCTTGGATGTTGTCACATTTCCAAATGTATTTCATCAAATACTTATATTTGAAGGTATATAATAAAATAAAAATGTATTGCCTTACTGGTACAATGAATTTATCGGCTAAATACATCGGAAAAAGTTAGAAACACATACTTGTATACCTTGTTTCTTTCAATAAAAATATTCCACTTGCTCTGCAAGCTCATAGAATATTTTTATTTAAAGAAACGTGGTACGCGAGTATGTACCAGTAAGGTATATACATTTTATCGTAGTTTTATATTTGTAGTTCAAGTAGTTTACCAAATGCCCTGATCTAAAATGTAATATATAATTATTTGAGTGAACTGTTCTTCCCAGCTTGGAGTCATGATCATGTAACACATATAGAGAACCCCACTCGGAACAGAGGATGTTCCCTTGCACTGTTTGTTTAGTTTGATTTAATGTCTAGTCAACCATTATAGGTCCTTACCAGACTTTCTCAAGGTTTTTTACAACACGATTGTGGTGATCGAATCTATACAATGAATTCAGGTAGAAATTTCACCCCTACACATTTACTGAGGTGAGAGTTCTTTTACTTCCCACAAGACATATACATGATACGAGAAGAATTAGCCTTTGAAATAGCAGTAAATCTATCCCTGTTGGGGGTGGGACGGGAACCCACAAAGTCCTACAGCATTGGGGTTACTAGTCCGTTGCTCTAACCGTTGCTCTAACCACTTAGCTAACTCCTCCACCCCCTCCCCTGAAAAGTTTTTGAGGAAATGTGCCCCGTCACACGGGGTGTCCACTATGCGGTGTTTTACTGCACATAAATATTTTGTATCTCTATAGTAGAACATCAAGTAGTTTACCAAAGTACAAGGGAACATCCTCCGTTTCGAGCAAACGTGGCCCCTTAAGTGGGTGTTCCATTGGGTCGTCAGTGAATCTGACGCTGTCGGGTTTGTTTGTTTGTCTGTGTATTTTTACGTTTCGGAAGGCTAGTTACATCCTTTTGATACTGACTCATTGGTTGACAATCTGGTTCTTGAAAGGTATATTAACTCAACTTTGGTCTGCTGTCTGTCATACATGCTTAAAGTCTACAAACCCACAAGCCAGTTCAAAGACCAACGCAGCAAATACCTAAGTGGTGTTCTACTGTACTTTGATCTAATGAGTAATGTTTCCGAAAGTACCCGCTGCTACCGCGATCGTTTCCGAACCCAGACAAGCTGTCTCTCATGATGTGGTAACGATGACAGTTCTAGGCGCGACCGTAACCTGGAAAGCGTGACAGCGGTCAATACGTCCGGCTGGCCGCTTACCAATCCCCGTCACCGCGACGTTCAATACACAGGCTTGTCACACGGTCACCTCCGTTCCGTTAGATCGATTACATCACCACCAACCACAGCCAAGAGCTGGCACCCACTGGCAGCTTGAAGGTGTATGAGTGTATACTATACATGGCATCTAAATATATATGTCAATATCACAACTGTTGGGCCTAACCTGGTTTTCAATATATATAATATACACATGGCCTATGTTAAAAAAGAATAGATCTTTAGATAGATTCCGGTACAGTGGGTATACAAAAGATATAGCTATATGAATGCCTGATATCTTTAAAAGCTGATCTTGCTTATGTTGAACGTGTGCTATAATACAGAACGGCATGATCTGACTAGCATTCCGCTATTATGAATAATTCGTCTCTGTATTTATCGCCCTACTCTTCTTTATTTTTTAATTTCATCTCTCCTACCGACAATTGTAATATGTGACATAACATAAATATGCATATCTATTGGTATTCAAAATTACGGTATCATATTTTTTGCTCACAAGTCTTGAATTTATCCTTGGCCTAGCACTATAGTAGTTCTATTTTTATTCTCTGTTTATTCAAACAAATTATAGCCTACATTAGTAATCCTGGACAAAGTGATTGTAGTGTGGGAGCATAAACTAATACCGCATAATATTAATAGGTAATAAATAGTTGACAGCAGAAGACCCCGATAAAGTCACGAGAACATGAAATATACTGTAAATTCATTATATGCCGGTGTATATACCGTATTTATGTATACGGTGCATAGGAAGATATATATATATATATATTTATACAATTCATGGACATAAATGTATACGTGGATATATTTGATATGTGTTTAATCACTAACTATAAATGTCAACCAGGTCTACACTAATCTATGCCTGATCACTGATGGTACGTCATATCCTGAGATTATGAAGGTACCGTACATGTATGATGTAGACCGATGTGAGGGGAAAGTTCTAACTCTCCAGAAAATACATCTCTAGCGAGAAAGAAAGGAGCCGAAAACCCAATGGTCTCTCCCTCGAGATGTGGTGATAAAAATAATACATAATCATATACTTCAACTTCGGGCATAAAATACCATGTGCAATCCCTAGTGATAGTGTAACACTAGATCTAGTATCATATCGGTGAATGCCACCGAATAAACATGACAACCATCTGAAAACATCATCTAGATTCTAGCTTTGGAGTTATAGACCGTAAATGTTACGCTATTCATTTAACATTAAGTACAGTTACACTCCCAATACTAACAATTACACTGTCAAGTTCGCCCCAATCGCACTATGTTCTGCCGCCGGTTATATAGCTACGGGGATGTCAGAGAAGCTGACAAATGTTCACTCAAGACACCGTGCTGTGGTGGTCGTGGTGGTTTCACCGACAGTGTTTACTTGACCTAACGGCAAAGGTCACCTGACAATAACATGATCAAAACAGGCGGAGACTTCCACGCCCTCTAGGGGCTAATGAGGAAGCGAGTACCCCATCAATGTCCATTGTAGCCTTCCTCTTTTACTGAATCAGTCTACGATCAAAAGCTTCAACCGTAGAAGCACCAACTCGCCGAAAGTACGAGCAAGGGATGGGAGAAGGAGGTGGGAGAGGCTTGCGTATCCGCCGAGTCAGCGGTGGTCTAAACTTACTTACCGCGATTTCATCTTGGTCGTTGCCATTCTTCGCCTTTCCGTGCGTTTTATCCCGGTTACTGCGTAGTGTCTCCTCACTCATACTACCAGCATTGCTTATCGTTTGGAGCTGTCATGTTGAATCGCACCAGAATTTCCTCACCAAAGCACTACCGACATATCGGGCGACATTCGCGCACCGGAAGCCATATTGGCCAGCTCTGTGCGAGACTGAGCGTCGATGGGAACTGCACTCTCGTCACGACATCCGGCTGTGACGCGGTGGTTCGCGCCTTGGAGGCTGCAGGCCGCGCAGGGTTGGATGTACAACGACCGTATACCGCTATACGTATATCTTAATATTGTAACTCAAGATTATAGAAAAGGCAATTCATATCCATGCCTGTGGTTCTTAATTATGTAAATTATGATATATCAAATGAATCGAAAAATCCATAAATAAAAATGTTCGTGTGAATATTAGCTACCGGTATAATAGCGGCTGTATTTAATTTTAAATATCAACTTTGGAGGCTTAAGCCGTAAGGATTGTGTTAACCAATACCACGCCAATATACAAAGTTCTATAATATTTAATGAAAAGTGGGGTAGCACGCACACTTTCACAAACATACATTAAATGAAACATTTATGTCTGAAAATGTGATTTTTCAGTTTGGCTATCCTAATACGGGTTCCCAATACATTCTGCTCCAATATTTCTGTTTTGAAAAGCTTTTAAAATCAAACCATAACGATCTCAATTTAAAAGAAAATTTGGAGAAATAACTACGGTTTTCATTTGTTAACTTGGAAATCAAATAATATAAGGATTGCCACTCAATTCATAATGATAGAATTCAGAAGTTCCATACAAATTATGTTTTTCAAATATTTTAATTTGAACACAGAGAATTGTCAAACCGTCAAGAACCTACACAATTGTATCCGGAAATATTTACAAACACCTATAGAATGTTGGACTTTTCATTTCTTTCCATGTAAAATATCCCTCATAGCATGTTTATTATTCAGCAATCATCTCAACAAATCAAGTCAAAATAATCAAATTCATTACAATATCTTAGATAAGAGTTGGCCATAGCACACATAATACTTAAAAGAGTGTTGTTCCACCAAATGTATCTCTGGACACTCTTTTTTTGGGTCCAAATCTGAAAGTACTGTTGGTAAGCGGTGCGCCAACAGATTGTGCTGCCCTCTGATGGCGGGCTAGCGAACTAGTCGTCAAATACGATGTGCTTCTGAGGAGCTCCGGAGATTATCGTCTTTTCTGCTCGCTCCATCAACTGAAAGCAACATACCAGATCACTAACTCACACATATTCACACATATGATAGAATAGACAAATACTATATTGTTACACATGTCCTGTTAATAATATAAGCGGTAAAGGAAATCGAATAACAAAGCCGAATATCCTGTCTTATTTTATTGTCTATTCAAAGGCAATGAATGGTTTTGAAGAAATAGGGATGTCAGTTGGGCTCAGAAAAAAAAGTGGAAATATTATTCACGTGGATTTTTCTGCCTAGGAGGGACTGGAAAAACTTGGATAATATGTCCTTGGCGACCATGGAATGGGGCTGAGGGTCGGTAGGGAGGTCAAAACCACCGTTTTATTTGAGTAAATAAGGCTAAATCAGTACCCGGTAGTATCTTTGTTTGATGCAAGGGAAAGCAAATACTGAATATGGAAAAGGGGATGTCCACGGAAAATGGAAACCTCACACCTCTGAAGAAAGCACTAGAACAGACAATTATTGGTGTAGTGGTGATAATGTGTCGCTTCTATAACTGAGATAGACAGTAACGGGACAGTACACGTGTACAGTACCTTCTCGGTCAAGGGTGGAACAGATGTCTATGATTTCATATGTGGTCTCATAAATGTATGACCTGTTTATTTGATTAACAATGTGGATAGAAATAGAGAAATATAATCTGTTGGTGACCGTATTAACGTGGAAACAAAACTCATGGAATGAAGCAGATAAAAAGAGATTGGATATCTCTGGAAACCCGAAGGAGAAATAAGGTAGCACACCACAGCTATGAAAGCGAGGCGTTTTCATAGGAGAAGACTGTATATAAATTTACTCTTTCTTTTAAACTGGACTCCACACAAATCCTTATGCGAATACCTCTATAAAGGGAGTTATTAAAACGTAGAAAATATTTCCTCAGTGGCAGCGTCAATCATTTTTTCATAGCATTAATGATTGAGAGTAGGACGCGCTAAGATACGGTGCCGAAAGTAGGGAGAGATTACAATATATAGACTTTCAGCTTGCTGCACAAACTGGCCATACACGACTTGCAGATAAATCCTGCAGGAATGGTGGAAGGTGCAATAGCCCAGTATGTGAAATGACCATATCTCCTCCCCATCTGCTGACTTTGTTGCTTGAAATAGAGATGGGACGGAGAATGAAGCTTTTTTGTTTTCAGTATTGATATCTCTTTATCTTGTCTGTCCTATCAAATAAGAGAGTTAGTAATGGACTACGCCTCTTTGTCGGAACATTTTCAAATGTTGTGAGATAAAATAAGTTAAATGTATAACCAAAGCTCTGGTAGGCGGGACATCTGCTCGGGTATCTCTACCATCATCAGCTACTTCCACCACCCTGATCACTAATAAGCGAGACATTTGCCCCCAACAGGACCTCTAGAGCTATTACTTTCTTTAATCTAACCTCGATGGTATAACCAAAGCTTGTAGCAGAGGGCCCTAAGCCCAACTTTAACATGCTACCTCATAGAAGTGCGTGTTGCAAGAATCAGGACAACAATACACTACAAGTCAATTATACTGACACTGCCCATCCAGTATTGAACATGGCCTGTACCAATTAATACTGGGGAACTTGACCCGTAACGAACTCGGCCCGTAAAAAAATCGACCCGTAACGAACGCGACCCGTTTTAAGAACCTGACCTGTTTTAAATCTTCCTAACTCAAGTATCTTATTATAACTATATTTAGCAGTAAGTATGTGATCTTGGCTTCATATTTTGTTTTCTCTATGGAAGAAAGCAAACAGAAAACCCATCCCCTAGCCTATCCCTAACCCTAAGCCTATACCAAACCCGAAGTCTATCCATAAGCCTCACCCCTAACCCTATCAATAACCCTAACCTTATCCCTGACCTTAACCCAACACCTAAACTGGACTTGGTTTTTATATACGCTAGTTTATTTGTCTAAAGGATAGCTAGTCAGACCTTTACTTTTATATGAAAATGTCTTACTCATAAGTATCTGTAACAGGTCGAGTTCTCCATTCGATTTCTCCAAAACAGGTCGAGTTCTGACAACTATGGATCGAGTTCGTTTCGGGCCGAATTTTCCAGTAACCGTACCAATTGTGTGAGGGGTCTGGCGAGTACAAGGGTAATACCTAGTTTAAGGCCCAATGTCAAGCCTCGTCAGGCTTACTGCATTGACCTGACTGGCAGGCACAACACCAATGCCTTCCTTTACTTTTCTTCAAGAACATTCCTCATATCTTTCTAAATATCTCAGTCTCCTGCAGAAATTTGAGGATATCTTTGTTCGGAGTGTATGTTGCTCTTATGGGTGTTCATCCCTGCTTTCCTGTGTTGAATGAGAGCATTAAGTGCTCCATGCTATGGCTCAGCTAGCATCTGCGACAAAGGGGTTGAGGTTCACCTCAAACCAGAGGCCCTTATGTCAGCCAGGGGTGACCTATCTCCAGATAGGCTAACCTTGCCAGCTCAGATCCTGCCATTCCCAAAGTCTCTCATTCTAGTCTCAATGAGATACAATAGGATCTTTGAGGGCAAGCTACTATTCAATCAGATCTGCTATTCCTTATGCATTCTCTTGAGATTTTCAAAATCTCGCTGTAGGAAAGGAGGCATGCACCTGGTTTGTGAGCATTTCAGGGCCGTAGTATCTACAGCCTAACTGTTCTCTAAACCAATGTGGCTGCGCAGCCAGCAAAAGCCCACCATACGGCGTGTAGACATGATTTTCGATCTGAGAAAATGATAAACTGTATGAGCCATAATGTCTTTTTCCATACCGAGGCACTCAACAGTGCACAGGCTTTGGAATGTCATATATGATGGGACAGACTTAACTACATGTGTCTATGGCATTGAAATTGTCATAGGCAAAGTGACAAACCTGACTTTATTATCCATCGTATACAAAGTTCCCATTGTAAACGTATTGGGACTCAGTAAACCACAACCTATCAAATAAAACTTGTCAGATACCATAACTGTGGTATACGGATTAAAATCTGTGGTATACGGCCTTCAAACCCATGGTATACGGGAAATAACGCCTTTGTGCTATTGAGCAAAAAATAGTCCCTACTGATATACCCGTTGATATGGCAATTGCTAGATTTAATTCATTCGAAAAGATGGATAATGAATACAATCATCGAAGGTTTTGTGGACAGGCAGCTCTGTGAACCACTCATGGTTGACTGCTAGCGCTCGTGTATTACGACGCATCAACTTCTCGTGGTTTACGGCCGCCCGTCCACAAAACTATCGACTGAACTACCCATCCCCCTTCCAGCTTATCTAGCTGGCAATTTTATGGATAACTGGCAAGTCACAACCTACATAGCAGCACACAGGGACATTACAAAATCAGGAATTACCTCGAATCACCCCCTCTCTCTCTTTGTCTAAATAGATTTTATAATGATAGGAGATATAAGAGCAATATGCTGGTATCGGATTGAATTTTGGTCATAATTCAAGGTCGGGCTGGCAATAGCGGAGGGTTTTCTGCCTTGTCCTATTCATACTAGATTTTGTAATATATATGTTAGCGAGTGGTTTGACCATAAATATCGGCAGCAGACTATCTGCTGGTATTTTCATGCGGTAGCGAGTGAAGTACACATCGCCAGATTTCCAGAGTTTGCAATAATCCTTACCAAATTTTTGTATCGTGAAAATGTTGTCTGCATATTTGTATTGTCATTGATCAACTGCTATATTTGATGGGACAGAAGCCCCAAGTGACTGCGACATTGAAACTGTCATAGCTGATGAAACAGACTTAACTATATAGTAACACATCTGATGGGACACACGAGACGATATGATCTTGAAACTGTGATATCTGATGGGACTTTACTGTGTTTCACAATGGGATATCTGCTGAGACATATGTACTATATGTTATTCAAATGCAGGGGCAGTCCACTTTCAATGGAAGAGCATGGCATTACAATACAAAGCTGACACCCTAGACACCAGAGGCTGTGCACCATCTCTATATACATGCGCACGCACGCACGCACGCACGCACGCACGCACGCACGCACGCACGCACGCACGCACGCACGCACGCACGCACGCACGCACGCACGCACGCACGCACGCACGCACGCACGCACGCACGCACGCACGCACGCACATATTATCATAAAACTGGATGAGTTTTAATTTTGGCCACCGTATTCCACGACTGGAGTTTGGCAAAGTGACTTCATGAGGCGAAGCCCAGTGACGTCCGGAGCCAAAACGTCAGGAGTGGAATGCGGTGGCCAAGATTAAACCGAATCAGGTTTTGATTTTATCCTACCCTATCTCCTCGATTTTGGAATATTACATGATAACAATGCTATATGCCACTAGTGGCATATAAAACTCCGTATGCCAGTCAGCGTGGCATACGGAAACCCAATGTTAAGCCTATGGGATTCTATATTAGGGGTAGGATAAATATATATATCCTTTTACTTTTGGAATACCGCACTCTTCCCCTGAAAATAGTTATGACACTTGCCCCTAGTTGTTACATATCATAATACGGTCTTTTTGAGAAAAGCTTTGTTATTTTTACACAAGGGTGAAAGAGTGTTATCTCTCTAGAAGCCTAGGCCCGCTTGGAGCCTCCCTATATCAATATCAATACTCTATAGAAAATAATACAAATATAACTTTTGATCAGAATAAGATATCGGAAAACAGTTTTTAAATCTATCATCGCCTTTGTTTCGTTATGACACATGCAGAAACTAGAATATGCCCTTATGTGCTCATGTTCGGCCCTTCCTTTTTATTACCCACCTAATATAAAGTGTCCATAGGAAACACATGGGAAGCGTGTATTTACATATCCGGAGCATAGACCCCTTTCAAGAAAAGACTAGGACACAAGTATGCACCTGAGCTGCTCATACTTCAATATCAAAGTTGTCTGGGCACTTAAATAATTTTACAAAAACGATAGAAAATTGCAGTACCAAAATCTACACCATAGTAGCTGTATGCTGATAATCTAAAAATGAATATATGATCAGTAGTTGCTTAGATATGTTGATGTAAATCTAACAACTACTGTCTGAGTGACCACCATCAATAGAATGAAATATTTCCAGAACTCCTAGATAGAATCAAGTATGGACTAACACTAAGTCTATTTTTGAACAAAATGGACGAAATATGTACCGAATAGCTACAAACAGCACCCCATACTGACCAAGGGTACATGCCTGTGTGACCACCTCTGAGTGTATGGTGCACCGCTGCAAGCCTCCTGCCTCTGCAGGCAGCATACCCTCCCCTGCCCCTAGACTGGACAGGGGAGGGCATGCACTCAGGGTAGTTACCATGGATACCTGTCACTCACCAACTGTGTGTAGGCCTACATTAGGGTGGAAACGGTTAGGATAGCCTTAATATTATATACCTATGGCTGTATCAAGTGCGTATACTGCCTGCTCATACCCATGGCGTATTTATACCCGTACGGCACACTGTGCCGTACGGGGTATGTGATCACGTGACTAGATAAAATATCGCCATTTTTAGGTATATAATAATACGAAAACGGGCTGACTATCTTCGTACATCAAAATACTTGGTAAAATTATTGATCAAATACATCCCTCTGCCTCCGGCATCGGGATGTATGTGATCAATAATTTCACCGCGTATTTTTGACGTACGAAGATAGTAAGCCAGTTTCCGTATAATATTGGCAAATATTCCAATGACCCTGATTTTTAAATACTCTTTCCATAAAAATTCATACACGGAGTGTTTTCTCTTTGGTAAAGCTGGGTTTATTCAATGTTGCTCCTACAGCAGTGTTGGCCCTCCACTGTTCATGAGGACACTTATATAGAATGACCTGACCATGCTGTGCAAGCTACAAAACGAGATGATAACTTATGGTTCGTACGGAACGAGTCGCTTACGCAGAGTTCCATACACACCATAAATCATCATCGACTTTTGTAGCTTGTATAATCATGGTAGGTGGTTCAATATTTACTATATATCTGAAATTGATAAAAATGATTAACTTAATCTGGCCTAGCAGCTAATATTTTATTCAACATGTACGGAACAACGTATGCAGTATTTTGCCGTACGGAACATTGTTCCGTACGGTATCGTTACGTTATAAGGCGAAACGGTGCGTATTTACAGTATATACGGCATGGGTATATAAAAAATAGTGTAAAACAGGCAGTAAATAATGTCCAAACACATCCAGTATGGCTGGAATTTAAGAATCACCAAGTTATAGATATTATACTTTCACTGTAAAATGACTTTCTATCCTTATTTTAATATGGTTTTACTCTTCAAAAACGGAAACAAACATGATATACGCACTCGCGCTGAGTTGTTGACAGTGTGTTCTGGCTGCGGTATTTGTTTGTTTGTTTGTTTGGGTAGTTTAACGTCCAATTTGTTCAATTAGACTTAAAGGGTATGCGTGCGCACCGTCGTTGATGTATGCATGACGTCATGTGAAAGGGTTCTATACGGATATGTTGTATGCTCCGGGTTACGATAAACGGTGCGTACGGAAAAATAGGGCATACTTAAAAATAGTGCATACCTAAATGAACTAATATCGGTACGCCACTTGTCAGAAAAAGGTGGATAATAAATACGATGTCGACTGGTTTTAGATAAAAGCGGTTGTATGCTCCTCTGCGCAACATCCTCGTATGCGCTCGGATATCATTACGCATTACCTCATTGGAGCATACGACCGCATCTGAAACCAGTCAATATTGTGTATTTCCTCATCGATGGTCACACATTCTAGTGTTAAAGTCTGTTGCAAACCCATTTATTCACCTCATAATAATACATAAAAAGGTGTGCTGTATAATAGCAGCCTTAAATCATACGACCATCATGTGTTGTGATACCTAATACAGATATTTATTGATTATCAGGTGGACGCATTTAGAACTCACTACAAGTAGCTTAACACCTGTTTAAAATTGTTGACTGAAAATATTTTGATATCTTAATTCTAACGAAGGGAGGGAGGGAGGGAGGGAGGGAGGGAGGGAGGGAGGGAGGGGGGAATCCATGAATAGGGAAGGACCTGCATTGATTGGCTATTTAAAGGCCTATTCCTCTGTGAACACAGTAGTTCATGGATCAGTGCACACATATATTTAGCTACCTGTAGGGGATTGAATTGGCAATCTCCTACAATGCCTACATACAAAACGATTTGCCTCATGGATGAGTGCACACAGACCTGTCTGCATGCTGCCTGCCCATGTGGTCCAAGAAAAACTTTGTTTCTATATACACCAATAAAGTAGGTCAAGCCAATATCTGGTGGTAAATGACATTATAAATGATTTTACAAAACAATATTATTTGACTGGTTCTTGACTCATTCCTAAAACAAAGTTATGAACCATTTTGACTTCTGTTTGTGTGTAAATATGATGAATAAAATATCTTCTCATACACCTTCTGCATCCTCCCCCCCCCCCCCATTATGAGATTTGGCAAAAATACATGAATAGCACAACAAATGTACATTTCACCTAAATAATGACACTTTCTAGGGTGTAAGCAACTGTCAGTGCCACATATGGAGATGGTAAATGGTACACTAATGCTGAATGTAAATCAATATTGAGTAAACATGTGTTTGGGTATGCACATTTCACCATAACCCCCCCCCCCCCCCACTCTCAACAAATACCTGAATCTCAGTAAATATAGAATCTACCTGGAAAATTCCACTTCCTCGCACCTACTGTTTTTTATTCTCTTTCTAATGAGGCATATTATATTATTATTGAACTAGTTTTACAGGTAGAAATATGTCCATAAAGGAGTTCTTAAAAATAGATATGTGACTCAAAAGGTCCCCCCCCCCAAACTTAAATCTCTTATTTCTAAAAATCCATGTCAAAATACTAAATACTAAAACTGTAATATATTGTATGGTCATAAAACCTTCTGTCCAAAACAGAAAATATATTCCTATCTGTACTTAGTGAGCTATAAAGAGCATAAATGTGGTCAGGTCATCTAGTGACTCTACGAGCTGGTGTACTACAGTAGGCTATAGCCATAACCTAAAGACCTATCGTCCACCCGCTAATAACATTTTAAGATGGGAATGAGCATACCTTCTGTGCACCCCGCTTCTTGGTACGCGTCTTGACTGCACGTTTCTGGTCGCGGTCAGCGCTCACCTTCCTCCAGTACTCTGTCTCGTCGCTGCCCTGGAGCAGAGAGACACGGAAGGTGCCTGGACGTGACGCTATGACACGCAGTGCGTCCTCCTGTGTGGCGCAGCGCACGTAACCCTGCTGGTCACCGTCCTGGAAGTCCACATAGGAAACAGCTGCAACTAGCGACAGCGTCTCCTGAAAAAAAAAGACATGGCGGATGTAATCTCTTCTCCTTGAAGACATTATATCTGGGTGATATTGGCAACCTAAACTGCTTTCAATATGTATATTTCCAAATGCAAGCAAATGTAAGTAGTGATAACATATTGGTTATTCATAGGGTATTCGTATCTACTTAACATCAATCATTTAGAAAAGAAAAAAAAAACATACGGGAAAGTGCCTTAGTATCGCCCCATTTTCTTTCACCTCATTCTCATACCTCAGATACTACTACTTATCACTAGAAAAACCTATGTTAGTCTACTGAATTTATCTAAGAAGGCAACTGATCAAGGAAGGTATCCGATAATTGTTAGTAACTAATTAAGTTCAATTTTCTTCGGAGGGAAAGAGGAGCAAGGGGTGTTGGGGTGTCAAACTCTAGCATTTTCTCCAATAAAACCTTTCCCAGAAGGTTCCTTACCTTGAGCTCTTTGCGCATAGAGGGTTGATCCGTGTCCACCTTAATGATAACCCCAGGCGTAAACTGTACCCCTGCTGGTTGTCCTTTTCTGCTCGCCGCCACCTCAACGTCTGCCGCCGTCCGTTCTTCTATGCCCACGTACGTGTTCAGCGGTAATGACTCAGTCACTAGAATCGATCCATGCGACACAGAATTAGGATTAGAAGCATGTGAAAGGAAAGTGGCCAGTCACAGAATGATATTTTGGGTAATTCATTTGTTGCAAATTACAATGACTATAACGTATTGTTTATATGACAAATGGTTTAAAATTGTTATGCTATCGTTGCGTTTTTAAAGTAACTCACAGGATTGGGGCCATTTTGCGATTTCATTTTGAATTGACAGACCACTGGTCTCTCACATGCAGGCCTGAACTGTCATACCTGTTATCGCAGAGTGATTGTGGTATTGCACCATCCCTGCCATCAATGACTAGTTGTTATTTTGTTAATAAAATACACTAAAAACATTATAATGCATGGAAAGCTTCGGTGATACATCTAGCACAACTAGAGTTTTCAACCACCACATTATTTACACGAGAGGGAGAGATGATTGGAGTGGCGTGACTCCTACTCTCCACCTTGACCAAACCTTGGTTGAATTGGCTGGTGAGACGGTTTGCATTTGAATAAGAGCTTAAGTTTCATTCTAAATTAGCCAAACTAACAGGTTGACCATTCAATACTGAGTAATATACAACATGGTCCTATCAATACTTTGAGAAACCTAGGACTGTACTAAATAGACCATGTAGTCTGTGAGTGATTTACAATAACAAGTAAGTCATGTACATGGGGTTTTAAAAATAACACGGGTTTGACAGACAAGGAGTCTTTTGAATACTGAGGACAATATTTTTGTGCTTTGTAAAAATCCCTGATTTCAGGGATTTCCTTGAACTCTGACATCCCTGACATTTAACTGAAACATTCCAATTCCTATCATGAAGTGCATTCCTTTTTCTTCCAAGTGAACAAAAGTCTGCAGTGTATAACCTCTGGACTCAGATTGCTCTATGCAACAACAAATACATGAGATGTGGATGACAGTAAACCAATCTATCACAGCATCATACCCGCTACTATAACAACGCGTTTTTCAGCATTGAGTCGAACGCGATATTGCCTGCATCATCTCAAATCTGTCTTAGCTTCTGCTGTACATTTAAGATTTCCATGGAGATGAAGACGAAGACAGTAACCGTTCCCATATATTACTCCCAGTAGCATTTCAAACCACAGGCGAGTTCCTTTCAATTGTTTATATCCAATTTATAACTTATTCTCATGCTAATTTGGTTATGATAATTTAGTTTACTGTTAATACAAAATAGAAAAGAAGAAGTGATAAACTAACCTTTCGCTTGGCGCTTCTTTATCTTTTTTAGGGATTTCTTCAGAGCTTTCATACTAGATCTTTGTAATTCCAGGTATTCTTTTCGTAGCTCTAACCAGACTTGCCTGGAACGGGAGTCATAACGTTAACAGATCTTCCATAATTGTGGTGTACAAATAGGCATAATACATCAGGGTTCTCAGCTGGTGTTATATTATAAGCCAGTTTGTCCTTTTACGGAAAACAGAAAATACAAAAGCGTGACTACCATGAGTATAGTATTACAAAATAACGAGAACTCCGAAAAAGCCGGTGGTGCTCTTCCAGACCACAGTTTAACATCATCCTTAATAACTTATCCCTACTGACATGTTAAGGACTGTGACCCCGGAAAGCGGTAGAACGAGTACCTGATACACAAAGTTCAACTTGAGTTTAAATAGACATAAAATATCTTCATTTTTGAAAACAGGATATATTTATGCTTCATCATCAGACTTTTTAGATCTTGAAACTGGCCCCAAAAATGTAAACTACAAACTACACTCTCTAAGAAAGCCATTGAAAGGAATATGTCGTATTTTCTAAAATCAACGAAAGTCCATGCAAGCAATATATAATCGCTCCACTTGTTTCGCCAATGAACCATTTTCTGTCATATCTATATACATTTCGCTAACGCCATTTGGAATAACGAACTCAATAAGAAAATGAGCTAAAAAACCAATTTGTTTAAAATTACATTCCTAACTGTGAATATCATTCAAAGTTTATCTTACTTGGGGATGACCTTCAGCTGTGGTTTAACTTCTTCTGTCTTTTCGCGGTTTTCCTTCTTCTTTTTCTTCTTATTGCGTTGTTTTTTATGTGTCACCTCCACGTTCTCCTTGACATCCACTAACTCACTGATCCGTACCCGCTTCACCTCCCGCGTCTCCACAGCGTCAGGCTCTGTGACGTCACTCAGACGCTTCCGCTTCGTACGATCCACCATGACGCCATGCTTGGCGTCCTCGGATGCCTCTTTTTCATTCCCCCCACCGACCTCCTCCTTCTTTACATTCTCTTCCTTCTTCTTTGTTCCATCTTCATTCGACTCCTCCTTTTTGGTCTTCTTATGTTCATCTTCTTCATTTTTCTCCTCGCTTTCTTCCGATCGCTTCCGCTTTCTTAGGTTTGTGTCCTTCTCTTTCTCCTTACTCTGGCCGTCCGCGGGCGTATCCTCGGCGCTGGACCTGCTCCTCTTTGTCTCTTCGCGCCCCTCCCCATCTCCTGTCGCCACCTCTGAGTCCGCCGCCCGTTTGCGCCCTTTCTCTGCGTCCGCTTCCTGCAGGCGGACTTTCTCCCTGTCCGCGGGCTCTGTGTCCGAGCACTCGGAAGGCCGCTTCTGACGCTTCGTAGATGTAGGTTCTGAGTCGGTTTCGGGATTCCGCTCATTGCTGTTAAGTCTCCGTTTAGGTTTTCGTTCTTCAACTGTAATGTAATCATGAGAATGAACATGTACAAAAATTCACAAGATTCCAAACACTAAATAACGAAATTCAGTGACTAATCACCGTCTGTTTTCTATTTGAAAAATTTCTATACTGAAATTGAGGTTTTTTTTTATGATACTGTCTTATACAGTGAAACCCAGCTTCTGGGACACCTCGCTTGAGGGAACACCCCGCTTTAGGGAACACCCCGCTTAAGGGACAACCCCGCTTAAGGGGACAGTTTTATTGGAACAGGAATATTTATTTGGTTCATTTTCACCCCGCTTAAGCGGACACTTCGCTTAAGGGGACACTTCGCTTAAGGGGACACTTCGCTTAAGGGGACACTTTGCTCGGAACCCAGGGTTTCCCCTTAAGCGGGGTTTTACTGTACTATATTCTAAAAGGGAAGTTAAAGTCAGGATTGATAACGTGAGTATTATTTAATATGTACATTTGAATACCGACACAGGTTTACATTTCAACACAGATGGTCATAAAAGGCCTCAAGGATGTATGGATACCCATACTAGACTTCATTCATCGGTCTCCTGACTCGGAGGCTAGTCAATATTTGTGGAATCTCATTGAGAGGAATTGGATCTTCCGTCAGATAACTCAAATACCACATGATCCGCATTTAACAAGATGCTTCCATAATCAACGTGGGGGTCGCCAATGCACTTTTGTCCTAATCCCATTGCCTCATCTAAACAAAATTATTTACCGGATTAGTGGTGTCTATTTTCTGTCAGTGTTGCTCTCCGTCATTTTATAACTTTGTTACTTTAATTAAGTTTTAGAGCCTAAACAAACTGTATCTCCCCTAAAAAAATGCCATATGCCTTGATACAGCCTAACTTTACGATGCCTGAAGAACCCGATTCGTAATCAGCGCTAATTGGCCGAGTGACCTTGATATAACACATTGCAAGCAGAATTTAGATTTTTAAAAGGGAGGTTTCAATTTCATTTAAAATAAAGGTTAAGCAATTGTTATACGAAAAGTAATTAGCCAGTGGCAGACGGAATTCCAAGGCCCAGTGGTGTCAACTTTTGTAACGATATGTCGGAAGTGGTGTTTTGTCAAAAAGTGAAAATGGTAAAAAGGGCTTACATCCGGTCACTCGACATACCGTTTTTCCCAAATCATAGAGCATGTGAACGGTAGACAGGTCAGTGTTTACAGTCTTGTTTAGCATGATCTTTTTTCCTGTGGCAAAGAATCAAAACAGTTTACCTAAGACGAGGTGAATAAATTTTTAAAACTTTTTGGAGAATTATAGACACGAACTTACCCTTCTCTCCAGTGGCACTGATCTGTTTCTGTAAAGTCTGCAGCTGTTTGTTGTACTTTGGGAAATGTGCTGCTTTTTCGTCATCTGGATTCAAAGGCTGATACTGAAAATAAAGTGGGAAAACATCAGGTCTTTTGCTTTTTTATATTGTCACACGTGTGAAATATATATACTGTAACGAACCAATGGCCAAACAGACAGACAATAAATTCGGTGCACAAGTGTTAATCAGGTGTATTGTTTCATTTAATAAGCCTCATAGGTCACCAACATTTATCACCAATTAAAAATTATACGATTGAAATGAAGTTTGATTATAATCAATCCTGGGGACCTGGAGGTGATGGGGTGCCTGGGCTTAGGGGCTCCTCGCCATTGAGTAATTCAGTTTTCAACATCTTAGGTACATGATTTACTGCATTATCCCAGATAGAGCAGTTACAGGAATATAATGGCTTGGTGGGCCCAGGCTGTCTGAACCTGTTGACTCCATGATGGCGAATGGAACTGCGCAATGAGTAGACGCCTGTGGAAGTTGATTGGTTGAACTCATCCCAAAATAGCACACAAGGTCTACCTGCGAAATGCAGTAGTACTGGTGCATCTTAGTAAAGCCTGTATTCCACCAACAAGACAAAATCGTTGTACAGCGCCCGTATGGCGGTTGCTGCGCTTGCTGGCAGATCTGCTCTATTTTAAATCATCTGTCGGGTTGGTGGAAGCACACACCAGCCGTTTCAGCAGACGTTGGCTCTCCTGCCATACGTTTCAACAGACATCTGCTCTAAGTTTTAACGTCTGTTGGAAGATATTGGGGGTCGTTAGAGTGTCGCTTCATGGTTGCTGAGCGTCTGGCAGGAGAGCCAGTTGAAATGCGCTTCCACCAACCAGATATTTTCAGGCGATATCCCAAGCGATACTCCAATAAACCTCCAAGAGACAGAATTTGCCATCTGGCGAAATACTGTTTGATTAGGCTGGAATTGAGCATCTGGCCGATGCATTTGAAGAGTACGACACCCGCGGGCGGGTTCTGCCGGGAGTTGCGGCGAGGGAACGCCGCCAACATAGTGTGAGCGATACAGGCGATACCCGAAGCCGCGAACGGACATCGAAAATTCCGACATTTTCAATATTTTCGGCAGAATTCTAGCACCATAGCGTGCCATACACATTCATAACATCAATCCTTATGCTTATTAGCCTTCATTGTTCGATCTAATGTGGAATTCCGTGGTTATTTGACGTTCTCTGACTGTTCCCGTACAAACCACGACACGGCACCCGCCCGCTAGCTCTGCCAGACCCGCGGCGAGGGAACGCCGCCAACACGGCGCGGCCGAAAACGGCAATGCCCAAAGACGCGAACGGACATCGAACCAGAGCGTGCCATACACATTCATAACATCAATCCTTATCTTTATTTACCTTCATTGTTGGATTTAACGTGTATTTCCTTGGTTATTTGAACGTTCCCGTACAAATCTCGACACGCTGATACACTGCTCCGCTCAATACGCGGCTTTCGCTGGTTCGGAGCGTCGTAGTATATCGCCGCACCGCCTATTGGAGAACTCGATTACTACGTGAAATGCGGCCAATGTCCACCAGTCGGCGCCACGGCAGGGGCGTCGGCTAGGATCTGCTGGAACTTTGATCCCACCAGACGCTCGTATGAGCGTCTGTTGGGGTGGAGCAGCGACGCATCGGTGGAGCAGCAATGCATTTTGAGGCCATTTTTTCCAGATCTTTCAACCGACGTCGGCTGAAAGGTCGGCTGGAACGTCTGTTGACGTTGAAAAAGTGGTTGTTTGGTGGAATACAGCCTTAACCAGCATAATTATGCATAGAGAACCGATTTCAGTCTGAATTATTCTTCTAAAGGAGCTATCAGGTGTCTGCCCAGTTCCTGTCATGATTACTTACCTACTACAACGAAGATGAAAGATTGTTTGTTTGTTTGTATTGTTTTACGTCTCGGTAGGCTAGTTACGTCATTTTGAGACCGACTCGAAGATGAAAGAATTGATCACCGAAGATGAAAGAATTGATCACCAAAGATGAAAGAATTGATCACCAAAGATGAAAGAATTCATCAACATACAAACTCTCAAACCCCACAAAGACCAATCCATAAGTGACTACTGCCACCTAGCTCGGCCTGCGAAATCAAACTCAATCACTCAACCACGAGGAGCTCCTAAGCCCGGACACTCTGTGACCTGAGAAGGTCACATGGGTTGGATTCTCATCGAGATGATCGATGATGAGGACATCTATTTATCTACCATAGTGTATGTCACATCCCATTACCACTAAGCCGCTAATTATTGTTCTATATACTCAGTTGACACCCCCCCCCTAACAACTTATAAACAACGCCCTGCCACATAACTTGACAGCGGCGCCCCTATTGGTTCATTAGGGTCACATGGTACAAGACTATGAAGGTGCGACAGTTCAAACTGCCACCCATATCTAGGTAGCTGTTCATTCTGTTCAGGTTGGATATAGCCACGTGTCTATTCTATATATATATACTCAGTTGACAAATCAAATCAGATAAGACTCTTACCGATTGACATGCTTTCTCTAGAGCCTCCTTTGTTTCAAACTCGATGAACGCGAACCCCTTGATATCACCCGTGGTCCGGTAACGGGGCAGGCTCACATACACAACTTTTCCGTAGGGTGTGAAGGTCTGTTGTAGCCAGTCATGGTCAACATCTCGGGGTAACGATTCCTACAGAAAGAAATGCATTATTAGAATATAGACAGAAAGGTAAAAAAGCTAAGATAAAGCAAACGAGATTCTTGGAACATATTAAGGTGGATATTAGGAAAAAAGACTGGGCGTTGTATCGGGAAATAAATCCAAACTCCCGGGCCATCAAATACTTGCCCCTACGACGTTAGCAGAGGGGCGCATGTATGAGTTCGGGAGTGAGTTTTTGTTTACAGGTACAAATGCCATGTCTGTTTTTCTTATATTATACACAATCAAATGTTAACAATTCATAACAAATTACCAGTCAAATTGCCATTCAATTACTCTCCCGGACATGCAAACCTGGGCAATAAATTAGGAAAACAGATTGTATTCGTTAATCATTGTGAACTCACGGACTCTCAAATACTTGACCCGACGCCAAACACCCAATTTCACTGAATTATCTTTATGTTCGCCAGAATGCCACCTCACGGGCAATTTAAAAACTATTTTACATCTACAATAGGAGACGCATGAAACAGGTTTAAAATCTTTGGACATGTTTATAGAGCATGGTTCTTAATAGCGACGACGGTGGTCAACAAGGATTAAAAGTTGGCATGGCATTGCCATGATTTCGGTTCCAAGAGGTAATAAGGGAGGGGAGGGAGGGAGGTGGAAGCCTGTTGCAATATATAAAAATACACTACTGTAACATAAATATCCAAGACGAATGCACCACCGTACTTGGAGGCAGAGTCTTGACCAATGTCTTGAGCTAGAGGGAGGGAGGGAGGGAGGGAGGTGGAAGCCTGTTGCAATATATATAAATACACTGAACCACAACAGGTGCCTATACAATATATAAAAAATACACTACAGTCGCTGGGTGCGGACCCGGTATTGAGGGAGGGAGGGAGGGAGGGAGGGAGGGAGGGAGGGAGGGAGGGAGGGAGGGAGGGAGGGAGGGAGGGAGGGAGGGAGGGAGGGAGGGAGGGAGGGAGGGAGGGAGGGAGGGAGGGAGGGAGGGAGGGAGGGAGGGAGGGAGGGAGGGAGGGAGGGAGGGAGGGATTCATTGAACCGCAACGGGTGTGCTTGTGACCTATTTGACCTAGGCCCTGTTTCATAAGCAGCGCTTGTAATAATGTAATAAGCCTCTTCACTTAACAAATGGTGTATTTAATCTATGAAATGCCATCTCGTTTGGAGGCATGGTTAGTGTTTCTGAATGAATGAATGTATGACATTAAATGCAATAAAAGACTTATAAAAAAAAAAATAATAAAAAAAAACCGCTTATGAAACAGGGCCCTGATTCCATCCAACGCGACTGGTATCGGCGCCCGCGGGACCCACCCGCTAGGGAGGGAGGGAGGGAGGTGGAAGCCTGTTGCAATATATATAAATACACTGAACTGCAACGGGTGCCTATACAATATATAAAAAATACACTGCTGTCGCTCCCCGCGCCCGGTATCAGCGGTATTGAAGCTGTAATTATTCAGAATACATTACTGTAATGTATTATAATGTAAGCCGCAAAAACTGTTCCCCGTCTCCCCTAATATATTTCGGTCTTGACCTACAGGTCAAACCGAAATAATAAATACAAAATAAACTGGTTTCAGATAAAAGCAGTCGTAAGATCCTTGGACCATACTCTAGGCAATGTCCTCACGTGCGCTCGGATATTACTACAAGTATGGTTTTCGGAGATTACGGCAGCATGGATCTGGAACCAGTTAATATTGTTTATGTATGGCAGAGTGCGCCTTACTCAAGATATACAAGAGCTAAATGTGCATTATCAAATAGAAATATTGGCCTTTAAAGACCAAATGAGCAGGTGGACGCCTTTAAAACTAAATACAGTGCAAAGTTCTGCCAGTAATTAATAACTATGATAACAAGGAAGCCCCCCTGGAGGGAGGGAGGGAGGGAGGGAGGGAGGGAGGGAGGGAGGGAGGGAGGGAGGGAGGGAGGGAGGGAGGGAGGGAGGGAGGGAGGGAGGGAGGGAGGGAGGGAGGGAGGGAGGGAGGGAGGGAATCCATGAATAGGGTAGGACCTGCATTGATTGGCTATTTAAAGGCCTATTCCTCTGTGAACATAGTACTTCATGGATCAGTGCACACATATTTTTTAGCTATCCGAAGGGGATTGTATTGGCAATCCCCTACAATGCCTACATACAAAACGAATTGACTCATGGATGAGTGCACACTAAAGAAGAAACCAACAAGTTTTGGTCAGAGTCGTCGTTCTCCACGAGTTTGATGCGGATTGATATGAACGAGGCAACAGCCGAGTGAATATCACGTAGCATTCAAACGAGTTGTAGAATGACTTCTTTTACCTAAACGAGTTGCTTTCTGTATTTATCTCACCCCTGTACACACTAAAATAATGGACAAGACACAGGATATAGACCATGGAGAACGGACTTCAATACTTGCAGGGGCATGGAGAACGAGTTCCCAATGTTAAGCCTATGTACATTTATTCCAGGGGTGAGATAAAGACCTGTCTGCATGCTGCCTACCCATGTGGTCCAAGAAAAACCTATATACACCAATAAAGTAGGTCAAGCCAATATCTGGTGGTAAATGACATTACAAATGATTTTACAAAACAATATCATTTGACTGGGTCTTGACTCATTCCTAAAACAAAGTTATGAACCATTTTGACTTCTGTTTGTGTGTAAATATGATGAATGAAATATCTTCTCATACACCTTCTGCCTCCCCCCCCCCCCCCCATTATGAGATTTGGCAAAGATACATGAATAGCACAACAAATATACATTTCACCTTGATAATGACACTTTCTAGGGTGTAAGCAACTGTCAGAGCCACATATGGAGATGGTAAATGTTACACTAATGCTGAATGTAAATCAATATTTAGTAAACATGTGTTTGGGTATGCACATTTCACCATAAAAAAAACCCACTCTCAACAAATACCTGAATATCGCAGTAAATATAGTATCTACCTGGAAAATTCCACTTCCTAGCACCTACTGTTTTTTATTCTCTTTTTAATGAGGCATATTATATTTTGATTGAACTAGTTTTACAGGTAGAAATATGTCCATAAAGGAGTTCTTAAAAATGGATCTGTGACTCAAAAGGTCCCCCCCCCAAACTTAAATCTCTTATTTCTAAAAATCCATGTCAAAATACTAAATACTTAAACTGTAATATATTGTATGGTCATAAGACATTCTGTTCAAAACAGAAAACATATTCCTATCTCTACTTAGTGAGCTATAAAAAGCAAAAATGTAGTCAGGTCATCTAGTGACTCTACAAGCATGTGTACTACAGTAGGCTATAGCCATAACCTAAAGACCAACCGTCCACCTGCTAATAATATAGGGAGGCGAGGTCAGTAAATGTAAGTATGATTACGCAGGTGTATAATAAATTTCTAAACAACTAGTTAACATGAAAGTTTTAAGAATCACAAGTTTGCTCAGGAAACCCACATTTTGATACTACATATGGTGTCTAGTTAAGTGGTAATCTATGAATGTTAATCTACACAAAGTATGAATACATTTTTAAGCGATAGTTTAAACAGATTAAAAAGGTATATTCTACAGGAATCGAGTAGAGAATCGTCTGTAGGGAACTGATTGCCTTTGTAATACGATGATGTTTTTCGCTGTAGTAATAAAGACAATTAAAACTAGGACAGGTAGTGGTAGGGAAGGCATTTGGGTGACCTACCACATAGATAGTGCGGTCGTCGACGTCCTTAGGTTCTGAGTAGGGAGTTTTACGACGAATATGCTCTTTGTCCTCTTTCACCTATGAAAATCACAAATTACACACTGTAGAAAATACATATTCTAAAGGTGAATAACTTTTGCAAGCAAGGATTCGCGTGAGGCTTTTTTATTTAAAAAAAACAACGTTTCTGACAGGAACATACATGTATATTTATGAAGATAACAATAGGAATATTTGACATTGTCAGATATGGAACTCAATAATGAAAAAGATATTTATATTACCCGGTGAAATAAGATTGTCTGCATATCCAAAATAAATTTGACAGCAGTTATCTTTCTTGAAAATCTACTCTCATGAACGATGATTTTTGCACTTACTTCAAAGAAATCCGATGTGGACAACGCTTTTACAACCAATTTCATGTCAGTAGTAAGCTCTCGGAGCTTGTTAAAGTTACTGAAGGCGGAAATATGAACGTCTGGAAATAAAGATAAAATAGCATCAACACATATAAACACCGTGTACAAAGCTATTGTCATCAAATGGCAACTGATAATTAATATTAGGATTTTGCGGGAGAAATGCCCTAGAATGAATTTACGACGGAGAATTCCCCTCTTTACATGTTGTAGTGAGCGCTTTTTCGTCAGCGACAATTGAGAATTCTCGGGAAAAAAACCCCAGTACATCTATTCCTATTTCTGTCTTTCTCTGACATAACTGTTGATGCGCTAAGGGATTACAAAATTAATCCTCCCAGATACTTACCAAGTACTGCTGGGGAATTGTTCTTACGAGCCTAGGCACTTCTTGAGTGCCTAGGATGTACAGAGATCCTCTGTTCCCTCAGACTATTTTTAAACTTCAAATGAAAAATAATATTTAGTCCACGAATAGGCTTTCAAACCCTTTTCTACTCTATGACGACATGTGAAGTGAACACAACGAATAACTCACATCTATCTTCTCTTTTATCTATCAGCTGTTTGACGAACCCGTCTTTTTGAAGATTCGCGTCGCTGAAGTAGAACTCCATCTGAAAAAAGACAACAACTATCTACATTGATATCTAAGGTGGTACTTTATGACAGAATCAAAACTCAATAACATAAACGGATATTATCGAAAATAAAGATTTTGATGAGAATCTTACGAGTTTTATCATAACTTTTTGTCATATTACTTTTTAACATAATTGCATTGGGCCATATACACAATAGCAGCCTGATAGGGTCACTGCTATGAATTCGTTGAATGTTTAATCGTCACAATACTTGTTAAATTTGTTCGCTGAATTCCACACGTCAAGAATAACACTACAAATAATACTCCAAATACAAATAGCAAATATAGAAAAGAAATCTTCAAGGAGAACACCAGCGTTCGTCTAAGATGTGCAAAAACACTTTGGGTATGGAGTTATGCCCATTATTAGATTATATATCTAGATAAGAGTATTTTAGAGTTTGACCATCTCTATTGCATTGATGATATGCATACCTACAACTGTAGATTCAGTTGTATCATTGTCAAACTTCATCTTGAAGTTCTATTTTTAACAACCGAAAGAAAGTTATGCAAGAAGATAAACGGAGCTTAAAGTGAATATCAATTTCAATTGAAAGATTTATATAACCAACAGACACCAGTTTGAAGTTTCAAGTTTATAGAATTTTTTTATTTTACTTGGTTTTACAGTGAGTTGTAGATTGTTAACCACATTTAAAGGGAATACTCCGTACCTGTTGTCGAATCTGTGAACAGATTCTTTTCAATCGCTTCCTTGGCTTTTTGACATGTTGACAATCTCTGGCCTCATCTTTTTGAATAGCATTATTAGATTCGCCACTTTCGGATGGGAATTCAACCTCTGCCATCGTGCAGGCCTGTAGTGTATATAATGAAGGAGAATCGGACTCAGTTTGTTATACAGTTGGTAACTTTAAAAGATGTTTTTTTTTGTGAATTCGGAACCATCGGACATCGGGTGACTCCAGAAAATTAGTTAGTATCACCGACAAACACGAATTAACAAAAGTGTCAGTCGGTATTGGTGTTAGTGTTTATGAGTGCTGTTTTGGTGCACTAGCACCCACATCAACACTCAACAATATCCACAGTCACTGATACCAACATCAACACCCATTGATACCAACCTCCATAAACAACCACAGCAACACCCAATAACACTGACACCCATCAAAACTTATCTGTATCAACACCAACACCTGTCACCACATTTCACCATCCACACCCACCAATACCAACAAACATCAATACCCACAGCAACGTCCACCATCACCAAGATCCATCCACACCAACACTCAGCAACACCACACCAACATCCATCAACACCCACACAAACACTAAAATGCTAATTCACACCAGGCAAAACCAATACGCATCACCTAGCAACACCAAACCCCACACTCAACCACACCTACAGCCACCAACACCCACACCCACTAGCACTAACACACATCAACACCCACAATCACATTAACACCCGCCAACTCCATCCCCCACACCCACCAACATTAACACCCACATGAACAGGTTTGCCAGCTAGATGGACAGTAGGATGGGTGGTCAGATAGATGGGCACTAACGCGGATGGGCAGTGAGATATTGTGGTAGTCAGGTGGATGGACAGTAAGATGGGAGGGCAGTCACATAGGCGGCCAGTCCAACGTATGAACAGTAAGGTGGGAAATCTGTTAGGTGGGCAGACAGATGGACTAATGTGTGGGCAGTCAGGTAGATAAACAATAAAGGGGATGGACATTAGGTAGATGATGTCAGATGATGGTAGATGATAATCATGATGTCATGCACCACTAGATGATAGATTCCCCCTTTTGTCACTGCTTGGTCATGGAACCTGGAACCCCCATGACGCCATTTATGGACGCCCCCTGGCTGTATGGCTGGTTTCGTATGGCTATTAAAAGCTGTTGGCCTCACGTGAGACCTTTCATTTTCTATTCGTAAGTCACTAAGTGCAGCGGAATAACTAAGGGTTTTAATTTTAATAGGTAAAATATTCACCCACATCTCATATTGAGGCATGGCTGGTTAAACTAGCTAGTCTACCCTTAGACAAAGATCTACCTTTCGTCATTTTGAGCCTCTGTCATACTTTGTCAAAGATCATTTCGCCTAGGGGGCGGGACAACTGACCAAAATCTCAACTGACACAAGACAAGTGACATACGCAAAAACAGTGTGTCAGTTGTCTCACTGGTCAGTTGTCTCACCCTTGTGTCAGTCCTTTTATATGGCAAAATCTAAAGCAAACAAGCGTAATAAGACTATGAAACTTGGTGAATATGCATATCATACACATAGAAATATTATCCTCAAATATCTTTTAATTTCATTATGTTTTTCTATCAGAAATATCCTATTTTGTCATCGAAAGTATCGAAGTTTGAATGATACACGGGCGCCCAGGGCGGCCGTGTACACATCGGACACATCTTAGGTCATAACTCTGTGAATATTTAGTGTAGAAACACCAGATAACGACTAATAAATAGCTGGATACATGTGTGAAACTGTAAATAAGTTTACATTTTGATATACGAAACATAAAATTCGAATTTCCCGTTTTTAGTTACAGAGTTTCCCGCGAGCGCGACATTGTGTCAGTTGTCTCAGCCGGTGTGTCAGTTGTCCGACCTAGGAGTGTGTCAGTTGAGATTTCGGTCAGTTGTCTGACATTCATTTAGGCCAACTGGCAGTACTGCTCTGACTCCGTCTGAGTCCACTCAACCTGGGCGATAATACATTGCTTTCAGCGCCAAATGCATCTTCCCCCATTATTTAACAAATGAATTATTATTTCTACGCAGTAGCATCACAGCATAGAATGGCATTGCTATGAAAAATACATACTGAGAACAACATATTTGCATGAATAGATAAGTGATACCCACAAAACTAACATTTGGTCCACACTCACCGCAAAACACCCTGAATTTGCCGCTCGACTTCCGTCCCGTTATAGATCACCTCTGATTGGCTGACTGATACTTTAGACCAATGAAATGTGTTCTTACTTAGTATCGAGTGTTTCACACTGCACCGCATATTTTTGAAGCAGTTGAGCGACGCAGTGTCTGTTGTTTACATCCGCCCCAGTGAGGATTCAGCCGGGTAGGGTAAGCTACAGAGGGGGGAGTATGGATCAGCACCAGCATCCGCCGACAAATGCAGTGCCTGGAGGTTGGGCTACAGACGCGGTAAGGAGGGGTATTGAGGAAGACATCTTGTCGTTACTCTCTGTTGAAACACGCTTAAATATATACCGTTGAAAATGTAAATGATCTATGTGATCTGCCCAAGCACATTTATAATCACTACTGCCGTGGCATAGCGGTACGGTACGAAGGTAAGTTTGGATTTAGTAGAGAAGAAGTTTATGTACGGTACTAAACTTTAATAGTGAGTTATTGTCTTGGTTTCTGTGTAGCGTTGGTTTTAGTCGTTCTAGCTTTAATGATCAGAGAAGCTTGACTGGTATCCCTGGCAGTTCTTGCCTATCGAGTCCAGTCCTATCCCCAAACAAGCCTAAAACTAGCCGTGATCACCTCAAATCACTGGGAATTTCTACATCTCTCTGGAGATGAGGTATGGACATTTTACCAAGCCCTGCCCTAACAGACTGGCTTCATTAGATTACTACTGACACGAAGTTTCAAGGCTTAAATTAAATTAGTGCAGGTAAACCGACACGGTTAAGACACGTGAGAAAAAAGAATCACGATTAAGTCGATTTTCTTAAGGACAGTGAATTGCCAGGGAATTAATAAATTTGAAAAAGGGGAAAATTCGACTCTTGTCAGAGGAAGAAATTTCCAGATCAACGCTTAAGAATTGGCCAACACCCTCACAATCTATATGTATATTATAGAAAACATAGAATAGGCATGTTTCTATGTTCCTAAGGTATATATACCTTAGGAACATGTTTCTATGTTCCTAAGGTATATATACCTTAGGAACATAGAAACTAGATAATATAGAGGAAACCCATGAAAGTTTAGGGTCTGAGCTCATATGCCATCGAGTTTGAATCACATAGTAATTCACAAGGTGAAGCTGCGTGAATTGCTATGTGATTCAAATGAAATGCGATCGAGCTCTGACCCTAAACTTGAATGGGTTTCTGAATTTATCTCACCCTTAATATTGACTAATGGGCTAAAATTTGTGACATTATCCCCCATTGGATATTTTTCCTAAATATCTAATGGGTGTTAGATACGAGTTACCAATGTTAAGTCTATGGAGAAAAAATATCTGGGGTGAGATAAACAATAATACATTGTCAGGCCTAGCTATCACATGCCTATTTTTTTTTATATATACATATGAACTATTATTGAGGCGATATGCACGTTTAACACACCAAATCTGAGCTGGAGCACCATAGAATATGATACAATTACTTCACTATCTCTAGAAACAGTATACCGGTACATTGGTATTATAAACATACTACGCTCGTATACCTAGTGATCCAATGCTTAAGAATATGTTTCCAGGTATTTGTTTACCTACTGGTATCGCGTAACCAAACAGATAAGGTGCAAACCCAACCTGTGGAAAAAGGTCTATTCTGAGTTGCTCTTTAGGGGTAGGTCACCTTTTGCTCCTCTGAATGTTAGATGCTCCTGGTACCTGGCAGCGCTACATCTCCGTTGCTCCATCCGACAACCTCGTTACATCGTAGACTTTTTGTTAAATATCACTATTACCAAGGTAGGCAAAGGAGCCAGATCAGCCGTATACCCCTTTAAATCAACGGGGCTGTCTAATCAAAGTATCATGGATTGAAATTCGAATTTATTATTTTGTCAAAGAAGGATCGCTAGTCTATGTTTTCTCATATAAATCGTGGAGGTTGTCCCGAGGTATGTTACCAACGAAGTAGATGTTAACCCCACTTCAAATAATAATCTAAAGGTCACACACTAACAATTTAAAGGTATACAATAGTGTCATCGAGAGGTGAGCCGGCCTAGAGGAGAATCCGGCCCCATGGAGAACTCGGCACCCGGGGGAACCCGGCCCCGCTCTTTTAGTTTTAGATGTTTATTTATTATACACCTAATACAAAGTGTCCATAGAAAACACATAGGGAGTTTGTATGGACACACCCGGAGCATACAGATATGTTGTATGCTCCGGGTGGCGCATACAGAAAAATTGTGCCTATGGGAAAATAGTGCATATCTAAAACAAACTGATATCGACATGCCACTTGTCAAAAAAGGTGGATAATAAATACAATATAGACTGGTTTCAGATAAAAGCGGTTGTATGCTCCTCGGAGATGACTCTATGCAATATCCTCGCATACGCTCGGATATTACTACGCGTCAACTCCTCGAAGCATACGGCCGCTTGTATCTGAAACCAATCAATATTGTGTATTTATCCCCCCTGTAAACCTAAGTACACTCCACCTAAGCAGACAGTTATGAAAAGCCATTTAACCATTGTAAAAGGACACCTCGGAGGGACACCCTATCAAATATGGCTGTTTGGTGTGGAGACACCACTCCAGATTAGATGAATTATCTGTATATGGCAGGTTGACAGACGGCCTGCGTAGGCTGCCTTAAGCGTCAGGTAGGCGTTTGTGCCGGAAACGACCCTCTATATCTCTGACACAGTTTGGCCTGTACATACAATTACCGATAACCAGAAGTCCATATAGGAAGATAAGACTATGGTTCCAGTGTATATCTAACACCCGTGCGTATCATTTCTGCGTTGTATCAACCATATCTGAAGAAATGCACTGGCGATATGCATGCTTAACCCACCAAATTGGGGCTGGAATACCATAGATTATATTGTAATCACTGCTCTTTCTTTGGGGAAAATGTAAACGGTTATTATAGACATATTACGCGTATACACTCAGTACTCCAATAATTAAAAATACGCAAATAAGTGATGGTTTGACCACATATATACATTGCGTCATTGTATGAACTACGTGTACTATCCGCTCCTACCCATGGCGTATTTTTACCCATACGCCACACTGTGACGTACGGGGTATGTGATCACGTGACCAGGTAAAAATGTCGCCATTTTTAGGTGTATAGTAATACGAAAACAGGCTGACTGTCTTCGTATGTCCAAATACTTGGTAAAATTATTGATCACATACATCCCTCTGCCTACAGCATCGGCATGTATGTGATCAATAAATTCACTGCATATTTTTGACGTACAAAGACAGTAAGCCAGTTTCCGTATATTACGCTTTTCTTTCTTTGGTTTTATTAAGTCCGTGCCTTATCTAAACATTAAATCAGGAAACGATTGTCATTATACTAGTATTGTAAATAGTGTTGATAAAAGAACCATATTTTTTTAATCAGATCACCTGATGAAGCTGGTTCAACACTAGTGAATCGTCGTGACTCTAATCTTGATATATCAAATGCAACACCGATTGTACTAATACTACCAACTTGTTTTAAATAATAACAACCAAAAGAAATTGACTGTGTCTGGTGTTTTTTTTGTGATTTACCACTTTGAATTTTTTTTAATTTTGCCGACAGAGGGCGCCCTGGCGGCCGTACCCGACCAACTCGTTCCTGGCGCCTTCGATAAAGGCGGCGTTGGCAGGAGGAGGCAGCACGGTAACGGGCGCCCCGTCGCCCGGCTCTGCCTCAGGCATGGCCGTCACGTCGTCCGTGATCGACATGTGCCTCCTGGTCCCCGAGACACTATACGGCCTTATCCAAAACCACCCTGAGGTCATCAAGGACACAGGTAAGTCCAAAATTCATGTACAATTTTTTTTTTTTTTTTTAAATACTGAAGGTAATTTTTTCAAGAGGAGGTGAATCAGACAAATTTTCAATGGTTTAAAGCTGAAATGATGAGTATGCTATTTTGAAGGCCAATTATAAACTGCTCTTTATAGAGCAAGCTGTTATTTATATGTATTATGGATATTGTACTCGAATACACTGTCCATTTCTGTTTAGAGGTATCACCTGAATGAATTGATATATAATATCCTCTTATATCTTTTAATAATGCTCGTCGCTAATAATTCTAATTCACCAAGTTATTCATATATTATACCTTTCCAAGTTACTCTCAATCAAAACGATTATTTAACACAATCCCTACTCATGATACATAAAAATAATTCCTAGTCGACAATGACTCACTCAATACTTCAGGATTTGAATGCAGAGAACGACTCACGCTGAACCTAATGTGACTAGATCTAAAAAAAAATTCTAACCTTGATAAAGAACAACTTAGGTTCGAAACGTCGGTTCTACAATAAACGCTTTTAAAATCAACTTGGTTGTTCCCGGGTTATACTGTCCATAATACTTGTCAATCTGCCTAAAAGGAATCTTCTACATATGTGATCAAGTATGTTATATCTTTTTAGCGAGACTAGAGCAGTATCACATGAAGGAAAAATTCAAATGAAATTCTTGATGCATGCTGCAATCAACACACAGAATACTGAATGTAACATTTTCTCTGGTCACATCATAAAGCTAAATGGAATACCTTATTCAATGAAATAAATCCCCTAAGTTTACAATATATTATTTGCTGTGCAGGGTTTAATGGACAGACACTTCTGCACCGGGCTGTTCTGTCGGCGCAGCCGGAGGCCGTGCAGATACTACTTGAGCACGGGGCCGATCCGAACACACCCAACCACCACGCCGAGACGCCACTGCACTTCGCCTGTAAGCGCGGCAACCCGCTCGTCCTGCACGCGCTCATCGCCGCCGGCGGCAACCTTGCCGCAGCCGACAACAGCGGCAAGCTCATAGTGCATCATTCGGCGCACGGCGGCTGCGTGTGAGTCCTCATTATTTCGCTGTTTCATTGACCTCCGACGACCCTGTAACATCGTAGACTTTAGGTCAAATATCACCTTATATCAAGTTAAATCTCATTTAACCTATCAATTTTGTTCTACTACAAGAAAGTTCAAGTAAAACTGTTCAAGCCAATTGGTTTTTTTCCCGTGATAATGTCAAACCCAATATGATACGGTGGCGCCTATTGTCAAAGGAATTGGGAACCGATAATTTTTTTAACTGAATATACTCACATAAAGTTTACACCTTTACAACCACGCCATGTGCCACGGTTGAGATATCCTCCCTTTCTAGTAAAAACAGTCTAACTCTACTGGAATTATTATGAAGCACTTTCCAATGCCATAGAGTACCCCGCATTATCACTGAAGGCACCTGCAGTTCAGTTCATGCATGGCCTCAACTATCACTTCGTGTATTTGTGGATTACTGTGTGGGTTTCCTTGGCAGCCCGGGGATACACTATCTGAGGGAAGTACACGGCGTGTCACTGCGGGCTGTAGACAAGGACGGCTGCACCCCTCTCCACATCACATGTCTGCACGGCCACATCGAGGCTGCCAACTATCTGCTCAAGAAGGAGGTATGTGTAAAGGCTAAGATATATGCATACACTTTTAACGCATAACAGCATTGTCTTCGTAAATTACACCATGTACACTGTTTAACTATCGTGTCATTTAGTGTGCAGACTATCGAAACATATACACTTTTAAACTATCACATCATATAATATCTTCATAATTAAGATTTGTGTATATACAGTGTTAAAACATTCAATGCAATGTGTAAGGACAGGCATGTGTGCAATAAGTTTTGGAATCTAGAATAAAATCACCTTCATTGTTGATAGATATATATGTTGATGCATAGAATAGTAGTGCAAGAACAGCAATATCCTATACAAGACTGTTGCAAGACTGTTGCAAGACTGTTGTATGACTCATACGAGACTGTTGCAAGACAGTTGTAAGACTGCTACAAGACTGTTGTAAGACTGCTACAAGACTGTTGTAAGACTGACACAAGACTGTTGTAAGACTGATACAAAACTGTTGCAAGATTTGTAAGGCTGTTGTAATGACTGTTGCAAGACTGCAGTAAGACTGTTGTAAGGCTAATATGAGACTGGTAAGACTGTTGTAAGCCTGATACAAGACGAGTAAGGCATATATATAATCTATAATCATACCAAATATGAAGAAAATCGGTCGCAGCGTTCCCAAGTTATCGGCGTTTGAATTTCGTCATAGCAATCGTCTGCTCTGGTGGCCAGTGTATTTTTCCCATCTCCGCTAATTTATGCAGCGACCTTGACATTGACTGTGTATCGGGAGGTGGGAGGGTGACTGACCACCAGAGCAGACGATTGCTATGACGAAATTCAAACGCCGATAACTTCGGAACGCTGCGACCGATTTTCTTCATATTCGGTACGATTATAGATTATATATATGCCTTACTCGTGTATAAATTTCATTGCTTAATTCCTATGGGAAGGGGTGATATTCCACGTCATCTCGGCCCGTTGACGGATAAATTCGAACGTCAAACGCGTGTGCATAGCGAGACCCTGTGCCAACAGTGAGAGTTGGTCCCACCTCAACAGTGAGACCACTGATGAAACGCAAATTTGGTCTTGACACTGTTGGTATCGCTGTTGCTGGCACTGTTGCAGTCCTACCTCTCGCTTTGACCCCCCTACTAGTGAAACGGCCCCCTGTTGTATAGCTGATACAAGACTGTTTTAAGACTGTCATAAGACTTGCAGGACAGTTGTAAGACTGTTGTAAGACTGTTGTAAGACTGCAATAAGACTGTTGCAAGACTTGTAAAGACTGTTGCAAGACTGTTATTAGATTGTTGTAAGACTGACATAAGACTGTTGTAAGACTGCAGAAAGACTGTTTGTATAGCTAATATGAGACTGTGGTAAGACTGTTGTAAGGCTGATACAAGATTGTTGTAAGACTGTTGCAAGACTTTTGTAAGACTGATACAAGACTTTTGCAAGACTGCAGTAAAACTGATACAAGACTTGTAAGACTGTTGTAAGACTTGTGACACAGTTGTAAGGCTGATATGATATGATATGATATGGGGTGTTAATAGATTTAATATTACATTTATCCTGTTTGGACTGAGTTATATTAGTTATATTTTTTGGACTTCTTCAACCATTTATACATAACTTTTTACAACTTTGTTTAGTATTTTCACATGGATATATAAAAAAAAGTCATTTCAGTTGGGGGGAAGACTTTTTTAGTCAGAGGTCCATTTGGAAGAACTCCTTGGCAGAGTCTGGTCTCTCCCTAGACTAGTAATTAATTATCAGCAGACCTTGTATTGAGTTTTAAACACGTCCACCTGCTAATTTGGGCTTTAAAGACCAATATTTCTTTTTCAAAATGCACACTTAGATTTTGTTTCAAACAAACTCGAAATGTATCTTTGATAGAAACAAAAAGATAATTGTATTTAATTCATATTGTATCATCCAGCAATCTACTATGATGAAATGATACATATATACTTTTTCATGTATGGTTAGGTATTCGTGACTCATAGAATATTGATAATGACGAGGATATATCTATTTGTAGAAATGTTCACGATTATTTGTTACGTGTCTCTCAGCGGTCAGACTTGATGAAACAAAATCACGCAGGGGACACACCGCTTCACATTGCCGCAAGGCTGGGCCATTCCCTCTTGTGTTGGAAGCTCCTAGAGCAAGGATCTCTACGGCTGTTACAACAGCCTAACAACCAAGGTTACACCCCAGTCGACCTAGTACAGCAACATACACAAGTAAGGTAAGTATTTTATTCACTGACTCACGCAAACTTTACTTACCGTCATGTAAGATGGTGTAATTTGTAAAAGGGGACTTTAAGGTTTCGGTTTATTATACGTCTCAGTACCAGTTGGTTGGTAATTCAAAAGATATAATCCTTCTAAAATGGATACACAAATAATCTGCCATTAAGCGCCCAGTGAGCTGATGGAGAGCCAATCGAGAGCTTAACAGTTATGTATGGGTAGGTAGATGTGCAGTATAGAAGAGCGATAGTGTGTTCGCCTGAGCTAAAAATCCCGATTAGAATCCTGATTTAGAAAAGGAAGGTACAAAATGTCAGGGCGTTCCTTCAATCTTGTGGAAGAAGTTCCACAGTGCTGAGCTATTGTTTGTAACAATCACTATGTAATCGCCTGTGGAATCTGGACACTTTACCTACCGAATTAATTGATCACAGAAGAGAGAATAGACTTGAAAACCATTCCCTGATATCCATATCACATAAAGGTTATTCAACTAATTTTCTATGAAGATTGGCATAGGGAAGCCCAAAACTGCCTGATGTTTCCGGTAGGTCGACAGTATTGCCCTCTAGTGTCAAAATGGCAAAGCTCATAATTTTCTGGAAATACTTACGTGTTAAGAAAAATACAAAGCTCTTGTGGAAATCGAAGTATACTAACAGCTATTATCCTACCCCTCATATAAATCTCCACAGACTTTACATGGTGTGACTGTATGCCACGGTTTTGACGTGAACTATCTATATGCCACTTGTTGGCATATGAAGTTAAAACCGGTTGACATATGAAGTTAAAATCCAAACATCACTCAATTTCAAATAATTGTTTACATGCTGTTCGTTGTCTTCCATTACAGATATCATTTAATCAGTGTTTTCGCGTCCCGTCTTGTAATGTCCTTTTTGACCACTCATAAACAATCCTGAAATTTCGTGATGTTTCATGGTAGTAATCATAAATGATCTCCTTATGTGACACAGGTTTCGCCCAGTGCGTAATGTGATAGAGTACTACACCCGACAGGCGGCGCGGCAGTCGGCACGGGGGAGCCGGGGCCGCGGCATGGCCCCGTCGTCGGTTGAAGGACCGGGCTGGGTCTGGTGGCTCCTACTCTTCATGCCCTTCATCCTGTATGCCATCGCTGTCTCTCTTACCTGCTGCTTCGAGAACCACGGGGGACTCATTATGGTGGTCTGTGTAGTCGCCATACTCATGTTCTGTGGCCAGCAGGGACATCGGATGAAACATTTAAGCAGGTATTGATCCTTGATCACTGTTCACATACAATATAAGTTTTCAAAAGGTAGTATGAACAAGTACAACTCGACTGCTGCCCAATTTGGTTTTGATGTAGGCTTTTATTGAACAATTGGTTACAATATAAGTTTTGTTTGAATATTACGTTTATTTTTAGATTTAACATCCCTGGTCATAGCCTCGCCTGGATTAATAATACAAAGGATAGAGAATGGGTCTATAGTCAACAGTGGTCGGTCCTGAAAGCACTTAACATGTTAGTGGGTTTAGTCAAAATAGACACGAAATCGGACTGGTCCACAAGTGATTGGACTGAAAATGTCTCTGTCGGTGGTCACAAATCACGGCACTCGCACAGGGGTGGATCATTTCCCCACTAACAGCATCGGGGTTCATGCCTTGTGTTTAGCTTCTAATCGACGGCATGTGGCATTCTACCTGTAACAAATGGGAGTGGGTTCATTCTTTAATAAAGAATCCTGTCGCCTCGTTCATACCACTCCACATTAAACTCGTGGAGAACGGTGACTGACTAAAACGAGTTGCTTTCTATATCTATCTCACCCCTGTATACACTATAAGAATAGACCACACATACGATATAGACCATGAAGAACGGACTGCAATACTGTTATGGGCATGAAGAATGAGTTCTCAATGTTAAGCCTATGGGACAAAAATACCAGGGGTGAGATAAAGGCTTCAAATAGATAGGTGGGCACATCTTTTAGGAAACCTTATTTTCAGATTGCATGAACTACATCACATGTATATTATATAATGCATGTTGCGTTCAATTTTCTCTACAATCCTCATTTCATTTTACATAATCTCAGTCATGGATTTAACTATTTTCATTTGATTTATTATTCTGAGATGACTTTTCAATAGTGTAAATCTGTAGAAAACAGTGAAATTAAATCTATGTTAGCCATATTGTTATATAACAAATGTATTCTTATCTTCCCCCAAGCATTTCCGTTAGTGAAAAAGCATGTTTGTCTTGTCCGATGAAAGTTGGTCGCTCCGATTAGAAAGTTAGGCTAGTAAATAGTATCTATCTAAATGAATTTTTACCGTATGTTTCACATACACAAGTAGACGTCTATGTGTTTCTTTCTTTTCAGTCCTCCCACTGTCCAGTGAGTCGCTGGAATACATAGAACTAATTACAATTTTCCTCATCCATATGCATGTCACTATACACTTAATCCTATCCATGAACCCTAAATAGTGCGTTTTGTTTTAAGTGATATTGATGTGTGCTTCGTAATGGTATTCTAAGTTCAGTGGGTATGTTAAACGATCCAGTATTGCTTTCACACAGTTTCTGCATTTGCATTGATCGTGTGCTTCTAGTTATCTTCTGTACTTAGGTATTCGGTCATGGTATAAAGTCAGCATTGTTTGTTGTTCCTTTTCGACAGTTGTGTGCAAAGATAGAGACAAAAGAAATAGAGAAATGAAACAAAGTAATTCTTTTAGAATAATTGTACTTTACTAGTATGAACATAGGTTTTATAATTAAAAAAAAAAAAAATATATTTTTTTTTATAGGTTTTATAATAAATGACAACAAGAGGAAAAGGATCTACATTCCATTTGAGTATGCTTGTGTACAGTTATAAGATACTCCCTTTCCCTGAGCTATTAGCACTTTACTTTCATAGTGCACTACAGTAGCTTTGTTGACATAATTCACACAAACTACATATCAATGTTCGTATTCAACATGTATATTGGTATGAATATATTGCTGTAACCCGCCTGTGATGTACCATATTTGCATTGCTCACTTCCAGTGAATTTTAATGGTCCAATCCCTTACAAATACTTTTGCCCACCACTCTTGCTGTCACACCAGTGTTATATCCTCTTTTTAGTGGTATCTCTTATCCATTCTTGAGCAGTGTCTTTCAGCTGTACTACGCTCATTATTATAAAGTATACCCTTAGTTATACCATAATTTCCATCCTAATCGTTCCTTCTTCTTCATATAGCTACTCTTTACCTTCCATATTACATTTTTTAGTGCAGCCCATGTCACTTCTCTCTTTTCAATTGAGCCACTTTTCCCTCAATTTATCCTACACACTCCAACATATATATACTAATTCTCTTGTATGCCATTCCAGTATTGATCCATCTCTACCACCATAACCGTTTCTCCTGTTCTATGTACCTTGACCATCTCAACCACCTCATACACTCACCATTCAACTAGTACTCAGCCCCACCCACATCATACACACCACACACAACTACCAACCTTTACAAACCCCACAGAAATGCCAACCCTTACAAGTCCCATACAACTGCCAACCCTTACAAGCCCCATACAACTACCAACCCGTACAAGCCCCATACAACTACCATCCCTTACAAGTCCCATACAACTGTCAACCATTTAAAGCTCCATACAACTGCCAAAACCTTACATGTCCAATACAACTACCAAACTTTTAAAGCTCCATACCACTGCCAATCCTTACATGTCCTATACAACTGTCAACCCTTTAAAGCTCCATACAATTGTCAACCCTTACAAGCCCCAGACAACTGCCAACCCTTAAAAGCTCCACACAACTGCCAACTCTTACAAGCCCCAATACAACGGTCAACTCCTACAAGTTCCACACAACTATCAAACTTACAAGTCTCACCTCCTGATATTCCCGTCCCTTCACACCGCAAGGCCCCCAATTGTATTTTTTACACTGGTATCTATGTGGCACTAACCCCATGTCTGTGCCACTCACAGGTGGCCGAACCCCATCTTTATGGGAATGTTCGGTGCAGGTTTCTCACACACCACCATCTCTTACTACGTCAAGCTCTTGCCCAGTAAGTCATCACTCTTATTTATTTTCTCACCCATTTCTGTAGCCTTACTGATAGTCTACAAACTCAATTATAAAGGTTATATCAAACTTATATATCGAAATTGTAACGTAGCCGTTCATGTAAAAAGCTGCCTGCAGTTCCTTGATCTCCGAATCTAATCCATAAGTTACTTGTGTCAACAAGTTCCAGTCAATACTATCAGACGACAGCGGTTACATCATATTTCCCATGCATTGGACCTGAATTTAGTCGCTATGCAACTCTGTCCCTCACTGAACAATATTTGCCAACACACAGCTGCATCAGTGCAGTTCTCATGGCAGAGCTATTGATGGTGTAAAGATCAATTTCAAAGTGCGTCGTACGAACTTCCTATACACGAATTTCCGTTCAGCGCGCCTAGTGGTCGACTGTTTACCCCTGCGTCAATCGCCACTCAGACTGTCTTCATGGCCAAGCAAATTCAATGCATTTACACCTTGAGTGTGAACAGGGGAGGGTGTGAGCACAATAATATTGTTTCACACAAGATAGGACTGATGGGACAAACTTAGAGAATTATAACAACAAGTCTTGGCTGTCTAAACTCAGGAGTTGATAATTATTTTGTTTTTTTCTATATAGGAAGATAAGCTTAAGATGGTCAGGTCTATGCCAGTGTATCTCTATCACCCATGTGCATTGTTTCTGTATTGTCTGAACTATATCTGTAGAACCGTTATTACTGGTTCAATATACATGTTTAGTATATCAAATTGGAGCAGGAATACTACAGAATACTATGCAATGTCTCTAATTTCTCTGGAGACAATCTAAATAGATATTGTAGACGTAATACTCTCCTACACTCATTTGTTTAATACTAAAGAATACGTTGCTAGGTATTTGTGGCTGCAGGCCTTCCGTAACCAAGCAGATAAGGTGCGACACTGACCTGTGGAGAAGGGTCTAGGCAAAGGCCTTGTTCTATTTTCCAAGCTTCAAATTGGATGAGGCAAAAAGGAGCCTCTCTTAATAGTGTTTCACGTTCTTGTATTAACTGTGAACCTCTTGTTCGTCCCCTTTTAAATTTGGTACAAACAGTTCTAACATTAGGTTAGATCTTCCACTGTAGGAATTAAATTTTTTTTCATATTTGTCTTTTCCGAGTTTTCCACCCAAATACTTATCAGATATGGTGATTTGAATAAAAATTTTTATTTGATAACTTTAGGAACAGTAGAAATATGGTTGAAATAAATAAAATCATGTCACTTGGTGACTTGAACTGATTAAAGCGGCAACAAATTGAATAGCAATGATAACATTTAGATTCAGGTGGTGTAGATAACAAATGGATATTTTGAACTTGTAGTTCTCCTGGAACGCAGCCCACTCATAGCCTACTTCTCACTGGGCTACGCGGCGGTCATGATCTACATGTACTACAAACTTCTCACCAAAGATCCTGGTCAGTAAATATTTCACTTTTTTATTCTTTTTTTCTTGCTATAGAGGTGTTATTGCCGCGTATTAATCAGTAAAAATTTATCAAACAAGTTTTTGTCTTTTTTTAGTTGACATCTGATTTCCACAGGGTTTTCAAATAAAAACAATGTAACACATACAAGGTGAGACGGAATACAAAATATAATGATCAGATGATTTATTATATCACAATTAGATTCAATCAAAGTATTTGGATGTGTCCTTATCCCTTTTGTCTTTTAAGACTATTGCGAGTGATACAATGCAGCATATACAGTTAAGGAGCTCTTAAGTGAGCAATATTGTAATAAGAACAGTATTCTATACAGACAGACATACAGCAGTCCTCAATTTCACAAATAGATCTTATAGACTTGTCTGGGTCTACGCATCTGCAATTCTATAATGCGCTTTGGATTATTTACCTGATCCTGTGCTGCAATTTTTTTTTAACTGTAGCTTCATACAACATAATACGTATTTCTTTTAGTAAATTCTTTCACATTGTTCATCCTCTGAATAAAGGACTTTTCTTAATTCCTTAATCTCAGGAACTGCAATTGTCAAATTGCACATATTTTCACTTCTAGTTCGGCGTAGAAACGTACTAAACATGTCTAATACTTGCATAGTATCTATCTAGAAAGTATCGTTGCCATTTGAACAGTTGAATCTTACGATTTGATTCTGAAACTACATTTTACATTGCTTACCATAAAACAATAGGTCGTCAACCTTTACTCCGAGGAATCGACTTATTATTAAAGTATACTTCATTTAGTTTGACTTCAGGTTTGTGTGCAATTTAATTCAATGTGCAATAATGGATGACATAAATCCATCTTCAGACTGTTGGTATCTTTACTGATCTCACTTTTATAATGGGGAATAGTCTCCCTTGCTTTGGGATTTCCACAACCCATTTACCTCACAAATAATGTTTGGGAGTTCCTTGGTGTTTCTTTAAATGGTAGAATAGGAATTTTCGTTTCGCTACATTCACTCCTTTATTTACATTATCTTTAAACAATTTCAGTTTTCCTGATATGGGTTTTGATACAAACTTTATGTTTTCCGGCTCTTCTGCTTTCATTTTGATATTCCTTTTTAAGCATTTTTATTTTTTCCTGTCAATCTGTTTTGTGATTCTGACATCTAGAGGGCACCAAGATCGGCAATCCAAGTATTTGTTCAGACAAATGGCACACTACATACAAATTTAGACTTCCTTGGAGAAAAACTCTGAACATGTGTGAAGTTGCAGTGGACGCCAACAATCACTGACCTTAGTTATCCAGAGTTGTCTACTGAAAAATTAACTTTTGAAATCAGAAGCCTAAAGTCTACAATACTCTGCTACACTGCGTTAATTATGCGAACATCTAGTAATATTAAAAGGACACGGAAATCTGAGCAGCTTGTAAATTAAACCTTATTCAAAATATTTCTGAAACTTATCAGTAGTTAAATTTACTCCTGGCTTTTCCAACAGGTGTCGTGCACCAGTCTGATGTCAAACCCTCAGGAGAATGCTACACTATCTTAGACGTTGCAAAGGGTGTTAAGCCAATGGAATCTTTCTGCAGATCCTGTGAGGTATTCCGACATTTTTATTCTCTGATTTACCTTTCATGAGTGGCACTTGAATATATCGCTCAAAATGGGGCGAGCTACTGCTGTGTGGACCATGTTTCTCACTCGCATTATTTCGGTCATATAATCAGTTCTCATGATTACTATTAAATGTTTGCTGGACGAGGCTGCAATGTCTTGTCTCCAGGGCAAAAAAGAAGAGATTACTATTAAAGCTAAGATTCTTAAAAAAAATGAAGTTCATTTAACTATCGGGTCTGGACACTAAACGAACTTTCTGACCCATCACATATAGAGATCAATCTAGTGTTTACGATTCAATCGCGAAATTATATAACTGACTCGCGACAAGTTCTAGGGTATAAAAACGATAAATCTTCCCAAAAGTATCTACCCAGGAACTTCAAATTTCGTATTAGTGACTATATTTACAAACACTGAACCTATAAACCAGAAATTGAAATATGACAAAAAAAAACAAAAAAACATAAAGACGTTGCACATTAAAGTAATTTTACATCTTTTTGTTGTGCAGATCATCATGCCAGTGATGACGAAACACTGCAAGCTATGTGAGCAGTGTTTTGTCGACATGGACCACCATTGTCTGTTCCTGTATCGTTGTGTGGCGCGCTACAACCACCAGCTCTTCGTACGTTTCATCCTGGTTGTGATGGGGGCTCAGCTGCTGTACGAGTACTACTGCTGTCGCCTCATCGTAGCCCAGTACGTAGACGAGACAGGTCTCTTCGGCATCAGTTTCCACGGAGTCTTTCTCTATGAGCCGTGGATCTGGTCACTGATGCTGACCAACATGGCTTCCTGGTTCTGGGGTTACACTCTCGTCTACTTCCAGCTGGCTGTGGTTGGGAAAGGACACACCAGCTATTTCCAGCCCAACTTCGGCAGTACCCAGCTGAGTAGAAGACAGCGTTTCCTCAACATGGTGTACTTTGTAATGGGGCGCCGGCCATACGCCGTAGACCCACTCATGCAGAGGCTTCTGTCAGATAGACGTTAATAGTAATATATACACCCAAAGTCTTTATATCTTTAGAATCTATGAAAAATTACCTTTGGAGAGTTGTTGGAACTCCCAACCACTACCTCCTATGTTTAAAATCTTGGATTCTGATCTTAGGGGTAGAGGTTTTACCATGCTCAGAGCTCTGGTATAGAGCACAGCATGGGAGTGATGAGGTGAGCAGGAGTGTTTGATGCTGGAGGCGGTGCCTTACGCGGGGACTGCGTTTCGCACCACCCATCAGCAAGGCCTTTGAGAAATGAAAATCCACAGAAAATGCTCTACGGTTGTATGTCCTATACTGAGGCATATCTGTCAGCATTGTGAGTCTAATTCCAAGTATAGACAGAATTTAATGAGGGATTCTGTCGAAGATACTCTTGTGCCATTTTGTTTCCTTTCAGTCTCATCTCATATGCGTCGATTTCGACGTGATAAAATTTTGGTTTTTGCAATGTTAACCTAATCATACTTACTGTCTGCAGTTGTGTACTGTGACTCATAGACAGCCAGCATGGTACTATATATTATAGATACAGGCCAACAAGGCCATGTGTTTCATAGTAATCAACAGTAATGAATGATAACACCAATTGATTCAGGGCCACCCTCATACTTGTTCATAATATCATCATTATTGATCATTTCATATGCGAATGGAACAATAACAAATGTCCAAAAGTGATTTCTACTCAAATTATTCAGTCATTTTAATAGCGCACCTAATGGGATTCATGTTTTATTCATTTTTTGGTGTTGTTACAAAAAAATACACATATGTTAAAGTTATGGACCGCTCGCCACTTCAATTCTGCCGGCCACATGCGTGTGTGCCAGACATGCAGCACTTTGCTGAGTGTAAAACATCTCATGCTTCATTGTCAGGCCACAAAGAACAGTAGGAATACGCAGTGTTTTCCATAACAGTGGCAAGATGCCTGGACCGACCAGGCAGCATACCTTGTTATTCCAACAGGATATGCACATTTTAGTAATTACACCAAAGTAAGTCTAATCGAACAAATTGGACGTTAAACTACCCAAACATGAAGATTTGACCATTCATCTTGTAGACTTTGTCTATGCCTACTCAGACTAGGCAAAACGCCTATGAGACAAAACATTCAATTGGATCCAGTGCCTACAGACTAACGCCCCAACAGGGCACTAATCTAAACCTGGTCACAGAAACTCGGACTGACCTTGCCATTAAAGGGCCGAACCCACTGGGCATCCGATGCACACCGACGCACCTTACGACGCGCTCTACGATACACACTTGCATTGAATTGAATCGGTTCGGAACCCTGTGTGAAACGTCTATTTGCTAAGTGATACTCGTTTATTTGCTATCTTCCCCACTTCCCAACTATCACACAAAACGATAGTTAAATTAACAGTGATTTAAACTTAACTGACCCTTAATCACCCAAGCATTGACCTAACTTTAGGTCAAATTAACTTTAAAAAAATATCTGCCACATTTTCGTGCTTTGGAAGTCTACAAAACATTGTGACATGCTTATTAACCATGTCAACTGTATTAGTGGGACACAGCAGTAACTTATCTCAGATAAATCCAGATTAGCATCCTGAAGATTCCCATAGATGAAACCACATGCAAATGTTGATACCAATGTCTATTACAAGACAATCGTCCCCCGACAGTGATGTCACGCTTATTACGACTAAATACAACGCAAATGCAAATCAGCTGGAAGCGCGTTGATCGACTGGGTAACTTCAATTCTAATAAGCGATGATGTTTGCTATCATGTTGCGGTAACTGCATCGAAGTCTACACCTGCCATGTCCGGAGAAACTGTCACTGTATAGATAATGTGAAAATGAAACGGTTAAATTACAGAAAGATGATTATTCTATACCAGTTTCTGTGGTCTTTAAATGATACATTCACACCCCAATTATTCTACTGGGTTGCCGTTCCTTCCTGTTATACTTACCTCATAAGGATGGTCCTTCTGTCATCGTAAGGTATACAAAAGCCATATGGACTGGGAAAGAATAACGGAAATGCTAAACCTTTGTGCCCACACCAAACCATATAAACACAGAAAATGCCTTGATGGGCCCCGTGAAAAGGATCTTGCCAAGTATATTAAAATCATGGCGAATGAATATGCCCATTGGCGAGATGTATACAGCCTTCACTGAAGGCTTACTTTTCTCCTTTGTATATCGTTTTAATGAAATATGCAGAGAATGTTATAGGCTGAATGTTACGTAGTAACAAGGTCAAGTTTTAGTTGTATCTCAAATACCCGAGCTCTATGGCTATCCTAATGATTACAGGGTGCCAAATGTTAGGTATACATAGGAATGTGTCAGTAAATCTAATTGTGACCAGGTAGCTGGTTTTTATGTTACACAAACGAATTTGTAAGTCAATTATCATAATTGTCAATGTCTCGCACATGATTCAATGCTTGCATATGTAGTCTCCATAATTTTCCATATATTTTGTGATAAGCATTAGAACTTTCTTATAACGGCACCGATTTTCTATTCAAATAAATTGAGATTAGTTTTAAGTAGGATCCAATAGGTGAGTGCAATGTCAACCATTTTCCACATTCCACACAGTTCACACCCATTGGTAAACTAGTTTATGAAAAAGTTCGCTGCTTTAGTGTTTTCCGTCTGAGCATTTCGATGTAAAGAAAGATTAAATATAGCTCATGGGGAGTGTCGGGCCCAAAAAGGTTTATATTTGACTTCTGACATGAGAGTGTCTGGTTCTGGGGTCTGTTTAATAACTTATGCCTCCGAAAGGATCTTGTATAAGGGGACCTCGCACGAGGGTTATCGTTTGATGATATTCAAGCTCGTTCAGCTGAGACTCCACTACCTGACCAAAGGTAGTCCATAAGTGGTGAAAAAAGTTTACCCAAATCGTCCTTGGATCTGGTTGGCATGTAGAATATGGTCCTTAATGTACGAGCTTATTAAACAGGCCCCTAGTTAGGATGTGTTTATATGATTTATGAGTTGCATATAAGATGAAGTTAAACATTATGCGCAATCAGAATATGACCTTTGAATATTTTACACTGTAAGTGACGGTATTATGTATTAAGTAATGACTCTCACGTAAATAAGACAAATCATGAAGCTAGTCAAATACATGTATATTCTATTGATTTTGTTGTGACGTACGTTCTCTTTGTTAAACTTTACTTACATCTTTATATCTGTCTATTTTGCATCTTTGATAGGCATTTTATATCCACAGTTTGCTTAATCTGATTAGTTATGATTATGATCATGCATTTCTTTACGAAGAATGATGCACATGAACATACTTCCCATTCAGACCTTGATAATGGTCGAGCTGTCTCCTTGAAGTGAGGACATGGGACAGAAAAGGTACATCCATATTTCTAAATGAAAAGAAAGGTAGCTGTATATTGCCTTTCCATCTCCATTTGTCCATATATTATTTCATAAAGTATTTCTCTATAAGGGCCCCCGGATTCTCGGCTCTCGAAAAAAAAGCACGTTCATGTAATACTCGAAATGGTTCAATCCTTATCAAGTAATGCATTAATCACGAAATTGCGACTCATTTTAGATGTACATGACGTGTCTTAACATGCAAATGCGTTCAATGCTGACGTCAAAATTACACAGGTAAAACCGAAGAGAGAAAATATTGATGTGTAGGAAATAACAGATGTACTAGATGATGATAAAACATGATAGACTATATTAAGCGTGCGTTCATCTTCTCTTTCACTTGACAATAGAATGTAAAGCAGAACTCGTAGGCTCTCTTAATACGTTAAACATAACTTTTAGATCTCATATATTTAGAATCTATAGTAACGTGAATGGAGAATGATATGCATGAGGTTGGTAATAGTTTTACATGGATAAATTCCACATTCCCCGATAATAGATACTACTAAGTGTCGAAATCTCGTTGCTATAATTTGCATTTTAGCTTGAAATTCGAGATGCAGCGTCTGTTAATGCAGTGTCTGCTGATGCAGGGCGTCCATTAGACGGGGTTCTACTGTATAGACGTCTCGGAGAGGAAATACAGTTGCTCAAGCGTTAAAATATTTTATTTTTTGCTAACCTGTAACAAAGGATCATATAGATCTATTCAGCTTCTTGGTTCTGAGAGTATAGTGTTTAGGAGGTGGCCTCGCTCTGAGCCTGGCACAGAAAAACTGTCCTCTCTGGGGGAAGCGTGCTCTCTTAAATACATGGCGAGTAGCGTCATAATTCTGGGCACTGTTCTTCAGTCACAATATCGTAGGTCTACGATACCCCAAGATCCACACAATTTTGGGCGACAAAAGATGGCCAGCGTCCTATAGACAATGTTGTAGGGCGGAACTTGAGATCGGCATGAAAAGTGTCAGCCGTTACAAGTATAGAATTGTCGTAGGTTCTATCAAAGAACCAGGGAACCGTTTTGGTTATATCGGCGGATCGGAGCGGCTGATCTTCTTCATATTTGGGGCGATTAGAGGTTATATGGTTCCCTAACTGGTGATAAAGTTTCACGGCTTAATTCCTACGGGAAGTGAGGAATTGCGTGTTCTAATACGAGTCTCCCTATTCCGATCCCTGTACCCCCTGGAACCGGGAACCAGGGCCCTGTTTTTTAGTCACGACAATCGTTATGTACGACATGTTTTTGCTGTCAGTGTATTATAGTCACGACATCTTAGGGGGTCGGCCGATTATCGTAACCCTACGACACGTAGGGCGGTGTGAGGTGTGCTATAGTGACGACAATCGTAAGGTCACATGGGTAAATTTGTCGTAGCCCTAAGACATCTATGGACATGTCGTACCGAACGCGGAAATTCACTTCCCGACGGAATTAAGCGATAAAATTTTAACACGAGTAAGGTATACATCTAACCTATAATTGTATAAAATATGAAGATAATCGGCCGTAGCGTTCCGAAGTTATCGGCGTTTGAATTTTGACATAGCAAATACTGCTCTGGTGGCCAGTGTACCCAGCACATCCCGCCGGCCTCCGGGGGAGACAAAAAGAATAGCCGAAACCCCGCCGCAATACGGAGGGAGTGAAAAAGAACAGCGACCAACGCTAAGCACTGAGGGATTGAAAAATTCAAATGCCGATAACTTCAGAACACTACGTCCGATCTTCTTCATATTTGGAACGATTATGGTTTATATGTATCCCTTACTCGTGTTAAAATTTCATCGCTTAATTCCGTTGGGAAGTGGAAAAATCCTCTATATACGCACAGTGATGTGTTATAGAACCTAAGACAGTTCTATACTTGTCGTGACGGCTGACACTTTTAGCGGCAATCGTCCGTGGCGCGCTACGACACCGTCTATAAAACACCGGCCATCTTTTGTCGTCCAAAAAGGTCGTAGATCGGCTGTGCGATCGTAGGCCTGTGACACTCACAAATGTCGTGACTGAAAAACAGGGCCCTGCTATGTTTGTCACGTGACAGTAGGGAAATCACGATAATGAGATCAATATCAATACACCCTCTTGCCAGGGTGCACTGGCCACTAGAGCAGATGTTTGCTAACACAAAATTCAAACACGAATATCGGCAGATAGGAGCTGCCGATCTTCTTCATATTTGAAGGGATTATAGGTTAACTGGTGATAAAGTTTCATGGCTTAATTCCTAGGGAAGTGAAATCCCGCGTCCGGTACGACATGTCCACAGTTGTTTTGGGCTGTGACACTTTGGCTGACAAATTCATCAAAGATACCCTATGATTGTCGCAACTATAGCACACCTCTAACCACCCTAAGTGTCGTAGGCAGACGATCACTGGCCGATCCTCTAAGATCGTACATCTATAGGACACTGACAGCAAAAACCATTATCAATTGATAGCCCAATGTTTCAAATTCAAATGCCAATATCAGCGGATTGGAGGTGCCGATCTTCTTCATATTTGGAAGGATTATAGGTTATATGTCTCCCATACTTGTGTTAAAGGTTCATTCCTTAATTCCCACGGGAACTGGGTGAGAATCCTCTATATACGCACAGTGAGTTAGACTTCTACTGTCTAAAGTTTGATAGAACCTAAGACAATTCTATACTTGTCGTAATGGCAGATACTTTTAGCAGTGATCTCCCATGGTGCACTACGACACCGTCTATAGCACACCGGCCATCTTTTGTCGTCCAATTATGTCTTAGATCGGCTCTACGATCTTAGGTTTTCGACACTCACAAATGTTGCGACTAAAAAACAGGGCCCCGGTAGCAAGCTGCCCCGGAGAGAGACCCCAAACCCTGTCCACTACGGTAGTGAAGTGGGCACGGGGATCTCCAATTATCTTGAGAACTACTTTTTTGTGACCTAGGATTTTTTCACACCTAACAAAGTACAGATAGGGATATGATTTTTGGTTTGGACAAGGTTTTATGGCATTACAATATCTTACAGTTTTAGTATTTTGACCTAGACTTTAAGAAAGAAGAGATATCAGTTTGGGGGTTCTATTATAGTAAAACGTGCCTCATTTGTATGAGAAAAATAATTACTAGGATGTGGAACTTTCTAGGTAGATTCTATATTTACAGAAATATTCAAGTATTAATTAGAAGTGTGTGTGTGTGTGTGTTATATTGGGTGAAATGAGCATACTAGAACAGATGTTGACTCAAAATTGATTTACAGAGAGCATTGGTGTTAGATTTACCATCTCCATAAGCGGCACTGACAGTTGCTTACATTCTCGGAAGTTTCATGTTTATAGGTGAAACTTATATTCGGCATAATATTCAAGTAGTTTTGCCCTAATTTCATAATATAGGAAGATGGGGGGTCCGCTATTTTTGAAAGCACATGGCATAATAATGCAGCCAATTTCCATCAGTGGGCTCTTTGGTCCTTATCACTCTGCAAGCATTGGCACATACCTCACATCTACATCCTTTAAAACACTAAATATCTGGTTGGAGCTCAGCCTCTCGTTGAACATGAAATCTGTAGTGTGACCAACTAATACCAGATGGCACCATAACTTAGGCTTAGACTTGCACCTGTATTGAGTTTTGAATGCATCCACCCGTTGATTTGGCCTTTAGAGGCCAATGATCATACTTTAAGATGTACACTTAGCTCTTGTTGTCATAAAAGATCCCTCAAAATAGACAGGCGTGACCTGTGACTGGGAAGTATATTAAGTAGTCACTAGTTTGGTTAAGGGATAACAAACATGAGTATTATATTTATATTTTTATTTTGAATGGATAGGAAGATAAGGATAACATGAATCAGTCATTGACCCCAGAGTATAGCATTTCAAAATGGCGCTAAAAGTTCAATGTTTACCTCTATTGATAAACGTATTTTTCTGTTAAAACTGTTTCTCCCATTTGAATTCTGGAATCTTCCACGTCTCTGGATCCTCTCAACGTTTTTCTTGGCATTGTCAAAGTGATATCCCAAATCGATTCAATCGCCATTTTCTCATGGCTCATCCTTATGTTGGTGAGGTGGCATGCGCTTACCTTGTTTCGTTAAATCCATGATCATCTGAAAAAGGAATCGACAATTCAACGTCAGCCTTTCAGGTTTATTTTCAGTATATTTCTCCAAAATAACTACACACAAAGCCAGGAAATAAACTTTTGAACTCAAACTGAGATGGCAGGGAGATATTTCTTTAATCCAATATATAAATCTATGTTCTGTCTTCAGTTTCGCCCACAGTATTCATGCGCAACCTAACCACACACTCTAATGGCATTGCCATTTTGAATTAAGGCTTGGGCATAAAATAGTCTGCATTCGTTTCTCACATATATAAAGCTTTAAAAAGATTGTACATAATTCCCAAAGCGAGGTGGGTGTAAACCTAGTTTTTGTAATTATCTAAAGTAAAAACAATACTGGCAACTGAACTTGAAAATCTGAAATGAAAATCAAATGAATGTCGGATTCCTGATAGTAGTGATCACAGGACGTCGGGTTGCACTATTTTTCTTGGTAGGCTGTGGTAAAAGCAGATTTACATTGGCTCAATGGAACACACCCTTTACCCGTATAAAGATTTTGAAATGGAAAATACATTTTAATACATTACTCACCCTGCGTCTTTCACTGAAGCTGTAGGCGGGCTTCCAGGGGTCACTAAGGATAGGCAGACTCTGACGAATATAATTGTATGAAGGCAGGCAAACAGATGCAGGTCATCAATAGTACGGATGTATTTGGATGAGAGCCAGGTTTTCAAGCAGACACTCAGGCAAAGTCAGTTAGAGTAGGTAGGATCTCAGGCATATTCAGTGGGGGCAGGCAGGCACTCAAGCAAAGTCATTTAGTACCAGTTGGGACTGACATGGAAGCCACTTAGGGGAGGCAGCCTCTCAGCCAATGCCAATGCCAGCCAGACAGGCACTCAGGCATATATAATTGAGGGCAGGCAAGCACACATGCAAGGTTATTTAAGGCAGGCAGGCTCTCAGGCAAGATCATTCGGGGCAGGCAAGCTCTCACACAAGATCATCTCAAGCAGGCAGGCATCCATGCAAGTCAATCAGTGCAGACAGGCTATTCGGCAAGGTTGTCTAGGGCAGACAGACACTCATGTATCTCATTCAAGGCTGGCAGGCTATTCGGCAAGGGATTTTAGGGCAGGCAGGCATTCATGGGTCATTTAAGGAAGGCAGGCACATATGCAAATCATTGGGGGCAGGCAGGCTATGAGGCAAGGTCATTTGGGGCAAGCTCTCACACAAGGTCATTTAAAGCAGGCAGGCTATTCTACAAGGGCAGGCAGCCACAAAGGCAGTCTTTTAGGGCAATCAGGCACTCATTCAATGTCATTTAGGGCAGTCAGGCAGTCATGCAGTCATTTAGGGCAGGCAAGCATTTGGGCATGGTTGTTTAAGGCAGGTAGGGATTCGGGTAAGTCAATCCAGGCAGGCACACAGGCAAGGTCACTTAGGACAGCCTGCTTTTCAGGTAAGGTCATTTAGAGAAGAAAGGGTCTCAAGCAAGGTCGATCAAGGCAGGCAAGCACTCAGGCATGCCACTCAGGGCAGGTAGGCATTCAGATACAGTCATTTCTGGCAGGCAGCCTTAGAGGCAGAGTTAGTCAGGCAGACAGGCTCTCAGTCTCAGGCAGGGTCATTTATGGCAGGCAGGCAGGCACTCATGCAAAGCATTAAGAGCAGACAGGCTATGAAGCAAGGTCATCTCGGGCAGGTAAGCTCTCACACAAGGTCATTTAGTGCAGGCAGGCTATTCGGCAAGGGCAGGCAGCCACAAAGGCAGTCTTTTAGGGCAGGCAGGCACTCATGCAAAGTCATTCAGGGCAGGCAGGCATTCATACAATGATTTAGGGCAGGCAAGCATCAGTCATGGTTGTTTAATCAGGTTAGGATTTTGGGTAAGGTCAGTCACGAAGGCAGTCACGAAGGCAGTGTTTTGGGGCAGGCAGGCACTCATGCAAAGTCATTTAGGGCAGGCAAGCATTCAGGCATGGTTATTTTAGGCAGGTAGGGATTTGGGTAAGGTCAACCCAGGCAGGCACACAGGCAAGGTCCCTTATGACAGGCAGCTTTTCTGGCAAGGTCATTTAGAGAAGAATGGGTCTCAAACAAGGTCTGGCAGACACTCAGGCATGTCACTCAGGCAGGGAAGCATTCAGGTAAGGTCATTTCTGGCAGGCAGCATCAGAGGCAGAGCTATTTGGGTAAGGTCAGTTCAGGCAGGGTCATTTATTGCAGGCAGGCAGGTACTCATGCAAGTCATTCAGGGCAGGCAGTTTTAAGGCAAGGTCATTTCGAACAAGTATTCACAGTAGCTTTGTCATTTAGGGCAGACTCTCACTTAAAGTCATTCAGGGCAAGAAGGCACTCAGGTAAGGTCGTTTAGGGCAGGCAGCCACAGAGGCAGTCATTTAGGGCACTTAGGTAGGCAATTAGGCATGGCCATTTATGGCAGGTAGGCAAGTCATGGCAGGTAAGTCATTTCTGGCAGGCAGCCTCAGAGGCAGAGTTATTCGAGCAGACAGGTTCAGGCAGGGTCATTTATGGCAGGCAGGCACTCATGCAAATTTTTCAGGGCAGACAGGCTATGAGGCAAGGTCATCTAGGGCAGGTAAGCTCTCACACAAGGTCATTTAGAACAGGCAGGCTATTCGGCAAGGGCAGGCAGCCACAAAGGCAGTCTTTTGGGGCAGGCAGGCACTCATGCAAAGTCATTTAGGGCAGGCAAGCATTCAGGCATGGTTATTTAAGGCAGGTAGGGAATCAGGTAAATTCAACCCAGGCAAGCACACAGGCAAGGTCCCTTATGACAGGCAGCTTTTCAGGCAAGGTCATTTAGAGAAGAATGGGTCTCAAACAAGGTCGATCAGGTCTGGCAGACACTCAGGCATGTCACTCAGGCAGGGAAGCATTCAGGTAAGGTCATTTCTGGCAGGCAGCATCAGAGGCAGAGCTATTTGGGTAAGGTCAGTTCAGGCAGGGTCATTTATTGCAGGCAGGCAGGCAGGCAGGCAGGTACTCATGCAAGTCATTCAGGGCAGGCAGGTTTGAAGGAAAGGTCATTTCGAACAAGTATTCACAGTAGCTTTGTCATTTAGGGCAGACTCTCACTTAAAGTCATTCAGGGCAAGAAGGCACTCAGGTAAGGCCGTTTAGGGCAGGCAGCCACAGAGGCAGTCATTTAGGGCATTTAGGTAGGCAATTAGGCATTTCTGGCAGGCAGCCTCAGAGGCAGAGTTATTCGAGCAGACAGGCTCAGGCAGGGTCATTTATGGCAGGCAGGCACTCATGCAAATTTTCAGGGCAGACAGGCTATTCGGCAAGGTCATCTCGGGCAGGTAAACTCTCACACAAGGTCATTTAGTGCAGGCAGGCTATTCGGCAAGGGCAGGCAGCCACAAAGGCAGTCTTTTAGGGCAGGCAGGCACTCATGCAAAGTCATTCAGGGCAGGCAGGCATTCATACAATGATTTAGGGCAGGCAAGCATCAGTCATGGTTGTTTAATCAGGTTAGGATTTTGGGTAAGGTCAGTCTAGGCTGACACACAGGCAAGGCAAGTTCATTTCGAACAAGTAGTCACAGTAGCATTGTTATTTAGGGCACACAGGTAGACTCTCACTTAAAGTCATTACGGGCAAGTGGGCACTCAGGTAAGGTCGTTCAGGGCAGGCAGCCACAGAGGCAGTCCTTTAGGGCACTTAGGCAGGCAATCAGGCAGGGCCATTCATGGCAGGTAGGAAATCAGGCTAATATGCAATTTAAGGCAGGTAGGCACTCAGGTTAAGTCATTTGGGGCAGGTGGGCTCTCACCCCGTAATTTTCATCAGGTGAGGTCATTCTGGCAGGCAGGCAGGCAGGCTCTCAGACAAAATCATTTAGGAAATGCAGGCAGATGCATTTAGGGCAGGCAGGCACACAGGCACTGTCTAATTGAATAGGAAGGTACTCAGGTCAGGGCAACCAGGGCAGGCAGGTCAGACAGATGCTCAGTCAAGGACTAGTGAAGGCAGGCAGGCACTGAGGCAAGGTCAGTTAGGGGAAGCAGACACTTGGCATACATGTGTTATGGCAGGCAGGCAGGCAGGCAGGCAGGCAGGCAGGCAGGCAGGCAGGCAGGCAGGCAGGCAGGCAAGGTCCATCAGCAGGGTAGGTAGACACTCAGGCAAAGTCATGTAGGGCAGGTTGGCACTCAGGAATACATCATATAGGGCAGGCAGGCACATAGGCATGTCCTTTAGGGCAGGCAGGCAGGCAGGCAGGTTATTTTGGGCAGGCTGGCTCAGGGGCAAGTGTTTTCATACAGGCAGGCAGGCAGGCAGGCAGGCAGGCAGGCAGGCAGGCAGGCAGGCAGGCAGGCAGGTAAGGTCATTCTGGACCAGCAGAAACTCAAGCAAACTCATTTAGAGTATGCAGCACTTAGGCATAGATGATACTAGGATAGGTAGGCTCAGATGAAGGTCATTTGATCCAGGGTACCTTACTTCAGACAAGTATGATTAGGCAATGTCATTTGGGGCATGTAGGCACTCGAACAGTCACTTTTGAAAGGTTGAAAGTCGGACAAGGCTTTTAGGCAACATCATATATATGGCAGGTAGACTCTCAGATATACGTCATTTAGGACAGGAAGGGGTTGGCAAGCTCCCAGGTCCAGTTTCTACGGATTGGCAGGTTTTCAGATAATGATAATAAGAGGTAGGCAGGTCACAGTCATCAGGGGAAGACATCATCTTAGGTTAAGATCATAGGGCAGGCAGGTTTTTAGTTCAAGATCATTAGGTAGGTTTTGGGATTATTAGGGGTAGGCAGGCTCTCAAGTGAAAGTGATCACAAGTTGGCTGGTATGATCTCAGGAGGTCCTTAGGATTGGTCGAATTCATTACAGGCAGGCAGGCACTGAGGTGATGGTCATTAGGTTTAGGTAGGCTTGCAGGTCATGGTCATTTGGGTGTAGGCAGGCTCACAGGTGATGGTCATTAGGTGTAGGCAGGCTTGCAGGTGAGGGTCGTTTGGGTGTAGGCAGGCTCGCAGGTGATGGTCATCAGGTGAAGGCAGGCTCGCAGGTGAGGGTCATTTGGTGTAGGCAGGCTCGCAGGTGATGGTCATTTGGGTGTAGGCAGGCTCGCAGGTGATGGTCATTTGGGTGTAGGCAGGCTCGCAGGTGATGGTCATTTGGGTGTAGGCAGGCTCACAGGTGATGGTCATCAGGTGAAGGCAGGCTCGCGGGTGAGGGTCAATAGGTGTAGGCAGGCTCACAGGTGAGGGTCATTTGGGTGTAGGCAGGCTCGCAGGTCATGGTCATCAGGTGAAGGCAGGCTCGCAGGTGAGGGTCATTTGGTGTAGGCAGGCTCGCAGGTGACGGTTAATAGGTGTAGGCAGGCTCGCAGGTGAGGGTCATTTGGGTATAGACAGGCTCGCATGTGATGGTCATTTGGGTGGAGGCAGGCTCACAGGTCATGGTCATCAGGTGAAGGCAGGCTCGCGGGTGAGGGTCATTTGGTGTAGGCAGGCTTGCAGGTGATGGTCAATAGGTGTAGGCGGGCTCGCAGGTGAGGGTCATTTGGGTGTAGGCAGGCTCGCAGGTCATGGTCATCAGGTGTAGGCAGGCTCGCAGGTGAGGGTCATTTGGGTATAGGCAGGCTCGCAGGTCATGGTCATTAGGTGTAGGCAGGCTCGCAGGTGAGGGTCATTTGGGTATAGGCAGGCTCGCAGGTCATGGTCATTTGGGGTTGGCTGGTAGGATCTCAGAAGATCATTAGGATCAGGCAGGCTCACAGGAGAAGGTAATTAGGGATTGGCTAGTAGCAGGCTGTCTGGTAAAGGGGGCAGGCAGGCTCTCGGAAGAAGGTCATTAAAGGTGAGCAGGCTCTTCAAAGAAGGTCCTTAGGGCTAGGTGGACTCTAGTGAAGGGCATCAAGAGTAAGCACGCTCTTAGAAAGTTGGCAGGCTCTTTGGTGAAGGTCATCAGGGTCAGACAGGCTCCTAGGTGAAGGTTATTGGGAATAGGTGGGATGTCAGAAGAAGGTCCCTTGGGGTTGGGAGGCTTTTCGGTGGAGGTCATTCTGGGACAGGCAGGCTCTCAGATAAAGGTCATGAAGGGTAGGCAGATCCCCTTCCAATCTATTAGAGAATAATTAAACAGAAAAAACATTTGTGAATCTAAGGCAACATTGACTCCATTAGAAGACTATTTTTATGGATGATTTAAGGTAGTTCTGCAGAAGATGAATTGAGAAATCTAGGCATACCATATATAATTTGTAGAAGGGAACTATTGCAACCCACTTGTTTCCCACATCATCTGAACATATAATTGGTCGTTCGAGCTCACTCAGGAGGTCCACCTTTAGGATTATACTAAGTCAATGTCAATTGAGATAGTTCCTACACTTCTCCAGATCCCATTAGAGAATATACTTCATTGATTTTTATTGCCAGACTTACGTTAGTTCTGAGGCCTTGTTGTTTATAACGACCACACAATACAGTTATCGAGGTGAAGCCTTCTGTATCTGCTGAAGAAAATGAGAATACTTCACTGGATGCAGCAGAATTTACATTCACAGAACTTCAGAAACTCTCCTCCGAACATCAAGTTAATGTACGTGACTACAACTGATAATGTGAATATTAAAAATGGCTCAAGTTTGAGGATTTAGTCTGGTGTCGAAGCATGTTGTATAATATGTCACCTTGAAATGCTGGAATACAGACGTAATTCATATATTGTCCACATTGAAGAGATTAAACATAACGACACATTAGAATACAAATTACAGAATCCACTACACAGACAGGTTTGTCTAGTTCTCAACAGGTATTCCTGAAGGTGTCTGAAGTGGTATTTGGTATTAGATTAAGTGGTGTTTGACTATTGTTTTGGGTGCTTTATAGACAGTAGACTAGCAGCATGGCATACAAGATGTATCACTACAGTGTCTCCACCTTTGAACAAAGTCACACATTAATATGAAGGGATTAACTATGAGCTTACATATCTAATAAAACTTTGCGTACCAAAATGCTGGCAGTAAGTTTACCTCTACCAGACCTGGTGGGCATAGTCAGACTAGCACAGCTGCATTCCTGGGTTCAGGAACTCCACCGAAGACACTAATATGTAAAGAGAAGAAAATGAAGTAACTGTGGCAGAGTAAAAAAAAGATGTAATTCAGGAAACGAGACTTTATATGAAATATAAATGTAAAATCCAACAATGTATCTTGTATCTTTAGTATGTATTCTATGATGGTTATGATACATCTGATAACTACACTTATTCTAGCTGACGGACAATACTAGAATGAGTAGTAAGTACATACCTCGTGGTTAACTGCCTGATGCACCAGCCTTTCCACGTTAACCACCTTCTTGATAAACTGAATGAACAGTAAACAGCATGATGAACCATCTTTTCCATGTTAACCTTTTTCCGAGAGCCGATTAGCCCCCTTTAAACTTTTCCATGAAAGACGATTAAAAGTCTGGTGCATGAGCTTTTCCATATTAACCATCTTCTGAAAGCTGATTAACTGCCTGACAAACCAGCTCTTCCACATCAACGATCTTCTTAAAGCGAGATCCAAATATTTCATTGTTTCCCTTATTGATTTTTTGAGAGACGTTGGCTATCTTGAGTCCCCCATCATCTCTTGATATATGTATATAGTCCCACCGCTATGATATATGTTTCATCCCTGCTTACATTTTTTTTATGTATTTCTCTTTGTCACCATTATCAAATCGCCTGCCATTCACATTGGCGTGGTAGAGGGAAGTGAGCTAAGGAGAGCGGGGTATTTCTGGCAGCACCTGGTACTGCTTGACGTGGACCCTTACATGGTCGTCTCCTTCATCTCGGTGCTCAGGCTCGGAGCGGATTCTTGTCTGATCCTTTGGAATACCTGGCAGAACGCTGTACTTCCTGCGAGCATCAAGCAGCAGCTCTGCTGGGCCCGACAATTTCCCCTTACTTCTCTTGTGCTTCAGATCTCCGGTCAGAGATTTGTTGGATTTGACTTTCCTGAAGGGATTTGGATTGTCCTGAATATTCTCACACCTCTCAGGGTTTATCATCGTTTGGGTCTTTCTCTCAGTTTTTGACATCCACTTTCCAACAGGATTGCCAAGGGGGCTCTGATATTTGAAAAAAACAAACATTTTGATTTCAGTGCTTTGTAACATGCATAAGACTACTTAACAATCTGTGTCTATGTGGCCTAAATTAGCTGTCCATAAAAATACGGAATAACCAGTGCTGCTGGTTTCCATTGATATTGGGCAATATGAGATAGAAATGTGGTATCTATTAAACCAAATAAACACCTGGAAGAGGTTACCTAAATTTCAAATTGGGTAGAACGCGATGGAAATAAGGGACACCAATGGGACTGAATAAATCTGTCTGCTGGAGTGAGTTATCAACTATTCGAAGTATATATCAATTATGATTAGACAAGGTTACCATAGAAGCTATAGTCACACACTTTGAGTCCTTAAGGTCTCAACCCTTTGATACAATCAGAAGTAAGTGTCTTCCAAGGAGGATTCCAATACAGGAAATCAAATCTGAGGAGGAAACTATCAGGATGACAGCACTGCCCTCTGGAGGGGACACTGCAAGTGACTTGTGGGGAGCATCGGATACTCACTCTCGGCCTGATGGGTGGCAGCGGCACCTTCTCATCGGCCATGAGGAGGGGCGGGGTGGGCAGGCGGGGTGGTGGTGGCGGTGGGGGCGGGGACGGGACGAGCACCGCACTCTGGGCATACAACGTGGGCAGGGGGTTAAACTCAAACCCCTCCCTGGAGAGGGACCCATTAGGGGGTACCACGGTAAGCCTGCAACCAATCAGCATGATGCAAGATAACTTCATGAGGTTTTCTCTTACTACTCTAGTGGATGGCCAGAGAAGGAGAGGAGGCTCTGTATCGTATAGGCTGACATTCATAAATACAATACACTACTTACCCAGTCACCTAATACTCTACTAACATCCTTGAACCATTGAGAGTTTTGGTGATATTTTATACTATTGTAAAAGAGAGACGGTTCATGAACAAATACTGTAACTGAGAAACCAATAGGAGGTATATATATCGATCGTTTGAGGGACACTCTTGTCTGGTGCTATGACCCAGAAAACCGTATATAGAGTTGTAGCTGATATTGGGGGCGCTGACCCAGTCTGCAAGACAATGAAGAAAAGGAGAGACTCTGTAGACTAGTGCTATGACTGGAAAAATAGTTGGTGTCGTAGCTGACTTTGGGCCATGCTACCCTGTTAAGAGGACACTGTTGTAAACTGACCTTGGGGCACGTCGACCCTGTCTTGAGGACGGAGGGCGGAGGGTGCCGTCAGACCTGCGTCTATTCAGTGACGACATTTCACCTGGAAAAGAAATCAATAATTGTAAAGTGTCATCAATTTGAAATTTCAAATAACTAGCCCAAAACCATGAGAGAAATGCCACTCTTAAGTCCGCTTACACGGGGTGACTGCTCACAAGAAGTTGAAATAAACATCTAATAGGGGAATACGTTCCGAGGAAAGGTGTCCCGTTAACGCGGGGTGTGGGCTTACACGGGGTGTCCGTTAGGCAGGGTTCTACTGTATATATATATACCAGATATGTTCATCTGACGTAATTCATAATACAGAGTGCTTAGGGGCAGTTTTTATAAATGTCATTCAAGGCATCATCGCTAAAGGACAAGGATGTTTTCTCGACCTGTTTTCAGAGACATCTTCGGTATCATGTATTAAGTATTAGAGAAATGATGCCTCAAGACATGATGCATATTTAGTGCGATGATGCCTAGAGGCACCATGCATTACTAGCACTGTTTGTTTGTTTCTGTAGTTTTAACTCTCGGAAGGCTAGTTACGTCCTTTTGAGACTGAGAATCACTAGCACGGTGATGCCTCCAGGCGGACAGATTCCAAAATTGAAAAGGTTAACGGCTATTTTACCTATGGTGAATTATTCTTTTTCATTATACCTTATGTTATGTTTGAGAGCGTGCTTGCACACGCTAAATACATCATCTAGAGTTTAGAGGGGTCCATATAGACTTTCAGGGTACTGCATACAAACTATCCCTTCACTATCTGTGTGATATTCACTGTGATATTGAGAACAGAGCAGGGAGCCAGTGTCTCAGGGTCTTAGAGGTGTGCCCAGCTGACCATGACCAATCACTAGAGACCGAAATACCTCATTGACCTACTGGTGCTTGATATGTTTGGATCCTAGACTCTGGCAGTTCCGGAAATGGCAAGTTGACTAGGTGCATGTGGATTACAGAAAATTATCCATAGACTGAGTTTAACTTAAACCTTTTAGCTGTTATTCATTTATAATTGCACGCTCATTCATCAATGATGAACACACTATTTGCTCCTAATTCTTTATATATACTTGAAAACATGAGGTAGTCATGTTACAACACCATCATAAAATCACAAATAAAATAGAACTAATAAAGGGGCAGAATCAAACAGTTTTTATGTGGTCTTTCGTTGGGTGAGAAATATTTTCTCATTTGAGTTTAGTATAGATCAAATTTAACCTGACAGTCACTTGTAGTCACTTATAGCTGTGGGTGTGTGTGTAAAGATTGGTTTGTAAAAATAATTCTATTTTTATTTTTCTCTGTGGAGGTGTTTGAGAAATGGGGGAATTGGTCAAGACCTGAGTCTTGATGCCTTTTCCTTGTGGACATTTTGTGTTGGTGAAGTTTGGGCAGTCATGTTACGACACCCTCTAAACCATTACTAATTTTAGTTCCCTTTGATATTAGTAACGGTTCTTTTGTGGTATTAAAGAGTAGATATACGACACCGTCATGTTACGACCACGTCAGTGGGCCACTTGGGGTCAGGAAAAGGGTAGACATAGTGTTCATGTGTTGGGTAGATATACACCCATGACATGGCAAAAGAATAAAGTCTGTATCTTTATTAGAAAAAAAGTTGTCAGCCCCTAAATATTTTTGCATCACGTTACAACCCCGGTAGATATTTAGTAGAAACTCGAGTTCAGTTTAGTATTTATCCTACCCCGTCGTCAATAATTCATTTCCTACCCGTGTGCAATAAATTACACTTTACTGCACACTCGCCAGAATACAGTCAGCCAATGTTAAGCCTATGGAGTTTTTTTTATTAGGGGTAGGATAAAATGTGATGATTTTTATTTCATATTAGCCCTATGCTAAAGCTATTTATAGTAGTTAGTGTTCCCAATTTTGCATTTAAGTCCTCTAATATATAGAGAGAATATTTGCAAAAGGAATTTGTGTGCACGGCACCATCTGGTGAGAGTTGGCTGCACTACGGGCTATTTCAACAGTTCAATACTAACAAGACCCATTCAAAAACAAGAATCTGTCTCATGTGTATATTACCCAAGAGAATATTAAGAAAACTTGGGATAAAGGCAAGACATACATATAGAATCCTTCGCTGAAAATACCTTGGTAGGTTTTAGTATGAATATCAGACCTGGGCCCTGTTTTTTAGTCACGACATCTGTGAGTGTCGCAGACCTACGATCGCAAGGCCGATCTACGACCTTTTTGGCCGACAAAAGATGGCCGGTGTTTTATAGACGGTGTCGTAGCGCGCCACGGACGATCGCCGCTAAAAGCGTCGGCCGTCACGACAAGTATAGAACTGTCTTAGGTTCTATAACACATCACTGTGCGTATATAGATGATTTATCCACTTCCCGACTGAATTAAGCCATGAAATTTTAACACGAGTAAGGGATACATATAACCTATAATCGTACCAAATATGAAGAAGAACGGCCGTACCGTTCTGAATATATCGGGGTTTGAATATGAAACATTGAGCTATCGATCGGATATCGTACACGCACTCTCCTAGCAGATCTTTCGCTGTATAACGCGCTGAATCTCTGCTGAGAGAGTGAAGTAAGCGCAGTCCATGTCAAGGTCGCCGCATAATTTAGGGTCACGTGAGCGTAGGGCTACACTGGCCACCAGAGCAGAGATTGCTATGACGATATTCAAAGGTCGATAACTCCGGACGGTGCGGCTGTTTTTCTTCATATTTGGTACGATGATAGGTTATATGTATACCTTACTCGTGTTAAAATTTCATTGCTTAATTCCAAAGGAAAGTGAAGTTGCGCATTCGGTACGACATGTCCAGAGTGGTCTTAGACCTACGACACTTAGGGGGGACACTTTCCGGTCCAGTGGCCACCGAGTGTCGTGACTATAGCACACCTTTTACCTCCCTATGTGTCGTATCTACAGCAAGTGTCGCAGCCAGCCTAAGATCGTAGCTCTATAGGACACTGGCAGCTGAAACATGTCGTAACTTACAAATGTCGTGACTAAAAAACAGGGCCCTGTATAACAAGCCTGACCGTGTCACTGTAATGGTCTCCAAATTATCACGACTATGGAATACAAAACAGTGACCGAGAGCTCACTGCACCTGAGTGAGACTGATCACTATACTATGTTAAGCGTCTGATCCACCAAGCTGTAGCTAGGGCCGGACGATGGCATTGTGATGGAATGTGAAAGTCGGCCACAGTTACCAGCCCAAATAGCTCTAACACAACTTCTTGAATCTCTATACACTGAATGTATACCGATCAATCTGTTATATTCACAGTTTAGTCATCAACAGATACAAGAAGACCCTGGCTCCTGCGAAAATAAAAAAAATGTACCAAACAATTTTTAAAGTGAAAAGGTATGAAGCTGCAGATTCTATGAAGACATGACCATTGCATACCACATTCATATTCAATCTATACAAATAAAGATTTGTTGTTTTGATAAGGAATACTCTCATGGTTCTGTGGGTTACTGAAAAGTGGTAGGTCACAAAATTCAATACATCTTTATCTAAACACCTATTGCTTTGATTTACATATTTTACTTGACCAATTTTGCTAGGTGGCCATTCATAAAGTATGTACGCAGTAAGGGGGGATACAGGGGGTGGGGTTGAAGACTTATTTTCCATACACATGCATACGCAATTTCTTGCAAAGGTGTGTGTGTGTGTAGGTGTGTGTGTTTATACATACCAACAGTGCTGTTGGGTGGACAGCCAGCGAGATGGGACGGTTGATGGGGGGGGGGGGGGGGGCTGCCCCTCTACTATACTGCCTCTCCACCATACATACTGCCCCTAAGATACTGCCCCTCAGCCTACTGTCCCTAAAAAAACTGCCCATTAACCATTCTGGCCTTAAAGCATACTACCCCTAACCATAGTACCCTTCCGCCATACTGCCCCTCAAACATACTGCCCCTAAATCACACTGTCCCTCACCATAGTACCCCTATGAGGGGCAGAATGGTTAGGGTCAGTATAGTTGAGGGGCAGTAACATGAGGGCAAGTATGGGTTAGGGCCAGTATGTTTAGGAAAATAAGGTTGAGGGGCAGTATGGTTTAAGGGCAGTATGGGTTAAGAGCAGTATGGTAGAGGAGCAGTATGGTGTAAGGTCAGTGTGATTGAGAGGCAGTATGGTAGAGGAGCAATGTGGATTAAGGGCAGTATGGTTGAGAGGTAGTATTGCTGAGGGACAGTAGGTGGTCAAGGGAAAGTATGGGTGAGGGGCAGTATATATGGTCGAGGGGCAGTATGGTAGAGGGGCAATATGCAGGCCTCCCAGTGAAAGCTTTGAAACCTATAAAAACCTATATTTTGATTCTTGAGCCTTTATTTTTTCAAAGGTACCTATATAACCTATAAAAACCTATATTTTCACTGCCATGCAGATTAATGTGTTCAAGAAATCTTAGAAGTTAACTTGACACAAAGTTAGTTTGTCAAATGACAAGAAATCCACATTATCAGTTTATTTAAAAGATCATAAAAGTGTTTCAGAATCAACAGTTGGTGTGACTTCTTGCCAGGCTGGCTTGCCTGTTGGAGACTCAACCCAGGTATACATGCTTGCTGGGTATAACCTGATGAGCCAGACATCATGACATCTTAGGTTTAGTGCTAGGTACATTTTTTAGAAATCAAGAACTGAAAATAAGTGAGTCACTATATTTTGACTCCATCATGCTGAATATGCTACCCCTATAAACCTAAAAAAGCCTATGTTGTAAAAACCTATATTTTGATTTTCAAAACCTATAAAAGAACCTGTATTGAGGAAGTGGGCCACTGGGAGGCCTGAATATGATTCAGGAGCAATTTTGGTGAGGGTCAGTATGGTAATGGGGCAGTCTGGTTGAGGGGCAAAAATGAAGTGGGTTTTTTTTTTTTGGGGGGGGGGGGGGGACGGTATGGTTGAGGGGCAGTATGGTTGTGAGACTGCTGTGAGACTGTTGTGAGATTGGGATTGATGTACTCCTGGTCTGAATGGCAGGGACTCAAGATTGGTAGGGGTAATTGTCCCCAACAAATTTCATTCCCAAATTACAGAATCTCATGAGATTTTGACTTCAGGTATGTTTAAAACTCATAGGGGCATTTTAGTGAGACAGATGTACCCATTCCATGAGAATCCAATCTGGCATTTTTCAAAAAACCGAAAGGTTTTGGGAAAAACCAAATTATACACCCTGCTGCTAGATTTCTGTACTAGAGGAAACGTGAGATTATAAGGTGTGAAGTACACCTGTCTAAGGTACATTATGCTGGGAGGCGGGTGGTGGTCAATTTTCCAGGAAATTCTGCGTACATAACTTATGGATTGCCCCTAGAGAAGATTTCTTTACATGGGTCTAAATATACTTTTGATTATCATAGGCCTACCTAACATGAATGGTGATACAGCCTGCAATAGCACCTATAGCTATATGAAATCACGCAAGCAGCCTTTGAAAACTAATACAATACAACCCTGCTTAAGGGACATCCCACATAAGGGGTCACCCCACATTAACGGACAACTTGCTTGGAGCAGAAATGTGTCAAAAACTGGGCCTGCTCTGCAGACCCTTGGCCTCTAAGTAAATATGAAAAAAGTTTGCTCCAGCACAGAATACCTCATTGGAAATACTGAAAAAGTTGGCCTCTCCTATGGAAATACAAAAGGAAAAAGTTGCACCCTGTATCTTGGAACCACTTTTCGTAAAAGGGAAGTGGTCCCCCCTCCCCTTGGGTATCTCCCCCCCCCCCCCCCCCATGGGAAAAAACATTGGACCCCTTAGAAACACTATAAAATGCTTGAAAAAACTTGGCCCCACGGAAATACTTAAAAAAGTGTTTTTTCCCCATAGAAACATAAGCCCTGTTGGCATGAGTGGCGCAAATGATTAGCGCGCCATACTTAAAAATATCAGCCTCCCCCTTTGGATGTAGAAAAACCAAAGTCCCCTCCCCCCCTTGAAACACACTCCCGGCCCCGCCCCCCGACACATGGTAACAATCACACCTTAAAAAGACACCTCCACCCCCAAACACCAATTCTAATTTTATAAAGTTGTGGACTCTCGTATTCTACAATTTTTGTGACCAAAAGGCAAAACTCGGCTTGATTAGTGGACATATCTGAGTCACTCAGTCACAGAAAACACACAAGCCTTGTGTTGACTGACAGTGACAAGGTGGAGTTCCTTGATAAGATTAGACATGACTTCGAGTTTGATCGATGGAGAACAAATCGCCATTTTTATCGATATTTAAGGAAAGCGCGGTCGGAATTCTTTTACGGCGTCATTTGCTACATATTTTCCCCGCAATCTCTGACCTATAAACTGCACTCTACAATTTATAGTTTTATACTATTGAATAACAATAAGGCATCTTCAGTCGAACATGTCTTCACAGAAAGACCGATATTAAATAAAAGGCTCACTTTTGATTTCTGCTGATGAAACGTCTTTCGGAGATACACCGCACAGAATATTCTAACCAATGTATTCCGCACAAATACTTATTGGAGGTATTTTGTTGGTAATTCGCGTGTGAAGATGGGAGTATAATCTGCTTACAGTCTCCTAATGTCAGGAACACAATTTCAAGTATCCCTAGCAACGAGACATGCGCAGACAATCCTTAGCACCATAGGGCATGCGCAGACACCCTGTAAAAGGGCACACGGCATCGCTTGAGCAATCTACGAAAAACGCAGGTTTTGCGGAGTGATAAACTGGAGCGGCGCAGTGTGCTAAAGGGGCAACAAGTCCTTACACCACCACCCACTAAAGCCAACCCCCCCCCCCCCCCTTCCATTCCCCTAACATAGGCTTTGAGGTAGTCAATGATTTTCATGGAAACAACCTGTTGTGTATATCATCCTTACTTTTAAGAATACCGATGCATCTACGGCCAGTAAGGGCAAACGCTTGGCGGGGATGGGAGTCACATTACCGTACTGTCAATTGTCATTAGATCGAGATCTACTACTACTACTACTACTACTACTAGATCTACTAGAATCATCTAGATCTAGATCTCTAGATCTAGATCTAGATCATGATCGTGTAGATGATACATTGAGTATCTGTGATACATACTACTACTAGATCTAGAATCTAGTACGGTAGTAGTACTAGTATTTTTTAGAGACAAATAACCCCTCCCTAGTCTCTAGTTTCTGGTAACCTGCTATATCTCTACTCACTCTAGATCTAGATCTAGTATCTTTTCTTCTTAAAAAAATAAATTATTTAATCTGGCGGTAGGACCGTTTTGTTAGTCATACAAATGCGATAGGGGCCTCTCTACAATCAGTTCATGGTACAGTTAACTTAACACATTTCAATCATTATGTTATGACTGGGTCAGATTTCAATTTTAGTTGTGCTTTGTATTTCCTTTTTTATTTTTCATTTTCCATTTATCTCATTGGGAAGACGAATTCTCTGGGACAGATGCGTTTACTAGTAGTTGAACTAGTACGTTGTAGCTATGTAGGCAATGTTCATTAGTCTTATTCTAGGTAAAGTATCCACCCCTAATCTGTTCGTTCTCTCCAGTACAGGGACAGGGCTGGGTACACTGGCTTAGTGGCTAGTCCTATTCTTGATTTCTAGATTTATAGCAGTAACAGGTGTGCCTTTCTAAAACGTGTACATGATGAAGCCGCTAGATTGCAATAAACCTCAATAATAACAAGATCATGAATTGTCTTTAGCATACAATAGATTTCCTTCTGAACCCTGAAGTGAAGAAGAACACGGGACCTACTACTGTCATTGTGTCAATCATTCTCATCTCATGATAATGAATGAGACTTGTTATCATGATTGATAGTACCTTTCAGTTATACAATTATTGAAATGTTACGAAACCTTCCAGGGTAGAATAAACGAGATAACATACCTTTAATTATAGATGTTTATATGTCCGTAGCAAGGATTGTCTTGAGTAGACGAAGGAAGACGAAGCGTTTCTTTGAGGGTGAAACGGCAGTCAGCAAAGTAACAACCACATCAACTTGTTTATAAATGAGGTTGTCAAGAACGTAACTTGGTTACAAAGGTCATGACCGGATAACCTCAAACCGGAGATCTGCTGTTTATCATATTAAGGATAACTGAAGAACCATGTACTAAATTAGCAAAGTACCGTAAAATAATACCTTATTTTGCCTAACTTTTAGAGTACTGATATAGCTATTCAAATTTGAGAATTCACGTGGAAAATAGGAAAAGCGTGAGTGTATGAATTACACTAGCCCACTCTCCTAGCATAGATCTTGAGATTTACTTCCTGCAGCCGCAGCTATAGACCCTCTTCACACTGGCGCCATCTTGTAATGGCCGACAAATAGGTCACACCAGAACGAGGGGATAGGCTCTGGCATATAGGACCCACACTACAGCAATAGACTAATAATATGATAATAAAAATATAAATCTCTCTTCTGTCATAAATAAACAGCCGAGTTTTATCATCAAAACATTGTTAGAGAAAGCCGAGACTCGGGCCTATCTGTAGAAATATTTAAGATATACTTGTGTTATGGGTGAGATTTCCTATCAGAGATTGAACATCGGAATCATTTTAGGTAAAAACACTAAAATATATTACCTTCCTGTCTTCACAGTGATTTAATAAAAAAAATCCGCGAAAGGCACAGAGTGCGAAAGGTTGTTGATGCCAACTGTGCTACTTTGAGGGAATTCAAGAAGCTGGTAAAGGTCCGATGAAGAGTCTCAAGTAAGGCACCTAGGACCTGTTTCACTAGGTTTGTGACATGTCTCGATGGTGTGTCCAGTTTCATAAGAACTAGACAATAGACTTTGTTTTGTCCGTTCTTGCTTGTACTGTTGGTTCCGCTTTTCATGTCTGTCTAACAATTTTGTCATGAAACTAGTGAAACAGGTCCACGATATGTAGATTTGTGTGTAATTCTTATGTTTGGGGTCTGTATTTTTCTAAGGGCAGCTAGGGGAGAGTAGGGCACCTTGAACCACTTTTTAGTATTTTTATCCTGATGCTGTTTAGACAGAGGGAATTTTATAGGGAATTGTAACCAAATATATGTATACCCCAATACTTTCAAACAATGCATTCACTCTGAAAATATATCAATTATTTTCTTGGGCAAGTATAGAAATTGTATTGCGAAACAAGTGGTTCAAGGTGCCCCGTGCATGGGGCACCTTGAACATAGCGCCAATTTGAGATGGGGCACCTTGAACCACCTCTAAGTATTTTCACTCTTGTGTTATAAACACAAAGGAACTTTGGGATATGTAAGTTAAATATTGTATATCCTTGACCCATCATGCCAGGTGATGCCTTGAGGCATCAACCAGGGCTTGCTGGGGTTTTCTACAGGGCATCATCAGGGGATGGCCAGATGATGTCTCGGGGCATCATTTACAATATATATATATTTTTTAATAAAGTTTAAAATAATAGCTCCATAAACATGAAACTTTCTTAGATTGTATACATATATAACATCATATTTGATATTCCTAGATGAAATGAAAAATATTAATAAGTATCTGGGTCATGTCTGATGATGCAAAAATACAATTTTCACAATTGGCCTATATACCGGCCTTTAGCGGCATTCATTGGCAGTAATACCTGGCTCCATGACTGAAGCCCAGCTGTGGGCACCAGGCGCAATAGGGTTAAACACTTTTTTTATTAGCCAGGCTGCCAGATTAGTTTTCTTATACAAATATGACTGCTGGACAGATTTACTGTGGGAGCTCTGAGATGAAACATCAAATATTGGGTGGTTGGGTCTTGGCAGATTATATGGTTAGTCCTATGTCACAAGAATAAGTATTTTTGGGGAAGCAGAGAGAAGTTATAATTATCTGTTGTAGTTTGTAATGGTAATTTTGCATGTTCAGAAAGTCCACAATGATCCCTAGTCAAAAGATAACATAAACAAATGATAAACAGACAATGGTGTTTGTCAGACCAATGTAAAAACTTCTCATCTGAGCAAAAATTTGAGCATATTCTACACATACAGATACAGCTAACCTGTTTCCATATACACTCACATATCCAGAATTTCAGGTCATTCGATGTTCAAAAATCATCAGGCCATTTGTTGTTGAAAGAAAATCTTATGATTTCTATTGTGAATCAATACCTGAGTATTTATAACAAATACTGTTACTTGCTATTAGCCTTTGAAGCAATCAGGTCTATCACTGAGGTCTAACACAACAAAATATGTACACAAAATATCATTGAATGCAGGACTGTCTCATAGAGGTTGACCAGAAAGATGAGGTGGCAGGCAATTGGAGCAGTTCCACTATGCTGCATTGGTTTGGGTAGTTTGTGAATAATATCTAAAAGGGGAATATCAGATATATCCTCAATAGAAGGGAAGACAAAACACTGGGGGCAACTGATGTTCTTGCCGGAGCGTCAGTAAAGTGCTACAGAGCTTTGCTCTGCATGGGTACTCCCTAAAACTTGGGCAGGAAGGGAATCATCTTCTGAGAAGATCTCCAAGTTCAGTGGGAATATGCCAGACTTTTTGAAACCAGCAGTGATATTCTCATAGGAGAATGCACGATTTAACCCATCCTTGAAGCATTTGGGAAGATTGTATATGGATATGTGTCTACCAGGATTGGAAAGATTCCACTCATCTACAGATTTCCTATAGTACCCTTTAAATGGTCCATACACTGAGATGTCAAAGGGCTGTAAGCGATTTAATACCCTTAACAATGATGACTTTTGGGGCATTTTTACTGTTGAAATGCCTGTCTCATCTAGGTTGTACATTGAATCTGGTCCAGGCTTGAATTTTTCAGCATTGATATCCACAGTGAAAAGAAGTTTTTCACAATAACTTTGTTAAACTCCTGTACCCGAGCAATACTTGTGTTTTCAGGGGACCTAAGACTTAGATTTTGATGATGCTTCATAAATCCATACATCCAGTCTTTCCATGCCATCTGAGTTAATGTCAAACTGTTGGGGATATCTTTGTTGAGCTTCTTTGCAAAATTGAATGCAAGCTTGCGGGTTGCTTCATACCTGAGGCCGTGAAACATTGCTGTAAATTTGGTGACAGCTCACCAAACTAGTCTCCTCTTCATGGTTGAACACCTAGTAAATTAGATTGAAAAAGTGGTACATAGCAAGCTCGGTGGCTAAGTGGTAGGGGTGTTCACCTCGAGCATGGGAGGTTGTGGGTTCAAACCCTAGCTGGGGCATTCCAAAGACTTACACAAGAATAGAACCCGCTGCCCATTCAGTTTAACCCCCGCCAGCAGTTTTTTACATGTAACTTTCCCAAAAAATATCACAGCATCACATGTATGGTATCAATGGAGGGCTCCCAGTGTAAGCTCATTGTTTGTCCTCATCAAGTAATTTAAATATGCACCTACAATATATAATTTTCAACTATACTGATGAGAAACCTTATCTGAAGATGACTTCTGGTAAAGGATTTAGATTTGTATGGGAAATGTAGCAATAAATAGAGTTTTAGATAAACAACAATTTGAGAACTAAAGTAATTTTCTAAAGAAACACACCATGCAGAAGCATTGTATTTGTTTGTGGGGCACCTTGAACCATGGTTCAAGGTGCCCCACAATGCCTGGTTCAAGGTACCCCATAGCAAGTTTTTTGTTATAAGCTTTCATAAAATGACTTTAGCTGAATTTTTTTATTCAGTTATACTGTGATAGAACAACCTAAGATATACATTTTCATCACACATACACCCTAATTTATTAATTGAATATTATGGTGAAAAGATAAGACTCTAACACAACCTGGAAATTTTACTTTTTGGACCCTATAACCTTCTCGAGCAGGTCTCACATACTAGCAGATCAGTTGGGCACTTATTGCTAATGCTCTAAAAATATTTCCTATGAGGGCTTATTTTAAGGCCAACTATACAATTATCCGATCATAATTTCATATTGAAAGTGCTTGTGGTTCAAGGTGCCCCATGGTTCAAGGTGCCCCACTCTTGTGTTGTCACGAACCTAGACAACCCCAATGTCTGTATGGTGTCACAGACATGTCACAAAACTAGTGAAACAGGTCCCATGGTCTATCAACCCCTGTTCAATGATTGGTCTTGGAGCGCCCACTGGGTAGTGTGTGTGCCTGTTGGTCGTCGGTAGGTGGATTTAGTGGAACAGCTCGGAAAATCTAGAGGATTAGGGGCACCTGGCAGGCCGGCCCCGTCGTGTATTGTCAGCTGGAGGATAAAAACCTGCCTGCAGAGCGCCTGTTTGGTGTATAGCCCCTTAATGTCTACGCTGGTGGCTAGTGTAGAGCAAACCCACAGTGATTCACGTGTTGAGACTAATACGGTATACCTGAAACAAAATTCTCATGGCAAAGTGCTTTTACCAGTCTTAAGGAGAAATGGCAGATTGGATTCACATGGAAGTACACACATAGTCTGACCGCAGACATATATTATCCAAGTCCATGATACACTCACAGGCAACCAGTCAAAAGCATCTAGATATATTACATATACATACATTTTTATACTTAGAACATTTTTTTCTGACTAATTGCACTATTGCCATTCCAAATTCCATAGTTGCTGCAGTGCTGCGCCTGTGGAAATTGACCAAATGCAGCAAGCGAGATTCCAAAATGTGACAGAATTACAAGCGGTCAATGACCTCCAGGGCTGTGGCTCATCAAGAATGCATTTCTATATTGTTAGTCCTAGATATTTCTGGATTCTTTGTTGTCTTCTGTAATGGGACAGAGGGTTATTTTTGTCTTATAATGTCTTTGAGTGAGGAAAATCAGTGACAACACTTCAACCTAAATCTTTCATGTCACAGCACATAATTCCGTCACAAAGATCTTGCCACCTCTACTGCCTCTGCACTAATAAATGTAGTAGATAAAAGTATTCAGATATGCAAAACGCAAACTATACAAAAATGTCCTAAACAGACATTTACCACGTCCCTTTATATATACTGTAGTACACAATGAGGACACCAGTTTACAGGATCTTTATTAACCACAACTCTCATAAGCTCAACAACACTATCCAATGGCTCAGGCTTCCTATCCGATATAAGCGGAGGGTCCTAGTAGGCAGGTGGAGAGTGGGAGCCTTTCCGGAGGTGGTCCAAGCCCAGTCTGGAGACGGACATCCAGGAACCCTCTGACGTCATTTCCGGGACCAGGACGCCACCTGGTGGGCTCATGGGGCATTACAGAGGAAACCCTCCGGGTACCTCCGGGCCCTCCGAACATGTCCGGAGATATCCTCCGGGAACCTCCGGTAGTATTTACTACACTCTCCCCATCTAATCAACAACCAACTGTCTGAATATAGAGAAATTACTCTGATAAAGTCAATACTACTTGTGATTAACTGAGAAGTATTACAGTTAAAACTGTTTATATTCAATGATAAAACACAGCATCTGTCTGGAAACCCTCGTTTGGTAGCTCCTGTAACTGCAACATTACTGCAGCTCTCATGACTGCTGCCCCTGTGACTGCCGCTCCCATGACCGCTGCTTCCTTGACTGCAGATCCCATGGCTGCTGCCCCTGGGTCTGTTGCTTCCATGATGGCTGCTCTCATAATTGCAGCTCTCATGGCTGCTGTCCTTTGGCATGCTGCTCCCATGCCTGCTTCTCTTGTGGCTGCTGCTCCTATGACTGCAGCCCCCACGACAACTGCTCCTGTGACGGCTGATCTCATGAATGCCACTTCCATGACTGCTGCCTTTCCTTTTTCTACCAGTAATGCCCACCAGGCTTCTCCTGTGCGCCTGCAACCTGAAATGCACCCTGAGGCCCCTGTGTACCTCCCCGCTCTGCCAGCATCCCTTGTACACTCCTTGGCCTATACCATGTGCCCAGACCTCATGTACCCTTAACAGTCTGCCTTGTGCCTCTAGACTACCCGTGTACATTCCCCAGATTATCCCACCTGTGAGATATTCTGTGTACACAATGCAGACCGCACTCTCAGACATGTACACCGCTTCGGTCTGCCAGGAACCCTCAGGCTGCCCTTGCACCTCCAACTTGCTTCACTGACTGCAGCACCTCAAATTGTAGCACCTCACACAAAGACAACTCTGGTTGCTGCTCCTGTGGCTGCTGCTTCTCTGATGTCCAATCCTCTGGGTGGCATTCCACTTGGATGGCACCCCTCCAGATGGCACCCCTCTGGATGGCACCTCTCCTGATGGCATCCACCTGACAGCATCCCTCCGGATGACATTCCTCCTTATGACACTTCTCTTTATGGCACTCCTCCTGATGGCATCCCTCCTGATGGCATCCCTCCTGATGGCATCTCTCCGGATGGCACCTCTCCTGACAGTACCCCTCCTGAAGACACTCCCCACTTTTTTGCCAGCCCCAGAAAAAGTCAGCACCTTCAAATTTAACTCAATCAAGTGTAAAAACTTCTTTATTTTTCAACATCGAAAAATGTCTAAATCTAACTTTTGATGGCATAGCCCTGACTTTTCACCATGGAAAAATGTCAAAGTCAGACTTTTTAGCATGTAATGATGGCTAAGCCCTGACTTTTCACTATGGAAAAATGTCAAAGTCTGATTTTTTAGTGTGCCATGATGGCTAAGACCTGACTTTTCACATGGAAAATATCAAAGTCAGAATTTTTCACATGTAATGAAAACCTGACTTTTTGCAGATTTACAGTAAATCCAGTGGAACAGGCCAATGTCAAAGTCTGACTTCATACCAAGATAAAAATCGGCCATTTTTTAGTTCGCTCCCCCCACTTTAAAAATGTTCTTACGCCCCTGACATATATGTGTCTATCCTCCTGTATCTTTTTCCTTCCAGCTATCCACATGATCTTAGTTTTTTAGAGTTCATGGTCAAGTCATGGCTTATTATCTAGTTATCAACATCATTTAGGGTGGGAACATTAGAATCTGTGTTCAGTAAGCTTGACTTGAAGTGGGGGCTTCTCCAAATAGAGCTGGATCTTGAATCTTGTGAGATAACAATAGTTGTATTATCACCTTTAGTTGTATTATCACCTTTTTGGTATTTAGTCTGCTTCAATCAACACCCATGCCCCCGCTACCATCAGATATAGTATCGAAGAACATAATGTTAATTTTTGGACTCATTTTGCAAAGGAAGTCCAATTGTATAAATACTACAATAGACACTTACTGGACTACCTAATCCACATTTTTGTGTATTATTGTGTATTTAACTTAAAGCTACTTACAGTTTTCCCGTGGCCAAGAAAGCCGATACGGGCTTTATTTGTAGTTTATTATGATGTACATAGACACTGAAGTGAGAAGAGGGGCGGGCATTATTCTGTTATTTGTTCTTGTGCATAAAAATTGCAAGATTATACTAGATGTATACAATGTTAAATGGAAGAAATAAGAGAAGCCAGAAAGCATGGATTGAAAATTGTGCACTATAATGTATGTAGTGTGTGGTCGAAATTGGATGTAATACACTGTATGTTGGTGGATTCAGATATAGATTTATTTTGTATTACAGAAACTTGGCTTACTTGTGATATGCCAACCTTCCTGATAGACATACCAAATTATAACTTTGCTAGAATGGACAGAAGTTGGAGTGACCCAGGCAAAACAACAATAAAACAAGGAGGTGGAGTGGGAGTTTACTATAAAAAGGGCTTACAAGTAAATTGTTTAAAGTACTTAAACCTTAATGAAAGCAATAGTGTAAATGAAACACTCTGGCTTGAAGTAGTTCTCCCACACACCAGGAGAATTATCGTTGGTATCATTTATAGGCCACCAAGAGGTAAATGTGAAACATTTTTGGATAATCTAAATGTGAAAATTGCAGACCTATTGGTCGGACTAAACTTAGACTTATTTCTCATAGGAGATTTAAACATTGACTATTTGGATAAGAAGGATACAAACTACAAAAATCTCTGAGAGTTAGAAAAAACAAATGGTTTAAAACAGCTAATAAATGATCCAACAAGACATGGAACTAAGCATAGTTGCCTGGACCACGTAGTCACCAACTCAGAAAACATTTTATCTTCAGGTTTAACTGGTTCACAAATTAGCGATCATGAGGGCATTTTTGTCATACGAGCCAAACCTAAGGTCAAACATAAAAAAATAGAATTTGAAGGACGTTCGTCGAGGAACTATAACAAAGAAAGCATCACTCAAGATTTAATAAATGAAGACTGGCAGGACTTTTTCAAAATCAATGATCCGGATATTTTGTGGAATATGTTAGAATCTAAAATACTACTACATTTAGACAGAATGTGCCCAGTTAAGAGCTACAAGGTAAACTCTATCAGGGAGGAATGGATATCGAACGAAATACTAGAGTTATTTAAGGACCGTTTATTGAATAGGGCAAAAAGAACTAAATTAGGAAAAGACTGGGACCTCGCTAGGAAAGCAAGAAATCAAACAACAACTGCTATTAAAAATGCTAAGTGTAACTATATTAAGCAAACGCTAGATGACAATAAAAATAATACCAAGAAATTTTGGAATATATTAAATAGATATACAAAAGGAAACAAAGATAGTCGTGATGAGATAAAGCTAACAGATGATATTAACAAAGAAAAACTAGCTTCTCAGGATGTTGCGCAATATGTAAATACCTTCTTTACAGAAATAGGCCCAAAACTAGCGAGGGACCACTCTGAACCTTGGGTATATACTGGCCCTACTACAGATGAAAGATTGGCTGAATTCATGACAACCGAACAAGATGTATTAAAATTGCTACTAGAAATTGATGTTACCAAATCATCGGCGGTAGAAGGCCTTACTTCAGGGTACCTGAAAGATGCATTAATTGCATTAAAAACGCAATTTACTTACCTTATAAATAAATCCCTATGTACAGGCATCTACCCACAGAAATGGAAACATGCAATTGTGATACCACTTAAGAAAGAACGGAACAGTATGGGGGTAAACAACCTAAGGCCCATATCCCTCTGGCCATTACTGGGGAAAATCATGGAAAAGATAGTACACAAACATACTATGGATTTCCTGGATGCAAATAACCTGTTGACTACAATACAAAATGGTTTTCGGAAAAATTGTTCTACAGTTGATACAATTACGAGACTAACATCTTTTATATTTGACTCTATTAACTTGAACGAATTTACAGTATGTACATATATCGATTTAAAAAAAGCTTTTGACACCATAAACCATGAAATTTTAATCAACAAATTAGCAAAACTAGGAATTTCTGGAAATTTTTTAAAATGGTACCAAAGCTACCTATACCATAGATCACAATCAACATATGCCAATGGAATAAAATTGAACAAGGACTGGATCACCTGTGGGGTCCAACAGGGATCCATCCTTGGACCGATGCTCTTTATTATATACATAAATGATATCGATACTAGCATTATGGGGGATATGGGCCCAGGGTACACCCACTGTCTACTCTTTGCTGATGACACAGTTTTGTTTAGGTCAGGCGATGACCCAAGAGACATATGCAATTCGCTACAAGTTGATCTGAATAGACTTTATCGTTGGTGTACGGGAAATAAACTATCAATAAATACCAAAAAAACTAAATCGGTACTTTAAAACACCAGCCAAAGCTTAAAGAAATATGCCCTTGGGGACTGTCGCCTGACACTGAAAAATGAAGTGCTTCAGTGGGTGCCTTCCTACAGGTATCTGGGTGTGGCACTAGACCAGAACTTGAACTACAAAGCGCACCTGAGTAACCTCAGAGGGCAAATGCTGCATAAGCTATATATATACTTAGAAAAATAAGACCATACATCACACAGGATGCAGGGATGAAAATTTATAAAACAATGCTTTTACCCATAATAGACTATGGAGACATCCTCTATGGAAACACACATATTACTGAAAGGAATAAAATTCAAAAATTACAGAATGCAGCCCTACGGATAACTTTGAAGGCACACCCACTTACCCATGTTTCCACATTACACTGTTCACTACAAGTACCGTATCTAGAAGATCGTAGGGAATCACAGATACTGAATTACATGTATATAAAATCGAAGCATGAGGGAGTCCTGCAGGAGACAAAACGAAATACTAGAGCATCCGATGCGCCATTATTTAAAATCAATACCCCACATATATCAGCTTACACTAGAAACATTATGTACTATGGAGCGAACCTTTGGAATAATCTAATACCAGAAATTCGAAATATAGAAACATTGGATAAATTCAAATCCCTCCAAAAACAATACCTAACAACGAAAATACCGTGAGGATGAAAGTTTGCTGGACTCAGCTGTGGGACTCTAAATACTTTCTAAACCTAGAATATTTCATAGCACTTTTCTCCAAGAGTTTTTCTGTACTATACATCATTGTGAAACTTGTATACATTGAAATTCTTACTGTTGCTATTGTGTACCAAGGCATTGTCAGATTGGACCCGTGCCAGTGTGAAGCCTCATGTGTCTATCTATGAGTAATTATTCTGTACATATGTTTGCGCATTCTCTGCTGCACGAAAGCATCGATACACTGTACTATGGAATATATGGAGCACTGGGCTTACATTGAAACCAGCCTTAATAGCTGAGTAAGATCCCAGTATAAATAAAAGTTAAAAAAAACAAAAAAACGCACTGGGGACTCCAAGGCAAATATCGCAAATGCACAGGAACATTACCTTACCAGATTGTGTGATGTAAGTGACGACTTTGTCAAGATGGTAGCAGTTAAAACACCCTATAAGCTCTCTCTGCCAAGAAAGTAGAGTTGGACTCAGAGAAGGATCCAACATTACCATGGTAGGATATAGCAGTTGATATAATATGACCACTTCCAACAGGGGAAAGTCTGCTTGTCATTGTAGACTGTTACAGTCGTTTTTACGAGGTTAACATATTGTGGTCAATAGCTGTAGACAATTTGATTGACTTTCTGGGTAGAGTATTCACCTGCTATTGGTATCTACCGCCACTGATAAGACTAATGATAGTTGAAACCACCTCTGACAAGACTGCTCTGCAACACCCAAAGTTTAGGGATAACAAAATTCCTAAATGAATAAAAGAACCAAAAGAATCTCTCGCATTGAGAAGAGAATTATACTCAAAGCTTAAATCATAAAGTTCCGCTCCTGGTTTAAGAACTCTCTAGTACAAGGGGCGCAATGTAGCACCCAATTCACTGTGTGAAGTTAAAAACCAAACGGCTTGCCATAAAGCCAAGTTGGGCGTACCATGACCACTCACGCCAAATGAAACTCTCCTAGCATAGATTCAACGCTCTACTTCCTGCGGCCGCTTGTATCTCTGCACCGACCTGCCGGTTTGAAACAGAATCTGCCCCCCCCCCCAGTCTTTCAAATATCCTAAATTCTTAGCGCTTTAGGTAGTTTTTTGTGTTTTACTTATATACAGAGATGCACATATTCATATGGTAAATGATAAACAGTGAAACCCCGCTTAAGGACACACCCTCCATTCTGAACAAATTGGCCCCCTAGGCAGGGTGTCTCCTTAAGCAGGGTTAAAATAAACTAAGTAAAACTTTCTGTTCAGAGCAAATTGTTCCCTTAAGCGAGGTGTCCCAGAAGCGGGGTTTTACTGTACACCCATTTCTGTTATTTGTTATATCAAATCAGACATAGTCTTAGGGATAATTTTCTTCAGTGGGAAGCACCTCATGTGATACAGCGTTGTGTTTGTCAAAATAACCCATGTGCTCATTCGAAGGCGCAGTCTAATCAACCCTGGATTTACATTATAAAGTATTTTTTAGCTAAAAAAGAAACACCTGGTTTGTCAGTGAAGCTCAATTGACAATACTCATACTTCCCAACTTAGAATATATGAGTTGTTTGAGTTTCATAACTTTATTGCCTGAAGAAGTCTGATAACGACAGACGAAACGTTGCAACCATCCCCATATATACCGCACCTTATCTTGATGTCCATTTACCCCCTATAAAACACTTTCATTAAGAATCAACTCGTCTGGTTTGGTGCGGAACTCTCTTACAAACTAGGTTTCATAACTTTTGAGAGTTTCCCCGTTTTGAAACCGAAATGTTGGGTGGTTCCCCCTATCTTTAGTGGATACCCAGGGTACTAGCATTGGAATTTAGTAACTGCTAGCACCGTGAAAGATCTGGGAGGAGACTGGCCAAATGATAATGCTGCACATGTGCCAGCTTGTTGTTGGCAAAACATGTCTCTGCAATAATGGACTCTTTACAATCTTAGGATTTTAAGATGTTCCGGCACTGTAGTATCACCCAAGATAGAATATAGTTCCTAGCTGTGTAGTGTATCTAGCAGTTTTCCCAGTGAAATTTGTAAATGGCATTGATAGATTATTCAAATTACTCTAATGACTAACGCAGATTTTAGGGTAAAGTCAGGTCATTTTCTGTTTCCCACTTGCACCCAGTCAACTTGCCATTTCTGCAACTGACTGCGCTGGACCCAAATGTATAAACCAGTGGGATATCGAGGTATTTCGGGCAGCGTTGACTGGTCATGGTCAGTTGAGTACTCCTCTAGGAAACTGAGACACTGGCCCTCTGCTCCTTTCCTAATGTCACAAAGTTAGTACGCAGTTGCCACACTCTTAAAGTCTATGTGGCCACTCTAATTTTCGGGCAGAGTAAAGGTGCTTTCACAAGTGGGGTGTGGCTCGCTTCATGATCGACGCAGTTAGCACAGTAGAATTAGACCATGTCAACATCTGCTGCCCGACATTGACAAATGGGAAATTACAGATACACAGTAATGGAAGACCCCCATACACTACACGAAGAAAATGCCTCCTCCAAAGTCTTTACTTCCTCCGAGACAGTGCGGACTCGAAATGTGGAGGCAGGAAAAACAGCTTCAAACTGGGCCCACGCCCACAATTATGCTGTGATGTAACTCGTCGGTCATGTTTCCGACTATAACATAGCTGCCATCAACCAATGTTACTGAATGATTGGATCATCTTTTGTACAGCACAGGAAGAAGGATTCCACATGTAGAGCATCAAGCCTAATACTAAGTCCCTAAGCATCAAAGCATGTATATAGGACAGATGGACAGAAAACAGATAATATGCGCACCATGGGAAAATATTAGCTGGTGGACAGGCTAACTGATATGCTAATGGAGGCCAGATGGGTGGATTGTGCTCTGAAGAGGGTAAAATACAATTACTGTTAAATCGTACACCCATCTTTACCGTGCTCAATTGCGGTTAATACACAACGAAGGTAATTCAATGTACACAACAGTGGAATAGCCTTTCAGAAACAAATAGTCTTTTCCTCAAAAAGAAACTCAAATTATTAGATCGTTATTGAAGATGAGGAACGTAGGTGTGAGCTGCGTTCAAATCTTTATGTCATAAATCCTGTCACCCTCCATATATACACATCTTGTGAAATTCACACTTCCATTGCCCATACGAATAAGTGTGTATTCATTAGGGGGTGTGGGTGTGTCCATGAAGCCTCGGTGTGGTACTGGGTGGTGACCGAGTTAGAACAGGCGGCGATGCATGCGAGCGTGGCGATGGGACGGGGTGTGTCAGTCTGATCATCGTGTCCCGTTTGTCAACCTCACCCAATACTAAGAGGTCCCCTCCCTTTTCTACGTTGTCTCAGCGAGAGCCATTCAAAGGCTCCATTTCTCATTACAGCTGACCATAAATGGCCGGTCTATTAGATGGAATGTGGGGAAAATATTCCTCATGGTTCGGCTGTGAATTTCAATGATGGTTTAATCTAACTAGATGAGTGACATATGTTTCTCGGTGTTCTTTTTTAAGTTTTTCTACCAGCTGATGTTTATGCTCTCTGTTCCTCTTTGCGACAACTTCTGATATTCCTCCAAGCTCATCGAGAGATTTTAAGGTTACACTAAAGTCCTTGATTTACAGGAAACCCTACGCTTAGCTCTGTCTAGGCAATAAGTTGTACACGTATATTGGTAATGAACTTGTCTTAAACCTAACCTTGACATAGCAAAGGGAAAACGCAACGTGTAGAATTGTATATTGTTCTTTTGGATGAGAAAAATAAAAATGGTGTTTGTATTTTGGAACAGCCGGAAAATTTATATGATGGTGAAAGGGGTTGTAATGCAACAAGATCAATACTGAAATGGAGGAATCATTTATATATAAATGCCAATGTTGACATACACCTGAGATTAAGAAGAAAATAAACTTGCACCTGAGAAACGAATTGTTCAAAAGACTATTTAGACATAATAAACTAGAGGGTGGGTGGCTGGGGGAACTAGAAAGACTTGATATGTTTATCTCTGAATCGTATTCTCCTGAAATGCCCCGCATGAGATCAAATAACATTTCCTTGAATGGCCTCCTTTGTTTTCATTTCCGATATCTGATTTTACTAACATAGATCTTTTCCACTTTAGCTTCATTGCAACGAACCGACGTGTATTACGACTCACCCTACAGCGCACAATTACATTGAATTGAATGGGCGTCAGTGTGTACCGGGAGGTCTGGATTATGAGTTTGGTTGGTTCCAGGTCTTACCTAGGGTGGTTATATTCCACCATATATTTTCATGTACGATACCCAAGTATAACTTATTCATGTATATCTTTTAGGAAATGTAATCTACCATACAACAAAATCACCTGTGGGATATAAATGCTTATACCACACACCAGCAAACCAGTCTGAAATAAATACTGATAAAACTTTACAATACTAATTTTCATTTTATATCTTATGTTTTCTGTATGTTATAGCCATCCTTAGCGCATATAATGATACATAGGTTAATGCCAGCTATCTAACACAAACCACATGGTTCAATGTTATGGTATGGCATTATGAAAGATTAAGAAATGTATGGTTATACATTAAAAAATGATACTTTAAATGAACCTGAATAGCGTACAGTGCATCTAGGTTATATTACAGGCGGTACGCGATACTATATATATGATTATTGTATTGCGTCTGCTGTTGCTCTGGTTTCTCAACGGATACGGTAGAAAGACCTCACGGGCTGGCTGCAGTTTTGGAGCAGGGAGGACCCCTTTGCAAACTATTAACTAAATCTCCCAAGCGGAAACATCAGACGTGTGTCAGGAGGGCTTCTTGGTGTGGATCGTCAGGGTGTGCCTGCAGTCTCTCTGTAGCCCACTAGGCGTACACACGGATCCAAGGGCTACCAAACACAGAAACCAACTCTACCATTCTACCAACTGCCTGGTTTTACAACCGGCACAGAAAAGGTTAGTGACATTGCATCTACACTCTGTTCTGTCCATTTGGTTTAACCGATTTCAGCGGGAAAATTGAGACATGTTCGGGAATACTTATATTAGAGGAAATATGAAAAAAATTATACCCCGCCCAAAAATAGGACAACTAAGTGTCATAAGCAACACTGAGTGAACACAATAGAATCTACACACTAAAACCACATGGCTAAACAGACTATTAGAGTACAAAAGTATACTTTCGGTCAAAGATCTCCACTTAATTACCCATTCGGGAGAGGTCGCACTGCTGATATATGCTTGAGATTTAATTCAGTACATCAGCTGATATGATTGGTTTCTCTTTGTGTGTGTTAAGACATTAACTGATATAAAGAGCAATAGTGATACCTCTATGATCAGGAGATATCCAGACACCTTGATGTAGGGACCTGTATTGCTCTCTAGGATGAAAAACACGATTACCTTTCCTGAAATGTACCGCAGCCACCACATTTTCATAAAATTCGCTTTGAAAACCTGAACTCTCGAGGATCCAAGGCGAAGTCCCAGCCACACCCGACACGGACTACATACCATGCATGGAGGAAAGCCATCTTAGGTAACATGTAGGCCTGTATGCTTCCAGTTGTGAGGCACATGACCTTTCTTTTACTTGCTCTCACCGGATCACGAAAGCAACGCAGACACGAAGGGCGTATACCGATAGCCTCATTACATAAATCCCTTCTCCAACCTCGAGAATCAAACTTGGCATTATATGGATAATGATATTAAAATCAACGATATGTCTATAGAAGATGAGACGTTCAAAAGTCTCATCTTCTATAGACATATCGTTGATTTTACATGCTTATGGTGACGTGACTCGTAGCCATACTTATACGAGGAGGGTGGAGCTTATCGGACCGGGTCCTTGCCAGTTCTTACACCCTCACATACATATATTGTACAGAATGTAGCAAGGTATTTGACGCAGATACGCCTCGCCCCATAGAATATATCCCACCGAAAAAAGGAAATTGTTTGGCATTGGTCATCAAGTTACATAATTCGATCTGTAGGAAATTGATTAAGAGTATATATACGTGTGCATGTATTCAATAGGGAATATTCTGAATCTAGAATATTGCAAAGTCAACTTGGACGTCAATTATCCATACAGTTAACTAATTCTACCATTGTCACTATTCAAGTCCCCGGTCTTATCTTCAGACAAATAGGAAGACCGGCCGCAGTACGTTTGGATTATTCTTGGCTTTCAGATATAGTGCAGGAATTGATCAATGTAACGGAAATTGAGAGTGGTTCGATGAAAGGTAATGCGGTAAAAAGAAATAGGAAATGACTAGCGAAAACTGCAATACTCGATATAAAGATATGATAAACGATGTAAGATGGACCCGAATTATATCAGGATATTGGTTCTAGCTCTAAACTAGTAGACTTGTCTTACCTTATTGCTCACAGTACATGATATATTCGCAAGGTATATGTCACGAGTACGTGCGATATCAATGCTGAAATATGTGGACAACGCCCTCTACTATGCAAGCCTCTGCCTGAACCTTTCCGACAATTCCAGGAGTCTAATTTCAATTGTGGCGTTTCCACCTGCCGATTATGGCATTTAGCACCGCCGACCGATTAGGCGACACTTCTGCGTACTATAGCATCACCAATTTTTTTTACCACCGAAAAAATATTTCCATATTGAATTAGTAAGTGGATGAATTTATCCTACCCCTAATATAAAATCCCATAGGCTTAACATTGGGTTTCCGTATGCCACGCTGACTGGCATACGGATTTTTATATGCCACTAGTAGCATACAGCACTGTTATCACGTAATATTCCAAAATCGAGGAGATAGGGTAGGATAAAATCAAAACCTGATTCGTTTTAATCTTGGCCACCGCATTCCACTCCTAAAGTTTTGGCTCCGGACTTCACTCGGCTTCGCCTCATGAAGTCACTTTGCCAAACTCTAGTCGTGGAATACGGTGGCCAAGATTAAACCTCATCCAGTTTTACGATAGTACTTGAGTTTCAAAATTTGGTCGGTGGATGACACAATTTTCATTGACAGCCACCTGTTATGCGCACCGATAATTTCTCAAGCAGGACCACCAATAGACTTCTTTTCAGGTTGCATATAATCGGTAGTTTTTTCATCGGCAGGTAGAAACCAAGAATGATCAAAACAGGTATACCTTATCTACAGGCTACCCAGCATACTACGGACTTAAAAAGGGATTTGATCATCAAACTCGATTTAAAGCAATCTATTTTGTTGAGTGTGCCTCGAAAATATAAATTGGTAGGGTATTTAGGTTTCGTTAAGGAAGGAAACCAAAGTAAACAGTCGGAGAAACCAGTTACACGGGATACGTCGTAGCAATATTCCATGTTAGTGTTGCAGGTGCTTGTCTCTGAGAACAACATTAAAGGCATATCCTACAATTCAAGGTCGTGCCATCTGATGATTTTTAGATAACGTCAATTATCAGTCAAAACTAGTTTCTTGTGATTCATTCTAATTATAGATGAGTAAATTCAACATTTTGTCCAGTTTATCCAATCTTGATGGGTAAAAAAGAGCAATTTACATTTGTTTGATTTACATAGGAAATGTACCGAAAATTATAGTTTTCTTCAATTAAAAATAATACGCTCATGCAGTACTATCTATACACTATATTCTCTGAAGGTTTGAGGAAAATGACATGGAATTTACTATGTGGAAATTTACTTTTTATAATTTCTATATTTTCTATTATAAAATGATCATAACATTGATCTATAAATAAAAAAAACTAGCTCGGTGACCCCTGATTTTTAAGTTAGATTTGTGCTCTACAACACTTTGAGCTCATCATATCAATTATCAGGAGAATGACATGGGTTATAATTTTCAAGCCAAATTGTCCGATATGCCTATGATACCCTGCCCACTCTCACGCAAACAGTTATTACCCAAGTTATTACCTAAGTAGAGACGCCCCGCCCCAACACCCCACCCTATAAGATCCCGTCACACCCTGCACCTGATCCCTCCCTTATTGAATAAACTTAGACAATAAACGATGGTTTTGTGGACAGGCAGCCCTAAACCACAAGAAGTTGACGCGTAGTAATACGCGAGCCCCTACGAGTGTATAAAGGCCCGGCCCCACTGGTGCGATGCGATTGTCGCAAGTCAATAAAAAGTCATAAACGGCCGGAGAGGGTCATAAAAACGGCGGCGCCCGTCGCATCGCACACAATCGCTCCTGTGGGGCCGGGGCTAAGTGCGTGTGCGATTGTGTGCGATGCGATGGATTCATCTCATCGCACATCTTGAAATGTTCATGATGTGCGATGAATCCGTCGCACATGCAGGGAATATATCCTATTGTATTTTATGTAATCCCTTTATCCTCAGGTAAACCGAATTACATCTACCACTGGTACATGGAATACACTATAGTCAATCACAATCACACTCATGTCAGCCTCCACTCAGGTGTTAGGTCTCAGGAGGTGTGAAAGCTGTGAAAATGCCAGGCTGTGCCTTTAGCCTAGGTGTAATTCTGATACTTTGTGAAGAGTGAGGGATGAAAAGTAACATAATTGATTCTAATGAATATTATAATATAGCTGTATATCTAGGCATATACATAGGCGGTACCAGAAGCGATGCATCAGTGGAGCATACCCTTAATTTTCCCTGCGATTGAGTGCGATGAATCCATCGCAATAGGGGCCATAAATTCCCCCGAGGGGGCGTTTATGGGTGCCTCTAACGCCTTAACGACTACAATTTAGAGACATCTGAATTTAGGAACAACTAGCGTCGCTTCATTTAAATATTTGAGCTTGATTATCTGAGCCTGCCCCTGATGTCAATGTGACATGGGTCCTTCGTGTGGGTCCCTGAACTATGCCACCACACCGATTAGTTGTTGGAAGTGGTGTTTACACGCATTTGTGTAATTTCCTCTTTCACTCTCTCGGTTACGATTACAGCGTTAGAATTTTTTTTTACACAAAGCGTGTTCCGTTTTACATATTGAGTCTGTGATTGCCTGATAAAAGAGGACACCTATTTAATGGGATCTCTTTATATTAATTAGAATCATAATTGGATGTAATATCTTATGTGCCATGTGATATATGAGGGGGATAGACCATGGACGTCATGGTTTGTTAGTCTAGCGGCGCACTGAGCCATATTTATAATCATCCTGTAGAGATGTGCTGAATGATCTTCAGTTTCTCTCTCTGGGGTTTCCTATTGTGGTTTTATCATCGCTTATTTCAGGTGGAAATTTCTACAGACCAGAAACGATATGGTCAAATCCTTGCTATGAATCATGTGTGCAATAATCTGTGACCACGGTGCTCTGTTGACGTTGTCATCTATTTAAGCTCAGGCTTTATCCTACCCCTCATATAAATCTCCATGGACTTAACATGGTGTGACTGTATGCCACGGTTATGCCATATAAGATTTATATGCCACGGATGACATATGCAATTAAAAACATGTGACAGGGTAGGATAGAATCTGAACGTCACTCAATTTCATATAATTGTTTACATGGCGTTCATTGTCTTCTGCTACAGATATCACTCAGCTTCGCTTCGTGATATTATTCCGCAAAGAGAACTCACGCCATATAAACAATCATATGAAATTTCGTGACGTTTCTTGATAATATGATCCCCTCGCTGCCTTAATTATTGCGTCAGTCATTATCATATTATCTGCAACAGAGGTGGATCCATAATTGTTGAAATGTAGGTCGGGAAAGTTCATTTCTTCCAAATTCTTCACGAATCACGGGTCGAGCACGACAATTTGGCACGCCCTCCATGTATACATTCCGGTTTTAAGGCATACATGAATGCTCAGCGGACTTTCACACCCATCCCCAAAACAGCTTTAAACAAGGTGACTTTGATGAAAAAAAACCCAGCAAACCCAAGACTTTTCACGATGTGGACTCCTGGGAAATAAATCTATATGAACAAATGGGCGTGAAAGCTGTCAAGGTACAGATAAAATAATTACCGATTATGCCAGTGGACAATAGAGACATCGGTTGTATTCCCGAAATTCACTAAAGTGGGATTCACACGAATAGACTCACGTACCTGAGACTGGTGTACTTCACACCTTTCCCCTAGTCTCGGACAATTCTCGGTTGGTACAAAATTCTCATGGCAAAGTGCTTTTATCAGTCTCAAGGAAAAATGGCGAATTCGATTCACATGGGAGGACACACCTGGTACATAATCTCAGACATTGTCACAGTGACCACTCGTCCTGGGACTCAAGGACCTTTGATGTGAAAGGTGTTACAAACATGTAATCATGCTTGCTGGCTTTCTATTGGCTAGGGCAGGTACATAGTCGCAGCAGGTCCATTTGTCTCACCAAAATGACCCTCTTAATTTTAAACCTGTTCAAATTCAAAATCTCATGAGATTCTGTTCCTTTTTAGGGATGATTGTCGCCGACAATTACAAGGATAAAAACATGTCTCAGAAAAATGGAACCTTATAATTCAGACGAGGAGATTGTGCTCCAGTACCGAATCACAACAGGATTTGTCTCAGACAAACTCCCTGTGAGGTACATGGATCCCATCGTGTGAATCCCACTTTAGTAAAAAACACTAATGTGAAAGAGTTGATGGTGTGGAAATATATGGGATTTGAAAAGTGGTTCTCTGTGCGCCATCATTGAGGAATCATGTCTTTTTTTTTTATTTGTGCAAAAGCAAAAGTGACATCTGCAGAAGCAGGTTTACAATCACTTCTGTTACCAGTTACAAATAGATGATCCAAATCAGTGGCATATGGTGGTAGCAGTCATCCATCTATGTTCATCCAGTGCTGGGGTGATAGCAGCTTGTGGAGAGAGAAGCCCAATGCTCAGCAAAGGCCTCTGTATCATGTGTCCTATGGTCTTCAAGCCTCCTTGCCGTATTAGCAATGCTGAGCAGCCCGGAGATGTTGATGCCTCATTGTCTAGGTTCAAAGTGAGTTCTGAATGGACATCTGCCCCTTATATAGCCTATCGGGGGGTCAGTACAAATGAAGACAGGGGACGGTTCAATTGCTGAGGGTGGCAGTATACAAAGAGTTGGGCCTTAACCACTATCTAGAGCGAGGACCTGTTATGAGGCACCCTGTGATATTTTTGATACATACATCACAACTGCCATAGTGTCTGTGAGTTATTAGGCATTGAACAATAGATGTGAAGTATCATGCAGCTATACGCCCCATATATTATTTGACTTGGTACTGGTGATTATTGTCTCAATAGGTACACATTATACATTGACACTAATTATCATACATATTTCACCTTAACTTTTGTACATCTTTTCCCGCCTTTTTATTTTGGTTGTATCGTAGTGCGTGTATGTTCTGTGGTCTGTTATTTTTCTGCCAAACCGTTACGACAAATTCCAACACACTCCGACATAAACGCTACGACAGAGAAATTCTGTGTTGGAGTGTGTTGTAACGCATTTCGGAGCGTGTCGTAACTAGTGGGTCCGGGGCCTTAGTCTGGGCTATTTGTCTTTTTTGTTTGCGTATTTGTCTTCCAAGTGACTCTGCAAGGAAGAACGCCCTGAAAAATGGGTGATTATATTTGTTATAAATAATGTGAGTTAAAAAGATTTACCCCCCTTCAAACACTGACACCATAGTATCTTTCGTATCACTTTATAACGGAGTCATATCTATATAAGTTATGGTAAACCAACAATAATGAATATAGCTTTTTTCTGATGCATCATAGGTAACAGTGTTCGGCTAGTACTACGCTATTCTACCTCTGTATTATTATGTATTAACCGATGAAAACCAGCCACAGGCGCTCCTGCCAGGCAAGATTGGCCACCACCTCTATCTCCACTCTGTTCCAACTTGGTTGGTTGGGTTAAATCCCGCAAGCCATCTGCTTTGTGAATCTCGACCCAGAAAAAAATCTGTTCTATGTGGGTTCTCAATGCAGAAATACTGAAAAAGATATAGTCATAGCTTCACAGTTTGATAATGAAGTCTAGCATCATTTGTGCATCATTTGCTACTTAAATGTATTTCAAACAAATACTTTCTTATTTTTTGTCCAGGCTCAAGGATGGCGCGGTCTCACTTTTTTATCCTCTTCGTTTGCATTGGCGTATCATACGGTAAGGACAACTCTTAAATATTGAAATAGACAAAAGTTAGGTTTCTTCAACCTCACCTCACACAACAAGAATAATGCAAAATCAAGTATATTTAAGTATACACATGTAAATGACGCACCATAGACGCAGTGTTATGTCAGGCCTAGGTGCAAGCTTGTGCCAATAGCGTTAAGATAAACATGTCTCAAATTCTTCCCCATTTGGATATATTAATGCAATCATTAAATGTTAATCTGATTAATAATGAATGACACCCCAAAGAAGCCTGAAGTCTTTGATATTCTTCAGTAGTAGAGTGTCCGCTGGAGGTGACCGCTTACATGGGGTTTTAGGCCTTTTCGTACCGAAATAACTGTCCGCTTACGCGAGGTGACCGCTTACGCGGGGTTAAATTAAACATCTAATAGAGGGAAAAATTTCCGTCCCGAGCAAAAGTGTCCGCTTACACGGGGTGACCGCTTACACGGAGTGACCGCTTACACGGGGTGTCCGCTTACGCGGGGTGTCCGTTAGGCGGGGTTCTACTGTATATACACACTATTACCATAATTTCGATCTGAGTGGCCGTATTCTCCGCGTATTTGACGCTATCGCTCGGAGTATTACGTAGTGTCAACTACAAAGAGAATATGGCCACACAGATCCTCATCATGGTAATATTGTATTTATTACTCGCCTTTCGAGTAATTACTAGGAAAAAATCTTGTAAATAATTAGAAATTCGATCCAAGCGCGGTGCACTGTTTATATAAATTAGTTCCTATAATGCCCGTCAGGTCGAAAAAGCCGTATTCTCCTAGGAGAATACGGCTCTCCGTAATCTACTCAGTAGCGATCTGGAGGCTCCATAAGCTTAGTATAGAGACTCCGTATTGGGTGGGTAATAAAAGCCAGGTGGGAGGGGGGGGGGGGGGACTAAAAGCCAATGGTAGGTAGGAATCGGAACAAGTCAGATCAGGTGGGCAGAACATGGATTCCCTGTGAGTGCAGCTGTTTCATTTAGTGTATGGAGTGTTGGGATATAACCAAAGTGACAAATAGACACACACAGACACAGGTACACTAACACTACATAGATATACAAACATACACATACAAACATGCAGAAATGTAGACACATATAATACCCCCCCCCCCCCCCACTACCACCACCACCACCACCACCCATACAACCTTGAACTACCTGTCATGGGCCATGGACCCCTCTATCTGAATATCTCTCTCTATATCTCTCAGTCTGGATATATATAAGAAAGCACACAATACAAAGTAAAATCATCCTGTATAAATGTTGATGTACTTAAGCAAAATGTATGCCATGTAATGGTGTTTTGTAAATCAGCCTCACCACTCACAGTGCTCTGCATGCTCTGACTGCCATCAGTCAGTGACCCACAGATTTGGAGAGTCTAGTTATACCCACATCACCTAGCAGGTGGCTGTTAGCTTATCCTGAAATTATTACTATGACCTAAAGTGAAACCAGCCCTGTCATTTGTGACCACTGCCTCAATGGGAACCAGTGCAGCTGAAAGTAATTGGTCAGAGGCGGCCTCACTGTGTACCTGATACACCATACTGAGAATATAGGGAGCCAAAGTGAACCCGCTAAAATGGCAGATACCCGTTTTCTAAACACCATTTCCGGAGGCCAGTAAGAACGAGGCTTATTGCTAAACCTATGGGGGTTTGAGGCTAGAATTTTGTTTTTGGTCTCGTTTGTTACTTTTGAAGTGTAGTTTACTACTATCGTCTCTGAATAACTTTGTCTCGAAGCTACAATGGCAGTTGTTAAGTTCATAAAAAATATGGATCTAAAAGATTGGAGAATGACACATTTAATCTGGAACCTACATAGTTAAAGTACTGAGCGCCTACATCCGGAAATGGTGTTTTGTGAACGGGTATCTGTGGTTTCAGTGGGTTCACTTTGGCTCCCTGTACTATTTCTCGCGATCTGAGCAGATGAGCGATTTGGGCGGCCGACGTCCACAATTCCTCCACATGGTCATCGTCCGGCCCTAACTCACTCTTGGTGGATCACATGTTTAAGTTTGAGCTTATCTTCGGCATTTCCAACTTTAACATAATCGTGTGTTGTCATTTTCATAACAAGTCTAAAGCTGAAAATTCATTTTATTTTCCAGCCTCTACCACAGTATCTATAAACCCATCAACCGGTAAGTATAAGCGGAAACTATATATCTCCTTGAAAAGGCACTACCAAACAGAATATGCTTAGGCTTTCGAAATATCAAAATTATCGGTACTCATTACACGTGGAGTAATTTACAGTATTACCCATCGATTACAAAGTCCCCCATAAAAATATATCACGCCACAATAAACCACTACCCATTATTTCTATGCTGTCAAAGACCATAATCGATGATCACGGATTTGAAAGTCATCAGTTATAAGACCTGTTTCCATTGATCGACGATAGGGCGTATATTTGCTTAGTTCTCCTAATTGCCCATTTACATTTCGCGTCAGCAGTGCTACTAAATGCCCGTCTGTGGTGCCTGACCGTAGATCGGTGACGGCCAATGTAAGTGGGCTATTAGGAGAACTAAAAAAATATACACCATTTTCGTAGGCCAATGGATATGGGCCTTATAGGCGTCAAAGACATGACTTGCAGGAAGATGCACCCCCAAAATGATTAGTAGTCCATTATACTGGAAAGCAAAACGATTCTCTAACTCTATGCCTTTTGGTACAGGAGTTCTGCATGTGTCGGAACAGTGAGATTTTATAACATCTTCAGCCTTCAGCTGGTGAGAAGGAAAACATATCGTTTGTGGCAGATTGTATACTTTACCCCATTGGACTGCACAGAGGAACTACTATGTGTCAGTGTTTTACTCACCAACCTAAAGGTCTATAGATGAGAATTATAATGATAATGATAAGAAAAGACAGCAATGAACCACTGTACGGTTGGAAGAGGGTGCTTCCAGCAGATTGTTAAGACTACTAGGTTAGTGTGAAAATTAAAGCATGAGAACAGTTGACATGTGTTAAAGCCAACCAAGTATAATGTAAGATGGCCACTCGTGATTGCCCGAGGTAGGTTAGTGCCACCAAATATATATATATATATATATATATATATATATATATATATATGTGTGTGTGTGTGTGTGTGTGTGTGTGTGGGTATATATATATATATATATATATATATATATATATATATATATATATATATTGTAGCGGTCGGAGGGGGAGGGGGGGGACCTGGGGGCGAGTGGCGCGCCAGTAGGCTGTGCGCTACGGGTGCCACCAGGTCCTCCCACCCCCGAATACAGGAGAGCCACCGAGTGCGCGGTGGGTCCCCCACCCCCGAAGCCACCGAGTACGCGGTGGGTTCCACCCCCGACCGCCGGGGCCCCACCGAGCCGGGGGGGGCCCGGTGGACGCTGGGTGTAGCCCCCGTGACGTCACTCTCGAGTATAAATACTCGAGCAGGGCGGCACCAGGGGGAGATTGGATCGAGACACGAGTCCGGAGGGAAGGACCTGGGGCTTCCGACCATACGCTTACCAAGAAGACGAGGGTAGTCACGGCTATATGACTAGTAGATGGTGTAACCTAGGAACAGTAATAAAGTGAACCACACACTGAGATCTTATGTGCTGTCGTTGTTGTCGTTGAGTAGGGAATTCCGTTACAATATATATATATATATATATATATATATATATATATACATATATTGTCCTGTTTGGAGTATCCTTAAATTCAAGGAAATTATTGGCTTGCTGCATATTATGTTCTGACAACACAGTGCTTACATAGTGACATAGACAAATGTATTCTGACGTATGAGCTAAAGTTGAACTACCTTTGAAATATTTGTTATTTATGATTAAATTTTGCACCCTTTTTCAGCTTCAGCAGCGCCAGCAGGTAAGCAACAATACAATACTCTTCAAACGAGTCACGATTATGTATTGATTAAAACGTAGATGATTAAGGACTATATAATATCCTTTATGTGAATCAAGCCTAGGGCACCTGGGGCTGAGCCAACCGCTTCAGTACAGGTACTAGTGTCAGTGTACTGATATGTAGAACTTCGTTATTTCAATGTAGTTCTAGAAACACTCTAATCAGTGAAATTTTTTGCTTTTTTCCCCACAACGTTTTACTGTTTAGCAAAATTCCTTTTTACAAATCACCTTTAGATGGTGCTGTTCTTTTAATCGTACACGTAAAAGTTGCTCTCTGGTAAATCACCCTTTGACGAGAAAGTCTATATAGTTGACGTCTCTTGTTTCATCAAAGAAGGTATGAAATTAGTAACGGCTTCTGGAACGGAACCTCCAGAACCCGGTTATAGATTTTGGCAAAGGTTGCAATTGACTAGACCTTCCAGCAAGCTGAATAAATTCCTTTAGAGGATTTCTTTCCTCCTTGCTTTGTTTGTCGCAGTGTGGCATAAGGTCATCTAACTATATTTCATACAGTAAGTTTCCTTTCCTTGGAACTTTCAATTTGGCATTAGCTATGAGCTGCATGGAATCACCCTTTGCGCGACTCTCAAATGGCAGTGAATGAGGTTGTAGAATAACATGGACATGACCTCCTTTATATTACAATCAGTTCTTTGAGTGAAAATGACTATGAGTATTTATGTGATTTGTGAATAAAGATCCTTAGGTCGACTCGTAAATTTATAGACTAAAAATGCAAGTTATAAGAGCCTCTGAATGGGTAACTAACCTTCATTAGGAGAAATGGAAATTATGATTAATATTGTGAATTATGCACACTAAGGGTGCTTAGTGAGGATGAGTAGGGGAGTCGTGCACATGCAGTGTATGTAGTATGGACCGCGCTTGCAAGGGAAATGCTTATGGCGAATCGGTAGAACTAATGAAATCCTATCATAATAGATATACGATATATAGCCTATGACTCATGGGGGCGGCCATGACGCCCCCCGAGTAGGTGTTCTTCACCAATGGAGGTGAAAAAGTAGGTGTTCTTTACTAATGGAGGTGCAAAAGAAGTGGGTGATAATTGAGAAGTGTCACAACTCTAGCCTTGCTCACATATGTATATAAAGTGCTCCATGTGGAAAAACATCATGTCCTGGGTTTAATCAGTATCTCATCCTGCTCTAGGATGGGTGTAGAGAGTCAAGGGAACCATGGTAAAACATTGAAAGGCAGTTGAATTTCATAAGAACAAAGAGTCAGAATATAGATCTGTCCCCCCAAGGGGCCTGCCATACTGCTAGCCACCTAGTGAAAGCTTCATGAACTAACAATGGCTCTGTCCCCTATATTCTATATCATAACAACATTATACTTTCAGGGAAAATGTTCTAAAATATAATCTGATATAGAATTGCACTTGGGATATTTGTTATTCATAGTTTCACTTGCATTTTCTTCCAGGTTCAAGCCCATCTGCACCTTTACCATCAGGTAAATCACTAGGTAAATAACAGTATACAAGCTTTTAATCTAGTCATGACTAATTCTATGTACCTCACTAAAGTTAATATCACATTCTGCTCATGTGAATTAAGGTACCTCTCTATGGAACACATCTATTAAGTTAATAATACAAAATCCACTGATAACAGTGTGCTCTCATTGAACACTAAATTGAATCTTTGATGATAGTGATTCACTTCACTTACTCATTTCATTTTCCATATAATGTCTTCTTTATGAGCTATGAGTAGGTGCCCCTTACCTTCTTCAAATTGCTCAGCACAAAAGGCATTTACTTAGAAGTCTGGTTTAATAACCCTAATGTGCAACAAATGCTAAACAGGTATACTCTGTATCATGAAATATGATTCTTTATTAATGGCCCAATAAAACATGTGCTAACATATGATACCATATAGAATTGCACTTGGGATATTTGTTATTCATAGTTTCACTTGCATTTTCTTCCAGGTGTAAGCCCATCTGCACCTTTACCATCAGGTAAATAACAGTATACAAGCTTTTAATCTAGTCATGACTAATTCTATGTACCTCACTAAAGTTAATATCACATTCTGCTCATGTGAATTAAGGTACCTCTCTATGGAACACATCTATTAAGTTAATAATACAAAATCCACTGATAACAGTGTGCTCTCATTGAACACTAAATTGAATCTTTGATGATAGTGATTCACTTCACTTACTCATTTCATTTTCCATATAATGTCTTCTTTATGAGCTATGAGTAGGTGCCCCTTACCTTCTTCAAATTGCTCAGCACAAAAGGCATTTACTTAGAAGTCTGGTTTAATAACCCTAATGTGCAACAAATGCTAAACAGGTATACTCTGTATCATGAAATATGATTCTTTATTAATGGCCCAATAAAACATGTGCTAACATATGATACCATATAGAATTGCACTTGGGATATTTGTTATTCATAGTTTCACTTGCATTTTCTTCCAGGTTCAAGCCCATCTGCACCTTTACCATCAGGTAAATAACAGTATACAAGCTTTTAATCTAGTCATGACTAATTCTATGTACCTCACTAAAATTAATATCACATTCTGCTCATGTGAATTAAGGTACCTCTCTATGGAACACATCTATTAAGTTAATAATACAAAATCCACTGATAACAGTGTGCTCTCATTGAACACTAAATTGAATCTTTGATGATAGTGATTCACTTCACTTACTCATTTCATTTTCCATATAATGTCTTCTTTATGAGCTATGAGTAGGTGCCCCTTACCTTCTTCAAATTGCTCACCACAAAAGGCATTTACTAAGAAGTCTGGTTTAATAACCCTAATGTGCAACAAATGCTAAACAGGTATACTCTGTATCATGAAATATGATTCTTTATTAATGGCCCAATAAAACATGTGCTAACATATGATACCATATAGAATTACACTTGAGATATTTGTTATTCATAGTTTCACTTGCATTTTCTTCCAGGTGTAAGCCCATCTGCACCTTTACCATCACTAGGTAAATAACAGTACACAAGCTTTTAATCTAGTCATGACTAATTCTATGTACCTCACTAAAGTTAATATCACATTCTGCTCATGTGAATTAAGGTACCTCTCTATGGAACACATCTATTAAGTTAATAATACAAAATCCACTGATAACAGTGTGCTCTCATTGAACACTAAATTGAATCTTTGATGATAATGATGATTCACTTCACTTACTAATTTCATTTTCCATTCATTTTTCATTTGCCGTTGGGCAGAACATGATTACTTAAAATATATCAAGGCTTGCAACACTCTGTCGAAATACAACAGCAAGTCCTAACTTGTTTGATTGTCAAAGATGCTAGGTTAAATTCACTAAAAAACTATAACAAGACAGTTATAGGTCCGTTAATTCTTCTTTTCCAAACAAGCATTGCTCCTTTTGGTTTATTGATAATTAATTCCAGTTACATGTGGTTCTCTCTTTTTCACTTTCAAAGACAATAACTTAACTATAAGTTAACATGTGCACTTTCCATCGCTGATCATTTTCATCGCTGTATAGCCATAGTACTGCAAGTGTTAATCCCTGGCTGAACAAAGAGAGTATTACTTCAAGTACATGTACATGTGCTTTATTCAACGGTGCCTGAAAATAATTATATGAATACATTTCTTTACATAGGCAGTGTTTATTTTATGAAACAGTTACATTAAACATGATTTTTCAATCCTCCTTGTTCTCACTGTTTGACAATGTCTCTTTGATACACTAGTTCTAATATATCATCGTCATCATCTATCATCTGCTCGACTTTTTAATTTGAAAAAAAAGTTATCCCATCCCTCACCCCACCATTTCCCTTCCCCCTCCTACTAAAAATAGAATCATTGGAGTAATTTTACGTTAAGTTGTTAGCATTTCTAAAAGATACTGACTATGCAGCACTAGACTAGAGAAAAGGGTGGTATTTACATGTAACAAGACAAGATCATGAGTTTTTTTAGAAGGCTATTTCATTTCTTGCCTCTGGGACCATTGGAGGGTCCCTTACACTGAGATTTATGAGTCCGTTGCTTATGCAAGAGAAAATAAAAACAAGGTGGTTTAGTCTAGCAATGTTAAAATCATCCATAAAGTATGTGATGCGCTACTTAGATGGCCGTTCCTGATTACTCAGCTGGAGTTAGTACGAGCACGAGACAAACATACCAGCCTTTTTATCCATCTCACCCTGCTGGAGTATTATATCATTTTAGAAGCAAAGGGTAGATTTGTCTAACTTTTAAGGTCTGAATCGTTGATCACTCCCTTTTATCTATAATAAAGCAGACTGAAAATTTGGAAAAATATAAGGAAAAGGTGTTATCCAGACAGAAACAAAGTTTCTCATCGAAGGACATTCTCGCAAATTGCGTTGTAACCATGATTCCTGTCTAGAAGCTCTTGCCAGCCGTTCTTTTGTATTTTTATTAAATGATAAGTTTAATGACCACATAAATTTACTGTTGTTTTACAATGGTCTTCCATTATGTAGTCTTGAGACTAACAGGAAGAGGAAAAAGACAAGGACAACACATTAAAATGATTAACTCTATCTTCCAAAGCCAATGCCAATACAGTAGTATGATAACATAACCGAGCCTTTTATAGAATCTTATATGAATTATTTGTTATTCACAGCATCTGGATTGCCAGTCCCACCATGTAAGTAACGTTTCGTTTTCAAATCAGTCTTTTGTCGTTTTTCTGTGTCTGATTTAAGATAAAGGTGATTTAGGGGTAACATCACATAATTTTTATCTGAAATAAAAACACAATATTTTTCAAGATATATCAGCTTACATTCTTCATTGAGATACTGATAGAAACACATTGATTTCCGAAGGGCAGCAATCTGATCGGTTGAATTGGAGCAGCGATTGTAACATTGTGTCCCATAGCTGGTTTTCCAAAAAGCCATACCAAACTGAAACTTGATAACTGTTAGTTAAGATTTCTCAACAGATTGTATCAATAACAACTGATGGGATTGCGAATTTTGAAGGTTCAAGAAATGGCAAAGATACACAATAATGGATGGTTTTGGGGATAGGCGGCCGTAAACAACAACCTGACGCATTGCACAGTCAGCTGTCAACAAAACCATCGTTTGTTGTACTTATTATCCATCTTCTCGAAAAGATTTTAAGTTTACTGAGTCCCCATACATTTTCAATGGGGACTTTGATACGATGGATAATAACTGTATCTTTGCACATTCATTATATCAATGGCCTTTTTACTCATTCAGTATATTGGCCTAGTGGTCATATGATACCCACTATCGGCCACAACTAGCTAGTAGACATATGAATTCTCTGTTCTGATAAAAAGAATTCCGGGGGCGTCAGAATATTTTGAAAGCTTAGCCATTGTTGCATGCTGAAAAGTTTGACTTACACTTTTTCGATGCTGAAAAGTCAAGACATTTTTTACACTTGATTGAGTAACATTTGAAGCTGCTGACTTATTTGGGGCCGGAAAAAAATATATGGAGGGCAGTCGAAACTATGACTTTAAATTGTAACTGTTTTATGACATTACAGCAAACAACTCCATGAACACCACCGTCGTAGCTGAAGAAAAGCGTATGATGGCTATCATAGTGGTGGTCGTCATTGGGATCGGTGGAGTTTTCATCGTATTTGTCCTGATAGTTTGTGTGTGCAAGGCTATGCCGGGCGGTGAGGTTGCTGGAGCTGGACCCAGCTATCTTGGAGGCGGATACGGAGTTAAACCCATGAACCCTCAGCAAATGCATGGAAGCGGACAATCGCAGAACTATCCCTACAAAATGAGGTAAAAGCAGTCGCGTATCGTACAATATCAGATTTCTTAGTCAAATTGGTGGTCATATTCATACATATAGAAATCATATAACCCATTAGTTTCAAACCTTCGTTTCAATAGAACTTCCGGAAAGTATAAGTGAAAGTCACTTACATAACAGCTGTTGTTTAAGAAGTCAAACATTCATCAGAATGTATGCAATAATATCATTAAAAAGATATATGTAAAAAAAATACATAATAGATGAGATAAATCATGGGATGACCAGCGGTGGTCGAACCAAGGTGACTGAAAATAAAGTGCTCTCATATGTGATTCATTCATACATGAATATAATTGATTTTACTGATGTTGTGATATAAAAAGAAATATACTATCATATCCTATATAAATATAAGCATATCGATTCTGAACAATCATATGTCTGCTAAGATGTGCCTTTGATCACAAAAAATGTATCCATAGGTCATTTTGAAAAAGAAATCTGTGTATTATAACCTTTCCAGCGAGCATATTAACTTGTCAGATGAACTAGCACAACGATTTATCTACATCAAATTCCAATGTCCCGAATCATCATGCAAACGTATTTGAACATGAGATCAGATTTCGATATTTCGATATTACGGATTTTCCCTACGGCTTTATTAAGCTTTAAAAAAATTGTCAGGTTTTCTGTGATTTTAAGATGATATAGACGGTCCATTTATTCTGAATATTTTCGTGTTAAGAAAGGATACCGAAAATAACGATACAATATGCAATGTTCAACATTTTCAAAACTACTTTCCCAACCTATGAAGGTACTAATGTTTTTTTTTATCATTTATAGCTTACAGATCCCGTTCCAAAATTCACAGCCAAGTTACGGTAACCAAATGAGGTGGTAAGTACACAGCACACAACGCCGGTTTTACACATGTCAAAATCTTATCATTTAGTATGTCGTATCACAACATAATCTGGTGTTACTAGTCTATTTGCAAACTTTCCTTGTCTTTATTAAATATACAGACCATGCCTGCCTTTGGCTATACATGCCAAGGGCAGGCATATGGTCAGGAATATAAGCAAGACGTGGGGGCAGGCATGCCAATAGTGGATGGTTGTACCAAGGGCTAGCACTGCACGAAACTTACCATTTTACATATGTATGCGAAACGCGTCTATCAGTACGATTTTGCGTCTACAAGTTCGACCTATTATCCATCTCGTAGATGCCTTATCTAGTGGCGTATATACATGTCCATGGTGCGGTCTTATATATATACGTCATATATACGCCTGATTCCGTTGTATATACACCACCATCCAATAGTTCCGATCTTTGCAACTTGGGGACACTGCTGGTAGCATATTTCATTTTCCATTAACCATCCAAGTCTGTATTATATGAAAAATATAATCTTATATTGCCAATTTATTTTACAAAACCTTTATAAAACCTGATTAAGTATAAATTTATTAATTACACACAATAAACCCTGCATTATGTTTTTGTTTTTTACCGTTTTTCTAATATATTTTACTTGGTTGCACCAACACTGACCCGCCTCCCAACACTCAGTCAGCCAACACTGAAGACCTCGGCACTCCCCCATTGTGTGTAGAATGAGCCGAGGTTGCGAGTCAAGATTTTTTTTTTTTTTATCATGTAGACGCCCGGCGTTTATATATCGCCCAGAGGATATTTCCTTTTATATACGCCAGGTGTGAAATACAGCCAAGTCGCGCGGGTCTACATATGGAAACTGTCTCGTAGACGCCCCAAACGCAGGCGCGGATAAGAGGCGTATACAAATATAACAAGCCACTATACAGCCGATAGGTGCGTTATCGCGATGGCGTATATATATGTAAAATGGTGGTGTGTTAAGGTCAGGTCAGGACTGCTGAGGAAGGGAAGCAATGCTGTGGAAGCACTTGCTGAGGGTAGACACGCTAAGATGGGCAGGCATGCTGGGGATAAACAATTATGGGTAGCAAGTAGCTACGAGAATGAAAAATTGAATTTCATATCTATAATTAGAACAATATCTGCAGAATATAGCCTGGAAAGAGAGGATCACAAATATATTTGAATTCTAAAAATCGGCCAAGTAGTTCAAGAACTATGGAGGAAAGTGTAGTCAGATTAAGATTGAATTTGAGGAACTCAAGTATACATATAGAAAACAGTAGAAGGCATGGCACCACATAATGATTAGCACAGATGAACAGAATTATTACAATAACTTTCTAGATATTGATAATAACATCATGATATTTAGTATACAGGGGTATTTTCACATGCTGAATCCAATGGAGATATTTATTTTCATGTATATTGATGATGTCATAGCTAATTTGCATATTAATAGGGAAATCTGTGACAATGATGCATAGATTTTGCAAAAAAACACTCAAATAATACTCCTCTTTAATCTAGATCATGTCGTATAGGGCAATGCATATTGTTGACTTGAAAATAGGAATTTGGATGGCTAATTTGCATAATTTATCTTGAACCTGAAGTCTTCAGATGGATCAGAGAATTGATGAAATCAGTTTTTCAGTATAGTTATTTCAAGATGCTGACCTTTTACATCTATCAAACTATGGCATATCATACATCAAATTAATCCTCTAGGTATGCTCTTTGTGATGGCATAGGCACAAAATTGATTCATTCATTCATTTTTGTGTGAAGAGCATTTCTTTTATTTAAATTGGTGCTTGATCAAGTTGTTCTGGTCATAGAAATTTCGTGCTAGCACTAAAGTGAAGTCCAAGATGTCCTCTGATTGGCTGAAATAGTGCTTTGCCACTTCAAGTATCAGAAGAACTCAGCAAATGGATGAATTCAACACTGTGCCTGACAGAGCAGTGGCCACGGAACAGGGTATAGGCCAAGGCAAACCTTTCTTAGATAAAGTCACAAATATTTTGATAGTAGTCACAAATATTTTGATAGTAGATGCAATAAACGGGCGCTTCTAGGGAGCCATTTGAAGATAAAGTTTGAGAAATGTATTGTTGTCTCACAGTGTGACGCCCACCACGCGCGTTGCTAGAGCAAGTCACTCAGCCCACACGCAGACAGTAGTATGGGAAGCAGCACACTCGCTATGCCAAATTTCATGAAAACTAAACAGGCAATCTAGTGCGCACTAGATGGAAAAGAGAAATCCAAGGAAAACTTAAACATTAACTGGTGCTTATGAAATAGAAAAACGATTTCAAGAAAACTAGAAAGGTCAGTTAATACGCAGTAGAAAGAAAAAAATACCTGAAAAGGGTTACCTAGAGTACACTAGATGGAAATGAGTTTCTTTACTGTACGAATGCACCATATAGGGGCTCCGTAATACAAGACAGAGTGTTTGATGGAGACTGTAAAAGTCAGACTGAGACACTGCTTAAGCAGTTGTTGCCATCAATGAATGTTGTTTATCACGTTGAAGTTACATGGACCCTCTGATGTAAGAGTTATTTCATGTTCTCCCTTTGCACTATGGAAAAATAAACAAATCTGCCGTACACTCATGAATAGACTAGCACGGTATGTACTCTGTAGGTCACCGATTCATTTGTTATTTGGGATATATTTTCAACAGCTTAAGGTATAAAAAAAGGAAAACTGACTTACCTCTGCTGCACCTTTTTCACTACCATTCCTGTAAATACATGCCTGGTTCAGACGTCGTCAGGGAAAGTATTCACGGTATAGCAGTTTGAAAAAACCCAGATACTCACGGTGGGCTGTTTCTTATATAACGTAATCCGCCTATGACCTAGACTGATACTTATAACAAAATTATAAGCATGGCATATATCTACGACATTTGAGGACATTGTCTTCAGAATCACACGACAACTAGAAATGAATTGCTGTTCACAAAAATATACTTAGCTTCCACATAACGGCCATTCTTCTTATGGGGCTGCCCCTCTTATATTACACTTCTACAGGTGTTGCACCGCTGATATATGTTTTTTATGATTTGATGATTCTTTTCTTCGCAGGGGGTTCAACAACGGAATGTAAATCTTACCACAGCCCATCACAGTGAACGAATCTTCAGAGGCATCTGTTCACCAGAACCCTGCAACAACAAACCCTGATAAGACATGGACCTGTTGTCTTAGAGGTCATATGTGTATACTAACCATTAGCTCTTGAAACATGCACTTGACATTGGCGTGCTCACTGAGATGAAACCTTGATTCCCCTGTACAACTTCAAACTATACAACTCTATTTAACATCCTATTATAGGAACTATAGTATCATGTAACATTGCTAGTATATGATGAAACGGCAAATAAACCTTTTATGATAGCTGAAAAAAGCCACGGTCAGGATAAGAAGTAAGGGGTCTTAGGAATTGGACAGGATATTTCTTATAAAGGAGACTATCATTAAAATAATGGATTAACACTTTTCGGAGAAAACCGAAGTAATTTCAAACTTGACCGTAGCAGTTCACCTGTGTTATGCAGACTCAGTATGTAACTCAGCTCTTTTTCATTCTCGAACTTTAAAGAGCATAGTTTTACTCTGTAACCAGTCGATACTTTCAGGGCTCAGTGTGCTCTACCTTATCTACTTCTTGTGAGAAATGCTTTGTAGAGTAGACCGATATCTGTGTAATTTGATTGGTATTACAAATACAGATAATAACATACAGCCGAATGTGAATTCTATTTACATTTGTCAATGTCATTTGACAATGGTCATTGTGAAAACTTTAGCGATGGTGATGTTTGCAAACAGTTTTGCCCAAATCACAGTCTAGATTAGGTATTGCTGTTGATAAGTTTTAACTCAGAAGACTTTGTGGTCCATTTGCATATGAAGGCACTTTTGATCTACTAAACTTCACAGGTATGTGGGTGGCATTTTCATTTTTATCTAGTTTTAACCAATACACTTCTAAAACAGCTTAACCTTGTAAGTTCCATGCCCTAGCAGAATAAATGACACATGTTCTTGTGTTAACAGGGATCCCATGTGGAATAAAACCTTGAGAGAGGTGACACTTATTCAAAACTGGACAAATAGAGTGCTTCAATTTTCAAGAATCATATTGATTTATTATTTTCTAGCAGTAGATGGCTTGTTCTTCAATTTAAGACACACCCTCACGCGTTGCTTGTTTGTCTCGTTCTGACTATTACTGTAAAAATGTTAAGTGCACATATTATTTCGCAATTATAACCGACATGCATTTAATTCCTCCAAATATTCTAACCTATTTCATATACATTGAATACAGTTTTACGAAACAGCTGAATCTAATTCGGGTCCTAGTACCGTCAAAATAATAACAACATATACGATTAACATTACAGGTGCCTATATCATTTGCCACTTCTACAAAATTTAAATGTATGTGCTTCGAACCTGCGTATTAGTAATGAATATGTATTAATGTCATGGTTCAGCATCATAGATAACAGTAGCAGGTTCTTGAAAGTGTACTGTTTACCTCTCCCAATACCCTATTAGTTGCTTTTGTTTCAACAAGAACTATTACAGAGAAAATAAATGTGTAAAGATGACACTGTAAAGACGATACTTCATATCCTGTTGTTTGTAATCAAAAGGATTACTGATTAAGAAATTCAAAAAGTAACCATTTGTCTATTCCATCATTCTAGGTGAAGGGAAGTTAATATTCGTTATATTATCGACATACTTGGTTGCTACCTGTTCTATATAACTCTCAATATTCCACATGTATCAAAGGGATGAGTTTGGTTTGAAAAGAAAAAAACGCAATATACTCCACCTCAGGATAAGGAAAATCTACGAAAGTATAGGGCACATAGCTATTGTGCTTTGGATGAATTTTAGTAGCATCTCAATATCATCTATAGATTATAACAACTGATAATAGTAGTTTTCCCCCTCCCGACTACAGTGGTGCTATCTTACTGGTAGAACAAGCAATCACTCTGTGCCCTATGATAATTTTTCTTCAGGCTAATAGTGAAATACACTTTATCCTATGATTATGACATTATAATGAAAGTTATTGAATTAGTATAACATTTTATAAAGTTTTACCCACTTATCTTTTAAGTCTCCTAATGTGAAGTTGGCGACAAAGCCCCATAATTTTTGGTGTAAATTTTATCATTGGACCAATTATTGATACATTTGCGAATATAAGTATTGTATGCACTTATTTCTAATAAAGGAAGTCCTTATACTGAATTAGTTCAGGTGATTTTTCTTTGAATAGACAAGTCAGCCACATTGTAAATCACTGTAACTGCATAAAACAAACTTTTGAAATAAAACTGGGTGAGTTCACCTATTACTTTCGAATCATGAGAACTGACAGTATGTCAGTCATGACTTAAAGCAAGGAATTGTAAGAGAAGGAATTGCAACGCCAGCTTCTCGTGACCATATGGGCCAATATCTATGTCTCCCTATTGTTCTCCTGGGACCTGTTTCAATAGTTTCGTGACATCTCTGTGACACCATACAGACATTGGGGTTGTCTACTTTCGTGACAACACAAGTAGCTGCCCTCAGGTAAAGACAGACCCCAAACATAAGAATTAGACAAATCTACACGTCATGGACCTGGGACCTGTTTCAGTAGTCTCATGAAATTAGGTCTAGACAGACATCAACAGCGGCACCAACAGTGCAAGCAACAGCGGAAAAAGACTAGCAAATATCTGAAGATCGAACTGGCCAATCTTCTTCATATTTGGAACGATTATAGATTATATGTATCCCCTACTCATGTTAAAGTGTCATTGCTAAATTTCTACGAGAAGTGAGTGAAACTCTGTGTGTCATCAACTGCAATCTTGTGATCTGTCTGTATGGTGTTAGAGACGCCATCTAGACAGGTCACAAAACTAGTGAAACAGGGAAAAAGTGTTAGACAGACATGAAAAGCGGCAACAGTGCAAGCAAGCAAGAACGAACAAAACAAAGTCTAATGTCTAGTTCTTATGAAACCGGACACACCATCTAGACGGCATCTATGATCTAGACATGTCACAAAACTAGTAAAACAGGTCCCTGATATTGGTGGTGCAGCGTGTGCGACGGCCCGTGACGACCGCGATCACGGCCGTCGCGCTCCAGTGATCGCACCTTTGCTCCCTTGGTGGGCGTGATACAGCCAGTCCTCCCTCGCCAGTACTCACTCACCAGTCCTCCCTCACCTGTCCTCCCTCACCAGTACCAACCAACCCTCACTCACCAGTACTCACTCACCAGAACTCACTCACCAGTACTCACTCACCAGTTCTAACTCGCCGGTACTCACTCACCAGTATTCACTCACCAGTACTCACTCACCAGTACGAGTTCACTCACCAGCACTCACTCTCCAGTCCTCACACACCAGGGAGCTGTTTCAAAAGTCGGGAGGGTGCTAAACGAGAGTACTCATCGCCAAAGCGAGAGCTAACAATGGCACCTCGACGCTGTCGAGGTGGAGGTGCCGCTCACTATTGGGTATTGGTAGCGGTTTTGCTGCCGCTTTGATTCAAAGTGCCACTCGCTGTTGCGGCCTCCCGCTTTCAAAATGTGACGTGCCGCTGGCGAGACCTCATTCAACTTTTGAAACAGCTCCCCGTACCAACCAGTCCTCACTCACCAGAACTCACTTACCAGTCCTCACTCACCAGTTCTAACTCACCGGTACTCACTCACCAGTATTCACTCACCAGTCCTTACTCAACAGTCCTCACTCAACATTCCTCACTCAACAGTCTTCACTCAACAGTATTCACTCAACAGTAATCACCCACCAGTACCCACCAGTCCTCACTCACCAGTACTCACTCACCAGTCCTCACTCAACAGTCCTCACTCAACAGTTCTCACTCACCAGTCCTAACTCACCGGTCCTGACTCACCAGTCCTTACTCAACAGTCCTCACTCAACAGTTCTCACTCAACAGTCCTCACTCAACAGTTCTCAGTTTTCATGGAAAATATGTGTGGAGAGAAAGGGTTGGAGATGTTTAGGTAGAAACTGACCAACATACCTTTGAGCTGCAGGTTGAGAACTAATGAAACAATCTATCCAAATGATCTAAAATGTTTCCTGTATTACAGTTTCAGGCCTTTCTAGTGATATATAGAACATGTATGTAGGGTGTGTGGTTGTCTCAAAACAATCTTTGTCTTTGCTCATAGATGATTTATATTATAACTTGGGTTATAGATATGTAGTACTTTTCTCTTCTATGAAATTGGTATTGCTATTGATTTTTAAATATAGTATCAATATTCTATATACCATAATGTATACTCTTCAAGTTAGTTCAGTATACTCAACCATGAAATTGTGTATTATTGCCATTAGGGTAAGGCAACGCTCTCTTGCGGATGACTGGGGAACTAGTGTATTCAGTGTATTCACCCAACCATGACGGCCGCGCGGCGACCGGCCGGGAGACATAGATATCAGCTTCACAGCTCTGTGGCCATTCCTCCTCTCTCCACTTCTTTGCTTAAAGCACCTGAATCCGTTCTTCCTTCTGCGATTTATGGTTTCCACAGATCATTTGATGCTGTGTACTGTTCCTCCAGGCATTATTATACAACAATGATTTTTTTATAAGGAAATAGTAATCATATTTTGTCCGACGTGCAATAAGCTGTAGCGACTGCTGATATTTAGTAGAAACCGAACTCAAGTTAGACTTGACAATGTCTATGCCACTCTGGTCAGGTCTGCTCCTCACTAAACTCGGCTATGCCTCGTGTAGTAATACGCGACCTTCCCGGCGTGGCATAGACATTGTCAAGTCTAACTCTCATTCGGTTTCGTATTTATCCTACCCCGTCTATGCTTTTGTATTACTAAAAGATAAATATTGAGTCAATGACCAACAGAACTTTTTTTCATAGTAGCTGACATCCTGGGACCTGTTTCAGTAGTTTCGTGACATGTCTAGATGGCGTCTGTGACACCATACGGACAGATCACAAGACTGCAATCTATGACACGCTGAATTTCACTCACTTCCCATAGGAATTAAGCGATGACACTTTAACACGAGTAGGGGATACATATAACCTATAATCGCTCCAAATATGAAGAAGATTGGCCGCTCTGACCCTCTGATATTTGCTAGACTTTTTCCACTGTTGTTTGCACTGTTCGTGCTGCTGTTGATGTCTGTCTAGGCCTAATGTCACGAAACTACTGAAACAGGTCCCTGGTCTCTGATTGGTCAATAATGTTATTACTCTAGTGGCATAAAAAACACTTTATGTCACGGGCCTGCCACATAAATTTCCCTATGTTAAGTCTATGGCGGTTTTTATTAGGGGTAGGATAAATGACTATGCTTGACCCACTTTCACTGGCAGATCCCTAGCCCTCAAGTTCTATAGTGATCTTCCTGTGGTTTAAGTAAACCAGAGCCTCTAAATTGCCTATTGTCGCCCCAAACGGTTATGTCAAGTCCCTTGCGATACCTTTTGTGAACCAATGTCAAGTTGAGACCGATCTCAAGTTGAGACCGATCTCAAGTTGAAACTGACTTTGAGCATTACAGTAGGTTCAGCACAAACTAGCTGAGTGGTGCAGTGCCTTGTTTTTATGTTGTTTTCAATTGTCTCTCATGGTCATAATAACTCGAAACTGTTCTTCTTTTTTGTGGGACTATACTCAGACAAACTTCTTCTTTTATGATTCAATTCGAGCCATGCTGAAATCAAAGTTTAATATTGTAGTTTTCTGATCTACCTTTTTCGTGAGAAACCAATGAGATCGCAAGATTTCGCTGGTACCCCTTTCATAACTCAGACTCGACGAAGTCGCTAGTCCCTATATATATCAAGAATTCATGTTTATGGACTAATTAGTTAATCATATGAATGTAAGGGGGCGCCACCACAGGAGGCACTAGGGCTTTTGTAGTTGGCGGCTTCACTCTCTCACTGGGGGTCGTTGCACCACGTTTTGCTGATCGCAGAATAGCGATCCGAGATCGAAAGCGTTGCTCCAGATTTTATGCGGCTCGCATCATAATCATGTCACCATCAATATCCAATTTAAAATCCAATAAGCCTTTCACCCATAACACTGAAAATGTAGTGTTGTAAAAGTTAACGATACAACATGAAAATAACGATACTATACGACACGATCTGGGCCTTGTTTCAAAAGCAGCGGAAAGTACGTTAATAGCGGTTCATTCGTTAATAGCGTGAGCTCCCGTTGCATAAGCAGATAGGTTTTATGGCCTCGTCCACTTCCCGAGTGAGCGAGAGGAAATGGCGGTAGTTTCCGTTTCATAACAAACTGCCGCTCGGCTATACTTCCGCTATTTAGGCGCAAAAACTCCCGCTATGTACGAGAGGGTCGACCCTCTCTTACATCCCCATATATGAGTATAAATACGTCTTTTTCGAACACTAAATCTCATTCAAATTGAAAAATATTTGTAGAGAGTAATTCTAATTGTATCCCATATATTTATCCCAAATTTTAAAATTTTCTAATGATTATTTCTTCCAATACTGGAAATTCTATTTCAAACTGACAACCGTGGTCACTGCTGCACTCAGGTGGCTATTGCAGAACCTCCTGCATCGCTCGACATATATAATATATATGTGTATATAAATATATCATAATGTGTGTATATATGTATCTATATATGTATATATTCATTTATATATATTAGATTTGGTTCAATCTATTAACTGACTTATGATTTCACCTGTATTCAGTTCTGCTGGATGTCTCCCCCTATCTTGTTTGTTTTTATTCTGATGCCTACAATGCGCATGTGCAAGTGGTCTAATTCCGCTGAGCCCGCTAGCGGTTATGCAGGGAACCAGCTGCGCTGAAACACTCTCCGAACATAGATCTTGTGGCCCAGTATAAGATAAATGTCACAAAATATCTGCTGGGAGAGTGATTTTGCCTGAACAACGAACAAATACCCGAAAATAACGAACGAACGAGACTGCTGAATAGCGAGAGGGGTTATGAAACGCAGAATTAATAGGCACGTTGTTTGTCTCGCTATCCCAGCCGCTATTTTACGGGTTCGCTCGCTAAAACCTTCCGTTACTTTTGAAACAGGGCCCAGCCTGTAGTCACTGGAGCAACGCTTTTCCCACATTTATAGGATAAACAACCCCCTGAGTCGTCCACTCAATCGACTCTGTAATCAATTAATACAAAATCTATGTAGCAGATAACGGAAGAAGAATCTCTTCCATTAATCGAACGGTGCAACTACAAAGAGTGATAGGTGTAGAATGTGAGAAACACTGAGACATGTTTGGAATGTCAAACTTTGATGTGACGATCTGCCCAAGTCCCTAGACCATTCACCTCTTACGTGAAGAATAAAAGCTCTCTAAAATGACTCTGAAAGAACTGCGTTTGAAGCAACCTGCTTTAGAAGCTGTTAGGGCGCTTATCTGATGTGACAACTAGATAAGAACATCTCTTTATTTGTGAGTTAAAACAGCAAATCGCACAGAAGCCGCGTTTATGGTTTGGCTTCATTCGGTACTGTAATGGTCCACGTTGGTTCCCTCACTTTATCCTACCCCTGATATAAAATCCCATAGGTTAACATTGAGTTTCCGTATGCCACGCTGACTGGCATACAGAGTTTTATATGCCACTAGTGGCATACAGAATTATTATTACGTAATATTCCAAAATCGAGGAGACAGGGTAGGATAAACTCAAAACCTGATTCGTTTTAATCTTTGCCACCGTATGCCACTCCTGGAGTTTTGGCTCCTTACTTCACTCGGCTTCGCCTTATGAAGACCCAATGCCAAACTCCAGTCATGGCATACCGTGGCCACGATTAAACCTCATCCAGTTTTACGATAATCTCTGTGCCTTCGATTCGCACAAGACGGGAGAGGGGCGGGCTTCCATCAGCGTGTATTATGGTCCGCCTTCCGATTCCATTTTCTATTGCTATCGTTGGTGATATAAAGCCCTACAACACATGAGGTGCTTTCCACTGAAGAAAGTAATCCATATGACTGTGTCTGATTTGACATAACAAATAACAGAAATGAGTGCATATTATTTATCATATTTATAAGCATGTGCAGATCTATTTCAAGTAGACCACAAAATACTCCCCAAAGTCCTAAGAATTTGGAATATTTTAGAAATTTGTGTATGGGCCAAATTTTGGCCCGAACAGGCAGGTTGGTCAGATATATAAATGGCCACAGAAAGTAGAGCGCAAGATCTCTGCTGGGAGAGTACTACGGGCCCACAAAAGACCAAGTTCCCGTGGTCTATCTAAATTTGCTCGTCGGATCCTTTACTATGCACACAGTCCTTCACAGTGACCGTCATCGTCGATTCTGCAGATGATGACTTATCCTAGTGACGAGACCTGCTATACATTTTATTCATAATATCACTTTATTTGGAAATTCATAGATAATAACACATGCTTGTATTACAACATCATAACAAGTACGATGCGTTTAGTCTCCCTTAAATTTCCCGTTTGAATAGTCTCATAGAGGTTTGGACACTGTATAAGTATGAAACAATGTGGGGTCCGTCAAGTAGACTGGGAGTAAAACCAGAAATAGAATGCTTCCTGCCGAGGAAAAGAAAAAGTATCCTGCAGACTTTTACATCATTTAGATTTTTTTTCTAGGTGACATGATCAGAAGACGATAAATGGCAAGTTTTGATAAACTGGTAGTAATTCATTATGTGTAGCGTTGATAACGACATATAGAATTGATGTGGTGGCCTTTCTCGCGCGTAGCAAGCGGCAAGAATTCAACAAACCCTCCGGCAGACAACTGCTGGAACGTCTGGCGAAATGCTCGGCAGAAAACTCCGTCAGATTGCCGTATGGTCGCTGTACAAATTAGGTTTTGTCTGGTGGGAGATATTTCATCTGGCAGACGAGAAAATGTACATCGGGTGGGACGGTGGGTAACAAAATCTAGCGGGTGGAAGCGCGTTTCAGTCGGCAAATGGCCCTAGGCCAAACGCTCAGCAACCGTGAAGCAACGATCCAAAAACCCTTAACAGATGCCAATTTTACCTGCGCACCAAAAGCAGACACCTACTGGAACGTTTGGCGAGTGATTCCACCAACCCGACAGATGGTTCAAATAGACCAGATCTTCTGCCAACCTCCACACGGGCGCTGTACAACGTTTTTGTCTGGTTGGTAAAATACTCGCTTAAGGGTTAGAGTGGTCACATTTAGAGTTCCAGCGTGCTGCACAGAAAACACTATCCCTTCACTATCTACGTACTATTCTCTGTGGTATTCGGAATGGAGCAGGGTGCCAGTATCTCAGGGTCTTGGAGGCAAGCCCAGCTGACCATGACCAATAAAGACCAAAGTACCTCAATACTCACTGGTGCTTGATATATTTATATACATATTACAACAAAATTATTGGTTTTATGAGCCACTTATCCCTTTACCATCACGGCGTATCGTAATAAGAAAGTCTTAATGAAACGGATTGCCTTTTTTTCTACAGCTTAGTTATCAGGAGTCGAGCAGTTATATAACATCTACAAATTATAGAGTGGTGTATGATAAACGAATTAAAAAAATGACCATTTGATGGAATATTAAATGAAATGAGTGAATTGTCTTATCTTGAATAAAGGGAGCATTGCTGAAATGGAAATGGAAAATGGAGAAGAAATATTCTACTCTATAACTTCTCTGTATCTTAAGACATCAACGCCGCTAATTGTGTTGCCCATTCGTTATGGTCTATGTCACTAACACCGACCAGCACAAAACCTTTCAATGAACAAACAGAAAAAATATACTCCCTGTTTTCGTGAACGTGGTTCGTGGAACAAACAACACGAGCTAAGCCAAAGATTAAGGATTTCAATAGTGCCTCTCATGTTTTACAGCGAATAGCGGCGCGAATTGCACCACCATTGGACGGTTTTTGTGCAGTCACTATATATAGGATACTCTAGAAGTCCCCAATCATGCAAGTAGCTGGGTGGTGTTTAGTAGAGTGCTCATTGTAAATGGGGCATCCATTCACGACAAAGGCAGTCTCATTGAACCCCCTTCTTCTTTTTTTTTTTTTTTTTTTTCAGAACTTTTATTTCGTTGACAACATATCAGCTTCAGTTACATAGTCTCAGTTTACAGTACAGGGAAACTTATTCGTTCTGTTTTGATCCATTAGGCAAAGATATACAGATATAGTAATTTAGTTTACCTGATGTCATCCTATGTTGTTGACAACAAAATCAGGGTGGTTATCAAGTCTTGTATGGCTTGATTTTCATAACCTGCCCCACTCCGGGTTGTACAAAAATGAGTGAGGTGGGAAACACAAGTACATACAATTTTCGAAGTCACATAATAAATCGAGAAACATTGAGCTTGTATGGTGCATTACAATAACCTGAAGTTCTTACATGGTTGGATTTAAACATTAGGCTTGCCTTAGCCATGTTATAAGCACATCAGGCATTTGTTGTTTCAAGGAATACTACGCAGCATGTTCGTTTTGGTAAGATTTTTAAAGGATTTATATGTCTCAGTGTTCCTTGCGACTGGTGTCAAAGCATTCCATTTAACAGCACCATAATGGCCAACTGAGCGTGCGTATGCTTCACAGTTGGGAGTTATTGTTTTTAAGATCGGGGCTGTCTGTGCTCGGGTATAAGCTGTTTGTTGTTGACAGTATTCCTGTTGTCTGGATCGTAGATACATTTGGTTTAAAACATGACAATTCGTGCGCTCTGACAGGTAAGGAATTCTGGCTACATTATGAAGAGTTCTTAAAGATGTATATATTGTAGCTCTTAGGCAAATTCGTAGGCATTTGTTTTGCAATTTTTGAAGTTTCTTTACATGATTAAAGTCAGCTGTCACAAAAAGTATATTTCCATAATCGAAGTATGGCAAGATGGTAGATTTGTAAACTTTAAGCGCACTCTCGACATCAAGGTACGAGCGCATTTTACATAGTTGGTACATCCTGTACGATACCTTCTTTATAATATTGTTTATGTGAGAGTGGTAATTTAGGTGTGTATCGAGAATCACTCCCAAGTAGCGATATTCAAATACCTTTTGTAGCTGATTACCATTAAGTACTATGTTTGGTGTTTGTTTTTCTTTTTTTCGTTTAGAGGTGAAGTGTAATATTTTAGTTTTAGCTGAATTTACTGTTAGCTTATTCTGTTCGCACCAAGTGGCTAAGTTATTCATGGATAATTGTAGTGATTTGCCAATAATGGTCATGTCTCTTCCAGAATTAAATAAAACTGTGTCATCCGCATAGAGGCAGGTATCTGAGTCTTTAATCGCTTCAGTTAAATCATTTATGTATAATATAAACATCAAAGGCCCGAGAATGGAGCCCTGAGGCACTCCACAGCCAACCTCATGCGAGGGTGAGTTACAATTGTTCACTCTGGTAGTCTGATTTCTATTGGTTAAGTAATTTTGAATCCAGTTTAAATTTTGATCGCGAATTCCATAATGGTTAAGTTTTTGCAATAAAATTGTGTGGTTTACCGTATCAAAAGCTTTTTTAAAATCAACGAAAATTGCAATTGTGTCTTGGCCTATATTTCTTTTGAGTAAAATGTTATCAGTTAGTGTGGCTATGGAGTTGACTGTGGAGTAACCCTTTCTGAAACCTGTCTGTCGATGAGTTATTATGTTATGTTGTTCAATAAAGTTAGTGATTTGTGTGTGGACTATTGACTCAATAAATTTCGAGGGAAGTGGTTCAAGAGTTATAGGACGGAGATTGGTAACTAGTTTTTCATCCCCTCCTTTCGGGATTGGGATCACGCATGTTTCTTTCCATGATTGAGGAATTTTCTGGTGTAAAAAGGAAGTGTTAATGAGATCTTGAATTATGTTGGGAATTGCTACAAAAGTATCTTTTAGGATTCGTGCGTTTACACCCTCCACCATAGATTGTTTATTGATGTTTATTTGTTTAGCTAGATTAATTATTTGGTCCTTAGTGGCTCTAAAATTTTCCAGTTGGTTGAGGTTTCTTTTGTCATAATGTTTGAAGGGAGTATACATTGTTTTAGAAAGATTGTGACCAATGTTTGAAAAGAATTGGTTTATATATTGCGGGATATCAGAATCTTGAAGCTGGTTTCCGTCGAGGTCATTTAGTAAAATAGTGCTTGAGAGTTGGGTGTTAGTACCAGGGAGAATACTGTTTATTGTTCGCCAAAACTTCTTATGGTCACCTTTGACTATATTAATTTGATTTAGTATGTACGCCTGTCTAGATGACTTTATTAACTGGTTTGTTCTATTTCTATTTTCCCTGGCAATCACCCAATCATCAAGTTTGCCCGTTTTTTTGGCTTTCTTAAGTAGCCGGTTCTTAGCTTGTATTATTTCTAGGATTTCTCTAGTTATCCAAGGCTCTTGTTTTTCATTTATGTAGAATTCCTTATGCGGACACATGTTATCTAGTATCATTCTGATTTTAGCAAGTATTAGGTTCCATTTTTCATCAACCGTATTTAATATATGATACTCTTCCCATTTTTCATTTTGGATTAGCTGGGTAAAGATAACTGCATCATATCTTTGATAGTTTCTGCCATAAATCTTTTTCTTGTTGTTGGGAGCACAAGTTTTCTTTTTTATACAGAAAATACATTGGTGGTCACTTAACGTTGTTTCAAGTACTCCAGTCTTTCGTATGTGGTTAATGTCAGAAAATATTAAGTCGAGTATAGAATTATTTTCAGAATATCTAGTAGTATCTTCAATGTGCTGAGGTAGATTTAAGGATACCATTGTGTCAATAAACTCAGTTACTCTATTATCCTCGGTATTTGCAGCATTGATGTTTACATCTCCCATTATTAGTAGCTCGCATTTGTAAATATTTCTTATTTCGTAAATAGTTTCAGTTAAATAATCTAGGCACTGTTTCAGATCACCATGTCTTGGCCTGTAAACATTCAAAAATACCAAGTCCTTTTCAAAAGTTTTTTTTAGCATGAGGCATTGTAGTTCTAAGTACTTGGTACTAGAGTTATAATTTTTCAAAATATTAGCATCACAACTAACACTTTTGTTAACGAACGTACATAGGCCTCCTCCAACCTTGGGCTCCAAGTCATTTGGCTGATTTTTCCAAGATCTATCTACCCTATGACAGTTATAATCCGCTAGCTTGTAACTCGAGAGATCGTCATTTTTAGTAAACCATGTTTCAGACACGGATATAATATCACAGGAGATATTCGAGAAGTGGGCTATAAAAGAATCGAATTTAGATTTTAGGCTTCTTGTATTGGTATGTACGTATAATGATCCTTTCAGTTGTCTTACTTCAGTAAGACTATATAGCTTAGTCATTACAAGTGAATAATCCCATATGCAATATTAATAGCGATGTAATGCACATTCTGCTCATGTCAAGTATGTAGTCTATGTACAAAAGAACGTACCCATGATAATCCCATCTCAGATTCATATAAACAGTTTTGATATCAGAGGTTTTACACAACTGTGTTTTCTTAATACTAAGAACAAGACATAAATGGAGTTCAAAAACTGCAACAATGGCAAATGAACTCCAAAAAGTAACATTGATAGGTATGTGAGTCATGTACATACCAGTAGGCTTTTGTGACACTTTCTCTCGGATAGCTTTTGGTGTAGACGCATAGAAATTTGGAAAATTTGAGAAACCTGGAGTCTGGACAGACTGTAAGTAACAAGTCTCTCCCAAAGTTGCCAGGTTTGCTTGTCTTTTACATTATTTCAGACTTACTACTACTTGTTCAAGATAACGTTTCAGAGAAATTTCTGATAAATTAATTGAATTTGGATCCTGCATTGGCCATCATGAGCTGCTGTAAGTAACAAGCACCTCAGTGATACTCGTACAGGTGTGTACAAAGAGAATTTACATTTAACTTTAGAATATAGATAGATTCAAGTTACCAACAATAAGCTCGGGGGTCTAGATTCCTCTCAAATGCAGTAAGGAAGTCTTTGGCCCACAGCATGTTTAACTGGGGGGTAAGATGGATTCCGTCCCTTGGAATCATGTAGTCAGGGCTAAAATGATATTTGTTCTTTCTCCATCTATGAGTGTGATTAGCTATCCAGGGAGATATCAGGTTCTGCTTGGAGTTTAGTTCGATTAAGAATTTATTGTAGTCACATATAGCAGAGTTTGCTAGTTCTTGCTGTTCTGGCGTTGAGCTGTCGATGCAGTAGCGGAGGGTGGGGGCTGCTAGAGGACAAAAAACTAGTTTCGCCTCAGGTCTATTTTGAAGTATCCAGTCACGTAATTCTTGTAATTTCTCATGTCCCCGGACAGGACAGTTCCGTGCGCTTTCATGAAGACAGACAGCAGGGTGTGTACATCTATGTAAAATTAGAAAAAATAACAGTACATATAATGTAGTATATCTATAAGTTATTTGTCGATACCATATATGCAGTATTGAGAAGAGAAAACAGCACATATGTTGAAATTAGCGCCATTAGACACTCCCATCATATTTTGCATTTAGTGAGGAATGCTGCGGCCTCTGATATCTGTCCGAATATTGCACTAGGGTTACATTCAGGCATGCAACTAGTCTGGAAACTGTCATTGCCGTATGGTCGCTGGTCGATGTAACTGTAATTACGGAGATAGCCTGGGGGTGTTTTTCAGTTGAGACAATCTCAACTTGAGATCCACTAAGATCGATCAAAGATCGTGAGACCGAATTTGAGATCAATGGCGGCAAGTGTTTTTCAGACGTTGTCTCAAGTCCACACAGGGGATCTCAGCTGAAACGATCTCAACTTGAGATCCCTAGCCCTCTGTATAGAGTGATCTCAAGTTGAGACCGATCTCAAGTTGAGACTGACTTTAAGCAATACAGTAGATTCAGCACAAACTACGTGAGTGGTGCAGTGCCTCCATTTTTATGTTGCTTATCAATTGTTTCTCATGGTCATAATAGCCGCAATAAAACTATGGAATTTTGAATATAGGTTTGCCTGGTTACACTTGGCTCTAAATATTTTTTAATTTAGATATGTTTTGGCACCGGATGAGAAAGTTAAGACAAGTATTAACTGGTCTCAAGTTGAGACCGAAGTTGAGATCCTTTCACTTGAGATCCCCTAAGATCGTCTCAACTGAAAAACACCCAAAGCACCCCAAACGGTCTTATCTTAGTCTCAACTTGAGATCCCCTAAGATCATCTCAACTGAAAAACACTTTGGCCCTCAAACGGTCTCAACTTAAGATCGTCTCAACTGAAAAACACCCCCCTGGTTTCCAGCGTGCGCGCCACTGTGATTCAATGCGTTCACGCACAGGGCAAATGTGTGAGGGAGGCCTGAAAAGCCGTATTCTCCTAGGAGATTCCGGAGGTCCGTATTCTCCTCAGTAGCGATCTGTAGGCTCCATAGGCTTAGCATGGAGACTCCGTATTAGGTGGGTAATAAATGACAGTCTACTATTGATCGATTTGAATGAGGGACAAATGAGTTTTCATTAAACGACAAAGAGATGTGACAACCTGCAGCTACTCAGTATAGGTCAATAAGTATAGTAACTCAGTATGGCCACTCAGTACAGATAATTAAGTATGGTTCAGTTAGTATAGGTCAGTTGGTAACGGTAATTCAGTACTTTGCAAAAAGTATGGGTCAATCAGTATAGATCAGTCACTACGGTATGGCTCAATTCCTTGCCTTAACCCTCTACCCCTCCTTTGCCCCGACCCTCTTCCTTGCCCAAGCCCTATCCCTCGCCCTTTCCCTCTCTCTCCCTCATCCTTCGCCCTAGCCAGTATACCCGGCCCTGTCCCCAAATAGGGCCGGGTGCTGACTCCATACACCCCAACCCTGCCTTGTCATTCAAGACTGGCCGCAGTCTGACATATATGAAAAAAAAATTGAATCAATAAATATATACCAATTTGTCTTCGCCAACCTTCAAAACAGCTGTCGCTTACTTTATAACTGTGTTTTAGAGGTAGTTTTACGTTAGATCTTGGCTGGTTCTTAAATCCTGCCATTTTGTTCTGTCTTCCTCGCTGGTTCCCTAACTGCACAGAGCCTCGCCTATTTACATAGAACAGCTGTTCACCCCTGAATGGAGATCAGGGGTGAATACTTTACCTACCTTCGCCCCCACCCTCTAGCTCCTCATCCCCCTCATCTTTACCCTCTCCCATTCCCTCTCCCTTGCACTAACCCTCTCCCTCACCCTCTCCCTCGCTCTTTCAGAGGAGTGTGGCATACCTGGCACACAGGCACTAATTTACCTCTCAGGAGATGCCCAATTGTCAGTTTGGTGTTGCTGATCCGCACACGGGTCAGTTTCACCTGTTCAGTTCTTGTTTGGTTGTCTTTCCTAAAGGTCTGGCTAGTAGCCACTAGAATTCCTCGTAGTTAGTTGTCTCTGGTGCAGTCTCGGGTGGTTTGTTCTTTCGACTTTCCCATTTTATAGTGTGGAAATGGTGTGAAATCCGCGTAGAAAGGTTTTCTAGTCCGTGAGTCCATTAGAAAGTGATGGAAGAGTGAGGACCATGTCACCTCACAAGAATAGGTGTGGATAGTGTAACCCTCTCCTGCGTGCATTAGAGTCAACAATTTGCCACAATTGGATAAAAACAATTGGATAAAGCTTCATCTTTACAACTTGAACAAAACAAAAGCCTAATATTTTTGGGGTTTTTCTTAATTGCAAATCTCAACATCTGAGAACATCAGTTTTTCCTGTTGGGTTCGGCTCAGCCTTATGTATAAAGAAAATTGAGCATCTTGTATTTTGATGCACCCTGTATAGTTGTAATTATTGCTATATAATCCTTTTCACCACTCGTGTCCTAATGACTTGCACTGCACGAAACTAACCACTTTACATATATATGCGAACGGTGTATATAGGTATGCTTTTGCGTATACAAGGTCGTCCTATTCCCCGTGTGTATACGCTCATCTGTAGGCGTATTTATAAGCGTCCATGGTGCGGTCATATATACGTCATATAGACGCCTGATTCTGTCGTATTTACGCCTCTATCGAATAGCTCCGATCTCTGCCACTTGGGGACACCACTGGTAGCATATTTCATTTACCATTAGTCATAAAGTCCTTGGTATATGGAAAATCCAATGTTATATTATCAATTTTGATTATAAAATTGTTCTCAAACCCCATATATTATCTTTTCATTAAATGCATATAATGAACCAAGCGGGATTTTTTTCTCTAGGCGTTTTTTAAAATGTTTTTAAAGCTTTTCAAAACACCACTCTTCTGAGGTAATACTTTGGGTACTCTATATATATATGTAACACAAGGTGTGGTCAGATATCAACTTACCACCCTAAGTGCCACCACACATCTGCTGCCGACGCCGCTTTGACACCCGCCGCTTTGACACCCGCCGCTTTGACACCCGCTCGCCCAGAGACAAAACTCAGGTAATGTGTGAAGGCAGAGGACCTCCAGCAAGAACTTCCACTCCCACACCATGTCTAAAGTGCTTAAACAACACACTGATAATCCGCGGCAGCAGCGGGGGCTGGGGGGGGCTCCCTTTTTTATTTTCTATCACGACATATATACGCCCGGCGTACATACACGTCGGACAGAGGATGTTTCCTCTTGTATACGCCAGGTGTGAAATACAGCCAAGTCGCGCTCGTCTACACAAGGAAACAGTCTTGTATGCGCTTCATACGCTGGTGCGGATTACAGGCGTATATAAATGAAAACAAGTCGATTTACAGCCGATACGTGCGCTGCCGCGATGGCGTATATAGGAATAAAGGCGTTAGTTTCGTGCAGTGTTGTAACATGTTTGAGCAATGTACTGTAGTGATGTCGCTCATCCGTGATTCGCTGCAAGGTCTGTCATATACAGCGGTGAATAGAATTCTGCTGCATGCATGGAGAGCGGCCCAGCCCTTGGCCCAGAGGGATAGCCTGTTCACTCCTCTTCTTGTTAGATATTGAGAGTCCTTGACCCAGACAGGGACCCTCATTTGAGGCTTCTTTTGTCCAAGGTACTAAGAAACACGTATTGTCCGCGGATCGAGTAAAGGATCAAACAAATAGCTTAACTGCAGACACAGCTAAGGGGTATTCAAGCTTCTTCGAGCTTCAGCGGCAGAACTATTTTGCTTATTATTTGATTGTACATGATTGTTCTAGCAAGAGCCCCATGTGCAGGTTGGTAATTTTATAACGGTAATGATTTATCTTGGATTATAATGATTACTGTCATGAATAACTGGGACCTTTTTTAATTCTTTAATATACAAGTAGGTAGTATGTACATATGTATACTAGTCTCAGCTTGGCAGAAATTCTGGCCAGTGTAATAACATCATTCACAGAAACAACGCCGATCTGGAAGTAGGTAAATTTGCATGTGTGACTTATGGAAAATGACATGATACAAGCAGTGAGTCTTCTAGTCTTATAAATACGCATGTTTTGCTTTGAGATGATATATCACATGCTAAAACTAGCGAAGAGCTTCATCTCTACAAACCCTTTGAACTGGTAGAGTTATTCATTTTGTAATTTTGTTCGCAAGTCATTCCAGGGTAACATCCCATCCCTTGACTTCTCCCTCACACCTACACACTCCACTACAACTCTCCAATCGTATCTTATGTTAAATGTACACTAAGGCCTGGCGTCCACCTACTGCGATAGAAATTTAGACCTACCGATATGGCACCGATACAAAAAGTCAATATCGGAGACATATCGGGAAGGTGCAAAATCGTAGACAGATGTCTAGACATGCCAGTCCACCACGCATTGTGTGGGGTTTTATCAGTGTCTAATCTCAGAGACGTGGTCAACTGCCCCGATATTAGGGACCCTTCTGACGCGATTTTGATTTACTATCGGGGGGTGCATCGTAGGCCGTATCGGAGCCATATCGTAGTAGGTGGACGCCGGGCCTTACTGAATAGCAGCCAAACATCAGCTAGGCAAGTGGAGAGTTGATTATCATATTTTCGTACATGTGCAGTGATCACATATGGCGTGTTGGATTTCCGGGTTTGTCTTCTAGCACTCAAGGAGTTCGGATTCGTGGTACAAACCCCCATGACAACTAGCCGTGTGTAATGGCCGAATATCGAGGCATATTATGTGTGACATTCACCTTATACAGTTTAAATATATTAAATGCGAAATCAATTGATAACAGCAAGTTCAGTCGATAAGGTCCGTAGCAGGCACTGCACAGGCATGTCACATAAATGCGGTCTATGAATTGACGACGACATACAGCCTAACATGGCAACACACAGACAGACTGTCAACTGGTGTAACTAATGCTGCTCATCCCATTGGGTGAACATGTTGTTATCGATTGTTTTGGCATATTTGAGCTATATAAACTGTATCAGGTGAATGCCCCACATTATATACCTTGATATTTGGTTATTGCCCACGTTTACTAGTTGTGGGTAGTTCATACAACATCATTGACGTCAAGAAGTGTTGGCATCCGCCATGTTCAAATTTTCCGCGATGACGTTGCTCTTGTTTCTCTAGAACGTTTGATGTCGTTAGTGTAACGAATCGCCCCGTAGTGGGCACGTATTCAATATATACTACATCCCTGTGAGAGGGTAGTATTTGACTGACATTCACACACATAGAGAAGGGCTGGCATAATCAATAATGGAAATTATAATGAATTAGCCTGCCAATGTCAACACAGTGCACTGTTTAGACTGTTGGATAGCCTTTCACTCTCCTCACCCTTTTCTTTCCATCTCTCATTAGTATTTATCAAAAGGAATGGATAAATTTGAGTAAACTCTTTTATTACCCACCGATTACGGAGTATCCATAAGAAATGTATAGGGCACCTGGAAACATCTACCCGGAGATTCTGGCATGTCAGAATCTCCTGCAGGAGATTCCGGAAAAATAGTCCTGCCCATAATGAGGTTGAATCATCATGTACTTCAAAATAATTTTCTTGAATGTTCATTCAATGCTAACTATCTAGAATCAATCATAATAATCTAATTTATCACCAGAAATCCCTGTCATGATACACGTTGTATGCTAAAAGTACAGGTTAATGGCGAACCATATTATTGGTGTAAGTCTACACTGAATTACTGCCACACTTGACAGTGCTGTGATGTCTGGAACTAAATGCCTTACAGAAACTTTTTAATTGCAATAGATCTGTTATTAATCCTGTAGGTGGGTAATAAATACAATGACGACTGGTTTTGTATATGAATGACTGTAATCTCCTCATAGTTGACGACGTAATATCCTCGCTAATCGCTCGGATGCTGCCACTCATACACAATACCAGTCATTATTGTGTATACATTCAATGTTGGATTTAGTTGCTTGTTACTGTTCATAGCTTCAGACTACAATGCAATATATATATGTATTTGAAACATTCCCAAATTTCGAAGCCTTGGCTTTTTGGTGAATAATCTGACCAATGAGCTATGCATATTCGCATTCTAAGAATCATAAAGTCGGTGTTCATGCTTTATACACAAGTTTGAACCTGAAGATGTATGAAATCTGGTACAAAGAGTGACTAACATTAGATAATGCGGAATTAGGCTTGTCCTAATCTGTAAGCCGAGTCTACTGGGTAACTAAGGATGCCGGTCGCACTTCAAACCGAATCAGGCAGATTTGCACTGTCTATTGGCAGAGCCTTTGACAATATGGGAAAAATGTGCTCAGCTGCTTATCAAATGAAAAGATTCAATGAATCTCAGCATGTATGTGAAAGGAAATATAATTTGTTATGCTTTGTTTACCAGACCCCAAACCCTGTTTCTGATTTCAAGAGGCCATAGTGATGTTTCACATTGTGATGATGAATATCAATGAGAGACAGATAGAGAGAAAGGAAAAGAGGAGAGAGGTAGAGGTGAGGGAAATAATGGACTATTGAACAGTTCAAACAGTGCATGAGGTTGACAAGGTTATGCTTTCCATTATTGATTTCTATGATTGATTATGCCGGTGTTCCTATGTACGCATAATATGATTTTGTATGGCATAGAACAGTGTGTCTAAAGGATACTATGAGGGTGGAAATCTTATCACATTTTCATATGGCCTTGCTTTGAAGAAGTAATTCTCTTACTTCTTGATTTTCTGTAATAAAATCGAGAAAACTCTGAAATTTAGCATTATGGGCCATGGGCTATTTTCTTTTCCAAACTTGATGCTGAAGCAGGTCAGAATTTTATTCTATCCCTAGTATCTTTCCGCCATTCACTCAACTGCGAAAGAAAATACGTGTTGTTTGTAATGCCAGCTTCCTGTTCTTGTCTTGTACATGTACTAGTAAATGGAAGAACGCCAATAGGCGAATATGATGTGTCACCTTTATATATTTTGATGATTGAATTAAAAAAAGAATCGAAGCGGATAATGAGGATAGCATTTCGACCATCTAGGAAGTGGCCAATGAGTCTGATGGGAGCTTAGAACGCAATCCTTCAATTCTGCTTCTAAAATTAGGAAGACAGTTGGTGAAAAGCATTGCACTGCTATCACAGAAAGGAACTTTCAAGGAAGATCACTAGCAGGCTTCAGGCTTCAGGTGTCATAGTATCGTACTCATTATCTGCTCTGCCACAAATGCCACACTATATAGATATAACTCTAGCAGTACAGAAAGCAGAAACTATTAACTTTAAAATTGTATAGATTATTCAGATATAGATTTTAAAAACCCATATGAAAATGACAGTTGCCTAGGTATGTCTGAATTGCAAAAACATGAATTATTGAATTTGAACTCCCCCCCCCCCCCCGCCTTCTATGAAAATAGAAATGAACTCCCCCCCCCCCCCCGCACATACCCCAAAATGCCCCCGGACAAATACCTTCATATCAACTCCAACCCCCAACCCCTTGAATAAATTACCCCCCCCACCTCACCCTGACCGCCGAAAATAGTGAATGCTCTCTAAGAATACTATTGCTGACAGCAGTGCTTTTCAGGGTGCGCCTACCATTCGTTTCTTTTCAAATTGATTGCATATGGGGTGTCCATGCTTTGCTTTTGAATCGATGAATGTCAGATACTAGCTATATTAATGTGTAAATATATACAAATCTCAAACTCTACCTGAAAATGCATCATCCAACCAAACCTGCGCGCGCAGCCCTATACGTTGTGAGTCACGTGGTCAGCAAAGCACCATGCCCAGAACGCATGCTCGAGATGCGTGCGCCGATGACGCAGCAAGCAGCAGCGATCGATGACTGCACTGACGCTTACCCTTCAGTTTGTGTGACGTTGACGGATGCTATGACGTCACAGGTTCGCTGTGAGAGCCGCAAAATATCACACGGGCTGTCACAGTCGTGTGGCCTTTGTCGTGGCGGTGGTGGTGTATAAATACATGGTTGAAGTCAAAGCCGATCTAAAAGACTGCCGACCAGTATAAAGAGGGTTGCTGCATGCTGGTCCGGGTAGCCACAAGCTCTATTTTGGGGAAGGATATATACAAGCTTAGACTATGGACTCCTCTCCGGGATGGTTGTGTGGATATTTCATCACACTACTGGTAACCAATCTGGTCACAGGTAAGGCTTTATTTTTTTTTGTTCTTTCAGTATATCATTGTTAACAAGTTAAACTGTTTGTACTCTATAAGAATCTCACTCCGATACTTACCTTAAATCGTTGTTAATCAGATGGAATCCAGTGCCGTGCAGCAATTCCTTCACATGAAAATGACAGATATTTTGTATTGGAGATAATCTCCATAATCGTCTTTCACTGAAACCATGTCAAAAAGATACTATGATTATGGATATCATAAATCACAATAAAGACTCATTGACGATTAGGCGATGGTTAGATTTGGTAGTTCGCTGGTAAATCCATCAACAGTTGTCAGATATTCCAAGTTTTAGCATTTGATCTAAATTCATGTTAAAACACAGAGAATATGAATAGGTTAACTTAAAGATTTCTGATTATATCTGGAGATTCCTCCTTGCACCAGCTATTATAAGGTACGCATTTATCAACATACATTAAGTCGAATCCGACCCTACCATAACAAGATAGTACTTGTGATATGCTGATAGAAACAAAGAATACCAGTCTATTGCAAATTGATATTGGCGTCCTTCCTTCGTATAAACATGCATGTATTATATCATTACATGGTTGATCGAGTTGTAGTACTGTATACATACTGTCTTATTCTGTTCATCTACGACGGCAGAACTGATACCACATTTATAAGTATTACATGTGAGAGTTGCAGATGTCTTAAATAGAAATACAAAATATATCAGTAAGGATATTGTGGGAGGTTATCGCAAACTTTCAATATCTTATGAGTATAAGGATCAATCCCAGCTGCCGACGGCGGGTCACGCGAAACGGACCGTGACCATGCTCTATAAGCACGCCGTAGCTAATTCGCTTAGTATTTCGATTATCCTCTTTCAACATACTGTATTGTCTCAATCGACCGCGCACCCCTTTACAGTGTCAACACCTTTAACGTTTGATAATAAATAGGATTAAGCGTTCCCTTTAGAAGTTACTTAGGTATTTTTGTACCAGGAAACAATCGGAATAACACCATAGAACAGGTACATCACTTAGTTTTGCTACCGGAACTTTTGGATTATAATCTATTAGTATGGCATTTCAATTCTTTACATGATTCTACATTCATCGAAATGAGGGTAAATCATTGCCTATTACGGCCATTGCCGGAGCTGATTTATATTGGAGTAGCAGCGGTTGGTGTTGACTTCGTGCAGCTTAAACTCAAGCAACCCTTTTCAATAAACTACCATATCCTGTTTGAACATTCTCAAAGGTGATACATGTTCTTTTAATATCATTTAAATGTTGAATATGCTCCCAACACTGGAATCTAATTAAGGCCCAATATCTACCGTTCAGCTACCACCCACTGGGTGTCTTTCTCGTCCGACTGAGCTAACCAGGCACCCTACTTAACCATGGTTAAGCTAGTCAACCTATTAAGTGCAATTATCTAACTATAAATAAATTGATTCAGCTTTTCAGCTTGCCTGCTTTCATTCACTCAACCGAAGAATTAGAGTTATCCTATTATTTATCAAGAGCATGATGAAGTCATCCCTTTCCTTGATGTAACTTTATGATGGTCTTAAAGTTATGGTTATCCCATTCCAAATTCGCAGGCTACAGAGTATCTAAATAAGCATTTTTCTGTGACCGGGTGACGTTCATCCATGGGTCGCGGGCCGCACGCTTTACACCTACACTGGACTGTGGCATTATGTTTGTTTACTGTGGAAGAACCATTATCTTTTGCATAAATTTAATGAACAGTGTGATCAATTAGAATTACCTCGACTAGGATGATGTTATCATTATTTGGATATATTGATTTCGACGTTTTGGAAATATCGTATTTTGACTGAATATACGAACTTTCCTAATGGTGGGGTATCGGGAGAACGGAAACCTATATTGATTCGACATTAGTATATTGGTTTCCTTTAGTTTCACAGCCAGTATTTATATTGTTAGCGCCAATTACCAAAACGGACCCAAATATGAATGTTCAATAAACGTTACTCTATTGGACTGGATATTATGAAAGTCCTCCACCGGATATTAAACTAGTCGTTGCATGGGGTCATCTTTATGTATTGTCCCGCTCTTACAACGCCAAATATCACCCATTGTATAGAGTTATGTTACTTAATGACACTACTGTGGACAGTGTCTGCAACATGCAAGTATCTGGATGCGGAATCCAATAAAGGGGCTATGTGGACAGGACCTTAAGCTTGTTAGATAAGAGCGGGGTAATAATGAAATGGAAATAATCCATGCTTATGCATAATAACAAACAATTAACGTGGACTACTTGCGGACCTGTCCCATTGAACTAACAGCGACAACATTGATATCTTCCTTGACAAAATTCTAATCCAACTTGAGTTAGGCCCTGTTTTTCATACCGATATTTGAGTACTATCAATTTGTGTAATTCAGGTAATTCTCATTATTCTACCGATGGGAAAAGACAAATAAGTCAGTAACAGGAGTTTCAATTTACGTAGTTGAATTAGATTTTGTTGCAACCGAACGGTAAACTTGACGATGTTAATATAGATATTTCGGCGGGACATCCGCCAAAGGAGTATTGTTACATAAGGCCCGTTTCCATTTCCTGTCACCAATCTACAGTTAGGACTCACCGACAGACGTTTGGCACTGCTGACCCAATATCGGTCAATGGAAACGACCAAGCTCGTCCAATGACCGACGATTTTTTTCTATTTAGATTATGCAATGAGGTACCACCTACCACTGAGTGAAAACTTGGTCACTGAGTGAAATCTACTGCCCTCACCGATTTTTCTATATCGACGCAGAGTCAGTAGCACCACCAACAGACTTTCTGGGTAACTCAAAAGATGTCCGCAGTTTACGTCGGCCAATGGAAACGGGCCTAAACTGAGATATAGTTGTGATGACTTTCCAAGGGTTCTCCATACTGTTCGAGTATCATTTACTGCCGAAATATACCTGTTTGCTTTGTCATCAAATAGATAAACAACCCAAGCCTGGACATCCAGGCACACACCCTATATAAGGAATATGGAAAAGATGAAATGTTCTTAAGCCATTGTAAAGTCTGGGGAGACTGGGGAAATTCTAAACTGACTGGATGAAAGATCAACCAAACCAAACCGAAATCATCAAATAGCAGTTATGCCTATATAGCTTTGGGTATCAAGCCAGGGGCCATAATTCCTTGGCCTAATAGTAAACCACACATATGGATGGCTCGATATTTGCTCGGATTTTTTTAAATTTTTTTTTATTCAGATGAAAAATGACTAGGTACATTCACCCATAGGCGTTCTTCCACATACCGGTCAACGGTTGCAAGGATTGATTTGTGAACCTAGATACAAAATCAGAATAATGTGAACGCACGCAAACCATTATGATTATTTTAATGCATGATAGATTAATGAACATGTTTTCTCTTTCCTTCTGCAGCTCAAGGAGAAATAACTACTGCAGAGCCCTTTGACGACACAAGCTGCCAAAGCCGTTGTGTTGAGGCTTATTTTCCCGGCCGTCAGTGCTACTGTAACTCTAACTGTCAACAATATGAGAATTGCTGTGAAGATTACTATGCTGAATGTAGACGTAGGTACATTCATGAATCTTTTGGCGCAATTAAAAAAAAAAAAAAAATCGATTATACAACTACATGTATTTCTATTTTCTCAACTCTCATATTATGGTTTCATTTAAAATGGAAATGAACCTTTTAAAGAAATGAAAGTACCTGTTGAAAAAAATTTCAACGGATCAAATTTAGATACAATATCTTATCGAATAAGTATTAATCTTCTTGGAGATAACATCAAAAATAAAACTTTCTTTGCAATGGGTATGGCAGGATGGCGGCTCCCCATCTACTAACCCCAGTGGTGACCAGTATCTATCATCCGTCTAATACAAAGTGTCCATAGGAAACACATAGGTAGCACGTATCTACATACCGAGCAAGCAAGCAGATATATTGGATGCTCTGGGTAGCGATAAAGGGCGCATAAGGAAAAATAGTGCTAGTTTCACATAGAAACGGTTGTAAGCTCCTCGTAGTTGACTAGTCTCTACACAATATCCTCGCATGCACTTGGATATTACTACGCGTTAACTACTCTGAACATACGGCCACTTGTATCTGAAACCTGTCAATATTGTGTATACATTCTGTCAAAATATCTGCCGATCTTATATGCAGCTACTATTGATATATCTTCTACAGCGGGAAGGGTCTGATTCACTAGTTAATACAGGGCCGTTTATATGAGTCCTTTTCGGACCGTGCTCTCTCCTGTCTCAGGCCTTTCACACCTATAAGGTGAGATGATCTGGCTTCACGCCCACTGGCTATACTTTGAAGGTGAACAACGGCTTACCACAGACCAAAAGCTGGGTGTTGATGTGGCTCAGCTCTAAAACTAAACCTACCATCCTGAGATTATTGGCTGCAGGTTATTTCTTTTCTTTAGTGCATGACATGCTACAAGAGAAAATGACAGGATAGATAAACTTTGATTTTCACGAAACATCCTATTTCGTTAACTTGGACATTTTTATAAAATAATCATTAATTTATACATTTTGAACATTGCAGCATTTCAATGTAGATGTATATAACCAAGAAAAATGAACATAGAGTTTCGGAACGAACTGACCACATCAATGTTACCAATGTCTGAAAAGAAGACAAAGTAATTCATCATGATCTTTTGCAAATTGATTGTACTTTTTCTGAATGTCACTTCTAGCACGAGAAATATTGAATTTCTAAGAGGCTAAACTTTACTAAGTGACCATGATTTGCAACATTTGCAGAGTGTTCTACAAAACAGCACTGAATCAGCTAAGTGTAATTTATAAATTGAGACAAAATTCTAGTCATTTATTTTTGTGATAAGTGGTTCAAAAACTTGATACATCGGTCCTCTAATAGAGGAATTCAAGAAATGTTTGTCAATAAAATGACGTTGTCCAACAAAAACATTTCTTTGGACACAAAACCCAAAACCTTTATCAGATTTTATATATAAAACCCTGTAATAAGCGGTGAATAGTTTTGTCATTCTATAATTATAACCGTATATTCATTTTTATCTAAACATGCATACAATTAAATTCTAAGAACACCTCAGAAAGATGTCTTCAAACATTCTTAAAAACAATTATCCGCTACTAGAGATTCATCCATGGAATTTCCTTATTTTCTGATGAAGTTGTTACCTATACCAGAGTTAAATGATGAATTCATATCTGTTAACATCTATGGTGACTTTGCCTAGCAATGCTTGTTCCTCTTTTTCCTTGTCATTCTTGTATGCAATATGGCTGCGCAGATAAAAACTCTATGCAAACACCTATTTATTGCAGTGTTCTGCAAGAACTGTATTGTATGCCATTATTTCTACCTCCTCAGCATTTCCTAAACAATATCATCTACACTATATGGATACTGGCAAGAAGGATTTTGTCTAGAGGAGGGATTATATAAGTTGAAGACTGGTAGACATAAGAGTATATGATATTCCTTTCGACTTCTCATTTTCACAGCTGAGTATGTGTGGTCTAATGAGTGGTCAAAGTTTGAGGGACACTCTTACAAGTTCTTCTCTGACCTGCAAGTCACCTACCAGCCAGCCAAAGATGCATGTCGTGGTCATGGTGGGCTGCTTGTCAGTATCAACTCAATTGAAGAAGAAGAGTTTGTACGTAACAATGTCCTGCGCAGGCGCACATTGAGTGCCTTCACTGGTGGAACTGATAGTAAAACTGGTTAGTATCATAGGAATTTCAATTCATTCATTGGATATACATATACTGTAATGACCATTACACATGTAAATCTTTCTAATCTTAAGCTCAATGAGTCAGAGTGGATAGTATATTTTACTGATGTACATCCCCTTAGAAATGACCTAAAGAAAATAGTAAATTGATGCATGAGGTAACATTCTTTTTGTTTATCTAATTTATGAAAATTATCTTTATTCAGAAGGTCAATGGCTGTGGGCAGATGGAACAAGAATGGCAAGTCCTACAGATACCTGGCATTTCTGGTTCCCTGGCCAGCCAGACAATGCTGATGAGAGTGAGGACTGTGCAATAATCTCTAACTACATGTTTTGGGCAAAGATGAAGCGCACACTAGATAATTATTTCTGGCTTGACTACAACTGTGCAATCAATAACTATGAGATCCAGGGCTACATCTGTGAGAGTGAGTATGATAATTTCCTTTATTTTGGAAGGCAGATTTTACAAAGTGTCATAGAGGAGAGATTAAGAAATCAAAGTACCTACATCAGCCTTAATTTTCAACTAAATGGTCAACAATTTCTAATTGGCACTGGTTTTGGTTCATCGTAAATACCCACTGATTAGGTCTTTATTATTCCCAGAATAATAAAACTTTAAGGAGCATTGTGAATAACTTATGATGGAACCAACTTAAATATCTCTCCAATTGCACACACATATCTAGAAACACAGGATAAAAAGTGAATCTCGAGTATGGGAGATCGGGGATTCAAACCCCGATTGGGTCATACTTACTCAAAAATGATAGACACTGGCCATTCGGCTTAACACCAGCCATTAGAATGAGGAGTAGGGGCTAGAGCCTGAGTAGAAGAAAGTTTGTGTAGCTGAATTCGATGATTGTGTACACACAATATTCCCTTAATAAAAATTGCTAAACATTGCTAAAACCAAAACATATGGAGCGACCATGAATTTGTAGTAGACACATGCTATTAATACCACAAACGCTCATCTAGTTCTCAAGACAGACCACATGTTTAATCACCAATATCCTATCAAATAACACTGTACTTGGCATTGAGAGGGTGCTCCACCGGACTAACGGGCGCCGATTCGGTAGCCAGACACTCACCAATCCTTATCAGATGCCCCAGAGTTTTTCAAGTCTTTGATAATGGTCAATCATAAACTATTATTCTCAGAATTAAAGACATTATAATATGTGACCTTTCTCTGAAAGGCCCAGGAACAATCGATCAAGTGAGAAATCGGCCTGCTGGAGCACCCCCTTTAGTCCACCACAAAGTAGTTTCCTATATTCAAATCCGGACTAAAGGATGCTGACCATCCCCTGTGCTGTGCAGAGCTAAGTGGTGATTCCACCAACACACAAGACCTAGCGAGATTAGCTACGATTTGGGTGTCTTGCTAAATCTTGCTAGGTTTTGAATAATCATGTGCATATTGGCCGTGATGTGTCTTGATGTGTGGCAGAGGACTAAAATAGACACCGCATGCTACATATCGCGACAATGGAGGTACGTCATACTGTGACACTGCACGATATAACAAGATATACCACGGCAAATCAATTGTGTTGGTGGAACCAGCCCTTTAGGCCTGGCATCCACCTACTATGATAGAAATTTAGACCTACAGATATGTCACCGACACAAAAAGTCAATATCGGAGACATATCAGGAAGGTGCAAAATCGTAGACATATGTCGAGACATGCCAATCCACCACACATCGCAATGGTTTTTTTTCGGTGCCTGATTGCAGAAACGTGGTCAACTGCCCCGATATTAGGTGACCTTCCAACGCGATTTGGATTTTTTATCAGGAGGTGCATCCTAGACCATATCGGAGCCATATCATAGTAGGTGGACGCCAGGCCTTAATGTGATATTTTATTCTTAATTTACATCAACATATGTTTTCCCCTGGCCTAATCTTAACTATATTGCATTGCTTTCATTCCTGATAGGTGCATAAGACAGACACAGATATATACGTCTATGACGGTATTTGATTTTTATTTCGCACGCATGAGTGTCTGTTCCGATTAAAGATTACTCTCTGGAGCGTATTCTGCATCTAAGATCACTATGCTATGAGCGATAGTTACAAACAACACTGCCAGCAGCCTGCCTGTTGAATAATCTAGGATTCGACATGAAAACCCTTTTCTGTGCGCCAAGGAGACCCATGGACGATGTGGGTCAATTTGATTCAACACTTATGGACAACCTTATGGACGTCTAAGAGTGTCTTAGTGAATGAACTTAAAAACTATTAGATAATAACCCTTGCACGAGGTACAAAAAAAAAGTTTTCATGTACGATCCTAGATTATTCAACGGATCATAAGCCTTGAGTAGACATGCGAATGCAATACGATAATATTGTGCACAGCTAGCTCATATCACTGGAGTTTATTGATGTTACCTGGCGTCACTTCACCACATCAACTCACAACCTCATCGCTTCCATCGTCATCATTCATATCTTTTCTCTCCCACCTACAACACAATTTTATAGCCTTATACCATTGTACTCAATCTTATCATTGTATCATAATTTATCGATGTATTACTATTTCATCCATGTTCTATCATAACATGTAATATCTTTACTACATAGAATTTACCAAGCGTATATAAAACGATTTTATCCCCCATTCACCTCTCATTTTGTAATTTCACCAGTTACCAAAGTAATGAAATGCAATTCCCCAAACGTGCACACACATAAACAAACATATTTTTTTGGCTAGAGGGGTAAATAGGTAATGTCAATTATTAATGTGGGGTTGCCCATATGACTCAGGTTGCTAGAGAAATATCCAGCTTCAAATTCTGTGTCAATTTCCCAACTCATATTATGAGTACATGTTGTATTATCAGGAATGGAACGTGGTATTCTTTATTGTAGTTAATGCCTTTCGTCACGGTTCTTTCAATGGGTTCGCGTAGAAATTTAATAAGTTTCAGCCGACTGAAATGGCAAAACATGTTGAGGACTCTAAATTATGATGAAGCAATCTCCATATTGAATTATTTGAATTCCACTCACATTGAGATTCACACGAGGCCGATATTTAAAGGTAAAAATGACGAACTTTTAAAGTAGAATAACTTTATAATGTGAAGAGCTTTCTCATATGTCATCCTCGTTGGTAGGGACGCTGACTTGTGAACCCAACCCATGTCAGAACGGTGGAACCTGCTACTACGTCGGCGAGATCGAGGACTTCCGGTGCGAGTGCACTTCCGGTTTTGTCGGCCGCGAGTGTGAAATTGAATGTGAGTTGTGCATATAGCTGTATAGATCACAACAAAAACGATTATTCTTCAAATAACCAAATCTTGCATTTTCAAATACGCAGATAAAGCATTTTTCCAATGTTTTCAAATAATTTGATATCATGGACGACTAAATGCCATGTATCAGTTCATAAGTAAAATTGATGGCTGAATTTTGCGCATCCTCTGAAAGTATCTATACATTTCTTCCTTTTGTTTTATGGATATCTAATTGCTTTACAGTCTTTTTCTTCATTCTTTTTGGTTTATTGGGAGCATCTCTCATGGATATGAGTTTTTCAGATACAACAAGCGTACTATGTACATTATAAGTCATCATTTGTTACATCGAGATCAAAAGATTTTAGTATTATAACAGAGATAGTAACTGGGTGAATGTCTGTTCGGGATAAAGAAATTAACAGTTCGGTCCTGTGAGGGATTCGTTACTGATATGATCCTGTAGTGATCAGCTATTTGAATTCTTCAATGTCATTGATCCCAGGGAATGATGCTGGTAGATTGTTCCAAGTAGGACTCCGCGATAATATGGAGAATGTTGCACCGTTGAACATTTTGTACGATCTAATATGGAGGTGATCTTATCATTCGATCTAGTGATCCTAACAGCAGAAATATTAGTGCCAAAGCAACATCATTAATTCTTATATCCTTGGCAGTGGTTGAAGGACAACCCTGGACAGTGTGTGGGGAAACCACTCTAACCGGAAGTTCTGGTGTTGTGACGTCTCCGTTATACCCACGTGACTACCCACCTAACGTCCGTTGTCAGTGGGCGATAAACGTCGGCGAGGGTAAAACAATATCACTCAGGTAGGCCTATAATTATGAATATTGATCATATGAAATATCGATGTTGCTAAATTGATCTGAAAAAATCTATGAATATTTGTTTTTGCCTAAGAGAAATTAGAAGGAGGATTTTCACCAAAAAAAACCCATCAAGAGTGGTTTTCAAGGTCGCATTTAATTGGATTCAGGTCGCATTCAGTTGGAATTTTCATAAGAATTCACAAAGCATGTGATGCCGTATACAACGGATTTGAATCAGCATGTAGAATGATTTGGGTATCTGAAGTTTCTAAGCAATGAGTAGTGATTTGGTGAGTCCCCATAAATCTTTAATGGGGACTTTGTATACGATGGATAGTAAATGCCAAGTCAGGGAAACATCATAACTATTATCTCTATTAACATCATAACGTGTTATCCCCACCATATCCTCTAATTGTTCGTTTATACGATACTAAACACATGTATGTATCATAACTATGTTTACATTTCCCATGCTTAGAGTAGGTGATGCAGTTCTCTGATACTTTACTGTTCCAGCATTGAAACGATGGACTTAGAAGCAAGCAAGGCTTGCTTCTTTGACTCCTTGATGATCACAGATGGGAACTCCACTGGAGGGATGCCTCTAATAGGACCAGTATGTGGTGGCCTCTTAGGCAACAATACTGAGAGCTCACTTACGTATGTATACTCTATAATCACATATGCCAGTGCTTGTAGCATGTTCAGGTGTTGCATAGGGCTAAAGTTATTAAACAATAACCACACGGTAGGTCATGTGGGGGTTAGGGTGAGTGTGTTGAGCTCCAAGTATGATATAACGTCGCACATTGTTCTGTTGGTCTTCTCAATTAGGTACTCACACAAGTCAATCGCTAAACCAACCATGCTTTTCCAACACGTGAGGGACCGGACGTTCTTATGCATGTATGATGATGCCCCACCACAATACCCTACGCCACCTTTACATAAATCACAGAGGCATTTAACAAAATATCAGAGGATGATTTTGGACAATAATGTATTTTCCATAACTACGATTTCAAATTGTTATCTAGAAACACGAAAATAAGATTATTCAATATATTATAGATTTTGCACCCTTATTTTTGGCTGCCCATTGTCCACCTATTTTTTTCTGGAAGTTGAGCCTTAAAAAAAACCCAGCCATAACGAGGTGATCGCTATTTATTCTGCTGTATTTTCGAGGATGTTTAATTAGATCTCTTATAATG